>CM073736.1:8172500-9437500 GCA_037113605.1 Calophaca sinica
AAGAATAAAATTTGGTGGTACAAATAGCAATTAATCAAGCTAGGTCCAGCCCAAACAGCAACAACCCAATGACTTGATTCTACGCGCACCCCTCCTTTTTCTTTCTAGCCCCCTTTGCGCTCCTTGCATCTCCTTCACTGCTTCTCACACCCCATTTTATCCACACACCCCCTAGCTATCTCACTTCACCTACGCGGCCCATCACCACGTCCTGGCCCGTTTCACATTCGCCCAGCCCATCTTTTTTTTTAACCTAAAATCTGATGACCTCTCATTCCCTCATTCTCCCTCATCCTCATCAGATGCAGCACCTTCATCCCCCCAATTTTCGCCCTCTCTCTCTCTCTCTCTCTTTCTCCTCTTCCTCACTCAACCTTGGCCCCTCTTCTCTGAAACCCTAGCCGCCAACATCACTCTCTCCCCCTCTTCACCCCAAGCTTCTCCATCTTTGCCCAAAGATCATCTCCCTCTCCTCGCTAACGCCGCATCACCTCTCGCAGAGCCGCTCTACAAAGATACCTAAACCGCCTCACCCTCACAACCAACAGCTTAACACCCAAGATCACATTTCTGCCTTGCTCAATCGGTTATCTCCTCCATCCGCCCATCTCCTTGCCAGCGCCGCGTCACTCTACTGCAAGCCGCCCAAGATCCGGTTTTCGCGTGAGAAGCAGAGAAGGAAGAAGAAAACCGGGGAATAAGGGAAGTTATCTCTTTATTTCTCTTTTATTTTTATTTTTATTTTTATTTTTTGAACTAATCTGATTTATTTGCTTCGCAGATAGGGTGCCTATAAAAAGAGAAGCAAGCGAAGTGGAAGGGGGCGGAACCCTAAAAGGAGGAACCCGGGTCCAGAGAGAACGTAAGGATCAGGGCAAGCAGAAAAAAGGAAAGCCGTGAGCTCCCCTCAAAAATCTGAAAAAAAAACCAAACACTTTTTAGCTTTAGCTTTTTTTTCTTCTCCATCTCTTGGTTGTAAATTTCCTGGGAAGCTGTAAACCCAGGTTCATCATCTTCTCCACCTTTCTATTTCTCTGTTTTGTTTCTCTTTCTTTTTGCCATTGCTATGTAACTGATATTCTGGATTGGATGTTGTTTTCTGGATCAAATTACATACGGTGTGGCCTTTATTCGTATTTCTTCCATTGTTAGCTGCTGTATTGTTGCTGTTATTGTTGCTGTTGTTGTTGTTGCGGTTGTTGTTGGAGCCTGGAACAAGATTAGGATTAGGGTTTTGGCCTTCCAATGGGGCCAAACCCTAAATAGGGGTCAATTTGCAAATATATAATTAATAGGGATTAAATTGTAAATATGTTATACAAAGGACTAAACTGCAAATGTATTATAAAAAGGATCCGAAAGCAAATAAATTAAAAAATCTTCCTTTCTTTAATTTTCTGTTCATGCGCGTTTTAGGATTTGGCCTTCCAACGGGGCCAAACTTTGAATAGGGATCAATTTGCAATTATTATATTAATGAGGGACTTAAAAGCAAAAATAGAAATTTCTGAATTGAGTTTCCTCATTTAAGTATTTTTTCAAATAAATAAGTTAATAATTTGGGGAATTAAATTTTTATCTTTAGTTTATACATCTGCCTTATTTAAAGGAGATTAAACAATAATAAATACAATGAAAAATGTGCTTTCTCTTTTTGGTTCTTTTTCTTATCATTAAAAAAAAAAGGGCTTGATAAAGGGAATTATATTGTTTTTTAAAAGGCAAACAAATTTTTATAAACAATTAACGGGTACCATTTTTTTTGGGCGCGTATGGGTGCTAATCCTTCCTTGCGCGTAACCAGCTCCCGAACCCGAATCTGGTACAAAGACCTTTTCCTTTTTTCAAATAATTCAAAAATAGGTTTGCCAATGTTTCCTATGAAAATAAAATATTGGTGGCGGCTCCATTTAATTTTTAGGGTGGTTGTCACAGCTGGCGACTTCACTGGGGACTGTAGAGAGTTAGGCCCTATGGTTGTTTATGAGATTTGTTTGCCTTACTAAATGAATTATTCCTTTTTTTGTTTTTAGTCCTATTTGTCCATTTGTATATATGCTTAGAAAACTTGCATAAAAAAAAAATCTATTTTTGCTTGTGATTTATTCTCTTTCATTTGTTTTTCTTGTAAATATTGTGTATGTTTATGTATTTGAAACCTTAGGGTAGAAGACATGTATATATATTGTATTTTTTAGCGGGTAGTTTTAAGTTTGCTCGTTCACACACTACACTTTATACACTTTGTTTATACACACTTTGAGTGGGTGCCCTATACCCGGGCCCGAGTGAACCTTAAGTTAAGAGAGGCTGTGTAATGGGTGCTCTGCTGGACGTACGGCCAGTAGGTTCCTATGAAGGCCTCACCTAGAGTTTGACTCATTTGAGAAAAAACCATCCTTTAATAATATACTTATTATTGGTGGTAACGTTTTCAAATGGGACCCTTGGCTCTAGGGACCTTTTTATATTAGTACCTTAAATCCACCCAATGGTAAGGTACACAATACAAACCCTAGATCCTTTTAAGGAAGTACCGGCCTATATCATAAAAGGAGCATACCTTATCCCATTTTCCACGTAACAAAAGTCGTATGACCTAAGATCTTAGGAAATACCGGCCTACATTGCAAGGGGCACACTCTACCTGTTTTTTTTTTCTTCATCATCCATTTATTTTTCGTTTTACATTTCAAAATTGTGAAAAATAATAAATGACATTTTTCTCCAAAAATATTATTTGTTGTTTTTCTGTGCAAAAAAAAAACATAGTTTAAAAAAAAATACTTTCCCCTTCCATTCCTTTTTCCCTCTAAATAAAATAAATAAATTTTCAAAAAAAAAATATTTTCTCTTTTTTGACAGCATCATTGCATTTTTTGTAAAAAAAAAAAAACGAAACAAAAAAACATTTTCTCTTTTTGGCAACATCATTGCATTCATTTTATTTTTTTTTTAAAAAAAACGAAACAAAAAATAGAAAAATATCTCTCCATTATCCATCATATTATTTTGCATAAAATGTACATAAAAAAAAACATTCATGACATGCATAAACATGGCACCTACATAGTATAACTTTTTTTTTCCCCAACAGAAAATAGATACAAATAAGTTTTCCCTGCGTCCCTACCGGACTCGAGCCCAGTCTAGACTCATGGATGCGTTAGAACAAAATCAGCAGGCCATGCAACAAAGTCAAGAGGCTATGCGGGGAGAACTTGACCAGATGAGTGCACGAATGGGCCAGATGTTCGATCTGTTGATGGCTCTAAATGCCAAGTTGACCTGGCGAGCGAATCGTCGAACACCACATGCATAATGGGCCGGAGGAGAATCAGACAAAAGAGAACGAAATACCTATCCGAAATTCACAAGAGCGAATACCTCTGTATGATGGAACCCCGATGAACACAAGTGCTCGAGTGCAGACCTATCTTCACACGTCAGGAGGATGCTCAAGACAAGGAAAGGTTTCAGTTGATGGAGGAAAGGTTAAAGGCCATTGAGGAGGCAGGTCACATTGGCTTCGAAGCTTCAGACCTGTGCTTGGTCTCTGATGTAGTTATACCTCCAAAATTCAAGGTACCCGAGTTCGACAAGTACAAAGGGGAGACATGTCCCAAGAGCCACCTGGTCATGTCTTTGGGAAGATGGCATCTGCTCCAAGAATGATAAGCTTTTAATCCACTTTTTCCAAGAGAGTCTTACAGGGGCATCCCTACGCTGGTATATGCAGTTAGAGCAGGGCAAAATCAACTCCTGGAATGATTTGGCCAAAGCTTTCATCAATCGATATAAGTACAATATGGACATGGCTCCTGGCCGTTCTCAGTTGCAAACCCTGGTAAAAAGGGGCAATGAAAGCTTCAAAGAGTATGCCCAAAGATGGAGAGGGATTGCAGCCCAAGTGGAACCTCCGCTATCTGAGAAAGAGATGGTTACCATGTTCATTGACACACTTCAACAACCCTTCTATGACCTGATGATGAGAAATGTCTCTTCAAGCTTCTCAGACTTAGTCATTGTTGGGGAAAGAGTGGAAGCAGGGATAATAAGCGGAAGGATTGGCAACCACAACATTCAACAACCATCGCGCAGTATGAGCCAAGAGATGGAAGAAGAAACAAGTGACGCTCATCACGACATGTACTGAGGCAGTGGGCCACTCCATTAAAAATTGTTGGACTTTGATCAACGCCAACTGATAAAACTTCAAGGAATAGTCCTGTTTAAGCAATCTTCATTTATTTTTACGCTTTGCCCAAAGCCCTGGGGCATATCTTGTAAAGGGCTCATTATGTTCTCATCTTTTCAGTTCATCAATAAAACTGCAATTTTTTTTCAATCTTAGGTCATAGAATAATGGTAAAGCAAATGCACAAGTTATCAAAAGTTAAGTTTTGTGAAGATGTGGGTAATAAGATTTTGAGATGAGGTTTGGCCGTTTTTCTCTATCCAAACACTTATTATCCCTTGCTACCCCTTTTGAGCCTAAAATGAAATTTTCTTTCAAATACCCTGAATAAGGATCATTCATACAATGAAGAATAGCACAAGTCTTTAATCAACTTTGTCCTCTCAAAAAGAAGAAGAGCAAAGTAAGCAATAAGGTATCAAAGACAATTCAAAGAAATGTCAAAAATGTGTCAAAGACACCCGCAAAGATCAAAAAGGAAACCGCCAAGGCGAAGCAAATGTGTTAGCAACCAATGAAGTGCATCTTTAGACTAAAGATCCTTATTCTCATAAACCCTTAAATACTTTTTGGGCCTGAAATATCCTTTCTTTCATAACCCTTAACCCCTGGCCACGTTACAACCCTAATAAAGTCCATTCTGATCAAAGTCAATTGCTCATATTTTCTCAAAACTTTATTTTTGAAGGAGGAGATCCATATAAACTCCTCAGTGCAGTTGCTTTACCTAAAAAAAAATATAAAATAAATTGCTCGCTAGGCTGAAAACCCGAAAGGGCGGTCTAGGCAAAAGTTAGAGCGACTCGCTAGGTTGAAAAATCGCAAAAAGCGGCCTAGGCAAAAGCTAGGGTCAAATTTACAAACGTCCACCCAGATTGGACCTCACAGATATAAACCGAGAAGCTAGGGGCAAAAGCTATGCCCATCATCCACAAGCTTCGCATTCAAGATTTCATTCCAATTTCAGAACTACACAAGATGATCTGTCTCTCAACATAGATCTTTCCCATCATGGTTGAACGAAGGCCAAAGGGACACTGAAAAGTCTCTATGGATCAAAGTTGTCAATCTAATCCTTCCCAAGGCATCCAAGCATGAAGGTGAAAATTTGAAGATCCACAAATGATTTGTCAAGGGGCAAATACACAAACCTGGTGCAGTACAAAGTCAACCACTCAGACAATCAATCTGACAGAAAGTTATCATCCCATGAGTCTAGGGGCAGAGCCCTCAAAGGAATTCAGGGAAATCAAAAAAAAAATTCAAAAACAATAATAATATTCGTGCATAGCATGCCATTCATTGCATTTTGCATAATCGTTAATACTTTTGGGTCCCCGACCCCCCTTCAAAATTATTTCTGTAAAAACAAAACAACATTCATGCATAGCATATCATTCATCGCATCTAGCATGATCATCATTACTTCTGGGCCTCAGACCCACCTTCAAAATCATTTCTCAAAAAAAAAAGATAATAAAAATTTCATTTCATGCATGGCATACCATTCATTGCATCCTGCATGATCATCAAAGTTTTTGGGTCCATTGACCCACCCTCTCGAATATTACATACAGTTGGTCTGTTGTTACTCAGCAAGGACTAGTACTCAGCCTACCCGATCTCTTTATTAGCAAGAATTAGGAACCTGTCCTATACCTTGCTGGGAATCTGACCCAAGCCTTTAGTCGGGAACCTGACTCGCGTCTCGGATCTTCCTCAATTATGAAAATCGATCCGTACCTTTTAAACAAGAGGTAGGAATCTGACCTACACCTTGTCGGGAATCTGACCCGAACTGTTTCGAGTGACAGAAAAGCTCATACACCGGACGTTCACCTGCAATAGGAAAACCAGTCCATACTTTTGTAAGAGCTAGGAACCGAACCTATGCCTTACTAGGAATTCACCAGGAACCGAACCTGGAATCTCCCACCAATTTTGTAAGAGCTAGGAACCGAACCTATGCCTTACTAGGAATTCACCAGGAAACCGAACCTGGAATCTCCCACCAATTTTGTAAGAGCTAGGAACCGAACCTATGCCTTACTAGGAATTCACCAGGAAACCGAACCTGAAATCTCCAACCAATTTAGTAAGAGCTAGTCATAACTAGGCCTTACCGAGAATTCACTAGAAATCGAACCTAGAATCTCTCACCCGTTTAGTAAGAGCTAGTCATAACTATGCTTTACTAGGAGTTCACCAGGAAGCCAAACCTGGAACCTCTAACCAATTTTGTAAGAGCTAGTCATAGCTAGGCCTTACCGAGAATTCACCAGGAAACCGAACCTGGAATCTCTCACCATTTTGTAAGAGCTAGGAACCAGACCCATGCCTTACTGAGAATTCGCTAGGAATCAAACCTAGAATCTCTCACCAATTTCGTAAGAGCTAGAAATCAAACCTATATCGTACCAGGAATTCACTAGGAATCAGACCTAGAATCCCAAAGCAAAGCCGGGAGCCAATCCTGCAATCCCAAACCAACAAGGTTGGGAGTCAATCTCGCAACTTCAAACTACTTATTACGGACAAAATCAGAGTCCTTTATCCTTAATTACCTTTTACAATGAATGCACGAAGACTTTCGAGTAAAATGTAATTAAGGAGGGGCAGCTGTAGTACCCTAATTTTGTCCGGCCCTTTTTATTTTATTTATTTTAACTTTTACTTTATTTTTATTTTAGTAGTAGTAGTAATAATAAATAATATTTTTGGAGGTTATAAAAGAGAAGAAAGAAAAAAAAAAGAAAAGAATAAATAAAAGGAGAAAAAGAGGATTTTATATTTTTGAGAAAGGGAGTGCAAAGAATAAAATTTGGTGGTACAAATAGCAATTAATCAAGCTGGGTCCAGCCCAAACAGCAACAGCCCAATGACTTGATTCTACGCGCACCCCTCCTTTTTCTTTCTAGCCCCCTCTGCGCTCCTTGCATCTCCTTCACTGCTTCTCACACCCCATTTTATCCACACACCCCCTAGCTATCTCACTTCACCTACGCGGCCCATCACCACGCCCGCCCGCTTCACATTCGCCACCATCTTTTTTTTTTTTAACCTAAAATCGATGACCTCTCATTCCCTCATTCTCCCTCATCCTCATCGGATCTGGCGCCTCCATCCCCCAATTTTCACTCTCTCTCTCTCTTTCTCTTTCTCCTTTTCCTCACTCAACCTTGGCCCTCTTCTCTCAAAACCCTAGCCGCCAACATCACTCTCTCCCCTCTTCGCACTAAGCTTCTCCATCTTTGCCCAGCAGTCATCTCCCCCTCTCCCTGCCAACGTCGCATCACCCTCCTGCAGAGCCGCCTCTACAGTACACGAAACCGCCCCTCACCCTCACAACCAACAGTTAACACCCAAGATCACATTTCTCTGCCTTGCTCAACGGTTATCTCCTCCATCTGGCCCATCTCCTTGCCAACGTCGCGTCACTCTACTGCAAGCCGCCCAAGATCCGGTTTTCGCGTGAGAAGCAGAGAAGGAAGAAGAAAACCGGGGAATAAGGGAAGTTATCTCTTTATTTCTCTTTTATTTTTATTTTTATTTTTATTTTTTGAACTAATCTGATTTATTTGCTTCGCAGATGGGGTGCTTATAAAAAGAGAAGCAAGCGAAGTGGAAGGGGGCAGAACCCTAAAAGGAGGAACCTGGGTCCAGAGAGAACGTAAGGATCAGGGCAAGCAGAAAAAAGGAAAGCCGTGAGCTCCCCTCAAAAATCAGAAAAAAAAAACCAAACACTTTTTAGCTTTAGCTTTTTTTTCTTCTCCATCTCTTGGTTGTAAATTTCCTGGGAAGCTGTAAACCCAGGTTCATCATCTTCTCCACCTTTCTATTTCTCTGTTTTATTTCTCTTTCTTTTTGCCATTGCTATGTAACTGATATTCTGGATTGGATGTTGTTGTCTGGATCAAATTACATACGGTGTGGCCTTTATTCGTATTTCTTCCATTGTTAGCTCTTTGTATTATTCTTTGTTATTATTCTTTGTTGTTGTTGTTGCGGTTGTTGTTGGAGCCTGTAACAAGATTAGGATTAGGGTTTTGGCCTTCCAATGGGGCCAAACCCTAAATAGGGGTCAATTTGCAAATATATAATTAATAGGGATTAAATTGTAAATATGTTATACAAAGGACTAAACTGCAAATGTATTATAAAAAGGATCCGAAAGCAAATAAATTAAAAAATCTTCCTTTCTTTAATTTTCTGTTCATGCGCGTTTTAGGATTTGGCCTTCCAACGGGGCCAAACTTTGAATAGGGATCAATTTGCAATTATTATATTAATGAGGGACTTAAAAGCAAAAATAGAAATTTCTGAATTGAGTTTCCTCATTTAAGTATTTTTTCAAATAAATAAGTTAATAATTTGGGGAATTAAATTTTTATCTTTAGTTTATACATCTGCCTTATTTAAAGGAGATTAAACAATAATAAATACAATGAAAAATGTGCTTTCTCTTTTTGGTTCTTTTTCTTATCATTAAAAAAAAAATGGGCTTGATAAAGGGAATTATATTTTTTTTAAAAGGCAAACAAATTTTTATAAACAATTAACGGGTACCATTTTTTTTTGGCGCGTATAGGTGCTAATCCTTCCTTGCGCGTAACCAGCTCCCGAACCCGAATCTGGTACAAAGACCTTTTCCTTTTTTCAAATAATTCAAAAATAGGTTTTCCAATGTTTCCTATGAAAATAAAATATTGGTGGCGGCTCCATTTAATTTTTAGGGTGGTTGTCACAGGCATCACCAAGTATTCGAAGTGCCCATAACGCGTCCTGAAAGCGGTCTTAGGTATATCCTCTTCCTTCACCCGAATCTGATGGTACCCCGACTTCAGATCAATCTTGGAAAATACCATGGCTCCTCTAAGTTGGTCCATTAAGTCATCAATACGTGGCAAGGGATACCTGTTCTTAATGGTGACTTTGTTGAGTTGCCGGTAATCTACACAAAGTCTGGACTTTCCATCCTTCTCTTTACTAGGAGCACAGGAGCTCTCCAAGGCGAGACACTTGGTCGTATAAACTGTTTAGACAAGAGGTATTCTAACTGATTTTTTAATTCTGACAGCTCTGACGGAGACATCCTATATGGGGCAATAGAAATAGGTCCAGTACCTGGAGTCACATCAATTGAGAACTCAATATCCCGGACTGGGGGTAACCCTGTCACATCTGACGGAAACACCTCCGAAAAATCTCTGACTACAAGTACTCCGTCTATCTCCACCTCTGGCTTCATACGGATTGAATTGAGGAATACATACTTCTGAACTCCTCCCTTCAGAGAAAACTTCAACTTGTTGGCATCGAGGAATCGCGAAACACTTGGGTCTCGAAATATCACAGACTTACGAGCGCAATCCAGTAGAATATAATGGCTAGACATCCAATCCATCCCAAGGATCACTCCCAAATGCTTAAGGGGAATACAAGTCAAATCAACATTGAATTTCATGTTTAGCACAGTCAAAGGGCATTGTAAACATGCCGTATTAGCAATCACCGGTTCAGCAGAAGGTATAGTGACCACTAAATCAAAAGGCAGTGAAGTAACAAGCAATTGCAGAGAATTCACACAATCCAAAGAAATGAAAGAATGCGTTGCTCCTGAATCATATAACACAGAAAATAGTTTACCAGCAATTTCACACTCACCCTGAATTAGCTCCGAAGAAGGCAGGACTTCTTCCCCACCCATCTGATAGACACGACCCCTAGCAGTAGGACGTGCAACACTGATGTTGTTGGCAGCAGGTTGTACCCTTGGTGCTCGGCAATCTCTAGAAATGTGACCCGGTTTCTGGCAGTTGTAACAAACTTTGGCCCTGTCGGCACACTCATTGGCTTTGTGCCCCTCTTTCCCACAAGCATAACAACGGATAATCTGGGTTTGGTTCGGCCCTGGTGGCCTATTTTGCACCTGGTTCTGTGTTCTCTGACCTCCTCCAAAAGGTGGTCGGGGTTGCTCTCTGGCATTCCCCTGGGGACGGGCATAGGGCTTCGGCTGGAAAATCTGTCTTCCTCTACCCTGATGGTTGTCATTCTGCCCCTGGGACCTAACTGGTCCACTGTTCTTTACTGTTGACACCTCTCTTCATAATCTCTACCTTCTTACACTTTTCCACCAGCTTCTGATACTCACGAATCTCAAGTGGCTCCACCGACTCCTTGATCTCATACCTGAGTCCATATTCAAACCTCTCACACATGTACTCCTCGTCCATCTGGTTCTGGAAATAGCGAAAGTGTTTAGCCAGTGATTCAAATCTGGCCGCATACTCAGCAATGGTCAAGTTCCCCTGATATAGTCTCAGAAATTGTGCCTCCTTCTCAGCTCTGGCACTCTTTGGGAAGTACTTGTCTAGAAACTTCTTCTTGAATGTTTCCCAAGTCAATTCCTCATGACTGGCCTCCATCATCTGTTTGGTGCCTCTCCACCAATATTCAGCCTCTCCTGACAGCAGATAAGTAGCATACTCTACTTTCACATTCTCAGGACAGTGGAGAATGTTAAAGATCTTTTCAATCTCCTGCATCCACAGGTCAGCCTTGTCTGGGTCATGCTCTCCCTTGAACTTAGGTGGGTCGTGACGACGAAAGTCCACCAGGCCTTTGGATGCAACCGCGGCTTCCTCTCTCTGTTGTCTCAGAATGTCACGCTGAGTCTGGGCTTCAGCCTGTTGAGCAACCGCAGCTGCCTGTTGGTTCATTGCAGCGGCCATAGCAGTCATGGCTCGGATTGCTCCTGCCATTTCGTTTCCTTCAGCTGAGGCGGGTTGACTTGCAGGACGAACCATCTTAATTCCTACAGTTTTATTGGGTCAGAAAAGACTTTCACGATCTGATCGTAACTCTGGGGTCTATAAAACCAAACTAATAATTTAGCAATCAATGATCAAGGAAAACCAAGCATGCTATTATCACAATAAAACAAAATCAATAAATCTGCAAATTTGCAAATAGTATTTCAGAATTAAGAACTAAATTAATTAATGCAAGAAAGTAATCAGATGCATACGCCAAACAAGATCGCCCCACCCAAAAGTCCGGAGACTCATCCTAAGCTCTGATACCACAATGTAACGCCCCGAATTTTCGAAGCGTTAACTCGTCTGTTTTTAGAAAAATCGGCCTATATTTTTTTTTAAATAAAGTTACCGTTAATAACTAGTAAAGCATTTAATAATCACGGAACTACTTTATTGTCAATTATAAAAATTTGATTAATAGCAACGACTCTAATTACTCATTAAACTAATTTCAGTCTAATTGAAAATTTAATTTAATTTTAAATCTGGTGAAACTAAATTAATAAATGCCTGTAACTACTCTTCAACCCAACCGAAATGTAATAAAATTATGAAATTATAAATTATAGGAAAAATAACCAAGTTTAAATTATCCCAATTACTTAGCGGGAAAAACACCATGTCCGCAATAAAAAGAAAATACCAAGTTCAATTTGTGCAAAATAAAGTTAACGTTCAAAAGTAACACAGAGCATCTAACACCCATGTACCCACAATTATTCGTCGACAGCACCATCACACATAATGCAAACAAATTATATTTGAGGCTTCTCAAATCCACTTGTATCTAAAAAGTGGTGTAAAGGTCAGTTCACGTGACAAGTTGTAATAAACTAAAACATGAAAAATTGCTCAAATACTATTTATAATTTCTCTTTTCACATTTAAATAAAAATAAGTAAGACAAGAATTATCATAACAAACAACCAATGAGAAAATGTATTTACATCCACATACGAACTTGAAATTAAAATTAATCACCTTTAAGACAAAAGAAAATCTATTCTTTTTTTTTCTTTATACTAACTTACAAATAAAATAATCAACTTATCAACACCACAAAAATCAGCATGTTCAAGTTAATATGCATGCCTTATGCAAGACTCTCATGATCGCGATATAGTCATCCCATACCAATGGGGAATTTAATTTAACAACGCCACGAAGGCCTTAACCACAAAGGTCGTCCAAAAATAATAGTTACCTCCCATACCAATGGGGAATCAAAGCATATCACCGCCACAAAAGTCTTAAATACAAAGGTCCAAAACAATAGCTACCTCTCATACCAATGGGGAATTAAATCATATCACCGCCACGAAGGCCCTACACATGCCGTTCTACATGATGCATGTCATTTAGTCAAGTCAATTCATGCCATGAGAGGTAATAGCCAGAAAATCCAATACACGTCATATCCAAATACCACATATCAAATTTTCTTTTATGAAATAGCCTAATCTTATCACGATCTTAACACAACTCAATGCACATCACACATATCAAAATTTCATTCCTGAACTAACCTCGTCATCTCAAGGCCATAGCACCACAAATGCACATCCATCACAAATTAATTAAACAAGTTCAACAATCCACAATAAACATATTATTTAAAATCACAATAAATAAATCACATAACCGATTTGCACCAAATCAAGATGACAAGAATTAGCAACTATCCATGTTACTCTACATATATCAAAAATCGTTTTCCTTATCAAATGAAATATAAAAATTCATCAAGAGACAAAACATATTTATATCCATCCTTATCAAATTACGGAGCCACAATACATATTTCATGGACAATATAGAATAAATCTTTAGCACTAAAAATTTAACTCCCACGATTTTCAACAACATATGAGTATAGAATCAATAAAATAGCAAGAAAATCATCAACATATTCATTTAGAGGGTTACACAAAAATAAAAATAAAATAGTGAAACATTATAGACTTTTATTTAATAAGGATATGAATTTTTCCTTTCAACAAGACACCACACAAATTTCTATCTCTATTTAAACAACTACCAACGTTTAGCTCTAACTTGTAGGAGAAAAGCCCTTACCTTGGTCGAGAAAAATCGCAGTGTTTAAGAGAGCAAGGAGGATTTGCCTACAGCACCCGAATTAGGCATCAAACGAGCACAGAGAAAAATAATGGTCACGCAAAGGACGGAATACGACTAGAAAAAAAATGATAATCAATATCAAATAATATTTGGGAATTTTTAAAGCTGAAACGAAGTCAAAAAAGAAGCTAAAAGATTGACCGAAAAACGTCTTACCGAGACAACGGGGTTACGAGGGGTCCGACGTTAACTTCACCAGAACGAGGGAACGAGTAGTGTTTCCTAAAGGTTTCGACACGAGGAATCCAGAAATGTCGTCGTTTCTCCAACCGACAGCCGTGGTGGCCAGAAAAATGAAAATACAGTCGGCTGGAGAGAGAAGACAAGACGAACAGCACAACGGTTGATCGAACGGAGGCCAGAAACGAATTCTATGGTTAATTTCGAGTGAGAGGGTGAAGTTTGGTAATTTTCCGTGGTCTGAAAAGAGAGAAATCAAACAGAGAAGTTTTGAAGGTGGAGAGTTTTTGTTCACGGCGCGTACGTTCTTCTCTTTTGAGAAGACGATGAACAGTTCAATCTCTTTTAAAAAGAAAGGACTTGTGCGTGAAGTTCACCCTATTTTTTTTTTATTAAAAAAAAACTGGCAACATCATGGGTTGTGCAGTATCACGTCCATCTATCTCTAACACTTTTTTTTTTTTTCATCTCACATAATCATTCCTAATAAATTCAACACTAATAATAATAATAATAATAATAATAA
The DNA here is from genome assembly GCA_037113605.1 of Calophaca sinica. NCBI lineage: Eukaryota > Viridiplantae > Streptophyta > Magnoliopsida > Fabales > Fabaceae > Calophaca > Calophaca sinica. Next base: position 8,186,362 of record CM073736.1, read on the forward strand.
TAATAATAATAAAATGAAAATATGCAATTCACTAAAACAAGCACACACAAAATTATCACAAAATTGCTAATATATGCACATATATATACTCATATATTAATAATAAAATTGGGGTGTGCCGCAGGAGGAAACGTGGGGTGTAGCTAGCAGGAATTTTTTTTTTTTTAAAGAAAACGAGAAGAGAAGCTGCAGCGTGGATTGTGATCAAATCCATTTCTTTTTTTTTTTTAACAATTATCTCTTGAAACATTCATATCATATAATCCTTAATAATTCTAAACCCATTTCTACACTCTTTTTAAAAATATTGTTTCCAAAATAATATTAATACATGAAGACTAATATTTAATAAAAATTTAAATAATAAAATAATAATACACCATACCAATATACTAGATACTAAAGCAACATATATTTAAATGAATAAATCACACACTAACATATTAAACACATATTCAACATAATCATACATTATCACGCACAATATTATGTATTAACACTCAAGAACCCGTACTCATAAACTAATATAATTAATCACATATATATTTATATAAGATCAGAGATTAATATAGGAGGTTTGATTAATAATAATGATAATAATAATAATAATAATAATAATAATAAATAGAGGGTGTTACAATATGCCTATTGGGAGTTGGTAGGGAGCCTAGGGATGGCAATTTCCACCTGTGTGTGGGGATCCCCGCGGGGACTACCCCATTCGGGGCCCCGCGGGCGGGGAATTTTTCCCCATGGGGATGGGGACGGGGGAGAAAACCCCCCCGTAGCTGATTCGGGGATGGAGACGGGGATCATACCCCCCGCCCCGTGGGGTCTCCACCCCGAACATATTACATAACTATCCCTAAAAATACATATATATGTATTATAATGATTGGTTTTTTGGTCTTTTTATGTCTTTTTTTAATTTTTAAAAACTATAATGGTATTAGTAAAATAAAACAAAAGAAAGGTCATCACTTATCAGATTCACAAATCATGATCATAATGACTTCACATGTTGGACTAGACATGGAAAATTGATTTTGATATTGTAATTTTGAAACTTTTTCATACTTTTATATTTTTTTTTCAATTTTATTGAATTTCAGTGTTTTTTTTATTTTTTTAAATTTTCGGGGTCCCCGTGGGGACCTGCGGGGATCCGTGGGGACGGGGATGGGGGAGAAAATCTCCCCATGGCGGGGATCGGGGACGGGGACGGGGGGAAATTTGGGGAGCGGGGCGGGGAGCGGGGGAGCACTCCCCGGTACCGCCCCGCCCCGTTGCCATCCCTAAGGGAGCCCCATGGGATTTGTTTGCGGATTCAGCGGGGAGAAAAATGGGGGATGGGAGAGACACCAGCTTCTGGTCCCACCAATGGGTGGGCACAATGCCACTGTGTCTGACTTTCCCTAGGTTGTTCTGCATCTCCCTACAGAAAGATACAACGGTGGCAGAGATGGGAAGTTGGATCGAAGTGGGTCTGGGAATGCTCCTGGAGGAGGATATTATTCGTGTGGGAAGAAGAACTGGTCAGGGACCTGCATCACCAGCTTTCTATGGTCAGAATCTCGCAGGTGGCAGATTAGTGGATTTGGAAACCAGCAGTTGGAGAGCCCTACACTGTCAGAGCAATGTACTATTTCCTATCCGCGTCAGAGCTCGTGCAGGATGGGATCTCTGAGCTAAGAACCTCCGTGCTGGAAGGCCAGTGGAGGAGTTATGCCCCATTAAAGGTCACCACGTTCACATGGCATATACTATGGGACAGGATCCCGATCAGGGACAACTTGATCCGTCGGGGGGTTATTGTGAACGATGAGGATGCAAGCTGCGCGATATGTGGTGGTACTCGCGAGTCGAGTATTCATCTCTTCACGCATTGCGACTTCGCTTTTTGGGTTTGGTATGAGGTGTCGAAATGGTTGGGCTAGATTTCTATAATGCCCCCGGACCTGCTGCACCTCTTCTCCTTGTTTAGTTCCTGGGTGCTCTCAGGGACCAAAAGGAAAGGGGTGGTGGCCATTTGGCAGGCTGTCCTGTGGGGTATCTGGGGGTGCAGGAATAGACGTGTCTTCTTAGGAGAGGAACCAACGTTCGGGAGGTGGTGGAGAGGATCAAGATCACCTCTTGGAAATGGTTCTTAGCAAGGTTGGGGAAGGGGCGATGTCTATTTTATGAATGGACCATAAATCCATTGGAGTGCCTCTCTAAGAGGTAGCTTTGGAGGAGTCTTTTTGGTCTTTGGGGGCTATACTTTGGGGGAGTTTGTGTGTTCGAAGTATGTACTACTAGACTGTGGTGGTGCCCGAGGTTATGCGTTGGAATACCCCCTTGTACTTGGTATACAGGTTTGAGTACCCCTCTGTACTCCTTGTAATGGGTTGGATGACCCTTTTTTATTCTCCTGTTATTAATATATATATATATTCTTTTTTACCGTTCAAAAAAAAAAAGGGTACATGAGCAGAGCACGATGAATACTAAATATTAAAATCAAATTATAATCTAAAGTTGCTTAATTTCTTGATGCTTAGTGATGTTAGTGCTAAAGATTAAAAATCAATTTTGCCTACATTCAACTGACAGCTGTGCCTTGCTTTTGAAAAATTGTTTTAAGCTCTCAGTTGAACGTAGGAATAATTGATTTTAAAAATTTAAAATGATTTTAATCTTTAGTTAATTATATTTTCATTTGGAAATATAGTATTTAGATCATATTTTTTTTAGTTTTAATTCAACCTGAACAATAAAGAAAGATTATTTGAAATCAGTTACTGATTATAAATTTCAACAAATGCAGTAGTCTTAACAATCTTGTCATATAGACAATTTAATAACTGAATATATCCTAACCTCCAATAATGTCTGCAGCACAAATCGGGCAAAAAATTTGCAGGCAAAATAAGTTTGGATATTTAGTGTTAATCTTAGAAATAAATGCTTGTTTATACTGCCATTTCTAATTTACATACAGATCCTGGTTGCCGCAGAAGCTCAAGCCTAATCACGTGTAAAGAAACAATAGGGCACCAGAATAGTGGATACCAAATAATCTCAAAGAAAAATCTCATGAACTGCAATATAGATAAAATAACAGATAATAAAGTTTGTAGAGTTAGTTATGTAAAATGGAAAGAAAATCTCATAGAAGATGAAATTGATGTGCAAAAATGTTCCAGATTCTTACTAGAGACACAGACGTAGGATACTAAATGGAGATGAATCGACATTCAATTAAGGAACTAAGTTGATCAAACTTGAAGAAAATCTAGAGCCATGAAATGTTTGAGATTAGAGAACGCGCGAAAGTGAATCATGGAACGCAAAGAGATAATAAATCCATTGGATTTTTAAATTGATTCTTTTTTTTTTTTTTTGACTGGGGTTAGTTATTTGAATTAAAAAGCATATTAAGGAACTTATTAAAACTAGCTAGGAATTTTTATTTTTTTTTCCCGTTGCAAATGGCAGCTAATTAATTAGCCACAAAGAGAAGCACATTTTGGCTCATAAGGAGAAGTTATTATGTAATAGTACATGTCCTGCAGAATGTTGGCTACGTGGGAAAGATATTCTCTGACTAATTCTGTGGATTCAGTTAATTAGCTTGCCCTGGAAAATAGGAGAAGGGATCGAGTCGCAAGATCTGTGCAAAATTTTCCCAGACAGATCCATAGATTGATCTCGGGCCCCACCTTTTTTCACAAATAACAAGCAGCCAACACACCAGACTGCTTCAATGCCTTAATAGATGCTACGAGTCTAAGATCCATTCTACTACATTTTAGGCTTAGTTACGTTACAGGGCACGAAAACTCTCACTCTTACAACTCATCAAACCCCCCAGCACCATGAGCGCTATAAAAGCCAATTCTCATCTCTACTAGTACTAGTTAACTAGTTAGCACTACTGAAATTGATTTGCGAGATATTCATTAATTGAAGACTATAAGGTAGGTTTGAGAGATGGCACCAAAAAATTGTTCCTCTTTTGTTCTTTTCCTAGCACTCAATATTCTCCTCTTTGCATTTGTCTCTGCAAGTGTGAATTGCCCGATTCCAACCCCGCCAACCCCGCCAACACCGCCAACCCCACCAAGCCCCAACCCCAATCCTACACCATCAACCACCTCGTGCCCACGTGACACACTCAAACTAGGGGTATGCTCGAGTGTGCTAGATGGGATGTTCAACTTTACCATGGGTGGTGTTCCATCCACTCCTTGCTGCTCCTTTCTCGGTGGACTTGCTGACTTTGACGTTGCAATCTGCATATGCACTGCCCTCAAAGCAAACATCATGGGAATTAACGTCAACATTCCAATCTCATTTACCCAGCTTCTCAATTTTTGCTCAAGACAAGCCCCAACCAATTTCCTATGTTTGCCGGATACTAATTAAGTTGCCATTAGCCACAACATCCATCGTATCTACTTTTGCTTTGTCTTAGGCGCTTCATGTGGTAGCTAGTCTCTTCAATTAATTAGGTGTGATTCTTTTCTTGTTGTTGGATGGATGACTAATTGCTCGTCGACATCTCTTTCCTTCTTTAGATATGTAATAAATTGTAGGAAAACGAAAGGTTGATGAACTACATTAGTCTTTTAATTTTTTATTAAATTGAGAAATGAATCAAATAATTTACTTAATTGGTGTTTTCTTGTTGATTTCTAAAGAGGGAGATGCAGTATATATATTAACTTGCTCTATAGATAGATAGCATAGTTTGGTTTTATCACCTCTTGGGCATAAGGGATCGATGGCTCAATTACTGATCTTATATCAATTAATGGGCTTTCAAGATGATCTACGTTCCAGCCAAATAGAACTAAACCCGCGCTCAAAAGTGTGAACAAACCTCACTTTTGTTAATTAATTAGCAAATATATGGACACTTCGATATAGAAATTGAGCTTGCACAGACAAATCAAACAGATTATATCCAAGCACCTACAGTTCACAAAAGTTAGTAGCTCCCAATTAAAAATATATACACAGGTGCGTATAAGAACACTCAATTAATTACTAGGATAAATTAAATATTAATTTAGTTACAACTATTAAATTACTTAAAATTAAAGGTTTAGATTATGCCTTTAGTTATTATAAATCTTTAGTGATTTTCTTTCCTTTTAATGAAAGATGATATGAGATTTTTAAATACCCACAAACTAGTCAGTTTAACCTGTGCATTGTATAGGTTATATGCATGTGTTGTTTTCTTATTCATAAGCAAATGAAATATATTGATAAAACAAAAATAGCTAACTCTAAGCACAAGTTGTACTAAAGACTAGAAAAAAATTTATGCACATGAGGAATGACTTTCATATGTAAGTAATAAAAAGTAATAAAGCAAACAACCTCTGTGAAGCATACGACAAAATTTGGATTTTGAGCATGTGTTATGAACATATCTATAGTATATATTAAAGTTTGTGAGAAGTTAAATAAACAACGTATATGTAAACACGTCCCACGGGTCTAGCTCAAGTTGTTGAGCTAGGATATCATAAAGAGTTTGAGCAGGAGATCCAGGATTCGAACCCTGACAGCTAATATAATAAATACTACCAATTAACATTTGTCATTAAAAAAAATGTATTTGAACTACAACAAAAAATCACTAAGATCATTACCATGCCTAAGAGATGAGCAAGGGTGTTTTTTTGGTGCCAGATCAGATCGGTTCAAGCCACTTCTAATGGTGAATGAAGGTGACTGAGGCCCTCGAGCTATGCGCTAGAGGACATCATTTTTGAGCTTGGACAGTTGTGGGTAGTGTCAATGGAACTCATGAGGATGTATTTGAGTATGGCTCTATTATCCTAGCTTGTTAGGAAATGCTTAGCACTAGATATATAGTTGGCCACTCCTGGAAGCGGCTATATCTATGTGTCCTTGTAGTATTTTTTTAATTAATACAATCCAACTAGTATTTTGGATGTTATTGCTATTGAAATACAATAAAAAGACAGTGTTTAGATTTCAAGTATAATTCCTTTTTGTCTCCACTCAACAATATAAATAGCATCTGATAGGAGTTTCCGGGGACCTTCTTACCATGGTCAAAAATGACTTTCAGAAACTAAAAGGTCTTCCTATCACACGAACAACTTAACACAATGGATTTTAACAAAGAGATTGAAACTTTCAAGTTTCAACGATACGAACCGGAACGCATATGCCGGTTGGTTTACGATGCATGCATGCTTCCCTTTAGCTTCATTTCTCTTTTTTCCTTTCTTCCACTCCTCAGACAAACAATAAATAGATAGATAATACTCCATCAGGACTCAATTATAAGCAAAACTACCTACTTTTACGCTTGTTAAGAATAGTAGTTAAATGCATTTAATTTTCTTGATTTCATGTAAATAAAAAAAAAATATATTTACTAAACTACTCTTAATCATAATGATCCTCTCATCACAACATTAATGAATTAAATTAAGTGTATTTTTGAAATAATAACATTAAATATGGATAGATTATTTAACATTAAATTTGAGAGTTGCGTAATAATGCTATCTTCTCAAACAAGTCACCTCATCAAGAGGAGCTCTTAGAGAGAATTCAGGTGTTGTCTTGGCTGGCTCCTTGCGAGGGACAACTCTGTTTCTTGCTTATTCTATGAGTAGTTTTCCAACTCCCATCTGTTGTTTGAGTAGGTAGTTCTTTTTTCTCTTAGTGAGGAGGGAGGGTAGGTGTGTTTTTGATTTGGGCAACGACTTATATTAAGAAATCTGTGGGTCGTGAGCCTGAGTTAATAGTTGAACATGCTTTTCTATATTATTTTTTATTTTTCTAGCGTCCACATATTACACCTGCAAAGAGTTTACTTATCACATTCTAGAAGAGCAGTGATGCAACATTTATAATTAATCTTCCTCGGACATATCTCTCCCCCCATTCGTTAATCTCCAAGAGTTTGTATATTTGTTTCTCAATGTTTTTCTTTCCCTACCCAATTTTGTAAGTCATTTCTACTTGGCCAACACCACATTGATAAGGAAATGTAATTTTTAGAAGAATTTTAAACATGTTTAATTAAAATGCAGTGTTTGAATATTTAATAAAAAGAATTTTAATATTCTCCAGTAATGACAACACTATTTTAAGAAATTAAAATTAAATACTATTTATATTTTATTCATTTTGGTTAAAAAGTGATTAATATTTTTGAATTTCGCATACTACATGTTAAATACATATTTTTATTTATGGATTGTCACATAATATTAAAATCTTTATTATCTAAATAAATTTTAAAATTTATTTAGAAATTTTTTTCATAAATACAAGTTATAAATGAACTTAACAAATCAAGTCAAACTCTACTTTTTTTAGCAAGTCAAGCTCAAGCTTTTAGTTTGACTCGATTAAATAAATGAGCCAAGTTCAAGCTCGATTAAATAAATGAGTCAAGTTCAAGCTTTATATTTTCTATACAAGTCAAGCTCAAGATTCAAGTGTTGACTCGACTCGACTCGTTTACACGCTAACTAATTGTGATGCAGTGATGGCGCTCTTGATATGCATTTAATTTTATTATTGGGCTTAAAGTTAATTAGAGTTTACATGGGTGAGACTCAATTACTCAAAAGCGGAGAAAGTAGCCATGCTATTTAATTCGTACTAATATATATATTCATACGAACTAGCAAAGCTTTAGGGGTTAAAAAAAAAAAAAAGACAATAATTAACCTGCAGCCATTAACAAAAGAGTATTTTGTGTGGCTTCAGGTTCTGTAAAGAAAATTTAAATACCCAACTGATTCTGCACCTCGAGAATAGTCGTAGCCGAGTCCCTGAGCCCCTGCATCTCCTCTTCCGTCATATGCACATTGGTCACACCCAATACCCCTCCTCTTCCAAGCTGTGCAGGCAAGCTAAGAAACACTTCTCCACCATCGATGTCGTAAAAACCCTTTGCTAGAACCGAAACAGGGTGGATCTTCCTTTGGTCCCTAAGAATAGTTCGGGCCAAGTTTGCCACCGAATACCCTATCGCCCAAGAAGTGTATCCTTTCAGACTAATCACTTCATATGCGCCGTTTATAACCTCTTTGTGTATATTCTCCAACATTTCTTTCTCATAAGCAATTTGCTGTTTCTCCAAAAAGCTCAAAACCGGAACACCCCCAACACTAATGCTAGACCATAGTGCCACTGAGCTATCGCCGTGTTCTCCCACTATAAAAGCCTACAATTACAATATCATTCCCAACTTAATTATAAATTAAAATCAAAGAATAAGTAAATTAACTAAAGTCACGATCACTCATTAGTCATTAACTACAAACAAAAATATATACTTATGTATAAAAATAAAAAAAAACCTACCTGCACATCTTGAGCATTGACGTCAAGATGATCAGCAATGAGGAAACGAAAACGGGACGAATCCAAGTTGGTGCCGGAACCAAGGACACGGTTGGAGGGGAATCCAGACAGTTTCCACGCAACGTAAGTGAGCACGTCAACTGGGTTGGAAACTACGAGTAAAACACAGTGAGGGGAATGATGAACCAAAGGTGGTATGATTTTTCGAAACAGAGTGACATTCCTCTGCAGCAGGTTCAACCTGGACTCGCCGTTGATCTGACGGGCACCGGCGGTGACGATGCAGAGGTCGGACCCAACCGTTACAGAGTAGTCTGTGGAGGCTTGAATCTTAGTGCGTGGGAGGAAGGCTGCCGCATGCTGCAGGTCCAGCATCTCGCCTCGGAGCTTGTCGGGAATGGCATCAACAAGCACAAGCTCGTCGGTGAGGTCCTGAGTGAGAATGGTTTGGGCTATAGCCATTCCCACGTTGCCTGCCCCAACGACGGAGATTTTATTGTGGCGCTTTGTGGGAGAAGGAGGTGCAGCACTGAGGATGGGCTTGAAGAATGATTTGGTTAGGTCCAAGCCACCTGGTCCCAATGAAGAACCTGAAGAGCTCTTGTGCATTTTTCCTTTTTGGTTTGTTTGTTTGTTTGTTTGTTTGTTTGTTTATAGACTCTTGAAATTAAGGCAAAGTAAATGTGTGAACTAACTGTGATAAGTTGTTGCTGTTATGAGCTGCATGCAAGCGAATGCATATTTATAATATTGTCTGAGAAGCGAGGAGGCTCACAAACAACGGTGGAACGGTGAATGGTTTGGAACTTGCTTGGGGGAAAAGTTAATTAGCCTTTCAACGGTCAACCGTGTGACTGCATGATTTACCCTGTGGTGTGGGTCAGTGGGTGGTTGATTGAGATAAAAATCGTATTATTCTATGTGCGCGGGAACATTCCACTTTCCTTTTGTCTCTCTCCTTAGGCCAAATTTTCTTGCTTTGAGGGGAGCGGAGAAAGGTAAAGCTCTTCAATTTTCAACGGTTTCTGGATTCACGACCACGTCGAAAGGTCGGGTTTCTGGATTTTCAACCATTTATAAGTTTTAAAAAATGATTTTTTCTTAGCTAGATAAATTTAATTTATAATTTTGTTCGAATTACAAATTTCAAAACTATATATTTTAATATTTTAATTTACTTTATAAACAAAAAAAGCAGTTAAATATTTTTTTTTAAAATGATTTGACTTATTGATATTTCACTAAAATTTTTGTATGATATACACATAAATAATTATTAGTATTTTATTTATTAGCAATATATCTAAGGACTTAAACGCATGAACGGGAAACACTTTCAAGGAGACACAACTTTTTGTTTTTGGTACAAAGGAGACACAACTTATTTCAAAGGTTGTAGAAGGAAAATAAGGGGTCGGCCACGGCTGGGCGTCATGTAAGTAAATGTTGCCCTGCCATTCAACAACGTGCTATATACTTCATAAACATTTTCTTAAGCCTTTGGCACACACGAAATTCGATATTATATATATGATCTAGACGCTTTGCCTCAACTTCCTTTACAAGTAACTTGAGAAGGGGATATTAAGCAGTTGATGATCAATTACTAAAAGCTGGCTCCGCTCAACGAATCACTGTGTATTATCCGGTTTGCCCTTTTTTCCTTACCCACTTTAGTTAGTTATTTGGGTCGAGTGGAAGCGGGGCTGCACATATAGTGAGTAGTTTAGATACAAGTGGTACGAAATTCAAGAACGCCCTATGCTTTTTAGACTTCTATGGTTGAAAGTCAAAACTAAGACAATAGCCTAAACATCATGGGGCATTGAATTTCGTATCACTTATATCCAAAATACTACTAATACACAAATATAATTAACACTGTGGCAAGGGTCTCAAATTTTTTTATTAACTTCATTCAAATCGTATACTACTATACTACCTACAATGATTTTTATTTTTTTTTCCAAAAAAAATTATGACTTACATGATTTTTTTGTTTTTTGAAAAACAATCATGTAAAGTCACTTAAGAGCATCGAGTTTGTCTCCCTCGAAACACTGCACCTTCACCTCATCTTCCTCCCCTAAGAAATCTGTTGGGAGAAAATGGTCGAGAGAGAATGCAAAACATCCGAGTGACTGAGAGTGAAAAACCATTCAACTCTGATGCTCAATGGTAGGATGAGCCATGTGTTGGCTCAGTTGCTACATCGAAACACACATACCATGGTCTAGTGGTGGTGAAGGAATTAAAAAGGGAAACTGTATATGTTGATGTGAGTTATGTAGGGTCGGGTAGCTGTTCTTTGATAGGGGGAATGGCATGAAAGGTGGTGAAGTATTTTAGGGAATGTGATATATGGTATGTTGCACCAGTATCTAGGATCCAGATCAACAATGTTTTGTGGCAGTTTTACCTGAGGAATTGGTGGAGTGGACTGAAGGTGAATAGATGATTCACCAGCATGAGAAGTGTTAATCTTGATACTGCTTTGAATTATGTTTGACAAGTGACTCTTCCTAGTTACAAGCAGGCTGAGATCCCTCATTGGAAGCCATGGATTGTGCATCAGAATTCTGCACAGTGACAACATTACTAACGGGGTCGGCCCGTGTATACAGACAACAAAACATTGCAGCTAATTGGAAATTAAGAACACTATGCATTTAGTCCTCATATTCACTCTGCATACTGTTAATTAACCATTGATTCTTTTTAAGTGCATCCAATACTTGGATTTTGTTCAGCTCATTTATTGATAATTGATACAAATAAGGATCAATTTGTAGCTGAAGATTGATACATAAGGGTCCATTTTTCTTCTGGAGTGTCTTCTGTGTAGCATATGGAATCTCATGGAATGGAACATCTGTCTGTGTATGCATTGAAAATAATAATTGCAATCTTTCTTCCAGCTGTTTGGCAGGTGCACGACTCTAATATCTTTATGTCTGTTTAAAAATCTAGGCCTAAAGCGATAGTTGAAGGTCGTTAATTAGTTTAATTTTTTTGCGAGTGCCGCTATCTTTTTCTATTGCATGCGTATCTGATTTTCTGTCCGTCTCTACTTTGTACTAGCATACACTGTCTCTTCTTTGTACTAGCATACACTGAAAGATACAGCTTGCCATCAAGGACCTTGTTTTCATGTTAATTATAATAATCACTTGTATTTGGATCGAGGCATGAAGCATGATGCTCATTATAATTACTATGAAGTACTCTCTCCGTTTTCATATATAAGCAACAAAACACTTTTTTGGTTCATTGAATAACTCGTGTATTTGGTTATATTCCCTTCGTTTTCATATATAAGCAACAAAACACTTTTTTGGTTCATTGAATAACTCGTGTATTTGGTCACCAAATACACGAGTTATTCAATGAACCAAAAAAGTGTTTTGTTGCTTATATATGAAAACGAAGGGAATATATGAAAGATCTTTGAACCTATGTATTATCTAGAATTTTGGAACCTAAATCTCGAATCACTTTTTCATCCTAGGAGACGCACCTAAGCATACCTCTTGCTCTTATTTATTATATGAACAATGGTCAAGGGATCTATTAACTAATTAAACACATCTTTTGTAATGCATTATATTCATTTCGCGTTTTATCTATTCTCTTTTCCAATTAGATCGCATGATGCCTTATATGTAGAATAAAAGCCTTCCTAACATCATGCATTAAATAGCAATGCTGATAATGGTACTCCCTCCACCCATTATATATATCACGTTTACAAAAAATTTCAGTCTCAAAATATGTGTCACTTTATGGTTCTAATGCACTATTAATTGCTTTGTTCTAATTATACCCTCAAATACTCCACTTTGTATTTATGACAATAGTTAACACACAAATAGTTAATAATATTAATTTGGTAAAATTATCACTCTCTTTCTTTCATTTATTGTTTTTTCTTAAACTATGTGATTTGGTCAACTATGACATATATAATGGGACGGAAGGAGTATAATATAGGATCGGATAGGGCATTATTACAGCACATGGGAGATGTGCTTTGTTTTCTGCGTTTATTTAATTAATGTAACTCCCTCTATGGTATTTTGGCCGACACAAAACACCATTTTGGCGTTAGAAGACAACCCAACTGAAGCACAGTAAACTGAAATTGGGGATACATGCCTGCAAAGTTGGCAAGTCTTGCATTCCACACTTTTTAAAACTTTATTAGTTGTTAATTGTACCACTTTTTTCTCGTAATCAAAACAGGGTATTCTGTCTGACATTTCACTTGCATGTGCCTTGATATCTTATGGTTTACAGTTTACTTCATCCTGCAAACTCTGACCAAAATATAGAACTCAACGTTTCCATACATACATCATCCAAAAGGCTCAAACTAACTAGTAAACTACCTCTCAGCGACCATTCTTTCAAAAATAAACAACGTATATATTATTGTGAATCAGTAAAGCATGCAGTGCTGTGATGTGAGTCAGGGTTTTTCATTGTGAATGGGTGGTTTCCTGTGGGGTTGTGCATAATCCATCTCCGCTATGTCCTCTGCAGTGTCATTGGCGTTTGTATCCATTGTTTCTTCAACATGGTGCCCAGCAGGTCCCAGCATTGACCTTGCTTGCCCCCTCTCAATCTCATCATCCTACACAACCATATGTCTCATCAATTTCTATATATCATTCAAATCAGAATTCTCAAGCAACAAACATGTATATATGTATGTATGACGTATCCCACCATATTAATTAGTTAGATCTCACTCCATGTGCTACACAAATTACTTTTTATTAAAAAAAAAAAAAAAAAGGCTAAATGGTGGTGACCTAGTATAAGGCATGGTATCCTCCGTGCTCAAACAACACTTACAAAGAATTAATAGGGGTTCAAACTTGCGACCTGTGTAATATGAAACCTGTCATGTTTCACTAAACTACCCTTAAGGTTTTGCTATACAAATTACTGATGCTTATGCCAACATACAGTACACAATACATATTAACCCTTAAGGTTTGTGCTATACAAATTACTAATGCTTATGCCAACGTACAGTACATAATACATATGCATATTCTATTTTTTTTTCCAACTAAATATAACAGATGTGTATATTTTTTAGTCAGTTTGATATGTGTATATTTTCTAAAATAGTAGTAAATGATTACCTAAGAAGATTGATATTTGAATTATTTAACATAAATTTTAAAAATGCTATGAACTGAGTTTTAAACTCAAATAGGAGCAAATAATAAACATATTTGTCTTATATTACCTTTGCTGCAAGAAAGGAATGCGAATCCGTTTGGATAGATGACCCTGCATATCCACCACCATCACTTAGTATTATTATTACAATAAATAAATAGAAATTACTGGATGCATCCGGCCAGTGAAACATGAAAAGATGGTAAATTTTCTAAACAACTAGCCGAGAGAACTCGTGCTCAGCACGAATGGCAAAGAAAAACGGAACCTACATTGTAGTTAAGTTTTTGGAGTATAGTTAAGTTTTTTATGAAAAAATAGTTTTTGGGAAGAAAATTGATGAATGAGCTTTTGTCATGTGTCCTTAGTACATTTAAGTTTCTTACGTAAATAATAGATTCATATATAGCTACACAAATTCCGAAAAGTTAATAAAATAGGATGGTACAAAATAGCATAGTACTACAAACAACTGAGTGCACCATATCATGACCCTCACAGATTAGCAAGGTACACGAACATCAGATTTTATTGGCAAAGAAAACAAAGGCAAGGGACAATAATTATGGGAGTACATTGATCTCAAGTCTCAACAGTCAATGGACCTAGAGAAATTGCACTTTGATTTCTCGTTTTTGTTGTAAACTGAAAGTCCAGTTTTATTAATGTTCCTAATTCGTATCAATGAGGGAAATAATGAAGTAACCCATTCCACAATAACTTTCAACAACCAACAGGAGTGTGTTAAAAAATTAAGCACCTGAAGCTGCCCCCACGATCACTTCCTTCAAATTTGCAGCGTCTATTTTAGTAAGAGGACGCGGGGTGCATGCATGCAAAGAAACAGAGAGAAGGAGGAGCAGAAGAAGAGGAAGAGAAGTCATGTTGAGAATGAGATAAGTTGGTTGGTTACAAGTTACAGTTACAGAGCAAAAGAGTACTGAGGTTCAAGTTTGTATGAGTAGTGTCAAGGATCAGGTTTCAGTTATATGTAATGGTAGAAAAGAAGAAGGTACATTAAATGCTGGTTTTGTGTGGGATGGAGGACGTTGTTTAAGAGAACATGCAGGTGTTTGGGAGATGAACCTTCAAAACCAAACTCAAGATATCAAGGGTCCACATTTGTCCCCTATATTTCCGATCATTTTTTATCACTAGGGACACCTCATTGGCCATCCCTGCTATAACTAAGATTTTAAGCAAATAAGACACTGAGATTAATCAACATATATATATATTTACTCTGAAGAATTCATCTGTCCCCATACTTGCAGTTGCTTCTTTGATTTGTTGGACCATTTTCCGCAAGATTGGATCGTAAATGGTGGAGATAACCGTTGTATACAAATGTCCACGTCATAATAAACAAACTAAAGAATATATAAGATACTAGACTCATTAACCTATCACATTAAGATTTTGGGAACAAATGTGGTCAAAGTCTCTTAAGCCATCTCTAATGGAATACCCATAAAAGTGGGTACTTAAGTGGTCCCATATATCCGCATCACTCATTTTTATTTTTTTAACTTTATTACCTAATAAGTACTCAATCCCTTCAACCCACTACCTCTATAAAAAAAATTATTAAATAGGTCCTACAAATAACTCCACATCATCACATATCAACAAAAATTTATTTAATAATTAAAAAACTGACACACGGGGCCCACGACAGAGAAGAGAGAAGGGTAACTCTATAGGTACTCAATTCTAATAAGTACCCAAAAAAAAATTTCTCACAATGGAAGTACCTAATAGTACCACTCTAAATAGATACCTAAGCCTTAAGTACCCAATAAATATTCTCATTAAAGATGCCCTTATATCCAAAAAAATACATATACAAATATAAATATAAAAAACCCAACAATAACAAAATCTTGGGAACTGTAATCAATTCAAGCTCTGCATAGCAACTTGAAAAATTAGGGCCACCTTATTTAAGAAAATATTTTGTTTTTATTTTTAATTTTTAATTTTATGAATTTTAATTTAATTTGAGTGTTATTTTAGTTGAGTGTTGCTTTTTATTTTTATTCAAAATTATAAAATACTATTTTCTTTTTCTTTTTTATTCTTGAAAATTTGGACAGGAAAAGATAAAAAATAATAAACTATTACTTTCACAATTTTCATGGAAATTTTTAAAAAATAAAAATAATACAATGTTTTTATAGTTATTGATTGATACAACAATAATAATGAACTCCTAAACCAGATAAGCCCCCATTTCGTCAAAAGATCAATTTCTCTTTTAAATGTTCAATAAGAAAGAATTGATTGTAAGCATACGTAGGGAACATTTAGCGCATTAGTATTGCGCCATTGTCGTGTGAAAATCGCAACAGATGGGACCTAATGTGGAGTGGGAAGGGGGGACGAGAGATTTTGAGGTCAACAATAGAGCATGGCTAAACCGTCACTTTCGACTCTCTTCTTATTTCCCAACAACACAAAAGGAGCATACCACATGGAACGTACACCATGTGCTGTGCCATCGGCGGCAGCGCATTCACACAGTAACCATTGCTTCCTCAACTGGCAGATTTCAAATTCAAGGTTCTATGCAGCACAGACACGCCCTTCAAATCCCACTGTCCCCCATAGATAGTGGTGTTTAAATCCAAACTAATCCAAAGAAAAACCGTAAACTGATCCAAAAAAATTGAAAACCGCAAAAATTCGATAATTTTTTGATTTGTTTGAGCCACGTTTTCCTTCAACCATGCGGTTCAATTCGGTTTGCGGTTGACTTATCTAGAACCGAACCAATCCAAACCGAATCGCATATTGTTAAAATAGTAAATTCAAAGAAAATTTGAAGTAAATCCACTCTTCAAATTCACTATTTAAATATTTACCAAACTGAAACCTAATCAAACTAAAGTAAATCAACTCTTTAAATATTTACCAAAAAAATTAATTCTTTAAAAAATCAACTCTAAATATGTTCTTTGAAGTAATATAAATAATTTATTAATGCTCTGCAAAATGTAAAAACTGAATCATCCGATCCAATCCAAACCGCATTTAATCAGATCGGATTGGTTCGAATTTTTTTTAAGGAAGTCATCCAAACCAAACCGAACCATATGTTTTAACTTTTAATCTTTGGATCGGACGACTTTTTGCTTCAAAATTGTTATCACCAAAAATAGCCAGTGACAAGCCGATTAGAGCAGTAGCCGATCATAATTATAGTCGAATGTGTTCCTATTGAGCCGAGGTTAAAACTCAGAATTGATTAAAGCTCAAAGAACATTATGACGCCAGCCGATAGTCACAAAGTTTAGCTGATTGTGGCTGAACAAATGTTTAAATGTTACAAGGCTATCGGCTGAATAATTGCTACCAAATAGGGAAGCAACGGAATTCGACCAAGGGTTGGAGTTGAAAGTCATTGTACTTTGGCGCCCAAAGGTTAAAATCAGTTCTTAAGGGCCCTCAACATAAATGAAAACGTGAAAACTGCTCTTTTCAGCCGAGAATAAAGCGGTTACTTCAGGAAGTGCGTGAGCGTGGCAGTTGAGGGACACACGACCGCTTGTTGTCAGCTACCAACGTAGTGGGAGCATTTAGTGGCCAATAGGGGGCGGTTACAATTTTGTTTTTCTCTTTTGTATATATATACCCTGCTGAGAAAATGTACAGGACACACACAATCAATCAAACATCTATTTTCCTCTTGCAATTTACAGCATTTTACCTTAGCCGATTTTATGTCTCTTAGCCTTAGTTTAGTGTAGATTCACCACTCTCAAAGCTTTCTGGAGTAGTTAGGGAATCCATAACTAAGAATTAGAGTTTCGTTCTCGGTGTAATCGCTTGACAGGAATCAATTTGTCAGCTGAATATTAGCCGATCCCTAGATATTTGTTCACGCAAACAAAAACCAAACCAAACCGTACCGCGAACACCCCTGCCAAGATGTATCTTCATGCATGTATACAAAATATGAAGGTACTTGTAAATGTAATAATATCAAAGGCCTTGCTATCAAGTATTAGTTTTTGGTTACATTGCTATCAAGTATATAATAAATATTTAAGGAATTAGGGAATGAAAAATATTTATTAAAAAATATAATGTTTAATATATTGACACTTTAAAAATCTATTTTTTAATAAATATTTTCACTTTGACTGCTTAATAAGGATGTTCACTTCTTAATATTCAATAAAGAATGTGACCTCTAGAGACTAAAGCATTGATTTGATAATCAACTGTTATATAATTATATAGCTTATTATACATGTGTATGCATTATGCATATGATCACAACTGAACCGTTGTTTTCAACTCAATAACTATAGCCAAGTAAGCCAACTACTTTACTTCTACTGTGAGGAACCAAATTCTCTAACCAGTGTCCTCCTTATAACATTCATTAGCTTGTATCTAATCTATATCAATAACATATACATTTATAAATGTACTCATTGAATACTATTCCATATGGCTTCTTCTCAGCGATTAAACAATTAATTGGCCTCCACTAAGACAATCTTGTCAGCAATTATTGTCCACCAAGATCAAACCGTTAGCGCCAACTTGCACACGAATTAGCACCAGCTGGTGCATCGATTTTTTTTTAATTACAAATCAATTGCTGATTATATATTAAAGAAATGTTTTTATAATTGACCACGTAATGAGAAAATTCTGATAATGGAATGTTATAATTAGCGTTAATATGATTACTTTTTTTGTTTTATTCTCATGGAAGACCAGATTCAACCCAATCCTGATGCAAATCGGTTACATTTGTTAAATTAGGAATGATTATATTATTTTTTAATTCACAATCAAAAAACAGTCAATAAATTAATAGCGAGCCTTTTGTTTTTCAATACCACGAGTCGAATATACGAATTAATATATGTTTTTCTCATTTTTTTGTGTTTTTCTTTTGCTCTTCTCATTCTTTCTTTTACTTTTTTGTATCAGATACATTCTTCCAAACACTATCTCGCCAGCGATCCATCCATGGTTTCTCCGACTTCCACATAGCAGCACAAACCCACCACCAGCAAGTGATCTCCGTTGAACTAGAAGAATGTTTTGACAAATTGTCAGCGTATTTGTTAGTGTTTTGATTCTGGGTTTCTCTTTTTTATTTTTGTTTTCCCTCTTTAATTGCAGTTTCCAGAGGCAAAGAGCCGCATTTAGCTTCTGAGGGAGAAACATTTTCTTCCCCAATGGCCAACCTGCAGATCTCTGTGGGGAGCTTCAAAACAAGTCGGGTATGAAGCTTTGTGAGATTCATTATTTTGCTTCAATTTCCTTTATGTTCTTCTTTTTGCTCAAATGATCCATATGTTGGGCATTCTATTGTTAGGAATGTAGGATACTATTCTGTTCTAACATAGATTTTATGGGGTTAGGTGTGTATTCTTACAAGTATCTTGATGGATCGATTAAGGTTGAGGAGTTCAACAGCTCATTGATCCGCTGTCGCGCACGGGCCAAATAATTAAAAATAGTAAATGTAGTAACAAGGTAATTCAACCTTAGTAGTCTCACAAGAATCTCTAATCTAACAATAACCAAAAACAAGAACGTACGAAGAAATAAAAAAGGAGGGTTCCGATTATGAGAAACAGAATTTAAAAGATGAAAATATCAATATATAAAAACGACTAGTCCACTAATTCAGGATAATTAATACTTTGATCTATCACGGGTTTCAAAGGATTATTCTATTTCGTGATTCTATTTTTGTTTGACCATAAAATTAAAATTAACTTTATAAGAATTCCTACTGTAATACATAATTAATTACGCATCAATTAAACATCACAGAATCGATTAATCATGATTAAAGAACAAGAATCACAAAAACATAATTAATTTAACTATCAAATTCAATCAAGCCTACGTCACGTGCGGTAGATCCTATTGATCTCTATTCGAAACAGATTAAAACAAGCGTTCAAAATATTTCAAATAATCTCAAAGAGCAAAAACGAAATTGATATGATTAAGCATCAATACCTAAAACGAATTTGCAAACAAAGATCAAAGAGATGAAAGATCAACAAGAAAAGAAATAGAATCTGAAAATCAAAATTAACAATAATAATCAAACCTCAAGATCCTTATAAAAACTCCTTAACCAGTGAATTAATCTAACGTCTTAGCCTTCCATGGAAGGATTTGACAAAAACGAGATTAAGAAGGAGAGAATGAGAAAAGATTGCTAAAACTCAAAAACGGCAAAAGATTCAAAAGTAATTAAAAAGTAGTTCCTAAGACTCTAAAAATCCTATTTATAATGTCCACTTAGGTTAACCTAGGTAAACTTCAGTTTATGACTAAAGAGAATGACTCATAAGAGGTTAATTAGCCCAATAACAACTAATCACATGAGTAAGTGATCCAGAATTCGCAGTCAGTCTCACCAACTGCAGTAATTGGCATTTTCGACCATCAAAATGTCCGAACTGTGCTTTGGTGTCAACATAATAGTTGTAGCTCTGCTTCTTAGCTTTTCAACGCCACAAAGATCACTACAATCGGATAAGTATAGCCCAAGCTATGGCCTGCAGACGGAACATAGGTCATGATGTAACAAAATCCAAAAATTAACAAAGAATTTCACTAAAGCCCAAATTAAGACCCAAAGATATAAAACATGTTAAAAAGTAATTATTGGGCATGACACACATTTAAAAATACAAAGTGCAAAGCTATAAAAGGTGCATTAAAATGTATTGATCACTCATCCTCTGAGATATGGTCGTATTTTTCTCACTTTTGTTTTGCAATATTTTTTCTATAAACTGATTTTAATATAGCCCTCTTTTTTCTTAAGCCCTTATTTTTATGACCTCTATATTATATGCATCTTATGTCCTCAAAACATGAAGACATGTCTTCAAAACAATGCAGATGTCGACAGGGCATTATGTAAGGTGGGTTGGACAGCAAGGAAGAAATGCTTAACCACTACTAAATTTTAGTTTGCCAGGCTCTAAGGATTTAGAGGTAAATTTTTGCATTACATGCATTGTATTGATGTTTTGTAATTTTTTGAAAAGTCTTTCTGATGCATTTTATTGCAGTTGCCACTTGATATAGAGCAAAAATATTTTGTGTATTGTTTGGTTTTCTGTTTTGTATTGATTCATCATTAAGACATGTTTGGTTTTCTTTCAAGATTCATCATTCTACATTGCATTTCAAATCCTCCAAAACTAATAGTTTTTTCTTCAGAGTTATTACACAATTGTCTTTTCTTCCTTTAACCCCCTTCTCCTTACAAATTATTCCACTGTCAGGGTTCATTCATTATTGATCCTCCTACAGCCACCTATATTTATACATCCACCTATATTTATACATGTTTCTATCATTTTAACAATCATGTTATTATAAATTATTTGTAACAATCATTTCTTTTGCCCTCATCTTTTATCATCATTGAAATTTGTTGAAGTTTAAAATTTATAGTTGATTTATTTGGTTTTATTTCCACAATCTCTAAACTGAAATAAAAATAAATCCAGCCTCTTATAAAAAATGCAAGTAGTGCCATGAAGGAAGCAAGGGTCCCTCTTATTCTAAATTTGGTAAATCATTTATGTTTTGTGCTACTGGTATAGATGTAATTATTTTTCTTTCAACTCTCTCCATTTTCTCTAAACCTATATTATGTAACATCTCTTGATATCTTCATACGATAAACTGAAAACAAGTTGCACGATATGAGGCCTCACTTAGGTAGAAAAGCAACTATAATTTGTTTATAATTTATAGTGAATGAAAGTTTTGAGACCTCACTTAGATTTCTGAATTTTTAATGTTAGCATATCGTCCTATCCTATCTTTACATTTTTTTCCTTTCAAAATGGTACTAACGATCTACTATTTTGGGGGTAAATCAGCTACTCAGAAGACTGTTGATGGTCCATCAAACAAGAACTAGAGGGGTGGAAGAGCTGCTTTGTTCAATGCTTTTGTTGTTTCTCACCATTGAATGCTAAATTTGGGACAAACAGGCTGTAGGAAAAGTTCTTCCAGCACTAAATGGTAGATATACTGGAATTTATTTTCGAGTCCCTACATATGGAATATCTATCTAGATGTTTACATCTTTAAAATAATAAATGTTTAAGTATTGATTTTTTCTTGCTCTATGGAGGCACAAATTTACTGACATAAATTGTTGTACATTTTTCATGGATCAGGGGGGATGCCTTCCTGGCTGTTGGAACATGGTGTCGTACTATGGGCTGGTAGGGATCATCATGGCCATTATTAAAGACACCCCCCTACCTGTTAAGTACACCCCCCCCCATTTTGCATATTTCCCAAAATACCCCTCGTATAAAATCATTAAAAATTGCCTTTTTTTTTAATTCCGAAAATGTTACTGGAAATTTCAATTTCCGGTATACAAATTGTATACCGGAAATTACAATTTCCGGTAACATTGTGTGTAATTTTGTTACCGAAATTGCAATTTCCAGATACAAATGTATCTGAAATTCAATTTCGATAACATTGTGTTTAAAATTGTATACCAAAATTGCAATTTCCGGTAACAAAATTTACACACAATGTTACCGAAATTGTAATTTCCAGATACAATTTGTATACCGGAAATTGCAATTTCGATATGTTAAAGTTCTTGAAATAGCATCAAGTGTCGTTCGAGTTTTAAAAACAGGCATTTAAAACATGAAAATGTATACCTCGGCGTGCCCAATGTCTGCGAGCTCGGCGTCCCCAATGCCTGGAGGAGCTCGGCGTGCCCAATGCTGCGAGCTCGGCGTGCCCAATGCCTGCGAGCTCGGCGTCCCCAATGCTGGAGGAGCTCGGCGTGCCCGATGTCTGCGAGCTCGGACGCTCGTTCGCGGACATTGGGCACGTCGAGGATAAGCATATGAGTTCAACGTGACAAATTTGCGAATTTCCCATAATGCCCTTAATAACTTAACAAAAACTCAACCTTTCCCAATCCACTCACACTCACGCTTAGGAAATTCCAAATCTCAAAACGCTCTCACGCTTAGGAAATTCCAAATCTCTGAACGCCTCTGTTCTTACCGGAAATTCCAAATCTTGACGTGTGTTTTTGTTGTTATTTAATCATAGTTCCGAAATTACAATTTCCGGTGTACAATTTGTATCTGAAATCGCAATTCCGGTATGTTCAGATAGTACCGAAATTACAATTTCCGGTATACAATTGCATACCGAAATTGCAATTTCCGTACCATGTTCAGATAGTTCGAAATTGGAATTTCCTAGATACAATTTGTATACCTGAAATTCCAATCTCCCCATGCAAAGCAATTTCCGGCTTTTTTTTCCTCTGTACCATAGGTTTTTTTTTATTTACCGATCTAGCATGCTTTTTCTTTTAAGTACGATTTACCATACTTCCACAGCAGTAGCGTGCGAGCGAGACCACAATCGCACGATGTCCTTATGACTGAGCGAGATCACGAGCGAGATCACGGTTCCCATCGTTGATTACCTCGGGTCTCGACATGTCTAGTTCGAAACACTGAGCTCGACATGCAGAGGTCGTCGTTGAGTACCTCGACATCTCGTTGAGTACCTCGACATCTCTACAACGACATGCAGAGGTCGTCGTTGAGTACCTCGACATCTCTACAACGACATGCAGAGGTCGTCGTTGAGTACCTCGACATCTCTACAACGACATGCAGAGGTCGTCGTTGAGTACCTCGACACGTAATAATCTATTGTTTGTTTCATTTTAGTTTCATTGGAAATGGATGATTTTAGTGGCTTCAATTCTGACGAAGCTGACAAGCCGACCGACGTTTCCCAACATTTTGATTGTAGTGATGTATTCACTACTACGCAGGTAATTTAATTATTGTTTGATATTGTGAATATGTCGTTTTTTTTTGTTGCAAAACATTAGAATTAATATTTTTTTTGTAGATATTTCCTACACGAGATGACCTTTTGTATTGGGCTCGAGAGGTTGGGAAGGAAAACAATATAGTTGTCGTCATTGTACGATCAGACACAGAAACAGGACAAAGAGGAAGAAAAACAAAAGTCATTCTGGGTTGTGAAAGGGGTGGAAAGTATAAATCAAAGTCATCAAGTTCTTCAAAGTCAACTGGATCTCATAAGTGTGAATGTCCGTTCGCGCTTAAAGGAAGACCATTGTCAATGGGTGAAGGCTGGATACTTAAGGTCCTATGTGGAATTCACAACCATCGGATACCTGAAAGCATGATAGGTCATCCATTTGTTGGTCGTTTAAATCAAAATGCGCTGGTCATATGTCTTCATCAAGAAGTCAATACTCATATGGGCGCCTCTCATACTTGTCGTCTCCTTGTTTGCCTCTTCATATGTACACCCCAGCAATGTCTGTAAATAAGATATGGAAATGTCTGGATCCATCACTGGGGGTACATAAAAAGAGCCGCTCACTTTAAGGCCTAGGAGGACAGACACATCATCAAGCGTGACTGTCATCTCTCCAAAGGGCAGATGGAAGCTGCTCGTCTCCCGATGTCATCTCTCTGTAAAGGCTGACAGTAAGGCTCTGTCAACCATCCTAAAGCTGCAGTATAGCAAGGAGGTTAGGCCGGCCTCCGAGAGATGCTCATTTACGGGAGGAGGCGGTGGTACTTTTCCACTCAACCATTTTTGCAACTTAAGGCCGTGAGAGGCCACCTTAAGCGCATCACGATCCTGCACACAAATAAACATCATTGATCATATAAAAATAAAAATAATAAACATTTGATCAAATAACAACCAGATATATACCTGCCCTTGCCATATCTGATAGGCAACATGATGCTAATAATCTGTAAGCAATGACCCATCGTAAGGTCCTCCAGGAAAGGGAGCCTGGTCTCCTCCAGCTATATCCTCTGGAGCCTCGTATACAAAATGGGGATCCTGATCGCCAACTACATCCTCGTGTGGCTGCCTGCTAGCAATACGCCTATGGCCTTCGAGAGCAGTCCACAGTCGCCGTGGTCTACGTGGGGGCGCACTACCAGGTGTGGAAGCTAATCCTCTCCCTCTCGTCCTAGGCATATCTGAAAGACAAGTAAATCAATTATATTCAAATGTAATAAAATAAATTCTGTACACCCGAGGTACTCAACGACCTCTGCATGTCGAGCTAGACACCCAAGGTACTCAACGACGACCTCTGCATGTCGTTGTAGAGATGTCGAGGTACTCAACGACGACCTCTGCATGTCGAGCTCAGTGTTTCGAACTAGACATGTCGAGACCCGAGGTAATCAACGATGGGAACCGTGATCTCGCTCGTGATCTCGCTCAGTCATAAGGACATCGTGCGATTGTGGTCTCGCTCGCACGCTACTGCTGTGGAAGTATGGTAGATCGTACTTAAAAGAAAAAGCATGCTAGATCGGTAAATAAAAAAAAAACCTATGGTACAGAGGAAAAAAAAGCCGGAAATTGCTTTCTGTACCGGAGATTGGAATTTCCGGTATACAAATTGTATACCGGAAATTCCAATTTCCGGAACTATACAAAACATGGTACCGGATATGCAATTTCAGATATTAAATTGTATACCGAAATTCCAATTTCGAACTATACAAAACATGGTACCCGGAAATTGCAATTTCCGGTATGCAAATAATATCTGAAATTGTAATTTCGGTACTATCTGACATATCTGAAATTGCAATTTCCGGTATACAAATTGTACACGGAAATTGTAATTTCGAACTATGATTAAATAACAACAAAAACACGTCAAGATTTGGAATTTCCGGTAAGAACGAGCGTTTTGGAGATTTGGAATTTCAAGCGTGAGTGTGAGTGGATCGGGAAAGGTTGAGTTTTTGTTAAGTTATTAAGGGCATTATGGGAAATTCGCAAATTTGTCACGTTGAACTCATATGCTTATCCTCGGCGTGCCCAATGTCCGCGAACGAGCGTCGAGCTCGCGGACATTGGGCACGTCGAGCTCCTCCAGCATTAGGGACGTCGAGCTCGCAGCATTGGGCACGCCGAGCTCGCAGCATTCGGGGACGTCGAGCTCGCAGCATTGGGCACGCCGAGCTCCTCCAGGCATTGGGGACGTCGAGCTCGCGGACATTGGGCACGTCGAGGTATACATTTTCATGTTTTAAATGCCTGTTTTTAAAACTCGAGCGACACTGATGCTATTTCAAGAACTTTGGTAACATACGGAAATTGCAATTTCGGTATACAATTGTATCTGAAATTACAATTTCCGGTAACATTGTGTGTAAATTTTGTTACCGGAAATTGCAATTTTCGGTATACAATTTTAAACACAATGTTACCGGAAATTGGAATTTCCGGTATACAATTTGTATACCGGAAATTGCAATTTCCGGTAACAAAATTTACACACAATGTTACCGGAAATTGTAATTTCCGGTATACAATTTGTATACCGGAAATTGAAATTTCCGGTAACATTTTCGGAATTAAAAAAAAAAAGGCAATTTTTAATGATTTTATACGAGGGGTATTTTGGGAAATATGCAAAATGGGGGGTGTACTTAACAGGTGGGGGGTGTCTTTAATAATGGCCATCATCATTGAGGTTGCTTCGGCCCAATGCAATGGCTCAAGACAGGACACTCAAATGTTATAAAAGGTTCGACTTTGAGTGTAAAGTTCTATTTTTGTTTCTAATATAGATATAGATTCAGTAAAGGATAATATTTTATGATGTTGCATTGTTGTTTTATCCTTGAGGTATTGGTCCCTTTGTCTTGTGGGCCTGTAGTTGTCAAAATTGGTTTAGATGCAGTCCATGTGAACGCTTGAATAATGTGCACGTTACAAGTCCGGTATGCCTTTACCTAAAAGGACGTGTTAAATATAATAAAGCTCAATTTTTTTTCATGGAAGAAAAAACCAATATTGTTAACGTATATTAGTTACTACTTAATACTGAAGGCCGAAAGAATGCTCATGGGCAGTTTAAAGGAGGTTTTAAACACAGGCTTGAATAAGACATGAACTAAAGAGACATTTGAACTGGGGAAAGGAGGCATGTGAAAAAGATCAAAGTGAAGAGAAATTTAGAGAGGTTTGTGATGAGTATGTAAAAATGAAATAAACCTAAAGAAACAGGTCATAGCAAAAGGACTTGAAAAGTTCCTATTTAAGCTGCAAAGCTAGAATGGAATAATGAAACATGAGGCTCAAACAAAATTGAGGGATGTGTACCCCACTATTTTGTATCTATTTTTGTTCTCTTAGAATAAACAATTAATTTACGTTCAAAGGGGTTTTCTTAAATTATTGTACTAGCCTCAATGTAGTGAGGTCTAGGAATGAGAAGTTGATCATGGATCAAACTAACCTATCTCAGAATATTAGTAAGTAGAACCTCCTCATTAGTTCTGCGATTCGAAAACATCACCTGATTCTTTTCCTGCCTAATAGACAGCAAGAGTGCAAATAATATGGTTTAACATTGCAATCAATTATAACAAAATGTATCAAGAAAGACTGACTCATTCGGGCTGTGGGGCATATATGTGGTTTGTGAAATATGGTTTGTTTCTCTTCCTTTTTGAAAATATCATTTGGAACTGTATGCTTCCTGCTTTCAGGTACTTTTGCAAATATTATCTTGGTTACAATCATGTTGGAATGGTGGATGAGGGGGAAAATGTTTTCTCCGAGAATACTGAAGTTATGTGAATGAGATATGAGAAAAAATATCTGGCAGAGTATTTTGTTCTGTTTTACTGATATTTGTTCCTCTTCTGTCATGGATGAACCATATGATCTAAATCAATTCTCAAAGGGAGGCTTAGATATTGAATTTTTTTTTGTTCGAAAGATATTGAAAATTTGAATGTAAACAAAATGTTGCTTATTCTAAACCCTTGATGTATGATTATAATTTTTAAGTATATATTGTGTGTAGCATGAGCCTATAAATATATTGTTTAAAAATTACGATTCTACGATCTAAAATTTATCTTAAATGGAGGCTTAGATATTTAAGGCTTGAATGTATACAGAATATTACTTCTTCTAAACTGTAGGTATATGATTATAATTTTCAAGTACATATCGTGCGTAGCACGGGCCTACAAATATGTTGTAAAAAATTTATGAATCTAAATCTATTCTCAATGGGAGACTTAAATATTAAAGATTTGAATGTATACAAAATATTGTTTCTTTTAAATTCTAGGTGTATAATTATAATTTTTAAGTATATACTGTGTGTAGCATGAGCCTACAGATATATTGTAAAAAAAAATTATCAAATATTTTTTATATAAGAAAATTACAATTTAATTTTACTATATTATAGTAAGCATAAGACATGGGGATGAACATTTTACACGAAAACACAATATTTTATACAAAAAACATTAACGTCTATAGGTAAATTATTACGCTTTGTGATACATTATTAAAATAAATCAAATATTTCTTTATACAGGCTCTTTTACAAATGTCTAGAAACAAAATCATATATAATATCTTAATTAATTTAAAGAAAAATTCATAAGACACATATACATTTGTCAAGATATAGAATCGAGTTGAATATCATTGATGTTGTGAAAGATGATAATGGCTTACCCGAGAAATCGTAGATCTGATGTACCTCTACTCCGATCTGCCGATTTGTACCTTCGGACTATGGCTCCTTCTATTTCGCCTTCGTTCCTCTTCTCAAACCCTAGAACCGGTACTTGAGAGGGATGTCTTGGATTAACGTGTAGGGAAATAATGCATATTAAACCTTGAGAAATTACATCGAAAACAAATCTAGAAATAAATCTTTATAAATATCTAAATAGATTTATATATTCGTTTATAGGTAATACATAGTAACTAATAAACTAATAGGTCTAAAAATAATTAAAATTAACAATGATAATAAAGAAGGATAATTATCATATATTTATTTTATAATACGATATTTTTAAATATATAAATATGTAAATATTATATAATTATGGATGGGTGTCTATCATCAATTTGTTAATCGAATGATTATTTATATCTATTGTATTATCGATTTAACATTGACAAAGTACATTCAAATAGTTATTTAAAATTTAAATTATATATTTAAAATTCATATATAATATTTAATATATATATATATTTCTATTTAATATTTAAAATATATACATTTAAATATTTATAGATTCGAAATATATATATATATATATATATATATATATATATATATATATATATATATATATATATATATGTATATAAGGATTTGATAACTTACACTCACCCATTTTTTGATTTGGTGTAAGGGACAGAGTTACACGTTAAGTAACCTGTGACAAATTTTTAGTTATAACTTGCTAACATACACAAATTATAAAATGGACAAGTGAGTTATCAAATCAATATATGATTGGCTAACTTACACCCATTTATTTTTTAGTTGTTGTAACTTAGCAAGTTACACCTTAAAGTGTATTTAAACAATTTTTATTTATCAGTTGCTAACTTACACCAAATAGAACATAGGTGGGTGTAACTTAGGGAATATCATTTATATATTAAAATATGATATATATTTGTGATATATATATATATATATATATATATATATATATAATTTAAAATTAAACACACACACACACACATATATATATCGGTGTATCTATCGTTAATCTATGTATAAATTTAAAAAATAATCAGTTAGATATAGTAAAATGATATATTTATGTGTGTATATCTGACCCAACATCACAAATACTATATTTTTTTTTCAATATTTATATAATTGTTTTTCAAGATTGACATATCCGTGCATGGCACGGTTAGAATACTAGTATCAAAACAAGTAATATAATTCACCAGCAAAATTATGCCAATATAATAACCAGTAATTTGTTGTTTCTCTTTTCCATGTGCTTACGTATACTATATTACATTACAAACGAGCCTCCATTTCATCATACACAGACTCAGTTCCCTGCGGCTTGCCTCTTCCCATTAACCATGATCCACAAAAGACGACAGGAGGACTTACGTGAATAAAAGGAGATATATAAATCAAAATCTTATACTAAAACTCAGGAAATGGATCCTCTGCATTACTCATTCTCTCCATTTCCTCCATTATTATAGTTTTAAGAGTATACACATGATAATGTGATATTAGGTGGGGTTCAAATATTCTCTATACACCTCAAAACATCCAAAAACTACAGTAATGGAGAGGATAAATGGGGAGGGCTACTCCATAATATCGATGTGCGGTCAAAATGAACATCAAGCAAGAAATGCATGAGGAATAACAAGTAAAACAGTTGAAAGAGTGAATGAGGGAACTTTTACCATAAATCAGGTTCTCTGAATTTATTTACAACTGTACATAACATTGAGAGTAAGGTTCTTGATATGAGTACTATAGCAAATTTATCAGACAAGCCAATGAGACGGGATCATACAGATTAAAGTGTAAATTTATAATGGCTAGTAAATGTGGGAAGCAGTAAGACCCCCAAAGGTGTTTTCGCCACTGTACGTAACATACAGAAACCCATCTTCATCCTTCTTCTCGTCATATATGGCAGACATAATTGCTCCTGAGAAAGTCAGTAATCAATTTGGTCAAGCGATAGACCAAGGCTATTCTACATTAGAAGTCTAGAGCCTCGTGTCATATACTGAATAAAATGAAGGAGCACATAATTTGCCAAAATTCACCTGTAGGAGGAAGTACGTTGTCCACAAATATAAAGATTGCCTTTTCTGCGCTTAATTTAATCCTTTTGCGGATAACGTAGACAAACTGTCCAACAGTCAGGTCAGCAGGGACAAGGTACCTGCAATATATTCATTCAGTTTGATAGCATAAAACAGTACACATGGCCGCTAACCATACTTGAATCTTACACATCAACTGGCACAAAGCCATCTAACCATGACCAATGGCATACTATAAACATGATATAATATCAATTCCACCTTAAAATGCAGTAGTTAGTAACTAATTACTGCACTACACTTTATACAAGAAAACCAATTTAAATGCTGCTTACACTTTATACAAGAAAAATTTCAGGTCCTCTCACAAAATGAACATCAGCAGCAACTGCAGTATTGCTACTAGTCTGTCATGCCAAATTAGCATGTCATTTTGATCAATTCAGTACATCACTCATAATCCACACAAAAGTGATTTTGATCGATCTGGCCATTGAAAATTTTTTTAGGCAATAAACTGGCCTTTGAATTATGACCAAGTATTACATTGAGATTATATATGGAGTACATTTTTTGAATAGTCAAACGAGAATAAAAATATGACCAAATGTTTGAATATCTACTGTCTGAAAAGCATATTCTATATTAATTCTAATACAACCGATTGGGTAAGAAACAGTTTGAAGCTTATGTGAAATTTTCTAAACGTGACTCAAATTAGAGACCTAGCCTAAGAGAAACTAAGCTTCGGGTCACTTGGACCAACAGGCATCAGTGGCGTAAGCTTGATCTTGAATTACATACACTGAAGTAGAAATTATTAAAAACGCATTTTCCACATTAGGAGGAAAGTATAGACAGACAACATCTTACTTTTTCTTGTCAATACTTGGGATGTCACTTCTTTCAGCCTTCTCCACAATTACCTTCAGGCATACCCAGAGACAATTTAGCACAAAAATTATAGACGTATCAATGACATACACTTCTAAGTATCATTAGTTATGGCAGGCAAAAAGGCAGAATTTTAAACGCCATAGCCTTGACTGATATAGCATAATATTTAGTACCTGAAAAGTTAAAATCTATCTATAATTATGGATATTACTATTTGATCAAATTGACACCTAGATGATGTGACTATGATATTAACATTAAGATTGTGTTTGGGAGTTAGGAGGAAAGGGGAGGGCCTTGGGGGGGATCGGGTAGGGAAGAGAGGGTAATCCCTCACCTTGTTTGGAAGGGAGGATAAATCCCTCAA
Source organism: Calophaca sinica (assembly GCA_037113605.1). Lineage (NCBI taxonomy): Eukaryota > Viridiplantae > Streptophyta > Magnoliopsida > Fabales > Fabaceae > Calophaca > Calophaca sinica. The sequence continues at coordinate 8,217,851 of CM073736.1, forward strand.
TTTGGGTTCAGAAGGGAGGGTAAACCCCTCAATTTGGGGGAAACCGGAAGAAAAGGGAAAAAAAAAAAAAACACTGGAGAATGTTTTTGGAGAATCTTTCCCTCTTTTTTAAAAACTCCCAAACAAGGGGAGACCTTGTCATAAACCCTCCCCTCCCCTTGACAGGCAACCTTTGAGAGAAAGACCACAGATGCACAGATTCATAAACAAAATTATCTGAATATTTTTCCTTAAGTTGAATTCATTGTACAATTCAGTGGGCTCTGTAATCAGTCATTTAACCTCTGATATAGAATACTTCCAAATAAACATGATTTATATGCATATAGAGACCAAATTGGTTTTATAAAAAATCTAAAAATGCATTACAATTTTGAATGCAACACAATTACAGACCACTCTTATGAGCAATATTAACTATGTTTACAGAGATATTAAACTCCAATAAGGGAAAGTATGACTAGGGACACCTCGAAAGAAATCAAAACAAGGTAGAGGAAATAAGGACGTGAACAACAAGCATGTTGCAATAGAATTGCAGACCATTCTCATGAGCAATATAACTATGTTTACAGAGTTATCAAACTCTTATAAGGGAGAGTATGACCAGGAAGTTAGGAACACCTGGAAAGAAATTTAAACACGGCAGGGAGATAAGGACACGAACAGCAAGCATGTAAAATAAGATGACCACCAAATTAAGAAAAGAAAAAAATGCCCTATTGAATTACTTCATCTAACATAAATTCTGAAAAATAAATTAGCAAGTATCTGAAATGCATTGATCACTGTTAAAGAAATTTCTGCTCAACAAAGGCTACCAACATACGTCACGCATCACCCATCCTGTAAAGGCCTTACACGAAGGTCAAGTGCTAGTCAGTCATATATGCTGCCACATCATGACGTGAAGGAGACAATAGACCAAAGAAATAATTCAAACATAAGAATACATTCATAGATAACAAACAAGCTTTCACCACCATAATAAATAAAAGGGTTAATATCGCTTTTGGTCCTTGTAATATCAGGGAAATCCAGTTTTAGTCCCTCCTAAAATTTTTGTTTAGATTTCGTCCTTGTAATATCAGATTCCCCCATTTTTAGTCCTTGGCATCCACTGTCCATCCAATTTTAATGACGTGGCATGGGTGACATGGAGTTTTTTTACACATGGCCTGTTTTTCTGCTGACTCAACAGATCCACGTCGTCTTCTTCTCTCTTCTGCTTCTATCTTCTATCTTCTCTGCGTTTTGTTATTCTCACCGTCCTCCCACCAAATCCACTTCACCGTCCTCCCACCACATCCACTTCAACCCCGTCGCCGCCCTTCAAGCCATTTTCCGTCCATGCTCTTCCTCCCAACGAAACAACAACAACAACAACCGTCCTCTCACCACATCCACTTCCCTCTTCCCGGAGCTCCGCCGCACCAAATCCTTCTCCGCCTCCAAAAACAATGGCTTCTCCGGCGCCTTCGAGCCCCAACGAAAATCCTGCGACGTGAAAGGCCACAGCACAATGCAAACCCCTTCACAAACTCTTTCCCAAAATGCTTAAAACAGAGGGAAAGGAATTAGGGTTCGATCGGTGTCCCTGTCATATGCACAATGCAAACCCCTTCACAAACTATCTCCCAAAATCAATGGCAAACTTTGACAGAATATTTTGGAGGTGATGGTTCGCAGTTCGCGGTTTCGATTTGGGGACTAGGGTTCGTACACGATTTGGGGTTTCGATTTGGAGGTGATAATTCGCAGTTCACTGTTTAGGATTTAGGGTTTGTTGTTGAGAAGAAACTCAAGAAAGGGAGCAGTGAGCAGTTCGCACTTCATAGGGGAGTAAATGCTGGCATTGTTGTTTTTCTTGTTGTTTTCATTCCTTTCTTTTGATTTTTGGACAAAGAAGAAGGTTGATGACGGATGAAGGTTTTGGTTGCTTATGATGGAAACAGCTTGGTTTTAGGCGCGGGGACAGGGCGAGGGGTTGGGGAGGAGGGGAGGGGAAAGGGTGGGGACGGAGGGTAGGCGGAGGGAAGGTAGAGGATGAAGGAGAGTGTAGGGGTGGGTGGTGGTGGCTTGGGGAAGGATGGTGGTGGTTGGGTTGAGGGAGCGAGGGGACAGGGTGAGGGGTGGTGGTGGGAGGAGGAAGGGAGAAGAAGGGTTGTGTCAGCATGAAATGATCTGAGTAAAAAAAATTACACGTCACCCATGCCACATCACTGGAGAGATAACGTGAAAGACTAAAAATGGGAGAACCTGAAATTACAGAGGTGGAATCTAAACAAAATTTTAGCAGGGACTAAAACTGGATTTCCCTGATATTACAGGGTCTAAAAGCGGTATTAACCCTAAATAAAATCATACAAATTGAAAAGCACTGGCTGGCTGGCTCCTCAACCAGAAAAACAGATAAAAGAACAACTTTACTTCTGCCACATATGTATACTTCACCAATCACCATAAATTGCATCAGTAGTAGATAGTTGCAAAGGAAAAAAATAACTACTAGTTCTCACTGGGATCCGGTCTGGGTATTTTTCCCTAATCCTAGCAGCCTCAGCTCTTCTCTTCTCTGCAGATAAAATGAACATTTGTATATTACTTAGCTCTCCACACACACACACACACACACAACCAAAGTAACAAGCAACTGGGGAGAGAAACAAAAGAAAAGAAGTACATACCAAGATCATGCTCTTGTTTGAAGTAGCTCTTTGCCATTCCAACTGAAAATAGCACAAACAAAAATCAAATGAAAATAAAATGAAATATGCATTGTTTGACAAAGGAAAAGTAATTCGCCAATCACCCAAATATCAGAATCAATATTAAAATTAAATAAAACAAAGGAAGAGGGCCATAAAACGATAAACAAGAAACAAATAGGCGATAGAAAATTCATGGGAAAACAAAATCCCTTGTGTAAAGTAAAAAGGAGCCCTAAGTTTCGAAAGGAATCATCATCTCCTACCGTGCTGCTAATCAACTTCACAAGCAACAGAATTTCAGAAAAGAAGGAAACCACAAAATTGACCGAATTTCTGAGATGATATAATATTCATCGAACAACAGAGAAATAATTGTGGAAACCAAAAACATCAAACTTTGATTATGACAAAGTGATCGAGGGAAGTAAACCTCGTGGAGGTGAAGACGACCAATGAAGAGAAGTAACGTTGTTGATCACGACACCGAGAAGCCAGTGGGATCCTTCAAGATAACAAAAATAATGAGAATGAGGGCTTTACTTGCTTTTACAACTACTATTTATAGTATTTTATTACAATAATAATTAACAAGCATACAATCTAACTTCTTCATACGAAAATACTGTTATGCCCTCAATCTCTAATCTAATCTTGAAAGAAAATGGGAATTACGCTTAAGATTTATTTATATATTTTATACCAGAAAATATAGTTTTTATTTTCAATATACAAACTTCATAAATCTTATAACTCCATATATAAAGATATGGATTTATTCAATTTAGGTGCTTTAGGAAGAATATTCACCATCTTTTTCGTGAGGATCCTGATTAGTGATGACTGATGATAATAGATAGTGAATTTTCACAAAAAATTATCTTGGATGGATAAAGTCATTATCCGCTTAATGGGCATACGTATAAGTAATTATCTACAAAGATTAACGAAGATGAATTTGTTGTTTTAGGGATTTATGATAACATTTACTCAAATTTGAAGCATAATGTTATTTGTTGTATTTGAATTTGGTTAAATAGCTTTTTAAGGGAGGTTAAACAGTTTTGTTTCTAATATTTTATGATTATATTTGAATGACTTTTGAATAGTTTTTCGGTGTATTTTTAATCAATATTCTTTTTTTTTATAGTTAATTAAAGTATAGCTAACGGATACGAGTACGAGGACGAGTACCAGTACTTAGATATTCAGGTAAGATTAAAGTTATAATTCACGAATTCTAAGGGATTTGCTTAGTAGAGCATCACCGAGCTTCTGTCCCACATGTTGTGGTTTCAAGTCCCTGTTAGCCTATTGGGGTGAGGTAAAAGTAATTTCTTTTGTAAATGCTCAGAGTCCAAATATTTTCTTATTTTGGATTGGGGCGTCATCTCCTCACCCAAATTTTTTTTTTTGTATAAAAAATGGTTACTATTCGTGTGGTTCGGGTTCAGGTGCAAGTAATTTTTTTCAAAATGTAGAAACAGAGATGGATACTATAGTTCCCTATATAGACTCTACTCATTACCACCCTACTAATATCTGACAATTGGCTAAACAGAATTCAACTATACATCATAAAATAAAATAAGTATATTGTTGTTTGTTAGGTTGATATCACTTAGTTATTAAAATAAAAGAAATTTATTTAAGTTTTCAAAAAGAAATTATTTTTTTTGACAAAAAAAAAGAAATTTATTTAAAAATATAGTATTAACATCATTTTATCTTGAATGGTGTACTTGTAATAAACACGTGTTTATTTTTTATTCTCTAACAAGTGTTTCAACTTTTAAGTTACTTGTTCAGCAAGTCCCTTTAAATAGTTTTAAAGAAAAGACCCTTTAAATTAATATTATTTTAGTCTATCATAAATTTTATCCTTTTTTCATGCAGCCAACATTACTTTTTTTTTTTTATAAGATGCAGCCAACATTACTTGAGGAAGGGGTTTTTAAATTTTTGAAAGAAAAATTGCTTGGCGAAGGGGTTAAAGTTAAACCAATGAGGCAAGGAACAAGAGGTATAAATATGGAAGTCCGTTGAGCGCAAGAGATAGCAAATAGCGATAATTGTTTTTTTTTTTCTTTTTTGATCCGAAATTGCTTGACGATGGTTTCCATTATTAGAAGAAGCTTCTCGTTCTTTGTAGGCGCGGTTGCTGTAGTGCACGTAGCTCCCCCCCCTTTTTTTTTTTTGGTTTCCTTTTTATTGTTGTTTTGTTATGCGGTGGTCACATACTTATTCACCGATTCTTGCATTTTAATTAATCGGAGAAATGCTCTTGAATTTCAAAATAGCCCTGTTAGTGTTAGCGCACATTTGCGTGAACGATTGAATTCTCCAGAAAAATCATTACCTATCATAACTAGTCAGATTTTTTTTGTGTTTGAATAACTAGTCAGGGTTTAACCGCACACTGCGATTTAGACTTTTTTCTTTGCAACTATTCATAATTTTTGTAATAGAAACGAATTGATCGTTATTTATTCACAAGTGTATATTTGCCTTTGACTATGAAAGGGTAGCGGACCTATGTACACTTGAGGTGCGCACACGTGTCAATTGAGTTTTTTAAAATCTCACTTGACTTTTTGTAAATTTTCTATTTTGACTCCTCTAACTTTTGCACTTACTGCCCATAATTTCATTATCTCTCTAGTCTCATTCATCCAAATTGTCCCTTACAAAAAACGCAGAGATCTATTTAATCTTTGAAAAATGAAAAATATCAATTTAGTCATAAAAATCTCAAATTTTGGTCAAATTAGTCTTTTTAAGATATTTTTAGGGATATTTTTAGTCCATATCAGAGACTAATTTAACTGTCATTTGAAACTCTTATTCATATTTGTTCATTTCTCAATGACTAAATAGGTCTTTGTATTTACTGTGATAAATAAGTCACAACCGATTATGAGCCACAAAAGTTTTGTATGTGTTTGTCGTTATTTTTATTTCTTTTATACATTAATTATATTTATTAAATTTCTTCACTTAATCTAATGCTTCACTCAATATAATTATTTATGAGTAAATAGTCATTTTGGTCCCTAAATGTGTGAGTCGTTGTAGCTATAGTCTTTGAATGTGTCAAAATTTCAAAAAATTCACGAGTGTGTCTTCTCTTAGTAATTTTAGGGACCAAACAGAAGACACATTTGAGGACCAACCTGACTAATGAAAGACACATTAGAAGACCAAAGTCACCAAACTGACTAATGAAATACACCTTCGGGGATATTTTTGTAATTTTTATATATTTAGGGACTATAGTAACAGCGCCTCACACATTCAACAACAAAAATAACTGTTTACTCAATTATTTATTCCTTTTAATTATAAAAAATATTAGTTACATATTAATTTTTTACATATGTTATACATGTGAAAATTTATTATTTTTTTTTCCAATTAATGTTTTTATCTTGGCCCATGTGGAGCCAAAATGCTAGCTCTGTCCCTGACCACCACTATAATTAGTCCATGAAAGACAATATTTGTTTTAAATCTGGACCATTGAATTGCGAAAGCTCATAGAATCTTATCATAGTTTAGTGCACTAGATCCCCTCTAGAAAAAAAAACCCTACCTTCCCCTCTATGTCGTTTGTCGTCCTCTGTCGTCACTCTATTCAGCAAACCCTAATCCAGGCCCCACCGTCACCGCCTCTCCATTCCCTCTAACAGCTTTCTCCTGCAAACCTTCGATTTTGAGCAATGCTAATTGTTGACTCAACCCAATTTTGAAAACGAAAGGAACTTCCAATGTGACAAGACAAGGGTTGGTGAAATTGTAGAACGAAAGGGATTTCCATCCTGAGGGACGCCGAATTTCCAATTTGGTGAAATCGAAGAACGAAAGGGATTTCCATCCTGAGAGATGTCAAGACAACCCCGTAAGCAAACCATAGAGGTTGGCGAAATCGAGTACAATGGTTGCAAAGCCAACAATCAACCTTCTCGAAACATAACAAGGAGGGGCCATCAACGATATAATCCCTCTCCAGCATTTTGCCATTGAAGCAGTTGATTGGATTTAGGGTTCAACTGAACCCATGTTACACATCAATAAAAAATTGAACCCGTGTTTTGTCATTGTGTGCACCGCTTGGATTTAGGGTTCAACATCAATTAGGGTTCCTCTACCACTAAATTTGTCTCTGATTCGTGGATTTGTGTTGAATTGAACCCATGTACATCTCTATAATCTTGTGACACTCAACAAATATTGAGCTCATATCTTTGGTATTCTAACAACTACGAAGTAATATTCTTCACATGAACGGGGGGACCTGATACTCTTACTGTGCATGTTACTAGCAGTCTTTGTAAACATTCCCAATTAATCGCTAGATGAACCACACAAAACAAACTTCCCTTAACTTACAAAAAGAATGCATGTTACCGAAAGCATGAGTCAATACACAATAATCTGCTCTTCAAGCAACCTAAGACCCACACTTTCAACTAATGTTTCTACGTCCAAATTGTTAACGACCCTCCCAAAGAAAACACCTGCTAAATTAATCTATTTTGCCTTTCGTCATCATTTCTTGAATAGTCAGGAACATAGGGAAACTAAGAAGTATGATGAAAGATCTAATCTCGAAAAAATTTAGGTCTTCTTCATGAGATACCCCATAATTATGCCAAGTAAACCAATTAATATGACAAAGACCATCGAGACACCACCGCGACTTTTGTTGCTTTCACGTCTCAGCAGGTCCTGCAGGTAATAAGAACATTGAATCAAGTGTTTCCCCCAGCTCAAAAAGCAACATTAAAAGGCACTTTGCTGAGCTGCTTCAAAACAAATAGATCACACCAAGTTGTTTTGTCATTATATACTTTACTATTAACAAAATGTCACATATACCTAAAAGACTGGTGTTGGTTAACTTGTTTCGACATTCAAGTAACGTAAACGGACGAGAAAGCAATTGACAGGAAAATGCGTTCCTAACAGATCGTAGCAGAAGCAAAAATGCACAGCTTGAACACAATTGTAGGTTGAAGATGTCTTCTACACATTGTTGTTAAATAGAGGTGCTATAGCGCTTTAGCGTAGTGGATTTTGAGGTTACCGCTATGAAAACCGCAACGCCTACAAGGGCTATAGCGGCCGCTATACCATTTTCTGCCATAGCATAAGTGGCGGAAACTTAGGGTTTTTTATCCTTTTTTTTTAAAAAAAAAGACACTGAAGAATCTGCATGTGCACTGCAGATGACTTGTCATCATATAACCTTTCTGACTATTTATTTGGAAACCTAATGTGAACTAAAAAGTAAAAACACGTGATTTTCTCTACTTAGATAATGAAACACCATAATACCCTCAGCAAATATTGCCACAATCACATAATTGTATTTTAGTAAGCAAAATACACGAGACGGGGGAGAAAATATAACTAGAAACAGAACCATTCTCACCCAGTTAAATTACACGGATGTTTAAAAAAGGGAAAGAAGCAAGTCTTTCTAAAGAAAATCAACACATCCACCAGGATCAGTCACAGACCAGTGGCCAATCGTTCAACAGTTTTATGATTGGTCCCTTCTTATTATTCCCGGTGCTTTTCTTCAATTTTAGAACGGTACTACCTACTTAAAAACGCTGATACTTACGGTCAAGGGAGTTCATTTTTCATGTTTAATTATTATCTCCATTCTCCAGTCAGGAAAAAGAAGGAGAAATACAGATTCAGATTGGGAGATAAAAGCTATCTACAATATATATTTTGTAAACCCTCACCAGTTCCTGACGAAGCTTGTTATTTAGTTGAACTGCATTGTTCTTTTCTTCAGTCAGCCTTGAGAGAAGAGCTTTTGCCTGCAACAAATCAGCTATAATCAAAATACACGGGAAAAACTCTATGGGCTTTAAAAAACAAAAAAAAAAATATGCATCCTGCGACCCAAAAACAGAAGAAATTCTTGTTTTCTTTTGTCCTGCAAATCAAATACTGATATAGACAATACAACATGATGTCCTGGTATTAGGTACTTGAAAACACGAACTTATTTCAGGGACACATGAAATCATTAGATCCTAGGGAGATTTTGGTCAAAATCATTTTACATCATTCTTTAGGACCTGAAACAGAAGATGGCAACCCACACACAGCTATATAAAATGACTCTAATCCCTGCCCCGCCAAAATAAATTTTAAGTTTAAGAAAGTCATTTCCTGAAGCCATCTGTTTACACAATCAGCATTACATGAGTGCTTAAATTATTATATGCATTCAATTCCATTATTTGACATTATAAGCTATGACTTGAATAATCCTACAACACCAAAAGTAGTGAACAGCTACAAAAGGGGAAAATTGAAACGAAATCAAAACAATCGTTCAATAACAATGACAAAGCAAGAAATCTCTCCTCAAAGTCATCATCTTTACTAAATACTCTTGTTATAACCATTAACCACTATTGCTTAAATGCTGGTAACCCAAACACTTACGTAGAAAACTCAGCTATGCTCCACAAATGAGTATAAAACTGTTTCTTAATTACCCTATTTTGTACATCTATATCACCAGCTGAGCACATCATGCATGACACAGCCCAGAACTCCAACATAACCAGGGCCAGAAGAGAGAGAGAGAGAGTAACACCCAGTTGCAAACCAATGCAAATTGACCAAGTGACATGATCAAAAAATAAATTTCAAGTCTTTTTTATATTCTTTACTGTAAAAGTTGATTCTTATAAGCAACAACAAATGTCAATTAAGACAAAAGCTATCCACAAGTAAAAATGCATGTTGACAAACAACAAATACACCTCAAAAAGGGGGGAAAAGGTCTCTTGCTTTACCTCTGCAGGTTTTTCTGGAGACTCATGTCGTTCGGCAAATGCCCTTGTCACCTGCAATAACCAAAAAGAAAGGTGTCCCAGTTCATACCAATAGATTTTTTTTACAGAGAAAAAAAGAAAGACTGGCCTAAACTAGCAATAAGTTAAGAACTCACAGGTGTGGAGTCAGCAACATTGGCATTTCCGTTTTCGGTAACCGAACCTCTAGGTGATGATCCTTCCTCAGAACCTTCTGGGACTGGAGACGGAGGTTGAGCTGGAGAGACATACACCACCCTCAATTTGCACTCCTCAACCACGTGCCCTGCTTCCTTGTTGAACTAGAAAATCCCAATGCCACACAAGTCTTTTCATGTCACCCCATGTAAATAATAATAAAAAAGAAGCTGTAATGGCGACTATCATGATGTGTTATACCATTTCAGGAGTGATATCCTTTGGGCTGGCTCCATCATTTACTTTTACACTTTGAAGAAGAAACTTATCCTTGCATTGCATATCAGATGGAGCTTCCTTTTGTGCTTGCATAGTAACTGTAAAACACCAACCAAATGTCACCAAGCCATTGATTAACAAAAAATTAAACTTAAAAAAAAAAAAAAAAAAAAGAGGGAGAAAGTAACATGTAGTACCCATAACGTCACATGTAGATCGTGGCAAGACAACTCCAGTGTTTGGACGAACACAATACTTCTTGGGATTAGTCGTTTTTACCTGGTAAATAAATCAATCAATCAAATAAGATAAATTCAAACAAACAAATCTCGCAAGAGACAATCAATACTGCACTTGGAATTAGGGTGAATTAAGCAGATCATGCAGGTTTGGCAAAATCAATATCACAATCAAATCGCACTCCAAAACGAAAGGAAAAATAAGGGGAAAAAAAAGATAAGCATTCTGAAAAGCAGATGGTGAAATGAAACGTTACCTTGAAAGCTACATAACTGTCGGTCTTATTTGACAATTGAAGAGTACACGAGATCTGCTTCTTCAGCTCAACTGAAACAGGGCAACGATCATGCAAAATCAAAATCAAGCACGCAACAAACCCTAGAAAAAGACAGAGATCCACGGAAAAGAATAACATAATAGGAACAGAATTTTTTTTAAGAAAAAATAAAAAGGAAAAAACGTACAGAAGAACTTGAGTTCGACAGGTTCGATGTTGAGAAGGTCGCCAGTGCTCATCATCTTGGATCAATGGGCGTCGATAATAGAACCGCGATCTGCAGAATCCGCGTAGAGAAATCGAGATTGTGCAGAGTTTCTGTCTCTGAAGACAGCAATATGGACGGAGAGATCGAGAAGGTGGAAAGAAAAGGAAGGGAAAGGAAATGGAAATGCGATTATGACAGGGAACTAAGGATTCTCATTCAATGTCATTTTCTTTTCTATTTGCTATGTGGTGGAGAGTGTGGGCATCGCAACGTGCCTTCATACTTTGAATAATAAGAATTGGCCAAAAATCAAAATGCTTGAAAATAAAAAATAAAAACATAAATACCAACATGTGAGCCACACTCTACATAACGCCAAGACCTGTCTCGTTCTGGTCTCATTTGATCAGCAGGCTATCAAGTTTGTTCGAATAAGTACAGGTTAGGGCCTAAAAAATTAGCCTGGTTAAAATTTAAAAACGAGTTAGGGTTAGGTGTATCTCGCCTCAACCCGTCTCTTGTTCGCCCTATTTGTTAGTTTTATTATATTTGTGATGAGTTTTTATAAACAAAATAGTTAAAGTAAATACCCAAAATAGTCCCGACAAAAAACACGTGGCCCAATTTAGTCCCTCAAACAAAGAAAGTCCTGAAATAGTCCCCAAGAATTACAAACGAGGGACACGTTAGTCCTCCGTTTATCTCCATCTAAAAACATTGTTAAGTGGCTAATGTGTACCGTTAACTTAGTGACATGTCTGTTACTTAATGTCAAGGTGTAAAATGAGTCATATGTGCAATTTTTTGGGCCAATTAGTCCCTCTCTTGTCCATTTGAAACCCCTTGAGATACATTCAAAAAAGACTCAATTTAGAGTTTCTTTGATTACACTTTTAAAAACAGTTTTCTGTTTTCAAAAATTAAAAACGAACAAAATTTGTTCTTTGTTAAGTTTTATAAAATAAAAAACAGTTTTTAAAAACTAAATTAATGATACCCTTAGGCCTGTTTGATTACGCTTGTTTTTAGTCTATTCCTTTTTAGGCTCAAACGAGTCTCTCCCTCTTATATGCGAATCTCATGCATTTTGATTATCAATTATTTAATATTTAATTTCCACTGTTATTCCCGATTCAGTCATGATTTTCAGTTTTGATTTGCAATGCGTGCAGCAACTAGCATTCATGAACTACCAAAGAAGAAGAAAGTGAAGGAATTGAATTGCAAAAGCAGCAGTTTTTAATTACATGACATATTATTATTATTAATCTGTGCATTAACTGTAGCCAAAAAAAAAAATATATATATATATATATATATATATGTGCATTAACTATTTGCATGTACTCAAGTTCACATGAACTGAATCGAATTATACAATAGGGAAAAATTGAAATGATATATGAGTAATATATATAGTGCTACGTACTCATTTTGTCGCTTGTGTATGCCAGAAATATGTTATGCAATTTTCAACTTTCATCTATAATCAAAATTATAATCAACTGCTTTTAGGTAGGATGCTGCACAACCACTACGATAGAATATATATATTAATATAGAGTTTGCCCAACTTTCATCTATAATAAAGGGAGGGGTAATAATTAATTGAATCATGCAATTGTGTTAAAACTGGCCAATTTCACATTTTTGATCGTTCTATATGTTGTACAAATTCTTTCAAGGCCTGAAAGAGAAAAAGAAAGGAAAAACAAACGGTTATTTCACATTGCTAGAGGAAAGAGTCATCAAATTTTGTTGAGCTCACCGTCTTGGTGTCTTGAAGTGCATCTTCCAGTGTCTTGATTCTCTGCTACATGTATTAAAGTATTAGCAAATTACCTTAAGCATATTTGATTGCCTTGGTTTAACATTAACATAGAGAAATCACTGTACGAAAACTCACATTCTTGATATCTCCAAGAGTAGTTTCAAGCCAATCAATTTTTTGTAATGCTAACCTACATGATGAGTCTGTTCTCGCACACGTTGTCTCCTCAAGTGCCAAGCTCATACTAATGTCATCTTTGTTTTGCATGTCAACCTGTGGCTGTATTTCACTATGTTAAGGCAAGGATAACCATATAAAAGGTACCAAAAAATGTGAATAATCTGCAACCTTTTTAGGCATCAAGGAATCTCCCAAAGCCACATCATCGTGTTCACACTTACTATTGATGTCCTCTTTTAAGGAAACTGCCTACATGAATTATGATATCCTTGTCAATTATTTGTTAGGTACCAAAGTATCGGAATAGTGTCACACAACTAAAATAAGAGACGATAAAATAAGGAAATGAACACACAAAATTTCCGTGGAAAACCCTCAACAAATAAGGGAAAAAACCAGGCGAAGGCAGGAAGAATTTAATGTGGGAAAATATTCACAGAATACCTCTCACAAAATACCTCACAAATACTCTCACAATACTCTTGTTGAGTATAAGAAATAATAAGAGGAAGAAGAGAAATGTTTGGGATGATATAAACATCACACCTTGGCCTCCTTTTATATATTACAAAGGGCCAACCAGTACAGTCTAATCCCAGATGTGGGACTTGAGGATTCAACATTCTCCCCAGAAGATTTTGATTGAGTTAATCATATCTTCACACCGCTCTTTCTGTCTTGCCATTCCATGTCGCTTTTACGTTTACGATAGAGTCATGGAGGATCGAGCACCAAATAAACTTGTCGGCATTGATTGGCCGTCATCGCGCATCTGCTAGGTTATCTTTGGTGTGAATCTTTTGCATATCACGGTTCCTTTCTCTACCACTTCACGAACAAAGTGATGTTTGGGTATCTATATGCTTTGTCTGGAATGAAAAGGTGGATTCCTTGCAATGTGCAGGCACTCATTAATCACTGATACCGCGGTAATCATTTATTTGCTTGTGCAGTTCCTCCATTAAACCTTTAATCGGATAGCTTCCTTGCAAGCACGGGTAGGCGCCATGTACTCGGCCTACTGTAGTAGACAAAGCTACAACGATGCCCTGTAACTTAGATAACCAGCTCATAGCTCCCCACTGTGTGAATACATACCCGATGGTGGATTTCCTTTTATCAAGATCACGCAAAATGCGAATCAACATAACCCACGACATGAATTACGATCCTCAGTAACATAATGCAACATCGAGGTTCCTTTGATGTATCTGAGATCCTCTTAACTTGATATTCCAATGCTCTACTGGATTTGCCATAAGCGACAAAGCGGCTCCCACTTTGCTTGTGCAATGTCGGTCTTGTACATATCATGGCATACATAAGGCTTCCCAGTGATGCATCACGGTGCTTCGAGACATTTCTATCCTCTCAAGCTTCATTGCTGGGACTCATACGAGGATAATTTAAAATTGACGAGGCGGGGTAGAAATTGGCTTACAGTCTTGCATGTTGAGCCCAGCGCAAGACCTTCCTTGATAATTCTTTTGAGAAAGCCAAATCTTCCTATCATTTATGTCTCGGTGAATTTGCATCCCTAAAATCTTGTTTGCGGGTCCCAGTCCTTCATATCAAACTCTATGGCCAACTGTGCCTTTAATTCTGGATTCGATCTTTGTTGGGGCCTACTGCCAAGCATGTCATCCATCTGACGACAAAATGATGAAATCATTATCGCCAAACCTCTTATAAATGCGTACGAGTAGTGCGAACTCGATCTGTTGTAACCAAGGCTAATTATGAAGGAATCAAATCTCTTGTACCAACAGGCGCTTTGCTTTAGGCCGTCAAATGCATTTGGTCAACCTCTGAATAGTTTTCTTTTCCTTGTTCTTTAAAGCCTTGGTTTGGAGCATATAAATTTCTTCTTCAAGCTCTCCATGAAGAAAGCAGTCTTTACATCCAAGCTGTTCAAGATGTAAATCAAATCGGCAAAGACACATTGCAACACTATCGATAGTAGTAAGTCGACAAGCTGGAGAAAATATCTCGTCAAAGTCTATCCACTTCTTTACGAGCATAACCTTTGACTACAAATGCGGCATCTGCAGTTCCACTTGATCATTCTTGAGTCTCGTTTGATTTTGAACACCCATTTGTTCAGATGGCTTCCAGGCCCTTTGGAAGTTCAACAAGTTCCCAGTCTTATTTCTATGTAGGGCTTCCATTTCTTCTGCATTCTTGTCATCCATTGAGAGGCATCGACATTCAGCGCTTCTTGAAAGGTGATGGTTCACCTTCTTCGGTCAAAAGAGCGGTATGCATCATGACGCCATAACATAAAGTGAGTGCCCGCGATGGTGCCGGATTATCGGCGTGTTGATCGTCGAACTCCTTCATCATTGACCTCATTTTGTTCTGTGCTCTGGTTGCGCCGGAAGAATCATCTTCTTGAGTCTTTCTCCAAGCCACCTTATACTTGATCTCTTTAGAAGTCTTTGTCATTTTACGCTCACTTTGCAATTCATTTTACGCCAAAGACTACATCTCTGCTAACAACAGCTTGCCCAGGCGGTGGGGTCCCCTGGCGATACCCCTTGACATTGTCGGCGCTAACCCAGGAATATACATTTTACGGATTTTGGATCAACTTTGTTCTTTCTTGGGAGTTGTACATTACGTCGCGGGGACATCATCGAACACATGTAAAGAAGAATAATCTCTGACTTTCCTTTCCACATCTCCATTGGTGACTTGAACCAATCATTTGTTTGATAGCGATCGATTTATCCGCATAACGTGACGTTTGGTATACGCCCCAAGATTTGGCGATCTGTGTTCTCAGCCATAGCTCTTGTTCTTTCTAGGAGAGTCACTGTTCATCCGTTACGCTACACCATTACTGCGAGGTGTATATTGCAGCGAGTGGTGTCTCGTAATACTGTTGCTTGCGAGAATGATAGAAAGCTACCATCTACATATTCTCTCCATTATGCTGTCCTCAAGCACTTGATTTTCTTCCAGTTCAAGCTACTTGTGCTTTGAACTCATGAATCTGGAAACACATCCCGACTTCTTCTTGATGGTACACCCACAATCTCTGGAGTAGTCATCAATGAATGATACAAAATACTTTGCTCCCCATGGATGTTTAGCGACTCCATCGAGAATGTGTCAGTCTAGTATGTGTTTATACAGTAGTTACTTTTGCAAATTTCAATCTATCTTTGCTTACTTGTCTGCAGTACTCTGAGGAAGATGTAAAATTCACGAGTCTTGAGCCGGGTAAGAGGCTGCGTTACGCAAGGACTTTTAAGCCCGCGTTCGACATATGGCCTAGCTGCGATGCCACATCATCGTTGATTCTTCATGGCTCATTGATGCAGTGATGCATCGCCTCTTGTAACGTATCTCCCAAAAGCATGTATAGTGCTTGTGCTCTTTTCTGCTTTCATCACCACAAGATTGCCGCTTCACTGCTTTCAAGATTCCACCTTCAATATGGATCTTGCAGAGTCATCAATTGCCCGGTGGACAATAGATTCCTTTCAAGCCGCCTTCACATGTCGTACCCCTTGTATCTTGCGAGCAGTGCCATCTTGCATCTTTATTAAGCGATCACCGATTCCAGCGATTTCTAAAGCGTGATCATTTCCCGTAAACACGGATCCCCTGCGAGGGAGCTCGCCATAAGTACAAAACCAATCTCGGTGTGAAGTCATGTGCCATGTCTTTGAATCCACTATCCAGGACATCATTGAGCTTCCTTCCACCTTTAGAACTTGTTGCTCCGGCTATCTGATTTCTCCATCATCGAGGTACTTGCAACACAACCTTGCGAGGTTGATGCTTACGAGGTCCTCTCCATTCTTCTTGTTCCAACACTCCTTCTTCAAGTGCCTCTCGTACCCACGGTTGTAGCATTGAGATTCTTTCTTCTTCGAGATTTTGATCTACCACGATCTTGGCTCCCACTTTGGGGCCACGTTACGGTGATACGCCTCGCATCATCGTTAAAGCTTACGCTTGCTTGAACTTCGACCTTTCCTCCTTATTCTTGCGCTTTGGATTCTTCTTCAAGGATTGCCCGGCAACATCATCAAAGTGAAAGGTGTCGACCACATTGTTGTTTGTAATGTTGATGATGAGTTGATCATATGAATCGGTAAACTACGAGTAAAAGTTACGCCGTTCATTTCTGCTATTTTGAAATCGATCTTTGTGGTGAGCGATAAGCGTATTCAAGGTGTTAATGTCGATCCGTCACCAATGTGGATTCACTCGTTCGAAGAGTGTTGAGTTTCCTCTTCAAGAATATTCTTGTGTGGTGACTTAACCTCGTACAATTTGTAAGTACATCCCGAATCTCCTGCGATCTTTTTACGCAACACTTAAAAGCGAATCGCCATTGCTAGGTGCAAATTAGCATGACATTGCCCATCCTTCTCTTTCCACTTTTCATCGGTCATATCTGTGATGTCACGCCTTCGGTGCTTCAAAGCAATTATCCTTTCTCGAAGCGCGGCTACCTTCAATTTCCACAGGAGAAATTACTCCCATTGAACTTCTCTATCTCAAATTTTTCTTTTGCCATGGTTGTACCACGAACGAGCAGGATTACACTATTTCAGTAGGTGATGACGGTATCGTGAAACGATGTATTATGCGTATCCATTATGCGAACAAATCAATATATGTTAACAATTCTTTGTAAAAAGTATACAATCACTGCGTGAATGAATAGTAAGTAATACGTGAATAGTACTATATCTGAAAAAGTGGCGTAGTAACTTTGTAAAGAGTGCACAGTAAGTTCCCGAGGAAGAGAGGTGTCGCTAAGCATACTTAAAAACCTTGTCTTTCCTTAGCGAACTTTACTAGACATACACTTTTACACTACCACCTATTTCAGTAACAATTCTTTTACGATGTGGCGGTCGGACAATCACTGCCAACCACGAGCATCTAAGAACCAACACCTTCCTAAAGTGGCCGCAGTGAATAGTATCACCAACTTGGAGCTCGATACCTTGTTAGGTACCCAAAGTGTCGGAATAGTGTCACACAACTAAAATAAGAGCGCAGAAAATAAGGAAATGAACACACAAAATTTCGTGGAAAACCCTCAACAAATAAGAGGAAAAACCACTACAGGCGAGCGGAAGAATTTTACTATAATGGGAAAATATTACAAGAATACCTCTCACAAAATACCTCACAAATACTCTCACAATACTCTTGTTGAGTATAAGAAATAATAAAAGAGGAAGAAGAGAAATGTTTGGGATGATATAAACATCACACCTTGGCCTCCTTTTATATACTACAAGGGGGCCAACCAATTACAATCCCACCGACGTGGGACTTGAGGTTAAACATTATTTCTATATGGCAATTCAAAATACAAAAACTAGTTGCATTGGAAAAGTTAAAGATGTCATTCATGATACTGCCAAACCTGAATCATTTCTAACAATTCTGGATTGTTCCAAGGTCCTCGATCACTCATCAAGCAACCTCCATAATCAGAACATGTGCAGTTACCACCCAGAAAAGTTGGCAAGTTACTGTAAAATTAGACAGTCAAATCTAGGAGCTAGCTTCATTAAATGTAGAATGTTGCAAATACATCCAGTTGTAAGTAGAAAGCAAATTCATCAACAAGGTCTCAACTTTCAAGTTGCTAATATAAAAACCATTGGTAAATAATGCAGAAATTATGTTACTTTGGATCAATAGCTTCAAGCAGCACACTGAGATAATTAGAACCCAGCACCTGAAACAGCAATGTTGGAGATTCTACATAAATACAAACTTTTGACTCAAGATTGATACAACAAATATGGTAGTGCAAAGTTATTGCAATTGAGATGAAAAAATTTGAAATTTAAATGATCCGTACTTGAATTTTTGCTACTGTGCGTTCATCTATGAATGTCTTCACAGCTTTCCACAACATCCTAAACCCAGATCCGGCATTAATAATAAAGAGTTGATTTAGAGTCTGTAAGAACAAAAATGAATATTAATTACCTGCACACTACAAATGCTCATAAAACAAGCGTTCAAGAGAACAAAAATGCACACAACTAACTGCAGGATTTGTTTGTGAAAAGTTATTAAAGGCAAAATGGAGAGAAAATTTGTATTTATCAAGAAGAGTAAGAAGAATAAAAGGCCACCAAATTGAGTTATAAATCAAGGTAACATTTCATCAGTCCCTCATCATAAGATAATGCTACAGTGGGAATCAATAGTTTAGAGGTAGTTTTCTACATTGATGCATTCTAGGATAACTACAACTTGTGATTTTCATGTCACCTGAGTGCCAAAAATTTTGAATGAAAATTACTGTTTTCATAAACATGAAAATTAATCATTGTCTTGTCATCAGATAATCTAACCTGTTCACACATTAATCTCAAGCACATATATTCAAACCATCTGCATATATATGAGCTCAAATACAATCAACAAAAAGTACCTCAGGATAGTAACTGCTATCGATCTTCTGAATTTCCATAAAGAGGTACCTTGCAGGCTTTGAGAAATTAGACATTCCCTAAAAAGAATGCAATCAGATAATAGGATCAGAGTTGGAAAACCATATATGAAAATGGCAAGCAAGTTCTGAAAAAAAGGCAAACAATATAGAAAACTTGACTTACTACTCCGTTGACATCCAAGATACTTGTAGTGGATGCTATGTGCATTTTAGCCGCCAGTGAACATGCAGGGTATCTCACTCTTAGTGTTTTCTCTTGTTCTGATACATGATACCTGATAAACCTTTCATGTGTTGTGACTTGCCACAGTTTGCTAAGGTCTACCATCCCGGTTCTCTCAATATACACAGGTCTTCCACATCTATCAACTCCGTGGTATCCATGAGGATAGCATTTCTTCACTTCTGTGTACTCCATGAATTTGAACTCCTGATTATTATGTATCAAGAAGTTAATCCCAAAAAATAATTCAAATTCAACTGTGGTTAGTATTAGAATTTGGGTTTCGGCCTAACTCAACCCCAAAAGCTAGCTCATGGGGTGATGGTTGCCCCCAACTTATAATCACTATTGAGGTCGTATCACTATTCAATGTGGGACTCTAACACACCCCCCTCACGCCCAGGAATAGACATATGGAGCATGAAGTTTGCAGGACTGGATATCTGCGGGTGGCCCAACGGATCTCAATAGGCTTTGATACCATATTAGAATTTGGATTTTGGCCTAACTCAACCCCAAAAGCTAGCTCATGGGGTGAGGGTTGCCCCCACTTATAATTACTATTGAGGCCGAATCACTATCCAACGTTGGACTCTAACATGTAGAATATAATCATTAATATATTACAGAACTAAATTCACCTTAGGAAGCATGTCGACTCGAAATTCCTTGCGCCATTTCAGATAATTGAGAAACATCTCTTTGGATTTTGACATGTCAAAATTATTCATGCGCAGAAACCTTAACATCAAAGGCAATACAGTTAGAAAACCAACTCCCTAATAAACTTGCCTATAAGAACAGATCAGCAACAGACATAGGCATATGATCTATCTACCTTAGAAGAGTATGATAATCATTATGCTTAGGAGGCAAGAGATCCTCACGAGAAAGCATTTCGCGGAAAGAATCGACAATTTGTGCATCGTTTGGATCACGAGTTCCTTCTAGAACCATTTCCATGCTTTTACTCCTTCCAAGTTTCATGAGCGGGTAAGATAACAGTGACTTGATGGAGAATGAAACTCTTTTCCCACTTTTTGGTGTGGGGAGATTCCAATGCGTTTCAATCGGAGGATGAAATGATTTTTTGGATTTCAATCTCTGAGGACCAGAAGAAAGTGACTCATCTTCTCTATCACTTCTTGCTATGATAATATCCCTATCTTCTCCCTTCGCCTTCGGACTTTTCATTTGTAAGATGTTCTTCAAACGCGATAACACTGAAACAAGCATTCATACAAACATATTGAATAATTCAAATATGGCTTGGCTTTCCTTCAAAACTATTAGCAGAAACAGTTTTTTTTTCCCCCTCACTATAGTAACTAAAGAATCAAAATCTACGTTCAAAATCTTATGGCTCTCACATGAAATCATAGTTGCGCACCTTATCGTTGGCAGGAGAATTTTCACTAATAAATTCTGAAAACCGAACGGTGGAAAAGAATCAGTTAACAAAATCATGTGTCAGGATGCATGAGATTGAGAAGAAAAAGTAAAAGAGAAATCAAAATTGATGTGAAAATTCGAATCATGTAAAAAAAAAATTGGCTCTGATTCTAAGTACGGATTAGGCAGAACAGAAGGAAGGAATTCTGAAATGGTTGGAATAGATAGGAAGCAGCACAAAACAAAAAACAGTACTTACAAGAAGGAAGTCAGGTACGAAGAAGAATGAAGAACAAGAATTGATGTGTGAAGCACACATTACGTGAAGGATCGAATTGGAATGGCCTGCGTTTCAAGAAAGCGCGAAAACAGAGAGAAGAAGTTCGGTATCTTTTTTTTGTCATAATAATAGATATTAGATTCAATTCAAATATTTTCTTTAATTAAAAAAATTCATTTATTATAGTAGTAATAAACTTCTCTTCTTTTTTGACACAATAAACTTCTCTTTTAAGTAATAGCATTCTCTAATATATATAAAAAAACAATAGAAAAAATTACACGCCTCTTTGAATTGCACTATCCTCCTCCCTTAGATTTACATCTTAGACACCACATTGTGGCCGGTGGGGACTAATATCTTCATGTGGTGATTAACCTCTTCCACTTTACTCAACCCGTATTTGGTTCTCCCTTTGTTTTTTTTAAAAAAATAGACAAATAGTAAGATACCCATGCATTTGCACATGTCACTCTATTTTTTTACGCATTTTTAAAATATACTTGTTTGTAAAAATAAACTCTTCCTTGTGACAAATATATTTAGTAGTTTTAGTTTTCTAAAAATGTAAAAAGATTGAGAGTATTCAAATAGAGAAAGTAATTATATCGACAATATGTAATGTTTTCTCGTCGAAATTTGAAACTAAAATAATCATTTATAAATAATAAAGAGATTTACAAAATTGTCATGTGCTCAAAGACAATAAAATTATACTAACATGTTATATTTCACTGCCGAAATTCACAAAACAAAATAATCATTTATAAATTAATTATAAAATTATAAAATTGATATATGCTAAAAGATAATAAAATTATACCGATAACAATAATGTTTCTCAGTCATGCCTCAAAAGCAAAATAATCATTTATAAGTAATAAAAAGATTTCAAAAATTGTTATGTGTTCAAAGACAATGAAATTATACTGATAACATCTAATATTTTCCGGTCGGGACTCAAAAATCAAACTAATCATTTATAAATAAAAAATTTCATAAAATTGATATATACTAAAAGTCAGTGAAATTAAACTGATAACATGTAATATTTCCCTTTCAGGACTTAAAAGTAAAATAATCATTTATAAATAATAAAGAGATTTATAAAATTATTATGTGCTCAAAGACAATGAAATTATACCGATAACATGTAATGTTTCCCTGTCGTTACTCAAAAAAAAATCGTCTATAAATAATAAAGAGATTTATGAGATTGTTATATCCTCAAAGACAATAAAATTATACCGATAACATGTAATGTTTCCAATCGGAACACAAAAACAAATAATCATTTATTAATAATAAAGAGATTTATAAATTTAATATGTGCTCAAAGACAACAAAATTATACCGATAACATATAATATTATCCCATAGGGACTCAAAAGTAAAATAATCGATTATAAAAAAAATATAAATATAAGAAAAATAGAAAAAGAAAAAAGTAATAAAACAATAAAAAATATTACAAATTAATTTTTAAATAATAAATACATTTATAAAATTAATATGTTCTCAAAGACAATAAAATTATTCCGACAACATCTAATGTTTTCTCGTCGGGGCGCAAAAGAAAAATAATCACTTACAAATAATAAAAATATTTATAAAATTAATATGTGTTCAAACTTCAAACATTTCATCTCCTTACCACCGAAGCAAAAACAAAAGAGGAAGAAAGGTGAAAGGGTGAGAGTCTGATGAATGGGAGAGAAAGAGTGTTCTAAGCAAAATATTAGTGTGAGAACAGTTAGTGAAATGACGTTGGCTCAGTTTGCAACACAATATGAAATAAAGTAAGAAAAAGAAAATTCTGAAAGAATGAAAGTAAACATGTAATGTAATATTTTCCCGTCGGGACTCAAGAGTAATGTTTTCTCGTCGGGACTCAAAAGTAAAATAATTATTTATAAATAATAAAGACATTTACAAAATTGATATATGCTCAAAGACAAAAAATTTATATCGCCAACATATAATATTTTTTCCCGTATGGACTCAAAAAAAAGTAATTATTTAGGATTTCCCGTAAAAAAATTATAAACACATTTTAAAAATTTGATACGTGCTTAAAAACAATGAAATACAAATATTAAAAAAATCAAAAATCAAAAAATTTAGAATATAAAAAAAGAAAAAAGAAAATATAAAAAAATCCTCGTAGTGGCTCAAAAGTAAAAGAATCGTGTATAAATAATAAAACATTTATAAAATTTGATGCATGCTCAAAGATGATAAAATTATACAGATGTGTAATATTTTCCCGTCGAAACTTAACAGTAAAATAATCATTTATAAATAATAAAGTTATTTATGAAATTGATATGTTGTCAAAGACAATAAAAATGTACCGACAACATCTAATGTTTCTCTATTGGTACAAAAAAAATAATCATTTATACTGACGGCATGTTATGTTTCTCTCGTTGAGAATTTAAAGCAAAATAATAATATATAAATATTTAATTATAGTTTGTGCTATGCGGCTGCAGAATCTTCTTATCATTTGTTCCTTACTTGTAGCTTCGCCAAGTCTCTTTGAGGCTGGCTTGCCTCTTTGATTAACTATAACATTGACACCTCCACAATTATAGATATTTTACAGGTCTGCAATCTTAATGGAGCCCGCAAGCTAAAATCGTGGTTACTGCTGCTATCATCAACATTGTGTGGGTGATTTGGTTTTGCATAAACAAGCAGAAGTTTGATAGCAAGAATATTCCTATTCGGACAATTATGAATTTAGTTGTAAGTGCGACCTCTCTGTCTGGTAATTTAACTAATTGTTGTATGTCTCCTTCCCTGCATGAGTTCTCGATTCTTAATTACTTTGGTATTCGAATCCACGCTCTGAAAGCTCCTGTTATCCTCCAGGTTGATTGGATCACTCCTCCTTGTGGGTTAAAGCCAATACGGACGGATCTACTAGGGGCTCTCCTATGCACTCTGGTGGTGGATGTATTTTTAGAGATAAAAGTGGCGTTGTTCTTAGCTGTTTCGCCAACTATTTCGGTATTGCTTCCTCTCTTGAAGCGGAGCTCATGGCTGCCATGATGGCCATTGAGGAGGCTAGGTGCAGAAACTAAACTCGTCTTTGGGTGGAATGTGACTCTTCCCTGGTTGTTCAGGCTTTTCATAACCCTGTCTTAGCTCCGTGGCATTTAAGGAACCGGTGGAAGAATTGCATCCATTTAGTTTCTTCTATGACTTTCAGAATTTCTCATATTTTCAGGGAAGGCAATTACTGTGCAGATAGGCTTGCCTCTTTTGGAGTTTCTTCCAAAGCCTACATCTGGTGGAACTCTATTCCTAGCTTTATTAGGACTGATTTTTTCCTTAATAAGTTTGGTCTCCTAAACTTTCGTTTCAAATAGCATTATTTATTTTCATGAGGTTGAGTCTAGTTTGGCCTTCTCTGATTGGTTTTGATGTGCTGCATATGATTATTAATGGCTTTGGTGCCAATATAGCTAGGATGAAAGTCATTATAGTGATGCCTGTGCACGTCAACCTCTGTTTTTGCCTTTATAGTGCTTTTTATTTAGGCGAGTTTTTCTTTCTTGTTGGTTTTTGTTGTTGTTTTTGTTCATGGGTTTTGCCCTAGTCTCCCATGTTTATTTGTTTCTCCTTTTGCTTCTTTTTTTTTAATAAAATTTAGGCGGGGGTACTCTTTTTCCTTCTTGATATTTTTTCTTAAGGAGGGTTTTGCATCAGAAGGTTTTAACGAGACCCCTCTCCTTTCTTTTGCATAAAAAAAACATTCAATAATAAATAATAAAGACACTTATAATGATAAAATATAAAAAATTTGGTCAAAAAATTAAAAATATAAATATAGGAAAATAGGAAAATTAATAAGTTAAAATTTTTAGAAAATTCATATATTATAGTAGTAATAAACTTCTCTTATTCTTTTTTGTCTGAATAAACTTCTCTTTTAAGTAATAACATTCTCTAATATAAAAAAAATAGAAAAAATTACACACCTCTTTGAATTGCACTACTACTCCTCTCTTAGATTTAAGTCTTAGTCACCACATTGTGGCTTGTGGGGACTAATATCTTCATGTGGTGATTAACATCTTCCACTGTAATCAACCCGTGTTTGGTTCTCGCTTTTTTTTATAGGCAAATTCCCTCCCTTTCCATGTGATTGGATAAAGCCTAATACAAATATGCTAGATATAGCTACTGCATTGTTGAGTATGACTCATATTGTTGCTGGAAGTTGGGCTGACGCTCGAGTGGAGCGTGAACGCAACGAGCCAAGCGGAGCGGAGCAAAGCACATTGATGTGAGTTTCCACAAGATCAGGGAGTTGCAGACATCTGGACAAATATTACTGGAAAAGATTCACACTTCTGAGAATGCAGCTGGCATGCTCACTAAGTCAATCACTGTTTACAAGTTCAAACATTGCTTGGACTTGTTACATGTTTCTCAGTGCTAAGCAGGAGCTGACCCCCAACCCGGCAGGAGCTGTTATCTTCTAAAGGGCTTGATATTCGCCAAGGTAGAGATTGTTGAGTATGACTCATATTGTTGCTGGAAGTTGGGCTGACGCTCGAGCGGAGCGGAGCGAGTGAGCGTGAGCGCAACGAGCCGAGCGGAGCGAGAGTGTCAGCCTCTTGGGCTTGGCCCATCCGTTGTGTTGGGGTGTGACGCCCCCCGCGGTATGGTACATGGTTATTGATGTAATTGTATCGCACTACTAAACAGTATAAATACTGCGCTTATGTAACCCTATTTTGACATAATAGAAAACAGCCACAACAGTTCCCGTGGACGTAGGCACAACTTGCCGAACCACGTAAATCGTGTCTCCTTTATTTCTTCGCTGTGTGCGTTTGTTCATTCTTGATTTATCTTTAGAATCATGTTTACATGTGTTCCAACATGCACAATAGCATTAGAGTTTAAAGTTTATTTTTGGCAAAATTGTGTTTTTGATCCTTTAAGTTATTTTTAAAGTTCACATTTGTTCTTTAAGTTTTTTCTGTCTTACATAGGTCCTTTATGTTTTAAAACGTTGACACTGTTACCCTTTTTTACAGTCACCGTTCGTCTCGTTTCAGTCTATTTTGCGTCTAAACGTGATAAGACTTATAGATCACGACTTAAACCTAATTGTAACCATATTAGGGCTCTAAACTTCAGTTTTAATCATTCTTTAAGAGTCTCAAAGGTCCTATTTGAGACAATAAAAGCTTAAAAGACGAATGTGAACTTTAAAAATAACTTAAAGGACCAAAAGTGTAATTTTACCTACATATAAAAAACCATTTAAGCTACACGTGGGAAGAACTCATCTTATATAGTTCACATTATAAGCAAAACCCTTAATTATTTGAATCAGATTCTGGTGGGGAAGAAATTAATCTAATCATATGCTTGCAGTAGTGTTTAAGTTATGATGATGGTTAAAGTAGAAGTTCTCAATTCACTCAAAGGAAGTAATGATGATAGATTTGGATACTTCAAAAAAAAATTTGTAGTTTTTTCACTAAAAAAAAAATTGGCAGTAGAAATGTAGAATTAGCAAGGCGCTAATTGAATTGAATCAAAATACTCCATCTCATTTTATTTGTCTGGTTTGAAATTTTTTATTGTCTCAAATTATTTGTCATTTTAGAAAATTAATAAGTATTAATTATTTTTCTTTTCTAAATATATCATTTGTCTCAACTAACCTCTATTAGTGAGTAATAAATGTAGCTGTCCAATTTAAATAAGAATATTTTAGTCCAATACTATAATTTTATTATAGAAATCAGAAAATCTAATTATTTTCTTACGAATCGTAAAAAGATAAGAAAAACTATTAAAATAGAAAGAGGAAATACTAACCTATCGAAAGGTTGAGAGCAAATAAGTGCGCTTTGAAATTCAAAACTGATTTGATAATGTTTTTATTCTTGGGAGACAAAGTGTGGTCCTCGTTTTGTTTGGACGGGACTTGGGAGTTTCGGATAAATAAGTTGGCGTGTTAATTCTTAATTTAGTCTTAAACTAACATTTTTTCTCTTATTTAATTCTTAAAGTATATTTAATCTTAAACTAATATTTTTTTGTCTCTAAAATATATAAAAATAAGTAGTCTTTAAATGTTGTAAAATCCATCAACTTAGGCCTTAAAATTTTATAAGTAATCTCTTATTGAGACTAATGAAACGATTTCACAAAACTTTAGGGATCAATTTAAAAAATTTTACAAACTTTAAAGACTACTTATTATTTTTATATATTTTATAGACTAAATAATGGAGATAGCGTTAGTTGACAGACTTCATACGTTGTTCATTTCCTAGTGCCACCTAGGCACCAGCTCTGAAATCGATCGAATCTAATACACACGTATGTTCAACATGCAGTACACGTAGACAAGGAAGAACCGAAAGCGAGGCTTTCTGGCAGGGATTGTTTCATGTTTTGTCCACGAAATATCCTATTTTCCACCAAATAAATATTCTTAATTTATAGTACTTGTGATATTTATATGACAACAAAAATGATTTGTACGTGGTGATTAATAAAAATTCTAGTTTTTTTTATTGAGAAAGGTGGATAGAAATTTTAGTTTTGACGCATTATTTTTTTTAACAAAGTTTGGAAGCATTATTAATGTACTCCATAAATATAAATAAAAAAATCTATGAAATATAAGGAAAAAAGTCTATGTATTTAGTTCAAATACATAAACTTTTTTGTTTATATTTTATAGATTTTTTTATTTATATTTCAGATCAGAGTGAGTATATGAGTAATATATTTGTCACATTTTTAGTAAGTCGTGTTACGAAGTTAAACAAATAATACTCATTACATTACAATATACTAGCGGCAAGGCAGACTCAAAGTGCTGATTTTATAATGCGTTCTGTGTTTTATATTATTATTTTTTCTTGTCCACAACACATTTGTCTTGAGAGAGAGAGGGGTAGTTACATTTGTTAGTGTTGGTTTCTTTGAAATGAAGGTGCAGCAGTTTAAAAAAATTTATTTTTTAAATTTAGAAAACAGTTTATTGAAGGGTAAAAGTGGAAACAAAAGTAGTACACCAAAAAAACAGTTATCTTACCCTGTTTTCTTTATATAATGGTATAGATAAGTCATTTTATAAAAAAAGCTGCATTTCATTTATTTTTATTTAAAAACATGAGAGGTATATTATTTATTTTAAATTATTATTACTATTATTATTATCTCTTGTTATCTTTATTCAATAAAATAAAAATTAGTGCTAGAGGAATAGAAATTGTTTTTTTGAAATGAAATTTAATTATAATTTATAATTCTAAAACCCCATAAATGATTCATATTTTTTATTAAAATTTATTAAATTACGATGTAGAACTTGTTATACCAAAATTGTATTTAAATTAAATTAAAATAATAATAATAATGAAATGAGTAGGACATTGGTTAAAAGTTTAATATTTATAATTTTTATTAAAATTCACAATTCTTATATATAATACTCCTTTATTTCAAAATATTTTTTAAAATTTTGATCAGTGGCTCAGTGCCCTTAGTCAAGGTTTGCCTAACGAGAGTTATTGAAATAGCGGAACAGCATGTTGGTCCAATTTTGTGCGGGGGCCACAAAGGGTGAATGGAGTGAATCTGATCCGACCCTGGTAAAGCACACGTGCGGAGAGTGAGGACAGCAAAGCTAGCTGTATCCAGAGTCGGAAGCAGCTTGTTGGGTACTTGAGTTATTTATATGAACTTGTTTAATGAAAATAAAAAAAGTGTTATTGAAAAATTTAATCGAAGAGTATTTTGAAAATCATTACATATTAGCACTCACTAACATATATCTCTTTTAGGATAGGGCACTTACATACTATTCACCAACAAAATCCTCATATTGATAACGATATTCGAACTCACTCCTTATGAGATATAAATCATATTCTTACCAATTAGACCATACTTAGTCGGTTGATTTTTCCTCCCCTTTACGTCTTTATTATTAATGAACATACCTTACAGTAACCTCTTTTTTTTATATATAACAGTAACCTCTTTTTTTTTGACAGTTTATAGTAACATTCTTAATAAGAGTGAAATTTTTTAGGCTTAAACATGAAATTGGTCTTTCAAAAATTTGTAAAGTTTATTTTTAGTCCCTTAAAAAAAATTTGAAGGTTTTTAATCCCCTAAATTTTAAAATATTTTTCCGTTCGTCCCTCACTCTAACGCTGTTATGATTTTAATCCCTTAAAAATTCTAAAAGTTTGTTTTTAGTCATAGCCATAAGCCAGCGTCTGTGACTACAAAACTGGCATCGGCTGACGACCAAACAAAACTATTTTTAAATTTAGGGACTAAAAACCTTTTAAAAAAATTTAAAGGACTAAAATCGAGCTTTGTAAATTCTTAAAAGATGAATTTTATATTTAAGCCAATTTATTATTTTTGTTAGTATCTTTGAGTCCGATGGGAGTAATCTGATCTAATACAAATAAATTCGAATTTCTCGCCTCAGCAAAACATTCGATTTTGCAAGCTGATTACACCTTACACGATTGACTAGTACTAGTAGGCCCACAGCAGTCGCTTTTAAAGTAACCTGTCAGAACTTTGAGCTTCGAGATCAGTTCGTTCTTTGGTGATGGTAGGAAGCCCGTGAAATTGTGTGTTACTAATGTGACAAATGGAAGTAATCAACTTTGTTGAAAAACTGCTTAGATTTTTAAATTCTCGAAACTAGATATGTCCTTCCTTCCTAGCCACATTGGATGTGTTTTTAAATTTTAAATATTTAAAACGCTGCCTGTCCAATTTATTTACCAATCTTTCGCTTTACTACATCTACAAATTAAGTACAGTAATACAGTATTTAAAGATGTTACCAAAACACAGTATTTAAAGAATCGTGACGCAAAATGGGGAATAATCCCCTTTTCAATAAAATTATTAGGACTGTTTCAACAAAAAAATTAGGATTATTGTGTAAAATTTTAACATGATATGGGTTGATGTTACTTCCAAAAAAATATTCGTTTTCAAATTTCTAAACAAAACCCACATTTATTCATTACTTGGCTGATGGAGCACGCTACACATTCCATTACAAACCAACGCTAGCTGCTCCTGAGAGCATGATAGGAAGAGTCCATGAACGATGGCATCAAGGAATGTCTACGCGGCTCTTCACCGAACTTATTTTGGGCAGTGTTTCCCATGGCCGGCCCAAGCATAAGGCTAGACCTCGATAAAAATAAGTCTTTTCTTATTAGTAAATAGGCCTCTAAATAATGTTTTCTATATTAGTATACAAGTTTAAACTATGCTTACAATTGACAATAATGTTGTAGATTCGAACCCACGTGGAGATATTCAAATATCAAATTTTTTTTGCATGCCCTGTTCATAGTAACAAAAATATCAAAATAACACAACAAAAATTATAATATGACGGATTTGAACACAGTTTCTCATGGTAAGAAATAATCTATTCACTAATTAATCTATTCACTTTTTGCCTACATTATTATTTTTAGTTATCCTCTTAACAAACTTAATTCAAGTATTTCTGTGATCCGTTCTTTTTTAAGTGTCGTTTAAGGTTGTTGCATGCAATCTAATAATTTTTCTTTGTTTTTTATGAAACTATTAGTTTTTTTTGTGATACTATTGACTGTTTATTATCTCATTGCCCTTATTTATCTTTCTGCGATAAATATTTAAGGGTATAATTGACAAAAAATAGTTAATGTAATATTAAGATAGCGTCAAAAACATAATATCATCAACATTCAAAATACTGCCTCCAGTTCCATTTGTAAACCCCCTTTAGAAAAAAAAATATTTTTTATAAATTATTTTATAAATTACAAGATATATTAATTACTTTTTTTCAAAATTATTTCTAATTAATAATACTATTTTTTAAGTACAGTGAATAGGACTCACAATAAATAGAAGATAAATTGAGAAAAATAAGCATATTACTCACAATTTTAATTAGACAAATTATTATTATTAAATAAATCATTTCTAAACATAAATTATTATGTAAATACTTTCTAAAATTAATTTATATTCCTAAAATTAATTTATATTCCTAATTTATTTATTTATATTATTAAATAAACTACTGTTTTTATGTAAAAGGACTTTGAATCCGCCACGGAGGTATAGTAACAAAGTAACTCAAAATATATAAGCTGTTCAGACTTCAGACTTTACATTTTGCCTCAGGTTAACTAATTACTATTAATTAATTATTACGTACAGTGTAAAGGAGCCCATTCACTTGGTTCATGTACACATGGACTTGCTGAGCGGAGCGTGGACCACACTCGCCGCCTTATTTCGATTTACAGTAGACCCGACCCGGGAATGAGGCTCCAATCAGGGGAAGTAATCCAGTGATCAGCAGCGCACAGTAGAAGTCACTAGTTTTTGTCACGGTTGAGGCTATCCCAAAGCAACGAGCATTGCCTCTTGGCGAAACCCACGCGCTGTTCTTCCAGGTCATACACAACCTCAAAGCCTTGTTGTTGGTAATTCCCAAGGGTGGCCCCAGGTCCACCACTTAACTCAGCCTCATCACCACCGTTCATCAGCATCATGCACCCCACTTTCCTCTTCCTCCTCACTCCATCACCACCGTCTAAAAACTCGTAGAAGTAGTTCTTCCTAGGCAGCACCACATCCGAATTATTCCCCACAAAATGCAACGTCACCACAGGCACCTGCACCAACCCGTCCAAATAATAACACGGCCCGAGGCCCGTTTTGTCCTCAATCTCACTCGCGCGCTTGTGAACTCGCCCGACTCGGTGGTCAAACTCAGCCACCACCGCGTCATACAAACTCGCCGGCAACATCGTAAACGTGGTCCCAGAATCAACAACCATCCCACCATCACCGTTCCCATCGACCCTCCTCAGCATCTCCGGCGCCGGGACCATCCGCTTCCCGACAGAGATTCCGGCGAGCCCCACACAGTAGAAATAAGGGTGCTTGGGGTTCAGAAGCATGGACGTGTAGACAAACTCCGCTGGTTCGCCTTCGCCTGCGCCGTCGTAACGGCCAAGGATGAGTGGACTAGGTCGACGAACTCGGTCACCGTCGAAAGAGTGAGAAACCAAACAGTAAGAAAAGCGATTCCCCAACTGTGGAGAAAAGGTAGCAAGTTGAGCAGGGAGAGACAACAGGCCACGACCGAAACCGGCAACGCCGGTGGGTTCGGCGAGGGCGGTGTGGGCGCAACCGAAGGTGAAATTGTGAAGAAAAAGAGAAGAAACAGAGAGGGTGTGGCGATAGAGGCGAGCAATGAAGCTTCCGTCGCCATAAGCATAGTAAAAAGGAGGGCAAGAAGAAGAAGAGCAATCAGAAGTTTCAATAGAGTCTAAGGGACAACGAGCGATGGCGCAGAGATCCCGGGTAGGCATTGAAGCGTGTGCTGCGGAGCAAGCAGGGGATTGGCAAGAAACTTTGTGGGCATTTGTGATGTTGGGGGGTTTTGTTGTGATTGGTTTACCTTCGCAGAGTATGCATTCGAAGGGAGCACAGGGGAACCAGACGAGGTCGCTGCCTGTGTCCATGTAGAGGGTTATGGGTTGGGAAGGGTGTGAGCCTAAGTTTAATGAGAGGGTGTAGTCACTTCCGGGAGAAAGTGGCAGAGAGAGTTGGTGTTGGCGTTGGTGGTGGAAGCGTGCTGCGGAACGGGTGGAGGTGGATTTGAGGAGGTGGTGGGTACTGTTGAATTGGGTTATGGAGATTGAGTGAGTTAGGGGCAAGAGAACCATTTGAGATGAGTGTGAAAAACAGAGGATGAAACAGAGTAGCAACAGGGGAGAAGCCATTTTGAGGGGATGAGAACAGAGTAGTGGGTTAGAGAGAGAGGACGAGGATTTGAATTTGTGTCAAGAGTGAGAAAGCGAGGAGGGCAGACAGAATATAAAAGGGGGAGTTTGATTAAAGGGTGGTAGTATGTTGCTGGTGGCGGGCGCAATGGAGGACGATGTTATCTTCTCTAGTTAAATCTTTTTTAGGTTAATTTTTTTTTTATAAATAAAAGTTTACGTAAGTTGGGTCTCAGGGCTCACCGATAAAAGCTTTAAGACTCAAATAACGTTTAAAAAACGCTTACCTACATATTACTTACAAATAAAGTCATTACATTGGTAACATAGATTCGAACTCACCACCTAGTAGGATATGAGTTGAATTCTTGTGGACTGAATCAATAATCATTTGCTTTTGCTTTTGGGTTAACGTCGTAATTCATAATCTAGGGGTTTATTTCGTATGTTAATTAAGTTTACTTTAAAAATAAGTTTACGTTTTATAAACTTATATATTGAATTATAAAAGTTATGTATTTATAAAAAATATCTGTATTCTTTAAATCATAGTTTTAATTTTGTAATTTCTTAGTATTCATTATTTGTTTTTTAAACTTGTAAAAAAAATTATTTGATTTTGAAAAGTGATGATTTGGTGCTGATCTTGGGTAAGGCACAGTAATGATCGTGATTTGGCAACTTACTGATCGTGATTTGGCAACTTAAGCAAAGTATGAGAGAACCTTCTTTCTCATCACTGATTACTGCGACTTTAGTTTAGGTCCTTTCCTTCCTATTTACATTTGTTTCTTTCTTGCTTGGTTGGCGACGGATGGTCAAAGAGTAGGCCGAAGGTAGAGTAATTATAACAACAGTTTATTCTTTTTTATTATTATTATTATTATTTGGTTACATTCTTTTTTATTATTTTAATTTATACAAAATGTTATCCTAATCCGAGTAACTGAAAAAATAACATGAGTTTACCATACTGGTTGAATTTTACAATTCCATCCCTCATAAATAAAATATGTGTGCTTTCATAAAAGGAATTTAAAAATGCACGGAAAGCATATTTGTAGATACGGTAA
This sequence comes from Calophaca sinica, assembly GCA_037113605.1. NCBI lineage: Eukaryota > Viridiplantae > Streptophyta > Magnoliopsida > Fabales > Fabaceae > Calophaca > Calophaca sinica. Next base: position 8,251,735 of record CM073736.1, read on the forward strand.
TGTGGCTCAAGAAAAAAATAGAGTATATATGGCTTGCAAAAATATGTATTTTTTTATTTTATCAGTAGTGACATAATTGCCATTTTCTTCTATTTTACTTTTTATTTTTAAAAACTTGTAAAAAGTAGTAAAATAAAGTAATACTATTATAATTATTAATAAAAATATAAAACATATACTCAAATAAATAAGTTATTAGTATCACACTGTTTTGACATTCAAAAAGTAGTACCACTGAAGTTATTTTAAATATTAGGAATCTTGACCATTAAAAACCCGTTTGTTTTAATTATTCTACAGAAATATTATTCTTCAAAAAAATATCACTTTTTTGATTTTTTTTAATCCATTTATTTTAACTACTAAAAAATTCTAAAAAATATGAAATATGATCGTAATGAAAAACTATTATTTAGTAATTTTGAGAAATAATTTGATCTTAATGAGTATTATAGAATAAAGAAAATGTTAAACATGTAACTGTTAGTATTATAAACAAACATAAATTAGCTTTCACAAACACACTTCACTTCGCACGTAAAAAAATACTTTTTAAATCTTAAATAAGCGGATTCTTAATTATTTTTAGGCATATAAAAGAATTTAAGAAATTAAATTTTCTTTTTTTTGAAAACGAAATTAACTTTTCCTTTATACCTTAATGAAAGTAAAATTTAGATTTAAATGGTTATTTATTTAATATTATTTTAGAACTATTCTTATATGATTTCTGTTAAGTAATAAAAAGTACATTTCAACTCGTATTTTTTTATTTATTATTTTTCAAACTAAAAAGAGTATAAAGAAAATGTAGGATTGTAACGTATAAATTACTATATTCTTTAATCTAAAAAAAATTAAACTTTTAATTTAAAAGATACAAATTTCATGAAATTTGTAAGAAGTATAAAATCAGCCATCATCATATGCTGTAAGATAATATTTCTTACTGTCATCCAGTCAAAAAAAATAAACTTACTTCCATAAAATTTTAAGTTAACTAAAAAACAAAATTTCCATACAAAACACTATTTCACTTTGTCAATAAAATTGTTAAATCAATTGTTGCGAATCATTATTATTAAATTTGAAAAATAAATTATATTTATGAAAATGAAATTTCACCTCCAATTTAATGAGAATACAGCCTCGTTTGATTAATAATATATTAAAATTAATAAGAGTAATGTTACATAAAAAAGTAGTTAAAAAATTGACAAAAGTAAATTAAATTTGAGGATCATTGTTATTTGTTGGATAAAGTAAAGAGATGCAAGTCTCTCAATTATTTACGAGCTATATAAAAAGTATACCAATTTATTCTGTACAATATTTTGACTATGGGTCTTAATCCTATCCTATTCCTATTCTCATAGATAATGGAAGGCCTTCTAACGACGAATATTTTTAATTAGAAGAAGAAAAGGACAAAAACAAAGTCAGGAAAAAATAAATAAAGAAGAACGTGGCAAAAGAAATCAACATCAATGTTTTTTTTTTTTTTTTGGGTCAAAATCAACATCAATGGCGACTGAAACTAATAGCGTGTTTCGATATCGGCCGAATAACATTTCTGGCCCAATAAATTATATTCCACCGTAATTCGAGTGTTTGATTACTTTTTAAAATTTTCAAAATTAATATTGCAATTACTTTTATAAAAGTAAAAATGTTAAGTTTGTAATTGGATTAAATTAATTTTAAGTATGAGATTTATTAATTTTTAAAAATATTGTATTTGTATTTTAAAGATAAATTTTATTTTAAAAAAAATAAACGTGTCATCCATAATTTTGAGACGACTAGCACAGGCAAAAGATCTTAAAGTAGTTATCAAGTCCATCTGGGATTAATAGTAATTAATTAGTTTAGATGTAGTAGTATTAGCGTAAACTAGTTAGTCAAAATTTCTTTTCTTCTAGTCTTATCCCCTCATAAAGTGAATCAGTCAAAATTTCTTCTTCTTGTTGACTGCTTTTTTTTTTTTGGAAAAAATTAACATAAAATGGCAAAATACGAGTTTTGTTCTTCAATTATATTGGGCTGTCAATAATCAAATACCTGAAAGGCTGAAACCGCAAATTTACAATGGGTCAGGTCACTTATATGGCACGAATGTGCAACAATTACGTATCTTCAGGTAGATCAGGATAACATACCCCTTGTTCTTCAAGCACTTTTGGGAGCTTGTTGGGAATGATTTGTGGTCTTTGGTGCGCCATGCTTTCTCTACTGGCCATATTGATGAGGCTATTGTTGAAACGCTTATTGTCCTGATTCCAAAGGGGGATAGACCAACAAGCCTTAAGAACTTCCGCCCGATCAGCCTTTGCAATGTCATCTTCAAGGTAATCACTAAGGTTTTGGTTGCCCGGCTACGCCCCTGTCTTGATGAAATTGTGAGCCCGCTTCAAAGTAGCTTTATCCCTAAGAGGGGGACTTGTGATAATGCCATTATTGCTCAGGAAGTGGTGCACTTTATGCATACTTCACGTGCAAAGAAAGGAATTGCTGCCTTTAAAATTGATCTGGAAAAAGCTTATGACCGGATCAACTGGGATTTTCTTGCTCTGACTCTGCATGATTTTGGATTTCCATCCAGCACTGTGGCTCTAATCATGAGCTGTGTGAAGTCCAGTACCCTATCTATCCTTTGGAACGGAGCTAAGACTCCTGGTTTCAGGCCTACATGAGGACTCAGGCAAGGTGACCCCCTATCACCATACCTCTTTGTTCTTTGCATGGAGAAGCTTGCCTTATCTATCCAGCACAGAGTGGACTGGTATCTGGAAACAGGTTCATGTTTCTAAGGGAGGCCCAGGTCTTTCCCATCTCTTATTTGCAGATGATGTTTTATTATTTTGTGAAGCTAACCCCCAACAGGTACAAATAGTAATGAACACCCTGAATGATTTCTGCGCTGCATACGGTCTCAAAGTCAATATCTCAAAGTCTAAGGCTATGTGCTCTCGGATGGTGCCCCATGATACAAAGCGAGCCATGAAAGAAGCCTCCTCGATCCGGTTTGTCTCTGACTTAGGCTCGTGCCAGGCTTTCCACTTGTCCAAGGTCGACCACCTAAGGAGATCTATAATAAGCTCTTGGAGCGGATACAAGGTAGGATGGCTTCGTGGAAAGGTAATCTTACGAATAAAGGCTGGTCGGAACTGCCTTGCTAAGTCAGTTACCTCTGCCATACCAGTCTATGCTATGCAAATCCATCATCTTCCCTCTCATGTGTGTACCAACATTGACAAGATGACGAGAAGCTTCATTTGGGGTAAGAACGAGAGTAACCGTGGGTGGAATCTGGTCAATTGGGCCTCTGTTACTTCTCCCAGGCAATTTGGAGGGCTCGGGATCAGCGAAGCCCGGATTGCTAACCTGGCTCTTCTTGGTAAGCTCATTTGGGGCCTGCTTCATGATAAAAATGAGCTCTGGGTGCAGGTTATGCTGCATAAATATGTGGGTCATGGATCCCTGTGGAGTTCACGGAAATCTGGTGGCTCCATCACGTGGAATAGTATATGCAAAGCTATTGATGCCCTTAAAGATGGGTTCAGCTTTCGAATAGGCTCAGGTGACACAAATCTTTGGTTCAATGATTGGTTGAAAGCTGGCTTATTGTGCACCTTAGTTGACTATGTTCATATCTCTGAATCGGCAATGTGCATTAAGGATATTTGGGATGGTAATACTCTCCATGTTCAACATCTGACAACCCCCATCCCGTCCACCATTGTTGCTGATATAGAAACCTTGACGTGCCCCATTGCCTTGAGTGATTTGGTTCCTGATGCTTGGGTCTGGAAGGGTAGGAAGGAGGGTACTTATAGCTGTGCATCAGGCTATGCGTGGCTCCTAGAGCAGCGTCGGGATTGGGACACGAACACCAATTGGAATTGGATTTGGAAGTGTAGAGTTCCGGTCAAAATTCAATATTTTGTGTGGCAATGCCTCCACAGAGCGTTGCCTACTAATTATATGCGGCACCATAGAGGCATGGCCGCCCACGCATCTTGCCAGCGTTGCTCCGCCGCTGAGGAAGATATTTTGCATTGTCTCCGTGATTGCCCCCATTCTAGAGAGCTTTGGACTAGGATTGGTCTGCTTAGCCATCCGGACTTCTTGAACGCAACTGATGCAACTTCTTGGATTGAAAATATGGCTTGTGGGCCTCTAGCAACTCTGTTCTTAGCTGGGGTTTGGTGGTCTTGGCGTTGGCGCAATAATATGGTGTTCGATGATAATAAGTGGGATGTTAGCTTGGTGGTGCGGAATATACAGCACTCGCATGATGAGTTTCTTATCGCTTTTCCTTCAAATTCTGCCACTGACACCGCCAATCGTCTGTTAGCTCGGTGGACTGCTCCCCCTGATGATGGGTGGGTTAAATTGAATACTGATGGCAGCTGCTTGTTAACCTCCTCCGTGATAGGTTCTGGTGGCCTTTTTCGTTCGAATAAGGGAGACTTTATTGCTGGCTTCTCCTGTGGTGATGGTGTAGGGGATGCTCTTCTGGCTGAATTGCTAGGCTTGCAACATGGGCTTGAACTTGCTCTTCAGCTTGGGTTCTCAAAAGTGGTCTGCGAAACAGACTCTCTCGATGCTGTATCGCTTCTCAGAGACCACCAGAACCAGGGATTCCATGAGTATGCAGCAACGCTGAAGGTTATCACTGGCCTGCTGAATCGTGATTGGAATGTCAACGTTGTGCATGTAGTGCGTGAAGTGAACAGGTGTGCTGATTTTTTGGCAAAGGAAGGAGCCCATGCGGGTCATGGCTTGAAGCTTTGGCATAGACCCCCTCCGGGCTTAGGGGCTCTTCTGCTGTCAAATGTTCTAGGCCTCAGGCCTGGCTAGTTTTTCTTTCGTTTCTTTCTTTTGTTTTTTTTCCTTTTATTGTATTACACCAACAAAAAAGATCAGGATAACATACTTCAATTAACTACGAAAATACTTCAATTAACTACGAAAATTAATTTAGTTTTATACTATAGGAGCCAAACACTATACTATTTTTTTTTCAATCAATAAAAGTCATATGTACCATGGTATCCATCTCATTCACTTTACCTACTCGAATTTCTAAAAGCGTGTTTGGTTCCCCGTCCAGCTTCACCAACACGGGTCATAAGGCCAACTCACTGCAGAACTATTGAAGCTACTATTCGTAGCTTTTGCACAAAAGTGGGAATTCCACCGTGAGTTTAGTTCAACGTGGGAGTGCCACTGCTGCTCCAAACAGATGTTAAATCAACAATTCTCTTTATTAATACTTGCTTGTTTTAAGAGGTGAACCAGGTTCTATTAATCAACTAAGGGAGATCAACATTTTGATCCAAATGGTCAAAATCAACATTTTGATCTTTTGTAGCGGGATTAGGCAAACTAACCCTAGCAGTTTACCAAGTTGACAAACTCCAAATCGGCTTATTTGGGTGAGTACACAAAATATGAATTACCTCTGTGTTATCATATTAGCCAAGCACACAAAATGGATAGTGAACATTTAATGCTGACAAATAATAGCTTGAAGAACACTTGTTATTGAGAAAAACTAAAGCCCCACATAAATTATAGATAAGACATATGAAAAGAGTTTATGAATAATGGACAGCCCATATCTTACGAGCCGGTTTTATAGGGTTGGGCGTGATAGGGTGTATTTAGAAAAACTCAAGTCTCATATAGACTAGACATGAAATGACTTTATAAAGAATTGACACATCTCACCTTACAAGTCAGTTTTGTGGAGTTGAGTTACACCTAAAATCTAAGACTTGTCTATTTATAACATGTTTAGTTTAGGCTGTGACACATTTCAATCTTGGCAACTTGATAATTGTATATTTTCTTCTCAGCTCTATTGCTTTTCTAGCTCATGAGGGGGCTAGTTTTCCTTCATAACATGGCCAATTTGTCATACACGCCAGGTTAGTGATCTATCCCAACACCCATGTCGAACAACATCCCATTTACTTCATATATAATTGTATAAACATACATCAAAGTGGGCTTGTCACCAGATGTTTACCCCAATCCTCTGATACCTTTCCCTTTTGGGCCTCTGCTAACAACCACCAAAGCCCCTTTCCTACCTGCCATCAGTGGTTGGTACCACCACTAGAGAACTGAGCCTCCTTCTCAGCTCCACCACGCCAATGCCAAAGTCACTATCATGACCCCGTGGTCTCACCGACTCCACCAATCCCTTGATCGAACCTCCATCACCTAATGGGGCTAGCTTGCTAACTAGAGGCCTTTTCTTCCTACCACGAGCCACCATCACGTCTTCTTCTCTGGTGATGCGAACTCCTCCTGAGCCATTGCCCCTGGATAGGGTGAAATGGAAGTAACAAATCTACTTGCAAGTCCTAGGAATTCCAGACTAAAGCTTCTCGCAGTTGGTTCCCCTCCATCAGATCTGGCTATCTGCATTGGCTCCTAATCTCCTCAGCTGCTTCCCCACCTTCAAAGCTAGTGCCCCTTTGTTCACATCCAAATCCACCATGGCAATGCAACAGTTTGATTTTAATGTTGTCTAGTACAAGCTCTAATGATACTATTGTTGTTGAATTTTTGTGGCCTCCATGTTGTATAATTTGTGTTTAAGTTTCTTTTGGCGTAAGTTCGAAGCCATGGTGTTTGATAAAATGCCTCATAAGGGCTTTGATTTTTTTGGAATAATTTTCTGTGTGCAATTGGATATATCATCGTGAGTAAAGATGCATCTGAGGCTGGAACCTATTGCACCATTCCTTCCAAGTATCAACCGACTATCAGACAATAGAGAAAATTGGACAATCGTGAGACCAATGACAGTCGAATTGTGCCTGCAGAAGTAAAAAAAAAAAAAATTAGCCGGATTTGAAAAAAAGACTGTGGTTTCTCATTTCACTAGTGCCCGTAACCGTGTGCGAAAGATATTGATAGGGTGGATGTTATGATTTGTGATTGGTTTAGTTACACCCTCGGGTCTTCTAAACAATCTATGCGTATTGTCACTCATTTCTTTGTACACTTTGCTCTTGTTAACTCTAGATCGTAGATAGTGTTGAAACTCAAGTCCCACATCGGTGGGATTTTAGTTTGTTGGCTCCTTTGTAGTATATAAAAGGAGGCCAAGGTGTGATGTTTAAATCATCCCAAACATTTCTCTTCTTCCTCTTTTATTATTTCTTATACTCAACAAGAGTATTGTGAGAGTATTTGTGAGGTATTTTTGTAGAGTGTATTCTTGTAATATTTTCCCACATAGTGAAATTCTTCCTGGTCTTGCCCCCGTGGTTTTTCCCTTATTTGTCGGTGGTTTTCCAATGAAATTTTGTGTGTTCATTTCCTTATTTTCTCGCTCTTATTTTAGTTGTGTGACACCATTCCGATACTCCGTACTAACAAAGGGTATCGAGCTCCAAGGTTGGTGATACTATTCGCCTGCTACTACTTCAGAAGGTGTTGGTTCTTAGTATGCCTCGTGGTTGCGGCATTGTCCTGATCCGCCACATCGTAAAAGAATTGTTATCTAAATAGTGTGGTAAAGGTAAAAGTGTATGTCTAGTAAAGTTTTGGCTAAGGAAAGACAAGGTTTTTAAGTACGCTTAGCGACACCTCTCTTTCCCCGAGAACTTACTTGGTGCACTCTTTACAGCTACGGTCACTTTTTCGTATATAGTACTATTCACAGACATCGTTACTATTCACACGTGTGGTTGTATACTTTACAGAATTGTTAACATATACCGGATTTGTTCTCGTGTACATACGCACATCATCGTTTTCACGATAATCGCATATCTTGTACTATGAAATAGTGTAATCGAGGTTCGATTCGTACAACCATGGCAAGCAAAATTTGAGAGATAGAGACGTTTCAATGGGAGTAATTTCTCCTCGTGGAAATCAAGGTAGCGCTTCGAGGAAGGATAATTGCTTTCAAGCAATGACGCGTGCACTCACGTATATGGTGATGAAAAGTGGAAAGAGCAGGCGATGGCAATGCCGCTGCCAATTTGCACCTAGCAATGGCAAGATTCGCTGGTCAAGTGTCATAAAAGAGACCGCAAAGGAGATTTGGGATGCACTTAACAAATTGTACGAGGTTAAGTCACTTCACACAAGAATATTCTTGAAGAGGAAACTCTACACTCTTCAATGAGTGAATCCACATTGGTGACTCCGGATCACATTAACACCTTGAATACGCTATCGCTCACCACAAAGATCGGATTTCAAAATAGCGTAAAATGAACGTGCGTAACTTTTTACTTCGTAGTTTACCAGATTCAGATGATCAACTCATCATCAACATTACAAACAACAATGTTGTCGACACTCTTCACTTTGATGATGTTGCTTCTGCAATTCTTGAAGAAGAATCCAAAGCGCAAGAATAAGGAGGAAAGGTCGAAAGTTTGAAGCAAGCGTAGCTTTATCGATGACGAGCCGATCAACTTAACGTGGCTCAGTGGGGAGCCAAGATCATGGTAGATCAAAATCTCGAAGAAAAGAATCTCAAATGCTACAAGCGTGGCATGAGAGGCACTTGAAGAAGGAGGTTTGAACAAAAAGAATGGAGAGAATGTGTGAAATAAATAAGCAATAACAGATTAAAAAACGCAGAAAATTTAAACTTTCCGCTTCCATGGATCTCTGTAATGGTCATGACTCAGGGTTATATGAATTACCTCTTGTAGCGTAGATCGCTTAGCACAAAAATTGAATCGAGCACGAAGGCCGCATGTAAAACAACGCCTCTCGTGTCCACACTAACAACCTTCGAATGGGAGCGGTTCCATCACAGGTTAGCTAACGCATTTAACCAAACGATGCAAGTCACGATCTTTGGAACGGCTAGGTTTTAATTCCAGTGTCTGACTTCACTTAACGAGTCTATTTATAGACTTCACTTAAGACTCCACCTAGCGCACAGTAGCTTACCATGTGCTCTCAATAGCCGCCATAACTTATCGTGTTCTGCCTTTCTTGATTTGACCGGGTGCATCGTAAGAATGCACTACATCAATAAAATGAGTCTCACTCATTTTTAATCTCCCATTAGCCGTTTCACGTGTGTGTGACCTGAGTTCCCCTGTAACGTTGGCAATAATATTAAATCACTATTTAATATTATAAATGCTGAGCGGTGTCAGCAACACATCACCTGCCTACCCAAGTAACGAATGTCGGTGTTGTGGCGTAACCTTTCCGTGATAATGATCATGTGTATAATTACCCGCTTGCCACTTATATCTATATTGAACACAAGGCATAGTATGTGTCACCCTTTGTATAGTTCAATATTATATTCCTGATGCCCATTAGACTTAGTAACAACAAATAAGATCAATATCTCATATTGACTTATTTCAGCATGACCATGCATTTTACAAATATACTCTATCACGGCTCAGATATTACTCATGTTATGTAGGAGAGCAAATCCCATCTAGGTCACTCATGTCTCTTTATGATCTGCTGAGTGCCCAAGCAATCGACTTTATAATTGTCCTACATGCATAAATGTTTGACTCGCAATAAAACACTCAACTCCTCATGTAGGGACCATAGTGGTTTCAGTGTCCGAGGGTGGCATACACCACTATCACTATGAGAATAACTCATGACACTTTACATAACACACTATGTAGTATTCTCATGGCGGGTCAATCCAATGACACAATTACCCTAATGTGTACCTGCATGTGGTGACTTTGATATCTCATATCTATAACTCCGTGAGACGAGGTTATCACCCACCCACATATAGTCTTGATGCATTATTATTGTCCTAATAATAATACTCTACTACTTAATATTTAGAGTAAGTTCTTTATATCTCACAACCAGTCATCTACTCGATGTTCTATTGAAAACAAACTTTTACTAAGGACTTTATTACGTTGAAACAAACATAATAACTGAAAATGCCTCATATAATAAATAAATGACATGATACAAAATATAAGTCCAAAGGAAAACATTGGCCTCTGGGCTTACACCAACGTGAGAAGACCTCAGAGCATCAACTCCCAAGGTTGTGTTGCATACCTCGAGGATGATGGAGAAACTCAGATAGCTGAGCAACAAGTTCTAAAGGTGGAAGGAAACTCAATGATGTCCGGATAGTGGATTCAAAAAGTGACATGGCACATGACTTCACACCGAGATTGGTTGGTTTTGTACTTATGAGCATGCCTGTGAGATCCGTGTTTATGGAAATGATCACGCCTTAGAAATCGTTGGAATCGGTATCCAGAATAAAGATGCAAGATGGTGCTCAAAGACAACGGGGTACGACGTGAAGGGCTTGAAAAGGAATCTATCATGTCCACCGCAATTGGATTCTCGTGCAAGATCCATATTGAAGGTGGAATCTTGAAAGTAGTGAAGGGCAATCTTGTGGTGATGAAAGCGTAAAAGATCACAAGCAATCTATACATGCTTTGGAGATACGCAAAGAGGCGACGCATCGGGCTGCATCAACGAGCCATGAAGAATCAACGATGATGTGGCATCGCAGTTAGGCCATATGTCGTGAGCTGGCTTAAAAAGTCCTTGCGAATCCAATTTACCCGGCTCAAGACGGTAACTTTACCCTTCAGGAGTACCGTGTGACAAGTAAGCAAAGATAGATTGAAATTTGCAAAAGTAACTACTTAAGCAAACACATACTAGACTTGATACATTCTCGATGTGTGGGAGTCGCTGAAACATCCATGGGGAGCAAAGTATTTTGTATCATTCATTGATGACTACTCCAGGAGATTGTATGCAGATCGATCAAGAAGAAGTCGATGTGTTTCAAAGATTCATGAGTTCAAAGCACAAGTGAGCTTCAAACCGGGAAGAAAATCAAGTGCTTCGAGGACGAAATGGAGGAGAATATGTAGATGGTAACTTTCTATCATTCTCAAGCAACAGGTATTACGAGACATTCAGTTGCACATACACCTCAAATGGTGTAGCAGAATCCATTTGAACATGACTCTCCCAGAGCAACAAGACTATGGAAACAGCCAGATCGCCAAATCTTCAGCGGCTTATCAAAACCGCACATTACTGCGGATAAATCGATCGCCATCAACATTGGTTTGAAATCACCAATGGAGATGTGGAAAGGATAGCCGTGGGATTATTCTTTCTTACATGTGTTCGGATGTCCCCGCGTCGTAATGTAACTCCCAAGAAAGAACAAAGTCGGGATCCAAAATCCGTAAAATGTATATTCTTGGGTTGCGCCGACAATGTCAAGGGGTATCGCCAGGACCCCAACGCCCGCAAGCTTGTTGTTAGCGCAGATGTAGTCTGTAGAAAATGAATTACAAAGTGAGCGTAAAAATGACAAGACTTCTAAAGAGACCGTTATAATCGTTGGAGAAAAAGACTCAAGAAGATGATTCTTCTCGCTGCAACCGAACACATAGAACAAGAACCGTATTTGAGGTCAACGATGAAGAAGTTCGACGATCAACACGTCGAGATAATCCGGCACCATCGTGCTCGTGACTATGTTATGGCTGCCACACGACGCATAATCGCCTTTTCGAAGAAGGTGAACCATCACCTTTTCAAGAAGCGCTGAACAGCCTGTGAGATGCTTCTCAATGGATGACAAGAATGCAGAAGAAATGGAAGCCCTACATAGAAATAAGACTTGGAACTTGTTGAACTTCCAAAGGGCCTGAAGCCAGAACAAACGGTGTTCAAAATTAAACGAGAGCAATGATCAAGCGGAACCAGATCGTGCCACTTGTAGTCAAAGGTTATGCTCGAGAAAGAAGTGGATAGACTTTGACGAGATATTTTCTCCAGCTGTCGACTTACTACTATCAGGCGTAGTATCGCAATGCTGCATTTGATTTACATCTTGAATAGTTGGATGTAAAGATCGCTTTTCTTCATGGAGAGCTTGAAGAAGAAATTTATATGCTCCAAACGAAGGCTTTAAAGAACAAGGAAAAGAAAACTTGGTTTGTAGGTTGACCAAATCTCAGCATGGTCTAAAGCAGCGCGCCAGATAAGTTGGTACAAGAGATTTGATTCCTTCATACTAGCCTTGGTTACAACAGACTCGAGTTCTGCACTATCAGACGCACTACAAGAGGTTTGATGATAATGATTTCATCATTTTCATTTTGTTGTCAGATGTGGATGACATGTTGGTGGTAGCCCCAACAAAGATCGAATCCAGGAATTAAAGACACAGCTGGCTAGTGGGAGTTTGATATTTAAGGACTGGACCCGCAAATAAGATTTTAGGGATGCACCACCGTAAATGATAGAAGATTTGGCTTTCTCAAAAGAATTATCTAAGTGAAGGTCTTGCAAGCGCTCAACATGCAAGATTGTGTTTTCTACCCCCGCCTCGTCAATTTTAAATTATCCTCAGTGTATTTGAGTCCTAGCAATGAAGCGGAGCGTTTTGCCGCTTATGGCAAATCCAGGTAGAGCATTGAATATCGTAAGAGGATCCTTAGATACATCAAAGGAACCTCGATGTTGCATTATGTTACTGAGGATCAATTCATTGTCGTGGGTTATGTTGATTCAGATTTTGGCAGTGATCTTCGAGTAAAAGGAAATCCACTTCACCGGGTATGTATTCACAATTGCAGGGAGCTATGAGCTTGGTTATCTAAGTTACGATCATAGCTTTGTCTACACAAGCAGGCCGAGTACATGGCTACACCAGGCTCGCAAGGAAGCTTATCCTGGATTAAAGGTTTAATGGAGGAACTCAGCACAAGCAACATGATTACCGTATCGTGACAATGAGTGCCTTACATTGCAAGAATCCACTTTTCATTCCAGACAAAGCATATAGATACCCAAAGATCACTTTGTTCGTGAAGTGGTAGAGAAAGGAACCGTGGATATGCAAAGATTCACACCAAAGATAACCCAAGAGATGTGATGACGAAGCAATCAATGCCGACAAGTTTATTTGGTGCTCGATCCATCCCTACTATCAAACGTAGTGATGGAATGGCAAGGCAGTAAAGAGTGGTGTGAAGATATGATTTGACTAATCAAAATCTTCAAGTGGGAGAATTATATTGAAACTCAAGTCCCACATCTGTGATTTTAGTTTGTTGGCTCCTTTGTAGTATATAAAGCCGAGGCCAAGGTGTGATGTTTAAATCATCCCAAACATTTCTCTTCTTCCTCTTTATTATTTCTTATACTCAACAAGAGTATTGTGAGAGTATTATGTGAGATTTTTATGGTATAGGTATTCTTGTAATATTTTTCCACATAGTGAAATTCTTCCTCGCCTCGCTTCGTGGTTTTTCCCCTTTATTTGTCAGAGGGTTTTCCAACGTAAATTTTGTGTGTTCATTTCCTTATTTTCTCTGCCTCTTATTTTAACAAGCTGATACCATTCCGATACTTCAAGACTTTAACATATAGTAATGCCCCTAAGACACCTTACTTAATTTGTTTGTACTGATCTTTGCGTTATTTAATGAATGAGTTTGTTTGCCGTAAAAAAACATACATCAAAGTGATATTTTGGATATATTATTCCATTTATCTATAATTTGCTGCATCTACAATAGAGTTAAGCATTGGAGTCTTTGTAGGTTCCAATTCCATCACCCGATTCGACTCAACAATATTGTCGTTCTGTGATGCAATCAAGCTATTACGGAACAATTTGTATGTATAAATAGGTTAAAAATATGTACATAATTCTCTCTTATTTTGTTTAAATGAATGCTCTTTTTTTTTTTTTCCACTTGTTAGAATACACTCAACAAGATTGAAAGAGTAAAGAAGAGGAGAATCGAAAGAAATTAGTTAACAAAAGAATATAATATATGAAACCATGAAGCTCATCATTAAAAGTGCTTAATCATTGATTCACAACAATTAAATAGGTAATTAACATTAATTAAAAATAAATCTAATAGTATTATACATACTCTTCAAGGCCACCACGGAACAAAGTTGTCTAAAGCCGTCCCTGTCTATTAAGAGATATTCTTCCTCGCCAATGTGCTACAAAGAACGGCTACTAAAATTGCAGCCCGTGTCTCCTACCTACTCAAGTCACTTTCATGCTATTAGTGGAGGATAGCTATTTGGGCCAGTCTTACCAATTATTTGTCGTCAAACATGCAAAATAGTTATATATTGCAAAAATAATACTACATTATTTCCCTTGCTGAAATTCCTTATGCCTTGGCCTCACTGGAAGTTTAGGTAAATACTAATATAATATGCATTTCTTTCTTTCTTTCTTTCTTTATAATTGGGTTTGGTATTCACATTAACGAAAACCACTCACTATCTTTATTCTTTGTGATTATTAATAAGGTCAACAGAGTAGCATAAGCACAAGATTGGCTGCTTCCGCAAAACAAGTGAAAGATGTTGAGTCATCTATTGAGTATTGTCTTTCTATCTAGCTACCTAGTATGTATTGTCTAGCTCTATCCATTGTGGACTGGCATTAATAGGGAGCTGAGGACCTTCTGAAACAAACAAGTATAGGATTTTTAAATTATATAATGCTTCCATGCGTAGTAGGCAACGACCAGAAAAGAAATAGAAAGAAATTCCGCCATGTAGGTGAGTATATGGACAATTTAGAAGCTATTAAGATTATTCCGGCCTAAATATGCTTTTCGTACCCCAAAAAAATTGTTTTTCGTCCCAGTAATTATGTTTTTTTTTTTTTGCTTTTTGGTCCCTACAACTTGGAATTAATCCTTATATGGTCTATATTTTAGGGATTAAAAATTAAAATAGTCTCTAATTTTATGGACTAGAATTAAACATAAAAAAATATTATAAGAATTAAAACAAAACAACAAAGATTAAAAACAAAAATTTTTATATTGTAGGGATGAAAAATATTTTATTTTTGCGGGGACGAAAAACAAAAACTTATTGGGCCGGATAACATGTTTAAGTCAATTAATTATAATATGTATGTAGGCCAAGCCCAGAAAATCATATTCATCAAGTTATTTGGAAATTTTATAGGTAATTCTAACATTAAATACTAGCCCAAATGGCAGATGTTTTAACCACTAAATTTCATATTGTGGATTATCTTTATTCATGATTCTTCTCAACCACGGAATTGAAGAACTTTCCTACTCTTTGTTAAAATGTTTCCACAATCTCTATTTTACAGCTGTTTGCATACCCATTATTTTGGAGTTCATGCTTGACGATTATCGATGCCTCCTTTCTTGTGAATCCAAAAGCTGTCGTACTCGTTCTACTTGCACTTTTGAGGCTGGGGGGTGCTTATGAGATTTTGGTGCAGAAAGGTTTGTATCGTTGTCATTGCAAAATATCTTCACAAATGTGCTGGCAAAGAATTGAATCGGGGGGACCTGCATTCGGTTCGGCCAAAGTTACCCACGAGCAACTTTCACTACTAAGTCCCAGATTTTTTTTTCACTCCCTCATTTTCAAAATCATTGTCGTTTTAGAGAAATGAAAATTTTTAATATTGTTGTTTTATTATTTCAATATAACATTAATTTTTTTCTCCCAGTTTTATCCTCAAATAAATACTATGTACATCACTCTCATTACATCATATCTCATTATGCATTTATAGCCTATGAAGCACAGATACAGACACGGACACCAGACAATTAAATACCGCTAATGTTCAAAATATATGACACTAACACCGATACATACACACACAGACATATATATAATATAAAATCAGTATGAGTATTATTTATAAAAGATCTAAATCGATAATCAAGGATGAAATAGAGACTGGAGCGAAGTACCAAGAGCAGACTTCGATTGTGAAGGGAGTGGAGACATCGATAGGGAGGGAGACGTCTACCGTGCACAGAAAAAATTGAGAGGGAGGGAGACATCGACCGAAAAAGGGAATCCAGAAATGGAAAAGAACAAGAAAAATTAGAGAAGCTGAACATGCGTTATAACTGGTTCAATATATAATAACAAATTGGAGTATGGATACATAAAAAAAAGAACTTGATGAATTCAGCTGTAATAATAATTAGATAATTAAATGTAAAAACTGTGCACATATATGATACTCCCTCCGTCTTATAATAAGTGTCATATTTGAAAGAAAGAAAATCTCAAAATGAGTGTCATTTTATCTTTTTAATGTAATATTAATTCTTTTTCCCCTATTTTACCCCCAAATTAATAATGTATACATCATTCCAAGTGATTATACTCCACTAAGCATTTATGACGATGATTAATAATCAATTCTTAATAAGAATAATTTTGTAAAATTATTATACTATTTCTTTCATTTATAGTTTTTCTTAACATGTGTAAAAAAAACTTAAGATGCCACTTGTTATGGGACGGAGGGAGTATTATTTACGTGTGTGTGTGTGTGTGTGACCAATCTAGATTGCTTGCAGTTGGCTTTTCCCGCATTCACATAGTCAAATAAATCAACACCATTGGTACAAGATCGAATTACTCACACCGTAAATTCAGCATATTAGTCCCAACCTTTAGATTTTGGTCAACAGTTCACATTATTCCTGCATTTGACTACAAGGAATGCATACCTGTGTCTGACGCTATTGAGTAACATTTTCTTAACAAAATGTCTCAAGTGCATATTCCGATTAATGACTGCAGAGAATCCATATCCATGTCTGATGCTATTGAGTAACATTTTCTTAACAAAGTGTCTCAAGTACATGATTAATTTATTATGCGGTCAAAAGTTTTTTAATTAAAAGTTCTTTGAGATAGGGTGAAAAATAAACAAGATAAACAAGGGTTAAATATATCGTTGGTCGTTATAAAATATAAAGTCATGATAGTTCACCTTTAGTCCTCTTCCAGACTGGGCCGAGGCCCAAATCGAAGATCCACCTTTCAGGCCCATTTCTGCGTCAGTCAAGCACCTGATGATGAGATCGAGCCTCGTGCCGAGACCGCGTACACGAGCTCGTGATAAAGCCTTGTGCCTTGCACAAGCACTTGATGATGAGATCGAGCCTCGTGCCGAGACCGCGCGCACGAGCTCGTGATAAAGCCTTGTGCCTTGCACAAGCACCTGTGATCGACCTCGTGCCGAGACCGCATGCACGAGCTCGTGATAAAGCATTGTGCCTTGCACAAGCACCTGTGATCGACCTCGTGCCGAGACCGCGTGCACGAGCTCGTGATAAAGCCTTGTACCTTGCACAAGCACATCAAGCCTCGTGTCGAGAACTGCCTCAGCAGACGTGGAACACGAAGGTCCCGAACGAACTAATGAACAAGCACGACATGACGACGCTTGCAGTTCCTTACGGACAAGGACGTCGAACGTCGACATCAACGAACTTCGACAACAAGTCACCACCTCGACATTCGAGCTAGCGACTTGGGGGGCAACTGTTCCGGACTGGGCCGAGGCCCAATCCGAAGATTCACACTTCAGGCCCATTTCCGCTTGCCTCTCCGCCTTGCCTCGAGACCATATCGGCGTGGCCAATCCAACGGCCTCAAGATTCCACCCCAAATTTCATCACAGTCGGGCAAATGATCCGACGGCATTCTCGGTTTCACGACGATTATTCATCTGCAACCGCCCTCAACTCAGATAAAAGAGAACGCAGTGAAACGATCGAGGTAATCATGATTATTCCACCTTTTCACTTATCTCTGGCACACGCTGACTTGAGCGTTGGAGTGTCTGCAGGTACACGACCACCACACGCCGTCGTCACCCGTCGTCGACGCTGCCGTGTTGCTTCTTTCCAGTCATCCTCTGAAGTTCTGTTCAGAACAAGTCCCTATAAAAAATTCTATTCATTTTTAGTCCCAATAAAATATAAAAATTGTATTTTTAGTCTCTATCGAGAGACTAAAAACAAGTTATTTTTATTAAATGTAAAAGCTAAAAATGAATAAACTTTTTGTAGGGGCTAAAATAAAACATTTTTTTTCCGATAAACAAAAGTTTTCGGTTAAAATAAAGTCTGCCAAACAAAATATATGGTTGAGCTATTATTGATTTCATGGTTCATACACGAATTATGAATGTGGTTGTCGCTAAAAAGACCTCACTAAGTTAGAGCAGCTCCAATAGGATAGAGAGTTCTTTAAGAGGTTCGTAGTTTGAATGCTCCACCTAGACAAAGTGAAGAACAAATTATCATATAAGCAATCGGTTTTTAGAAATTCTTAGGTTTAAAAAATAATTTTTGTGAAAGAGAAAATGTCATAAACTTGGAAATATGAGGTAATTTGTGGGACTCATTTTGGGTTCTTAAGAATTGCACAATTAAAACAAAAAGTGAGTAGATTGCTTAAAAGTGTTATGACATAGTAAAATCCACTTAAAGAGCTCAAGGTGAATTGCACCATTTTACTGTAAATGTTTTGTAAATAGTTTCTTTTCTCGAATAAAAATTGCTTACTTTGGCAAGTCGTGCGAAATTTTATAAATATTAGTTTTCCTCCCAGCAGCAAATATGCTATGCAAAACAGTTTTGAACTAAACATATGTTTGGGTTTGCGTCAGCTTTTCCACGATGATGAAAATCACATCAAAATTTTCACGTTGACGTGAATGCTACATATTGTAGCTTCTGTTTTTTCATGTTTATTTTGTTTTGGGACGTGTGTTTGTTGGTTCAAACGTAGAACCAAACATATGCTCAATCGTTTTATATCTCAAATAAATATTGCTTACTTTGGCAAGTCATGCGAGATTTTACAAATTTTAGTTTTCCTCTCAACAACAAATATGCTATGCAAAACAATTCTGAACATGATCGTTTTATTCTTTATCACATAAAAATTGTTTACTTTCGTAAGCCGTGCTAGATTTTACAAATTTAAGTTTTTCTCCTAGCAACATATGTATGTGCTATCCAAAACAATTTTGAACTCAATTGTTTTATTCTATCAAATAAAAATTGCCTACTTTGGTAAGTCGTGCAAAATTTTACAGCTTTTAGTTTTTCTCCCAACAACAAAGAACATGTAGGCCTTTCTTTCTTGGTAAATTTCCCTTTGGCTGCTTGAACAGCACAAGCCATTTGGGATTCAGTAGGTACAGCAGTAGTCCCTACTTGTCGATGCCTCTCATCTTGAGAAACCAAAGCAAACACATGATCAATGGAAGGCAGGGGATCCATCAACAGTATCTGACCTCAGACATTGACAAAGTTTTCATTCAGCCCCATCAGGAAGGTGAGAACACACTCACTTTGAAAGTGATCCAGTAATGGTTGAACTCCACCACAATTGCAATTGTGGACTGGGCAATATTCACCAAGTTGCTCCCACATAGCCTTGAATTTGGTGTAGTAGGAACCAATTGAAGATGAACCTTGTGTGCAATTGAGAATTTCTTTCTTCAATTGAAACACACGTGGTCCATTTTTCTGTGAAAACACACATGCAGATCTTGCCAAATTGCAGCAGCATTTGCAGAGTATATGACACTCACAGCAATCTCCTTGGTAATTGAATTCAGAAGCCAAGAAGATACCGTACTGTTGTTGCGTATCAAAGCGCGATATTGTGGATCTCCTTCGTTAGGTTTTGGAATTGAACCATCAACAAAACCTACTTTGTTCTTTCCATCGAGAGCCATAAGCATAGCTCTATGCCATGAACTGAAATTATCTTCAGTCAGATGTTGAGCAACCAAAACGAGACCTGGATTATCTGAAGGATGCAGATAGAATGCACCATCATGATTCTGCACTTGATTCGCCATTGTTGATAAAGATCAAACAGCGAAGAAGATGAACGCAAATAAGATCGAAAATGAAGATGAACGCGGGAACAGCGAAACACCAAAAAATGATCAAAGATTAGAGAGATGAAATCGCATAAACGCGATGAAGGATTCGTTGCGGAAAAATTTCTTCTAATACCATATCAAACCAGAGAGAAAGAAGAGCTTTGCATGATTGAGAAGAATCTCATTTTCTGATTGAATGAATCGAATTAGTTACATAAGTTAGAAATCAGCTATGTATACAAAAGCAAAGGAATAACTACCTACATATGTCAATAACTACCTACAGCTGTCACTAACTACTTACAACTCAGTCTATACCAACATCTGTTAAATACTAACCGTATACTAACTGTAGACTAGTAAATACAAGTAAATACATTAATTTAATTGATAGTGCTCTAATAAATATGCTATGCAAAACAACTCTGAACTCAGTGGTTATAATATTTCTCAAATGGGGGAAGTGCCGTGTATAAACAAACATAAAGTATCTAGAGTTCTTCTGAAACAAACATGTTTGGACGCCAAACAATTGCAATGAAAATCCAAACGACAACATCCTGGAGTTCTGATTCGTGCGGTTATGTTGAACTAACAATTAACTAGTAACATTTATCATTAAAAAATAAATAATGATCCATAGTACAGACCCAGGGCGATAACTATAACTACAAACTTTTCTCATCAAACAATTAAAGAGAGGTAAGCTTTAATGGTATCCGGTATAATTAGCATCTTTCTGGAAAGAAGAAAAGCCAAGAATAACTTTAAACAGTAATTTCATGTTAATTTATACTTTCGAATGAACTGTGGGCAAAGGCTTTATCTTTTCTAGAAACTTCTCTGCTTCAATGAAACCAAGTGGTCCAAAAGACAGGTATTTTATACGTCTCCATCTGCTTAAACACATGAAGTGGCATGTTAAGTACTCACACACAGCATACATGACAAACTTAGGCACACTTACAGTAACCGGAAAGATGAATACATGGGTGTATATGGTAGCGCCAAACAATGGAGGTGTAGGTGATTAACAGAATTCAGTGGAGGCTGATGAAAGCCAAATCTGTAAGAAATGTGACAGAAAAAATAATCATATTTTGTTTAAGAACAACAATTATCTTCAGGTCAAAGCAACCTTCTGCTTTTAACCAATGTGGTACTTCCTGTATTCTATTCTTGTTCTTGTTTCTCTGGTCATGGTATCCAATTCTTGTTCAAGCAATTCACAGTTGATTTTAGTAACCCGGTCAAAGCTCAAAATCTGATTTTAAAAAATCACAATGTGACTGATCCATAAAGGCAACACAAATTACTGAAAATAGGCATTCAATCTCCAACCTTTATATGACCCTTTATTTTTCAACTCAACTATTCTCCATAGTTACCTTGAATATTAAAGTGAACATATAATATTGGCGGCATATTCAACAAATATCAAGAAATTAACCTTTGTAAAGGGAATATGGGTTAGTTAGTCAGTTTTAGTCGGTTACACAGTTAGTTAGAATCAGTTGAGCAGTGTAACTAGTATATAAAGTTACTCTGTAATGATTCATTTGATCAATGCAATTTATCTGATTCCTTTCATTCTCTTCTCTCTCTGTCTCTAGGCCGGTTACAAAGCTTCAATATCAGGAAATGTATATGAATCAGTTCTTTAGAGATTAGATGCAACAACAGGATCATACTCATCAGAGAGGCCATCAAGAATGCCTTGAACGTGTTCAGTGTCATCAATTGGTGAGCCTACGGCTGCTAAAGTGTCTACGATTTTCTTGGTTGACATCAGATACTCATTGATCTTGCAAGTTTTCTTCATATTCTTGAAGTTTCAACTGACTTACCTTGGCTCGTGTTTAAGACACAAAGACTTCAAGCTTTTTCCATATTTGGAATGCATGATCACATCCAGCCATGCGAGTATGAAGACCTGGTGACATTGCAAGCAGCCACGTAAGAACAATTGGATCTTGTTACTCCCAGGTTTCGAATTCATCACGGAGTTCGCCCGAAGCTTCATCTTCAGCATTGAGAAATTTTGTTGGCATGCCACCTTTCTGTGATTCAGAGATGTATTTTTGGAGTTTGGAACCCTTAATCATGCCAAGAGCTTGCTGTCTCCATGTAAGAAAATTTTCATCATCCAGTTTGATAGAAACTGGTGTGGATAGTGGTTGCACAGTTGGCTGTGAAGCCATTGATGAACCCAGACGGATCAAGCTTTGATACCATAGAGAGATTATAGTTGCATAGAAGATCGAGAGAGAGAGAGAAGAGAATGAAAGGAATCAGATAAATTGCATTGATTAAATGGATCATTACAGAGAGTAACTTTATATACTAGTTACATTGCTCAACTGATTCTAACAAACTGTGTAACTGACTAACTCATACTCCCTTTAATCCTCAAATGTTTATCTGCCAGAAAAAAGTTAATAAACATATATCAAGACATTACAATGTTTTACTCACAAAGACAACCACTGTCAATATTCTATTGCATCACATAAAGGCAAAATCCCAAGTAATTTTGACAAATAGAAAAATTTCTGCTTCATAGAAAGCTAATGAATAACAACAACAACAATATAGGAGCAGTTTGAACTTTGCGAGTGAAAATCAGAATGCATAACAAGTTGTAGTAGTCTTTAACAATGCAAGTTATAGTTAGTGGCAGCAATTGCAGTTGAAATCAGCACCCTGGATCAATCTAATAATAAACACCTTCACTTGTAAACAACTCAATACCTGTACTGCCTGGACTGAGGTGCATCTCTCAGTAATAACATTCTCCCCACCTCTAACATGTGACTCACTGGATAAAAAGGGCAATCATGAAACTGGACCAACAAAATTTGATCATATACATAATTTTTAAACTGTGGAGTAAATTTGATCATATACATAAATTTTAAACTGTGAAGTGGCTACAGCTATATTTACCCAGAGAATAGTCTTCAGTTTTTCTCTGAAGATCCTTAACAGTAGGAATGTGCTCCACAGGAACCACTAAGTAATGCCTAAAAGTTGTCAGGTTCAAATTGATCACCTCAATAAATGTCAAAATTGAAACAAGTGAAAGGGGGGAAAAAATTTACTCAATAAACCTCTCAACACACAACCAGCATATTATGTAAAAGGAACAAAAGCTGAGCAATAAGTAAAACTAATTAAAATTGCAAATTAAAATATTGATACAGAAACCCCTCGCTTTCAATTATGAATTAGGAAGCCGTTGGAGTGGGACCATTTATTATTGAGATCAAATGATGAATCGCAAGCAAGTACCTGAAAGCAGATGGATTAATGTCTTGAAATGCAACAACCTTGTCATCCTGCATTTTCCGATTCCGAAACTGAATCAGAAATGAAGAAGAAACAAAAACCTCAAAAGTGAAGATAACGAGAGAGAGGAAGAGACGAACGGAGTGGAGAAGGGTATTGGAGCTGGATTTTGTCGCTATTTCACAGAAAACACACGACGCTGTCGATCCTATTGCTCCCGCCATAATTTTGCCCTAACGTTGGAACTTCCGAATTCCGATGGATGTCGTTCAACTGTAACACCTTTCCCCACGTGCCATACCTGTTGCGGTGCAGTGGGCGTATAATATAATCTCTTTAGAAAAAAAGATGCTTACACCTGAGCATTTTACTGATTTACTAAAAATAATATAAGTTTTTTAAATATAATTTTAAGACCTCGAAAATATATTATTTTTTCAATTTGTCTTTATTTAAATTATTTATTTTAATTCCCAAAAATTATAAATTCCATGCTTTAATTTCTAAAGAAATAAAAAACATTATTTTTGTTAAATATAAAAAAAATTAAAAAAATATTAAAAAAATAAAAAAAATATAGAGATAAAAACATATTTTAACTGTAAAATAAATTAAAGCGTTAAAGATTCATACATCTTTCTGAAAAATTGTAAATTAGTTTGCAAATAAAATGAGTTGCCTTCAAATTCAATTTGAAATAAAAGTAAGAAGAGGATAGCTTTTGCAAAATCATGTTAATTAAATAACTGTAGTTTCAATATATGGCGACGTCTAAGGTGCAACACTTTGATGGCTGCTACACCATACATCAGTAATTGCAACCATTGTTATGTCAATATTTTAATCAACCATTCGGATTATAACTTTTTTGTAAATTGCAAAAAGATCCATGCACTTTCTCACTCCCTTATTTTCTGTTAGCCAATGTACCTTCTCATCGGCCAAAGTATCTAGTGGGCTCCGGCGGCCTAGATGCTCTGGCAGACACGTTGCAGCTCTGCACTTATCGTCGTTATGAAAAAGAGAAATGCATCGCACGTGCTCAGTTTCACCAGCACCTCCTTCGCCACCAATACGACATCCACACCTTCAATCATCGTGCTCCAGTCCCCATCCATTAGAACCACAACACAAGAAAATGCAAGACCACTACACTACAACCACAGTTTAGCTCTGGCATAGTTAACAACTCAGATCCTAGTCAAACTCAAAAGCACTAATCGAGGAGGGCAAGACTGCGACGACGACAATGGTAGTCCATCATTGACGACAAAGGCCTGGGATTCAGAAAGCTATACATGCATCTTGTTGAGGATGGTGGTGCCATCGTTGGTGATGATCTCATTGAAGGAGGCGAAGATCATCTAGGGGAGGGGAGAAACTTATGGGAGGAAAGTGAGAGACTTGAAGCACTAAAATGAAATTTGAAAAATTTAGAAAATTTTTACATGATGCAACACCCTTAGACGTCGCTTATATGGGTGATGAAAAATCACACATCACACTAGTATCTAATCAGTCTTCCCACATCATAAAATTAATTGTAGCAACTAAGAAGACAAATACTTTTAATAAAAAGATAATATGATACCTTTGTCCTTATATATAAAACCCATTTTAAAAATTTGTTTGTCTTTTTGTATAAGACTATGTCCAATTTCTCTCTTGGATTATTTCTCACCAAAATACTCTTAATTACTTCATCATATCTCTCTTATGATGATTGAAAAAAGAGATGGGACAGCAAGTCTTAATACAAATTAATTGGGTAGAAAATTAATTAGGTAGAAAGAATCAGTGATAAATCCCAATAATTTTATGGACAATTTTTAAAAAAAATAATACAAATTATTAACAAATTTAATGTAACTAATTATTCAACTTTCTTAATTTTAGTGAATTAGTTAAAAGGATTTTATATACAAGAAGAAAGGTGGTACTCCTATATTATAAAAAAGATTTACTAGGACAATATTAAATCCTTATTTAAATTTCATTCATTCGGAAGTTTCATGTGACAGTCATCAGGCATTTTAATTGCCAAGGTACAAATGGATACATTAAAAAAATGTCTCGGAGCTCATTGTTATTCCCGGTTGTTATTGTCACTACTAGTGTATTAACTACAGGGTACAAACAAACCCAAATGAAAACTACAGCCGTTGGCCCCCGAGTGAATTTATATGGTTGGGCAAGGGCAACGAATGAACAATCAAAGGAATATGACTAATCAAAATTGGAGTCCGGCAGCAGAGTTCGCACAGCAGCGTGGCAAAATACGACACATCCTAAAATACCCTTATTCCATACATTATTAAAATAAAAAAGCGAGGATACCACTGGCCCAAAAATTGTAGAAGGTACATCTTCTAATTTCATCTAATAACAGTGCAAAATGTTTTACCTCAAGCATGTAAACAAGGCAAAATTGCAAGTGATAACAACGGTATAGATGTGTATAATAATAATTCTTTATATCCTGTGGATGCCTTGGGGTATCAGTAATTCTTCATAATCACCAACCCAAACCTGTTTCAAATTTTTGAATTAGCCCATGTACAAAAAGTTTATAATACGAACTTCTTAAACAGTAACAAGAGCAACTGTTAATACTTAATACCTTGTGTTGATTGCCAGCATAAGCGTACTCTATATACAACAGTTTACGTTCTCCTGGACAAGGATCACAAAAGCCCATGATTCCTGATTTCTTTACGCCTTCATGAAGCTGCATCAACAAATAGGGCAGTCATTATTATTATTATTATTATTATTATATAAAAATTGGCAGCCTTAAAAAGTAAACCATGTGGATTCCTTCTAAAGACTTAATTTTGGCAATATGGCCTCAACTATTAGTATGTATGCCGAGTCTTAGCCATACAAGATCGGTTACAGGTTGCACCCAACTGCATAAACTGTTACTGCATGATCATAAAAAATTACATAGGATTGTGCTTGATCAGTAAATGCTCAAAATTCAACGTATAATACATAAAACTAGTAGCTTCTTTCAGCTTACATATAAATCTAAATTATAGGATTATTAAGTTCTGAAGGAATTCTCTCTCACTTGAGAGACCTTTCAAGTAGGTTTCCGCAGCTTCACAACAAAGGAAGGTTACAGTGTTGATTAATGGTCCAAGACTTCAAAGTTAAAGTAAGTGCATTGATCAACAAATACATGCATCGGTACATAACTTTACCATGGATTTAGACCCTGAATCTCTTCGATGTAAAACTCAAGGTTCAAAAATTTGGTGTCAATCCAAGAAATTGAACAGAAATATCACGCTATACTTAAGTTTCTATTACTGTCTCCAATCATTCTCTCAAAATTTCAATTTTAGCCCATCATTTCTGATCAAAGGAATCTTCTGTAATTTATCTCATCCTATTTACTGCAATATTTTTACTCATGTGGATAAGTAAGCACAAAAAGAAATGGTTGAAAATTATAAAACTTCGTAACTAACAAATGTGAAGAATATTTTTGAGAAAAATAAAGGAATCATACCTTAAGTTGGCCAGAATCATTAACCAGAAAATTCAGAGGTATTGTAACATCAATGACTCCTAATGTAGATTCGAAACTTGTTTCACTTGATGAATACAAGTTTTTCAAAATTGTTTCATTTCCATATAGCGCTTTCATAATAACCAGTCCACCCGTTTCTAATTGCCTGTTTCTTTTCCTATTAGCCACATTTTGTTGTAATTTCTGAGCTTTTTCTGCTGCCGCCCTTGCTTCTTTAACCTGCACAAATATTTGCCCCCGGGGTGGGAGAGAAATGGGGTGTTAACTAAGATGCTCAATGGTATTATTCCCCAAAACAGGATAGATATGGACTTGTCTTGGAGACAAGTCCAGAAAACAGAGAAACAAACTCATACATAAGCTTCATGATCAGGACCCGAACCGATTCTGAAAACAACTGTTCGATAATCACAACTGAGAACTAAAAGTAGGCATTTGGTGAAATCGTGCCCTAATTCCCCAAATGAAAATTGATAAAGATTCCCAAATCTCAAAAATGCATTAAACTCGCAATTGGTAGCACAAAATCCTATTATCCAACTATAATCTTGTTTCGAGCATACTTGGATATCTTAAACAGTATTGGACTCTCCTGTAATATGACCAGCACGGAACAATAGAGAAATCTAGGATTACAGGCATCTTACACTCAAGTTAACTAGTATCATACATACCAATGTCCAAGGGACAGCATGTGAAACACTACCTAAAAATCTATAGCTAACGCATAAAAGACAATTACATACAAAGGAGTGACAACTAAGAACTGGATGAAAACTTGAACCATCATTGACTACACAACAATCAAATTCATAAAATCACAGAATGCTCTTAGATATTCAATGAATGGTTAAACAAAACAATCTTTGGACCTCCGTCCTGTCCATTAGCTGAAACTTTGATTTTTTGCAAAGGTGTACCATGCGTTGACAAGAAGTAGATCCCAAATTATTAAAAGTGTGTGTCTGAACACAGCTATCACAGAGCCAAAAAATATAGGATGTTTGACATGAGGAGGTTACTAGTTACGCACCAGAAAAAACAATGATATAAAAAAAGTATAGGAGCCAAACACCATTACTCCATTAGAGACATTAATCATCCATACCTGAGCAGAAGTTTTATCTTCCTTCTCTAGAGCCTTCTTCTTATTTCTTTTAAGGTAATACGGTTTAATAAAAAATTTCTGCAAACCCACAACTCAAATATTAGAAGAAAAGAGGGACATGGCATGCCATCAAACTATTCAATAAACAAAACAACCACATTATCATATTGGCTAAGAAATAAGTAGTTATCTTAATCCATCCTATAGTGTTTCTGCACCGGAAATATTTGGTAATAAGAAGTGGTGAGTGGTGATCAAGATTTTTGTAACTAATGTTACAGCTAACATGATTGAATTCGCCAGTGAAGAATTTTCGGGAAGTACTTTCTTTATTTTCAATAAATTTTATCCTGCCTATCCATATTCACTACAAGTGGACCTTAAGACAAGGTTTGAACCAGAAGGTAATAATACAGGAAGTATCACTTAAAGAAAATACAGCATTTGAGACCTTGCTTGTCCCACATTGAAGTTTTTATGTATTGCAACACAATATCTAGGCAATATGCAGCATCAAGAATAGCTGATAACATTTTGAACTAGAAAAGGGACACTCATAATTTAGTGAGGGAAATTATTGGCATTTGGCAGGTATACAACTAGCTATATTCTTTGATGATTTTTATAATTTGCCTTCTATATCAAACTTAAAATAACCACAATTTACAACAAATTAACTACTATTAATTTATTATAAATATGGGGTTCAACAGCTCTTTATGTTCAGAATAGCCCTTATTCTATATTTTTATTACAAAACTAAGTAGAACTCATAGATATCACCCTGCCAAATAATGATAGCTCATTTGGATTCACGCCCTCTTCGGCTCAAGGGGCAATTATGGGATCCAAATGATCACGGAGAGCGCTGAGATACTTGAACTGTTCAACAAGTTGGTTATAAATGTAAAGATCATTCAACTCACCTTCACAGCAAAGTAAAGAGATGCTGGGACAACTAATGCTCCAGTGGCAAACACAGGGTTCAAATGCCTCGTCAGCAAAATCTGCAAGTAATAACACATTTATAACAAGTTAGAAACAAAGTAAGTCAGACAAGCAAATCTAAATTCCAATATTATATGGAGATATTAAAAATGTATATATTATCTAAATAATTATTAAAAATGTATATATTATCTGAATAATTTCTCAGCAACTACACAGTCTCAAGTTAATTAAATACCAAAGTTCACAAAGGATTCTAAACAAAGTAGGATCTCAAGATCAAAGCCAAGTAATGGAACCAATATATAATAATAATAATAATAATAATAATAATAATAATAATAATAAGCCTTTTAACTAAAGAAAAACCTATCTCATTTTTGTTAATCAACTATAACGGCTCTAAAGAAAACTTTATCACAATACATTGCCTGTCAAGCCAGATAGGTCTTTAGAGCATATCATATCAATCAAGAAGAACAAAGACACACAAACCAACTTACATAAAACATCTAAATAAAGGTCAAAGTAAAGAAAACTGCCCTTACAGGAATAATTAACTTCTGACCCCCACGATAGAGTTCAAATTTCCAGGAAATACCCTGAAAAGGTTAAATAAAATGCAAGACAGTTTAATCAACAAATTATGAACAAGGGGGGAAAGTAACATCTTGCATTGAACTTCATATTGCTAGCAAATTACAAGAAATCTTAAGGTGAGGGGAACGGAAGATCATGCAATGGAATCTTTAAATTTCAATTGGTGG
Source organism: Calophaca sinica (assembly GCA_037113605.1). Classification (NCBI taxonomy): domain Eukaryota; kingdom Viridiplantae; phylum Streptophyta; class Magnoliopsida; order Fabales; family Fabaceae; genus Calophaca; species Calophaca sinica. Next base: position 8,281,110 of record CM073736.1, read on the forward strand.
AAACTGGAAATAAGGAACCATTGATGTGACAGAATAATAAAAATGTAATATAGCCTGATGCAGTATTTGGGTGGAGTAATTTGAGGGAGAAAAGTAGTTTTTTGAAACATTTAAAATACAATGTTTCCAAATAACTTGTTTTGAATTTTTGATGATTGGACCGAGAACTTCACAAATTATGCAGTATTCTAGCAGAGTATTTTCATTACCAAAAATAAGGAAATTGAAAGCCTAACTCAACAGGTGAATCCCACCAGTCTCTTCGCTCTCTGTGTCATGCTTGAGAAAAAAAAAGAGTGAGGGTTTCTCAATCTCCATAGCTTCTTAAATGGGGTAGAATCAGCAGAAATCAAACATTCCAAATAGCCCAAGTCAGATCCACAAACAAACAACCCTAGCACACTGCATTTTTCGTCCCCACTCCCTCCTATAGCGCAATTCTTTTTTCTTCCTCCCAACACAGTGCTTCGCGCACTCCCTTCTTCTCTGTTTTTTGGTCCCTCTTGTCTTGTATAAAGACATTGCGCTCTCTCCCTCTCTCTCTCTGGTTCCCACTTGTTCTCTCTTTCCTCAGTCCCTCTATTGTGTAATTGCTGCTCTCTCTTTGATTTATAACGTGACTTGTTTTTACTTAAAAAAACATATTTTTATTGATCATGAATCTGACGATTCATAATAAGATTCGATTCACTATTGGGAAAACAGGTCTTCTGATTCGTGATTCAAATGTCAATTTGATAACCTTGACACAAACTAATAAACACGAATAAAAGTAAAAGAAATCATTAACTGCATTACCTGAATTCCTACTACATACAACCAGCGCACAGTGCTAAATTTGGATAACTTACTTCCACCACCGACTTCAATCTCAAGGGAAGAACTAAAAGTTAAAATGGTTTAATGTCAAAACAGAATGCATAAAAACAAACTCAAAAATTGACTGTCAATGAATAACCAAAAAATATGGTGGATAACTATGCTAATGATCATGCAAAATCAGTATTAGTAGTCATCAAATAGTATAAAATTCAACTAAAATTAGCATTATAAGAGATTCTACTCGCCGTTTAGGACATAAAAAAGGCATTTTAAAAAATTAAAGTTATATTAAGGGTATGTTTGGTTCAAACAAGGGAGGGGGGAGACGGGAAAGGGAAAGAGAGAGGAGGATTTAATTTGATTTTGTGTTTGGTTGAGATGAAGGAAGGGGAGGGAAGCCTTTGCATGTTTGGTTCAAGAGAGGAAGGAGGGATTTTAATGGAGGGGAGAATTAATTTACTTGTATATCCTTATAATCTTTTATATTATATATAAGATTATTTAAGTAATTTTATTTTAAATTATTTAATCTCTCCTCCCCTCCCCTCCAAAACTCCCCCGACTTTGGAAGGGGAGCCAAAATTGGCTTAGGAGGGATTTTGCTCCCCTCCTCTCCAAAACCGCTCAACCAAAAAGTCCCTAAGAGTCTAAGAACTGTTACCAAGCCTTTTCCCACTAGGTGAGGTACGCTATAGGATAAAATGACGCCATAATTACCTATCATGTATTTATCCCCAAATCTCTCTTAATGGTTTGACAAATAGTTTTTCTAAGCCTCCCTCCATGTCTAACTACTGAACTATCCTTCACATGGTCAATTCTCTTTACTAGTGCTTCCATGGGTCTTCTCCACACATACCAAACCACCTAAGATAAGACTCCATCATTTTTTTCACACCTCAATTTTCTCTAATAATTGTATTCTCAATCCTACCCTGTATTATGCTAATATGTAATCACTCATTCATTGTAACAATCTCATCTCTATGACACTGAGTTGAATTTTTTGTTGGTTCTTTACCTTCCAACATTTAGTCTCATACAACATTGAGGTCTTTTAGTCATGCGGTGAAATCTCCCTTTAAGCTTGAATGCCATTTTTTAATTCCAGATGCACGCCCAGAGTATTCCTCAATTTTATCCACCCAGCTGGATCCCATGGTTAACATCTTCTATCTCCCCATCATTTTGTATGACAAACTTGGTCACTTAAATTGTCAGACTTGCAGTGTTGTATATTCTCCAATTTTCACCTCTACACTGGAATTAGCATGCCACTCACTGAACTTACATTCCACACGCTCTGTTTTACTTCTACTTAGACACAAGTTGTGTTACCAATACTTGTCTCCATACCTCTTAAATTACACTATGATTTGCCAAAAGCATGTACCATGACACCATCTCTTGGATATGTTTAATAAGCAAGTTTTCATTAAGCGATTCAAAGTCAATAGAAAAATGAATAATAGTGTCATTGCTTTAAAATATCCAACTGCAAGAACTCTACAGTCGGTCCTAACTTTAATTCAAATCAACAAGAGAAAAAAATTTCCCCTTTCATTTTAATTCTAATGAAGAGAGAACTTTTCTTCTTTGAGCATACATATTGGATGCCATTTTTATACCTTTGCAGTTTGCCCAACAAAAAAAATAGACCCCCAGTGGCAGAGCAACCTCTTATGTAATTCGGTGCTAGGGATCTTATACAAGCAACTATACCTAACTAACTTCCAAGTCAAATTTGTCCAAGCAAGAAAGCCACAATTTTCTCACAAGGTGAGGTTGGCTAGATGTATGATGGATCAACTACCACTATTGAGCTCTAACAAAAACCAAAATTCAACAACGGAAATGAATCATTGTGATCAATGGCAATAATTTCTATTTTATATATCCAAATATTCATTAGGACAGAAAGAAGAAACGAACAATGAAAATAAAGAAAAATTGGATTTTAAGTCGAGATTTGACACACAAATATATATTTCATCAAGTATTCACATAAGACCATTGCCAAATGCCAACAATATGATATGACATTCTGAGCATTTACCAACAAAAATCTAGGTATTATAGCACGAGATACTCTTTCCTCAAAAAAAAAAAAAAAAAAAAAAAACAACAGCAAAGCTTGAAAACAGACACATTAACTAAATTTTTGTCTAATCAGACTTTGCATACCTCCCAACTCTTCCTGCAATGCAGCCATGAGATTTAGAAGAAAAGCGATGAGTATAATGAGCTGATGTCTCAAAGGAACCTGTGCCGAACTAAAGGAGTTGAGAAAGAATTTAGTATAGGAAAAGATGAAAAACTTCAATTGTTCAATAAAATTAGTAACACCTAAGACCAGTATTCAAAAGATGGAAGCATATGATCTGACGTTTTATTTTTTATTTTTTTTCCTCTTTTTTGGCAGGGGGGCAGAATGATGGATTATACTGATTAAGGTAATAAATTTTCCAGTCCAAATGACTTGATTATGCAGAAAACTGAAAACACAGAAGTACCTTCACTTCTCCAGTGGCAGACCTTCTCTCATCTTTTTTCTGCCACCCAACAGCTACAGATGATTGTGGTCCCAAAGTAAGCCGTATCTGTAATACAGATGAGAAGGAGGACATCACAGATAGAGAATATTCTAAAACTGTTTCATAATTTTCAAGGCAAAAAAAAATTCAACTGATCAAATTTTTGCTGTTAAACGGTCAACTCAACATTGCATTTTAAGGGATTTAGGTGTCTACTAAAAGTACCAAAGATACAAAGTTTGTTGATATTCATCTATTAAAAGTTCAAAATATATATCCCCACCAGATGGAACTTGGAAATGATAGACAGACCATTCCTTTATTTCCTTGAGTTTAGTAAAATCAAATGATGATAGATTAGTTGCTTATACAATGTAGATCTTGCTTTTCTGGAAGAATATCAGATACAGTGGTTGACTATCTTGATATCAACAGATCTCACAATTAGTTTCTTACATTTTGAGCCTAACTCAACCACCTCAAAAACGGTTTGTAAGGTAAGGATTGTCCAAACTTTATAAGCTCTATTTAGGTCATATCTATAGGCGATGTTGGACTTGGGTTTTTCTCCGATATGGTTAAAATTAATAGATTTCATAGTCATCATTATATAAATTTTATATTAATACATGACTAGTTGATCTATGCATGTCCACATATTGTTATGCACAATTATTCATCTGATCATGGTTGCATCCAAAGTATATCCATGTGCACTGGATGCCATGCCATAGATGAGAAAGAAAAGTACAACGTAGATAATAGCATACATGTCCGCTTGCTGTTTCTGACAGTTGGCGGGTCCATAAATTTGAAAGATTGAATGAACCATCTTTCAAAGACATTGCTAGGCCCATTGTTGCAGCTGAGTGTGATGAAAGATTCCTGGAATATGATGCACAAGAAACACATGAAGCATCACTAGCACTGGAAAAAGAGCACTGTTCAAATAGATTTACGAAAAACAAATTACCTACCGAGATGTTTGCACCCCAATTAGTGCACGCAAACCAGCAGAAGCAACAAATTCTATTGACGAAACTTCTGAAAGTTGATGACTAAATAAAGCAGAAGCAGCTCCATCACCTTCATTTCCATCAACTGCTAAATTGCCACTAAACGTAACAACATTTCGCTTTGACAACTGAGACTGTATTTCACTCGTCATGGCCATTCTGGTGCTCAGAAACATAATAAAAAAAAATGAACATTCAGATGAAAACATAATGATAAGTAGCTAAACACATAAATTACAACGAGCAGTCAATCGATATTTCACTCTCGGGAACGTGTTTGTATCAAAAGTAAAGAACACAAAGCGTGAGATATCTCCACATTGGGCCGAGAGCAAACTATACAAGTGGTTTGGACACGGCATCTTTCACCCTAAAACCTTAAGGCATAAGGCGTATGGGTCGCCTCACTTATATGTTGCTCAACATGTCCGTTTCCATCCAACGTGGGACTTCTTACTCACACTTGATACTCCAACACGTTCAAGCCCCAATATCATTAAAACCATTCCCACAACAAGGAGGGCATTTTTTTAAGCAATGTGAATACTTGAAAAAAAAAAAAAACGTTTCATTTACAAATTGAGATATTAAAATTGCTAGAGTAGTCCATCAACCAGACTCAACAGTGATTGACATAAGATGAACGCAGAGAAATACCCTCTGAAGAGGCCATCACCATTTAGACAGTGTGGCAAAGACATATTGGCCAGAATTGTACCCGAAGATCGAAAATGCGCCGCCATCTTTTCCTGTTCCCTCCTTCTCTTCAGTCTCTCCAACTCTGCTTTAATCTCTTCGGCTTTATCCAGCCTCGGACCCAATTCCAAACCAGAGGTCAACCCTTCCATTCCATAGATATCATATATTTGCCTTTTATTTGGATCAGACAGAATCTCATACGCTTGACAAACTCGTTGAAAGTTCTCCGTAGCAATATCTTTCATCTGAGAGAATAAAACAACGCCAGTGAAGAAATTGCAAAACGAGGAGGAAATAGCACAGTGAAAAAAGGAGGAGGCATACGTTAGGAGATTGGTACTTATCGGGGTGGTAGACTTGTGCCCATTGCCGATAAGCTTTGCGAATTTCTTCATCGGAAGCTTCGGGGGACAAGTTCAACACTGCGTAGAGTTCCTTGTTGTCTGGTCCTTCGTTCAGTTCTTCCATTGCGGTTACTTTTTGGAACCCCAGAGGTTCTTAGGGTTTTGCGGAAAAATGTTTGAAACGATGAATGAATGGACAAGGTTTAAGGGTTTTCCGCTTACGTCACCAATTTTCCGAATCAAACCATCAATCGCTGGCTGCGGAATGGGAATCGTTAATATAATTCGTGCTTTACAAGTCGCACTGTCTTCACATTCCAATCTTCACTCTCTTACTTGCCCTACGTTAGCAAGTTGGAAAATAAAATGACTCGAACTAGAAAATGAAGAGGGAAAAAAAAAAACTGCTTGCGGTTGTGGGCTGTGGCGCGCGCCGCAAAAAATGTTAGGATGTTATTAACACCGCTTCACTCATTAATCACACCCCCACACTTTTCTTAAACGATAAAAATACTCTTACGAAGCTATATTTTTTTTCTTACTAATCCGTACGAAGCTACTGTAAACTTACGGCACACATATTTTAGTGTGTATTTTTTTTTATGGCAAAGTAATGTGTGTATGGTAAACATTAAGTTTTTACTAAGTTTATGGCATATACTTTTTGAAAAAAAAATGTGTGACGTAAAGTACTAGTTTACGGTGGTGTTCAATTACCTTGTTCTCATTAATATGTAAGTGATCCATATTTTTTTTTAATGGCACACGATCCATATATACATACAACAGATACAACTTTAATTTATTCTAAACAATATCATTTTCTAAGTCAAAGATACCACAAATACTCTTCACCTAACTTAAATATTTGTCTCCTAATTAATGTAAACTTTCGTAGCAATTTATGTGTTAAAATAACATCATGACGTCTAGCTGATATTGGAACGCTCATACTTCGAACATAATTGAAAACAAGACAATTAACATTAAAGCACATAAGTTATTACAAATTTTATAAACTTGTTTAAATTAATACAAGTCTTCAAATTCAAAGAGTGGTCATAAATCTGAGAATTAGATTACAACTTCCAAATTGTACATCCCTTGGAATTCAAAATACAAGAAAAGACTTCCAAGTTCAAAAGATTGTAGAACAACTACAATTCTAACATAAAATCCTAAACTATAAGCATCAGGCCGCTAGCAGCGCCTAATCCCCCTTCGGTACCTGCTTGTCTGAAAAACAACAAGAAAATGGTGAGATAAAAATCTTAGTGAGTCCTTCACGGATCTCTCATTAACACTATCCAAAATACAATTTAATAAACAATTATAAACAATAATACGATTAAAACTATTCATATCTTAGAGATTAACTCTACTCTAATCCTAACTATAATCCTCTTAGGGGCCAATGCTAATTGAACCGGATCCACGTCGCCGTATCTTATCATTCACCGGACCGACGCGCCTGCGGCCGGGTCTTATCATTCACCGGACCGACAAACACCATACTATTCTATTCTACCCCAAATCTAGCTACTATTGATGTATTCCCGTAAAGTATTAATTGACTTTCTTACGAATCCACGCCGCCGAGTCTTATCGTTCACCGGACCAGCAACCATCATACTGTAAACAATCAGACAACCTTTCATGTGATTATAGTATTACACAAGGTTGAATTAAAAGAGGATAAAATTTCAGGGAATTGGGCAGAATCTGGTAAAAATTCGTTGAGCGCAAGTCTGTTCGCTTAGCGCGAGATAGCTCATTGAGCGAATTGAGCCCAGATTCAAATCCTGCAAAACGTTATAGGAATTTGCTGAGTGAATCCTTACTCGCTAAGTGAATTTCACAGAGTTTTGACAGTATTTTCTAATTTTCCAACCCAATCTCACCCCAAACCCCTTTTTCTCATTTCCAAACATCAATAGAAACCATTTCAAAGGCCTTTTCCAAGAAACAAACTGATTTAACACAAGATATTAACATGTATTCAAATCAAATGTTGCAAAAACTCATTTAAAGTGTATCAACACATTAAACAAAATCATTTCCAAACTATATCTCCCTAAAACACAAGGAAGACATATATATCACTCCAAGTGAAAAAGAAATGAAAACCCTAATGGGGTCTTATGGGTGCCCGCCACCTAAGGGAGAAGAACTTACAAACAATGCTTGAAAACTTGAGCTAAGAGCTTGGAAATTTTCTGGTTTTCCTTCTCTTCTTCTCCAATTCATGCTCCCATTTTCTCTAGCTTAGGGCAACTCCAAATCTTCAACCAAATGCCCAAGATTCGGATCAAATCTCTTCTCCAAGCTAGGAATGAAGAACTCTCACTCTTTTTCTCTCTTTTCCCTTTGAATCCTAACCCTCCCTTCCTCTTCTTCTTCCTCTCTTCTTTTCTTTCTTTCTTTCTTTCAGCAGAAACAAAAACGAGGGAGGGAGAAAGAGAGAGCTGAGGGCGTGAGGGAGGGAAAGGAAATGAGAGAAAAATAAATGTGGACCATTTTATCCCTATCTTAATAAGGTAGTATACCATTATACCCTTCCTTATTCACAATACTCTCATTATGCCATTATGCTATTCACACCGCTTATTCTTAATAAATACTCCCCTCATTTAATTAACTCATTAATCAATTTAAACATAATAGGGTCTAAATTAATGAAGTTAATTAATTAAATTAGACGGGGTATTACAGATATCAACATGAGGATTACAACTCATATCAAAAAATTCTCAGCCAAATAAAAAAACATTAACTGATGGTATATATATTTTTCAAAAAATATATATTGCGAACACTAACACTATGTTTGGATGCAAAAGGAAAGTGAGAGGAAACAAACTGAAAGGAATGAAAGTAAAAGAAATGAAATTGAGTAGAAAGTGAGATGAAAGTTTGGTTGTTTCGTAGGAGTGAAAGTAAAAGGAAAGAAAGTTAAAATGGTTCTCTTCTCTTATTTGATTGGATAGAAAGTGAGAGGAAAGAAAGAAATATATTTACAAAATGATATATTTACAAAATGACACAATTACCCCCACATAAAAATAAAATGTGATGGAGAATATAACTATACTAAAAATATAAAATATGTTTTTACTAATATAAAAAATAAACATCCAATTATAACTTAATTAAGATAAATATAAAATTCAATAAACTTTAAATTATTTATTTATGTCTTAAAAATAAAAAATAAAAAGACGAATTAAAATGGTATTTAGATATTTAAATATGTTTTCATTAATTTTTTAGTTAAATAATTATGAACAATTGCTAAAGTTAAAACCTTCTTATTGTTTTTTTGTTTGTTTGAAATCTTTAATATTACTATGTTTTGAAAATCTCACGTCTGACACGGAGAGGGAGAGCTCCAATTCATCAATTCATCAATATATACGTAGGTCATGAGTCACGTTTTTTCTGAGGTCATTTTAGTATTTTCATCCAAAACGCAGGTCTTCCTTTCCCTTTCCGTCCGATCTTGAGGGGAAGCCAATTTGTTGGCGGACCCACCAATAAGTTTCTTTCTTTCCGTTTTCAGAGTAATACCAAACAATGGAATCTCCTTCTTTCTACTATATTTATTCTTCTCTTCTTTCTTTCCTTTGTCTATCAACAAAACCAAATATAGTGTAAGTTTGCGATAAACATATTTTCAACTTTGTGATACATAGCTTTTTACAGAATTTTATATCGTAAACACAAAGTTTACGGTAACTTTTCTTGTAAATATAAGGTTATTTTAGTCATTTGCAATCTAATGCGGGGTGTGACTAATGAGTGTAGGGGTGTTGAAAATAACACCCCAAAATTCGGAGAAAAATGATCCAAAATGAAAGTGGAAATGATGAACCTCCATTTGTATGTCTTGGGTTTTAGAGTTTAGTGGGCTGGTTATGATCTACGTAAACCCCAGTGTTATTTGTGACGTTCAGTCCAAGGACCTTGATTTTCTTTCCTTGACTAATTATGAAGGGAGTAATGTGTATTTTTGTATCTTGGAAGTTCATTTTCGGACAATTTTATGTTATTTGGAAATAAAATTCCAAAAAATAAAGGGTTTTAGGAGTATTTTAGTAAAAACACGGTGTCAATAGTTACTCCTAGTGATCAATAAGATGTGCTTCATTAGTTGCCCATTGCAACTGAAACATGGGATGAGGAGTCGTGGTCCACCTAGGATGGCCCACATTGGAATAATTGGGAAGCAAATCTCCAGAGATTGTGTAGAAACATAAAGAAGAATGATGAGAAATTAATTTGTGGATGAAAAAAAAAATAGTTTTACATGAGCAAGAAAAGCATTTCACATTTAATTTTTAAATAAAAATAAATATAAAAATTTATTTTTATCAATAAAAATTATCTTAATAATAAATATAAACATGAATATTTAATTTTTCAATTTTTTAAAAACATAAAAAATTAGTCTAGTTATGGGGATTTGACATACAACCCAATCAACACGTTGCCCTAAGAGAATAGGCTCATAGTAGGGCCGCGAGGAAAAGGGCATGAAGGTAACGTCTTTAAGGTCACGACTCTAACACCAAGGATTCTACAACCATTTTTCGTTAGGATTCTTGCTCACAATCCTAACCAGCGATCAGAGAATATCCCCACTTAACCAAGTTGTGACACAAACACCTACCCTCCGTATAAATATCACACACCCCATGTTGAAAAGGCATCAATAACACCCATTATATATGTGTCACTTGCTAAAAACCCCTCTGACTATGCATCAAAGTGTCTTTGTAAGGTACCTTGTCCTTAATTTGTGAATGATCCCCAAAACCTTAAAAACATTAGAACCAACCACTAGTACAAAAGGAATAGTGTGATAAGAAAGTAGTTTCAGATGAAATAAAACCAAAGGGGAGTACAAATGTCTGGTGTGTTAGAATCAATAATTAAATAATAGTGTGAATTACGTGAAATAATACTTTGGGCCTATATGTGATTTAATAAAATTATGGGGCCTGTTGGTGAATGTGAGAAGTTATTAGAAACTTCCTATGATTGGTGGTAACTTGATAGAAGTTAACACATTCATGTTAAAACGAGTTTTGTCTTTTCAAGAAGGTTTTTCTACCATTCTTGTCATCAAGGACGAGTATTGAGAAAGAACATTACAAGAACAGATAGATTAGGAATAGGTCAAGTGTTTTCATGGATTGAGATAAGTTATTCTTCCTGTGTGAGAATCATAGATTCCAAGATCTTATAGTATTTTTCTTGTATGTGAACTCTAAAAAAAACTATAATTACATGACACACCAAGTAGGGAGAAGAATAATTAGAACATAGAGAAAGAGAGGGAGAGGAGATGAACTCATTCATTACCGCTTGTATCCTTGACGTAACCTCTATCTTGCGCCACTGTCTGGCTCCTAAGGCATCATCTACGTCGACCGTCATACTTGCAAAAGGCAACTGTCATCGGAGCCAAGTCCCTCTCACCATCACCAGTGGCCATCATAAGGCCACCCTCAGCGCGGCAACACTACTGCATCCCTGTGTGCACATGCAAAAATTGAATAAATAATAAAACATTTCTAAAATAAAATAATTTTTCGTTTGGACAATAAATTTTGTTTGCTTAAAAGGGAAATAATCATCTCTAAAGTTAACATAAATTTTACACAATTAATTAGATATAACCGTTTTTGAACAGGTGTTGTATATGCTTAATAGATTTCCTATGCATAATTCACTTCCGAACACAAATCTGGTTTTAAAGACCATTTTTTCCCTAAAAGAGATTTTTTCAATGTTTTCCCTAAATAAATTAACTTCTGTGTGTCAACGTCATTGTTTTGAAATAATTTCCCAATTTGTTGGTCGCTACAAATACAATAAAGTATCATTATGCTTAAATAGGATTGGACGTCGATTAATACCCATTTTTTACACTTTCAGTGTATAGCCATTAACCTTATAAATAAAACTATTTTTTAAAAATAAAATAAAATCAGTTTTTAAAATCAGCAACCCAATCATCTCCGATAGATATCTATTGGCTTAATTGCACTTATGATCCATCTAGTTTGGGTTATGTGCGATTTTGACCCCTCTAATTTTTTTAGAGTGATTTTAGTCCCTCAAGTTTTCAATTGTTACAATTAAGTCCTTCCACCCCCTTCCATTTATTTAAAACTTTCAAAATCTCATAATCTATTAAAAAATTTCATGAATTGAATTGATTAGATTGTTTTAAACATCATTTCACTTAAAACCCCACTCTTCTGGTACACCAAAAGTCTCATATTGTTTGGGAATCGAGGCTAAGGGTAGTTTATAAACACCCACTTACCTCAACTCACTGAGACACCTTTTAAGGACAAAATTGTGAAGGCCTACATGTGGACCAAAGCGGACAATACCTCAGAAAACGATGTCTCAGACATGAGATCGGAACACCCACCAACTAAAATATGGCATTTAACTCAAAATATAAAAAAATCCCAAATTTTCTTCTCTTAAATCCTACAAAATTATTCAAATTCTATCAATTTTTTGACTTTCAAACTTTTATAATTATTTTATATTTCAAATTTATCATCATACCCCAAATATTTTGATAAAAAATTAGACTTTAATGTTTGTCTGAAAAATTTGATGAAAAGGCTATATTTACTTAATTTTAATAAAAATGAACAAAAATTGCTCGAAAAAAACTTAAGGGTGCAAAATTGTACGTTGCCCGAACCAAAAATCTAATTATGCCATATCTCTTCATTATTTTGCATTGCTTTGTGTTGGCACGATATTACACCCTGCAACAACAAAGTTTCATGGCCTATCCTCAGAGAGATAAAGGAAGTTAAGGCATCTTGTTGGAACTTGGAGTAATGAATTGAAAAAATTGGGAAGTCCCACATAGGAGAGAATAGACACTTTATGAGTGCTTATATATGTGGACCTCACCACTTTGGGGTGTGCCCCAAGGGGTACCCAGTTTTATGAACGGGAAAGGACGCACACAAAGTGACCACCACACACGCGCGCCGCCGCCGCCGTCCGTCGGGCCGGGCTTGGGTTGTATTTATTTTTTAGTACACGAAAAAAATGAAAATTTTAATTTTAAATTTAAACTGTGCTGTGCGACTTAGTCAGAGTCACTACTCCATCTGATCCGAAAATCCCTCAACGTGCGGATTGAGTCAAACCACGATCTTTAAATCTATCTCCACGATCAACGATCCGGATCGGATTTTAATTTCGTGTTCAACAATCCAGTTTCGCCTATAAATTTGAAACTCCGCTTCAGTTTCAAACTGCACCTAACTCGACGCACTTACCGAGTACTCTCTTCTCCCTCCCGTTTTTTATCTTCTTCCATCGTGTGCAAACAACGACCGGTTTTCCTAAACCGTATCTGCGAGTGGTTTAATACCATACTGAAGGTGTATCCTCTGTGAACGAATTTCCGCAGTGCAACGGAATTCGATTTTTCGTCTGAGCTGTTTTATCCTGGGGACGTCGTGGTTGTTAGCCTGCTTGCACCATAGAGCGAAGGCAAACGCGTCTTAAAGAGAGCGACCTAGTCCGCGACTCATCTCGCATTTCAATCGGTGATTTTTGATATTCAAATTTTTGATTTTCAAATACTTTCAATTTCAGATCTAACAATTTTAAGACGTTTTGAAATCAACCATGGACACCGCTGAAATTATCGATCCGTTCGCCGCTAATGACTTCAACAAACCGCTTTGGTTTGAGGATCTCACTTCAAGCCGGCAACAAAAGATGCAATTTTTCTTAACCGTTAAAAAGGTTGCCAACGTCCGACAGATGACATTCCAAAGTGTTGAACTAAAAGTCGAAAAGGAAGAACAGGATAAAACAAATAAAGAGATACTCTATGGAATGAGCATGACTATCTCGCAAGAATTTCATTCAATCGGCCCGAGTGATGAACTCTATGATTACTATGGCACTCGTAAGACCGCAAGAGATGTCCGGGATGCTCAAAAGAAATATGATATCAAGAAGCGGGCGCTAACAAATATGCAGTGAGCCGCTATATAAATTTTAGAATGTCGAACGACAAATCTGTTGACGTTCAATCCCATGAGCTTCAGAAAATTGCTCACGAAAACACTTCTGAAGGTATGACCCTGGATGAACAGTTTGGTCGTTTCTAATTGACAAATTACCCCTGCGTGGAAGGATTTCAAAAATACTTTAATGCACAAAACCAAGGAACTCATTGGAAGGCCTGACATTACCGCCGAATTGAGGAAGAATCCAGAAAACAAGATCGAAGAATAAGTCTTGGTTGTTTCAAACAAGAAAACCATCGAGCGCTTCAAGCCAAATGGCAAATCTTTTAAGAATCGTAACTGCATTTCACCTCAAAAGAACTGCAACAAGAATGGGAACCTCCAAAGGTCCCAAATCGTAAACCTCAACCATCTCCTAAGAATGATGCCGCCCACAATTCATCTGCTTTAATTGTGGCACTCAGTCATATGGCACGAAAGTGTAGGAACAAAGCCAAGCTCACGCGCAGTTAACTCGATCAAGAGCCATTTGTGGCTATGATTAATGAAATCAACGTAGTTGGTGGATCAGATGGTCGGTGGGTGGACACTGGCGCCTCTCGCCATGTCTGCAATGACCGTGCTATGTTTAAAACATACACTGCTGCTGAAGATATGAAAGTGCTGTTAGGCGATGCTCACACCACTAATGTTGCAGGTACTGGAGATGTCGAGCTGAACTTCACTTCTGGAAAAACTCTCATTCTGAAAGATGTGATGCATACTCCAGCAATAAGGAAGAATCTAGTCTCTGGCTTCCTTTTGAACAAGGCAGAGTTTACTCAGTCTATTGGGGGGGATTTGTACACCATTACTAAAAATGGTATTTTTGTAGGGAAAGGGTATGCAACTAATGGCATGTTTAAGTTGAACATTGAAATGAATAAAATTTCCACTTCTGCTTATATGCTTTGTGATTTTAATATTTGGCATACTCGTCTCTGTCATGTGAACAAACGCATTATTTCTAATATGTACAACTTAGGATTTATTCCAAAATTATCGTTTAATGATTTAGAAAAATGCGAATTTTGCAGTCAAGCTAAAATTACGAAAACGCCGCATAAATTCGTAATTGGAGAATCTGAACCGTTAGATTTAATTCATTCTGATATATGCGAGTTGGATGGAACGTTGACCAGAAATGGTAAACGATATTTTATCACTTTTATAGATGACTGCTCCGATTATACTTTTGTTTATCTTATGAAAAATAAAAGTGAAGCGTTTGAAATGTTCAAAGTTTTCTTAACTGAAATTGAAAATCAATTTAGGAAAAAGATTAAGAGACTTCGAAGTGATAGAGGAACTGAGTATGACTCCCAATCATTTAATGATTTTTATAAATCAAATGGAATCATACATGAAACGACTGCACCATATTCACCTAAATGAATGGTAAAGGTAAAGGAAAAATAGAACGCCATCAATTAGTTGTTGCTATTATGCTCAACATCAAGCGCCAGACTATCATGGGAAATTTTATTAACTGTCTATTATGTGCTCAACAGAGTACCTAAATCCAAGAATAAAATTTCTCCATTTGAGATATTAAAGAAAAGACAACCGAATGTGTCTTATTTTAGAACCTGGGGTTGCCTGGCCTATGTCAGGATCCCGGATCCAAAAAGAGTCAAACTCGCCAGTAGAGCCTATGAATGTGTATTCATTGGGTATGCAGTAAACAGTAAGGCATACAGGTTTTATGACCTAAATGCCAAAGTGATCATAGAGTCAAATGATGTTGACTTCTATGAAAATAGAGTCCTTTTAAATCAAGAAATAGTGGGGCACCGAACTAGTCAAGGTTCTGTGCCAGAGAACATTGAGACCAATGAGCAAAGGGAAATGGAACCTCGTAGAGGTAAGAGAGCACGGGTTGCTAAAGACTATGGACCTGATTATACGGTCTATACATTAGAAGAGGATCCATCTAGCATTCAAGAAGCCTTGTCTTCATTGGATGCAGATTTGTGGCAAGAAGCCATAAATGATGAAATGGATTCCCTAGAGTCTAACAAGACCTGGCATTTAGTGGACTTGCCTCCTAGTTGCAAACCAATAGGTTGCAAATGGATCTTGAAAAAGAAGCTAAAACCTGATGGAATCATGATAAATACAAGGCTCGCCTTGTAGCCAAGGGTTTTAGACAAAGAGAAAATATAGATTTCTTCGACACATTTTCACCCGTTACAAGAATTACATCCATCAGGGTACTTATTTCACTGGCTTCTATTTATAATTTGATAGTACACCAGATGGATGTCAAAACTGCTTTTTTAAATGGTGAATTGGAAGAAGAAATCTATATGGAGCAACCTGAGGGTTTTGTAGTCCCTGGACAAGAGAGCAAGGTCTGTAAGTTAGATAAATCTCTGTATGGTCTCAAACAAGCTCCTAAACAGTGGCATGAAAAGTTTGATAATTTGATTATCTCGAATGGGTTTAAAGTGAATGAAAGTGACAAATGTATTTATTACAAATCAGAAAATGACATTTGCACTATCATATGTCTCTACGTAGACGACTTACTCATATTTGGTTCAAATATTCATGTTGTGAATAATGTGAAATCATTGTTGTGCAACAACTTTGATATGAAAGACCTCGGAGAAGCAAGTGTAATCCTTGGCATTAAAATTACTAGATCGGAAAAAAGAATTTCTTTGGATCAATCTCATTATATTGAGAAGATCTTGAAGAAATATAATTACTTTGATTGTAAACCTGCTTGTACACCATATGATCCAAGTGTAAAACTTTTTAAGAACACCGTGAAGGTATTAGACAAACAGAATATGCGAGCATCATTGGCGACCTAAGGTATGCCATCGATTGTACTAGACCCGACATAGCCTATGTCGTGGGATTGTTGTGCAAGTTTACAAGTCGACCTAGTATGGAGCACCGCATGCCATTGAAAGAGTCATGAGATACCTAAAAGGACCATGAATCTCGGATTACACTATCGAGATTTCCACCGCATTTGAAGGGTACATTGATGCCGACCGAATACTCATGTCGGATGACTCCAAAGCAACTAATGGCTATATATTTAGCATACCGGTGGTCAGTATCTTGGAAGTCTAAGAAACAGACTATACTAGCACAATCCACTATGGAGTCCGAATGATAGCACTAGCTACAAACTAGTGAGGAGGCAAGTCGGTTGAGATGCTTGCTAGCCGAGATTCCGCATGGGAAAACTGTTGCCAGCTGTGTTGATCCACTGCGATAGTACCGCGGCTATTGCAAAAATAGAGAATCGTTATTATAATGGTAAAAGGCGACAGATACGTCTTAAGCACAACACTGTGAGAGAATTCATCTCAAAAGGAGCTGTGAGAGTGGATCATGTACGCACTGATGAAAACTTAGCCGATCCTTTGACGAAAGGATTAGCTAGAGAGAAAGTCCAAAATACATCTAAAAGGATGGGACTACTTCCTTTGGAACCATGAGTCACTCATGATGGTAACCCAACCTAAAAGACTGGAGATCCCAAGAATTAGGTTCAAAGGGTAATAACAAGTTGTGATGTGATAAGAGATGAACATGCTATTATAAGTCAAGAGGCATGATTCCTAATAGAAACTCTTAATGAGATCTATGCTCTATGTTGAGTGAAGTACCTAGCTACAGAGTACTTGATAGACTCACCTATGTGAATGTGGAAGTGGGGCCGCTTCCTATGGAATCTTAGGCGAATTCCTAGAGTGTTCACTATATCGGGATAGACGCGTGCAGGCCATTAACGCATCTGGCATTTGAAGAATACACCTATTGATAAGAGTGTGTGTGATTTTGATGTTAGAGATAGAGTTCAAGACTACGAGTCACTCTTGTTAAATCTAAATCCTAATCAATATGCAAAGGTTCAAGCTCGGAAGACACCTCGCTTATGCACAATCTTAATGAGGCGTTTGACGCTATCGAAACATTTTTTTTAATTCAAGTGGGGGATTGTTGGAACTTGGAGTAATGAATTGAAAAAATTGGGAAGTCCTACATAGGAGAGAATAGACACTTTATGAGTGCTTATATATGTGGACCTCACCACTTTGGGGTGTGCCCCAAGGGGTACCCAGTTTTATGAACGGGAAAGGACGCACACAAAGTGACCACCACACATGCGCGCGCGCCGCCGCCGCCGTCCGTACGACCGGCCGGTCGGGTCGGGCCGGGCTTGGGCTTGGGCCTTGTGGTGTATTTATTTTTTAGTACACGAAAAAAATGAAAATTTTAATTTTAAATTTAAAGCGTCTTTGTGCGACTTAGTCGAGTCACTACTCCATCCGATCCAAAATCCTCAACGTGCGGATTGAGTCAAACCACGATCTTTAAATCTATCTCCACGATCAACGATCCGGATCGGATTTTAATTTCGTGTTCAACAATCCAGCTACTTTATAAATTTGAAACTCCGCTCGCTTCAAACTGCACCTAACTCGACCCACTTACCAAGTCCTCTCTTCTCCCTCCCGTTTTTTTATCTTCTTCCATCGTGTGCAAACAACGACCGATTTTCCTAAACCGTATCTGCGAGTGGTTTAATACCATACCAAGGTGTATCTCTTCAGGAACGAATTTCGCGGCAACTAATTCGATTTTTCGTCTGAAATTGCTTTATCCTGGGACGCCGTGGTTGTTGCCGCTTGCACCATGGAGCAAAGGTCTGCCAAACGTCTTAAAGAGAGCGACCTAGTCCGCGACTCATCTCAGTAATTTCAATCGGTGATTTTCGATATTCAAATTTTTGATTTTCAAATACTTTCGAATTTCAGATCTAACACATCTCCAATGGAATAGATATAAAATAGGTATTTAAGGGGCTCCACACATCTACATCATTTATTTTTACTTTTTTAATTTGGGTACCTATTAGCATCTCTAAAAAAATTTATTAATGAGTCTCACTAATAATTCAACATCATCACATATCAACAAAAATTTATTAAAAGTGGCATGTGGAGCCCGCGGAAAAAGAGAGAGAAGGGTTCCTATAGAGGTACCCAATCCTAATAGGTACCTAAAATTTTTTTCACACAATAGGAATATCTATTAGTTACCACTCTAAATAGGTACCCAAAGACTTAGGTACCGAATAGTTAGGTCAATCGAAGATGCCCTTATAGCAATCTGCTGCGAAAGTTCGAGGAAATTTCTGCAGCTGTCCCGATCTGAGATTCTTTCCCCCTACGTAAGAGACAAAATATAGGCACCTTAATCACTCAGACAATTTTCACTGACCTACAAGTTACAATGGCATAAATATGTGTAACTACGGATTAATTGCTTGATTGCAATCCTACTATCCAATGAGCATCGTATAAAAATAGACAAGTCTCTTTCTCAAATTAGCTAGCTGCCTAGCTTCTTTTAATTTAAAAAAAGGTTCATGATCAACTATTATAATAATTGCTTTCATTCTGAGCACAACAGCATTGCAGCATGTACTCGTGCTAAACAGTAGTTCTAAGTTCTAACTTCATGACGCTTCTCCTTCTTTTTTCTCGATGAACACATGCTAAGGCTATCCCCTTTGGGGTGAAGCTTAACACAGAAAACCGAACATAAAAAAACAACTGAAAGCACGTGCAACAAATAATGGATACAGCATCCTCATCTTCCCTTTGAAAAACCCACTTCAGTTTTGAAGCTGCAGATCAGTACTGGTGCACAAAATGGGATTGCACGTAGTGGCTGTGGCGAAGTTCCACTTGCAACTTGCTAGCCACAGTTTAAGTCCTACAGTGGTGGCTGGGATTGTGTGTCCACTGGCGCTGAAGCTCCTAATGGGTCTCAAGATGTTCCGAGAAGAAGCCTTTTACACAGCAAGGCTGTTCTTCTTCCGAATGGGTCAGATTGCTTTCAATAGAGAAATACCATTTGGCAACGGCACAAGATTGGAGCGAGCACTTCGATTAATAGGCCAAACCGTTTCCACCACCAGTACTGCAACACCATCCGATTCCCAAGACACCTTCAACACTCTTTCAATGCTCGCACTTTAGTAAATCGTTAATTTCTCGCTTTATTTTTTTCTTTGTTGTAATTGGCATTAGATGATTTGTGTTTGAACATATATGGATTTGGATCATTTTCAGTAATTGTTAATGTGAAGATTATGGTCCTATATATTAGTTACACTAGATAATTTGATATGTGTTGGTTATTTTATAATCTGGATCTCGACTTATTATTTGCATCGTGTTTCTTTTTCTTCCCACCGAAGGTTTACACTTACATCAAGAATGATTGTCTGATGAATCATTAATTATAAATTATTGATATATCAATTGATAAAAAAAAATGTTCAAATGGATGAGCTTAACTTGTTTTGGAAAGGTAATAAAAATTTGTAGATTATAAGCGTATTATTTTTATAATTTGCATTAATAAGGTTTAATGAAAATGCATGCCGCCTGCTAACAATTGAAGAACGGTGACGGATGAGCGGGAACTGGAAGTGCAGAGAGAGAAGCAGCAGAGAAGGAAGAATGGGAAGCTGGTGAGTGGTGATGGGGGGGAGAAGAGTAAAATGATTGATAACGGGACAAGGATGCAGAGATTATTGCTCAGTTCTTTTGATACAATTACAATCCCATCAGTCCCACGTCTCTTACTGGAATAAAATTTTGAATCATGATTTTCTCGTGTCGTCTTCTCTCAAGTCACTATTATTTCTCCTCTGTTTTTTTTTTGTCTTTATTATTTTATTTATCATAATGTTTATTGTATTTTTTATTTTCTCATTTTTTCCCATCTTTTTTATATCTTTTCGTCCTTACATTATCCTCGCATTCGTGGCTCCGAGACTATCAATTTTAGTCATAACAACTCGTTCCTTATTTTGATTATTTGGTCCCACTTTTTTAAAAAATAGAAAAAATAAAATATACGCATACAGGTGTTTGCATTTTAATGGAAAGTTTACATATTCTTGAAAAACTGAAAAAAAAAAAATCCTCTCAACAAAATCATGATAGGATAAGCGCAGCCATGAAAATCCATGGTAACCAAGTGGCATGTGCCGCTAACGGTAAAGGACTATTGTGCAAACTAACTGAGAGAATAAGTGGTCGATACAGTTGCAAAAAAAAAAAAAATTACAGTGTAATTAAGTTTTTAATAAAAAAATAGTTTTTTATATAAAAACAAATAAATGTGTGTCATTAATATAGGCAAGTTTTTTTTATAAAGATAATAGATTTACAACACCATGTCAATGATAGAAAAAAGGGAAAAATAGTTTCAGTTTTTTTTTATATCTTTGTGTATTATAGTTTTATTTTTATTTCTATAAATGTGGTCTTTTTTCAACCCTATATAACTATCATAAAATCATATAATTTTAAACATTTACTATTTATAGAATTCCATATTTTACTTATAGCATTTGAAAGTTCATGATATATAATTTTTAGCCTACCTTGAACAAATTTTCGATTACCAAGTCGGCAAGTCCAATTATGTTTTAAACATTTACCAAGTAGTTATTTTGTTAGAGGTGACTACATATATCACTATTTTTCAAAATTGTGATGAAGTTATCAGATGTATTACTCTTAATTATTAATGAAATAAATTATTCTTGTTTTTGACAAAAAAAAAAAGTACTTACTTGAGTAGTCAATTAGAGAGATTTAAAATTATGGAGACTAATATTTCAAGGGTCACACTCATAAAAAAAAAATCAAGGGTCACTTCAAATCATTATTGCGACTTTTTGAATTGAATTACAAATCTTAAAAATTAAAAGAAGACTTGAGTTAATTATATGGGAAGCGTAGAACCTGGACATTGTTACAAGAGGATACCGCCGACAGCGACAATGGTCATTGGACAAAGATGAAAGAGATGATACTGACGATTGATTAGAAAAGGTTATTTTTGTAATACAAAAATGTTGTAACAAAGGGATCAACGGAAGAAATAGGAACATAACGGGAAGTTAAAAATAGGATTAAAATGTATTATATGGTAATTGTTAGGGGAGGGGAGTGTGTGTTTTAAAAGAAGAGGGGAGGGGTGTGTAATATTCCTATCTCTCAAGGGAGGGGAGTGTATTTTACTCTTTATAATTTGACAGTTAAATTAGTAAAATTCAATGTCTATAATGAGTCATTAGATAGAATAATTATATCAAGAGTTACTCCTGAAGTAACTTGATCCCTCCCCACGAAAAATAAATCAAAATCTCTTCTCACAAATTTTAGAGATAAGAATCAATTTTTGCAATCAATTCAAACCTTTTTTTAATGGATTTAAAACACAAAAATTGATCTTTATGTTAAACTAGCAAGTTATCTGTGCCTTCTCATGAATTTCATTTGTTTTTACACCAGATTGTTTACCCGTGCGATGCATAGGAAATATGAGAATTGATAATGTAACGATTCTTATATTACAATATATTATTTGTTATATATGATATGTTATATGTTATAATATTTGTTTATTTATTTAATTTATTTAATATTTTATGTAAATTATTTGAATTACATTAACTAAAGCGAAAATGACAATGAGTATATGTTGAGTTTCAAGCAAGATAAATGGAACAACGTTCAACGGCAATCAATAACTAAATAATAGCAACTAAACAATCAAAAGGTGCAATGAAAAATAACACAAACAAAAGGAGTAGAGAGTAGAGAAGAAAACACCGCAATTTGATTACGCAGTTCGGCCCCAAAGAAGATGGCCTACATCTGCGGAAGAGAGCAGCCCTCCGTTTCACTATCAAAGAGTCTTTACAAGAGAATACAAATGTTCTGAACCCCTTCTAATTGTTCAAGATGAACAAGCCCAAGAGTTCTTACAACCCTTCTCTCTTTCCCTCTATGATAAACACTCAAGAACAACAATAGAGAAAGCCTTCAATCCTCCCTCTATGATTCCCTAAGATCCCAAGGTGTTTGAATGTGTTTCTCAGCCCCTAAAACCTCACAATGGACGCTCAAAAACGGCTGCACAAAACCCTAGAAGACTGCTCGCGTTCCGGAATGAAAAACAACATTCTGGTTTAAAAACAGTAGTGGTGAATCGATTCACCAGTAAGTGTGAATCGATTCACACGTACAAATCTTACACGTTTTGTGATCCTAAGTGAGTGAATCGATTCCCATTCCTTCAATTCGATTCACAGTAAGTTCAAAACTTCTCCAAGGCTCCAAGGCACATCATGAATCGATTCCAGAGATCCATGATTCGATTCACACCTGTTGAAAACTCATTTTTATGACTTTCAATGATCTCCAACATGATTTTAAGGCACACCAATCTCCACAATTCTCCACCTTGACTTCAAATCAGTGGTAATGTTCCACATTTAGCCATCAACCACTTGCTGCTCTCTCCATTACTGGAATTACGCTTCAGAGAAATTTATCAAGTCCAAGCAATGCTTGAACCTTGACCTAGGTAGTGACTTGGTGAACACATCCGCCGGGTTGTCCTCCGATGCAACCTTCTCAATCACAATTTCCTTAGATTCAACGACATCTCTAATGAAATGCAAGCGGATGTCGATGTGCTTTGTCCTTTCATGATACACTTGGTGATTTGCTAAGTGGATAGCACTTTGGCTGTCACAATGTACCTTCACACACCCTTGTGTAATTCCTAGCTCCCCAATCATACCTTTCAACCATATGGCCTTCTTCACCTCTTCAACTAGGGCGATATACTCCGCCTGAGTAGTAGATAACGCCACAACGGACTGTTGATTTTCCTTCCAACTTAGTGTCCTTCCAAACAATGTAAACACAAAACCAGATAATGATTTCCTTGTATCCACATTTCCCGCATAATCCGCATCTACATAACCCTCCAAAGCGTCTTATCCTTGAGTTGCTCTTGTGTACCTCAAACCACATTTGAGTGACCCGTTCAAATACCTCAAAACCCACTTTAGAGCTTCCCAGTGTGCTTGGCCCAGATTTGCCATAAACCGACTCACTGTGCTAACCGCATATGCTAAGTCCGGTCTACTACAAACCATGCCGTACATGATGCTTCCTACCCCACTAGCATATGGAGTAGTATCCATCTTCCTCACCTCCTCTTCGGACTTAGGAGCTTGTGTCACCGAGAGCTTTGTGTGATGACCCAAATGAGTGCTAACCGGCTTAGCTTCATGAATCCTAAACCGCTCCACCACTTTCTTCAAGTACCCATGCTGAGATAAGAACAATTCACCCTTATTCCGGTCCCTCACTATATCCATCCCAAGTATCCTCTTTGCAGCCCCAAGATCCTTCATCTCAAATTTCGAATTTAGTTTCTCCTTGAGCTTGCTGATCTCCTCTTTGCTAAAACTTGCCATCAAGATATCATCAACATAGAAAAGTAGGTAGAGAACAACTTCCTCACCCCTCTTCAATATGTAAACACAACTGTCGTACCCACTTCTCACAAATCCCGTCTTAAGAAGAAAATCATCAAAACGAAGATACCATTGCCTAGGGCTTTGTTTCAACCCATACAAAGATTTCTTCAAAAGACACACCTTAGACTTGTCCTCTACAAAACCTTCCGGTTGTTGCATGTAGATTGTCTCTTCTAGGTCTCCATGTAACAATGCGGTCTTCACGTCCATTTGCTCCAACTCAAGATCGTATTGATTCATGATTGCCATAAGAACCCTTATGGAACAATGTTTCACCACAGGTGAGAAAATCTCGTTGTAATCAATTCCCTCAACCTGTGTAAAACCCTTGGCCACAAGTCTTGCTTTATTTTTTTCTTCAATTCCCGGAATGCCTTCTTTCTTCTTGAAGACCCACTTGCATCCAACCACCCTCTGTTCTTTAGGTAGCTTCACAAATTTCCAGGTCTGGTTCTTCTCCAATGAGTTCATTTCCTCATTCACTGCCTCTAACCACTTCTGACCTTCTTTGCTCTCAACTGCTTTCCTGAATGTCTTTGGTTCTGAACCTTGCATCTCTTCAACCGCATTTAGAGCATAACAAATTACGTCTTCATAGTCGTACCTCTTAGGTGCCACAGTTTCCCTCATTTCCCTATCTCTCGCCAACTGATAGTCAGGATCCACTGTTGGTTGTCTTCCTCTAGAACCTGATGGTAGAGGACTGTCCTCCCTGTCATCCCTGGTCTCACTAGTGGAAGGCTCCACCTCAAACTGAGTCTTCTCCACCTCTGTTTCTGAGCTACTATTCTCTAGGTTTTTGTACTTCATCCCCATGCGGGTCTCATCGAAAGTGACATCCCTGCTTATGATAACCTTTGACCCTCCAGATTCTAATTTCCACAGCTTGTATCCCTTCACTCCTTCCGGATAGCCAATAAAGACACATTTCACAACTCTAGCTTCAAGCTTGTCTTGTCTAACATGAGCAAACACCAAAGCCCTAAAAACATTCAAATTTGAGTATTCTGCTGGTTTCCCACTCCAAACCCCCATAGGTGTCTTGAATTCTAACGCCGTTGATGGACATCTGTTGATCAAATAAGCTGTTGTACTCACAGCTTCACCCCATAAACTTTTAGGTAACCCAGCTCCCAAAAGCATACATCTGACCCGCTCCAAAATGGTCTTGTTCATGTGTTCCGCTAGGCCATTTTGTTACGGTGTGCCTGCCACGGTTTTATGCCTCTTAATTCTCTGTTTCCTGCAAAACTCATTAAACTGCTCTGAAACAAACTCCAGGTCATTGTCAGTCCTTAAAACTTTCAGTTTAGTTCCTATTTGATTTCCTATAAGAGTATGCCATTCCTTGAATTTTTCAAATGTGTCACTTTTATTTTTCAAAATGTGAACCCATACTCTCCTAGAGAAATCATCAATCATAGTGAAAAAATAGGTACCCCCTCCATGAGTTGTCACTCTTGAAGGACCCCAAAGGTCCGAGTGAACATACTCAAAGGGTTTACTAGAATGATGCATGCCACTCGCAAAAACCTAACCCTATGTTGTTTGCCTAGTATGCAATTATCACAAAATTCTAGCTTATCCAATTTATCACTACCTAGCAAACCTTGTTTAGCTAGTTCAACTAAACCCTTTTCACTAACATGCCCTAACCTTAAATGCCATAATTTAGTTTTATCATGCGGAGTTTGGTTAGCTAATGATGCATGTTCAATAACAGTAGAACCATCTAATATGTATAAGCCACACATTTTAGTCTCTTTAGCAATTATTAATGCACCATTCGAAATCTTCACCATGCCATGCTCAATTCTAGTAATATAGCCTAATCCATCAAACATGCTTATAGATAAAAGATTTCGTTTGAGTTCAGGAACATACCTCACATCTTGTAAAAGGAATTCGCGGTTGTCATACATCTTAAGACGAATTGAACCCATACCTTGAACCTTACAAGCTCGGTTGTCACCCAGGCGAACGACTCCACCTTCTTTAAGCTTCAAAGTCTCAAAGTATTCCTTCCTAGGACACATGTGATAAGAATATCCCGAGTCCATGACTCAGTTCTTTCTCGATGTCTCACTTAGTACCCATGGTGCACACTTGAATGATTTGTTCCTTCCCACAGACGGCGCCTCTTGTTGAGTTTCAAGCAAGATAAATAGAACAACCTTTAACGGCAACCAATAACTAAATAATAGCAACCAAACAATCAACAAAGTGTAATGAAAAATAACACAAACAAAAGGAGTAGAGAGTAGAGAAGAAAACACCGCAATTTGATTACGCAGTTCGGCCCCAAAGAAGATGGCTTACGTCTGCGAGAGACAGCAGCCCTCTGTTTCACTATCAAAGAGTCTTTACAAGAGAATACAAATGTTATGAACCCCTTCCAATTGTTCAAGATGAACAAGCCCAAGAGTTCTTACAACCCCTCTTTCTTTTCCTCTATGATAAACACTCAAGAACAACAATAGAGAAAGCCTTCAATCCTCCCTCTATGATTCCCTAAGATCCCAAGGTGTTTGAATGTGTTTCCCAGCCCCTAAAACCTCACAATGGACACTCAAAAACGGCTGGACAAAACCTTAGAAGACTGCTCGCGTTCCGGAATGAAAAACAACATTCTGGTTTAAAAACAACAGTGGTGAATCGATTCACTAGTAAGTGTGAATCGATTCACACGTACAAATCTTACGCGTTTTGTGATCCTAAGTGAGTGAATCGATTCCCACCCCTTCAATTCGATTCACAGTAAGTCCAAAATTTCTCCAAGGCTCCAAGGCACATCATGAATTGATTCCAGAGATTCATGATTCGATTCACACCTGTTGAAAACTCATTTTTATGACTTCCAATGATCTCCAACATGATTTTAAGGCACACCAATCTCCACAGTATATAATTTCTTTGTATTTTTTTATATGATAGTTCATTTATACTAAAATACTTTTGTACATTAAAGTATAATAAATAAATTATGAAATGTAACTGGATTATCTCAAACAGTCATTCATAATTACGTCTTACACGGAACATATTTGTAGGTTAATTTTACTTTTATTTTATAATATGGATTTTCAAATTTGAAATAAGTTTTTATAGTCAGTTTTATAATGGATATACTAAAATAAAGAACTCAGATTAAAAACTCATTTAACACTACCCTTCTATTGATAATTTCTAAATTCAAAAAATTACCCCTCCATTGATCATTTACCTTTTTTTTTTAACAACCATTGATCATTTACTCTATTTGCTATGTTTGTGTAAACCCATTGATCATTATGCTATTTATGGATCTCGAAAACGTTGATATTCAAATATGGATCTCTAAAAAGGCATACCAGGAAATTTGAATTCTTGGGTGATTATTAATAGAATATTGGAAAACCAAAGGGTTGTTCTTATTGTATTGTAATTCAAATTGTAGTTTGGGCCTTCAGGTGTTATGGGCCTGTGAAATGTTATTAGGCTTGGGTTTAGAATTGTTTGTAATCGGTTGATTACTATCTTGAGTTAGTTAGTTGTTAGTTTCTAATAGAAAATTAGTTACAGCTTTATGCTTTATATTCATTCAGTGTAATCACAAAATTTTAGTGATAATACAATCTCATTATCTCTATCTCTATTATTCTTCTTCTTAAAACACTCTCTTCTTCCTCAAACCCGTGACTGATTTGTGAGACTTGATTTCCAATAAACTGGTATCACAAAGCGAGAGAGAAACGATCCTGAGAGCAGAGTTAGCAACAACGTCAACCAGCAATGGCGGCCACTTCCCGATGAACCTGTCGATTCTTGATGGAAAGAATTGGAAGAGATGGAATGTACAAATGAAGGTATTGTTCGGCGCCCAAGAATTCACAGAGATCGTGATGGGTGGCTATGAGGAGCTTGGTGTTAATCCAACAGAGGCCCAAAGGACAACCTACAACAATGCAAAGAAGAAAGATTGCAAGGCATTGCGGTACATTCATCAATGTGTTGATGCAAGCAATTTTGAAAAGATTGCCACTGCAAGCACATCGAAGGCAGCATCGGATGCATTGGTTAAATGCTACACAGGAGGCAGTAAGGTCAAGAAGGTGCGATTGCTTTCTTTAAGAAGACAGTATGAACTGATGCACATGGAGAATGAAGAAAAGGTGGTCGATTACCTCACAAGGCTGGTGACCCTCACTAATCAGATGAAAGCTTGTGGAGAATCAATAACCGATCAGATGCTGGTAGAGAAGGTAATGAGAACCCTAACCCCTCAATTCGATTTTATTGTTGTTGCAATAGAAGAATCAAAAGAAGCGAGTGAAATGACCATTGAAGAGTTACAAGGCTCTTTCGAGGCTCATGAACTCAGATTTATTGATCGTGGGACTGAAAGAAAGGTGGATCAAGCCCTTCAGGCTCAAGTGTTCAATAAAGGGGAGAAAGGAAGTTTGAGAAGAAGGGATACAAAGGAAAAGGCAAGTTCAACAAGGGAGGAGGCTGGCAAAACAGCAAAGACTGGAGCAAGGTTACAGCAAAGACTCGAGCAAGGTTGAGGATAAACTTGAATCTTCAAAGAAGGGAGGAGGGTTTAACTCAAATATTGGCAAGAACAAGAATTTTGATAAGAAAAAGGTCCAGTGTTTTAACTGTGAGAAGTTTGGCCATTATGCCAAAGATTGTTGGCATGGTAAAGGCAAGAAGCCAAAGAATGATGAGGAGGAGGCTAATGTGGCTAATGAAGAAGACTCAGACACTGAACCAGTAATGCTAATGGTGACCACTTGTGAAGGCAATGCAGCAGAAGAAGAGTGGTATTTGGACACAGGATGTTCTAACCACATGACTGGGCATAAAGAGTGGTTAGTGGATCTTGACACAAGCAAGAAAACCAGTTTGAGACTGGCTGACAGCAGCAGCTTGTATGCAGAAGGCATGGGAAACATTGTAATAACGAAGAAAGATGGCAAGGCAGTAATCATTGAGAGGGTGCTGTTTGTGCCAGGAATGAGATGCAATTTAATGAGTGTGGGATAGCTTGTTGAAAAGGGATTTTCAGTGATAATGAGAGGAGGATTCCTGAAGCTATTTGACCCTAGTAATAAACTTGTTTTGAAGTCTCCTTTGGCCAAAAATAGAACATTTAAGTGCAGCATAAAGACAGGTGATGTCAGGTGTCTTGCAGCAACTACAACTGACCAACAGAGTTGGTTATGGCATAGGAGGTATGGCCATTTGAATTTCAACAGTCTGAAACAGTTGACAGAGAAGAGTATAGTGCTGGGAGTGCCTAGGACTTTGATTCTAGAGAAGTCTTGTGAAGTGTGTATGAGAGGAAAGCAAAGTAGACTACCATTTGCCACTGAAATTCCTATGAGAGCCACAATAATCTTGCAAGTTGTGTATTCTGACATTTGTGGTCCCTTAGAAGTGCCTTCCCTTGGTGGAAATAAGTACTTCATCACTTTTGTTGATGAATACTCTAGAATGATTTGGTTGTACTTGATCAAATTTAAAAGTGAGGCATTGGAGGTCTTTAAGAGGTTTAAGACTTTGGTTGAAAAACAAAGTGACAAGATGGTCAAGGTGCTAAGAACCGATGGAGGTGGAGAGTATACCTCAAGAAAATTTGAAAATTTCTGTGAAAAGCAGGGAATAGTGCATGAGATTACTCCACCTTACACACCTCAGCATAATGCATTGGCTGAGAGAAGGAATAGATCCTTGCTTGACATGGCTAGGAGTCTAATGAAGCAAAAAGGAATGCCACGTAGATTTTGGGGGGAAGTAATCACTGCTGCAGCATATATTCTCAACAGGTGCCCTACCAAGAAGTTGAAATTGAAAGTTCCTTTAGAAGTGTGGAGTGGGAAGAAGCCACATGTTGCTCATTTGAGAGTTTTTGGCTCACTGTGTTTTAAGCATATTCCTGATGCCAAAAGGAGTAAGCTTCAAGACAAGAGTGAGGTCATGATACTGGTTGGTTACCATGCCACTGGTGCCTATCGGTTGTATAATCCAAAAACTCATAATATTGTTGTGAGTAGAGATGTAATTGTCAAAGAAGAAGAGGCATGGGACTGGAAGTCAGGGGAAGTGTCTCTGCAGCCAGCAAAAACAGTAGACTTGAGCAGCATTCAAGATGATATTGATGAAGAGTTAGTTGACAATGGCCTGGGTGATGATTCAGATAATGAAGAAATAAGAGATCCTAGACCACAAAGGACTAGGACACTGCCTAGAAGACTAGCCGAATGTGAATTGGTTCCTGACACTGCAGTAAATGAGGAAGGTGAACTCATTCATTTTGCTTTGCTGGCTGGTGCTGAACCAGTAAGCTACAAAGATGCCTTAAAGAAGAATGAGTGGAAAGTAGCAATGGTTGAAGAATTGAAGGCCATTGAGAGGAATCATACCTGGGAAATCACTGAACTCCCTGCAGGTAAGAAGCCTATTGGAGTAAATTCAAGTTGAAACTAAATCCAAATGGAAGTGTGGTGAAGCACAAGGCCAGGCTGGTTGTTAGAGGCTTCCTACAGAAACATGGAGTGGATTATCAGGAGGTGTTTGCTCCTGTGGCCAGGCATGAAATAGTGAGGTTAGTGATAGCCTTGGCATGTAGCAAAGATTGGTCATTGACTCACATGGATGTTAAGTCAACTTTCTTGAATGGACCTTTGGAAGAAACAGTTTTTGTTACTCAACCACAAGGTTTTGAGGTCAAGGGAAAGGAGGAAATGGTTTACAAATTGCATAAAGCCCTCTATGGGTTAAAGCAGGCCCCTCGGGCATGGAATAGAAGGATTGACAAGTTCCTTGTTCAGTTGGGATTTAAGAAATGTACTGTTGAGTATGGAGTGTATGTCTTAAAGAAGGAAGAAACTGAAGTGGTTCCGGTATGTCTCTATGTGGATGATCTACTAGTCACAGGTAGCCATCTTGGTGAGATTGAACATTTCAAGTCTTTGATGATGAGAGAGTTTGAAATGACAAATCTAGGAAGGTTGTCATACTTTCTAGGGTTGGAATTCTTTCGGACTGAGAAAGGAATTGTTATGCACCAATTGAAATATGCCAAAGAAGTTTTAAAAAGGTTTGATATGATGGACTGCAATGTCAGTTGAGTCCAAAGTAGTAAACCGTAATCCTGGAAGCGGTCTGAGATGCAGAGAAGGTCGATCCAACAATGTTCAAGTAATTGATTGGTTGCTTGAGGTGCAATAGCGAGGCGGATATTTGCTATGCACGATGGGGTGTGATCGATGAGTTCATGAATGATCCAAGAAAGGTTCATTTCTTGGTCGCAAAAAGTCTTTGAGGTATGTGAGAAGTACCTTGAATTATGGGCTGATGTTTCCAGCAATTGGAGGAAATAAACAGGGTGAATTGGTAGGATACTCGGACTCTGATTGGTGTGGAGATAGATCAGATAAAAGGAGCACTTAAGGATACTTGTTTAAGTTTTAAGGAGCACCAATCTCATGGTGCTCCAAGAAGCAACCTGTTACTGCTCTTTCAAGCTGTGAAGCCGAGTACATTGCAGGATCCTATGCAGCATGTCAAGCAATTTGGTTGAACACATTGCTTGAGGAATTGAAGTGTGAAATCAAGAAGCCTTTACTGCTATTGATTGATAACAAGTCAACAATTTACCTTGCTAAGAACCCAGTGTCTCACAGAAGAAGTAAACATATAGAGACTCGATTTCATTTCCTTAGAGAGCAAGTGAATAAGGAGATGATAAATGTTGTTCATTGTCCTACTGAGGAGCAATTGGCAGATGCTTTGACAAAGGCAGTCAAGCCCGATCGTTTTGTGAAGCTGAGAAATGGCTTAGGAGTGGTTTGCTTTGAGAATTTGAATTAAGGGGAAGTATTGCATTGTAATTCAAATTGTAGTTTGGGCCTTCAGGTGTTATGGGCCTGTGAAATGTAATTAGGCTTGGGTTTAGAATTGTTTGTAATCGGTTGATTACTATCTTGAGTTAGTTAGTTGTTAGTTTCTAACAGAAAATTAGTTACAACTTTATGCTTTATATTCATTCAGCGTAATCACAAAATTTTAGTGATAATACAATCTCATTATCTCTATCTCTATTTTTCTTCTTAAAACACTCTCTTCTTCCTCAAACCCGTGACTGATTTGTGAGACTTGATTTCCAATAGTTCTATGGGGGTTAAAGAAGACGGCGCGTGAGTGGCTGCAGTTGGAAAATGCTCATGGAAAAGCAGTGATAATTTATGAGGTTGGAAGTTGGAGAGGGGAGATGTACACACATATTTTGTGAGATGCCCACCGCATTCATTACACTTCACAGAACGGGCACATAGTATTAGTGGCTGATCTATTAAATATTTTGATTATTTTCTCATCAGTGTGTGATGTATTAGATGATTCCAATAGATGTTTCCTTAATTAGTAAGTACTATAATAGAAGATTATATAAGAAGCTATTGAATCAGAAGCTGCCACCTGTATAAACTTTCTATTGGTGGAGCCTTCTTATATCATAATTATAGATAAGAGTCACTCAATTTCATTGAACTCTATGTAAGTCACTCAATTAAAATGAATGAAATCTATAAGAAAAACAACGAAAAAGCAAGGTCTCTAAAACTTTCTACCTAATTTAAATGGAT
This sequence comes from Calophaca sinica, assembly GCA_037113605.1. NCBI lineage: Eukaryota > Viridiplantae > Streptophyta > Magnoliopsida > Fabales > Fabaceae > Calophaca > Calophaca sinica. The sequence goes on from CM073736.1 coordinate 8,313,611, forward strand.
ATATATTTGTACTTTGTAAAAACCAATGTATTAAAAATCGGACCGGACCGGCCGGTTGAACGGGAACCGGGCCATGATTTGGTCCGATTCACCCTCTAAAACCGGTTGCAAGAGAACCAGCCGGTTCTGTTAAAGAACCGATGAAGAACCGGACCGAACCGGGTAAAAACCGGGTTTTTTTTTGCCAAACCGGCCGGTTCGCAAAATGAGTTTTTTTTTATTATTATATTAAGGGCACAACGACGTCGTTTTATATTTTAACTTTTTTTTTCCCTACACCATTTTGCTTCTCAAACTCGACTACTTACGCCATTTTTCATATTTTTTTATTGAACGTAATAGTTAAGTCATATTTGAGATGGATGAATGTGTAATTTTTTGTTATATGTCGACTTATTAAGAAAATATTAAGTGAAGTATAATTTTTATGGTGTAAAGTTATGAATATCAGTTTATTTTTTGTTTATTATTTATTTATATATTGTATTAAATATTTTTTTAATAATATTTAATCGAACCCGGTTCGACCCCGGTCCAACCCCGGTCGAACCCAAAAACCCTGAACCCAGGCCCTCTCCGGTTCAATGCCCGGTCGGGTTTTTAATACCTTGGTAAAAACAACTTGTCCTTGTTATCTAACTTTTGAAATTCTAAGGTTCCATTCAATCACAATGATTCTCGAGGCTGCAGGTAACTATAAACAATGAAAAGGTAGCTTATAATTGATCTCCATTCGAAAACAAAGGACACAAATTTTAATCATTGATGGTCATGTATCAAGTATACTATTCATAATCAAAACTTTCTGAACACAAACCTGTATAGTATCGGGAATAAGATAATCATATAGTCATTATTGCTTTGAAACATCAGAACAATAAAATGCAAAAAACACTGTACATGTGGAGACTTTGCAAAATATATTAAAAAAATCCATCCTTAATTTCTTCAGCCATCGCTTCAAAAGAAGTGACTGAAACCACTGATGAGCTAAGTGTTGTAGACCCTCCTTTATGTTACACATTTGTGATATCCTCTTTCGTATATACTTTATTTGATTACTACACTTTAACAGGCCTGAGAATTAGTAAGGGGAAAAAACTGAATTAGAATTTCAGTACCATTTAAAAAAGAGAGATAATAGTGAACGGCTATATATAATGGGTAATTGAGTATAGCAGCCCTCATTACCAAGAATCTAATGAGCAAAATATAACGAACCTATAAAACACACTTCAAAAAAGAATGTGTGACATATGAAGATACTTGAATCAAGCACCTTCAAAAAGTTATGCAGAACCTAATGGAGCTCAAAATATGATAAGCAGAGAAATAAGCAAGGAAGAAGAAAGGAAATAATATTTGAGATATAAAACTGAATGCAACAGTGAAAGTCAGCTATTACATCAGAATTCCAGAGCTGAGAGCTCCTCAGAGAATATCCTCTCTGTCACAATAACAAACTAATCATTTCCTTGGGTACCCCCTCACGTATCCCCACCTCCCTATTCTATACTATCAACTCTGTAACAAACTGCCACCTCAGCAGTGCTCTCCCAATTATTCTACTAATTACTTAATTCTCCTTATTTCTCCTTTCTAGCCCTCCGCTCATAAACTTTCCACACCTTTGGCTTCCCTTGGCTGGGGTCTAATAACAAGTCCCTATCAGAACCTAATGCCCAAAAATGGAAATCAAGCAGGCACGACCAATCTAAAATTTGAGAGAAAAAAGAGGATATTTTTGAACTTAAGCATACTTATTACTCCAGACATATCATCCAGATAATACTTAGCTTTGCTAGGCTTTTGTGCAACCATGAAAGCAATTACAAAAGCATTGGTGGAAAGAATATTTCCTGATATTGCACTGCTAATTACTACTTCAAACATGTCCTTATCTGATTTGTCATGGCCAAGACACAACACAGAGTCGGATTGTTTCTCTTTCGGCCATATTGAGAGAAAATATCTATTCAGTATCTAAGCCTTTGCTTACATCTTGCAAGACACATGCAATTTACAAAAATCAAATAGAAGACATTTGATCTAAACCAAACAGGAAAAAAATCAAATAAAAATTAATTCATACAAAACCAATGAGGGACAAAAAAATCAAATATATTAACAAAGATGTTCAAAGATTTTCTATACAAAATTCATAACTGGATAATACTCCAACCAAAACTCCATAATAGGATACATCAATAGCATATAGAAAGTGTACCATTTTTACTTTCAAAGAGTAAAGAAGCCAAACATAGTAACTGTTTCATGTAGAGCAGATGGGTTAGAAGAACTTAAAGCAGTATGAAAGTGTTCATTAGTCACTAATACCATCTGGAGGTACGAAGAAAACATATTAGTTAGCACACAAAGAAAGCTAATTTGCCTCAAATTGCCTTCATACACAGTTCTATCTGTGAAGAACAATTGACAACTAACAGTTTCCATTGTAATAGGAAATCAATCAGTGACATTCTAAATAAATGTAAGCATCTACTAAAAGAAAAGCTAAATACTAATAAACAGAATCATTTCATTCTAAACCTCTATTAGTGAACACTTAATATTAATATTCTATTTTTAATGTCTCAGGCTATGGAACATCACCTTCCATAAAGCCAATTTAGCTCTTAATACAAGATCATTCAAGTCAGGTTTTTTTGTTATTGGGATAGGTGAATTCTTAAAGATCCATCCTCCGAAAGAACCGGACATGATAATTTTTCATCATCCGGCTCGAGCACGAATCAAACGAACCGAATGCATCTATAGAAAATATTTATATGCTATTCACACATATATGAAGATTCTATATAAGAAAATAGACCTGATTCTCGTTTTTTTCCTAAATTACAACTATCCATTGCAAAAAATTCAGTTCTTATTTTTAAGTAAATGTTTTCCCCCAAGTATTCAAAATGAAAAGTTCTTTCTGGGTGATCTCAAATCTTTTGACTATTATCCTTCCAAAAACGAATCTCGGGATTTTTTACATACAAAGGATTTACTTGTTACTAATATAATACAACCCCTATTCTTCTTTAGATCTACTTGTTTCGCTCCGATAGTATCATAAATTGACCTTCTAACAACCTATGCATTTTGTTATCATTTCCAATTGGATGATCCACTAATCCAACTGACAGAGAATTATAAAGTGGTGATCAATCGCAAAGAAGAATGTATGTACCTTCAAATCATAATGACTGATGACTCTTTGTTATTATGGAGCAAGTAAGGACTTGGTAGCACTGGATCTTCACAGGAAATTATTGAATGGTAGAGAGGAGCCAAATATGTTCTAGGTTTGTTGATAGCACTAAGATTTGTTGTGAGAATTTTGATCATGAAGATAGAATAATTAATATATTCCCATCAATTACAGATTTATGCTTACTGTAGTGCACACCAAGCTTGGCCAAAGAGAACTGGTAACAGTTAACATGTGGGCTGCTAATAAAAGGCAATAAATATGAATTACAGAAATGAAAGAAATACTGTAGATGCAGCAATTAGCCTTTAATAAATATCAAAATGAGCTACTCAGGCAAGAACTTAGAGTAACATTAGAAACACACAAATATAAACAATGCCTTTAAACATGTCAATTGTTGAATGGAGTTACTATAGTAGGAACTGCCACCGGTGACTTTCTCAATGCAGTCTGACTTTTCAAATATCAAATATAACTTAAAATAAGGAGGTTATTGGGCAATCCTATTGTTGGGCTGGTCAGTCACAATTCTGATAATCAAAATATCAGTTTGATTTATCTCCCATTGCAAATAGAATACTATCTTGCATGAAGAAAATACATATAAATGTAAAAACAAAACCTTATGAAGGCATAATGAAATCCCAAAATAAAATTACCTCTCCTTATTGATCAATGCATTTTAATGCATCTTTTATAGCAGTGCACTTAGTGTTCTTAAATATTTATTTTACCCAACAATTACTTTTTAGCATGGTTTTATATCTTTGGGTCATGATTGGGCTTTAGTGGAATTATTTGCTAATTTTCGGATTTTGTTATATCCTGACCCATGTTGCTTCTGCAGGCCATAACTTGGGCTATACTTGTCCGATTTCAGTGTTCTTTGTGGCGTTGGAAATCTAAGAAGCAGAGCTACAATTCTTATGTTGGGACCGAAGGCTAGTTCTGCCGTTTTGAAGGCCTAAATTCCACTTTACTGAAGCTGACGAGCTGCACTACGAGTTTTGGGCTTATTTTTAGTTTGTTATCGGGCTTTTATCTTATAACCCGTTTAGGGAATTAGGTTTTCGTTAAGCTGAGACTATTAGATAGAGGATCAGCCGTTTTCTTTCATTATCTTACGTTTTATTATTCACTTGCGTGCACTTAGCCTCCATGGAAGCCTAAGTTCCTAAGTTGATTCATCTGGTGAAAGGTTGTCGTTCTGATTTTGAGGTTCGCTTAATGTTTAATACAATTTCGTTTTAATTTCTTAAATTCCATCTCTATCAATTTCGAATTTGGTTTAAATGTTTGCAATCTATCCGATTCGTTTTCGCTTAGTTAATTGTTCGTTCATCATTGTAAAACGCGATTGTGTATAACGCTTGATTGTATGCATCTGTTTAAATCGTTAATATTTCAATTGCTTGATCGCTTAAGATTAATTGATTCGTAGAAATTGATAGAGGGTTGATTAGAATTTTATGATATTGGTTTGCGTTTAACGCGCTTGTCCGCTCCGTGGACCGATTGAACCATTGTTTTGCCGTAACGGTGTGGAATTTATAAACCGATTAACGCTTGTTTAGTTAGTTTATGTCAACCGTGAATTAATTAATTGAATTGTTGTTATTTAGAACTCGTGATAAATCCAAGACGTGCACCAAACCCGGTGAATCAATTGTCTCTATAACTCGATAATTCTCTCAACAAACTGCTTTCACAAAACCCCTTTTTCGTTATTGTCAATTTTCTTATTTCCCGAATTTGGTAAGTTTGGTGTTAGAGGTCTTGCGTCTACCACGCCTCTTTCGTTACTTATATTTCTTGTTTAATTATTTTGACCCGCGTACGACCGCTGATCACTTATCGAGCCAAAATTGCACCCTGGGTATTATCTCTCTGACCAGCATATGTTTTCTACAGAAGCTCCAACTGCAAAGAAGTCTTCATGTTGCGCATGACCGGGTGGCTTCTTCTTCTCTCCTTCCAAACCACCCTCCATAGATGAAGATCAATCTCACACTCGCACAAACCCCTAACAAATTGAACCCAACTAAACAATGAAACTTGCTCTCTTGCTCCCGAGAAGCCAAAATCTGCCCTCAGATGCAGCCCCTAAACAAAAACCCACAAAGAATATCAAAAAGTAGAAGAGAACCCCAAATGGTTCCATGAAAGCAAGTCAAGGAGCTCAAGAAAGGATGTGTAAATTTTCTGCATCATACTTTTTCAAATAATAAAATGAAATGGAAAAAATAGAACCAAATAGGAGGTTAAAGAAGGGTTACCCTTCACACTGAAACTCGCGATTCCACAGATGCAGAGCAATGTCGTCCCCGGAGAAAAGTCGTAAGCTCCGCCTTGCTCTGCTAGCGAGCGGTGATGCTCAGATTTGCTCTCCCCATAGGATCACAGTTCTCTTCAACCTCTGCGATGTTCCGCCACCGGTTACCTAGAGAGTTCGACAAATCCGTCAGATGAACACGAACTGAAATATTCGCTGGCAATCTTGTTTGCAATGAAAACACAAATGAAGAAAAGAAGAGAAGGCCACTCGCTGGAATTAAGAACACCACTGATGCGTTTGGTTTTACAACCTCGAAAGATGGAGGAGAGAAAGAAGGAGATGGAAAGAAAGTATGAATAATGGGGGTATAAATTCATCAGTCGAAATTTGAAATGGCACCATGAAAGAGGAGAGAAAGCATTCCTCGTGAACACAAACTCAAATTCCCAAGGCCCACAGCCAGTAGAAAAATAGCAGAATGCTGCCTTGATAATTAAAAAGCGTGTGACGTACCAAAGAAGAGAGATGTTGTGTATTATGGGGGTATTGGTTAGGCCGGACACTGGTTGGTTTTGGGTGGATTCGGGCCCAAAACCACCAACCCAGCCCAATTCATGGTGAATATCAACAGGCCCAATTCAGTCTAAAACTAATGTCGGTTTGTTCGGGTTCGGTTTCACGGTTTGGGCGGGTAATCGGTTGGGTAACGGCGGTTTGGGTCAGTTTTGGGCCACTCATATATTGGGGCCAATGATGTATTTTCCCAGTTTTTAATTGTGAAAATTATGCCTAAATTTATGGAGGGATTTAAATACATGCTTAAGACATCAAACCATTAAACCATCCATCTATTTAGACAGCACTTAAAAGTCAAAACCATTAAACCATTATCAAACATATAAAAAGGAAACACAAACGGGGAATTAAAAACATCCAAATTACATGACCACACTAAGACGAATTACATGTCATACTAAGAAAAAGGGAATATAAACAAGATGTATTACATGACCTACACTTGATGCAATTACATTGTTCATAAATGTTAAAACAGACACTAATTTCTAGCAACATTGAGTAGGTTGAATGTGACAATCAACAGTGAGGCATTTGGAATGGCAGTGCTCCTCCTTTGAACCTGCATTGGAATAAAATTACAAAATACAAGAATGAAGAACTTGTAGAATATTTTGAAATAGTAAATTGAAATTACAACATTACATGCAACAACTAAATATTTACGGTGAAGAACATGTAGAATATTTTAAAATAGTAAACTGAAATTACTTAAATGTATAGGAACACAAGTTATTTACACAAACCACACCTGAAACTTCTTCAGCATCTCCAACAACAAAGTTCAAATTTAATTTCAACAATATTCCTTTCAGATCTTTGAAATGCCCATATGATTGAATCCATAACAAGCTTCAATTGCTGATACAGATCACAAAAAAAATATCAGGGACAATCTACAATGATTGCAAGCTTTTACAGGCAGTCATATTTAACATCATAAAAAGTCAAGTAACCTGACTTGACAAGCAGATTAGTGCAGAGTAGAGAGGAGAACATAAGTCGGTGCTCTGGCTAATCTTCAAAATTATCTGTAATCATTTGTAATCTTGCATAGGCTAGACATAGAAGAAGCAATATCAATAAAAGCAATATCAAAAGCAGAAAGAAATTTTTTTTGTAGAGCTTGACAATGTTATTACTAACACTGTCAGAGGATCATTGTGGCATCCAGCAGTACCAACTTTATCATTCCTTTCCTATGCTGATTTCTTTACAGTGCGGCATCCTATGCATCAAACCTCATAATTAAAAATAGCAATACAAAATCAGACCAACAGAATCAAATAAATGAAAACAGAATCAAATAAATGAACAATAAAGTAAGGAAATTACCAAAACAAATGCAACGGAACATTTCAAGTTCAGCAAAAAGATAACTAGTTTCTTGTTCAAGTACCAAAACATTTAAGAACATTTAAGATTCATGCAATCCATCTCATTCAAAAAAAGGCAAAAAGCCACAATTAAGGTCACTTCCCATGAATGACTCCAAAAAAGTTGTTATAACTGCACAAAATTTAACAAAACTGAATTAGTACATAAAAAATACACACAAAATTAAGAAGTTCATTGACATTTAGCTACTTACACTTGAATTTTTTTCAATCACAGCCACTTGGTCATGGATCGAGATGACCCTCACCCAAATTGATCCACTCAACAAATTTCTCCAACATTAATTGAGCATTTATGAAATTCTACAAAGATACATAAAAAATAAATATCAATGAAAAACATATAAAAATAAAGAATACAAAGGTAAAATGGTTGAAATTGTTACCTGATACAACATCCTCGGCTACCACATACTCTTCATCGAGATTAACATCTTTGAATTGACAAAAAGAAGGTCTCAACCAGTTTTGAGTACAAATAAGTGCTTCTGCCATTTCAGGGTTTAGACAGCTTCTATATGTATCAATAACCCTCCCACCAGCACTGAAAGCACTTTTAGAAGCCACTGTTGAGACTGGTGTGGCTATAAGATCTCTGACTATCGTACATAATATGGGGTACCGAGATGCATTTTGTTTCCACCATATAAGAATATCAAAGTTGACATCCCCACTTATGTTAGATTCAGTCAGATACCTCTCAAGCTCATTTTGTTTGTCAATGGAGCCTTTTTCCATCAAATGTTGCTTGAAAGCATCGTCTCTCGCCTGAGAAGATGATATTTCAGCAACAACAGGTACTGAAACACCTATTGATGGACCAGTAGTGGGCTGTCTTGAAGTGTTTTGGCCTTCATATTTTTGTTTATACCAATTGTACATTGAAAACAAATTTTTTTTCACAGATGTGGAAAGATTAGTTGCAAAGTTAGAGGATTCACCATACATTTGCTTAAACGACCACTCAACATACTGCAACTTATACCGGGGATCAAATATTGTACCAAAGTAAATAAACTGGTTTATGTTTTCAATTTTCCCCCAATATTTTTCATACTTTTTCTTCATTTCCACACCCATAGCGGCCAAAATTGTATTTAGATTCATTGCGGACTGATTCAGCTCACAATAGATGGAAGATAGTTGTCGAAAGGCTGAATGCAAACTAGCTTCTTGTGAAGAAGAAAATACCATAATAGCCTCATAGAAAATTTTCAAAAATTTCACAAACGCATGAATGTTGTCCCAATCATCCAAACTAGGAGGACCAGCAGTCCCAAAGTACTCCACATAGCTTGGGTCCTCATATTCCAACTTCTCAAAGGCAGCTTGAAATTTCTCTACTGCCTCTAACATCATGTATGTGGAGTTCCATCTAGTTGAAACATCTAGACACACAAGTTTTTTACAAGATATTTTGGAGAATTCTACACAATCTTTGAACTTGTCAGCCCTAACAGGTGATGACCTAACAAACCTAACAGCATTACGAATGCTGGATATAGAGCTGTGTTGCTCCTTTAACCCATCATTAACCACCAAATTTAGTACATGGGCACAACACCTCATGTGAAAAAAACCCCCATCAACCATCAACCCATTCATATTCTTCATCTTCTTCTTCAAATAGGCGACAGCAACATCATTGGAAGATGCATTGTCAACAGTAATTGTGGAAACACTCCTAATTCCCCAATCCTTTAATACCTCTTCAACTTTCCTACCTACGGTATCGCCTCTATGGTTGGGAACTACACAAAAGCTGATGATTTTTTTGTTACCAATTGACTTCAAACACAAGAGGGGGGTGAATTGTGATAGCGGTGCTTATATAAAAAATTACAGAAAATAAATGACCGAATAATAAATAAAGAACAAAAATAAATAAAGTGCTTGAATGATAAAGAGACAGAGAGCAAAGAAGAGCACGCAGCAATTTATACAGGTTCGGCCACCAAACACCCCTGTGGCCTACGTCCTGTCCCCAAAGCAAACCACTATGGGATTTTCACTAAATCACTAGCTTTTAAATCAGGTACAGCTAGAAACCTTTACAACTCTATACCAGAGCAATACGTTCAAGAGATATCACCTCTTTATGAACACCTTGGGATTCCTACCCAAAAAGAAATGATTTTCACAAATAAAATGAGACGAGAAAGATACACTCAATAGTGCAGATATAACAAATTGAAGCTCAAATAATACAACTCAAATTTTGTAGAATAAAAAGACTCTCAGAAAATTGTGCTCAAATAAGTGTGAGTGATGAAAAATATTTGACAGAGTTTTTGGCACAAAAATTAAGCACTGCGTCGTTATTGTTGTTTTTAAGAAAGAGCACAGCGTTGTTAATTTATAGACCGACCGAGGAGCGCGTTTGCTATGCGTTTTGATTTGTCCGTTGGGACGATTTGACCGCTGCACAGGATCTGTCCGTTGGAATTTGTCCGTTGCGTTGAAAACACGGAGACGGCTCGCATACGACCTCAAGACACTCGCAGACGACCTCGCCACACTCGGCCAGACGACACGACCGCGGCTCGGCATATGACCTCTGAACAGCTCGGCAAAAGACCTCGGCACACAGCTCTGTATACGACCTCCTCATCAGCTCGGTCCTCATAGCTCGGCACGCGACCTCATCGGCACGCGACAAGAGCTCATCACGCGACCTCGGTACGCGACCTCACAAGCTTGACACGCGACTTCCTCAGAGCTCAACATCCGACTTCCTCCTCAGCTCGACATCCGATTTCCTCAGAGCTCGACATACGACTTCCTCAGATCTCGACACGCGACTTAATCCTCAGCTCGACATCCGACACGAGATATGCATGTCAAAATATTTTGTGCGTGTGTGATTTAATTTTAATTGAGAGCTTTTTATTACTACTTACAAATTGTCTTAATAAAGATAAATAAATACCCAGAACCCAAAGACTTGAGAAACAATCATTCTTGATACGCGTCTTGGTATTCTTTTCCACTTTTTGCACGGTTGACTATTTGCAAAGCTCCCTTTTGTCAATCATCAAAATCATCCTGTCAAGGCATGTATTCACAGACTCCCCCTTTTTGATGATGACAAACATCTCATGGAGGGAATTTAGTAAAATATAATCATGATATAGCAATGAGATATAAGCATGGTTTTTCAATAAAAGATATCAGAGTTTAAGCACAATATTTAGAAAAACTCCCCCTCACAATAGGCAATACTTAAAAGATCACTCCCCCTGAATCATGCATTCATGTAACTCTCCCCTTTGGCAACATCAAAAGCGGAAAGACAAATAAAAGCAAGGCATATATTCAGATTAAACAAGCATATTTTTGATAGTTCACGTGATACCAAGCTTGGTGTGATGATGAGCTGGTTGGACATGATTAGCTAGTTGCATAAGACAAATCGTCACCCACTCATTATTCCGCATTTAAAAGAAAATGGAAGGGGAAAAGACCTCTATACTTACTTACTTCGACCGACTTACCACCTTCATCTTTGTCAAGATAGCATGAAGTGCTCATTGGAGTTGAGATTTCTTTTGCATCGGTCATTCCAAATTTCTTGAGTAAATCCTTGCAATATGAATATTCCTTCCTTTGTTTGTTTGATTTGAAGTCCAAGGAAGTAATTTAGCTCTCCCATCATTGACATTTCAAATTCACTTTGCATGATATCAGAAAATTCCTTACACAAGGATTCATTAGTAGCACCAAATATTATATCATCGACATAAATTTGAACAAGTAAAATGTCATGATTTTTGTGTTTAATGAAAAGAGTGGTATCAACTTTTCCTCTTTCAAAACCTTTTTCAAGTAAATATTTGCTCAATCCTTCGTATGCAAGCTTCTGAGCTTGTTTTAAAACCATATAAAGCCTTTTCAATTGGAAACCATGATTTGGAAGTTCAAAATTTTCAAAAGCGGGGGGTTGATCAACATATACTTCTTCTTGAATAAAACCATTTAGAAATGCACTCTTAACATCCATTTGAAAAAGTTTAAAATCCATGATGCATGCAAATGCGAGAAGCATGCGAATAGCTTCTAATCTAGCTACTGCATAGGTTTCATCGAAATCTATGCCCTCTTGTTGATTATAGCCTTTGCAACAAGTCTAGCTTTATTTCTAACAATGATACTGCTTTCATCAAGCTTGTTATAAAGACCCATTTGGTCCCAATGACTAGTGATCTTTAAAGCTCAGGACAAGTTCCCAAACATCATTTCTCTCAAATTGATTTAATTCCTCTTGCATAGCAAAGGTCCAATGCTCATCAAAGATGGCTTCATTGACGTCATTTGGTTCAATTTGAGAGACAAAGGCCATATGATGACATGCATGATTAAGAGAGTTTCGAGTCATACCCATTTCTTTGAGATATCACCTATTATGTTGTCAAGAGGATGGTTCTTTGAGACTCTCCATTCCTTTGGAAGATTTGAGTGAGAGAGTTCTTGAGAGGGTTGAGGCAAGGACTCTTGATCCTCCTTGAACTTTTGATCTCTCTTGTTCCTCTCTAAATAGTATCTCCCAAATACTTCGCAAGATCATCAACACTTTCTTCTACATCAAGATTTGGGTTAGATTCATCAAAGAAACATGCATGATTCTTCAACAAATTCAAGTTCTTTTATTAAAAATTCAAAAGCTTTACTAGAAGTGGAATATCCAAAAATAAACCTTCATCACCTTTAGCATCAAATTTACCAAGGTTATTCTTACCATTGTTTAGGACAAAACACTTGCATCCGAAAAACGTGAAGGTAGAAATGTTGGGCTTCCTTCCTTTGTAGAGTTCATACGGTGTTTGCTAAGGATCGGCCTTATAAGAACTCGATTCATCACATGCAAGTGTCTCACGGCATCTCCACCAAAAGTACTTAGGAAGGTTAGTCTCATTGAGCATCGTCTCGCTTAGCTCTTCAAGAGACCGATTTTTCCTTTCAACCACTCCATTTTGTTGCGGTGTCCTTGGAGGCGAGAAAGTTGTGATCAATGCCATTTTCTCAGTGCAAAATGCTTCAAATGCTTCATTCTCAAATTCCCACCATGATCACTTCGAATGGAAGCAATGTTAAGTCCGCTTTCTCATTTTGTATAACCTTTGCAAGTTTTCAAAAGCATTAAAAGCATCATTTTTGTGAGAAATAAATAAAGTCCATGTATAGCGAGAATAGTCGTCCCACAATAACAAGAGCATAGTAATTGCCACCAAAGCTTTTAGTTCTAGAAGGGCCAAATAAATCCATATGTAAAAGTTGTAAAGGCCGGTTTGTAGAAACAATATTTTTAGATTTGAAAGATGCCTTTACTTGTGTTCCTTTTTGACATGCATCACAAAGTTTATCTTTTCAAAACGGCTTTGGTAAGCAAATTACTAACTCTTTACGAACCAATTTATTAAGATGCTCCATGTGAATATGAGCCATTCTTCTATGCCATAGCCAAGATTCATTCTCTTTACTAAAAAGACGATGCATCATTTGAAGGTAGTTCATCTAAATTAACCATATAGATATTTCCAATTTAGATCCAACGAAACTCGCATTTTTATTAAAAGAATTTACGACCATGCATTTTGAAGAATCAAATATAACATTATTGCCTTTGTCGAAAGTTGACTAATACTTAGCAAGTTATGTTTCAAAACCTTCCACATACAAGACATTCTCTATAATGGGATTAGGACTCTTACCAATAGTACCAATCCCAAGAATTTTACCTTTGTTGTTGTCACCATACCTGGGACATAACCACTATTCTTAGGTACCGATGAGGAGAACTTGCTTTTGTCTCCTGTCATGTGCTTTGAACAGTATTATCAAGACACCAATTTAAGTCCTTGGCTTTCAAGCACACCTACAACAACAAATCATATTTTAACCTTTGGTACCCAAACCATCTTGGGTCCATATGAGTTAGTCTTGGGCAAGGTGCCCTTTGGAATCCACATCTTTTGCCAACTACATTTTTATTCTTTCTAATATTGCAAATAGAGGCAAAGGTGTGACCATTTCTACCACAGTGAAAGCATTTAATGAAAGGACTACTTGAGGTTTGTTGTGATTGAAGAGTTTAAAGATTTTTTCATGAATTTTTGGATGATAACCTAAACCAATTTTCCAAAGTACCTTTTTGATTTCCTAACATAATGTTTAGATTATCTCTTCCCATCGTAAATTTTGCAAGAGTGTTATTTAAATCCTTAACCTTATTTTTCAAAACACTACACTCATTGCATTTTAAAACTTCATCCTTTTTATTTTCACAACATATGGGAGGAGAAGTTTCAATCACAAGAATCCTTGTTTTTCTTTACGAATCACTATCTCTTTGTTTAAAATTTCAATTTTTGATTCAAGAGAAGAGATGGTTTTCTTAGAAGAAAGAACAATTTTTCCAAGTTTAATCGTTTCATTATTGAATTCTTCACAAGAGCAAGTAATTCATCATAAGTTAAAGAAGAGTCGATCATAAAATTTACCTCATCTTCATCATGATTTGCCATTAGACTAAGGTGAGCTCTCTTCATTTTCAGATTCATCGGAAGAATCCATATCATTATCATCCCAGGCAATGTAAGCTCTTTCTTCCCTTCAATCCTTTGGTGGTTTCTTTTCAAATTTCTCATTCCTCGTTTGGTTTTGAGGACAATCGGGTTTTATGTGACCTTTCTTTCCACACTTGTAAAGGTAGGATTAAAAGAAGTTGTTTCATCACTTTTCTTTTTGAGAGCTTGGGAACTTACCTTTGTTTCGAGTCTCATGAACCTTTTGAATTTGCGAACCATTAGACTCATGTTTTCCTCATTATTTTCATCTTCAAGGAAATCACATTCGTCATCGTCAGTTTCTCAATGCTTGCTTGAGGCGAGCCACTTTCTTTTTCTTATCACCTTCTTTCCATGAGACGATTTAGTTCAATTTCATGTTCCCGCAATTTTCCAAACAAAGTAGCCAAGGTCATAGAAGATAAGTCTCTAGATTCAGCTATAGCGGTGACTCTTGGGTTGCCAATTCTGTTTAGACATCTAAGAACTTTGTTAATCAAATCTTCATTCAAGACTTTCCAAGAGCTCGAGATGGTTTATTATATGGATGAACCTTTTTGCATATCTTGTATGTTTTCACTTGGTTTCATCCTAAATAACTCATACTCATGGGTTAATGTGTTCATTCGAGCCCTCTTGACCTTTCAGTAGTACCTTCATGGGTCAATGTAAGGGTGTCCCACATTTCTTTAGTACTTGATCTTGCAATTTGAGACCCCTATAGAACTCATCGTAGCTTAAAGCAGTGATGATGTTCTTAGCCTTCAAATTGTATTGGACCTTTTTCTTATCATCTTGATCCCAAAGTGATCTTGGTTTGTCTACCACTGCATCATTAATTGATTGAGTGGGGACAAATGGACCATTTTCCACAAAGATCCCAAATATCAAGATCAACACCCTCAAGAAAGATTTGCATTCTATCCTTCCAATAACCATACCCCTCACCATTGAAAAATGGGGTCTGTCTCATGGAAGTTCCCTCAGAATTGTTTGAAGTCATTCTCTTGAGACTGCCAGTTAAGTCCTTTATACAAGATTCTAGCTCGATACCAATTGTTACCAATTGACTTCAAACACAAGAGGGTGAATTGTGATAGCGGTGCTTATATAAAAATTACAGTAAAATAAATGACCGAATAATAAATAAAGAACAAAAATAAATAAAGTGCTTGAATGATAAAGAGACAGAGCAAAGAAAAGCAGCCAATTTATACAGTTCGGCCACCAAACACCTGCGTGGCCTCACGTCTGTCCCCAAAGCAAACCACTATGGGATTTTCACTAAATCACTAGCTTTTAAATCAGTACAGCTAGAAACCTTTACAACTCTATACTTGAGCAATACGTTCAAGAGATATCACCTCTTTATGAACACCTCGGGATTCCTACCCAAAAGAAATGATTTTCACAAATAAAATGAGACGAGAAAGATACACTCAATAGTGCGGATATAACAAATTGAAGCTCAAATAATACAACTCAAATTTTTGTAGAATAAAAAGACTCTCGAAAATTGTGCTCAAATAAGTGTGAGTGATGAAAAATATTTGATGTAGTTTTTGGCACAAAAATTAAGCAATCAAGTCGTTATTGTTGTTTTTAAGAAAGAGCAAATACAGTTAATTTATAGACTAATTCGCAGGAGCGCTGTCTGCTATGCGTTTGATTTGTCCGTTGGACGATTTGACTGTACGTGGATGCATCTGTTGGAATTTGTCCGCTTGCGTTGAAACACAGAGACGGCTCGCATACGACCTCAAGACAGCTCGCCAGGCTGACCGCCACACTGACCGACAGACGACCTCGACACAGCTCGGCATATGACCTCAACAGCGGCTCGGCAAAAGACTCCGGCACACGACTCTCAGATATCGACTCTCCCTCACTTCGGTCCTCGTAAGACGCGACCATCGGCAAGCACGCCGACAAGAGCTCATCACGCGACCTCGGCACGCGACCTCACAAGCTTGACACGCGACTTCCTCGTGAGCTCAACATCCGACTTCCTCCTCACCGGACATCCGATTTCCTCGGAGCTCGACATACGACTTCCCTCCCGGATCTCGACACGCGCGACTTAATCCTCATTTCGACATCCGAGCTCTCACTCGACATCCGGCACGAGATATGCATGTCAAAATATTTTGTGCGTGTGTGATTTAATTTTAATTGAGAGCTTTTATTACTACTTACAAATTGTCTTAATAAAGATAAATAAATACCTGTGAACCCAAAGACTTGAGAAACAATCATTCTTGATACGCGTCTTGGTATTCTTTTCCACTTTTTGCACGGTTGACTATTTGCAAAGCTCCCTTTTGTCAATCATCAAAATCATCCTGTCAAGGCATGTATTCACATTTTTTTTATACTTCCACTCACTATCTATGAAGTGTGCAATTAGGGTCAAATAGTTAAGATTCTGAATGGATGTCCAACAATCTGTAGTTAGTGCAACCCTAGTGGATTCTGATTTGAAAAGGGCTTTCAACTTAAGCTTTTCATCAAGATATAATTGGAAACAGTGCCTAGCTATGGTACGCCTAGATGGGACAACAAATTGGGGTTGGAACTGTCTAAGCATGTACTTAAATCCCTTCCCCTCTAATACCCTAAAGGGTTGTTCATCCATTATGACAAAAGTTACCACAACCCTTTTACAAGCTTCAACATCAAATCTAGTACTCATAGAACCTAAACCAGTGTTCTCTCCACGAGGAAATGTTAGGGTTTTTTGATTGGGGTCATTAATTACAGCATAGGGGTATTTAGTACACACCTTCATGTGAGCAAGCATGTTTGAAGTGCCATGCTTATTCGTGTCACACAAGTATTTTTTGTGACAATGTTTGCACGCAGCCATAGGTTCAGTTTGATCAGGTATTAAATTAAAATGGTCCCAGGCAGCAGAAGTTCGCCTAGGACCACTCGCATTGGGTTTCCTCTTCTTTCCAAGAGGAGGTTTGCCAACAGCAACTGCCTGTTCAGTGGGCTGAGCCCCACTGCCATCTATTACAACTAGAGCAGGATTTGGGATGGCACTACCAGCTTCAGCAGTGAGATTTTGAGGTGTTAGTGTAGAAAGCAGGTCTTGACCGGGCTGCTCCATCACTGAATTAATGAAGAAGCATAGTCAACAACCGCCACCCACATAACATAACAAAATTCTCAACTAAAGAAGGCTTGAAATTTGAACCACATTAAGTTCCCCCTTTTTGTAATTTTCATAGAAGTTACATCAGCCTTCTACAAACTTTTAAGTTAACTTAAGCCTTCTTAAATTTTCAACAAGCATACATCCAGACAAGAACACATTCAAATTAAAGCATACAAATAAAACATTTGGTTTACAAATTAAAGCATAGAACAACACATATTAAAGCATGCATACAAGTAGACATATTAAATTACACATTCATAACCTTAAAGCATGCATATAATTAAGATTGCAAGTAGTCTAAGACTAAGTAGACACTCCAATTACACATTCTGAACCAGTAAAAGCATAAAAATTAGCAAACAATCATGCAAACAAATCTGTAAAGCATGCAAATAAGCATACCATAAAGCATATAGTTTACAAATTAATGCATACAATAAAACATAGTAAAGCATGCATACAAGTAGACATATTAAAGTAGACATTCATAACCTTAAAGCATGCATACAATAATCATGTGCTATTCTATAGTAAGGTCACTCAAAAACAATTTCATTTAGGCAACTTACAAGTAAAAAGCCCAAACAAAGAACCAAATCTTTGATTGCTCTAAGTCTCCAAGATCCAGCACACTAAACCACCCAACAAAATCAAAATGTTAGTAAAAAGCAAAACATGGAAGCTAAACTCCAAAGAAGAAAAAAGGCAAAACCCTAAACACAAAGAAAAACACAAACCCTAACCTTAAAACCTCTGAACCAGAACAAAAGTCTTGCTTGGTCCAAGACTCCAATGAGCTGACTTCCTCCTTGGTTGTTCGAAGAAAACAAACACAGTCCCTAAAACAAACGTAAAAATCAAACAAACATCAAACTTAAATACACAAACAAACATGAACCAAAAAAAAAAAACACATTCCAGAATAAAATCAGTCACAAACCCTAAATCTAGAATGAAATCAAACAAACACCAACCCAAAATCCGAAAATAAACAAACCTTGATCTTCAGCCAAAAAAAAATTAGTCCATGCTCTTTGTTCCCCAGTGTTGTCGCAACAGGTACGAGAGAGGCAACAGGCGAGCGATTGAGTGCTAAGGGTCACTTGCTCTGAGATTAGGTCTCTGAGAGATGACAGAAAGATGAACAACGAAAAGAAATGAGAGGAAGATCACCACCGGTGCTAGATTTCACTTTCGGAGGGTTAGTTCATTCATTTGTTTGTGACTGAGTTGCGAGAGAACGAAACGAGATGATGGAGCGGCGCTAGGGTTTCGCGAGATTGAGATTGTTCATCTTTGTGAGTTATGTGTTGTTTGTGAGTTCTGAGCGGCGCTACTAGGTTATGTTTTGTCTTTCAGGGTAATTTTTTTTTTTAATCGCTGGGCCTGGTTGGTTGGTGTAGAGTTGAGCTGAGAGCTAAGTGTATTGGCCAACATTGGGCTTCTTCTACCTCGGTTGGGTCCGGCTATCGCCGGTACAAATTTTTGGCCCCGCCCGTCTGCACAAATCCAGCACAGCCCAACTGTTTTGATCCGCCTACCCGTTTAACCGACCCGATTCGGCCCAAGACGATGCGGGCCATCCAATCTCCTCTGGTTCGGGCTGGATCAGGCCCTTTTGTCCAGCCCTAGTATTGGTTGTTTGGTTGAAACGAGGGGAAGGGAGCGGAGAAATTTTAATGGAGGAGAGGGGAGGGGAAGAAAAGGGAGAGATTTAATTTGATTTTGTGTTTGGTTGAGAGGATGAAAGGGGAGGGAGGGAAGTCTTTGCTTGTTTGGTTCAGGAGAAGAGGGGATGAATTTTAATGGAGGGCAGAGGTTAATTTACTTGTATATCCTTATAGTCTTTTATATTATATTATATATAAAGATATTTAAGTAATTTTATTTTAAATAATTTAGGGTCTGTTTGGTTCAAACAAGGGGAAGGAAGGGGAGGGATTTTAATGGAGGGGAGGGGAGGGGATGGAAGGCGAAGGGGAAGGGAGGGGAGGAATTTAATTTGATTTTGTGTTTGGTTGAGAGGAGGGGAGGGGAAGAGAGGGAAGCCTTTACATGTTTGGTTCAGGAGGGGATGAGAGAGATTTTAATAGAGAGGAGGGATTAATTTACTGTATATCCTTATAGCTTTTTATGTTATATTATATATAAGGATATTTAAGTAATTTTAATCTCCCCTCCCTTTCCCTCCAAAACCTCCCACTTTGGAGGGGAGCCAAAATTGGCTTAGGAGGGATTTTGCTCCCCTCCCCTCCCCTCTCTTAAAAAAATTGAACCAACCAAATATAATTTAAAACAACCTCTCCCCTCCAAAACCCCAAACCAAACAGACCTTAAGTCTCTGGTAGTGTGACTTGGTGTCACTTTAGTCCCTAAAAGCATATAAACTTCAAAATAGTCCCTGTAAGTGTGTTCCGTCTGTCACTTTGGTCCCTGTCGTTAACAATTTCATTGACTCCGTGAGTAATTGGTCACTTTGGTCCCTGAAAGTGTAACTCGGTGTCACTTTAGTCCCTGAAAGCATATAAACTCCAAAATAGTCCTTGAAAATGTTTTACATTTGTCACTTTGGTCCCTATCGTTAGCCATTATTTTGGAACGAGAGATAATCAAATGGCTAATGGTAGGGACCAAAGTAACAAACTTATAACACTTTCAGGGACTATTTTGGAGTTGTTACTCTTATAGGGACCAAAGTGACACCGAGTTACACTTTCAGGGACCAATGTGACTAACTACTCACGGAGTCAATAAAATTGTTAACGGCAGGGACCAAAGTGACTGACGGAGCACACTTACAGAGACTATTTTAGAGTTTACATGCTTTCAGGGACTAAAGTGATACCGAGTCACACTTCTAGGGACTTAAGTGACCAATACCCCTGTATATTATTGATAGAATTTATAGATGGGCCTATTTAATAGATGTCATAGAGTCCTCCCATCTTCCCAATAGTAAACATAAGATAAGACCTAAATTACCCAAATTAGAAAGGTAAAAGAGGTGTGTTTAAGAAGCTATTCACTAATAAGATGCCACCTGTAAAAACTTTCCTTAAGTGTTTATTGTTTTATTCTATTCTATTGATATGTGTGCAAATAGTCTGTTCATATACACTCTATTTGGGAGAGTGGAAAGAAAATAGAGGGGAAGAATTTTTTTTGGTAAAGTGTGAAAAAAATGCATTGATAAATGTGACAGACCAATAATAATATAACATATCATCAATTTTACACTTTAACCAATAAATTTTCTTTCCCCCACTTTCTTTCCTCCCACTTTCTTACATACCAAACATAACCATAGGGATTTATTGACTCTTTGCACAATAAGCTATAACCTACTAGGATTAAAGAGAAAATTTATTAAAATATTAAGAGTAAAAATAAGAAAAAAATAAAAACTATAAACTCAAATACTTCGAGATGAATTTGTTTACTAGATAAGTCTATATTTTTAGTTATAAGTAAAAGTGATTTGGGAGTTTTTTTTAAATAAGTATTAATTTGAATTTTTTCTTATGAAATAGGAGTATAAAATAAAATTAAATGGCAATCGGCAATATTTCGACATTATTTTTTGTTGGGTTTTAAAGCTAAATAAATAAACAGGAGTTGATTCGTTCTGAGCTACTGTGTACCGGCCCAGCTGCCCTCTAAAAGCTCTTTTCCAGTTTCCTTCCCACTGGTTGATAGTTGATGAAAAAGTCCTCTCTCGCTGCCTCTCCCTTCTCTATGTTATGTTAGTATATAATAATTATAAACCCTCTCTTTTTTAATTAAAAATACTCCACCATCTCGCTGGCGCTACCACTTTATTTTGAAAGTTTCATACTCCGTTCGAACACGCCAGACGGTAATATAAGAGGGTTAATTACTTACTAGTTCTCTCAGAATCTCTCTCTTATTTGAAGAAATGGGTCGCAGCAATGCAGATTATATGATGAGATGGTTGCTGCTTTTGTCAATGGGGTTATGGTATTTGTCTTTCTCCCCACACTGTATCGAAGCGACGTCGTCTACGCAGAGATACAAGAATGCATACGCGACGATGATGTATGTGGGTACGCCGAGGGACTACGAGTTCTACATCGCCGTCCGCGTCCTACTTAAATCCCTTTCCAAATTAAATGTTCAAGCCGATCTCGTCGTCATTGCTTCCCTCGATGTTCCTCTCCCATGGATTCGTGCTCTGTGAGTCATTCTCTTACCTCAACCACTTCCTTTTTTTTTTCTTTTTTCCTTTCCAAAAATTTAAAACTCGTTAATATCGTCTTTTTGGTTTGCTCCACGCTTTACCGCGTAGATTACAATTGCTTTTGCTTCGGTTAGATTCTAGAAATAAAATCACAAGTACTTACGAAGAGTAATTTTAATTTTAAGTTAGAAATTAATCTGAAGTAGGCCATTGCTCCCTAGAATTCCGTCGAGGCTATAGCGTTTGGTTGTCCGGTCGGAGCGCGCTATGTTTGGGGGTTGGGGGTTCGGAGACTCTCCGGAATAAACTTTTAAAATGTGAAATTTTATAACTTCATTTAACAAATTTATTTATTCACATCTATCTATGGAGGCATGTAACGTTACATAAGGTAAATAAATGTCCATTGCCGCGGTGAGGGTTGAATTGAAATCCCAAAAATATCTGGCCCAGATATTTTTGGGTTAAGTCAAGACTTTCTGTTTCTACTTTCCCAGTCACGAAGTGGAGCCCGCACAGTATTGACTTTCTTTATCATTTTCATTCTTTTTTTAAAAAAATTTGTCAGTAGAATTAATTTTGTAAATACTTATAATTTTTAGTTTTTATGGTAAATAAAATAACTTTAAGAGTAAAATTACAAAATTTAAAATCACTCTGATTATCTTTTAGAAATATTTTTATTTTATTAATTATTTTTTAATGTTACTTTTTATAATTAATTTTACTAAGATTTAAATTAAACTTATTATAATCATTATTATGAATTATTCTTAATTAATTGTTGAGAATACTAACGATCACCTGTAAGTTACTGGTATGATTAAAGAAACAATCAAAATACTGAGTAATTTGCGCGTGGAGTACGAGCTGTAAACCACGGTTTCAACCTTGTGTTTGATAACTGTGTCTGTGTATCCTCTCTGTTGGTTTTTGGTGCATCATACATGACATTTACTAGTATATGCTACCACTTAATTTGCATTCTATTAACCGCCTTAGCATAGTAGCATTACACCCAAATAAAGTTTCATTATGTCAGGGGATAATGAAGGTGCAGCTTCATATAATAATTTTAGAATTGATTTGTCATATAATGTTTGTTAAGTTACTTTTTTTTTGAATTTTATATCCTATTGAAAACACAAAAGTATTTAATTGAATTTAATAATTTAAAAAAAATCAATAAAGTGGATTTGCAACTGTCTTATTCATTTTTTAATAATATTAACAAGAGTTTTTAATATTAAAAATAAAAAATAAATAGTAAATTTTGAATTTTTAAATTACAATTTTTTATTTATAAGTTTTTGATTTTTAAAAAATGACCCTCTTCTTTCTTTCCTTGTTGAAGGGGAAGCTTTATAAGAAAACATTAGTTGTTAGTCAAACTAACATATGGAACCCGTGCTGAGCACGAGAGAAAATGAGCAAGAATTTTTTTTATATTTTATATAAAAGATGGAGATCTTGTTACATAGTGCAACGACCGAACCAAACTTAATGTAATTAATTTTCTTAAATAAATAATAAAATAATAAATGAATCCAATGATATCCTATGCCAAGTAAAGCTACCGGCTTGTTTTATTTGAATTTTTGCATAATTGAAAGGTAGATGGCAATCAGCTGAACAAACTTTGACCCTTAGTCCTCTTTATTTGTCAATAGTCACCAAATGGCACCATCCAACAGCTCCGAACTGCAAGTCTTCCCCTTGGCAAGTTACCACTATTCACTAACTAGTCAAAGCAATTGAATCCCACGATAGAATGACATAACAGATAAGTAGATACTAGTAAGTAGATTAGTGGATCTGGATTCCACGCAGTTACGGAATTACACATTTAACGCAGCTGGTTGATCTAGACTGTTGAATCAATGTTGGCAAAAAAAAGTATAAAATACAAAATTGAACATGAATCGTCTGATCTTAATCTAACAGTCCAGTTTGGCGACCGAGTGATTGAGTGAATACAACTAATCCAAATCCATCACTCAATGGAGAAGCTATGAGTAGCTTTTCAAGCTTTCCAAAATTATCCATAGTATTTTTCTAAATTTCAAAACTTACCTACATAGTTAGTACAACCCCATTTTAATTTAATAATTAATAATAACTGAAACTCACTTTGATTTGATCCATCCAACGACAAAGCCAACCAATTAGAGAGCACTTTTTTTTCAGAAATTTTGTTGCCTTTCTTTTTGTTTGGTCAGTCCACTTGCAATGCATTAATTTGTTACAGTTGGTGAATTTACCACTGGTGTTTTTATGGGTTGTACTTGTATCAGTGAAGAGGAAGATGGTGCGAAAGTGCTGAGGGTGGAAAACATGGACAATCCCTACAAGCATCAGGATAATTTTGACAAGAGATTTAAGTTATCATTGAACAAACTCTATGCGTGGAGCTTAGTGGACTATGACAGGGTCGTCATGCTGGACGCTGATAACCTGTTCCTTCAAAACACTGATGAATTGTTTCAATGTGGACAATTCTGTGCGGTCTTTATCAATCCTTGCGTCTTCCATACTGGCCTCTTCGTCTTGCAGGTAAATTTGCCTAAAAATTCATCCTACCAAAACGAAATATAATTCCATGCTGATCAGCAACCATGCATACTTGTTTTTATTTCAAAATTTCGTTTTTGAGGAAGTAAAATTAGTAACCAACTCCATCAAAAAAAAAAAAAATTAGTAACCAACTTCATATGGCTAAAACCATTTTTATTCTTATCTTCCAAATAATACAACAGCTATTTTATATAATATAATATATTATAAAAATGTCCTGCAATGAGTATTGTTAAAACACTAGTTAAAAACTTAAGAAATGGAAATTAATTATTAAAAATTGTCACATTTTATATATTAATGACTTAAATTTTACTTATTCCAAAAAAATAATACTTTTTATTGGTATTTTTGGTATCTATGTAATGCTCAACTTTTTGGAAAAAAGAATTTTTATCTTGCATTAGTTCATTAAGGGTTTGACCATCATAATTCATAGTTGATTTCTGTCATAAGGCTTCTAATTATGTGATATATTGGCAGCCATCTATGGTCGTGTTCAAGGACATGGTTCATGAATTACAGAATGGGAGAGAAAATCCAGATGGTGCAGACCAGGGTTTTATAGCTAGCTATTTCCCCGAGTTGCTTGATAAGCCAATGTTTCATCCTCCTCCAAATGGCACCAAGCTTGACGGAACATATAGGCTTCCTTTAGGTTATCAAATGGATGCTTCTTACTACTGTAAGTAAATTACAATAGAAAAAAGTTCTTTAAATATTTTAAACTGCACTTTTGGATGGTTCATTGGAATCTAAGTTTGTGCCAATGTCCTTCCTTACCTCAGATCTTAAACTTCGCTGGAGCATACCCTGTGGACCAAATAGTGTGATCACATTCCCAGGGGCACCATGGTTGAAGCCATGGTATTGGTGGTCGTGGCCTGTCCTGCCACTAGGCCTCCAGTGGCATGAACATCGTCGTCAAACTATAGGGTAAGCTGTTTTTTTTCTTTTCCTTTTTTTTTTGTTCTCTGATTTTGTACATGATTTTGAATGGAATTGGTTTATGTTTGGATACTCTAAAAGCACGTTTGACATAAAGCATAGTGTAAATCTTCAACCTAACACAAGTATACATTTGATGACTTCTAGTCAAATCGATGTTTTGAAACAAAATCAATTTTGACAGTTTGTAACTAATTTTGGACAAAATCAATTTTGGTATCTTCTACTGTAAAATCAAACACACCAAGAAATATCTCCCTCTCTTTTGTCACGCCATTGCTTTCGGGAGATAGATACTAAGTAATCTTTTTAACATTAAGAATTCTGTTGTAATATTTGACAAATCATTGGTGCAGGTATGGTGCCGAGATGGCAGTGATACTTATCCAATCTGCAATATATATGGGAATAATAGCAATAACGCGTTTGGCAAGGCCAAGCCTTTCAAAGCTATGTTACAGGCGCTCTGATAAGAGCAACAACCTAGTGCACAACAGCCTCAAATCAGTAGCATTGTGGTGCATACTTGCTGCTTACGTAACACCGTTCTTTATCATTCCTCACACGGTTCATCCTTTACTTGGATGGATCCTGTATCTGTTTGGTGCTTTTGTACTTTGCTCAATTGCAATTGATGTCTTTCTACTACCAATGCTGCCAGTTTTGGTACCGTGGATTGGGATTTTTGGGGTCCTGATGGTCATGGCATTTCCTTGGTATCCAGATGGGGTAGTAAGAGCTCTGTCTGTTTTTGGCTATGCTTTCTGTTTTGCACCATTTTTGTGGGTATCTATGGTGAGGATTGTGGCAGGTCTTCAACTATCTCTAGAAAGGGAAGCTTTTTTGCCAAGATTCGGAGAATCTGCTCCACATTCTTGGTTTAACAAGTGATATGGACTTTGAATCATGAAGGCGTTATAGCTGAAACCAAAAGACGCGGCGACCATTTTGCCCCATGAAGATACAAGATTGTTTGCTATTAGTCATATCTTAATTTTACCGTTCACAAAATTTTGTTACAGTTTTTTTATCCCCAGATGCAGCTCAGTTGGTGATGCTTCGAAGGATGTTCAAATCCAAACAAATATAAAAAAACCGCAAACTAATCTTAAAAAAAATCAAAAATCACAAAATAACCGATTTCTGTCAACCGCACGGCTCAGTTTGCAATTGGGTTACCCGAAACCGAACAAAACCGAACTGCTAGATCGTATAAAACCCCCTGCTAGTAGTGTTTGCATGGTGCTTTTCACCCTCATTTATGCAAAACCTTCATTTCATTTATGCCCATCTCTAACATAAAAACGTGTCTACATTGTCAGGTGGGTTCCCTCCCTTAAGTGGGACCCACAAGATAAAAGAAAAAATTGAAGAATGAAATCGATAAAACTATGTGAAAGATATGATGCAAATATGTTTTTCCAATAAAAATAGGAAACAAAAAATAAATAAAATATTTACAAAGAGAAAATAAGAGAAATCATATGTCAATCTTGAGTAGGGATGGCAAAAAAACCCGTACCCGCGGGTAAAATCCTCCACGGATTTGAAATGGGTAGTGTTCCGGATTGGGCCGAGGCCCAATCCGGAGATCCAACGCGAATTGGCCCATATCCGCTCGCTTCTCGGCCTTCCCTCGAGGCCACGTTTCCGATCGCCTCTCCGCCTTCCCTCAACGCGGCTGACCCAACGGTTCTCAGCATTAAAGGAATTTAATGCCGACTTAGGAGTTTCCACGGGCGGTTACTCATCGTCAGTCCTCAACTAATATTTAAAGAAGACCGCCGAATCGGTCGAGGTAATGATTCTTCTACCACCTCTTTACTCACCTCGACACACATCGACGGCGCCGAGTGTTTGCAGATACACCACCCAACACGCCGCCGTCATCCGTCGCGAGCACAACCGCCCGCTTCCTCCGGTTATCCTCCTCAAGTTCGCTCGTAACATTGGCGCCGTCTGGGGAATCGCTTCGATTTCATCTTCTTTGTCGAAGTCTCCTTCTTCACTCGACGATGATCGGATCGGCGCGTCAGGTCGCGACTAGCGCTCCACTCATGCGAACGCAGATCTTGAACCACCAAACCCGCCGATAGCTCGGCAGAACCACCTTCTCCGGCATGACGACGTCCGATCGTTATCGCTCAAACCGATGTCGGAGCGGAGACCGCCGCCATCCTCATTCGCGAAGTTCCGCGAATTCATCCGACGCCATGCCGGGCGATGCATGCTCGTAATCAACGCCTCGATCGAATGGAGAATCGCCAGGCGAACTCTCCGCCGCGTTGCCACAGATCGAAACGAAAGATCGAATCTCGTTCTCCTCGGAGATCGAAGTGAGTCCAAAGTCTCAGACTGCTCATCGCCACCACCGTGGCACGACTCCACGCCGCTCTGGGCATAGAGCACTCCGCCGTGCTCATTTTGTCTCATCAACCCCTTCTCAGAGCGATGACACAGATGACGCGTGCAAGGCCTTTGGTCCTTTTACGTCCAAGATTATGAGATTCCCGATTCCGAAGCATCTTCAGAAATCGCCCTCGTTGGACTCCTACGACGGGACCACCGACCCGACGAACATGTTGGTCGCTTTGACACCGCCATGGACTATCGAGGCGCCAGGCGGCCTGAAAGTGCGTAATCTTTCCTCACTCTGAAGAAGTCGGCTTTGTCTTGGTTCCGGACTCTTAAGAGAAATTCCATTGGATCGTGGATCGAAGTTCGCCGACCGCCTCCGCACATTTCACCGCATCTAAAGCCCAACCCAAGTCGACAGCCATTTCTAGCCGCGATTCAGAAGAAAGGTGAGTCTATCGTAAACTATGTCGAGCGTTTCAACAAAGAAGCCATTTTGGTGAAAAATGCTCGACGAGATGAAACTATACTTGCTAGAGCAAGGCCTGGTCGAAGGAAGTTTATTCAAAGGTCGACATTGGTGTCGACAAACCGAGGTCCTCGACCGAGTTCTGGCGAGCTCGTAAATTTATGAATTACGAAGAGAAGTTGATAGCCTCAAAAGCCAAAGACAAATCCCCGAGCAACACCGACAAGCAAAGATGAAGAAATATTATAGTTGAAACAAATGTATCCTAAACACATAAATGTGAAGCGGTGAAGTATGATTGAAGAAATACGCAATCGGCATTTATTTACTATCAAAACCTTGCACCTTCGATGGAACCTCGTGTCGAGACCGCGCGTGCACGAGATCGTGATAAAGCCTTGTGCCTCGCACAAGCACCGATGAAGAGATCGAGCCTCGTGTCGAGACCGCGTGCACGAGCTCGTGATAAAGCCTTGTGCGCTTGCACAAGCACCTCTGCAGCAATGTGGATACGCATCCGAAGACTGAGCCGACCTACCAGGCCCACCTCGCAATTTCAAAATTCGCACGAGCTTAAACTCGGCTCGCTATTGACCTTGATTATTTGATGACCCCAACCTTGCCGCTGACAACGGATCAACTACTCCCACATGGAAGTATAAAACTCGACTACGAGCACTTTACTCAAAGATAAAATTAACGCTAACTTTATTACATCAAGTTGTTGCAAATTGTCTATACTTTGACAGAATTTTGCAAATTCCAAGAACTTGAACGCGGCAAAGATGAAGCCCGAGATCGAGCTCGTGATAAAGCCTTGTGCGTTAGCACAAGCACCGATGAAGAGATCGACCTCGTCTGCGAGACCGCGCGCACGAGCTCGTGATAAAGCCTTGTGCGCTGGGCACAAGCACCGATGAAGAGATCGACCTGCGTCGAGACCGCGTGCACGAGCTCGTGATAAAGCCTTGTGCGCGCTGGGCACAAGCACCGATGAAGAGATCGACCTCGTCGAGACCGCGCGGCACGAGCTCGTGATAAAGCCTTGTGCGTTGGCACAAGCACCTATGATCGACCTCGTGCCGAGACCGCGTGCACGAGCTCGTGATAAAGCCTTGTGCGTTGGCACAAGCACCTGATGAAGAGATCGACCTCGTGCCGAGACCGCGTGCACGAGCTCGTGATAAAGCCTTGTGCGTTGGCACAAGCACCTGATGAAGAGATCGGCCTCGTGCCGAGACCGCGCGCACGAGCTCGTGATAAAGCCTTGTCGACCTCGTGCCGAGACCGCGCGCACGAGCTCGTGATAAAGCCTTGTGCGTTGGCACAAGCACCTGATGAAGAGATCGACCTCGTGCCGAGACCGCGTGCACGAGCTCGCGATAAAGCCTTGTGCGTTGGCACAAGCACCTGTGATCGACCTCGTGCCGAGACCGCGTGCACGAGCTCGTGATAAAGCCTTGTGCGTTGGCACAAGCACCTGTGATCATAAAGCCTTGTGCGTTGGCACAAGCACCTGATGAAGAGATCGACCTCATGCCGAGACCGCGTGCACGAGCTCGTGATAAAGCCTTATCGACCTCGTGCCGAGACCGTGTGCACGAGCTCGTGATAAAGCCTTAAAGCCTCGTACCTTGCACAAGCACGTCAAGCCTCGTGTCGAATCGCCAAAGAAAGGTGGAACACGAAGGTCCCGAACGAACTGATAAACAAAGCACGACCCGACGACGCTTGCCGTTCCTACGAACAAAGACGTCGGACGTCGACATCAATGAACTTCAACAACAAGTCGCCACCTCGACATTCGAGCTAGCGACTTGGGGGGCAACTGTTCCGGACTGGGCCGAGGCCCAATCCGGAGATCCAATGCGAATTGGCCCATATCCGCTCGCTTCTCGGCCTTCCCTCGAGGCCACGTTTCCGATCGCCTCTCCGTCTTCCCTCAACGCGGCCGACCCAACGGTTCTCAGCATTAAAGGAATTTAATGTCGACTTCCGGAGCCACTGAATCTCATCTACTCCAGAATCACCCTCAACTAATATTTAAAGAAGACCGCCGAATCTGGCCGAGGTAATGATTCTTCTACCACCTCTTTACTCACCTCGACACACACCGACTGAAGCGCCGAGTGTTTGCAGTACACCACCCAACACGCCGCCGCCATCCGTCAGCGAGCACAACCGCATCCGCTTCCCTCCGGTCATCCTCCTCAAGTTCGCTCGTAATGTAGCTAAATGGGTACCCGCGGGTGTAACGGGGCGGGTTTTTTTTCTACCCGTGCATAAATGGGGTGGGTGCGGGTTTCATACTACCCACCCCACGGGTACCCGTATATATGAAATTACAAAAATATCTTCACTTATATAAATATAATTTAACCTAATTTCAGTGAGGGTTACTGTGTTCTAGTCGCAACAAGAACCAGGTGGTCAAAGTTTTGTTACTGAAGTGGTGGATACTTGATGGATATTGAGCTGTAACATTTTACTTGTTATGTTTTGATGTTGTTTAATTGGATATTTTATGGATATTTTGTTGTAATTTTCATGATATTGTTTTATGGATACTTGTTATGTATGGATGTTGTTAAATTTGGATGCACTCTTTTTCTAAGAACATGTGGTGGTATTTTGTAAATTCTCATTTGAAACTTTGTCTAAGAATCTAGATATAAAATAATTTTTCTTTAAAATAAGTGTATTTTTAAAGAATTTATTAAGTATCCATGAATACTCGCACTGCACTCTCAAAACTGCTAAAAACCCACACGCAGACGTGCAAATTATCCAACTTATGAGCGGCTACTACTACTCATGCCCGTGGAACCCCATTGTCATCCCTAATCTTGAGGAATGCTACGAACAAACGAGCGACACTCGCTGGTAAACACAAGCTCTTGTATTGGGCCACGTCACTCTTTTATAAAAATTGATTACCTGTTTACTGGTTCTCTCAGTTGAGTATTTTTAACACTTCAACTTTGTTTTTTAACATCTCAAAAGCCCTCTATGCATCAAACTGGTTGATTATCAGAACACCGTCCGCCACCTTATTCCCTCTTCCACCCTTGTAAAGATCACCATGGACCTTCAATCTCCACTTAACCATCCTGAAACCCAAGTATCAAACCTTCATCCAGCAACATCACCACATTAAATCACCCATCACTAATAACCACAAGACACACCGTCAACTTCTCCTCTTCCTCCCACGATCACCATCTAGCACCACAGCCAACACTTCTTCCCCATTTATAGCTATCAACCCAAAAATAAAAAAAATAGAGAAAGGAGAGCGCATCAGAGAAAACAGAGGAGGAATCCCTAAATTGAAAAAGGTAACATGGGCAAAAGCACACAAACACAGAGGGAAAGACAGATCTGCTAGTTCCGCATCGTGTGATTCCAGTGAGACCACCACAGACATGTGACAGTGGCAGCCACAGGTTGTGCAAAGCGCACTCGTATGAGGCAGCATTAAGTAGCAGAAGACTGTAGGGAAGAATCACGATGCGTGGCAACGAGACGTGAGGCAGAGAGGACGGGATCTGAGGTTTTGTCGGTGAGCGGAGATCCCGAACTTTCTTCTGGGTTTGAAGAACGAGCATGGTGGCAGCAAGCTTTTCATGCGCTGTTTTTCCGATGACTAAGGAGTCTTCTCGGCATACAATGGCGGAGGATCCACACGGAGGAAGAAGACAACGAACGACATTTGAGGTCGTGACCATCGTTTGCAGGTGTGGGTGATCCATGGTGATCTGTTATTGGAGTGGGTGGTGTTGTGTTTACACTTTACAGTGAAGACTGTGTGTTCTGAACGAAAATGATGGTAATCGAATAAGGAGTTGAAAAAGCAACTAGGTACCCAAAAAAAGGCAACTAAACCTGGATAGTCGGTAACCGAGCATGGACTTAAAAAAAAAAAAAGCAATGACATGGCTTAACAAATGAGCGAGTATTCACAATCAAGTGTCAAAGCGTTTGTGAGTAGCATTCCTCATCTCAATAAATATGAAATAAATTAATGACATATCTCAACATGATCAGACCAAAAAATATTGTTTGTATTTGTTGTTCCTCTACTATATATAAATAATTATGGTATGCGAGGGAGAATGGTGGTGCAAAGTACCCAAGGGGTGGTGCAAAAGGCACCCTAAGGGGTGCAAAATGTAGAAAGACGCCCGAGTATGTGAGTGTTATCATTCTTTATAACTCTTTAGTGAGGTATTCGAGTTTATAAGGTGATACACAATTTAGGATAGATTTTCCAAGTTTCAAACCAGAAAACTTGTTATATTGTGGGGTGGGTTACTATATTATCTTGTAATCTCCTTTTATGATAGTGAAACTTTTGTTGAGGTGTTCTGTGGACGTAGGCAAGATGTACCAAACCACGTAAATCCTTGTGTCTTTTATTATTTTCTTTGTGTGTGTGTAGATATTCCCCAATACTGGTCTGAAAGATCCTTGGGCGTGTGTGGGTAAATCAGAGTGGTGCATGCAAATTTTTCCCAACAAAAATGTGCCAAAAGAATAGCCTTGGAATAATTATTTTATTTTAAATTAAAATAAAATATAAGCTTGATGGGCACATCAAAATGCTAGTCATAAATCATTAATCAGCTCTACATTAGCCTGGCCGAAGAAGACTTGCTTTGTGAGCAAATAGTCCACCTGCAAAGAGGACATTTCTCTGTCGTCATCAGAAGACTCGCCTTAGCTACTCACAAAGTTGATCAAGTCCCCAATTGAAC
The DNA here is from genome assembly GCA_037113605.1 of Calophaca sinica. NCBI lineage: Eukaryota > Viridiplantae > Streptophyta > Magnoliopsida > Fabales > Fabaceae > Calophaca > Calophaca sinica. The sequence goes on from CM073736.1 coordinate 8,346,106, forward strand.
TGTCGGAGTTTCAGATGCCACTCCCTAGACTCTTCGGTCTTTGGTTTCGTTTTCAGCACCAAGCCCCACTAGGCAGTTCTCTGCGCCTCCTTAGAGCCCGATTCTCCGGTAGGTAGAGGAGTGGGTTCTTGACCGCCATCCAGGAGATGGTGACAATGACTTCATCAGAATTGGAGTCGTATTTCGGTTGTGAAGCCACTACTATTGGGAACACAATGGCAAGATGATTGACTTCTCCTTCTCAATGGAGAAAGAGAAAGAAAATTGGTTGAACACGTTGTGCGAGAGCCATGAGCTGGGCCGGCTCAACACTTATCGAGGTCTAAAACTTACTCTAAGCTGAGGTCTTTTTGAAGCTAATGATAATATTTTATTAAAATTATTATACTTTTATTTAAAATTTAATGAACCTACCTTGTACCTCTCATTCAATAAAAGTTTTATTCTGTTAATTATTTATATATACAATACGTCCATTTTTCTGTGAACACCGTAAGGAAATGAACTAGAATGGCCAAATCAAAAGTGAATATGAAAATTTACCAAAAAATATGAATTTATTAAAATAAAAAAAAAGAGAGAACATGATTTTTTTTGGGGGGTGAGTAAAGAGAATATGAAATTGAAAGCGTTCCTTTCTTTTTGACGGATATATGGGCTTTAATTGTTGGGAATTGCTAAGTGTATCTTATATTGGACTGTGTTGATCATTATACCCCTCGTTTTTTGTATTCTTTGCAAAAATAGAATTTGTGAGTATTTTTTTTTACTCGAAAAAATAAAATTTGCGAGTGAACAAAAGTTTTAATTTTGTTCACTCGCAAATTTCATTTTGGCGAGTGTAAAAAAAATTGCACAATTTGCGAGTGACAACCTTGTTTTTTTTTTCTTTTGCTGCAATTTGCAAAGGAACAGCGAAGCTGCAATGTTTTTTTTTCCAATCACTTTTTAGTCTGCGTTCAATCATTTGTTTTCTTATTTTTTTTTAGGATGATGAACCATTCTGACCAAAATTTTTTACCAAGTCTTATCAATTTTTACACTCTGACCAAAAAGGCGAGTGTACTCGATTAACATTTGCGAGTGTATGAGTACTAATTTGTGAGTGTCGAAATTTTTCAACACTCGCAAATAACATATTCGCGAGTGTACAAAATTTTTGTACACAAATTGCAATTTGCGTGTAGAATTTTTTTTTTACACTCACAAATATGATATTTGCGAGTGACCAAAATTAAAATTTTTGCTCACTCGCAAATTTTATTTTTGCGAGTAAAAAAAATATTCACAAAAATGAAATTTGCGAGAAATACAAAAAAAAAAATGAGAGATATGATGGTCAACACAGTCTAATGTAGGGTGCACCCACCAAAATGCTAGGTGCCCTCCCTAATTGTTTCATTTTCATTATTATTATATACTAGTTTAATCAATATGGAATATCATCAATTCTAGAAAAGCATCCGATCAAAAAACTTTGTTTAATTTATTCTTGTTCCACATCACTGGGGATGGCAACGGGGTAGGGCAGTACCGGGGAGTGCTCCCCCGCTCCCCGCCCCGCCCCCAGGTTTACCCCCGTCCCCGTCCCCGATCCCTGCCATGGAGAGTTTTCCTCCCCCATCCCCGTCCCCACGGATCCCCACAGGATACCCACGGGGCCCCAAAAATTTTAAAAAAATGCAAAACATACTAAAATTGCAGTAAAAGAAAGCAGCAGCAGCAGCAGCAACAACAACAACAGTTTTAAAGGGTTCTAAGCATTCACTGCAGGATCGATTTCAGAGACATTAGGAGAAGATGAAATTTGAGATCTAGGGTTTAGAAGAAAACAAACGGAGCTAAGGAAGATGTAATTTTTTTTATAAACCTCTACAGCTTTACTCTTCTTCTCCAAACAACACAAAAAATTAAAAAAATAGATGAGGCAAGAAGAGGCAAGAAGAATCAAGATAGAACAAAACAAACGCGACAATGGACGGCGATGCAAGAAGAAGCAGGAATCGCGAGCAGAAGAAGCAGATCCACGAGCAGAAGTGAGTGGAAGCAGATTCCGCGATTAGGGGCCATAATAGAGGTGGAGACGGGGGCGACAGAGGCGGCGCCTCGCGAGCAGATGCAGAGGTAGGGAGCAGAACTAGTGATGCGAGGCGAGGAAGCAGATCTGGCAATGCGAGGGAGACGAACGGCGACGCACGCGAGGGAGCAGGGTTGATTGCGGCTAGGGTTACTATTTGAATGAGGGAAGGATGAAGGAATATGATTATGTGAATTTGATATTCTTTTTTTTTTGACAAAAGAATCTGATATTTTCTGATAAGTGAGATATATGTATTTGTTTTATTTACTAAAGAATTAATTATAGTTTTTAAAAGTCATATAAAAGACTAAAAAGACTGGTAATTATAATAGATATATATGTATTTCTAGGGATATTTATGTAATATGATCGGGACGGGGACCCCACAGAGCAGGGGGTGTGATCCTCATCCCCGTCCCCGAAGTGGCTGTGGGGGATTTTCTCCCCCGTCCCCGTCCCCTTCCCCACGGGGAAAAATTCCCCGCCCACGGGGATCCCCACCTACAGGTGTAAATTGTCATCCCTACACGTCATGTTTCATCTCGCTTATACTAGCTACTAACCAATAAAACCAGATCGAGCGGTATATAAAACCCCACTTCACAGACCCAATGGGCAGCTGACACAGGCTTTTCTTTGGCCCATATTAACCACCCCCACCTGTTTCCCACACCCTCATTCCAGCAAATTGACCAAAATATCCCTTCTATTTTTCAACTCCTGCCCCACTTCCACATTCTTGTTCCTCATTTTCCAGCAAAACGAAGGCATTCCCGTAAATTGGAGTTTACAGTACTAGTAAGGCAAATTCCTTATTTACAGTAATTATTGAAATTCATGTGTTACGTATCGTAAATAAGAAATTTACGGTATTCACAAGTTATACCGTAAATTGCTTATTTACGGTATGTAAGTTAATGTAAATTCCTTATTTACGGTACGTACTGAAATTGTGTTACGTACCGTAAATAAGGAATTTACGGTATTGACAAGTTGTACCATAAATTCCTTATTTATGGTAAGCAAGTTAGTTTCAATACGTAAGGAATTTACGGTTGAATACCATAAATTCTTTATTTACGGTACGTAAGTTAACACTACCCTGTGACACCCTACTAACCTGCTGTAAGTCACGTACTAAGTCCAGATACTTGATGTTAATGTATGTCTGGCTCTTGTTCGCCAATATGGTACAACCCAACAATATCATAATGAAGGCCCGGGCTGCATCGCCCCACTCTGATGCGGCCCTGCGCTTATCATAGGTCTTCTGCAAGAAGGCTATACCCATATGATCACCCCTCTGAAAGTCCACCTCCTGGAATGCCTCCTCATATGTACACCCCCAACAATGTCTGTAGATAAGATATAGCAATGTCTACATCCATCATTGGGGCTACGTAGAATAAGCCTTTGACCGGTATGCCCACAAGGTATGACACATCATCAAGCGTGATAGTCATCTCTCCAAATGGCAGATGGAAGGTGATGGTCTCCCGATGCCACCTTTCAGCAAAGGCAGACAATAATGCCTTGCCAACCATCCTGAAGCTGCAGTACATCAAGGATGACAGGCCAGCTCGCCTGACTACCTCCTCTATCTGAGGAGGCAGTGGTATACGCGACCCCAACCATTTCTGTAACTTCAGGTCGTGGGCGGCCACCTTAAGCGCATCACGATCCTGCACACAAATAAACTTTGTCAGCATCACTTATCATACAAAAAAATAAACATTTGATCAAATTCAAACAACAACCAAATCTATACCTGTCCATGCCATATCTGATAGGCAACGTGGTGCTCAAAATTAGTAAGTAGCGACCTATTGTAAGGTCCTCCATGAAAGGGATCTTAGGCTCCAAGTACATCCAATGGGACCTCATATGCAATATGAGGTTCCTCGTCTTGAGCTTCCACATCCTCATGTGGTTTCTCATGCAGTGATTCCTCGTCATAAGGCTGTCTGTGCTCAACATGCCTCCTACGCACAGAGGCAGTCGTAAGCTCTCGCTCTCTGGTAGGTGCACTAGCAACTGAAGCTCCTCTCATCATAGACATATCTGAAACCATTAAAAATACAAATAATTAGTATTGCAAATTAAAAAAAATTAAGATAGCTCATTTAAATATATCAAATAAATATATTTTTATTTAAACAAATAAATAAATATATTTATTTAAACAAATTATATTAAATTTCATATTTAAATAATAAATAAATAAACCACATACTGTAAATTATGAATTTACGGTAAGTTAATTTAAGATAAATTACGGTATGCATTTTAAAATCTTAATACCGTAAATTACTAAGTTACAGTATGTAATCCATCTTTGAAACTAATATACCGTAAATATGAATTTACAGTATGCATTTTCAAAGATGTATACCGTAAATATGAATTTACGGTATGCATCTTCAAAGATAAGATGAATACTGTAAATTATTTACGGTATGAATTTTTTTTTTTAAAAAAATTGCTCCCGTAAATAATGAATTTACGGTATGCAAAAACCTATACCGAAAATTCATTATTTACAGTAGCATGTTTTGAACGCAAAAAAAAAAAACCATAAATATGAATTTACAGTACACGGTACACATCTATGAAGATGCATACCGTAAATTCATATTTACGGTATGTTAATTGCGCAGAGTTGGGTGGAGGTGGTGGTTGTTGGAGGAAAGATTGAAAGACAAAGAGATTTGGGTTTGGAAATTGTAATTTCCGGAATGGTGTGAAGGAGTGAAAAAATGGGTTAGAATTTTGTTATTTTTTGGGAGGGGTATTTTAGGGTTTTTATAAATTGGGGGGTGGTGGGCAATATGGGCCCTTTTTTTTGTCAACGATGTAACATTTCATTCAAACTGGGTAAAAGCCTAAAAAATATTATACCAAGTGCAAGCATACAGTCCACTAATAGGACATACCATAGGATTAATGCAAACTCCTAAGATCAACAATTAAGAATAAGAGCAACTCCTGATATAATAGACATCTTGTCTAAAGACAACACAAACAAAATTCTACCTACCACATTATTCTAAAAAAAAAAACTAAAAGCCCAACAAGCAACACATCAAATAAAACCAAGACAAATCCTGCCACCACAGACCTTGTTAACACTTAAAGCATAATGGGCTAGGCCCGTTAGGGCTTCAATGGTATTCTCAAAGCCAAATGACTGAAATACCCCTGAAGTCTTCTCATCCACCTGATCGGAGTCGCTAAACAGTTTGGACTCGCCGGTGGCCATGCTCTGCATGCAACCACTAGATCTAGTACCACGGTACTCGAAAATGAACTTTATCACTGGGTTTGTCTCAGGAACACCACCAGATTGGACAAATTATGGGGTAGAAAGCTTCAATGCAGAGGTATTTGAAGACCCATAGATCAATAGGGCCAAATCTGCTAAAATTAGCTCTGCATCACACATTTTTGCTAGGGCACGACACAGGAAATACAGGCTTTTGGAATTCCAAGGAAATAACCAGGTGTCTATGGTGGTTGGAGAGAGACATGTGGGTGTGGAAGCTGTAGGCGCGAGATGGTGGTAGCAGGACTCGAGATGGTGCTGGCAGAGGGCATATCTTGTCCAGGTGATACAGTGATGGGGTTGGAAGAGGTTGAAATCGGGTGGCTCTGGTGGTGGAAGGGGAGGGTTTGTTGTATTTGGTGGTAGATGGGGCTGGAAGGGGTTGACATCGGGTGGCTCTGGTGGTGGAGGGGGATGATCTGTTGCGGCTGGTGGTAGTTGGGGTTGGAAAGGGCTGAAATCGGGTGGCTCTGGTGGTGGATGAGGAAGGTTTGTTTCAGTTGGTGGTGGAGGCTTGGCAGCTACCTTGCTCCGGTTTCTCTTGGGATGGAAAAGAAGCCCTGTAAGGGCTCTGACTAGGGACGACGACCTCCATAGGAGGAGGAGACAACAACCAGCCGCCCTTTTTTTTAAAAAAAAAAAAAACTATATGGCAGCATTGGCCCTTGGACCGGTCGTGGCCATTAAGTTCTTTGGAAATGCCTCTGTCCCTCTCACTCTCTGTTCCGTTGTTCATTTTTTTTTTGAGGTTCCATTGTTCATATATTAATACACTAATGTCTTAAAAAAATATTAATAATACTGTTCTGAACAGAACTTCAGAGGATGACCGGAGGGAAGCGGTGCGGTTGTGCTCGCGACGGAGGACGACGGCGGGTTGGGTGGTGTACCTGCAAACACTCCGACGCTCAAGTCAGTGTGTGTCGAGGTGAGTAAGAGGTGGTAGAAAGATGATTACCTCGACCGTTCGACGCGGTCTTCTTTAAATATGAGTCGAGGACGGTTACTGTCGATGTGTAACCGTCCCGTGAAACCCGGAAGTCGGCATTAAATCTCATTAATGCACAAAGCCGTTGGGTCGGCCACGTTGAGGGAAGGCGGAGAGGCACGCGGACGATGTGGCCTTGAGGGAAGCCGTTGGGCCTGTAAATGTTGGATCCCCGGATTGGGCCTCGGCCCAGTCCGGAACAGTTGCCCCCCAAGTCGCTAGCTCGAATGTCGAGGTGGTGACTTGCTGTCGAAGTTCGTTGATGTCGACGTTCGACGTCCTTGTTCGTAAAGAACTGCAAGTGTCGTCATGTCGTGCTTGTTCATTAGTTCGTTCGGGACCTTCGTGTTCCACGTCTGCTGAGACAGTTCTCGACACGAGGCTTGATGTGCTTATGCAAGACACAAGGCTTTATCATGAGCTCGTACGCAGCCTCTGCGACGAGGTCAATCTCTTCATCAGGTAGCTCGTGCCCGCGGTCTCGGCACGAGGTCGATCTCTTCATCAGGTGCTTGTGCCAACGCACAAGGCTTTATCACGAGCTCGTGCGCGCGGTCTCGGCACGAGGTCGATTCATCATGTGCTTGTGCCAACGCACAAGGCTTTATCCCGAGCTCTCGTGCACGCGGTCTCGGCACGAGGTCGATTCATCATGTGCTTGTGCCAACGCACAAGGCTTTATCCCGAGCTCTCGTGCACGCGGTCTCGGCACGAGGTCGATCTCAGGTGCTTGTGCCAACGCACAAGGCTTTATCCCGAGCTCTCGTGCACGCGGTCTCGGCACGAGGTCGATTCATCATGTGCTTGTGCCAACGCACAAGGCTTTATCCCGAGCTCGTGCGCGCGGTCTCGGCACGAGGTCGATCTCAGGTGCTTGTGCCAACGCATAAGGCTTTATCACGAGCTCTCGTGCATGCGGTCTCGGCACGAGGTCGATTCATCATGTGCTTGTGCCAACGCACAAGGCTTTATCCCGAGCTCTCGTGCACGCGGTCTCGGCACGAGGTCGATTCATCATGTGCTTGTGCCAACGCACAAGGCTTTATCCCGAGCTCTCGTGCACGCGGTCTCGGCACGAGGTCGATTCATCATGTGCTTGTGCCAACGCACAAGGCTTTATCCCGAGCTCTCGTGCACGCGGTCTCGGCACGAGGTCGATTCATCATGTGCTTGTGCCAACGCACAAGGCTTTATCCCGAGCTCTCGTGCGCGCGGTCTCGGCACGAGGTCGATTCATCATGTGCTTGTGCCAACGCACAAGGCTTTATCCCGAGCTCGTGCGCGCGGTCTCGGCACGAGGTCGATCTCAGGTGCTTGTGCCAACGCACAAGGCTTTTATCACGAGCTCATGCACGCGGTCTCGGCACGAGGTCGATCTCTACATCAGATGCTTGTGCCAATGCACAAGGCTTTGATAATAAATAAATGCTGGTTGTGTATTTCTCCAATCATACTTCATTGCTTCACATTTATGTGTTTAGGATACATTTGTTTCAACTATAATATTTCTTCATCTTTGCTGCGTTCCAAGTTCTTGGAATTTGCTGTCCTTGCAGTGTCTCGAGGGTGTAGGCGCCTGCACTGTCTTTGCGACAATTCAGACGGCCTTCCCAATTGGGTGCAAGTTTCCTTGTGTGGCGTTCTTCAGGCCAACATCACTCGTCGAAGAACTAAGTCTCCAGGCATGAATTCCCTAGGTACAACACTTTGGTTGTATCTTGCTGCGATTTTTACGTTTCTGCGACCTCATTGAGTCTTTGCAAGCTCCTGCGTCGTCGAGGAGGTCGAGTTCTTCTCGTATACTCGGCGGTTGTCAATGCTACTCTGGGGATGCGAGGTTCTCCAACTAAGTTCCCAATCTCGACAGAATGATGGCCTCTGTCCCATATGTGAGACGAAAGGAGATTCTCCCGTCGTCGAACGTGGAGTAGTTCGACACGCCCGTAGTACTCGGAGCTCTTACGCCCAGCTTTCCTTGGCCTCATCCAATCTTCGCCTCGGACCTCGTAAGATAACTCGTCGCGGCTTCAGCTTGGCCGCTCGTCTGGGGTGTTCTACCGAGGTGAAGTGTCGCTTGATGTCGAGATCTTCCAAGGTCTTTCTAATCCGCGATCTGTGAATTGCGTTAGTTGTCGGTGACGACCACCTGGGAATCCCGAACCTTGTCGAATATATCTTTTGAAGAACTTAATTAAGTTCTTTGCGCTATCTTCGCCAGGGCTCGCCTCAACCCATTTGGTGAAGTAATCTACCGCAACGACCAGGTATTTCACCTGTCCGGAGCCATTGGAAAAGGTCCAAGTATATCAATGCCCCACCAAGCAAAGGGCCATGGTGATGTCGTGATGTTAACTCAGAGGGAAGAGCTAAGTGTAGATCGCCATGTCTCTGGCATTTGTCGCATTTCTTCACGAGCGATATCGCGTCGCGTTCAGGGTCGGCCAAGAGTACCTGGCGGAGGATTTTCTTTGCCAAGGAACGCCCTCCAAGGTGTTGCCCACATATGCCTTCATGCACTTCAGCAAGTGTATATTGCGCTCGGGTATCGCCGACGATTTCAACAGGGGGTGGAGAACCTCTTCGATATAAGATACCGCCGATCATAGAATACGAAGATGCCTTTTTCGATTTTTGTGGCTTCCTTCTCATCATCGTAGCCGATCAATTGAATAAATTCTTGAATCGGTGTCATCCAACCGGGCTCATCGGGCGAATCATCGACGCTTGCCTGGGAAATCGCAGCGAATTTCGGAAGTTTCCTCGATGCCTCGTCATAAGTGGTATCAACCACGGCGATAATGCTAGGCTTGGCCAATGTTTCTTGTATTACCGATCTGTTGTTTCTGAGCTTCGTCTTTGGCGAAGTTTGGGCCAGAATGTCGACTCGGCGTTTTGTTTTCTCGGGCGTGTACGATCTCCACGGAGGTGAAGTCGCTCATTTTCTTCTTTACCAGGCGAGGTATTTTTGAAGAAGTGGATCTTTAGCCTGGTATTCTCCACTTATCCGGGACACAACTAGCCGAGAATCGATTGAGCTTTACCTCTTGGTAGAAGTCTCGAGCCGTGTGAGGCCGCCTAAACACGCCGTACTCTGCCTGGTTGTTGGAGGTGGGAAAGGAGAATCCCAATGAAAATTCGACGACCAGCCCGTCGTCGTTCGAGCAACAAACCAGCCATCGCTTCTTGGAATTCGACGACCCGTCGGCATGGAGCGTCCATTTGGAACACTGGTCTGGAGCTCCAGGAGTCATCTCGGCAATGTAATCCGCCAAGCATTGGGCTTTGATAGTTTGTCTCGGCCGAAAGTAACCCCGACCGGACAACTCGACCGACCACTTGATCATACGCCCGCCAGGTCAGCCCGTAGGATCTGCTTGATTGGTGGTCGATTCGGACCACTATGGGATGTGCTAAGAAGTATTGTCTCAAGCGCCGAGCCGCGATTATCGCGGCGAAAAGCGACTTTCTCGATTTTCTGGTATCTCACTGGGCCCTGAAGTGCTTTGCTTATAAAATAGGCCGGTTTACGGTCCAAATGCGCCTCGCGAATAAGGGCGGCACTCGAGCTTCGTTCGACACGCCAAGTAGAGATAAAGGACCTCCCTGGAGACGGCCTCATCAACACCGGGCGGTTGGGATAGTATGCTTTACTGTGTTAAGGCTTCTTCGCACTCGGGTGACCATTCGAATGAATTCCTTCTTGAGTAAGCGGAAGAAAGGCAATGCATGTTCTGCAGATTTTGAGATAAACCTCGTCAAGGAGGCTAGCATTCTCGTGAGTCTTTGGATGTTTTTCTTTGACGATGGTCACGTGCATCTCTATTACAAATTTCGACATTTGTCGGGTTGGCCTCGATTCCCTCTCGGTTAAGTAGAAACCGAGAAATTTTCCAGTCGAACTCCGAAAGTGCACTTTTCCTGATTGAGCCTCATATTATGTCTTCGTACTTCAAAGAAAGACTTATCTAAGATCGATGGCGTGGTCGACTTCTTTCGTTGTTTTTACTATCATATCATCCATATATACCTCCAAAGATTCTACCGATCCGTTGGCGAAGACTTTGTTCATCATGCTACCGATATGTCGCCTCCAGCGTTCTTAAGGCCAAAAGGCATTACGTTATAACAAGAATTACCTTTATCCGTCATGAACGCGGTTTTTCTTGATCATCATGATGCATCTAATCTGGTTGTACCCGCAGTATGCGTCCATGAAAGACAACAATTGAAAACCAGAGGAATTGTCGGCGAGTTTGTCGATATTAGGGAGGGGTAGGCGTCTTTGGGGCACGCCTTGTTAAGATCGATGTAATCAACACACATTCGCCACTTTCCATTAGATTTCTTAACCAATACAACATTTGACACCAAGTAGTATATTTGACCTCCCTAATGAATTCAGCCTTAATTAAGTCTTCGTGACTTTGGCAACCGGCTTTTTTCAGGAGCTTGCTTACGGCGCTTTGAGCTACCCAATGAGCTTTGGGGTCGAGAGCGAGTTGGTGGCGTGCAATATCGGGAGAAATACCTGGCATGTCGCCAATGGCCCAAGCGAAGAGGTCGGCATTGGACTTCGTGCACTCTGTTATTTGCAATTTGACCTGTTCAGGAGATCAACACCAAGCTTCACCGTCTTCCCTGGGTCTTCTCTAGTTGAACTCGGATGAATTCTCCATCAGTGCTTGGTCTTTTAATCTTTTGGTGGAGCTCGCGGGCCAGGAGGTCGCCTTCCTCAGTATCTCATCCTCGAGCTCAATTCCGCGTCGAAATCGGTGAGATTGACGTCTGCGGCATCCTTCGCAGGATCAAGTTTCTTGGTCAAGGGAGTTGTTCCTCTTCCTTGCTCTTCTACCTTCAAAGACAAAATATAACATCTCCTCGCAGCCTTCTTGGTCGCCGATGGTGACGACTTTGTCTTCGTCATCATGAAAACGCATTTTCAGGTGAACTGTCGAGGTTACAGCTCCTAACTCACCCAGTGTCGGGCGTCCGATGATGCAGTTGTAAACAGATTTGCATGGTAACACGATGAATTGGACCTTCACAGTTTTGGAGATTGGTTGCTCTCCAAAAGTCACCATCAACTCCACATAGCCCAACGGCTTTGTTTTCGAACCGTTGAAACCAGTCAGGTCGGACCCCGGGTACGGTACGAGATCTTTTTCTGGTAGTTTCAAGGTTTTAAACAGCTCGTAGAACATGATATCCGCCGAGCTCCCTTGGTCTATCAAGATTCTTCTGACGTCAAAGTTAGCCATATAGGCTTTCACCAACAGGGGAATCAAATAGTTCGGCCTTCCATTTACCAAGTCTTCGTCAGAAAAGGCTAGGGGTGGTCTTCCCTTATGCCGACTTGATGAAGGAGAAACAGTAGAAATGATCATCGCTTCTCTCAACTTTCGTTTTGCTGAATTGATGCTCGCCCCTCCCTTATCGGAGAATCCTCCGAAATGACCATGGCGGCGGGGAGGAGGGCGAGGTCTCTCCTCGGATGCACGGCTGTTCCTTCGTCTTTGCGTCCCGGTGAGTCTCTCCTTTGAGGTCGAGGTGATCTAGATCTAGACCTTCTATCTCCAAATCTCGGTTTTCCTTTCACATATTTGGTCAACTCGCCTTTTGGATCGGTTGTTCTATGGCGTCCTTCAAGTGAAAACATTCATCGGTCTCGTGCGACACACTTGTGAAAGTGGCGATACCTCGACTTATCAAGATTCGGCTTCTCTTTTCCCTTCGGGGAAATTTAATTCCAAAGCATCACGGAATTCGGTGTTCGCGCACTCATTCGGTATGCGCTTAGGGGTAGTGTTCAAAGGGTATATTCGTCGTATCTCTTTCTTTGGACCCCGACTTTCCTTCTCCTACGCGACTGTCTTCGTTGTCCACCAACTTCCTCCTGGGTTTTACCTTTGGCTTTCGATGCCATCAACTTCTCTTCGTAATTCATGAATTTTTGAGCTCGCCAGAACTCCTGGCCGTGACCTCGGTTTGTCGACACCAATGTCGACACCGAATAGGCTTCTTCGACCAGGCCTTGCTCTAGCAAGTATAATTTCATCTCGTCGAGCATTTTTTCACCAAAATGGCTTCTTTGTTGAAACGCCGACATAGTCTCCGAGGATTCTCCTTTCCTTTCTTTGAATCGCGGCTAGAAATTTGTCGACTTAGGTTGGACTTTAGATGCGGTGAAATGTGCGGAGAACTGGTCGACGAGCTCGATCCACGATCCAATGGAATTTCTCTTAAGAGTCCGGAACCAAGACAAGGCCGATTTCTTGAGTGAGGGAAAGATCCCGCACTTTACCGACTGGGTGCCCTATAGTCCATGATAGTGTCAAAGCGACCAACATGTTAGTCGGGTCGGTGGTCCCGTCAGAGGAGTCCAACGAGGCGGTTTCGAAGATGCTTGAATCGGGAATCTCATAATCTTAGGCGTAAGGACCAAAGGCCTTGCACGCGTGTCATCTGTGTCATCGCCCGAGAAGGGGTTGATGAGACAGAACGAGCACGGCGGTGAGAGGTGCGGCCAGGAGATTTTACTCGCCGCTAGAGGTGGCGGCTCTTCTTGGGGAGTGTCATTGCTCGTGGTGATACCTTCGCGATGAGACGCCCAGCGTCGAGAAGCGGCGATGGTGCGGTGGAGAGTGTGGCATATCGGATTCAGGAGAAAGATTTCTGGAAGAAACTCTTCTGCGGTGTGTTTGCTCATGTCTTCTGTTTTGAGGCAAACGGACCTCAGATCTGTGACGGCGAGGTGGAGTACGATCTACTGAAGTGTTACGGTACCGCTTGCTCTATGCCCAGGCGGTGTTGAGTCGTGCCTCGGTGGTGGTGATGAAACGGACTGAGATTTTCTGATTCCTTCGATCTCCGAGGAGAACGAAACACGATCTTCTCTGTTGTCGATTTGTGTGGCAACGCCGAATCGGAATTTCTTTCTCACGATTCTCCATTTGATCGAGACGTTGATTCCGAGCCTGCATCGCCGGCATGACCGGATGAATTCGCGGAACTCGCGAATGAGGATGGCGGTGGTCTCCGCTCCAAGATCGGTTTGGCAAAGAACGATCGAATCCGGCGTCATCTTTGGAGAAGTGGTTACATTGAGCTATCTACCGGTTAGGTTGTTCAAGATCTGCGTTCGCATGAGCGCAGACCGCTAGTCGCGATCCGACGCTCGATCCACCATCGTCGAGTGAAGAAGGAGACTTCAACAAAGAAGATGGAATCGTAAACGATTCCCACAGACGGCGCCAATGTTACGATGTAACTTGAGAGGATGACCGGAGGAAGCGGTGCGGTTGTGCTCGCTGACGGAGGGCGGCGGCGGGTTGGGTGGTGTACTGCAAACACTCCGACGCTCAAGTCGGTGTGTCGAGGTGAGTAAGAGGTGGTAGAAAGATGATTACCTCGGCCGCTCGACGCGGTCTTCTTTAAATATGAGTCGAGGGCCAGTTCTGTCGATGTGTAGGTCGTGAAACCGTGTCGGCATTAAATCTCATTAATGCACAAAGCCGTTGGGTCGGCCACGTTGAGGGAAGGCGGAGAGGCACGCGGACGATGTGGCCTTGAGGGAAGCCGTTGGGCCTGTAAATGTTGGATCCCCGGATTGGGCCTCGGCCCAGTCCGGAACAAATACAAATTACAAAGTAATGATAATAACGATTATTCAGAGTTACAGGATCTATGTTTGAACCAGTTGCATATTAGAGAGACCCTGTATCTTTATCTAACTAAATAAAAATGCATTTTAATAAAGTTTAAAAAATTACAAAAAACAAAAAAAAAAATTGTAAATTGGAACCGACTGCATTTCCCGTGAAATTCCAATCATCATTGAATTTTCCTAGTCTTCGGTAATCATTACCAAGGATCTTGTTTACAAGTTTGTGTAAATCCTGTCTCATGTCCCCCAAGTGAAAATGGAAAACTCGATGGAGAGAAAGAAGACGGTGTTCGGGCCCCAACGTTCAAAAATATTGTGGGCTCGCAAACACAAAATCATTCAGTGGGTGGGGCCAACTTGTCTGCGACTATAAAGATAAAAAGGTTGAAGGGGCATAGCATAAATACAAAAATACTAATTAATCCATGCCGGGACCATCATGCATGTGTCTCATGAACGCATGCATCACATCATCCTCCCAACCCAAATGACCGTTTGAGGCACAAAACAACATAGATGTTATGCAATGGTGGTGTATCAGTTGAGTTGGACAGCGAATTAAGATACAGAAATGATATTTAGACATCATTTATGTGACACCTAAGCGAACACCGTATATGCATTCTGTCTGAATCAGCCAAAAAAGGTCGTCCAAACTTGTCTCCCTCGTTTTTTTTCTCATTTCAAAAAAACACTTTGAGCTTGCCGCCCAAACTCGTCTCCCTCGTTTTCTTTCTCATTTCAAAAAAACACAAAGGAAACTGAACCTCCTCTCCTCGACTCCCCTCTGTCGCCTCAGTCTCGATCTGTCGACAGCTTGATCTCGACAGTTTTAGCTCAAAAAAACACAGGAAACTGAACCTCCTCTCCTCGACTCCCCTCTGTCGCCTCAGTCTCGATCTGTCGACAGCTTGATCTCGACAGTTTGAGCTTGCCGCCCAAACTCGTCTCCCTCGTTTTCTTTCTCATTTCAAAAAAACACAAAGGAAACTGAACCTCCTCTCCTCGACTTCTCCCTCGTTTTCTTTCTCATTTCAAAAAAACACAAAGGAAACTGAACCTCCTCTCCTCGACTCCCCTCTGTCGCCTCAGTCTCGATCTGTCGACAGCTTGATCTCGACAGCTTGATCTCGACAGTTTGAGCTTGATCTCGACAGGTTGAGCTTGATCTCGACAGCGGTGCGACGGCGAGACAGACCCCGAGTGGTGCGGCGGTTCTGCGGTGCAACCAGAGCAATCAAGCGAGAGAGCCCCTCCACGCGACAGAGAACAGACCACGCCGAGAGAGAAGAGGGAGACGACAACGGGAAAAGCGAGAGACGAGAGGACGCGAGAGGAAGAGAGAAGCAGCCGTCAGAGAAGAGAGCACGCCGAGAGAGAAGAGGGCAACGACGAGGGAGACGAGACATGCGTGAGAATGGACTGAGCGGGAACGAAATAACAAAACAAAAGCCACGCGCGAATGACTAAATTGCCCTTGGCAGTATACGGTGTTAAATACGGTGTGACAAAAAACGGTGTCTAAATATCATTTCAGTTAAGATAAGGTATTGCCGATTAAGAATATTAATACGGTGAAAAGAGACTAAAGAGTCCTTAGACTGGACCCATTATCTCAAGCATAATAGTAAGGTGAAACATCGTCTTATAATATTGACAGGTTGCATATATATATATATATATATATATATATATATATATATATATATATATATATATAAAAGAATGCAATCTCTCAATATTATAAGCTCATTTAGATAAAAAAAATATATATTAAGAAAAATAGTTAGCATAATTAAATTGTCTATAATATGTATGTTTTTTTAAATTTATCCTTCAATGATACTTTTAATTAATTAATGCATGTCTTGGATTTTTAAATACTATGAAATTAATTAAGGGTATTTTTGTAAAAATAATTAATGTATCTTGTAATTTAAAAAAAATGGGTTATAATTAGTTAACAAATTTTTTCTAAAACGGGCTTATAAAAAGTAACAGAAGGAGTAATAAATAATATAAGATAGTTATTAAAAAAATAACTCCTTAAATTATTAATACTTTAAATATTATATTTTTAAAACTTTTTTAACTAATGCCATAAACACTCAAACTACATATTTTTCACACTCATTTTTTTTTTTTTTGAGTGTTTAGACGTTTTTTTGAAAACGTTTATGGCATTAGTTAGAACAAGTTGACGCATGGGATCTGTGCGATCGAAGTTAATGAACCGAATAAACAACATGGAAGGTAAAATTTGTTGTAATTATTACATCTCATGCGTTTTTATAGTATCATATTGGTGCAATGTCATTCCACTGCATTTGACTCTTTGAAACTTTAGTCGTAATGAAACACACTTGAGTAGAGCTTGAGAGAATAAAGAAAAAACAGATATGGAAAAGGGACTGATTCACGTACTAAAAAGGGTATTTTATATTAAAATGGAAATTTCACAAAGAATTGTGGGTTAATTATGTTTTTCATTCCAAAAATTAGAGAATACTCGGTTTTAGTCTCTAAAATTAAAAAAATACATTTTTTTGTTCACAATTTTCTGAAATGCATTGTAATTGTTTCTCATTATTTTGTTTTAGTCTCTATAATAATAAAATATCACTTTTTTTCTTGTTTATGTAATCTGTTTGATAGAGACTAAAACAAAAAAAAAGATATTGCAGAGATTAAAATGAAAAAAATTATACTATAGAGATCGAAACAAAACAATTTAAAAAAATCGGGACGAATAAGATACTTTTTAAACATACTAAAACAAATTTCAATATTTTGGCCATGTTTGAATAAACAACCTATTCAACCGCTTATGTCATAAGAGTTTATTATACGAGAGCTTATGTTATAAAAATTTATAATCAATAAGCTATTTATGTTTGATTATGTATATTAAGAAGCACTTATACAAAATTGAAGTGTTTGGAGGTATCATTACATAAACACTTATAAGATGTAAGAAATTTAAAAATTAATAATGAAACCATAATTAAAAATTAACTAAAAATTTATAAAATAACATAAAATATCACACAAATAATATTACAAAATATATATATAATATTATAATTAAAATAAAGAAATTGAAGTTTTTAAAGTAAAATCATTATAAAAAAAACAACACAATAGTTTAATGAAAAGAACATTAGACATGTTATCCTAATTTTTTTACGAGTTATGTATCCTAAAAAAACTTTAGAAAGTATGGGTTCTGCTTACTTTTTATGAATCATTGGTTCTGTAAATACTCTAGCATGGGTTCCGTAAATATTCACAATGTCGTGGGTGACGTAATGAGTTTGACAAAGCTTAAAATAATGTCAGGAAAAAAAAAAGTTCAGCACCGCAAGTTCAGCGTGAGATTCAAACACGGTACAAGAAATGGTCCGCATGCTGTACTAGTAAGCTCCACATAAGCTTATGAAAATAAGCTCAAATCAATTTATGGACAATCATAAGCTATTATGGGAAACTCATTTAAACACTTTTATAAGAGTTTATATCAGTAGATAAGCCCAAATAAATAAAATAATAAGTCAATCCAAACATGTCATTTTACTCATAAAAAACCAATTTCAAGATTGGAGCCAAATAGAAGACATCATCAATTATCAATCGCGCTGTTGGAGTTGGACTTTAAAGACATGCTATGCTAGTACTCTCTCTGGAACCATTTATAAGGAAAAAAGTCATTTCTAGATTCGTTAAAAAATATATGTATTTGGTCCATATACATTTTTTAACGAATCTAGAAATGACTTTTTTCCTTATAAATAGTTCCGGAAGGAGTACCTTGTTATAAAAAAAAAAAAAAGACATTCTAATTCCTAGGTGGTATCTTACTCGGAGGAGATACGAAGCCAAAATGATGATGACCCACAAGTTGCAAGATTTTGTGTGCAATGCCAGCCAATCAATTTCCCAAAAGAAGGCTAGCCTACATTGCCTTGCCCCTAAAAAGCAGATACCCCAGATAAAAATGACCGTTGGAAAGACCATGATGTATATATTGGCTATTCTTAATAATAAAATATATAAACTTTATAAAGAACTTGTCAAAATATATATATATATATATATATAAAGAAACACACGTATAGGTATAACTACTAATCATAATCCCAATAATGCAGGCAAATAGTCTCTGACTATAAAATATACTACACGAAGTGCTGCTTTCCTCTTCCTTTTTACTTGCACACTTTACATTCCGCAAATACTACTTTAACCACCAATATTATAAGTACATCATATCAAACAGTCTCTCCCCCGCTAGCTAGCTTTTCAAACATTCTATTAATTTTCTTCGCGTTCAATGTCACCACTATCTATAATGGCTACTACTCTTTTCCACTCGCTGCAACTGCTTTCGATTTTCACTTGCATGCTATATGCAGTTGCAACAGTGAGGGGTACACACTTTCGCGACACTACCTTCAACCTATTGTCTTCCACAAACTCCTCCAAGCATTGGGTCGGGCCCGTCGGTCACCGTGTAATCACCGTTGATGTTAACGGTGGTGGCCACTTCCGGTCCGTCCAAGACGCCGTCAATGCAGTCCCAGACAACAATAGAATGAATGTTCTCATTCAAATCAGCGCTGGATACTACGTGTATGTATGAAGTGAAGCTCTTAATTAATTTGCTTCTTTAATTTCTTTGGCAATATTATTGTATTGTATTGTATGTATATAATTTTCTTGTTGGTAGTTAAAGTGGGTTGATTTGGGTGGTGCATGCTTATGGTTGCAGAGAGAAGGTTGTGGTGCCCGTGACGAAGCCGTACATTACGTTTCAGGGAGCTGGCAGGGAAGTGACGGTAATAGAATGGCATGATAGAGCGAGTGACCCTGGTCCCAACGGACAACAACTACGTACTTACAGAACTGCTTCTGTTACTGTTTTTGCTAACCATTTTTCTGCTAGGAACATCAGCTTCAAGGTAAAATAAGCCATTGATTTGATTTTTAAAAAGTGTTTTCTGTTTTATATAAAATTTAATAAAAAATAAGTTTTATTTTTTTTTTATATTTTTAAAAATAAAAAATTGTTTTAAAAAAGTGTAAACTAACATATCCAGAGACGGAGCCTTTTGATGTTATGGGATAGCCATTGCTACCAAAAAAAAAAAATTATATATGAAATTTTGTTATCCAAAAAATATTTAGGTTGCTACCCTAGTAATAGAACATGTTTATCAGATAAAGTACTTATACTAAAAAATACACAGATTACTTATATTTTAGATACTTTTTTTTGCTTATGTTTCAGACTGAAATAGTAGTTTATTACTATAAAAAAATTAGTAGTTCATTTTATCTATAAAAAAAATTACTCTTTATATTTGACCCCCTCGTAGAAAAGGGGCTAGCTCCACCGCCGCACATACCTTTAAATATTTCACTCTCTCCTCCCTCAATATCATTGGTAGTATATATCGTTAGTTCTCACTCTTTAACTGCGGTAAATAAATATTTTAACTGATAATTATAACCTCTCAATGGGAGGGAGGTAGGAAGGAACTATCACGTGTGTTGTCGCTAGCAATTTTGTTAATGCTCATCGTCTCGTGACTTTGCATGCGGGGGGTTTTTTTTTTAATTTTTTTTAAAAATCTTAATGATGTTTAAATTAAAATAAGAATTTTTCGTTAATTAATTGTTTGAGTTGATACAGGTGAGAAAAGTATTTAAACTTTTTTAAGTTCTCGTTGGTATGGCTTGCTTAGCTTTTTAAATAATTTAGATAATAAAGATTCGTCATGCACCCCATTTTACGCCCGAAAAATCAGAATTATTTTAATTTTTGTTGAATAAGTGCCTTTTGTGCTTTTGTCAAAAAGTTTAGAATAAAGTACTAGTGAAACAAGAAATGAATGGGTTTACTGGTGCGATGCGGTGCGCAGAACACAGCGCCGGCACCAATGCCAGGGATGCAGGGATGGCAAGCGGCGGCGTTTCGCATATCAGGGGACAAAGCATACTTCTCCGGCTGTGGATTCTACGGTGCACAAGACACACTATGCGACGATGCTGGCAGGCATTACTTCAAGGAATGCTATATCGAGGGATCCATTGATTTCATCTTTGGGAATGGAAGGTCCATGTACAAGGTAATTATTTATTACTTATCACAATGCATAGTTATTTATTTATTATTTATCATTTTATCTTAATTTTACCGCAATGGGTGCTTCTTACTACTATCTGAATGGCTTGGGTCAGCTAAGAAAAGGAAATCAGCTTTTAGCCACATTTCACGCTCAGAATTCAGCGTGGGAAATCTAAACAAAAATATTACTGTATATTTTCCCATTTCTCTCCCCATGACTCCATCTCCATGTTAGCGATCCAATGACAGTAGTTCTTATTTTTAAAACTGAATAAAATAAATGCAAATGCAATGCAACACCAACACACACGCGCGAACACACACACACTATATATATATATATATATTCTCATCGTTAACTCTTGCATGGTTAATTTTGGGAATGAAAATCTTCATTCTCATTTTTCTGTCACATTTTTTATCTCCTACAAATGATAATTTGACACATGATAAAATAAAATAATAACTCATTAACACATATGCATATTTCTAGTCTTTGATTAGTGGGAGACAAAGACACAATATTTTTTGGGACAACAAATATTTGTTTCTAATTTCAGTTAAGTTAATAATGCATTGAGCCTCTATTTGGTTTGGCGGTGAAGCACTCTAAACTCACGTTTGTTCTGGTCAAACGTGATTTGACCACAAACTAGTTATGTTTGGTTTCACAAACATAAATTGATTCTAACCCCAAAATCAATTTTACCCAGAAGCTAAGATTTATAGCTTTTGCGGTGATATAGAATCAATTCTCAAATTTTACACACCTAAACACAATTTTGGTCCAAACCATCAAAAAATAAATTGATAAAAACTACTTTTTCGTAAATGTATCTGAATATAAATCACTTTACGTTTAACTCATTTTTAATCAAAATCAATTTTATAAAATCAATTCTATCAAAATTAATTTTTGTCACTGCTGAGCTAAACGCCGAGTGTATTGACTTGATTGATTGTTTCGTTCAGGAATGCGAGCTACATTCAATAGCAACGAGGTTCGGATCCATAGCAGCCCAGGATAGGAAATACTCATACGAGAAGACAGGCTTCGCATTCGTACGATGCAAGGTGACGGGTACTGGCCCGCTATATGTGGGGCGAGCAATGGGCCAGTATTCAAGAATTGTGTACGCCTACACATACTTTGATGATATAGTTGCACACGGTGGCTGGGATGATTGGGACCATGCCGACAACAAGAACAAGTAAGTTCCTATAGCTATTTGATTTAGTTTTTAAAAACTATTTTCTGTTTTATAAAAGTTAACAAAGAACAAATTTTGTTCATTGTTAATTTTTAAAAACAGAAAACAGTTTTTGAAAAGAATAATCTAACCTTCCCTTGCCAAAGCTCCATTTTAATTGTCATTGCTTTGGTGATGACATTTTTATAACACTAACTAACTAATTTTCTGAATTTTTGAATTGGGCTGAAACTGAATTCAACTGTCACAGGACTGTGTTCTTCGGAGTGTACAAGTGTTGGGGACCAGGAGCAGAGGCAGTACGTGGGGTCTCATGGGCCCGAGAGTTAGATTTTGAATCTGCCCATCCATTTCTCGTGAAGAGCTTCGTTAATGGCAGACACTGGATCGCACCCTCTGATGCTTAGCCATAACGTTTTTTCTTAAAAATGATAAAAGAAAAAATTACTTAGATGCAGTCCGTCAAAAACAATTGTTTATCATCGATCCCCCCTTTTTTTTTTGTTCTTGTTAATATAGGAATTCATTTATTGATATTCTCTCTTTGTAGAGGGGCTATCGTCGTGTACCATGGCTTTCTTATTGATCGACTATTCTTTGATCTCCTTCAAATGTAACAGAGATAAAATAAAGGCTAAATTGCGCTTTTTGTCCCTTAACTTTACTTTAGTTTTCAATTTCGTCCCCTAACTATTTTACTTTTTATTTACGTCTCTTAAGTTATGAAAGTTACGTCACGTCCGTCCCTTAAATTACGAAAGTTACGTCAAATTCGTCCATTCCGTCTGTAATCTTTAAAAAATAAAGTCAAAATCATGCTCCTATCAGTGCTCTTATTGATGAAGTAACTTGATAAAAAGTAATGGAGCAAAAAAATATAGTATCAATGACCTATACACATACAATAAAAGGATTACAAACAGAAGGGATGAACTCGACGTAATTTTCATAACTTAAGAACATAAATAAAAAATAAAATAGTTAGGAGACGAAATTCAAAACTAAAATAAAGTTGAGGGACGAAAAGTACAATTTAGCCAAATATAAAGGTGCAATATTTTTTATTGTTTTTATTATTATGTAATATGATACGTATATGAAATTCTAATGGGGGAAAACGATGCTACATATGTTACTATAGATTTTGATTTCCTAACTATAGATTTACCTAATTTTCATGGGTTTTGGTTTGGCACCCATACTTTGTTATTCTTTTTCATTTTTATCAATAATATAACTTTTTTTAGATTAAATGGGGCTAAAAAAGCGCAAAGAAGGATTACACAGAAATAACTCTTGAAGTAAAGACTCCTAACGAATCAGCCATCACTAACTGCTTGACCTCGCAAGGAGGGTTACCCTTTTTATTGACTAGCAAATTGTATACCCGTTTTTATAGGAAATGTCATCAATAACATTAATGACAATTGCTAAAATTACTCCCTTTGTTACTTTTTATAAACCCCTTTTAGAAAAAAAAATTGTTAACTAATTATAAGCCCCTTTTTAAATTACAAGATACATTAATTTTTTTTTAAAGTATCCATAATTAATTGCATAGTATTTAAATATTCAAGATATGCATTAATTAATTAAAATTATGATTGAAGGATAAATACACATTTTAGACAATTTAATTATGCTAACTACTTTTCTTAATATGTATTTTTTTGTCTAAATAGGCTTATAAGAATTAACGGAGGGAGTAATATTTATAATAAATATTTATCTATTCTATTTTAGCTATCAACAACAAAATGAAATTCAATATATATAAAGTATTTTTGTATTGTATTCGGCTCAATCCTTGGCATTAATTATCAACAGCATCGTGGTCATCATCATCATTTAACTTATTTTAATGAGTATTTTATAATTTTTCTACTGAGGCAAAAACTCAAGAATGGGTTGATCTTAATTTTATTTATTTATTTATTTATTTTTTGCAATGCAACATGATGTAAATTTTCAATAAGGCAAAGGAACAATTGCTAAGATGGAATGTGTATACTTTGAAGTAGTTCATTTTAAGAGGTTGTTATGTTTTTTCTACTGAAATTGATAGTTGAAATGAGAACTTTCCTAACTTTGAAAAATTTTCACGAAGCAACTTTGTTCCGGACTGGGCCGAGGCCCAATCCGGAGATCCAACGCTTTCAGGCCCATTTCCGCTCGCCTCTCCGCCTTCCCTCGATGCCACGTTTCCGCTCGCCTCTCCGCCTTCCCTCAACGCGGCCGACCCAACGGTTCTCAGCATTAAAGGAATTTACTTCCGACTTCCGGGTTTCACGGAACGGTTACTCATCGGTAACCGTCCTCAACTCATATTTAAAGAAGACCGCGTCGAACGGTCGAGGTAATGATTTTTCTACCACCTCTTCACTCACCTCGACACACACTGACTTGGCGTCGTGAGTGTTCGCAGGTCCACCACCCACCACGCCGCCGCCATCCGTCGCGAGCACACCCGCACTGCTTCCCTCCGGTCATCCTCTGAAGTTCTGTTCAGAACATTGGCGCCGTCTGTGGGAAATCGTTTCTGATTTCATCTTCTTTGTCGAAGTCTCCCTTCTTCACTCGGCGATGGTGGATCGAGCGTCGGTCGCGACTAGCGCTCCACTCATGCGAACGCAGATCTTGAACCACCTCACCATGAACCTATTAATTTCATCGGTGAATATGAGAGACAGAGGAATAACCTTCCGCCTCCGCATCAGCATGACGCCGTTCCGATCGTTGCTGCTCAAACCGATGCCGGAACGAGACCGCCGCCATCCTCATTCGCGAGTTCCGCGAATTCATTCGAAGCCATGCCGAAGATATGCATGCTCAGAATCAACGCCTCGATCGAATGGAGAATCAGCAGAAGGAACTCTCCGCTCGCGTTGCCACCTGGTCGAAAACAGAAAAAGATCGAAGTCTCGTTCTCCTCGGAGATCGAAGGAGTCACGAAAATCTCAGACTGCTCATCGCCACCACCGCGGGCACGACTCCACGCCGCCACCTGCATAGAGCACTCCGCCGTGCTCATTCTGTTTCATAAACTCCTTCTCGGAGCAATGACACGAGTGACTCGAGCGGGGCCTTTGGTCCTTTTACATCCGAGATCATGAAATTCCCGATTCCGAAGCATCTTCAGAAACCACCCGCTTTGGACTCATACGACGGCACCACCGACCCCGACGAGCATGTTGGTTGCTTTGATATCGCCATGGGCTATCGAGGCGCCAGCGGTGAAGTGCGTAATCTTTCCTCACTCTGAAGAAGGCGGCGTTGTCTTGGTTCCGGACTCTTAAGAAAATTCCATTGGTTCGTGGATCGAGCTCGTCGACCCGGTTCTCCGCGCATTTCACTGCGTCTAAAGTCCAACCAGTCGACAGCAGTGACAGCCGCAATTCAGAAGAGAGATGAGTCTATCGGAGACTACGTCGAGCACTTCAACAAAGAAGCCATTTTGGTGAAGAAATGCTCGACGAGATGAAGTCATACTTGCTAGAGCGAGGCCTGATCGAAGGAAATCTATTCGGCGTCGGCGTTGGTGTCGATAAACCGAAGACTCGAGCGAGTTCCTGAGCGAGCTCGAAATTTATGAATTACGAAGAGAAGTTGATGGCATCAAAAGCCAAAGACAAATCTCCAGAGTAACATTGACAAGCTGTCGATTATCACGAGAAGAACTTCGACCTCCTCGAATCACGCAGGAGCTTGCAAAGACTCAGCGAGGTCGAAGTGAAACAGAAAATCGCAGCAAAGATGAAGAAATATTATAGTTGAAACAAATGTATCCTAAACACATAAATGTGAAGCAGTGAAGTATGATTGAAGAAATACGCAATCAGCATTTATTTACTATCAAAACCTTGCACCTCTGATGGAACCTCGTGCCGAGACCGCGTGCACGAGCTCGTGATAAAGCCTTGTGCGTTGGCACAAGCACCTGATGAAGAGATCGACCTCGTGCCGAGACCGCGTGCACGAGCTCGTGATAAAGCCTTGTGCGTTGGCACAAGCACCTGATAAAGCCTTGTGCGTTGGCACAAGCACCTGATGAAGTGATCGACCTCGTGCCGAGACCGCGTGCACGAGCTCGTGATAAAGCCTTGTGCGTTGGCACAAGCACCTGATGAAGAGATCGACCTCGTGCCGAGACCGCGTGCACGAGCTCGTGTTAAAGCCTTGTGCGTTGGCACAAGCACCGGATAAAGCCTTGTGCGTTGGCACAAGCACCTGATAAAGCCTTGTGCGTTGGCACAAGCACCTGATGAAGTGATCGACCTCGTGCCGAGACCGCGTGCACGAGCTCGTGATAAAGCCTTGTGCGTTGGCACAAGCACCTGATGAAGAGATCGACCTCGTACCGAGACCGCGTGCACGAGCTCGTGATAAAGCCTTGTGCGTTGGCACAAGCACCTGATGAAATGATCGACCTCGTGCCGAGACCGCGTGCACAAGCACCTGATAAAGCCTTGTGCGTTGGCACAAGCACCTGATAAAGCCTTGTCGCGTTAGCACAAGCACCTGATGAAGTGATCGACCTCGTCGAGACCGCGTGCACGAGCTCGTGATAAAGCCTTGTCGCGTTAGCACAAGCACGATGAAGAGATCGACCTCGTGCCGAGACCGCGTGCACGAGCTCGTGTTAAAGCCTTGTGCGTTGGCACAAGCACCGGATAAAGCCTTGTGCGTTGGCACAAGCACCTGATAAAGCCTTGTGCGTTGGCACAAGCACCTCATGAAGTGATCGACCTCGTCTGAGACCGCGTGCACGAGCTTCGTGATAAAGCCTTGTCGCGTTAGCACAAGCACCGATGAAGAGATCGACCTCGTCTGCGAGACCGCGTACGAGCTCGTGATAAAGCCTTGTGCGTTAGCGCACAAGCACCGATGAAGTGATCGACCTCGTCGCGAGACTGCGTGCAGGCTCGTGATAAAGCCTTGTCGCGTTAGCACAAGCACCTGATAAAGCCTTGTGCGTTAGCACAAGCACCGATGAAGTGATCGACCTCGTCGAGACCGCGCGTGCACGAGCTCGTGATAAAGCCTTGTCGCGTTAGCACAAGCACCGATGAAGAGATCGACCTCGTCGAGACCGCGCGTGCACGAGCTCGTGATAAAGCCTTGTGCGTTGGCACAAGCACCTGATAAAGCCTTGTGCGTTGGCACAAGCACCTGATGAAGAGATCGACCTCGTGCCGAGACCGCGTGCACGAGCTCGTGATAAAGCCTTGTGCGTTGGCACAAGCACCTGATGAAGAGATCGACCTCGTGCCGAGACCGCGTGCACGAGCTCGTGATAAAGCCTTGTGCGCTTGCACAAGCACCTCTACAACAGGTGGATACGCAGTCTAGTACTCGAGCGACCTACCAGGCCCACCTCTGCAAATTCAAAATTCAGACGGCTTTAAACTCGGCTACGTCGTCGACCTTGATTATTTGATGACCTCAACCTTGCCGCTTGGACAGCCAGATCAACTACTCTCACAGGGAAGTATAAAACTCGACTACGAGCACTTTACTCAGCGTAAAAATTAATGCTAACTTTATTACATCAAGTTGTTGCAAATTGTCTATACTTTGACAGGAACAGAACCTCGTGCCGAGACCGTGACAAAGCCTTGTGCCTTGCACCAGCACCTGATGAGGAGATCGACCTCGTGCCGAGACCGCGTGCACGAGCTCGTGACAAAGCCTTGTGCCTTTCACAAGCACCTGTGATCGACCTCGTGCCGAGACCGCGTGCACGAGCTCGTGACAAAGCCTTGTGCCTTTCACAAGCACATCAAGCCTCGTGTCGAGAACTGCTTCAGCAGACGTGGAACACGAAGGTCCCGAACGAACTAATGAACAAGCACGACATGACGACACTTGCAGTTCCTTACGAACAAGGACGTCGAACGTCGACATCAACGAACTTCGACAACAAGTCACCACCTCGACATTCGAGCTAGCGACTTGGGGGGCAACTGTTCCGGACTGGGCCGAGGCCCAATCCGGAGATCCAACGCTTTCAGGCCCATTTCCGCTCGCCTCTCCGCCTTCCCTCGATGCCACGTTTCCGCTCGCCTCTCCGCCTTCCCTCAACGCGGCCGACCCAACGGTTCTCAGCATTAAAGGAATTTACTTCCGACTTCCGGGTTTCACGGAACGGTTACTCATCGGTAACCGTCCTCAACTCATATTTAAAGAAGACCGCGTCGAACGGTCGAGGTAATGATTTTTCTACCACCTCTTCACTCACCTCGACACACACTGACTTGAGCGTCGGAGTGTTTGCAGGTACACCACCCAACACGCCGTCGTCATCCGTCGTGAGCACAACCGCACCGCTTCCCTCCGGTCATCCTCTGAAGTTCTGTTCAGAACAAACTTGATGTAGACTTTCAATAAAGGTAAAGGAGCAATTTCTAAGATGGAACATGCATACTTTGAAACAGTTCATTTTATTTTTTGGTATTTGAAACAGTGCATTTCAAGAGGATGTTGTGTTCAACCTTAAACAATAGCTCACGTGATAAATTATATAAGTTAATACGACTCAAACCCTGAGTTAGCAACACAACTAACGTATCAAAACAAAATAAAGTGATAGAGTGAGAAAGATTGCTCAAGGAAGTTACCCTAGTCCACTCTTAACCCCAAGCGTTACATCTAGTTCTAGGGGTGAGCAAGGGGCGAGTTATGCTTGTCCCTAACCAGACCCTAAGTTTTGATCGGGCCAATTTTTTAGGCACTAACTTGTTTCTAAATTTGAACAAACCTAATGTTGTACTGGTTAACTAAGACTGAGTCGATTTTAGCCTAAACTGTGTTGGCTCGAAAGATAATTAAAATAAAATTATAAGATGTTAATTTAGTTATGATTAAAAGTTAAAAGTGATCTGATCATATAGACCTTATAGAACAATTCATAAAGCAAACAAATTCTTAGTTCATTGAGTCGAAAAAAGTGTCTGAACGTATAGACCTTCTAGAAGTTACAAGATGATAAGATGATCCACGAGTGCCCTTTTTTCTGTTTAAGCTTTAAAGATCCATGAGTGCCTTTTAACTATCACATTTTAAAACACATCATTCAAATAATGAGTCCAATAATGCAAATCAATAAGGCGATCTATGGCTATGCTTGTTTTAGTTCTCAACGAATACTATTTTACATATCACTTGTAAATATTCCATTAAACTTTCTAATTGCTCACAAGACTAAGGTTATATACATGGAACATAGTTTCAAATTAGTTCGATAACCTTAACTGTTCATTCAAAAATGTATGTTTTGTTAACATCAAAACCTCGAGGTATTTGGTTGAATCCCATCCTTCCCAACCTTCCTTCTATCTCGAAGAGCCAAATACTATAATCATATAGATTGACGTGCTTATAAAACATATCAACTTGTACATATAGGTTTGCACGTAAGAATCATCACTGGCCCCAGCCACAATCCCTACCAGTGGTGAAAAATGGGTATCCATCCCTGCCCCACCCCAACTTTACTCCTTTAGGGTAAGCATAGTTTGACACTGCTCACACTCCAAAAAACAAAAAATGCAAAACAACATTTGGTCGCGAACTTTTTATCCTAGATAGGAATCACTAATCAAGCTAAAAGACCAAAAAATTAAATTTGCTGTCAACTAACGTGAATTCAATCCTGTTACAGCACCCGTAAAACTGTTAGCCATCCATGCCCAAAGTCATTACCTTAACCACATGATGGGGGATGCTGAAAACAAAACTAGTGACCCGAGTGGAGTCATAACATATTACTATATTAGCAATATTAGGAAGTGCGACTACCTATTGGTTAAATTTACATCATACACAAAAAACTGTGCAAGTATAAATCAATTTTGACAGCCGATGCCAATTTTGACATTCCATAAAAAATTGTCAACATAAATTTAATTTAAATTATAAAACATAATATTAATCATAATTCAATTACATTCAACAGTTGTTAGTAAATGAAATATTAACTACTGTTCCGGACTGGGCCAAGGCCCAATCCGAAGATCCAACGCTTTCAGGCCCATTTCCGCATGCCTCTCCGCCTTCCCTCGATGCCACATCGACGCGGCCGACCCAACGGTTCTCAGCATTAAAGGAATTTACTTCCGACTCCCGGGTTTCACGGAACGGTTACTCATCGGTAACCGTCCTCAACTCATATTTAAAGAGACCGCGTCAAACGGTCGAGGTAATGATTATTTTTCCACCTCTTCACCCACCTCATTCATACACTGACTTGGGCGTCGGAGTGATTGCAGGTACCACCACCAAGGTCTTCCACCGGAGCTCGGAGCACCACTGTAACTGTCTAATTCTTCCACCGTGAAGCGATACTTTCTCAGGTATCTCTTATGTTCGTCCAGAACATTGGCGCCGTCTGTGGGAACGACAAATCGCTCTCGTTCTTTTTCATGTTCACGGTGGCGAGAACATTCACAAAGAAATTTTCTCCTCCCGGTTGCGTGTTTTTCGATTCCGGTGAGAGATCACGAAGTTAAAGATCTGGTCAAATTCACGATTTCTAGGTCAGAAACTTGGAAAATTTGGGGGAAAGCTCTCGATCACGAAGATCGAAGAAGGAGATCTCATTCTTCTTCTCTCCAGACAGGCGATTTCTTTCTGGCTCTCACCTTGATTCCTGAATCAGAGCTTTCACTATGGATCTACTCACGGATCCAAATCGGGTTCATTCCCTCTGACTAAACTCCTCGTCGTCGCCGGCAACATCGGCCTTGACGATGTCTTCTTGAATAAGCCTCAAATATTGGCTTTACGGAAGTTTCACGATTTCGGAAAGAGAGGCGCGAGTTGCTAGAATCTCAATTCAATTCTCGCCATCGATTTGGCGATTATTGACAACAAGGTCGTGAAGCGGAAGAAGCGACTCAAATTGAGTTCTTCGCGGCGATGGCGTGCTGGCGAGATCACAATCGCCGCGATGTCCTTATGGCGAGGTAAGATTCGAATTTCTCGAATTTCTTAACTAATTTCATTAGGTCGAAGAACATCGAAATCATTCTACATCACAAGGGAATAACGACCTCATCCATCAACTCACGGCCTACATATCGAGCTCACCTTGCAAGTGACCCCGAAGTCAGTCTGCACCGAAGTGCATTCTACATCACCAAGCAAGGGCAGGCGTATGTAGATTTGTCATGAGTTCAATCTTACATGAAGGACTTCAGTTCACAGTTCACAACGTCGGCAACACGTTCGACATCTCTAGTTCGAAACACTGAGCTCGACAAGCTCACCACCTGCAGAAGAGTGGATTCATGACATGGCTCTCCTTAAAGCCACCACCAAAGATGAGAAGTTGGGCAATGTTTCTCTTACGCAGGAACTAGACACCGATTAAATCAACAAAGTGAAAGCAAAACAGCTTCACATGATTATCTCGGATCTCAGATATTGACCTCGGACGGATTCACCTCCAAGCTCTTGACTTGGAGTGAATCCTATCTTCTCGGACCTCGGATCTCAGATATCGGATCTCGACATCTCAGATCTGGTCAGCTTCGAGTGAGCGAATCATATCTTCTCGACATCAGCAAAGTCAGATTATCCTCTAAAACACAAGGGTAAAGAGCACGAGTGTATTTGAAAACAAGCCACGTGCGAAGAGCACATGCACTAAAAAGACCTCGTGCCGGAGAGCACGTTGGATGTCAAACGACCTCGTGCAAGTTGGATGTCGAACAAGCCATGTGTAAAAAGCACGTGCACTAAAATGATTTCGTGCCGGAGAGCACGTTGGATGTCAAACGAAGTCATACACATTGGATGTAAAACGACCTCGTGCCGAAGAGCACGTGCGTTGTCAAATGACCTCGGATCTCAACATCTCGGATCTCGGATCTCGATGACACGACATATGATGAGGATGACAACCTCGGATCCCGGATCTCGACATCTCGGATCTAGGACCTTGACAGCACAGCAGGTTTCTCCCACCAAGCTTTTCAGCTTAGATGAGGACGACAACCTTCGATCTCGACATCTCGGATCTAGGACCTCGACATCACAGCTCAACCTCTAGACGAGGTATACATTTTCATGTTTTAATGCCTGTTTTTTAAAACTCGAACGACACTTGATGCTATTTCAAGAACTTTGGTTTCTGAACCTAAGCGGCACTCGATGCCAATTAAAGGGATTCAATCCCAAACGCATATCCCCAACACGCCAATTAGATCGGTATGGGGGCAACACTATCAAAACACACGTTTATATCGTGCACATCTTGTATCTTTTGACTAACATGCAGGATAACGACTCCTTACAAGTCGGCTCCTCATCATATGAGCACCCGACTTAGGGGGCATAACCTCGTGCCGAGACCGCGTGCACGAGCTCGTGACAAAGCCTTGTGCCTTGCACAAGCACCTGAGCTCGTGACAAACTACCTGATGATGAGCCTCGTGCCGAGACCGCGTGCACGAGCTGATGATAAAGCCTTGTGCCTTGCACAAGCACCTCTGCAACAGGTGGATACGCGATCCGATTACTCGGGCGACCTACCAGGCCCACCTGCAATTTCAATATTGAGCGGCTTTAAACTTCGGCTCGTCGTGGACCTTGATTATTTGATGACCTCAACCTTGCCGCTTGGACGGCGGATCAACTACTCTCACAGGGAAGTATAAAACTCGACTACGAGCACTTTACTCAGCATAAAAATTAATGCTAACTTTATTACATCAAGTTGTTGCAAATTGTCTATACTTTGACAGGAACAGCGTGATAAAGCCTTGTGCGTTGGCACAAGCACCTAATGAATGTGCCGAGACCGCGTGCACGAGCTCGTGATAAAGCCTTGTGCGTTGGCACAAGCACCTGATGAAGAGATCGACCTCGTGCCGAGACCGCGTGCACGAGCTCAGGTGCTTTTCTACCTCCTATTATCTCTACTCGACAGTGGTTTACGGGATTACCTTCAGACTCTTTTCTACCTCCTTCTCTTTCTTTTCATGATGAGTGAGTTTTGAAAACCTATTATCTCTACTCGACAGAGGTTTACGGGATTACCCAGGTAGTAATCCCTCTTTCGCATCATTTTGTATATCCTATTGTTGATCTCGATAGGTACAGGTTGAGCTTGATCTCGACAGGTCAAGCTCAGCCTGTCGAGATCAAGCTCAACCTGTAGCTGTCGAGATCAAGCTAAAGCTGTCGAACTCAAGCTCAACCTGTCGAGATCAGCCTTGGCTTCGACAGCTTGAGGACCAACAGCTTCAGTTTGATCTCGACAGGTTGAGCTTGATCTCAGTTGAGCTTGAGGACCACAGCTATTCACATGATTGTGATGGGTCTTGATGCTCCAATAGATAGTTGTCTCATCTTTCTGAAGCGTTTCTTCTTCTTTGTCCAACAGAGAAGATTTTCTTCTTCTTCTTCTTCTTCTTCTTTGTCTAACACCTTCCCTTTCTCCTTCCAACATTTCTTTCTCTCAAACCTGTCTACCAAATAACTTACTCCTTATTTCCTCTTCTTTCCCAATTAGAAGGCCGCGACACTTCAGCCAGCACCGCTGCCGGAGATTTGAACTGTCGGCCGTTCCATCAGCCCGCTGCCACCCCAAGGAAGGTAAACCTAAGTGGATTTTTAGTTGCATGTCTTTTTTTCTCTTTTCCCTTCTCTCTCTAAATGTGAACTCACTCTTTGAGTCGAAGCTTCCTGTCGCTGCCGTCCTTTTAGTTGATGTCGTCCTCAAATCCTCTTCTTCTGGTAAGTTATTGCTCCTTTTACAGTAAACCCTAACCCCCAAATCCATTTCCTAATCCCAAATCAAATTTGTTTTTTGTTTAAATTACTTCCCTTGGTTAAATTACTGAATTAAATTACTTGGTTTTGGGTTGATTGTTGGCAAACACTTCCCGTATGTTGGCCGAAATTATAGCAAGAAGGAAGGGGTCAATTCGATTTTGGTTTTTAGGGAGTGTTGAAGGTAAGTTCTACTATAATAGTGAATTTGTACTGCTGAAATTGATCTGGGTCTGTTCTTGGATTGGTGTATTTTGATTGTTGTTGTAGTTTGTAGATTAAGTGCTTTTAAGACATTGTTTTTGTTTTATGTAGTAGTTTTTCATCCAAATTATTTTGTCAAATATTTGAATTCTGTCTTGAAATTTTATTAAATAGAGAAGTTCACATGGTTGAGCTTGATCTCGACAGGTTGAGCTTGAGGACCACTGTAACACCTGATGAAGAGATCGACCGCGTGCACGAGCTGCTGAGGTCGTGTACCGAGCTGAGGAGGTCGTATCTTGGTGAGGTCGCGTCTCGTTTGAGGAGACCGCGTGCACTAGCTTGGTGAGGAGACCGCGTGCACTAGGCCGAAATGAGGAAATCGCGTGCATTAGGCTGCCGAGGTCGCGTCTCGAAGTGAGGAGGCCAGAGTGCACGAGCTCGTGATAGAGCCTTGTGCGCTTGCACAAGCACTGGTCGACCTCGTGAGAGACTGTAACACTCGTATTTTTACGAACGTTATTTAGTGATTAATTAGTATTATATGTCACTTATTTATGGTTTTCTTTTAATTAATTATTGTTGAGTGTTAATTAAGGGAGAAAGGACCATAATGCCCCTTCCCCCACCAGTTAAATATCACGATCAGTTCCCTCAAACCCTCACTTTCTCTTTTCTTCTTTCTTCTTCCTTCTTCTCTATGTTTCCTCTTCCTCTCCAAACTTTCATTGAAAAACCTTGGGTTCCATTGAGTTTCTGCACAAACCTTCTTCATCAATCTTGCTTCTCATCATCTCCTCTACCTATATCATCATCTCGATCATCATTTGAGGTATGAAAAATAGAATTTTCTCTCCCTTCATGCTACTGTTTAGCGCCACTTCCTCCTTCCATTTTAGCTAGTTTCTATGCTTCCAAATCATGTCATATCGATAGGTTTTCTTCTTCATGACATTACCTACCTTTCTAACCATTTATTTGAGCTTGAAAAACAAATTGTTTCCTCTGTTTTCTCTGATGAGGTAGTGCCCAAAACCCTAACCACTTGGCTTGCTTTGATTTCTTGTTCTATGTTGTTGTATGTTGCTTCTGGTTGTTGTTTGTTGTTGATTTATCTGTTGTAGCATCATATAACCTCTTTCATGAGCATTTGATCAAAAACCTAACCTTGAGAAAAAGGGAAAATATGTTTAATCTTGCTTGAATCATGCATGAGATATGTTATTGTGTTATAGTAATTATTTAGGTGCTAATAGCATGGCTAGTTTAATTTAATCAAGTGCAACAGGTTAGTTTTGGATCTTTCCTATTCTTGAGTCTTAAGAAACTTGCTATTTAATTGTCTAATTAGGTGTGAAATATGTGATTATGTGTTTAATATGATTTTAGGACTTATTAGGATTGAGTTGCCTGATTAGTTTAGTGTTAGATAAGTTTTGTGCAAAAATGGATTTTTGAGGGACCAAAATGGCATGTAGGGAAATTGATCTCTTTTTATGATTTAAACTTTAACACAATTGGTTATGGTCTTATTTTAATTGTTGGACCCTGAGGAAAATATTTTTTTTTAAGAAAACATAAACTTAGATTTTTATTAATTTGTGCTTAATATGCTACTTGATTTTAAGCTTGAATTAGTATTTAGGAAAAATGGCCTTGTATGGTGATATGTATGAAAGAAGTTTTTAATAAAATTTTAGAGAAAAGGAATTAATTTGTAATGCTTGAATTCTTGTTGTATTTGTCTAAGTTCTTGAGTTTTAATGCTTGCTTGGATTGTAGTTAAGATTGGGATATGAGAGCTAAGTACTATTAGAAAACCCATAGATAGTACTAAGTTGTGCTGGTATTAGGAATTGTGATTCCCAAGATCGTGCGGCACGGAATCGAGGTGTACGGGAGAGCGAACCCGAGGACGTGGGAGCAGTGGGATCCAAATTGAGGACGGTACGTGTCGAGGTCGATTGAGAACCGTACGTGTCGAGGTCGTTGTCGAGCTCGATTGAGGACAGCACGTAGACGCCGAGCTTGGAGTTCGGTAAGGGCACTTCTAGACATTTAGGATTCATTTTATGTCCCTGTGTAAGGACAACTTTGGATATGCTTAAGCTATTGTTTTGTTATTTAAATTGCTTTATTTAAATACGAAGAAGTCGGAGAACTCTACGAGTTCGAAGTTAGGGTCTTCGAACCCCTTCATTTTGTTATCGTGAGGTCGAACATTTATCCGAGTCTTTGTGGGCGAGCGTAAGCTGTTGCAGTTGGTCTCCTGAACCCAACCCCCCACACTTGTATGTTCCTCTCTGTTAATTCCATTGAGTTGCAGAGAGATGGATTCCTTGATTGGCTTGTCGAGCATGTAATGTTGTGATATGATTGAGTTATGCATTATTTGATATGAGATTGAATATATGCTATGAATTGCGTGTTGTTGTCGAATTGCGTTTTCTTCATTTTAAGCATGTTCTCTTATTTGATATGCGGGCAAGTAATTTTACGCGTCACTCTTTGAATATTGTAAGCGGAGAGCTGTTCATCGAGTGAGCGAGCTAGGCGAGTCGTTATGACGTTTTGAGCCGTGACCATAATCGAGGGTGCTAGGTCCCCTTTGTTTACGGAGATTGACTAGACGTCGCGGCGTAGAAACCGGCATCGCATATCTAGGGAGAAGCGAAAGCTCCCAAGGCTACGGCTGGTATGTCGGTTGATGGATCTGCGTCACGCTTCCTAATAATGGTCGAGTTGAGAGAAAGTGGATGGCGAGTTGAGTCGAGTCTAGAGTGAGAGGGTCGAGTCACGTTTGGTGAATGATATACATTGTTGTTTGCTTATTTCTTTACGCGTTGATTATCTTTATTTGTCGAGAAGTTGACCATTTTCCGTGGTGCCTTCAATCCATGATGGTTACCCAGCGATAGCGAGACGCAGGAACCCGACGGCCAGTGATGGCGAGGAGGACCTCGTCGAGGATCCGGACGACGATCTCTATTTGTCGTGATTGATTATGTCTGTTAGATTTTTTTTTTTGGGATGACTGTAGTATGTCTTTTGTGTACAGTGGTCGTGACCAGTTGGGCCGGGTGATGTTTTGTTATTACAGGGTAGACTGGTGGTTCCACTTTTGGAGCAGCCCCCTGCGTGGGTGTCTGCCGGAAGTACCCCCAGGGTATGATTGCTCTCTTGAAGGTCGTCATACCATAGGCGTATTTCTTTGTACATTCACTACTCTGTATTTTGCATACACTATCATTCCGACTTGTATATATATATATTATCTATGTATGTTTTATTTAGGATTTAAGTCTTGTGTCTTAGTTGCATCATGTTTCGAAAAGCTGTAATTACTCTGATGTGCATTAGCGGGGAAAAAAAAAGTACCGTTTTAAAACGCATCGCATACAGTTTTAGTGTAGCTCGGTAGCGGTCCGGAAACGGGTCGTTACAAAGGTGGTATCAGAGCAGTTCGGTTCTGACCGGGCTGTGCATAGGAAATTTGGACTGGTCACTGTGTCGGGATATGTGTGTCGGGTACATAGTTGTACTACATTGATTGCTGTTTGATTAAGTGAAGCACTTATTGCTTGAAATTTTTTTTGAATTGTTTCTTGATTGAAACAGTGTGTCTTAACACATCCTTGTTGTGAGATTCTGACAGGTTTTGAACTTTGTGGAATCTAATGCCACCTCGTAGGGATACGACGGCTGTACATGAGAACGTCGACATGGAACGAGCAATTCAAGCTATGACCGAGATGGCGGCCATGGCTCGAATCACCGCCAACTCAACACTAACGCGATGGCTCAACAGACGGCGTTAACCCAAAGAAATTTGCAGCAACAACAGAGAGCAGAGCGGAGTGCTGAGGCGAGAGGATTAGCGGACTTTAGGAAGCATGACCCACCGAAGTTCTACGGTGAGCCAAACCCAGATAAAGCTGATCTTTGGATGCAAGAGATCGAGAAGATCTTCGAGGCACTCCATTGCCCAAACAACGTGAAGGTAGACTACGCCACCTACTTGCTGCTAGGAGACGCAGAGTACTGGTGGAAGGGAGTGAAGCAAGCACTGATAGCGGAACGTCGCGAAATAACGTGGGAGCTTTTTCGTGGAAGGTTCTTGGACAAATACTTCCCAGATACTGCACGAGCTGAGAAGGAGCAAGAGTTTCTTCAACTACAACAAGGCGGTATGACAGTGTCCGAGTATGCAGCCAAGTTTTTGACCAAGGATGGTTAAGTGAGAGGTTCCAACGAGGATTAAGATTTGACATTCAGAAGTCGGTGGTGTCATTGAGGATCAGGAATCTACAGGAGTTGATAGATCGTTGTGTCGAGGTAGAGGGTGTAAGAAGCCACAAGAAGAAAACCGTTGTAGGCGAACCGATGAGACCCCAGAGTGCGGGGCAGAGGTTTGCACAGAAGGGGAAACAACCGCAGAGGAAGCCTTACAACCGACCTCAGGGGAACAACAACAGGGGACAATATCGTCCGATGACCCAGGGAGCGAGAAGTGGAGGTCAAACTGGCGTAGAAGTGATTTGTTTCCGTTGTGGAAAGTCAGGACATTATGCAAATAATCGTACTCGTAAGGAGGATGTGTGCTACAACCGTAGAAGCCAGGGCATTTTGCCAAGGATTGTCCCACACCTAAAGTCGAACCGCAATGCTTGCGGCAAAGGCCAAAGGAAGCGCCAAACAAAGCAAAAGGCGTAGTCTTACGCATGAGCGGCGAGGAAGCGAGCAAGCCGATGATCTTATTCAAGGCGAATGTGAGATTGAGGGTAAATCCTTATCCGCACTCTTTGATTCGGCGCAACCCATTCCTTTATTTTCTCACGATTGTGTGGACCATTTGAACTTGACTGTGATCGCTTTACTGCGTTCAAATTGGTAGTTACAACCCAATTGCTAAAACCTTAGTCACAAACACCGCATGTCTTAATTGTGTAGTGGTTATTGAGTAGAAGGTTTGTGGTCAATTTGGTTTGTTTGCCTCTTAAAGGCTTAGATGTCATCCTCGGGATGGATTGGTTGTCACACCACCATGTCCTCTTGGGTGTGCCGTAAAGCGTAATTTTCCTGCACCTTGGAGTCTCCAATTATCTTTCATCTTGAGCGTATTGGAGTTTCTTTGCAAGAAGGAACTAGGGAATACATGTATCCGCTAGTTGAAGTTTCCCAGCGGTCGAAGTGAAGAATGTTCGGTGGTGTGTGACTTTGTGGGCGTTTTCGAAGACGTGCTGGGGTTACCACCGATCACGAGAGGTCGAGTTCTCCATCGATTTGATTCCGAGAATGTGACCGATTTCCAAAGCGCCCATACCGATGTCCCTGCCGAGATGAAAGAACTGAAGTCCCAGATTGAGCATTTGGAGTCAAAGCAATTCATACGACCGAGCGTGTCACCATGGGGAGCTCCAGTGTTGTTGGTCAAGAAGAAGGATGGACGATCAAGACTGTGCGTGGACTACCGCAAGCTCAACAAGGTTACTGTGAAGAACCGGTATCCGTTACCGCGTATTGACGATCTGATGGATCAATTACGTGGAGCTGCAATATTTTCCAAGATAGATTTGAAGTCGGGTTATCATCAGATTCGCGTGAAGAAGGAAGATGTCCCCAAAACAGCTTTCAGGACCAGATACGGTCATTACGAGTACTTGGTGATGCCGTTTGGAGTGACAAATGCGCCAGCAGTGTTTATGGATTACATGAACAGGATTTTCCATTCGTTTTTGGATCAGTTTATAGTAGTGTTCATCGACGACATATTGATCTACTCGAAGAGCAGAGAAGAGCACGAAGGGCACTTACGCCGAGTATTGCAGATATTACGAGAGAAGCAACTCTATGCCAACCTTTCGAAGTGTGAATTTTGGCTCGAAGAGGTGAATTTTCTTGGACATGTGATTTCCAAAGAAGGAATAGCTGTGGATCCAACTAAGATTGAAGTTGTGCTAGCATGGGAACAGTAGAAGACGATCAGCGATATCGAGAGCTTTGTTGGCTTAGCGTGCTATTATCGAAGATTCATTGAAGGTTTTTCGAAGATTGTCGCGCCTCTTTTACGACTCACGAGGAAGGATCAACCTTTTGCCTGGGCCGAGGAGTGTGAATCCGGTTTCAAAGACGAAGGAGCTTTTGACAACGGCGCGTGTTGATTTTGCCTCAACCGTAAGAGCCTTACGAGGTTTATTGCGATGCGTCACACCAGGGATTGGGGTGCGTCTTTGCAAAGACAGGAAAGTTGTAGTGTATGCTTCAAGACAGCTTAAGATTCACGAGAGGAACTACCCTACTCACGATTTGGAGCTGGCATCGGTGGTTTTTGCGCTGAAGATATGGAGGCACTACCTTTATGGGAGCACTCTCACTGTTTTCAGCGATCACAAGAGCTTGAAGTACCTGTTCGATCAGAAAGAACTCAACATGCGTCAGCGAAGATGGACAGAATTTCTCAAGGACTACGACTTTACGTTGGAATATCATCATGGAAAGGCTAATATAGTAGCAGATGCGTTGAGTAGGAAGAGCGTTCTAGCCTCAGCAATGATGATCAAGGAGTTGGAGATGCTCGAGAAATTCCGAGATTTGAAGTTGAATGTGGAAGTTTCACCGGGGAAGCTGAGATTTGGTATGCTTACCATTTCTAACAGATTGTTGGACGAGATCAGAGACCAGCAGGTTCATGACAAGCTTCTGCAAGAGAAGATACAGTTGATAGCGCAAGGGAAAGCGACAGAATTCAAAGTCGGAGCGGACAACATTTTAAGGTGCAATGGCCGAGTGTGTGTACCTAACGTAGCGGGCCGAAAGTTAATACTTGACGGCGCATAAGAGCAATTTTAGTATTCATCCAGGAGTTACGAAGATGTATCAAGACTTGAAGAAGCATTTTTGGTGGTCCTGAATGAAGAAGCAAGTGGTCGAGTACTTAGCTCGTGTTTAACGTGTCGAAGCAAAGGTGGAGCACCAACGACCGTGGAATGCTACAATCGCTTGACGTATCAAAGATGGAAGTGGGACAAGATCTCCATGGATTTCGTTGTAGGTTTGCCGAAGACGCAGGAAGAAGAATGATTCGACTTGGGTGATCGTCGACCAATTGACCAAATCTGCCATTTCTTACCAAAGGAGGTCGACGTACAACGTGGAAAAGCTGACCGAGATTTACATCGCGGAGATAGTGCGACTACATGGTATACCCTCTTCAATCGTGTCGGACCGAGATCCGAAGTTCACATCTCATTTTTGGAGGGAATTGCAAGAAGCGATGGGAACCAAGCTCAAGCTTAGCTCGGCATATCATCCCCAAACCGAGGGTCAGACTGAAAGAACGATCCAATCGCTTGAAGATTTGTTGCGAGCGTGTACATTAGATCACCGAGGAAGTTGGGACGATGTCTTACCATTGGTGGAGTTCACCTACAATAACAGTTTCCATGCGAGTATTGGAATGGCACCTTTTGAAGCACTGTATGGACGCAAGTGTCAGACGCCTCTTTGTTGGTACCAGGATGGCGAGAGTTCTATTGTGGGACCAGATATGGTCCAGCAGACTACTGAGAAGATCCGTTTGATCAGAGATAGGATGCGAACGTCTCAGAGCCGACAGAAGAGTTATGCCGACCAAGGACGTCGACCGCTAGAGTTCGAAGAAGGAGAGCATGTATTTCTTAGAGTCACCCCACTACTGGAGTTGGTCGAGCGATCAAGTCCAAGAAACTTACCCCTAAATTTATTGGACCTTACCAGATTCTTTGTCGTATCGGTCCAGTGGCATATCAGATTGCCCTGCCACCCTTCCTGTCAAACATTCATGACGTCTTTCACGTCTCACAGTTGCGGAGATATATTTCCGACCCCTCTCATGTCATCGAACCAGATGTGATTCAACTGACGAATGACTTATCCTTCGAAGCATCACCAGCAAGGATCGTTGATCGGAAAGCCAAACAGTTGCGGAACAAAGAGATCCAACTTGTCAAAGTTGTGTGGGATCAGAAAACCGGAGATGCGACTTGGGAATTGGAAGAGAAGATGAAGACTCAGTACCCTGAACTTTTCCGCGGTAAGTATTTTATTTTGCAATTTCGAGGACGAAATTTTTTTTAGAGGGAGAGTATTGTAACACCTGATGAAGATATCGACCACGTGCACGAAGCCGAGGTCGCGTCATCGAAGCGAGGAGGTCGTATGCCGAAATGAGGTCGCGTCATCGAAATGAGGAGACCGCGTGCACTAGTCTCCGAAAGCCGAGGAGACCGCGTGCACTAGCTGCTGAGCTGAGGAGATCGCGTGCATTAGCTGTTGAGGTCGCGTACCGAGCTGAGGAGACCGAGTGCACGAGCTCGTGATTGAGCCTTGTCGGCGCTGCACAAGCACCCTGGTCGACCTCGTGCCGAGACTGTAACACTCGTATTTTTACGAACGTTATTTAGTGATTAATTAGTATTATATGTCACTTATTTATGGTTTTCTTTTAATTAATTATTGTTGAGTGTTAATTAAGGGAGAAAGGACCATAATGCCCCTTCCCTCACCAGTTAAATATCACGATCAGTTCCCTCAAACCCTCACTTTCTCTTTTCTTCTTTCTTCTTCCTTCTTCTCTAAGTTTCCTCTTCCTCTCCAAACTTCCATTGGAAAACCTTGGGTTCCATTGAGTTTCTGCACAAACCTTCTTCATCAATCTTGCTTCTCATCATCTCCTCTACCTATATCATCATCTCGATCATCATTTGAGATATGAAAAACAGAATTTCCTCTCCCTTCATGCTACTGTTTAGCGCCACTTCCTCCTTCCATTTTAGCTAGTTTCTATGCTTCCAAATCATGTCATATCGATAGGTTTTCTTCTTCATGACATTACCTACCTTTCTAACCATTTATTTGAGCTTGAAAAACAAATTGTTTCCTCTGTTTTCTCTGATGAGGTAGTGCCCAAAACCCTAACCACTTGGCTTGCTTTGATTTCTTGTTCTATGTTGTTGTATGTTGCTTCTGGTTGTTGTTTGTTGTTGATTTATCTGTTGTAGCATCATATAACCTCTTTCATGAGCATTTGATCAAAAACCTAACCTTGAGAAAAAGGGAAAATATGTTTAATCTTGCTTGAATCATGCATGAGATATGTTATTGTGTTATAGTAATTATTTAGGTGCTAATAGCATGGCTAGTTTAATTTAATCAAGTGCAACAAAGTTAGTTTTGGATCTTTCCTATTCTTGAGTCTTAAGAAACTTGCTATTTAATTGTCTAATTAGGTGTGAAATATGTGATTATGTGTTTAATATGATTTTAGGACTTATTAGGATTGAGTTGCCTGATTAGTTTAGTGTTAGATAAGTTTTGTGCAAAAATGGATTTTTGAGGGACCAAAATGGCATGTAGGGAAATTGATCTCTTTTTATGATTTAAACTTTAACACAATTGGTTATGGTCTTATTTTAATTGTTGGACCCTGAGGAAAATATTTTTTTTTAAGAAAACATAAACTTAGATTTTTATTAATTTGTGCTTAATATGCTACTTGATTTTAAGCTTGAATTAGTATTTAGGAAAAATGGCCTTGTATGGTGATATGTATGAAAGAAGTTTTTAATAAAATTTTAGAGAAAAGGAATTAATTTGTAATGCTGGAATTCTTGTTGTATTTGTCTAAGTTCTTGAGTTTTAATGCTTGCTTGGATTGTAGTTAAGATTGGGATATGAGAGCTAAGTGCTATTAGAAAACCCATAGATAGTACTAAGTTGTGCTGGTATTAGGAATTGTGATTCCCGAGATCGTGCGGCACGGAATCGAGGTGTACGGGAGAGCGAACCCGAGGACGTGGGAGCAGTGGGATCCAGATTGAGGACGGTACGTGTCGAGGTCGATTGAGAACCGTACGTGTCGAGGTCGTTGTCGAGCTCGATTGAGGACAGCACGTAGACGCCGAGCTTGGAGTTCGGTAAGGGCACTTCTAGACATTTAGGATTCATTTTATGTCCCTGTGTAAGGACAACTTTGGATATGCTTAAGCTATTGTTTTGTTATTTAAATTGCTTTATTTAAATACGAAGAAGTCGGAGAACTCTACGAGTTCGAAGTTAGGGTCTTCGAACCCCTTCGTTTTGTTGTCGTGAGGTCGAACATTTATCCGAGTCTTCGTGGGCGAGCGTAAGCTGTTGCGGTTGGTCTCCTGAACCCAACCC
Source organism: Calophaca sinica (assembly GCA_037113605.1). NCBI lineage: Eukaryota > Viridiplantae > Streptophyta > Magnoliopsida > Fabales > Fabaceae > Calophaca > Calophaca sinica. Next base: position 8,389,673 of record CM073736.1, read on the forward strand.
CCCACACTTGTATGTTCCTCTCTGTTAATTCCATTGAGTTGCAGAGGGATGGATTCCTTGATTGGCTTGTCGAGCATGTAATGTTGTGATATGATTGAGTTATGCATTATTTGATATGAGATTGAATATATGCTATGAATTGCGTGTTGTTGTCGAATTGCGTTTTCTTCATTTTAAGCATGTTCTCTTATTTGATATGCGGGCAAGTAATTTTACGCGTCACTCTTTGAATATTGTAAGCGGAGAGCTGTTCATCGAGTGAGCGAGCTAGGCGAGTCGTTATGACGTTTTTGAGCCGTGACCCGGATAACTGAGGGTGCTAGGTCCCCTTTGTTTACGGGAGATTGACTAGACGTCGCAGCGTAGGAACCGGGTACTGCATATCTAGGGAGAAGCGAAAGATCCCAAGGCTACGGCTGGTATGTCAGTTGATGGATCTGCGTCTGCTTCCCGGAATAATGGTCGAGTCGAGAGAAAATGGATCGCGAGTTGAGTCGAGTCTAGAGTGAGAGGGTCGAGTCACGTTTGGTGAATGATATACATTGTTGTTTGCTTATTTCTTTACGCCTTGATTATCTTGATTTGTCGAGAAGTTGACCCTTTTCCGTGGTGCCTTCAATCCATGATGGTTACCCAGGCGATAGCGAGGACGCAGGGAACCCGACAGCAGGTGATGGCGAGGAGGACCTCGTCGAGGATCCGGACGACGATCTCTATTTGTCGTGATTGATTATGTCTGTTAGATGTTTTTTTTTTGGGATGACTGTAGTATGTCTTTTGTGTACAGTGGTCGTGACCAGTTGGGCCGGGTGATGTTTTGTTATTACAGGGTAGACTGGTGGTTCCACTTTTGGAGTAGCCCCCTGCGTGGGTGTCTGCCGGAAGTACCCCCAGGGTATGATTGCTCTCTTGAAGGTCGTCATACCATATGCGTATTTCTTTGTACATTCACTACTCTGTATTTTGCATACAATATCATTCCGACTTGTATATATATATATATTATCTATGTATGTTTTATTTAGGATTTAAGTCTTGTGTCTTAGTTGCATCATGTTTCGAAAAGCTGTAATTACTCTGATGTGCATTAGCGGAAAAAAAAAGTACCGTTTTAAAACGCATCGCATACAGTTTTAGTGTAGCTCGGTAGCGGTCCGGAAACGGGTCGTTACAACCACAGCTATTCACATGATTGTGATGGGTCTTGATGCTCCAATAGATAGTTGTCTTCAAGCTGTCGAGATCAAGCTCAACCTGTCGAGATCAGGCTTGACTTCGACAGCTTGAGAGCTTGATCTCGACAGCTTGAAGACAAACTATACAGGACCTATCGAGATCAGGCTTGACTTCGACAGCTTGAGGATCAACAGCTTGAGTTTGATCTCGACAGGTTGAGCTTGAGTTTGATCAACAGCTTACCTTTTATTCAATATATTTTCTTATAAATGATTATTTTCTTGGTAAGTTCCGACGGGGTAACATGTAATAGCTAGAGTTGAATTTGTTGGTATAGTTCAATTGTCTTTAAACACATCAATGTTATGCAAGTATTTATTATTTACATGTATCTATTCACAATCTTAAATCCTGATGGAGAACGTATAATAACTTAGATTGAGTTTCAGACCATAATGTTGTTGTTATTTAGCACATATCAATTTTATGTATGCATTTATAGCAACCAATTATTTATGTAACATAACAAGTTGGAATTTGGTTGAATTATTTTCTCAGCATGACTTCCCTTACTCTTTCTGCATTTTTAAGAATTAAAACAACCAATCAAGTTTGTCACATAAAAATTTAGTTTTATAAAACATGTGTATTTAAAAAATACGTGAAAACGAAGTGACCCGTGCGAATGCACGGGTATCTTACTAGTGTTGACAAAAATGTCAGAAGCCAAGTATTTGTTTCAAACCTGTATGGAGGTATCCAAGAATTTTATTATCGAATATCGTAAAATTGATCGATTACAACAGAGCAAAGTTGTGGACAATATAGCAAAGGAAATGAAAAACATAAAAAACAGAGTAAGCAGAGTTAACAGGTCTGGAATTCGGGGAAATGTAGTTATTATCATGTGTGTTAATGTGCAATTAGTAAAAGAATTGTACTACCATGACGTGATTCAAAAACAAAGGCATGGTGAGAGAAAAGGTCAAACATTGAAAATTGATGTAAAGGAATCCGGTTCACGTTTCACAGGATGCACTTTGTACATGCGGACAGTTAACCAAATCTCAATCAGAGGGTCGAGATTGTCTGATTGCCTGATTGCGTGTACCTGAGTGAATTTGTGACCACGTGGAGAATCCGAATTCGAGGTAAAGATGATAACCTCATTGAGAAGATATTGCAATTGCAGGTGAGAGCCACCGTAAACAAAGCTTAACTCTACCGACCGATACTAATTTATAGAGTTACAAACTTGCAATACTTCTCACAACATTGTAGACTCACAGATGGTAATAAAGCATTCCTATTTACACAATCTGTCCAAGATGTGCATAATCACAAGAAAGAACTCATCCCAAGAATCGATATTCGTCGAGGGGGCAAAACTAATTCACGATAGGTAAAATAAAACAATCACGCAAAAATAACAAAGGTTTTGATTGTTAAAGCCAATTACAAAAATTGGGTCGAGCAACAAGCTTAGAAAGCGAATTAGAACTGTATGCAAAAAAATATAGTTTGATATTTAACTTTTAACTAACATAAAAACGGTTCACAGATCATAGCCAAAACACTAACTTCCCAAAAAAAAAAGAGAAAAGGGAAAAAAAAAAAGAGAAGAGAAGAGAAATCAAATAAAGATTCGTTACATAATTTTAAATATAAGGAAGAACATTCTTCAAGCCTCGACCTTACTTCTCAGATGAGTTGGGTCCCCTCTTCTTGCCGAATCCCACCACTACAATGACGCAAAGCAAAATCACACATCAGAAACAACACAGTTTCGCAAGTTCTACATTTCTAATAGACAAAAATTGTTTCCTATGGCTTGCAAATGTGTAAGAAAAAAAAATTAGGGTTTCGAGAAATACCGGCGATTTAATCGGCGATTATCGCATGCGCTTGTGAGCACGGCCACGGGCTTCTTCTTCTTGTCCCGCTTCGCCACTTTTGGAGTTTGGCCTCTCACTTTTCCTAAGACGAGCGAGTGATCCGTGAACCTTACCGCAAATTATGTTATTGGTTATGCACAAAATGGAAACAACATCATGCCTCGTTTAATCCAAAGTAACTTGAATTTACCCATGACTGTGTGACACGATGAATTTCTCTGCTGATTGCTCTCTCCTTTTGTTCAATCACTTGCTGCGCACAAAATTAGATGAGGAAGACGAATGACGATGAGTTATGCTATTAGTATTGCTGCGGTTAGGGTTAGGGTTTTAGGTGGGCTCAGATATCGCCGAAAGTAAATGGGCCTGAAGGCGCATTTCTTAAAACCCTACATCAGATTTACCATTACGGTAGCGACTATGGTTACATACACCCCCTCTTTTGGCCCCATACACCCCTTCCCCCTTTTTTGAAAAATTGAGCATTTATTTACTCCTCTTTCTTCCCTACGTCTCTCACTAATTTAGGGGTTTGAGACAATCTTTTATCATCTCACCAATATTCCACTTCCATTTTGGTGTAATAATCTGATTGTTTATTTTGTACTTTGTCCTTCTTTTGGGTTTTTTTCTTAAGCTATAAATATTTTCAAGAGATCACATTGAACACGAATTAATTCAAATTGAGCTAAGTGGATCCATTCAATGGGACAAAGTTCTGTCAATACATATATTTATTTCAACCACAAGACTCGAATCCAAAATCGTACTTATGAGAAAACAAATTTTTTGCCACTTTAACGTATGTATATTGGTATTGTTGTTTTGATTTGAGGTGTGGTGATCAATGAGTTTTAATTTACAAGATTTTATTCAAGCTCAACCTGTCGAGATCAAGCTCAACCTGTAGGTGTCAAGATCAAGCTCCAGCTGTCGTTGTCTTCAATCTGTCAAGATCAAGCTCCACCTGTCGAGATCAAGCTCAACCTATAGCTGTCGAGATACTCAACCTGTCGATATCAAACTCAACCTGTCGAGATCAGGCTTGACTTCGACAGCTTGAGGACGACAGCTTGAGTTTGATCTCGACAGGTTGAGCTTGAGGACAACAGCTATTCACATGATTGTGATGGGTCTTATGCTCCAATAGATAGTTGTCTTCAAGCTGTCGAGATCAAGCTCAACCTGTAGCTGTCGAGATCAAGCTCAACCTGTCGAGATCAGGCTTGACTTCGACAGCTTGTGAGCTTGATCTCGACAGCTTGAAGACAACTATCTATTGGAGCATCAAGACCCATCACAATCATGTGAATAGCTGTGGTCCTCAAGCTCAACCTGTCGAGATCAAACCTGCCGCTGATCCTCGTCGCCGAAGTCAAGCCTGATCTCGACAGGTCCTGTATAGTTTATCTTCAAGCTGTCGAGATCAAGCTCTCATGCTGTCGAAGTCAAGCCTGATGTCGACAGGTTGAGATTGATAACGACATCTTGAGCTTGATCTCGACAGCTACAGGTTGAGCTTGATCTCGACAGGTTGAGCTTGATCTCGGTTGAGCTTGAGGACCACAGCTATTCACATGATTGTGATGGGTCTTGATGCTCCAATAGATAGTTGTCTTCAAGCTGTCGAGATCAAGCTCAACCTATCGAGATCAAGCTCAACCTGTAGCTGTCGAGATACTCAACCTGTATAGTTGTCTTCAAGCTGTCGTGATCAAGCTCAACCTGTCGAGATCAGGCTTGACTTCGACAGCTTGAGAGCTTGATCTCGACAGCTTGAAGACAAATATACAGGACCTGTCGAGATCAGGCTTGACTTCGACAGCTTGAGGATCAACAGCTTGAGTTTGATCTCGACAGGTCGAGCTTGAGTTTGATCAACAGCTTACCTTTTATTCAATATTTTTTCTTATAAATAATTATTTTCTTGGTAAGTTCCGACGGGGTAACATGTAATAGCTAGAGTTGAATTTGTTGGTATAGTTCAATTGTCTTTAAACACATCAATGTTATGCAAGTATTTATTATTTACAAGTATCTATTCACAATCTTAAATCCTGATGGAGAACGTATAATAACTTAGATTGAGTTTCAGACCATAATGTTGTTGTTATTTAACACATATCAATTTTATGTATGCATTTATAGCAACCAATTATTTATGTAACATAACAAGTTGGAATTTGGTTGAATTATTTTCTCAGCATGACTTCCCTTACTCTTTCTGCATTTTTAAGAATTAAAACAACTAATCAAGTATGTCACATAAAAATTTAGTTTTATAAAACATGTGTATTTAAAAAATACGTGAAAACGAAGTGACCCGTGCGAATGCACGGGTATCTTACTAGTGTTGACAAAAATGTCAGAAGCCAAGTATTTGTTTCAAACCTGTATGGAGGTATCCAAGAATTTTATTATCGAATATCATAAAATTGATCGATTACCACAGAGCAAAGTTGTGGACAATATAGCAAAGGAAATGAAAAACATAAAAAACAGAGTAAGCAGAGTTAACAGGTCTGGAATTCGGGGAAATGTAGTTATTATCATGTGTGTTAATGTGCAATTAGTAAAAGAATTGTACTACCATGACGCGATTCAAAAACAAAGGCATGGTGAGAGAAAAGGTCAAACATTGAAAATTGATGTAAAGGAATCCGGTTCACGTTTCACAGGATGCACTTTGTACATGCGGACAGTTAACCAAATCTCAATCAGAGGGTCGAGATTGTCTGATTACCTGATTGCGTGTACCTGAGTGAATTTGTGACCACGTGGAGAATTCGAATTCGAGGTAAAGATGATAACCTCATTGAGAAGATATTGCAATTGCAGGTGAGAGCCAGCCAGAAACAAAGCTTAACTCTACTGACTGTCCGCATGTACAAAGTGCATCCTGTGAAACGTGAACCGGATTCCTTTACATCAATTTTCAATGTTTGACCTATTCTCTCACCATGCCTTTGTTTTTGAATCGCATCATGGTAGTACAATTCCTTTACTAATTGCACATTAACACACATGATAATAACTACATTTCCTCGAATTCCAGACCTGTTAACTCTGCTTAAGGAAGGTGGGTAACACCACCGTGCACAAGTTTCTTTCACCATTAGATCAAAAAAAACTTAGAAGTTATCATGCACCCTCTCACACGGATCAAATCCCTGCGATATCTCTCCTCTCTCACCTCTTCGTCGATGGTTCTGTTGTCACTTCTCGCTTCATCTCCAATGATACGATCGGGCAACACAGATCAAGTTCGTCAGAGATGTCGAGATCCTAGATCAGAGATGTTGAGATCCGAGGTCATTTGACAACGCCGCGTGCTCTTGACGCAGGTCGTTTTACATCCAATGTGCATGACGTCATTTGACATCCAACGCGCTCTCCGGCACGAAATCATTTTAGCGCACGTTGGATGTCGAACAAGCCATGTGTGAAAAGCACGTGCACTAAAAAGATTTACGTCTTGGGAGGCGCGTTGGATGTCAAACGACGTCATGCACTTTGGATGTAAAACGACCTCGTGCCGAAGAGCACGTGCGTTGTCAAATGACCTCGGATCTCAACATCTCGGATCTAGGATCTCGACGACGCGACAGATGATGAGGAGGACAACCTCGGATCCCGGATCTCGACATCTCGGACGAACTTGATCTGTGTTGCCTGGTCGTATCATTGCAGATGAAGCCGGAGAAGTGACAGCGAGAACCATCAACGAAGAGGTGAGAGAGGGAGAGATATCAGAGGGGATTTGATCTGGTGTGAGAGGGTGCATGAAAACTTCTAAGTTTTTTTTTGATCTAATGGTGAAAGAAACTTGTGCACGGTGGTGTTACCCACCTTCCTTGTGCACCATAGAAGTTGCCAGAGTAAGCAATCAAACGTAAAAGTTAAAAGATGAAATCACTTGGCCATTATTAAATGCACCCCCCCACCTGGTAGGTACACCCCCCAATTTGTGAATTTTCCAAAATACCCTCCGGAAAAAAAAGCAATATTTTTTTAATTCTGAACATTTTACTGGAAATTGTAATTTTCGGTATACAATTTGTATACCGGAAATTACAATTTCCGGTATACAAATTTTAATCACAATGATCCCGGAAAATGCAATTTCCGGTAACATTGTGTTTAAAATTGTATACCGGAAATTGTAATTTCCGGTAACATCACGTTTCCTGGAGGAGCTCGACGTGCCCAATGTCTGCGAGCTCGACGTCCCCAATGTCTGCGAGCTCGACGTGCTAAACCTGCGCGCTTCTTTTGTCCCCAATATCACGTTGACCTCGACGTCGAGCTCTCCATTCGCACATCTGCGGCTGCGTGACGATCATAGCGAAGCGCGACTTTCAAACACAAAGGGATACACCTCTACTCAAGACATTTCACGATCCTCTTATGCACTTGGCCTAAGTAATTTGAGGCAAGATTCAACAAATGTGTGAGAAAAGAATTTAATAGAGGCGTATCCCTTTGTCACACATTTGTTGAATCTTGCCTCAAATTACTTAGGCCAAGTGCATAAGAGGATCGTGAAATGTCTTGAGTAGAGGTGTATCCCTTTGTGTTTGAAAGCTGCGCTTCGTTGCGATTGGCTGCTGCAGCTCGCAGATGTGCGAATGGAGAGCTCGACGTCGAGGTCAACGTGACATTGGGGACAAAAGAAGCGCGCAGGTTTAGCACGTCGAGCTCGCAGACATTGGGCACGTCGAGCTCGCAGACATTGGGGACGTCGAGCTCCTCCAGGAAACGTGATGTTACCGGAAATTACAATTTCCGGTATACAATTTTAAACACAATGTTACCGGAAATTGCAATTTCCGGTATACAAATTGTATACCGGAAATTGCAATTTTCGGGAACATTGTGATTAAAATTTGTATACCGGAAATTGTAATTTCCGGTATACAATTTGTATACCGGAATTTATAATTTCCGGTAAAATGTTTCACAATGTTCCCGAAAATTGCAATTTCCGGTATACAATTTGTATACCGGAATTTATAATTTCCGGTAAAATGTTCAGAATTAAAAAAAAAATTTGCTTTTTTTCTGGGGGTATTTTGGAAAATTCACAAATTGGGGGGTGTACCTACCAGGTGGGGGGGTGCATTTAATAATGGCCAATCACTTTCAGATAGTCGATCAGGGTATGAGTTTGACAATGCCAAACCACGCAGCCATAGATCGTCCAGGCCGAGTCAATTTTTAAAATAATTGTAAAAATGACCAAAACTTGGATTTTGCTTCCTGCACCCCACCTGTTTGCTGCCAGCACCCCCTAGTCCTCAATAAAATTTAAAATTTCCAAAATACCCCCACTCACTTTTTTTTCTTCCTTTTTATGTTATTTTTTTTTCGTAGACTGTACATGTTCCTTTAATTGAATTAGCGAAAGCTATTGAAAATGTATTCTGGTAATTCAATTACCGAAACATAAATATGCTTCCAGTAATTGACTTATCGGAATACGTTTTCGAACAAGTAATGAAAATGTATTCCGGTAATTCAATTACCGGAATACATTTTCATTACTTGTTCGAAAACGTATTCCGACAACTCAAGGTAATTCAATTATCGGAGTACATTTTCAACAGCCTCATGTAATTCAATTACCGGAACATAAATATGTTTCGAAAAAAAATATCAGAAAGAAAGAAAGAAAAAAAAGTGAGTGAGGGTATTTTAAGAATTTCAAATTTTTTTAAGGAAAGGGGGGTGGGTGCTGGCAGCAAACAGGTGGGGTGTTGGAAACAACTCCCAAAACTTCAACATAGATTCAAAAGTTTATTTTTGGTAGTTTATTTTTTTTGCACTCAATTTGTTATCCAATTTATAGACAATTTTTGCCATCTGAAAATAAACTTCTAAATAGGTGGAAGTGTATCATCCAAAAACTTATGTCACTTCTTTAGGATTTATTGTGTCTCTTTTTTTTCACGAAAAAGCGGTTTTCTTTGACCAAAAAAAGGCAACCAAACAGCTTTACAAAACAGGACAAAATAAACCTAAAAAAATGAACACAAGTTTTTAGCTCGCAAGTAGTTTGCTTAAGAACAACGTGAAAAAGCACGTGCTTATCGTTTTAATTTTTTTATTGCAAATTAATATTTATCTAAAATAAAAAATTAATACATTTTTATCTGTATTTTGATTATAATCTCTATATTAATTTTATTCGTTAAAAAAATAAAATCACCGATCGAAAAATACGAGATACTGAAGGCTGCTAGAAGTGTTTATGCATCTTTAACTACCCAAGATTTTCTCATTAAAGTACCATCAGCAACTTAGATTATTGTAAACTTGTACCGACTCAACATGCATCGAGACATTGAATCCTCTTAAACAACATTTTAAAACAATCACTGGCGACCAAATGCCCTCCATCCCTTGCCCATTATCATATCATACATAAATAAATATAAACTAATCAATAACTTCAGTCAAGACTGAATGCTAATCCGAAAATTTAATATCATTTAATAACTGAAACAAATACAAAAGGTACAAAACTATATTTTACAATTCCATACACTATACTTTGTCTTTGATCTGTTATTGAGGCCATCTTATTTTTCCTCGCGGGGCTTGTGTTTCTCGTTTAATAAAATGAACAAATGAGTTGTGCTACTCACCTAATCAGGAGGCCATATCCCTTGCTGAAAGACACCAGCTCCATATCCCTTGACTTGTCATTTAAAACAAAACACCACCTACTATGATGTGAGCCGACCACATTTAATCATACATCACCAGATCGGGAGTTGGGGACCTGAAAAACAATGACAAGAGAGTGGGAAATCTTTTGTTCCTGTATGAACTGCAACTGATTCTGATGTGTCCCACTATTTTGTACTTCCAGAGAAATGCAGAAGCAGGTCCCAATCATTCTGATGACCAAAAACAAAAATTTATATTTACAGGCTTGAGTATCAGCTCAAAGTTCAACCTCTTGAAGATCTTCTCCAATACTGCTACTTCTCATTGGTGTTCTCATTAAAGGAGGATCAGGCATAAATGTTGATGGTGGCATGCCCAAAGCTTCCCGTAGAGGCTTAATTTCACCCATTTTTGGAGGGCTAAATGAATCATTAAAACTCCCACTCCATGAAGCTGTTCGTCGTGAATGGGTAAAATGAGAGTTACTGCCATCAGTCTGTACCTGTTTTGAGATGTTACCCGCACTTGGAAACCTTTGCATGGTCATTGTCGGCACATGTTTCGGAGATTGGTATGACCAATCATTTGTGGAAGATGTTGAAGGATTTTCATTAGCTGCACTATCTTCTTGGTTGCTTTCTGCTATAGCCTCCATATTCTGCTCATTTGATGATGGTACAGGAGCTGGGATAAAAAACTTTGCATTGGCAGCAAGAGCAGGTTTCACAGATGGAACAGCAGGGGACTGAAACAAGTTTGCAGAGCTTCCACCACTATGGTTGAAGGTGTCAACATACCTGTATAATCCATAAACAGTTTCATCAATATTTTCTGCCTTTCAAATTCTGGTGATGACTGACAAGCAGACAAAATAAAATAAAATAAATCCTTGTTTCTGGAATTAGAGGTGGCTGCCCAGAATAGCCAGAACCAATAGGTTCTTCATAATTTCCCCTTTTTATTTCATCTTTGGTATTTCTAACATTCAATTTAGTTAGGCCTCGAAAAAGGATAAATCTCCATATTATTTTTTCAGTCCTAATAAAATATTAAACATAAACACGTCTTAGATTCAGCTACTATGCTAGCTCAGCTCTTTAGGTTCTACAATTCTTATTATTCTTAAAAGAATTTCAATTTCAAATTTTATAATCTCAGAGAAACCGACAGGAGGTCCACTTTATAATGGTTGACAGCTGACAAGTATAGCTAAAAAACAAAAATACACACTGCTTGCAACTATTACTTGATTTATCAAGATCTGAAAATAAGCTATTACCTTGACCGAACACCCAAGCGGCTGCGGGCAGAGAATTGATTTGAGCTCGGTGGTATCGGTGGCATCCCTGGACTAAGTTCTGGACTAGCAGTTCTTATGCTAGAGCCCTCATTAGTAGTCGGACCTTCTGTCTTCAATGCAGATTTCAAGTTGTATTCATTTGAACCATTCTGGAAAGTAGCAGTTGACGGAGGTGGTGGCAGCGCAGCTTCTTCAGCCGGAAGATCAGCACCTTCCTCCACCCATCTCTTCAGATTTTCATCATAATAGAACTTGTTTTTCTCTCCCAATTTAGCCTTGGTATAGAGCAGAATAAGAACCATTTGAATAGGCAGAGTCAGAACTCAGAAGTACTGTTGAGAAGAAAAGGAAAATAAAGTAAAGTAACTATATAGAACAACTAATGATACCTGTCGACCAGAGCGAGGTCTCAAGACTAGCCCCACTGTCTTTTGCAAAAGTTGTGAGCCAAAACCAAAACGAGAAAAGCGAGATGTACCCCCTGATACCTGGGCTTTTCCTTGTGCATCAGGCGAGGTTGTTTCCTGGGATAAAATAAACCATATTATTTTCAAGTTTAAATATAATATACTTATAATCAATCAAAACATACAGGAAGGTAAAAATCTTCACAGTACAGCTTTTGTAGTACTCGCACACCTGTCTTGGGCTTCTACCAATATCTGGCTCTGAAACACTTCTATTAGGCTTTGCCATTCGATTATTGTCAGCAGTCCACTCACTTATGGGTTCCATTGAAGTAGATGGAACTAACGATGACATGGCCATTGTTGATTGGCTAGTGGACACTCTGGGTGCAATATGCTGGTAATGTTGTTCACTTCCATGAACAGTTCCTTGTGATGATGATGGCCCAGGTGGTGGTAAACCCCCAACAACTCGATGGGCAGTGTTATCAAAAAAATTGAGCAATTTGCCAACTAATTTTGCAGGAGCCAAGTTTGAAGCATATCCACCCTGAACATATATTATTGAAGAAGAGGGTAAGTAACAAGACTACCAAAATAATGAAGATTTAATAAAGGACAAGGCAGTACCTGTTGGTGAGTTCTAATTCTCTCCTCAAGAGATAATACCAGTTGTTTCCACGTTTCTACTTCCGGAGCACGACCAGTTTTCAAGGATTTCAGTACTGCTTGGCAGTACCTGGAATCAAATAACAACAATAAGATAGATCATATAAAGAATAATATCATAAATAATATTAAGATAGATCATATAAAGAATAATATCATAAATAATATTTAATGAACTTACTTCAATGAGTCCGAAACCTTTCCCACTTCAGCTAGCATATATGCATATATAAGCTTATATGGTTGAAATGGATGCAAAACAAACTGAGAGTTTCCCAGCAGCTTCGAATATTCATATAACTCCGTTCTCTGTCCAAGTACATATCAGATAAGTTTAAGTTATTCAGGAAACACATCATACAAAATATTGAATCGTGTTCAACATGTAACATAGTCTTTTAGAAAGCAATAGATGCTGAGGCAGCACAAGTATACCACCCGGAGATAGCTTATTCATAAAGCTTACAAAACAGAAAGTTAATTAAAAATAAATAGTTATATCATATTCATTTGAAGACAAACCTAGGACTGAGGAGATAATTAAGAAAGTAAATGTCATCTCTTAAGAATGTAGACACATGCAACAACAACTAAAGACTTTTCCCCACTAGGTGGAATTGGCAACAGGGATCAAATGACGCCACAATGCCTTCTCATGGATCATATTTAAAGATAGACTTTTAACTCTAAATATCTTTTAATGGATTGAGTTATAAATTTCCTTGGTATTTCCCCACCCCCAACTAATGGACTACCCTCCATTCTATCTACCCCCCTTACTGGATCTTCTCCACACATCCTAACATGAAATTTTACCATATTTTCTATAATAGAAGCTATTCCTACTTTTTATCTAATGATCATTCCTAATCCTATCTTGTCTTGTGTGACCCACTCATCCATCATAGCATTCTCATCTCAGCAACATTGATCTTATATTCTTATTGACTTTTATCAAGCATTCAGTTCCATACAACATGGCAAGTCTTATAGTAGTGCAGTAGTAATTTCCTTTTAACTTGAGTGATACATTTCTATCACAAATTACACCCGAAATATACCTCCATTTCATCCAACCTACTTGGGTCACCTGGTTGACATCCCAATCTATCTCCTCATCATATTGTATGATGGTCCCGAGGTATTTAAAATCTGACACTTGTGTTATGATCTATTTTTCAATTTTCACCTCTAAGCTAAAATATGAGTGTTTCTTGCTAAACTTGCATTGCATATATGTTGTTTTACATCTAATTAAGTGGACATCATGTGTTTATAAGACATATCTCCAAATTTCTAACTTTCCATTGATGTCTTCTATTGGTTCTCGAACTAAAACTAAACATCCACAAAAAGCATGCACCGCGCCACTATCTCTTGTATATGTTCGGTAAGCACGTCTAAAACCAAGATAAAAAGATAAGGGCTCAAAATTAATCCTTGGACACCTATAATTATAAGGAAGTCTATATTCTCACTTTGTGTTCTTACACTAGTTGCGACCCCTTCATACATATATTTGGTTGCTCGAAAATAAGCAATCTGAACTCCCTTTTTTTTTTTTTCCTACAGCCTTTCATGACACCTCTCTAAGTACTCTACCATGTGTCTTTTCCACATCTATAAAAACCATGTGTCGGTCTTTTTGATTCCCTCAATATCATCTCTCCCAACTTCATAGCAAATATATAGCTTCCATGGTCGATATCCCCGTTATAAAACCAAATTGATTTTTTATGATTTCGTTCTATTATCTTAGTCACCACTCAATTACTCTCTCTCTCTCTCAAAACTTCATCGTATGGCTCATGAGTTTAACCCCTTTATAATTTGCATTGTTTTGTGTGTCACCTTCATTCTTAAAGATAGATATTAACACACTTACTCTCCATTCATTCGACATGCTTAGATTTGAAATCTCGTTGAATAACTTTGTGAGTCATCTTATACCTTTCTCTCCCAACCCCTGCCATAACTTCATAGGGTTTAACTGCCCTACGATTTATCATCCTCTTCAATGTTTTTTTCGTCAAATTCTGAGATTCTTCAGTAGGAGTATCACAACCCTAAACTACTTCATAGGAGTAGTTTTGATCCTCTTCTCTAGTATTAAGACTATCTGAATTCAATGCTTCTCAAGCATCTACACACATAAAAAGAATACGAAAGATCCTTGTTTTAACATAGCAAAAAAATCTCAGAAAAATGAACGATTGGCAACCAAAAAAAATGCCTGACAAAACAAGAAAGCTATAGGCAGATAGACAAAACATACATAATATTTTGTGAGAAAAGAACTAAAAACATGTGCACGCAACAGAACAGACTAATTTTGTGGAAGAAGTAACACTTAAGCAGTAAACAGAGTTCAAATTACCTGGATAGCTTCTGGACTAGCAAAAGTTCGAGGACATTTCCAGTGATCTGCTCCTATTAGGCAGAGTCTTGCACTGTCTGAGTATGACTCAAAGTTTGCTTCAGCAACTAAATAGCAGATGTGTGCAGCAGTAATCTAAATTATGAGTCTCAAATCAGAAGCAGAATGGAAAACTACATAAATCATTAAAAAGAATACAAGAAAGATTGAGAACTATACCTCACTTCTTTCCTTCCACAAGCAATCACCAAGGTGAATAATTACAAGTTCATCACCTTTGGTTCTGTTTGCAGTTATTACCGCCAGATTCTCCTCCCAATCATCAAGCATACCATTAGATCCAGCCTGAAATTGCAAAGCAACAACTAAAGTCAAATAAAAACAAATAACATTTGCAACTATTGAATAAATGTATGTAATAGAACATCAGGATTGCATGGCTTCTTAGTTTATCCTATTAGCATCACCTGTGCAGGTTGCTGAGGCATACCAAAAGCGCCAGGATGCCCACTAATTGAGGTATCAGTAGAGAATACTTCAGCTGGTTGCCCAGCAATTAGAAGGCATAATGTGCGCAGAGGTGACCCTGCAACCAATTGACGGAGTGCCATTTGCTTCACTGTATCAACATAGAACTGCATTGCAAAAGTGGACAAAGTTTATTTCCCCAACAATGGTGGCGTGAGAAAAAAACTGCAAGAGCCAAAAGGGACTGCCTAGAACAGATATGAGCATCAACTGTATTTAACATTCTGGAATTTTGGCATCTGACCTGCTCACCAAGTTGTGAAGCAAGAACAAGTGCAGGTCCCCACAACTGTCCTTCTTGTGCACGCTGTAAAGCCTCCTTCTTTTTGCCAGAGACAAGAAGACTCTGTACCTCAGAAGCCATTGCCTAGATCAAGAACAATATCGAAATCAAAATCAGTACAGGCTACAAAACAATGTGAAAGGGGGAATGTAGCAGGAGTTAACTAAATACACACCCTCATTTGTCCTTCAGAAGGCAAATTTTGCAAGCAATGGCTCGGCATCCCATACTGAGTGAACTCTGAGCCACTCATCTTGGCAGCTGCAAAAAGTTTTGCAACAGCTGACTCAGGAGCATCATTTTCCTGTATCAAAATACAAGCAACAAAACGTAGTCAAATTTGAAAGTGATCCCATGAGGAACAGTATTAAGGAAGTATCATGACTCAGAAACACAGGCCACCTAGGGGTATGATAAGCAAAGCCAATCATGAATTTTAAGCCAAAAAAAAGAATAGGACAAAGCTACCATTTGCCAAGCAACTATAATTATGACATCAAAAACCACTCCAAAAGGAAGTAATTTAAAGAAGAGAAACAAAGAACATATATCATCTACATCAACATAATAGAAACATTGCAAGATAGCAAACATGGAAGGTCTCCGGGATATGCATTTATGAAAGTTAACCTAAAATTTTAACGCTTAATAATGTTGTAAAATCTTGTGCACAGTCCAACTCTTAAGAGAATGTTGATCAACCTTGAAAAGTAAGGCAAATTCGATTAACAATGATATATAAAGGGAAAAAAAGAATTTGAATGACTATAAAAGTTACTTACTTTTAGTATGGTGTCCGTACCAAAAGGAGAACGTAGTTTTCCATAATGTTGACAAGCTATTTTAAGCAATGAGAGAAGGACTCTCAACCTTTCACCTTTCTTATAATCCATGTCAGGTGATTCACAGCGTGCAATCCTCTCATCTAACCATTTGTATAGCTCCTTACTTCCAACACTACCACCAACCAATGGACCTGGAAAAGATTGCTGGCTTAGAGCACGAAAATAATCACCAGTACCATTTCCAATACTTGAAGAATCGATGCTTCCTGTGACAACTTCCATCAAGTTCAACACAGAAATAGAACCTTGTACAGAATCCTTCAGGAAAAAAAAATATATACAATGTTAATTGTTTAAAGAAATCACTCATTGGAAAGTAGAGGAGGGAAAAATATTTTCAAACAAAAGTAATACAAAAGCAACCTCCGAGTTTTTTGGAAACCAGATGAAGCTTAAATCAAAACTGAAAAGAGGAATCAAGAATTAACCTGGCTACCATATGATGTGCTCAAAACACTTGGATCTTTCATTATGATGAGTTTTCCACCAAATCCAAATGTTACCAGGGCATGAGAAGGGCGTCCAGCGGATGATCTTCCAACATTAGGGGCATACGAATACTGATGTCCACCCTGGATTGATTGCTGCGAATAACCAAGGGAGTTCTGATTTTCAGCAAAATCACTCGAGATTTTTTTTGGCTCATCAAACTGTGTGTTTGAATAATTAAACTGTTGAGCAATGTCTCCACTAGGGACAAAACTTTTGGGTTCAAAAGTTCCATTAACCAAACCATGATCATGGTTTGGTTTATCGTACAATGCAACTGATCCAAAGGAACTGGAAGTATTTTCTTGATTTTTGATCCTAGAAACACTTGAACCATAAGAAGGATGAACTTGCTGGTTACCACCAGAAGCTATATTATCCCCTCTTTTATTAGTAATCTCAGTTGTGTACATGTCAAAACCCTGCTGATGGTTAACACCGTACAAACCACTCCAGTTGCCATCTACAGCCTGACTACCAACGCTCTGTGATCCATAATTACCAGCTTGGCTATTATACAAACTATTGTTATCATTAGGAGAGAAAGCGCTGGTAGAAGTATGCCCATTTTCAAGCCCGTGAACAGAAGACTGAACAGATGAGTTGTAAGTTTCCAATAAGCGCCATTCTTGGGCAATCGTGTCATAATACCAACCAGGATATTGAGGATCAAAAAACATATGCTCTGGGTACCCATTATTCCCTTGTGAAACCTGATTCCAGCTAGAAACACTTTCAGTTGTGCCAGTTCCTGCCAAAGTTCCAGCAACAGACTGGACAGTTTGCTGCATATAAGAGATGTCTGTCTTTCCATCAGAAGCAGCAGCCCAATCCACGGCTGTAATGGCTTCAGAGCTTTGCGGAGTAGCAGCTGTTGCATTATAGGCATCCATTTGATACCATTGCCCAGTGGTATGGTCATACTTCCAGCCAGGATATAGATCCTCCCAATTCTGACTACTACTCAGATCTTGTCCATTACTGTGTTGGTCTGAAGATGCATCATAAGCTTGACCTTCTTGATATTGCGCATAATTGACTGAAGTATTCAAGCCATCGCCTTGCATGTTCATGTGACTTTGACAAGATCCATCATAACCTTGAACCCCTTGATATTGTGCATAATCAACTGAAGTATTTAGGCCACCATTTTGAGCTTCATTACCAGGGTTCACCACACTATTTAAATTATCATTTGCACTCACTGGAAAATCCCCAGATTGATCTCCCAACTCAGTGAAAAAGTCAGAATACGATCCAAACCCAATGCCTCCATTAGCATCAGCATTAAAAGCATTCCAATCCACTTCCTTAACCCCAGAACTAGCAATGCCTTCGCTCTTGCTCACAGCTGAAGGGGCCGTGAACTCCGATCCTGTCCCAATCCCATCGTTACCAAGATCAGTCTTACTATCACACCCAACTGAACTAGAGGCCAGCGACGAATTTCCCTCACTCTCATGTGCACCAACCAAAGCCACATCAGATTTCACAGTACCCAATTCCCCTTTGAGTTCAACCCCACTTTCCCCACCATCCGAATTTTCAAATGTAGTAGCATCAACATCACTGATACTCAGATTTGCAAACGCTTTAGCGTCATCGGAATCATTCCCTTCGTCATGGCCAGACTTAACAGGCCCCATATCATCCTCAACCAGTTTATCAAAGAAATCCTCATCCGTCTGATCCTCCACATGAAATGGAGGATTCGAAGCCATCGACCAAAACCCTAACCCTTCACCGATTCCTCTTGATCTCACGCCAAAAATTGAGAAAAACTCGCGGCAAAACACGCTTCTATAATCCCAGATTTCACCGCTCACAATTCCTAACCCCGATGTCAGAGCTAAACCTCGAGATCCAAATCGAAAAGCTTCAAAGTCACTGCTCCCTTAAAGCTAAACCCCAAGTAGAAGGTGCAATAACCAAAAAAAGAAAACGAGATCTGGGAATTCTGATACTCACGCAATCTAATAACCAGAAATTAACGAAAACATACCAGGAAACTGCAATGCCTATTGCCTCAATTCAACGCAGAAAAAACAAATACATCTCAGAGATCCACGTTCACAATTTTGCAGGCAACCGGAGAGAGAATATTTGGAGACAGTAGAAAGAGGAAAAGCCCTCGATTTTGCACCACCCCACCCACCAAGAACAATATACAACTACGTTTTTTAAAAAATATATATACTTTTTTTTATAAGGAGTTTTTTTTTATAAGGATATACTCGTTTTTCTTATAAATCAAAATATATATACTTATTATTTATTTATTATTGCATTATTTTATTTATCTCGTGTAATTTTTTTTGACTATATTTTTCAATAAAAAAAAAAAGTTGTGTACCGTCGTTGAAACTTGAAAATAAGATAGGGACAAAAAAAGTTAAAAAAAGTGATCAGAAAAGTACGCAATGCTACTCCCACATACGGGTTTTTGTCCCTTCACCCCTGTATTTTGGGCATTGACGGGTAGTACCGTCAGAGGCCTCTTGCTATGTTATCCAAGAAGTGACCAGAAAAAAACAAGCTTTAGAAAGACAATTAAGGTAATTTAAGCTAAATGTTTTATGATTTTTATAGGAAAGAAATCTGTAACAAGTTTGACTTCGATACACTCTGGTCTAACGATGGAAAACAAAAAAGTACTCCCTCCTGTCTCGTTTTAATAGTCTTAGAGCAAGTAATCCCTAAATTTCTGTTAGTGATATTTATTGAAAAAATTAATTTAAATTTAATTCTATGATACTTTTTGAATAACATTATTTAATAAAGTAAAAGTAATTAAAAATTGTTTATATTTTGGATCACTAATTCTAGATTTTTTTTTATTACTTCTATACGAAACTGAAGGGAGTAAGATTTAACGATTGCAAAAAAAAAAAAAATCACATGAATTGGAAAAAGTATTTAGCAAACAAATATAGATACATTTAATTTTGAGGGGAAAAGGGTTTTTTTATTGGGGAAAAAGTTAATATTTATGCTCCGACTTTAAGTCGGTTGTGCTTTTTTCGATGTATTATTTGTTTTGACCGGGGACGGATTCAAGTGTAGTAAATTGGGAGCATTTGACCCCACTAACTTATTTATTTTGTTACTAATTATTGAATAATTTTATTTTTGATCCCACTAAAAATTAAGTGTTGACCCCACTAAAGAGCAAAAAAAAAAATTGAGTTACTCTGTTTTAAGTGTTGTCCCACGTCTACTCTCTTTTGAAGAGAAAGTATAAATCTTTTTTACTCTCTTTTATCTTTGTCTCTCTATTTCTGCTTCTCAAAATATTCTTTGGTTTCTACTATGTTTTATTCTTAAAATTCATCAACTCAAATACTTCGCAAGAGCCCTAACTCAACCGTTTTTACTCTATTCTCTCCTTGTCTCGTGATTTGTGTCTTCTATCTCCTTATTCAACATTTCCTCTCCATACTCAACTTCGTATTTTATTAGTGGTACCTTTCCTTTCATATGTTCTTCATTTCATTTTTAATCTTTTATTTTTTTTTGTTCTATTTACAACTCTTTCGTTGCTTGAGTAAGTTTCTTTTGCACCATGTTTCATCTATGTGTATCATGTGTTTGGTCATTTGCCTAAATGGGTTAACAGGGGGTTATTTGCTGAAGTTTGCTTTGATTTTGCCTGTGGCAACTGCAATAGTTGAAAAAAATTTATGTGCAATGAATTTTGTGACGAATCAAACGTGCAACCTTATGGAAGATGAAATGTTGAATAATTGTTTGGTCAGATACATAGAGAAATATATTTTTGATAGTGTCGAAAACGAAAAAATCATACAACAATTCCAAAATATGAAAACATGTAACAAGCAATTATAATTCGTAGATGCTAACGTGTCTTCAATTTTTTGGGTATATAATGTTATAGTTTTTGTAATCTCCAATTTTTTGTTTAATGATAATGATGTTATTATTTTATCACTTATGCATTGATGTATCTTTTATATAAATATATATTTATAGTATCTGATTTTGCCCCCACTTATCGAATTTTCTAGATCCGTCTCTGGTTTTGACTATGGTGTAGACTTTCACGGTTTTGTCATGAAAATGCGTGTGAGGGAAACATGTGCTTATAAACTACCCTAGGCCTCGATTTTCAAGCCATGTTACACTTTTTGGTGTATCGGAACAATTGTTTCACAGTCGAGGCTAAGGGGCTAAAAGGCTATCAATTCTCATGTGTGGCTTAGGCCCTCCTTTTAGCACCAATGTCCTCGAGTTTGTTGCAATGTTTTTCAAGGTATTGTTCGTTTTTAGCTCCGGTGTGGGTTTTCACGGTTTTATCCTTAAAAGACACATTGGTGAGTTGAGAGAAACAAATATTTATAAACAACTTTTGGTCTTGATTCCCAAACAATGTGAAATTTGTTAACGTACTGGCACTACAAGAATGTCTAGCATTTTCTACAAAAAATACCTTGGGCCTATGACCCCAGGAAATTACACAGGGTCAAAGAAGTAGGAAAAAACCCATATCAGAAATTCTTAGGGCTTAAAAAAAACGGTCGAAAACTTCAAGTCAAAAAGCTGCCTCACTGCACTTTTTTTTTAAAAAAAAAAAGGGTCGTTCCTAAGGCCAGACCTCTCGCAAACAGCCGACCCAAAAAAATTTACAAAAAAATCGAGGGGCTAAGCCCTTGGGACGCCTCAACAGCTATTTTTTTTAATATTAACACATACAGAGGGGTAGGGCCCTCGGTTTTAATGCAATTTTTTTTAAAACGTTGCTACATACTCTTCTCTTCTCTTCTTCTTCTTCATTTTTTCTCCTGCTGATTTCTACCTCCTCTTCTTTATATCCATTTCTTCTCCCACTTTTCTCTATTGTTACCAAGTTATTGTTATAGTAAATTTTTTTCTGTATCTATATCTTTTAGTTCTCTATGTCTTGAAAAAAAAATTTACTGATTCACCAAATTTTTTGTAACAGATCTGGAGTCACCTTACCAGTCTCACACTGGAACCACTCACTCACAGGTTATTGGTAATTAACTTTTTTTAACTGATTAGTTACTTTATATTTTTTGTGATTTTTTAATTATATAAATATATATTTACACACACACATATATACATATATATATATATATATATAAAATAGAAAATTATTTTCCGTATATATATTATATGTTTTAAAATTAGTTTTGTATTTAATATATATATATATATAATATTTTTTCTTGATATTTTATATTCAGAATTTTTTTATTAATATATTATTATATTTTTAGTAATATGTTAATATATGTTGTATTTTTGTTATATAGTTGTATTTTTTGTGAAATGAATTTTATTATTTTTGGATTACATAAATGCTCCCTCCGTACCATAATGAGTGTCATATTTACCAAAAAAAAAAGTTGTCCCAAAATGAGTGTCAAATTAGCGTCATTGATTAATTTTTTCCAGTTCTACCCCTCTTACCTCTTTTAAAGTTATGTCTGCACAATTTTCTAGAAAAATAATAAAGCTAATTTGGTAAAATAGTCATTCTCTCTTTCATTTATTGCTTCTCCTTATTCTGTATAAAATCCTCTAATATGACACTCATTGTGGGACGGAGGGAGTATAGTTCAAGATAATCTTATATATGTGTTTAATTTTTTATTATATATATTTTTGATGAATATATATTACTTTTAAGGTTTATTATATTATATTTAATTTTAAATATTATTATTATGCTATGATTATGAAAAATACATGTTATGAAAAATGTAGATTAGTTGTAATAATTAAAATGTGTTGATTTTGTTATAATATATGTTAATTAATTGTAATAGAGATTTTTTTAATGGAATTATATATTAACATAATTTTATATATGTGTTTAATAGTTTAATAAATTAGATTTTTGTTATGATAATTGTTAATTGCTATATATTAGGATAATTGTAAATTATATGTTGGGAAAAATATATATTAAGCTATGATATTAGATTACTTAATTATAACAATATTTTGTATTGTTATAATGTTTGTATTGTATATTAGCTTAGTATACCGATGGGATAGCTTGCCGGAGACCACAATTTAATAGCTTTATTTTATTGTTTATGTTTTTAATTTAAATATCAGAGAGAAACCACCTTAGTAATATATATATATATATATATATATTGGACCTTGAATTATCCAAGTGGGATTGTTTGAGAAAAAAACTTTTTCTTTACTTGTATAATGGTTGTTTCTTAATTTCTCATTACCTATATATTTGATGAGATTTCAATCCGATGCATTTCCTTTTGCTCTCTAAGTGCATATTTGATCGTGGTATTCGTCATGATCATTTCGTGTACTCAGAGACCAAAGAGAGATGTTGCCGAAATTTTGTCAACTACTGGTAAATGAGAAAATAAGAAATAACTATTTTACGAGTTTTGAAAAAGTTTTTTCTTGAATGGGATAGGTTCATACCATTTAAAGAAAGGGAGCAGTTGTATGTAAGGCCAATGTATCGTGTTTATCTATATCGATTTGTGTCTTTGTAATATGCAGAAAATGGATCGTGGTTGGATGTATGATAGGTTGTTTCCTGAAAGAAGGGGTTTGAAAGAAGATTTTGTAAAAGGGGTTAAAGCCTTTGTTCGCCACGCAAGGCGTCAGGAAAGTTTCAGAATTGAAGGGGGATGAGATGTCCATGCGAGAAATGCGAATGTATACCCGTTAAGACTCCAAGTGAGGTCAAACATGACTTGTATAAGTGTGGGTTCATGCCTAATTATTTGATTTAGACTAGTCATGGCAAAGTTGCTCCCAATATTAATTTACGGCTAGTTGAAGAGAATTGTCTAGGTGCTTCGAGCAGTGGCCCACGGGATATGAGATATCAACGTTATGAGCAGTTTGATGTGATGCAGAGGATAATTTCTGATGTTCTCGGCGTGAATATGTCGTTCGAGGAGCAGCAACACGAAGACATGGAAGAACTTCTGAATGAGGCAACACAAAGATTTATAATCTTTTTATAGAGATAAATAAGCCATTGCACGAAGAGTCTCAAGACTCTAAATTATCAATGTGAGTGAGGCTTTTAGGTATCGGGTCAACCTATAATGCTTCGGAACAGTGATGGATGCTATGACCAGAATGATGTTGGACACAACACCTATTAAAGATGGTTTGCCATAGAGTTATTATAATGCTAAAAGGTTGGTGTCGAAGCTGGGGTTAGGTGTTAAGAAGATCAATTGTTGTGTCAAAGGTTGCATATTGTATTACGACAACGAATTTGACATAAATGACGATGCGTTGATAGAATGTAGATTTTGCCATGAGCCAAGATATTGCCAGCGCAAAACTGGGACGAGAAGGAGTAAACCAGTTCCAAGGAAGGCAATGTTTTATTTGCCCATTATGTCAAGGCTGCAAAGAATGTTTTTATCGATGCAAACTGCAGGTAAAATGACATTGACTATGAAAATAGAAGAACTTTGGGTCAGTTACGTTACTCGTGTGATGGTGAGGCATGAAAGCACTTTAATCGGGTACATCCTGATTTTGCCATAGATCCGCGCAATGGTGAAGCATGGAAGCACTTTTCATTTCCTACGATTTTTTGGCATTACCTAAGGCTTTTGGCCCTAGGAAATGCCAAACATTCTTGTAGTGTGGAACATGTTGATTTATCTTTGGGAAACTAGACCTATTGGCAAAGAATTCACATTAGCCGAGTATGATCAAAATCTAGTTTTCATCAATGTTATTATAACCACCATAACTATCATATATTATTATGATAATAAATTAATTAAGAGTTTATTTTGACGCAATTTAAGAGCCTGAAAAGTACGCATCAATAATATAAATAGTTTTACATCTATTATATTATATAAAATAGAGTTTTACCACATAAACATATGCCACGTGGCAGCACTATAGACATTCACTTTTCCGCCTAAATTGATTTCATCTTTTTATTTATATCAAATTATTATCATCAATCATATTAACATGATTCATAATAAATTCAAATCTTTTGAATTAAAATTGTAAATTAGGTTAATTTCTTTATGGAGAATATTTCTATATGCTCTCTATTTATTCATTCATTTATGTTTCACTATTTTTCTTTTACACATTTCTTTACTCCTCTATTGCTCCTTTTATTCTATTGATTTCTTCATCTCCTCCTCCTCCTCCTTCTATCTCGGCTCTTCAACTCTTCTTTCTCTTTTATGTCTTCATTATTTTTCTTATCTCTTTAACTCTTTTCCTCTCGTTTTTTGTTATTTAATTCATTCTTAATTTTTTTTGTTTCAGATATTATTTTTCTATTGAGAATATAGGTGGTAAGGTTTGTCTTCATTCTTTAAAAGGATTTAATTCTTTTGTATGGTATACATTTATTTCTCTATGCATGTTCCGATCCTTCTTCGTTCTCTCTTTTTATTATAAACCTATTATTGTACAACATGCAAGTATTTGTATGCTTTTACATGGCTTCTTCACGCCTCTTCCTCTATGACCATCTCTCCTCTATTCTCTCATGCATATAACGGATAATGTTTTCACCATATAAATTTTCTCTTTCTCTTTCTCCTTTTGCAAATTACGTCTCTAATTTTTTTTATTTTTTTTCAAGCCGATGACGATGTTGACACATCAAATGTCAGTGCTAATAGTTTTATTATTGACTCATGGTCTTGGTTATTGGAAACCAAAATTTTAAATGAAAGTTATAACATTGATGACTACAATCGGTTTAATTTTAAATAATAATTATAATTCTATACTAAATCTTTTAAATTTATCTCTTTATAAAATCAAATCTTATGTTGATATATTTAATTTGGATGTGTGTAAAGGATTGGAAATCAAGTTTCAAATAATAATAAATGAAGGAGACCTTCTTTTTTGGTCTCGCGTTTGGGAGAATTTTTTCAAGTAAACCTTCATGTCTAAATAAAATTTTCTATTTTTCTTAATCGATATTTTTTCATATTTGACTCTTATGAATAAGAATTCATAATTGAATCTTATAAAAAAAAGAATTCATAATTGAAAGTACTTTTCTCCTAAAAAATTTGAGTATCA
The DNA here is from genome assembly GCA_037113605.1 of Calophaca sinica. Lineage (NCBI taxonomy): Eukaryota > Viridiplantae > Streptophyta > Magnoliopsida > Fabales > Fabaceae > Calophaca > Calophaca sinica. The sequence continues at coordinate 8,415,380 of CM073736.1, forward strand.
TCCTTTAATTTATTTATCGATGTCATCATTTTATTTTGTTTTATTTTTTTTGATTTTATGGGATCCATTTTTGTACCATCTCAATCAACAATAATAAGCAAATCATAAACATATTTCCTTTCATAACTTGCCTTTTTTTATACGAGTATAAATTTTAGTATTTTATAAATATCACACCAAATCTTAATATTTATCAAATCATTACTATCAATCATATCAAATTTTTGGAACAAATACTTATTACTTTCAATAAAATTAAAATAAAATCAAAATAATATTAATAATAAAGTAAGATTTTACATTTGCTTCCCAATTCAATTTTATTATTATACGCATTTTATCCTATTAAAAAGTTTATTAGTAGAGGTTTAATCTAATTAGAATATGCTATGACAGGATTTCCGACTCAGTGCAAGACAATTGCTTCAGCCTCTAGCCTATATACATAAAATGATTCTTCTACGATATCGTATAAAATAAGATTTTATTAATGGGGCTAATACCATGTGACAAACATTAAATTCATACATTTTTTAAACTTTTTTATTTTCAGCTATCCTAATTTAAGTATTACAATATATATATATATATATATATATATATATATATATATACCAAATCAAATATTACTTTAATCAAATCACAATAACTTTTCAGTCTAATACTATAATACAATAATTTTAATATTAATTATTTTATTGCAATGTTAAGTTAGTTAGTTCATGAAAAAATTATTGTGTCTACGTTCTTAATAAAATATATCATAATTTAAAATTATTTTTTTTCAATTTATTGATTAGTTAATTAAATTTGTTCCTAATACACCAATTAAATAGGCAATTAAAAATTTTATTGCATTTAATAATTTATAGATTTATGTCAAATGTTTATAATGTAAAATTATAAAAATTCTCTGTCAAATAAATATGCAAAAGAGTCCCGTGCAAGGCACGGGTTACGTAGCTAGTAGAGCATTACATAAATCTATATTAAATGGATAATGTCATGAAATTAGCATTTTAACGAAACTAAATCGAGTGGCTCAATGAGTTGGATGTTCCAAGAGTGACTGTAGAATTCGATTTTAAGTCAGTGGTTGGCGTCTTGACAGCATTGTGAGGGACAAATGCTTATGCACTGAATTGGGCACCATGTTGGAGAAGTGCAGAGAGTTATTATCTTCCCCCCTCCCCTCAAACTATAGGATTAGTTTTATTAGGAGACAAACAAATTTTGTTGCCTATATTTTAGTTAGAAAGACAAAATTTTATGTTATTCATCGTGTGTTCGATTACGTGCCAACCTATATTTCTAATCTTATTTTTAATGAAATGAAATCAGTTTGTCCCCTGAAAAACAAAACTAAATCAAAGTGATTTTTTTTAAAAAAAAAAACTAAATCGAAGTAATTATTCAACGATAAAAAATAATGCCAATTATTAATTAATTTTCCCCATCTTTACATAAATGGGTAATGTAATCAATATATATAATTGATAGATTAAACAATAGATAGATTAAACTGGCAACAAATCTCTTTACAAAAATAAAATGATAACAATTATATTTTTGAATTGCCCATGTCAAGTCAAATCTTATCCCAAATAAATATTATTAATTTTCTAAATATAAGATTTAAATTTGACTTAAATATATATTATAAAAAAATTTTACTTAAATATAAGAGAATGTGATGATAGCACTCATCTTGTAGTTTTTATAAAATCAGTTTTTCAAACTTATGCAATATTGTACACGATAAGAACTATTAATTGCCCACTTTTTTCTTATTAATTACTGGCTTTCCTATTTATTTTATATATTCACTCTCGTATAATCTATACCAATAAAATAAGAAACTAAGTAATTAATAATAAAAAATAAGAAATTAATTATCTTATCGTTTGTAAAGTTACACATGTTAAAAAACTCATTTAATTGTAAAAAAAAATCATTTAATTTAATATGTCTATGAAAGTCAAGTATAATCCTAGTACACTCATAAAAAGGTAAGTAGATTTTTTGAGAAGATTAAAAAAAAAAAGGTAAGTAGATAAACCCTTGTAATTGGCTCATTGGCATGATGAGCTCTAGCCAGAATTGGCTTTTTTTACCTGCATAGTGTAATTTAGAAAAGAAATTACCAAACTAGTGTAGGTTTAAAAGTAATTACGAAATGGAGGTAAATCGTATACAGTATCTACGACTTCACTTTTTCGTTACACTAAAATCAAATAGACGGTGTAAGACTTCACTTTTTTTTTTAAATACTGAAGTCGTACATGAGTTTTTTTTTTTTCAAAGTCGTATACCACATGTACGACTTTGCATGGGGAATTTTTTTTTATACGTAAAGTAAAAGCCGTACATGTGGTGTACAACTTTCGTTTAAAAAACTAGGGTTTCACAGAAGGAGTATACCATATATACGACTTGCATAAAAAGTCTCACATGGTGTGTACGACTCCACCTTCAATAATTGGAGTTACATAAAAGTCATATATCCCTTGTACGACTTCTTTGCAGAGTCTCACATTGTATGTACGACTTCTCCTCTATATAATTTGAAGTTTCCAAATAACAAACGCACTGTCAACCGAAGAAGTTTCTAACCAACACACTATCATCGATATGCATTTTCAACCGAATAAGTTCTATTTTATAGAGGTATATTTAAGCATAGTTAATTGTTTCTTTCTCTTATTTATTACTCCCTCTGTTACTTTTTATAAGCCATTTTAGACAAAAAAACACATATTAAGAAAGTTGTTAGCATAATTAAATTTGTCTATAATATGTATGTTTTTCCAAATTTATCTTTCATTTATTATAAATCGTACTTTTAACTAATTAATGCATGTCTTGGATTTTGTATTAATTAATTAATGCATGCTTTTCCAAATAGTTATGGCTGATTCATGTGATGATGTCTTGCACAAAAACTCTAATTATATGAGATGGTACATACATCACACTCGGCATTATATAACGCGCCAAGGAGCCACCACATCAGGATCGGTAATATTGTTATTTCTAAATTACGGTCAGATCGACATCATATTCTTAATTTTTATGTAAGCTAAATTTTGCTCACATGGTCTTTTATATTTTTTCAGTTTTCTTTCGTGCATTCATTAAGGAGCAATGCAATTGCTGCTGATGAATATGAGCATTATAAGGAAGGCCTACACTAAGTTATTTGATCATGTACTGACATGTTGCAAGCCTTACGTGATATCCACCTACCGCCGCCGTTTTCAACACAACATGAAGATGTTGGGCCTATGCAACATTCAGTACCTAATTATCCTCCTGCACCAGAGACTCAAAGTTACTCGCAGGTAGAGACACCTCAACTAGACACCTTCTCAGGAGGATACATGCCACAATATTTGTGCCATAATGTCCCATCTAGTTCCAACATTTTTGAGTCGGGTCCCTCAAGTTTAGAACTACTTTTGACACACCATTTTTAGCACAACACCAAACACCAATAGAAGATTATCGTCCAACCATCTCATTTGGTGATGACAGTGGCGGTGATGATGGTCATAATCATGATGATCATGGTGGTGATGACCAAGAGAATGAACCGGCACCACTACCATCTAGACAAAGGCACATACGTGGCCCTGTTAGGAGAAGGGGTGCCCAACCAGAAGATGTGGATCAACCTCGCAGAGTTCAACCGACACGTAATAGACGATGACCTCATTGTGGGACATCATCCCACCACTAGGCTTAGGCTTTTAATGTAGAAAAATAAAGTATTATTAATCAATGCATATTTTGATATTTCATTAGTGCTGTTTGTTTACGTTACTTTATAAATCTCTAAGAATTAGCCTGGTAAAAAAAAATTAAAGCAAATTAGTCATACACCACATGTACGAATTCCACTTCACACATAAATTTTTCCCCCCATGCAAAGTAATATATGGGATATACGATATACGACTTTGCCACAAAAAAAAAACCTCAGAATTCTCTAACCCTGTGTATGACTTCAGTATTTAAAAAAAATTAGAAAAATGAAGTCGTATACTGTATATACGACTTTAGTGTAATAGAAAAATGAAAGTGAAGTCGCATATACTATATATACAATTTACCCCAATTTGATAATTACTTTTTGTTCTGAACAGAACTTCAGAGGATGACCGGAGGGAAGCAGTGCGGTTGTGCTCGCGACGGATGACGATGGCGTGTTGGGTGGTGTACCTGCAAACACTCCGACGCTCAAGTCAGTGTGTGTCGAGGTGAGTAAAGAGGTGGTAGAAAAATCATTACCTCGACCGTTCGACGCGGTCTTCTTTAAATATGAGTTGAGGGACGGTTCGCCGATGTGTAACCGTCCGTGAAACCCGGTCGGCATTAAATTCCTTTAATGCCGAGAACCGTTAGTCGGCAGCGTTGAGGGAAGGCGAGAGGCGAGTGGAAACGTGGCATCGAGGGAAGGTGGATCGACGAGCGGAAATGGGCGAGAAAGCGGCGGATCTCGGATTGGGCCTCGGCCCGATCCGAACGATTGCCCCAAGTCGCTAGCTCGAATGTCGAGGTGGTGACTTATTGTTGAAGTTCATTGATGTCGACATCCGACGTCTTTGTTCGTAGCGAACGGCAAGCGCCGTCGGGTCGTGCTTTGTTTATCGATTCGTTCGGGACCTTCGTGTTCCACCTCTGGCGGCGCTTCGACCACGAGGCTTGGCGTACTTGTGCTAGGTGCGAGGCTTTATCACGAGTTAGTGCACGCGGTCTCGCACGAGGTCGACAAGGCTTTATCACGAGCTCGTGCGGCACGCTGGTCTCGACACGAGGTCGACACAGTGCTTGCTTGTGCCAACGCCAAGGCTTTATCACGCGAGCTCGTGCACGCGGTCTCGACGCGAGTCGATCCGCAGTGCTTGTGCCAGCGCGACAAGGCTTTATCACGAGCTAGTGCACGCGGTCTCGACGCGAGGTCGACACGGTGCTTGTGCCAGCGCGCAAGGCTTTATCACGAGATCGTGCACGCGGTCTCGGCGCGAGGTCGACAAGGCTTTATCACGAGCTCGTACAGCGGTCTCGACGCGAGGTCGATCCGCAGTGCTTGTGCCCAGCGCGCAAGGCTTTATCACGAGCTCGTGCACGCGGTCTCGACGAGGTCGATCTCTTCATCGTGTGCTTGTGCCAGCGCAAGGCTTTATCACGAGCTCGTGCACGCGGTCTCGGCATGAGGTCGATCACGGTGCTTGTGCCAACGCAAGGCTTTATCACGAGCTCGTGCGCGGTCTCGACGAGGTCGATCCGCGGTGGTTGTGCCAACGCGCGAGGCTTTATCACGAGCTCGTGCACGCGGTCTCGACGCGAGATCGATCTCTTCATCGGTGCTTGTGCCAATACACAAGGCTTTGTCACGAGCTCGTGCACGCGGTTTTCGACGAGGTCGATCCACAGTGCTTGTGCTAACGCGACAAGGCTTTATCACGAGCACGTGCACGCGGTCTCGACGCGAGGTCGATCCACAGTGCTTGTGCCCAGCGCACAAGGCTTTATCACGAGCTCGTGCACGCGCGGTCTCGACGAGGTCGATCTCTTCATCAGGTGCTTGTGCCCAGCGCACAAGGCTTTGTCACGAGCCTCGAGCACGCGCGGTCTCGACGCGAGGTCGATCTCTTCATCAGTGCTTGTGCCAACGCACAAGGCTTTGATAATAAATAAATGTCGGTTGCGTATTCTTCCAATCATCCTTCATTGCTTCACATTTTTGTGTCTAGGATACATTTGTTTCAACTATAATATTTCTTCATCTTTGCTGCGTTCCAAGTTCTTGGAATTTGCTGTCCTTGCAGTGTCTCGAGGGTGTAGCGCCAGACTGTCTTTGCGATAATTACATGCAGGCCTTCCCAATTGGGTGCAAGTTTCCCTTGTGTGGCGTTCTTCAGGCCAACATCACCGTCGAAGAACTAAGTCCCCAGGCATGAATTCCCTGGGTACAACACTGGTTGTATCTTGCTGCGATTTTACGTTTCACTGCGACCTCGGCCGAGGCCTTGCAAGCTCCCTGCATTCGTCAAGGAGGTCGAAGTTCTTCTCGTATACTCGGCTGGTTGTCAACGCTACTTTGGGGATGCGAGGTTCTCCAACTAAGTTCCCCAATCTCGACAGGAATGATGGCCTCTGTCCCATATGTGAGACGAAAAGGAGATTCTCCTGTCGTCGAATGTGGAGTAGTCCGATACGCCCAGAGCACTCGGGGAAGCTCTTCTGCCCAGTTGCCCTTGGCCTCATCCAATCTTCGTTTCAGACCTCGTAAGATAACTCTGTTCGCGGCCTCAGCTTGGCCGTTCGTCTGGGAGCCATCGGAAAAGGTCCAAGTATATCAATACCCCACCAGGCAAAGGGCCATGGTGATGTCAGGGATGTTAACTCTGTAGGAGGAGCTAAGTGTAGATCGCCATGTCTCTGGCATTTGTCGCATTTCTTCACGAACGATATCGGCGTCGCGTTGAGGTCGCCGGTGGTACCCTGCGCAGAGGATTTTCTTTGCCAAGGAACGTCCTCCAAGGTGTTGCCCACATATGCCTTCATGCACTTCAGCAAGTGCATATTGCGCTCGGGTATCGTCGACGCATTTCAACAGGGGGGTGGAGAACCCTCTTCGATATAAGATACCGTCGATCATAGAGTACGAAGATGCCTTTTTTGGATTTTTGCGGCTTCCTTCTCATCATCGTGGCCGAATCGAATTGAATAAATTCTTGAATCGGTGTCATCCAACTGTCGGGCTCATCGGGCGGATCATCGACACTTGCCTGGAAATTGCAGCGAATTTGGAAGTTTCCTCAAGACCTCGTCATAAGTGGTATCAACCACGGCGATAATGCTAGGCTTGGCGATGTTTCTTGTATTACCGATCCGTTGTTTCTGAGCTTCGTCTTTGGCGAAGTTTGGGCGAATGTCGGCTCGACGCTTTGTTCTCTCGGGCGTGTCACGATCTCCACGGAGGTGAAGTCGCTCATTTTCTTCTTTACCAGGGTGAGGTATTTTTGAAGAAGTGGATCTTTAGCCTGGTATTCTCCACTTATCCGGGACACAACTAGGCGAGAATCGATTCGAAGCTTTACCTCTTGTGCCGAAGTCTCGAGCGGTGTGAGGCCGCCTAAACACGCCGTACTCTGCCTGGTTGTTGGAGGTGGGAAAGGAGAATCCCAATGAAAATTCGACGATCAGACCGTCGTCGTTCTCGAGCAACAAACCAGCGCCACTGCCCTTGGAATTCGACGATCCGTCGACATGGACCGTCCATTTGGAACACTGTTCTGTAGCTCCAGGAGTCATCTCGGCAATGAAATCCGCCAAGCACTGGGCTTTGATAGTTTGTCTCGGCTCGAAAGTAACTCCGAATTCGGACAACTCAACCGACCACTTGATCATACGCCCTGCCAGGTCAGGCCTGTGTAGAATCTGTTTGATTGGCTGGTCAGTTCGGACCACTATGGGATGTGCTAAAGTATTGTCTCAGCGTCGAGCCGCGATTATCGATGTGCGACTTTCTCGATTTTCTGGTATCTCGGCTCACGGGCCCTGAAGTGCTTTGCTTATAAAATAGACCGATTTCTGGTCCTCATCTGCTTCACGAATGAGGACGGCACTCAGAGCTTCGTTCGACACTGCCAAGTAGAGATAAAGGACCTCCCCTGGAGACGGCCTCGTCAACACTGGCGGTTGGGATAGTATGCGTTTTACCTGTGTTAAGGCTTCTTCACACTCGGGTGACCATTCGAACTGAATTCCCTTCTTGAGCAAGCGGAAGAAAGGCAATGCATGTTCTGCAGATTTTGAGATAAACCTCGTCAAGGAGGCTAGCATTCCCGTGAGCTGCTGGATGTTTTTCTTTGACGATGGTTGCTGCATCTCTATTACAGCCCGACATTTATCGGGGTTGGCCTCGATTCCCCTCTCGGTTAGGTAGAAACCTAGAAATTTTCCAGTTCGAACTCCGAAAGTGCACTTTTCCGGATTGAGCCTCATATTATGTCTCCATACTTCAGCAAAGACTTCTCTAAGATCGACGACGTGGTCGATTTCTTTCGTTGTTTTTACTATCATATCATCCATATATACCTCCAAAGATTCTACCGATCCGTTGGTAAAGATTTTATTCATCATGCACTGATATGTCGCTCCGGCGTTCTTAAGGCCAAAAGGCATTACGTTATAGCAGTAATTACCTTTATCCGTCATGAACGCGGTTTTTTCTTGATCAGCATGATGCATCGGAATCTGGTTGTACCCAGAGTATGCGTCCATGAAAGACAACAATTGAAAACCAGAGGAATTGTCGACGAGTTTGTCGATATTAGGGAGGGGGTAGGCGTCTTTGGGGCACGCCTTGTTAAGATCAGTGTAATCAACACACATTCGCCACTTTCCATTAGATTTCTTAACCAATACAACATTTGACAGCCAAGTAGTATATTTGACCTCCCTAATGAATTCAACCTTAATTAAGTCTTCGACAGCTTTGGCAACGGCTTCGGCTTTTCTAGGAGCTTGCTTACGGCGCCTTTGAGCTATCCAGCGAGCCTTGGGATCGAGAGCGAGTTGGTGGCAGGCAATATCAGCAGAAATACCTGGCATGTCAGCAGCTGTCCAAGCGAAGAGGTCGGCATTGGACTTCAGGCACTCTGTTATTTGCAATTTGACCTGTTCAGGGAGATCGACACCAAGCTTCACTGTCTTCCCTGGGTCTTCTCCTAGTTGAACTCGGATGAATTCTCCATCAGGTACTGGTCTTTTAATCTTTTGGTGGAGCTCGCGGGCCAGGAGGTCGTCTTCCTGTATCTCATCCTCGAGCTCAATCCTGGCGTCGAAATCGGTGAGATTGACGTCTGCAGCAGCCTTTGCAGGATCAAGCTTCTTGGTCGATGAGAGTTGTTTCTCTTCCTTTTGCTCTTTGGCCTTCAAAGATAAAATATAACATCTCCTCGCAGCTTCTTGGTCGGCTTCGATGGTGACGACTTTGTCTTCGTCATCATGAAAACGCATTTTCAGGTGAACTTTGGAGGTTCCAGCTCCTAACTCACCCAAAGGTTTCGGGCGTCCGACGATGCGATTAAATGCAGACTTGCATGGTAACACGATGAATTGGACCTTCACGGTTTTGGAGATTGGTTGCTCTCCAAAAGTCACCATCAACTCCACATAGCCCAACGACTTTGTTTTGAACCGTTGAAACCCGGTCAGTCGGACCAGATGCGATGCGAGATCTTTTACGGTAGTTTCAAGGTTTTAAACGGCTCGTAGAACATGATATCCGCCGAGCTCCTTGGTCTATCAAGATTCTTCGACGTCAAAGTTAGCCATATAGGCTTTCACCAACAGGGAATCATCAAATAGTTCGGCCTTCCATTCACGAGTCTTAAATCGAGAAAAAGGCTAGGGGTGGTCTTCCCTTATGCCGACTTGATGAAGGAAAAACAGTAGAAACGGTCATCGCTTCTCTCAACTTTCGTTTTGCTGAATTGATGCTCGCCCCTCCCTTATCGGAGAATCCTCCGGAAATGACCATGGCGACAGGAGGAGGACGAGTAGCAACGATCGGAACGGCGTCATGCTGATGCGGAGGCGGAAGGTTATTCCTCTGTCCCTCGTACTCACCGATAAAATTAACAGGTTCATGGTGAGGTGGTTCGAGATCTACGTTCGCAGGAGTGGAACTGCTAGTCACGACCTGATGCTTCAACCCAGTCATCGTCGAGTGAAGAAGGGAGACTTCGACAAAGAAGATGAAATCAGAAACGATTTCCCACATACGGCGCCAATGTTCTGAACAGAACTTCAGAGGATGACCGGAAGGAAGCGATCGCGGTTGTGCTCGCGACGGATGACGACGGCGTGTTGGGTCGCGTCCCTGCAACCACTCCGACGCTCAAGTCAGTGTATGTCGAGGTGAGTAAAGAGGTGGTAGAAAAATCACTACCTCGACCGTACGACGCGGTCTTCTTTAAATATGAGTTGAGAACTTCATCGCCGATGTGTAACCGTCCCGTGAAACTCCAGTCGGCATTAAATTCCTTTAATGCTGAGAACCGTTGGGTCGACCGCGTTGAGGGAAGGCGGAGAGGCGAGTGGAAACGTGGCATCGAGGGAAGGTGGATCGACGAGCAGAAATGGGCCGAGAAGGCAGCGGATCTCCGGATTGGGCCTCGGCCCAGTCCGGAACACTTTTTAACCTATACTAGTTTGATAATTTCTTTTCTAAATTACACTATGCAGGTAAAAAAGCCTCTAGAATTTATTAACGCAAGAATATTCCATATAAGATATGATAATTGCCACCATCAATTTGCAATTTTTTTATGAACCGGTGGGAGAGGGGATGAGAAGTCAATTTGCAAATTTAAACGGAATCAACAGCACCGACATTTCATTCATTCCAAATTAGACTTCGAAAATGAGGAAAAATCTTCAATGAACTTTGAAAATGATACTCCCTCCTTCCCATTATATATGTCATACTTGGCTAAATCACACAGCTTAAGAAAAAATAATAAATAAATAAAAAGAACAACAATTATACTAATTAATTAATTTTGGCAGAAATCATTTAATATTACATTGAAAATAGAAAATGACATATATTTTGAGACTTTTATTTATTTATTTATTTATAAATGCAACATATTCAAGGTTGTTAAAACCGGACCGGCCATTGAACCAGGCAAGGCACCGGTTCAAGGGTTCGACCGGGGTTAAACCGGGTCGGACCGAAAATGAATTAAATAATATTTTTAATATAATATATCAAGTAATAATAAACAAAAAATAACATTATATTCATAATTTCATAGTATTAAAAACTAAACTTCAATTAAAATGTTATAAGTCAACATATAACATGTAAATTATATATTAAACAAACACAAATATGTCATAATAATATTTTAATATTAAATAATCGCAAATACTATAACGTAAGTATTCTGATAATAATATTAATGTATAAATTTATCTTAAAATTTTTATAGTATTTGATTTAATCCATCAATGTAAAAAAAAATAGATAAAAAAAATCTTATGTGCAAAAAACAATGTTATTTACCATTTTTTTTAAAAATGGATTTTTGCCGGTTCCCGGTTTTTTCCCGGTTCCCGGTTTTTGCCCGGTTTTCCGGTTCGATTCCCGATTTTCATGCAAAACGGTTCTCAAATTTGTTTGGATCGGACAGGGGTCCGGTTTCAGGTTCAACCGATTGGACCGCCTAGTTCGGTCCGGTTTTGATAACAGTGCATATATATTGGGATGAAGGGAGTAATCAAAAGATATGTGAGTATAGCTGAAAAAATGTAAATTGCTTAACCAATAGGATTGAACTAGTGGAATCGTGTTAAGTAGGAGAGATATTCTCGAAATGTATGAGGACGAAAGTTTTTGGCTCGAATCTAGGTGAAAAATAAATTCTTTGGAGAGAATTCATACTCATGTCGCTCTAAGCTCCAGAGTGGTAGCTCGCTCGCCCCTATTTTTTATATAAAAATTGTAACTTGCTTGGTTCACTCTTACTTGCTGCTTTTGAAATTTTTTGGTAGGTTAATATTGTGGATAAAAAATTGAGAGGTTGAATATGGTTCATGCAGCAGTAATTGGGCTTTGTTTAGTTTAGTGATAAAAAATAGTTTTGGCTTTATGTAATTTTTTTTTAAATTTATTTTTTAATACAAGCTAAAAATTACTGTTTTAATTTCAAACAAATAGTTAATTTAAAATAGATCATCATAATAATTCACTAAAATTATGATTTAAGAGTTAAACACTAGCTATTTTACATGGATTGAGATCATTTGTTCTCATTGCATGTCTATTTTCATGTTACTAAACAAATGACATAGAAGAGCAATATCGTTACAGGATATTTTGCTCGTACCTAGGGGTTGATTTTGCTTCACCAGCTAGCATCTTAAAATATCTTATCTACCTGACCGAAGAATTTTATAAAGAAAGAAAGAAGGGGGCAAAATAAAAAAAATCTACAGTTTCATAATGTCACTTCCATTCCTTCCCAACCCGAGAGACTTCCATCTACCTCTTCTCATGGTACTCTTCGGCTTGCTCTTTTGTTACAAAGCAGCTATTTCAAGCTTCTGCAAAAAAGTTGAAAACGTCGGTAGTGCATTTTAATTATACATGCTATGTTTCACACTCCATTACATTCTAAAGGTAGTATATATTGTTGTTTTGAATACGTGTCAAAAAATGTACTACTTGTTTAATTGAGACATAATAATTGTTAATTTATAATTAAGCAGTTTATTATCATCTCAAGACCAACTTAAGTATAACTTCTATGTTATTTCCTCTGTTTTTAGCACGATGACAACATGAGTACATTAATTGTACACATTACTTGTTGACATTTGAAAAACACATTATTAACATAAGAGAGGCTTGTCTGCATCAAACTCACTCTCTGAGACATCACCATCTGCATATCCTTCCTTCCCTTTGGCCCAAAGAACTAAGTAGAGTCCAGTGAACATGAGGAACATACCAGCAAGGCTGCAAGTAGTGATGATGAGTAAGATAACTACAAATATAATTGGGAATATATATATATAGTTAATTTGCAAAAATCAATAGCTAGGAATCTTAATGAAGTAGTACCTTCCAATATTAATAGTGTCTCCTAGGTTAAAGACAGAGAAAATAACGGAGCAGACTGTTCCAATTGGGCTAAACATGGAGACAAAGACTGGCCCTCTCTTCTTAAGTGCCCACCCATTGAAGCTTAGGGTTATTCCACTCACTGCACCTCCCTGCACATTTATATAGAAATATTTATGCCTTTGATAACATTGCCGTGAGAAAATAAAAAGTTTCATGCTCTCACCTTTTCTAGTTGATTGTCATCTTAGAAAAATAAAAAATTTCAGAATAACTGTCGTTTTATTCTTTCAATGTAATATTAATTTTTTTATCCCAATTTTATCCTCAAATAAATATTATGTGCATCATTCTCAAGTCACTATACTTCATTATGTATTTATGACAATGATTAATATTGTACATCAATAATTAACAATGACAATTTAGTAAAATTGTTCTACTCGTTATCTTATTTGTTGTTTTTCTTAATACGTGTGAAAAAACCTTAAACGAAACTTAATATTGAAAAGGAGGAAGTATTTCTTATCCCCGCAAACATTTCACTAGATACCATGTTTTGCTATATATATTCCTTTGGATATGCAACTTAATTAGCCGATAAGTACTTATCATATAAGAGCTTATATATAAGTTGTCTCTACAATCGAAGAGTAAATAAGAATAATGAACTATTTGGAGAGATTATGTATAAGTTGTCTCTGTATAAGCTAAAAACAGCTTAATACGCTATTTGGAAGAGCTTATAAAAAAAAAGAAGCTGAAATAACAGTATGAATATATCATAAGCCCTTATAAAGTAATTATAATAAAGTCAAACATTTTTAACAAGGTGACAATTTACGATTGGTTCAGCGTATAAAAAGTGGATACCAATTAAAGAAACTGGTAGAAATAGTCATCTGTGAAATAAGGAAACGGGTGGAAATTACCAGAATAGAATAACCAACCAGGTCTCCAAAACTCAACAGTTGGCAACCAGTTTTGAGTTCATGATCTTGAAGTACTTGAACAACTGCAGTCATCAACCCTCCAATCAAGGAGGTTATTGCGCTCAAGGACATTGGTGCAGGAAAATCTCCAAGAGCAAAAGCCTGCAAATTAAAACAACAATTTTTGCCGAGTTACAAAAATCAAAGTGGATTTGTGTCCTCTTTCTTATTTTGATTAAAACTTATATACCTGCAGGACAACGTTGCTTGACAATATTAAAACTGAAGCCATGAGAAAGAGACAACCGATTATCTTCTGCATGTCAAAGAAAAAATCTGATGGTGGCAATGATGATTGAACTGTAGCCTCTTCTTTTTCGGTTGCAGGAGCAGAAATGCTTTGCATTATGCTCATTGTGAGAGCGCCCAATACACAGAGCAATGTTCCTAAGATTTTGAGTTTACTATACTTGTTGCTTAAGTTGACTTTCTCTAGCCTGCCGCATATAAGAATTTCCAAAACATTACCAAAGGGATTATTATTAAATGGCAAGTACTCCGCATCCTTAATTTGCAATAAACCTTTATTATTTCATGATATTATTACATTTAAATCTTTCTCAAACATTTAACAAGAACAAAATTTGTTCTTTGTCTATTTTTAAAAATAGAAAAACTGTTTTTAAAAAGTGTATCAAACAGACCTTGTCAATTAGAGCAAAATTGAAATTATCAAAACCCATTAAACTAAAATTACCCAAAAGCCCATGCGATGATGAAGATAAGACCTGGGGCAAGATTTGGCATGGCAGTTCCCATTGCTGGCGAAGTTAGACTGATTCCTTTGAGGAATAAAGACTGGAAAGCTAATCTGCATGACAAGCCAAGATAATTTAAAAACAACTAATAATAAAACAATTTGAGAATAATACAACTTGATACTTGAGAGCATGAACCCAATTACCCAAAACATGGGATCTATAAACGTATCATTTTCATCACCAATCATATTCTTTCTCAAGATACTTAACCACATTAATGCTTATGTGAAAAATAAATAAATGATAAAGGAAATTAAGTTATAAGATTTCTTACCCTCCAAATGAAAGAAACCATATCTGCATGATAAACTTTAAACTGCAATTCTTGGGCCACTTGCTCCTGCAACAGACACACATAATAATATCATGAAATTAATCTTCAAATAATTTTCATCCCAACAGAAAGTAGAAAGTGGAAATTATATTAGAGAGAGAGGACCTTTCAAAACAAAAGGCAACGGGGAAGAGAATAAGGAATGTAGCGAAGGAAGTGAAAATGACTATGGTAAGAGGGCTGAGGCCTAATGACATAGCATAACTCATTAGCTCAGCGTTCCCTGCGTAGATAAATTGAACTCCTATCAATCCTCCTATTATTGCTACACCCTCCATCGCCCCCATCTTTTCTTTCTTCCAAACAAATTGAACTAATAATTAATTAGGTCAAAATGGCTCTTGATCATGCATGAGAGAATATAATATTGCTTTCTATCCTCTCTTTTGCATTTTCTCGTCTTAACAGCACAGCTTTTATCTCAAATTCCCTAATTTGTTTCCGAAAATGGTAGCCCTGCTCCTGCATTTGCCTCTTATGGCCAATCTTTATTTCCATGTTAAAGCCCAGCTAACCATCACGATTTGGTGCCTCTACTTGTCTTATTATTCATTTTTCCTATATATAAATAGTGGCGATTGGTTAACGTTGAAATGATTGTTTTATCTAAATCTAGATTTTGTTTCTTAAAAATAGAGAAGGATTATCATTCTAGCAAGTTTTCTATTTTGCCGATGATCCAATAGAAAGTTTATAAGATATTTCTAAAACTTCATTTTGTATATATAAATTGTTTAACTACAATATTGGAAAGATCGATGTCCATGCAAATAACGGTGATACAGTCAAAAAAAAAAAATGCAAATAACGGTGTCCAAGGGAGCCTGAACAATGAATTGAATGCCGTGCAGGCATGCGCCGAGTCTTGTATTTTGGTGAGTGGACTAAACCAGAATCGAAGGGATGAATCTGAAAAAAAAGAAAAGAAAAGAAAACAAGTGGAAGTGGAAATTGTGCTCTATTCCTCGACTTCCTTATATTGACTAGGTGTTGGTTTTGGTATTTTCATTGCTGGATGTTATGCTCTGCAGGAACACTTGTGCTGCATATGCATATTTTACATAATTATGTGCATTCTATCTTGTGGGGTGGTGGGGTGATCATAAGGCTGACATTTAGTGGGGATAAATAGTGAATATTGTAGAACACATCTGTGTGCTTTGAATGTTTGGTGATTGTCAAAGTCTCTTGGTGGGGTTGGTGGGTGTACTCTTTTTCCTCTCTTGATCTTTTTCCCACTGGGTTTTGGCCCTGAGAGGTTTTAATGAGGCACCTCCTTCGTTGAACATTTGTAAATATGGGTTCGGAGTACCCCTTGTACTCCAGTTTTTTTAATAGATTATTTTTGCTTATCAAAAAAAAAAAAAAAGAAAGAAGCCTAAATAGAACAGAACACACACGTCTTCAATTACTACATTATAGTGAAATAAATAACATATTACATATCTAACTGTTTTTCATAATCAAAACAGAGCAAAATGATTAGTTCTAACTTTCTTGAAATAACCTAGTGATCAAGATAATACCTGAATTTTGTCCCCCCCCAAAAAAAAAGAAAAGATAATGCCTGAATTGCCTTAAAAAAATATAATACCTGAACTTTTTTTTCCAAGTATTTTTATATATTGTTATGGGCAGGCCTCCGAGCTGGGCTCCTAACTGGATCACCGAGCTGAGCCCAACCAATGTGTTACGGACCGGTCCCGAGGCGAGTTCCAGCATGTCCACCAAACCAAGCCGGCCCGGCTCGGTTCCGACCTCTTCGAGCTCGGCGAGCTACATCCGATCCCAGCGCCAAACCGTCCTCCAGACGATCGCCCAAATGATAACGCCGAAAGCGATGGGCGAGCCGACTCATGACCCTTGGAAGGGATACACCTGGAGACGAGGCTTGGGGCCGTTGTCACTCCGTAGAATGAGGATCACGCAGCCGGTACGTGACGGACTTGGCGGTCGCGAGATATCCCAAGAGATGGTGATCCTTGATGCGTAAGGGAGGAGTCACCGCGCGCAGATTCCGGATCGGTAGTTATCCTCCTTCTGCATGACTCCACTATATAAAGGGGGCTGGACCCCCCAAGTTTGCATACTCTCTACACTCTCTCTAAACCCTAAACTCATCTCTATGATGCGAGCTCTATGCTCACCCTAAAAAGCCCTATCTAACTTAGGCATCGGAGTGCCTTTGCGAGACCCCACCACGGCCTGAAGGAGGAAGGACATCGCGCCCGGAGGAGGAGTACTCATCACAGAGCTCACCACCCAGTTACGAAGCAAAGAATAAAGGCAGAGGAGCAAAGGTACGACCTTGCACCATTTCGTGCATTAACATTGGCGCCCACCGTGGGGCCCGGTAAAACTAGCCTGGGCCTCAGGGATACCAACGAGCAAGATGGTACATGCGAGGAGCACTGCAAATCGAGGATCGCCGCCAACGGACGCCCGAATGGAGAACGAGATCAGACTGATCAAACCCAAGCCGATCTTTGTGAAACATATATAGTCAATAGGCTTGGCCAAATCATTATCACAGAGGAAATACTCGCCCAAAATTTGCCATTCTGGAAAGTCAGCATAATATTTCTCACACTCGGCAGAGTAGTTTTGACCTCGGTGCATGCCAATTATGTCAAGAACATGGAAGATCAGTCTTCAAGCGAACACGATCTCGGCGTCTTCTTCGACCACCGTGTTTTAAATCAGGTGTTTTCCTTCCTGTTATATCTCCCCTCTAGTTATCATGGATAAGATTTTTAGGAAGGAGCCTAATCAATTTCCACAAAAATAGCTCTAATCAGTTCTCGAAAAAGAAAAATATTTACGTTTTTGGCCATTCGATCTTATCGTATATCGGCAGGTTAATTTTTGAAAACTGCCAGACATACTTCAATCAGACTGACCGACCAACCTGTGGCATAGATTGATTCAAACAAAGAGCATCTCATAATCAATTTTGAATTATCACTGACATGCCATGTGACATTAGAAAGGTCAACCGCACAAATCTTGGAAGAGATCAAGATATGCTTGGCAAAGCCCAACCAATCAACTTGGTCAACCTCATCCCAACTACCGAGCTGACCTCAACTATTCAGATATTCGACTGACCTCAACTCAGATAGTCGGATGACCTCAGTTATTTGGAGGAGCTCAAATCAACCACATTGCTGACCTCAACAACTCAGACGACCACAGATACGTCCCTCAAAACCAGGTGCTACTTTTCCATGTTTCTTTCAGCATCTCATCCTTAACTATGAACCATCAACGATTCGTGTCACTTTATTCTTTATTACCTGGAGCATTGTACAAGGTCTTCTCGCATGACATTTTATGTTTGCCCAAACTTTCGAGCAATGTATAATTTATCATTTAAATGGATGATGTACTTCACATTGTTGATGGCTAACCTCAACAGATCAGTATATAGACAAACAACAGGTGGATACCCAGTCCAGTACTCGGGCGACCTACCAGGCCCACCTCAGCAATTTTAATATTCAAACGACTTTAAACTCGGCTACGTCGCTGACCTTGATTATTTGATGACCTCAACCATGCCACTTGGACAACCAGGTCAACTACTCTCACAGGGAAGTATAAAACTCGGCTACGAGCGCTTTACTCATAGCATAAAAATTAATGCTAACTTTATTACATCAAGTTGTTACAGATTGTCTATGCTTTGACAGGAACAGTGCCCCAAAACCAAAGGTCGAGACTACCACGGAGCTCGGCGCCCAGTGTCGGAAAAAGCTCGACCTCAACACGACCCCCGTTGTCCTAAACCCAAGTCTGCATAAAGGCTTGGTGAGCTCGCTCGCAGCTTGACCCCCGTGGTCCTAAACCCAAGTCAGCATAAAGGCTTGGTGAGCTCGCTCGCAGCTCGACCCCCGTGGTCCTAAAACCCAAGTCAGCATAAAGGCTTGGTGAGCTCGCTCGCAGCTCGACCCCCGTGGTCCTAAAACCCAAGTCAGCATAAAGGCTTGGTGAGCTCGCTCGCAGCTCGACCCCCGTGGTCTTAAAACCCAAGTCAGCATAAAGGCTTGGTGAGCTCGCTCGCAGCTCGACCCCCGTGGTCCTAAACCCAAGTCAGCATAAAGGCTTGGTGAGCTCGCTCGCAGCTCGACCCCTGTGGTCTCAAACCTCACGGCTCGGAAGGTCGCCAGTCGACCTAAACAACCCCTGTGGTTTCGAAGACACCAGGTCAGCATAGAGGCCTGGCAAGCTCAAAAGCAGCTCGGAAGGTCGCCAGTCGACCTAAACAACCCCTGTGGTTTCGAAGACACCAGGTCAGCATAGAGGCCTGGCAAGCTCTAAAGAAGCTCGGAAGGTCGCCAGTCGACATAAGTAACCCCTGTGGTTTCGAAGACACCAGGTCAACATAGAGGCCTGCAAGCTCTAAAGCACCTCGGCTAAGGTCGCCTGTCGACCTAAACAAGACCATTGTGGTTTCAAAGACACCACGTCAGCATAAAGACGTGTCGAGCTCAAACGCAGCGCGACAAAGACTAACCCCTGCGGTTCCAAAGATTTCAGGTCAGCATAGAGGCTTGGCGAGCTCTAAAGCAGCTCGGAAGATGATAACTCGACCTGAAGAAAAGCCTAACCGGCTCCAATCATCAGAGACCTGACATCTCAAAATGATGCTCGGATTGGACAAGCACTCGACTAATGCTGTTACGAGGGACTAATGTTCCAAACTTCCAATTTGAAACAAATCTTTCGGGGGGAAGCCACCCGAGGACTACACTACCTTATACTACCCAAGGACTACAGGAAAGCGTGAAAAAAAAGAAAAATAAGTCATCGTCACTTAGTCAAATTTCATTCATAGGAAAAGGAATTGCAAGAGGTGGTTCTCGGATGAGCAATTACAAGATCGAAACTAAAGAAAAACAAAAAGCAAAAAGCACAAGTTACACTAGGGTATTCCCTTGGTTTTCAATAACGAGATCGGGAGCGATCACCTTCACTTGGGCCAGGCACCATCAAAACCCTCCTTAAAACTGGGGAGCACTGAAGCCCTTTTACCCCTCGAGATGAAGACCAGCTCTAAACGAGCTCGAACAAGAAGCAGCTCTTCGTGAGCTCACAAACAAAGACCAGCTCCCCATCAGCACTTCAAATGTAGAGGCCTATATCTCAACATGCACTTCAATTCTTCAAATTCAAGTACAAATTTTAGGTGGGAGTAGTCCACCATAGGTCAGAGCTCGACCAATGCAGAGACCTACAGTTCAAACCTGTTTGGAGTTCTACCTATCTTAGTCTTCAAGTCAAAGGTCAAGTTTGGGGTCGAAGCTCTACCCATAGTTCAAGCCTATTTACAAGCTCTCCTTGTACTTCAACACGAGTACTTATTGGAGCAGGCACGCTCGGAACTCATCCTGGCCGAGCTCGACCGCTCGGAGCTCATCCCGACCGAGCTCGACCGCCGTAACTCATTCTCGACCGAGCTCGACTCGCCAGAGCTCATTCTGACTGAGCTCGACTCAACCAGTTCAAAGCTCAATCTGCATTTAAGCCCCCCGTGTTCAAGAGATCACTGGGTAGATAATTGAAAGACCGCGGATAATTGGATGACCTCAAGTCGCACATCAGATACCAGCTCAGACCTCAGAGATCAGACCTCATAGGAAATCTTGATATCATACCACGCAGAGCAGATCATCCGATCAATCATCATATTATTGACAATCAAAGCCCATGTAATTGATTGTGCCACTTTGACGGGTTCAACCTGACCCACTACTCTTGAGTAGTAATTATGTTATTTCAAGCTCAGCAAGAACAATTCTATGATGGGATCAACTCTTACAAGGTATTTGGAGAAAACCAAATACTTGCACTCTAAATATATGCTCAGCTAATCGGCAAGCAAGTCTAGAAATTTGGGCGGAGATAGGACCAAAGAATCTTATGGTCTTCTTGGCGACCTTTGCAGAGAAGAGGCGGTCGACACGTTAGAATAGGTCGCCCGGAGAACTTGGGCGATTTTCTCTTTCTTGGCCTTCCACCCAGCTCGAATTCCAACCTAACGAAAAAAAATTAGACTCGTGACCTTTTCGTGCAAAGCGGTCTGGGGGCTTGTGTTATGAGCCCCGAGCCGGGCTCCTAATCGATCACCGAAATGAGCCCAACCAATGTGTTACTGACCGGCCCCGAGGCGAGTTCCAAAGATGTCCACCAAACCAAGCCGGCCGGCTTGCCCGACCTCTTCGAGCTCTCGGCGAGCTACATCCGATCCCAGCGCCAAACCGGTCCTCCAGACGATCGCCCAAATGATAACGCCGAAAGGTGGCGGCGGCCGACTCATGACCCTCGGCGGATACACCTGGAGACGAGGCTTGGGGCCGTTGTCACTCCGTAGAATGAGGATCACGCACCCGATGCGTGACGGACTTGGCAAAGCGAGATATCCCGGAAGAGATGGTGATCCTTGATGCGTAAGGGAGGAGTCACCGCCTTGGTCCGGATCGGTAGTTATCCTCCTTCGCATGACTCCACTATATAAAGCTGGACCCCAGTTTGCATACTCTCTACACTCTCTCTAAACCCTAAACTCATCTCTATGAGGCGAGCTCTATGCTCACCCTAAAAGCACTATCTAACTTAGGCGTCGAGTGCCTTTGCGGGGACCCCACCACGGCCTCTGAAGAAGGAAGGACATCGCGCCCGGAGGAAGAGTACTCATCACAGAGCTCACCACCCAGTTACGAAGCAAAGAATAAAGGCAGAGGAGCAAAGGTACGACCTTGCACCATTTCGTGCATTAACATATATTATAATAATTAATTTTATTTTTGCCTGAATTTGCCGCGTGTTACGTTTAAACTCTTCTACACACATATTTCAATTCAGAAAATCTCATGCTCTGTCCATCATGCTCTGCTAAATTGGAGAGAGGAAATAGATATGGAACAACACTGGCTTTAGTCCAAAAACAACACTGGCTAAATTGTATCAATTTATAAATAAATGATCAATATGTAGCTGGCATTAGGAAAGTCATGCGAATTAGGTTTCTCTGCATCTGCAATAAAGAAACACGAAAACTTCATAAGCCTCATGTTTCCTTTGCATTTCCTTCATCCTTAGCATATAGTACTATCAGTAGTTCGAATCATCTTCATCGTATTGTAGGCAGTAATTTCAGCTGGGATAACCAAGCCCAAGCCCAAGCCCAAGGTGAAACCAATAGTGGGATTAAACCAAATGCCTTCAATCTTGTTCACCTCATTCGAACTGCCACTGACCTCGGCTGCCACAAATTCGGGCAACAGCTCCACAGTTATGCTTTACGTTCTGGGTATTATTCCCATATCTATGTCTCCACCTCCCTCATCAGATTCTATATCAGAATGTCCTCTTTCAGTGATGCACACGCACTGTTTGTTGAAATTCCTCAGCCGAACGTTGTTTCATGGAACACTTTGATTTCTGGGTATGTCCACGCTGGCCAGTTTCGAAAAGCATTGTTCTTTTTCACACGACTAGAAAGGTCCCACATCTGTGCTGATGCGTTCTCTTTCACGTCTGCTATGGCTGCTTGTGCCCAACTGAGTCTGTTCAAACTGGGAAGCTCAATTCATTCCAAGACAGTGAAATTGGGAATGGCTAATGACACTGTTGTTGCAAACTGCTTGATTGACATGTATGGGAAATGTGGGTCTGTTGAAAATGCTGTTCGGGTGTTCTTTGAGATCATTGACAAGGACATTATTTCATGGAATTCAGTCATAGCAGCAAGTGCAAACAACGGAAACATTGGACTTGGATGCAAGTTTTTGCAACTCATGCCCAACCCTGACACTATTTCTTATAATGGGTTGATAAATGGCATTGCTCAAGCTGGGAATATAGAAGATGCTGTTTGGATTTTGTCAACTATGCCGTGTCCGAATTCATCTTCTTGGAACTCCATAATTACCGGATTTGTGAATAGGAATCGAGTTCGGGAAGCTTTGGATGTGTTCAGTGAAATGCACTCAAGAAACGTGCAAATGGATGAGTTCACATTTTCTGTTATTTTAAATGGAATCGCTGGCCTGTCAACCTTAACATGGGGGATGCTGATTCATTGTTGCACAATAAAGTGTGGTGTAGATACATCTGTAGTTGTAGGGACTGCGCTGATCGACATGTACTCAAAATGTGGGCGAGTGAACAATGCCGAATCAATCTTTAATGTGCTGCCTAATAGGAATCTGGTAAGTTGGAATGCGATGATATCTGGCCATGCTCGCAATGGTGATTTTGCACAGGTTATCAGCCTCTTCGAGTTGCTGAAAATCGAAAGAGATTCAAAACCTGATGGTATCACATTTCTTAACCTTATTTCAGTGTGTTCCCATAACCAAATACCATTTGAGGTTGCTACTGGTTACTTTGATGCTATGATTAATGAATATGGGATTGCACCATCCATTGAGCATTGTTGTTCAATGATACGGCTCATGGGGCAAAAAGGAGAGTTGTGGAGAGCAGAAAGGATGATACATGAACTTGGTTTTGAGTCATATGGAGTGGTTTGGAGGGCTTTGCTTGGTGCTTGTGCAACCCAGGCAGACTTACATGTAGCAGAGATTGCAGCTGCTAAGGTGATTGAATTGGAGAGGAATGAAGATTATGTTTATGTGATGTTGTCTAATATGTATGCATCTTTTGGAAGATGGGAAGATGTGAATGTAATTAGGAGCCTCATGAGTAAGAAAAGAGTTAGGAAAGAAGCAGGTTCTAGTTGGATAGAAATAGGTAGTTTTGTCCCATATGAATCCACAGTGCAGAAGCGTGTGCCTATAGGATTTTCTAAATGAGAAGTGAAGGACTGCTTTCAGGTTGCCTGATCCTAAATATTGAGTCATTTGTTCCCTTATTTGCTCTCTTTCAGTTACCAAACAGCTAGCAATGTCCCAAAGTATAGTTCTGACTACCACCCACCCAAGAATCAACCAAGGTAGTCTCATCACCTAGCTCAAATTGGTTCGAATTAAGTGAAAACTCAGAAAAATTACCCGTTCAAGTCCTTGCTATGAATCTTTGACACGCTGTCAGGTTTCAAGTTACATAAACATCTGAGAAATTCATGAATGGAAAAAGTATGGTTTCCAAACTGTTTGAGGTCAGACAAAAAGATCACACTTTCAAAACAGCGTGCATTTCTCATGTTCCAATAATTCCATGTATCAAAAGGAGCCGGTTTTATGATATTACAAAAAAATAAACGGATCATCTCAATATTTTAAATTTTAAGGAAAAAGATTTGCGTCCAATATTTTGGCTGGTTGTCCTAAGGTTCATGATTATCTATTCAACTTTCAGCACTCTGTACACTCAAAATTTCAATTTCCTTACACATCATTCTAGGGCTTTTGCTCTGTATTTCCTGATATATCCCACTTGCCCAAACCATAGCAGGTAAATTCATACCAATGCGTCATTGTTCACACATATATATATGCAAACCAGCACCCTCCCACGGTTGCATTGCATGCTTATTTTATAAATTTATATATCAAATTACGGTCTATTTGTTCAGGGATGAGAACTAAGAAAAGTATAATTGATCAAGTGATGTAGTTGTGCCAGAATGAACCCTCTAGCTAAAGTATTATATATTTTTTATCATGATTAAATGCTAGCAATATATTCTAACTATTAATTATTAAACTTTGTTGAACTTCATTTTATTGCTCGATCACCTCTGCTATATTTGTGATTGATAGAATTTGTTAGTTTGTGGACCGTTAGCTAACTTCGCTTCTTATTAGACATTAGTTTACGATTTACGTATGACCTTTTTTTCCCCCCTCCCCAAGGGTATCATTATATAGCATAGGATTCACTTAAGGTATACAACTAGGTTTGTTGTGTATCAGTACACAAATAAGCCGATTGCCGCCATCACGACGTGATTCCAGCGCCGCCACTGCCACTATCGTCTTCAAGATGTTTTCCTCTACTCGTCTACTATGCCGTCGCCGCAACACCGAGAATCAACACCTCTCCCTTGTTTCGAAACCCCCTCCCCTGTTTTTTTAAATTCACTCTGACCATCATCTTTTGGCCAGCCAACGCCCTGACCTCTTCCACAATCAAGTGCCCCTCCCTAAGGCTGACCTGCTAGACCTATTTTTCGACCTGCTCTTCCGTCATTGCCCTGTAATTCATGCTAGTGTACCGGTACACAAAGGCGCACCGTGTACGGTAAAGATCCCCATAAGCATATTAAGAAGTATAGTGTTTTTTTTTTCATTTACTTTCGTCGTTCATTTCACTCTTAAACGGACTTGAGTGTGGAAATATCTTTCTAGCTACCTCTTTCCGTATCCAACTGATAAATTATCACGACGACTGATGCCGAATTATCAATTACGAAGCAACCTTGGACCACTCTTCGGACAGAGAACGAAAGTTTCATTTCTTCCCAACTTGGGAGAAAACTGTCTTAGGGTGGGAATGTTAGTTGATATTGATATTTATTGTGTCCATAAGATAGGCACATATATCTTCAGTACAAAGAGATACCTTAATTCCTTCCTCCCATTTGTCGGGTTAGGCATATACTTACGGAATGTTATTCTATCCCCTACATAGCAACTAACAAATTCGCATCTTTTCATTGGTTTTCCCTTTAGACTCTCGTTTGTAGAATTTCTGTCTTTTCAATCTGCCCTTTTTCGTGTGCCTTTTCCTATGAGTGTTGTGTTCGTCTCTAGTCCAATTAAAAGTGCATTCACCTTTCCCTGCTCAAAAGTTGCATCTTTCTTTAGGGAAAAAAAATGACAGATTAAAGAAATATCCAATGTAACAAAAAAAAAAGGACAAATATATAAAAATATCATAAAATATGAATCATTAGGGTTTAGCCCTATGATATGATTGAACTTTGCTTTCTATCCTTTCGTTTTTTTCCTTTTTACATACATATGTAGATCAAAGAATGAAAATACACGTATGAATTACAAATAATGAAAAATTAAGAGCTTCAAGGACGCAAAAATAATATCAACAAGGCAACAGCGAAAGAGAAGCTCCATTTAGAGAAACCGGTTTCGGACCCAACAGCGAGATTGGATGAATTCTCAGACTGCAACAAAGAACTAAAAGTAAACTTGGGGTTGGAGCCATAGAGAGATTGAACTCCTTCCACGTCATCAATCTTCAAGTCAACCTTCTTCCTCCTTGGGCTTAAGTTTGGGTACATCACCGCTTCCTTAACAGATGAATGACCCAGCCCAAGCACGTGACCTATCTCGTGCGTCGCCACAGATTCCAAGTCAACGGCCACCCTTGACTCATCACGGTCGAAATCAACGGACCATGATTCAGCCGCATCCAAATGGAATCTCCCACTCTGGGGGGAGAAAGCGTGGGCTAAAACCCCCAAAACACCATCAAACGGTTCTCCATCACCGTGATCGCCGAGGTAAAACCCGATCCGAATATCCGCCGAGTCGTACTGCTCAATCTCCCGAAAACTCACGGGAATCACCGACGCCCACCGCGTAAACGCACGCTCGAAAACCGCTCGGATTTCCGATAAGCTCAGCGTGTCGATCATGTCGTACGGGGAGAAAGCATACGTGAGAGTCATCGGAGAACCACGAACCCACCGCGGCTTACCGTTAAAGTAAGCGTAGTGACGCGTGGTGTGTATTCCGTGCGTCGCGGTATCGGAGACGCCGCATCTCGGAGACACAATCGTTTTTATGGTGTCGGAATCGAGTTTTCCGGTGACCGGTAACCCGAGGCGTTTCTGGAAAAGGAGGACGGCGGACTCGAATTGGGAATCGAAGGTGTCCGTGAAATTCGGCGTCGTTTCGGGCAGAGAGAGGTAACCGAAACGGTGGAAGTACTTCTTCAGCTCCGACATGCCGCTTACCTGGCTTCCTCTCTCGGCGTGTAGGAACCTTGAGAAGTCGTGCCACGTGGCGTTGTGCTTTTCGGTGGTTGTTATTACGGTTACGGATTCTGGTACAATCCTCGCGGGAAAGCAAGGGCGCCAAAGAAAGAGGGCCACACAGAAGAAGAAAAAGTTAAAGTAACTGAAAAACCGAAACATAACTATTAGTTATTATTGGTAGTCAGTTATGTTTGGGTCTCAGGTGGTTACAGGGGAACGAACGAAGAGCTCAATTATGAACCTCGAATAAAAGAAGCGTTATGGAGAAAGAGAGTATATAATAAATGGTAGTATTATCATAACTTTGAGTTTAGAATCATATATTTATATATACATGCGTATGGAGATTGTCTTTGGTATGATCGAAGCCAAGCAAGTTAATTAGGATGATATAAAGATAAGAAGATTCTGCCCTTTCTGATGGGAGATCCTGGCTGACTTCTGAAGTGTGATGGTGGGTAAACTACTGTGTCTGTTTTCTATTAAAACTATGTTTTAATTAAGTTTGGCCGTTTAATTTTGTTTGCGAGCCTCAGCTTTTTGTTAGTGACTGATTTGTCAAATGGAAATTGCAAAGAAAATAGGTTTTAAATTAACTTTGAATCAGAAATAATTTGTTCAAGTTTAGGTGGGGTTGAAGAACTAGACTTATGTTGGTTGACCGAATTTGGTGGTGATAAAGGGTTTTAACTCGTCAGACACGACAAAGATTGGATATTATTTGGGAGTACGCAACGCGTGACAACAAGTAATGCCTCCTCCGCTAAATTCCTCAACTAATTAAAAACACTCTGTTTTTCTATTTGTATGGTCCTCTGTAATCGATTGACCTTGCGATTATTTAATAAAAATGTTTGAATTTAGTGATCGCCGATGAGTTCCCTGTCATATATGGCATGAATTACTACTTCGTTGAATGAATTATCTATTGGGTTTTCCATTTCATAGTGCGTGTTAATGAAATTCAAATGTGAAAGAAGCTAACAAGAAAGTGATGGAAAGAAGACTGATCACAAAAACAAACAAAAAAATCAATGTTCATGCAGACATAAATACATATCGACGAACAAAACTAGTTTAGATTTTTGGTCATCCCGAAAAGGGGTTTCTGTTCTATTTCGTGTCCTCACCACTTGTTAATTATACTCCAATTATAGGTGGCTTCTAGGGTGGAGATTAATATCAAATGGTTCATCAGTGAACCATGATTTATAACCGTTAGATCAATTAATTCCATTAGACCCTCCTACACAACTGCACACTGAATTATTTCCCAAATACCATCTCATCCCCTTTTCCGGCTCTCTCTTTCTCGACCCGCCTTTTCCTTCTCTCTCACGCCCATGGCCCCTCAAATAATTATTATTTTTTTCAAAGACGCTGAAGAAGTGAAATTAGAAGCTTGATCTCGATGCCCATTGGTTCAACTAAATAAACCTGAAGGTCAAGCCCGTAGGCCCATGGGATCCGAATTGGTCTTTGGTGGAGATAGCTAATCGCTTGGTTCTTGCATTGTCTAGAGTTTATCCTCTGCAATTATTGTAGTCAACCTTATTCAAGTTAAAATTATGTATATCACCATTAAGATTATAACTAAGCCATAATCTAAACCCCTTGCTATCAATTCTTAAATATCATACAGATGTAATCAATTCTTATTTGAAGGTTCTATGGTGATGAGGCTTCAAAGGAGATGGATTATGTTTCACAAACAATCGAAAACCAGCATGAGTACTGCATAGCTGTGAAGCAAGCGGATGGAAGGGGGAGAAAGGAGGAAGAGGGAGAAAGGTGGGAAGAGAGAAAAGGGAGAAAATGTATTTAGTGTGTATGGTGCATCATAAGATTTGGTACACATATTCGATCCAATGGTTATTAACAATGGATCACAATGAACCATTTAAACACTTGTTCACTCTAGATGCCACCCCAATTATAAGCGTTATATTATAAAGTTTCACACATATTAAGGAAAAATTATAAATAAATGAAAGAGTGTAATAATTTTACAAACGTATCCTTATTAACTATTGAGTATTAACAATTGTCATAAATACATAGTAAAGTATAATGACTTGAGAGTGATGTACTCATTATTAGTTTGAGGGTAAAACTGAAAAAAAGTAATTAATATTCCATTGAAAACCTAACATGACACTTATTTTAGGACTAATTTTTTTTACAAATGTTACACTTATAATGGGACGGATGGAGTATTTTATTATTCCTCCTATCTCTATCTCATTTTAACCCACACACATGCCTGTATTCTAAGAAGGGGATCTTTTTGATTCGGTAGAGTTTAAGGTAGAGTTTATTAGGAGACAAGCGAATGTGGTAGCCCATACGCTAGCTAGAGAAGCCACATGTTGGGCTAGTCGACATATTTTTTATTCGGTACCTCCTTGTATTGGCAATGTTATTTAATTAGAAATACAATGATCTTATTCTAGTGAAAAAAAAAGAAGGGGATCTTTTAAATTCTAAAAGCAAAGTGTTTTGGACTGGAATGACCGTAAATAGATGAAACAAGCTAGACTAAAGAAACACAAGACACTCCTCAATTGAGTGTCTCACAGATCACAGCACACAGATCGAGATCTGTTTAGACGTTTTCGTCGATTCAAGTTGCAGATAGAGCGATGTTATATAGATCAAAACCTCCCACGGGTCGCGATCAGAGACGTTCCTTTAATCAAGGGCTAAGCGCACATCACGCCGAACAACGCCGTGATGTGCGTCACTTCGGTTATGACTCTACAACATGTCCCGCCAATGCGACGAGATCAATCTCCTATATAAGGCATCGCCGCCTACTCTGGCCACCGCTTCGTCAATTCCGATTCCCCTCTTAGGTTAACTTCGGTTCACAAAGAAATTCAAATTTGTAAAATAAATAATTGAAAACACAATGAATTAATAATAGTATAGAGCATAAAAACAGAACAATCAAGGAAAACACTGCTAGCGCAAAAAGCAAGATAGGATGCTCAGGGTCAACACAACGTAACGTAACTTTGGAGTCAAATTAATAGACTTTGTCATACATTGTTTCGGATACACCAAAAAGTCTCATATTGCTTAGGAATCAAGGCCAAAAAGAGTTTATAAACACTCACATGTCTTAACCTACTGAGATGTCTTTTCAGGACAAAACCATGAGGGCCCACATGTGAATGGACAATACCTCGGAAAACAATTTCGGGACTTGAGGTCATAACACACATAATAGTAATAATTACATGGAAACAAATAGATTATAGCACGCAAGCACACTTTAAACCTGTTTGGATTTGTTGCATTTTTTTCAAATTTGTGTTAGGTACATGCAGAATGAAGAAGTTGAGAGGATGGCCAAACCCAAAGTTAGAAGATTAGAGGTTATTTAGTAGTATTTTGCTTCTCACTCATGCGTTGATGAGCTCTTGTTTTATTATAATAATAAGACGCTTAAGGTCCAAGTGATATGTCTATTCGCTTTCAATACGCCATTAGGTTATCTACATGACGGAACGGAAGTGCCACTAGCCCTTTTATGAATAATTTCTCTCATTGTCAATGGTATTCGAGGGTCCTACATTTCTTTCTTTTGCAAACTGGGGTTGGGGTTGCTTTCTGGGCCTACTTTTTAATTGGATCTTTAATATTTTTATTCCAATAATTATGTTTCAATGTTGTTGCTATTGTGACAAAAGCTTGAAATTAACACAAACCCAGAAACAAGGATAAGCAAACAGTCAAAAAACAAAAGCGAACAAAGACCAAAAATCACAAAAATAATATAAAAAAAATACGGAGTACAGAGTGGAAATTAAGAGCAAAGCATTGAGCCGGCGAAAGATGTTGGCATTGCTCATTAGCCTTCTGATCGAAGAATTGAATTATACTGATCCAAGCTTTGACCACATTCTATTCCCACTGGGCCTTCATTCAAAAATAGGGGCTTTAAGCCTTCAACCCAATGTTTTAAAAATCAGACCAGAGATCGAACCGGTGAGACTTCCGGGTCATAGTTCAATTGGTTCATCTGGTTGAACCGTCGGTTGAACCGGATGATAATTAAATAAATAAACTTATAGGTAATTCAAGTCATAGATAAATAATTTTATTTTATTTTCTTGGTCAGGAACTTCATCATATTTCCAAAAGAAATAGGATTCGGCCCAATGGGCTATAACACCAAACAAAGAACCCAACCCACATCACTGGTTTAGCTCCCTCAAGCGTACATAGGCCAGCGAAAGCAAGGGAGCACCAGTGAATAATTCTAGATGAATGATCTAGAAGTACATCAAACTAGAAATCTGAGTGAGTACAAACTGCGAACCCTAGCAGTGTCGATCTCCCTCATCTCCATTCATCTCAATTCCTCCCCTGTCTCACTGATCTCCCTCATCTCCATTCCCTCCCTCACTCATCCGCTTTGGCCTCCCTCCCTCACCGGCGTAAGGCGCGGCGAAACACTAACCGCTGAAGGGGTGTCGAACCTGGGACGAACTGCGAACAACGGTGTTGCGGCAACGCGGCGCTGCGAACGACAGTGATGCGACAATTTCCATCAACAAGCAAAGAGATCCAAAACGACGTTCCTCTCAACGGCTCACGGCGCAACGACGTCCTCATGTTTTTACTTGTTTTGTTCCCTTCTTCATCTTCTTCTTCTTCTTCTTCTTTTGGGGATGGTCTCTGCAAAAGATCCCAGGAACGCAGAGAAGAAACAAGATGACGGAAGAAAAATGGAAAATTTGGGGGTGCTGCACTGGACTGGACGGTTAGGAGAAAATCGGCCCGGTTCTTTGGTTCCGCCGGTTCTCACCGGTTCGAGGCGGCCCAACCGGTTTTATTCTGGTTCCTTATGACTGCCGGTCCTATTGATCGAACCAGGCCGCTAGCACTACCGGGTGACGGCCGGACCGGTTGGACCGTCTGGCCCGGTCCGGTTTTTAAATCATTGCTTCAACCTTCTCAACCAAATTAACACGCTTATTGTAATTTTCCCCCCTCCAGTTATTGGCTGAGTCAAGAAAGAACATGCAAAATACTGCGTAACAATGTCGAACGTATAGAATCAACCATGACATTAACTTGTAACCGGTTATGGTTTATGTGTTCTGATCATTGTTTACTAATATCTCTTGTGACGCCCTTATTTATTTATTATATTTCCCATAATTTCGTATAATAATGATAATAATATTAATCAATAAATACAGAAGGAAATAAAACTTTTTCATTATACTATAATATTTTACATCAAGTCTGAAATACATACAAGGGTTCCTCGGAACCGCCAAAATGATGTACATCAGTGTCAAAACCCAACTGGGTACAAAAATGACACTCATAAACAAAAGGGTCAAAATCAACGGTCAAATATCAAAGTCAAAGGGGTCAAAGG
The DNA here is from genome assembly GCA_037113605.1 of Calophaca sinica. Classification (NCBI taxonomy): domain Eukaryota; kingdom Viridiplantae; phylum Streptophyta; class Magnoliopsida; order Fabales; family Fabaceae; genus Calophaca; species Calophaca sinica. The sequence continues at coordinate 8,447,419 of CM073736.1, forward strand.
TCAAAAGGTCCAACATCCCAACATCTTACAGTCCCATAAACCAACATCCAACAACATCCCGGAGAAACTCCTATATCTGGTCAGGCCTAGGGATCCTAATCCGGAATCGTGGTGGCAAGCGGGAATCCCCATTATGAGGATGCCTATGAAACCTAGGCTGATATGCTCTCATGGGATCCCTAGAGGTCGAAGGAATAGTCGACTCTGAACGACGTAAACCTCTAACACCTACACTGTCTCTAGCCACACTGAAGGATCCTGATGAAGATGGAGTAGTATGGTAATGCCGTCTCGGCTCACATGCGCTTAAAGGCAAGCTGGCGCGTCCGAAATCCCAAGAAAGGATGCTCTGGGTGATCCTAAGATACGGAAGAAAATACTAACTAAACCTGTATATATAACGACATGACGGTTGTAATCTATTTCCCAACTATCACCGTCGATGTCGTGATAGTACACTTCAAAGTCACCCCAGACTGGAACACTCGGCTCCTATAGCATGGACGGGTGAAAGTAGTGCGACATCATCACTCTCATGTAGATCTTCAGAATCTAAATATAAAAATACATAGAAAAGAAAACAAACAACACATAGGAGATAAGAACACTATACAGCAAACAAAGTGGGAAAGTAGAGGAATAGAACATGTGAAAGAATAGGTCATACATCTCTCGATCAACTGTTAGGATCATCGCCTAACTACCCATACTCATGCAGTTCAGATCTATATGTCTACGTGGCCACACAACTCAACTAGGCGTATGCCCACCTTAGCTACTTTGCCTTGATAGATTTCAGCGACCAGACCAAGCCAGTTGTCCATCCCCCTATCCTGCTCATCGTACCCCTAAGAGTGCATCTCTGCTCTTCGCTAAGAACAGGTGTCGGGGTGGCACTCGGGACAGTGATGCAATAGTACCTCGTCAAGATGATCGGGCTACCCAACGTCCCGACATGATGGTAGCGAGCCATCTGTCACCTGTAGACTTGTCGGACCCAGACTATCCTCAAGGACCAGCGTGTCCTATACTGACTGCATCGTGCGCGCACTCTGGCACCTGGCCTCGTACACAACCTATGTGCACTACGGTGGATTTACAACACATCTATGTTCTTTATTATTCAGCACCTATCAGTTCATCACCACTTATTAGCTCAGCCTATCAGTTTCTTATCACTTTATTATTCAACTAACAATTTACTTATTCTTCCCCACACTATCAGCACAAGTATATATAATAACTGAATAATAATTAAACAGTTAAACAATAAACACTATACAGCAAACATTAACACATACTCCTAGTGTCACTCAGGCGACATACTACAAACACATCATCAAACAATACACACAATCATCAAACAATTATAAGTTCTCTACCCTAGGGTTTTCACACAACACTATGCCTATGGTTGATGGACTATTGACTGCTATCCTTAGCAGTCATAGTCACAACACCCCTCCTAGGGTGTTGGGGCATCAACCCCTACCAGGGCTTGGGCCACCCTACCTCCCTATTCTACACATATTCTATTCTTACTATCCCTAGTATATAGAGTCCAGATCTCCCCATACCTGGCCTAGAAGACGGTTGTTGCTCGCGTATCGCGTCCCACTACTTCTTCTCCCTCCAGCTCCCTTCTTCGCACCTCAAATGCCCAATTGGAGGACTTCACGGAATGGGGACGGGTTAGCCCTTTATATAGGCAAAAATTGGTTCCGTCGCGTCGCGACTGCCCTAGACACAATCGCCCATCGTGTCGTGATTTGGACACGTGTCGTGTGATCCGTGGTGCTGATCACCGCCTTTCGCACCGACTCAAATCGCGTCGCGAGCTCCTTCTTCTTTATCTCTGTCACGTCGCGATCCACCTAATTTTTAAATAATTCATTTTTCTTAATCCCTAAGATAATCAGGTTCATTTTGGGCCTAATTGGGCCGGTTTTAACCCATTTTACTTATTAATTATTTTTAGAACTTTTCTAAATATTTTCTTAGTCTATTTTATTTTCTTAGGATGTCACATTACTACCCCCATTAAAATAATTTTCGTCCTCGAAAATTGTGATTACATACCTATGAAAAGGTGAGGGTACTGTCTTTTGATGTCAACTTCTCGTTCCCATGTAGAGTCTCCAGTTCGTTCATCCCATATAATTCCTACCAAAGGAATTTGTTTACCCCGAAGTTCTTTTATCCTTCGATCGACAATCTTGCAAGGCATTGCTTCGTATTCTAGATTATCTCTGAGTTGTACCGACTCAGGTTCAATAATATGAGACGGGTCGGGATGATACCTTTGGAGTTAGGATACATGGAAGACATCTTTTAGATTTGACAGATTAGGGGGTAAAGTAATATGATAGGCAACAGGTCCAACTCTTCGGAGAATTTGGAGTGGTCCAATAAATCGAGGAATTAGCTTTTTGGATTTGATTGCTCTGCCAATGCCAGTCTTAGGAGATACTCTAAGAAACACATGATCCCCCTCTTCAAATTCCAAGGGTCGATTTCTTTGATCATGGTAACTCTTCTGTCGGTCTTGAGCTGCTTTCATCTTTTCCTTAATCATCTTATTTGTTCTGAGGTTTGTTGAATTAATTCAGGTCCTATGATTAAGTTTTCTCCTGTCTGAAACCAACAAAGAGGTGTTCGACACTTGCGACCATATAAGGCTTCAAAAGGAGCCATCCCAATATTGGAATGATAACTATTATTATAAGTAAATTCTATTAAAGGTAGCAATTCATCCCAGCTTCCCATTTTCTCAAGGGTATAAACTCCCAACAAGTCTTCTAAGGACTGGATAGTTCGCTCAGATTGACCATCAGTTTGAGGATGATATGCTAAACTCATACTTAATTTGGTACCCATGGCTTGTTGCACACTTCTCCAAAGTCTTGAGGAAAACCTAGGATCTCTATCAGATATAATAGTAGTAGGAACACCATGTAGTCTAACTATTTCATGGATGTAAATTTGGGTCAATTTTTCTAAGGAATAACTCCCGTTAATGGGTAGGAAATGAGCGTTCTTCGTTAATATATCTATGATAACCCAAATGGCAACATATTTCTTTTGAGTTCTTGGTAATCCCACTACAAAATCCATATCTATACTATCCCATTCCATTTAGGTACCGTTAGGCTTCTTATGTTCATTCTTAGCTTTCTGACAGGATAAACAAGATGAAACAAAATTTGCTATGTCTTTCTTCATTCTAGGTCACCAAAATAATTTCTTAAGATCCTGATACATTTTAGTAGCTCCGTGATGAATACTTAACCTACTCCTATGTGCCTCATCCAAGAGTGTTCTTCTAATCTCTAAGTCTTTAGGAACACATATCCTAGTCTTGAATTCTAATACTCCATCTGTTCCTATATTGAATTATAAGTTCTTTTCTTGTTCAACTAAGGTTCGCATCTTCTTAAGATATTCATCCGTTTCTTATTTCCTCTTAAGAATTTATAAGAAGTCATTGGCAATAGCAATCTTTCCTAAGTAGATTCTTTCTTTTTGTACATCCATTCCTAGACTTAAATCTCTAAATTGCTCTATCAAATCTAATTCTCTAACCATCATAGCAGATATATGTAAAGATTTTCTACTAAGGACATCTGCTACCACATTAGCCTTTCTTGGATGATAATGCAATTCAACTCATAATCCTTTATGAATTCCATCCATCTCCTCTGTCGCATATTCAATTCTTTTTTATTAAATAAATATTTCAAACTTTTATGATCACTATAGACACAGAATTTTGCTCCATACAAATAATGTCTCCATATTTTCAAAGCAAATACTATAGCTGTCAACTCTAAATCGTGGGTAGGATAATTCCTTTCATGAATCCTAAGTTGTCTAGAGGCACAGGATATTACTCTTCCTTCTTGCATCAACACACATCCTAACCCTTGATAAGAAGCATCGCAATAAACCTCAAATTCTTTTGAAGGGTCAGGTAACACTGATACTGGAGAAGTGGTTAATCTATTCTTTAACACTTGGAAACTTCTCTCACACTCGTCTATCCATTCAAAAGTATATCCCTTCCTAGTTAACTGGGTTAAGGGTAATGCTATCTTATAAAATCCTTTTATAAACCTTCGATAATATCCAGCTAACCGTAGGAAACTTCTTACTTCACTAACAGTGGTAGGTCTATCCCATTGCAATACAGCTTGAACTTTGGCTGGGTCTACTGCTATCCCATCCTTGTTTATAATATGTCCTAGGAATTGAACTTCTTCTAACCAAAATTCACACTTGGATAACTTAGCATAAAGTTGTCTATTCTTAAGAATTTGTAATACTATTTGTAGGTGTTCTACATGTTATTCTCGGTTCGAGAATATATTAATATATCATCTATAAAGACAACTATAAATTTATCTAAGTAAGGTCGAAATATCCTATTTATGTAATCCATAAAGACTGTTGGAGCATTGGTGACTCCAAATGGCATCACTAAATATTCATAATGTCCTCAAACCCAAGAAGAACATGTATCCCGGCCTCAAGTCTATATTGGAAAAGACAAAAGCTCCTTTTAGTTGGTCCATCAAGTCATCTATCCTAGGTAACGGATATTTATTCTTAATGGTAACTCTATTTAGTTGTCTATAATCAATAGTTGTCTATAATCAATACATAGCCTAAAGGTTCCATCTTTCTTTTTCACAAACAAAACCGGTGCACCTCAAGGTGAAACACTAGGTCAGATAAATCCTTTACCTAACAATTCATCCAATTGTTTCTTTAATTCTGCTAACTCTAGAGGTGACATTCTATAACGGGCTATGGAAATAGGTCCTGTTCCTGGGATAAGGTCAATAGCAAATTCAACCTCCCTCTCTGGTGGTAGTCCATAAATATCGTTGGGGAAAACTTTAGGATATTCATTTACTATTGGTATGTTTTCTAAGGCTGAAGAATCTTTTCCTTCTATTGAACAGAGCATCATGTATGTTTGAGAATTCTCTTTTTCTCTTCTAGTCCCAGCATTAGCAGACTCCTCAGAAAAGGTCAAAGTTTTGCAAGCACAATCTAGGATAACATGGTTAGCTGATAACCAATCCATACCTAAGATTATATCTAACTCTTGTAAGGGTAAACAAACTAGATCTACCAAGAAATCACGGTTTTCAATTTTAATAGGACAATGACGACACACCGTGGTGGTACGAAATGAATTATTGGTGGGGGTTGAAACAACCAAAGTACGTGGTAAGGATGACACAAGAAGTTTAAGATGTTCCACACAATCATTGGAAATAAAAGAATGTGTAGCACCTGAGTCAAAAAGCACAGACAGAAGATGTCCAGATACGAGGCACATACCTTGAATCATGTTAGATGATTCCGCCCCTTGCACTGTGAATTTTTTGCCAATAGCAGGTTTATCAGACTGTCCCCTAGATTGCCTTCCTCCTCCAGTTCTTCCTACCCCTTGTCTTTCCTGATTCTGATTGGACCATTTCTCATTAGCTACACCTGTAGATGTTGGGTGTACATTCACTCTGCAATCCTTAATGACATGTCCGGGCTTTCCACTCCTAAAACAAACCCTTGGATCTGCCTGTGGACTATCCCGTACTAAATGCTCTCCTACACATCGATAACAGTATAAAGGTCTATCAAATTGTCTGGGAGTCTGTTCCTTTCTAGGTCGAGCATAAGGATTTCCTCAATTTCCCCAATTTCCTCGTCCTTTATTGTTTCTAACTGGTCCTCCACGCTTACGTTGTTCTTTCTTTGGTTCCACACTTTCCAACTCTATACACCTTTCTACCATGTCAGAGAAATTTGTCAACTTCAAAGGTAAAATTGACTTCTGAAGTTCCATCCTAAGTCCGTTGATAAATCGACGGCACATCCATTCTTCACTGGGATTCAATTGATAGTACTCAGAATACTTGACCAAAGCTTCAAATCTCATAACACACTCTCCCACCGTCCTATTCCCTTGGATTAATGATCCAAATTCCTGATCCTTCTATTGTCGAACAGTACTTGGAAAATATTTTTCGAGGAAACATTCTCGAAAAACTTCCCAAGTAATAGCTCTTCCTTCAGCTTCCAATACTCTCATCTTGCCCCGCCACCAACTTTCTGCTTCTTCAGGCAGCTGAAATGTAGCATAATCTTCTTTTCACTCCTCCCTACATCTCATGGCTACAAAAATCTTCTCCATATCTTGAATCCATTTTCAGCACCTTCCGGATCATATTCTCCTTTAAATTGAGGCAGATTTCCTTTAAGAAAAGTCACCAGCCCTTGATCAGTTTCATTGTCCCTTTGCGATCGTGATGCAAGTCGAATTAATTCCGCATTCTGTTGATTTTGTTGTAACATGGCTGTGGCTAGATCATGAAGGACCCTAGCCTATGGGTTTCCTTGTTCTTGTCTAGTTCTCCGAGCTCCCCATGCAGCTGGTCCAGAGTTTGTAGATTCAACAGATTTTCCATTCATATTTCTAGTTTGTACCATGGTTCCTCCTGTAAATCTGTAATTCATCCATAAGATAAGTCTTATGAATCCAATAGCAATCATCTATATCCACTCACTTAGATAAGATAATTGCCAATCAATCTCTCACTCACTCCCCCTTAGAGTTGATGTTCGATGGGAACTCCAACTAGAATGTAGGTTAGACTCCATAACTCACAGTCCGGTTAGGACCGAACTGTTCTGATACCATAAATGTGATGCCCTTATTTATTTATAATATTTCCCATAATTTCGTATAATAATGATAATAATATTAATCAAGAAATACAGAAGGAAAAAAAACTTTTTCATTATACTATAATATTTTACATCAAGTTTGAAGTACATACAAGGGTTCCTCGGAACCGCCAAAATGATATACATCAGTGTCAAAACCCAACTGGGTACAAAAATGACACTCTTAAATAAAAGGGTCAAAGTCAACGGTCAAAGTCAATGGGTCAAAGGTCAAAAGGTCCAACATCTCAACTGTCGTACCCTAATTTTGTCCGGCCTCTTTCTTTAAATTTATTTTTGCTTATTAAGATTAGTAGTAGTAATATTAAATAAATAAATAAATAAATAAAAATATAATTTTTGGTCTCATAGAATGAATAAATAAAATAAAAAAATAAGACAAAAGAAAGAAATAGAAAAAATAAGGCAAAAGATCATCTTCCATCCCTTTCCTTTTCAGAAAGCATATTTTGGAGAATCAATCAAATCTCTCTTTCATAATCTCAAACCAAATCACACCAAAATCCCCCTTTTTTCGATAATATGTCTCAGATTTATGGAGATTCGGTTGAGAGGAAAACATGAACATCCAGAACCAAATCAGGGAGTGATTCTATTCTCTTTTTCTTCATATTTCCTTTTATTCCCAGTTTATTTTGATCTTGATCTTTCTTTGTTTCTGTAACAGATTCGAAGAATGCTATAAAAGCCTCTCAAAGAGGAGAAAAATGGGAGAGCAGTTCTTGAAGAAAAGACTGAAGAATAGAGAAAAAAGAAAAAGAGATATCCGAAAATGTAAACACTTTTTTTTTTCTTTTCTAGAGTTTCAGTTTCTTCTCTGTGTAATTCCGATCTGGTTGCTGAGAAAACTATAACCAGGTTTTTATCTTTATTTTTTTTTCATTCGCTCCAAGTTGCTACCATTCCTATTTCTGTACGATTGTGTATGTAAAAGATTGAATCTTGAGATCTAATACATCATTATCTTCATCATCTATGCTTTTTTCTGATTTTGTATTTTATTTTTAATTTTTTTATTGCTGCTGTATGATAGGGTTAATTTTGTTTTTTACATAGTTTTATTCAAAATCTATATATTCTTCTAAATTTTACGCCAATATTTTCTCTTCAGTAAAAGTGGTAAATAAAAAAGGTTATTTCTTTTGATTATTGTAAACTTGTTTTTTTACCTATTATTGTTATTATTATTAAATTTAGTGGCAAAAATGCTTCCTTTTATTTCTTAATGAATTATAGGAGAAAGAGTATTTAACATGAGTATTTAAATTAGTCACTATAATTACTATAACTAATAAAGAAAGTTCGATTTTTTTCTTATAAAGGAGACATTTTTAAATCTGATTTAAATTAACAATTTTGGCATTAGATCGATTATTTAGCTTTAAGGTAAACTAAAGGTTAATCTTCCTCATTTATGATCTGTTTGTAGAAACCTTAGACTCATGCTTTTTCTTTATGAAATAATTCTTGATAAGGCAAACATGTTTTTTTAAAACAATTAAAGGTACCATTTTTATAGGCGTTTTAGGGGTGCTAATACCTTCCCTATGCGTAACCTACTCCCGAGCTCAAAATATGGTTCAAAGACCTTCTTTTTTTTTCATTAAATTCAAAAATATTCAAAAAATAGGTTTTCCAATGTTTCCTAAAATAAATATTGGTGGCGGCTCCATTTAATTTTTAGGGTGGTTGTCACACCAACATCTTACAGTCCCACAAACCAACATCCAACAACATCCCGGAGAAACTCCTATATCTGGCCAGGCCTAGGGATCCTAATCCGGAATCGTGGTGGCAAGCGGGAATCCCCGGTATGAGGATGCCCATGAAACCTAGGCCGATATGCTCTCATGGGATCCCTAGAGGTCGAAGGAATAGTCGACTCTGAACGACGTAAACCTCTAACACCTACACTGTCTCTAGCCACACTGAAGGATCCTGATGAAGATGGAGTAGTATGGTAATGCCGTCTCGGCTCCCGCCACATGCGGTTAAAAGGCAACTATTGGGCGATCCGGAAATCCCCAACAAAGGATGCTCTGGGTGATCCTAAGATACAGAAGAAAATACTAACTAAACCTGTATATATAACGACATGACGGTTGTAATCTATTTCCCAACTATCACCGTCGATGTCGTGATAGTACACTTCAAAGTCACCCCAGACTGGTACACTCGGCTCCTATAGCATGAACGGGTGAAAGTAGTGCGACATCTTCACTCTCATGTAGATCTTCAGAATCTAAATATAAAAATGCATAGAAAAGAAAACAAACAACACATAGGAGATAAGAACACTATACAACAAACAAAGTGGGAAAGTAGAGGAATAGAACATGTGAAAGAATAGGTCATACATCTCACGATCAACTGTTAGGATCATCGCCTAGCTACCCATACTCATGCAGTTCAGATCTATATGTCTACGTGGCCACACAACTCAACTAGGGCAGAAGCAGCCCCACCTTAGCTACTTTGCCTTGATAGATTTCAGTGACCAGACCAAGCCAGTTGTCCATCCCCCTATCCTGCTCATCGTACCCCTAAGAGTGCATCCCTGCTCTTCGCTAAGAACAGGTGTCGGGGCGGCACTCGGGACAGTGATGCAACAGTACCTCGTCAAGATGATCGGGCTACCCAACGTCCCGACATGATGGTAGCGAGCCATCTGTCACCTGTAGACTTGTCGGACCCAGACTATCCTCAAGGACCAGCGTGTCCTATACTGACTGCATCGTGTCCGCACTCTGGCACCTGACCTCTTACACAGCCTATGTGCACGGCGGTGGATTTACAACACAACGATGTTCTTTATTATTCAGCACCTATTAGTTCACCACCACTTATCAGCTCAGCCTATCAGTTTCTTATCACTTTATTATTCAACCAACAATTTACTTATTCTTCCCCACACTATCATCACAAGTATATATAATAATTGAATAATAATTAAACAGTTAAACAATAAACACTATACAGCAAACATTAACACATACTCCTAGTGTCACTCAGGCGACATACTACAAACACATCATCAAACAATACACACAATCATCAAACAATTATAAGTTCTCTACCCTAGGGTTTTCACACAACACTATGCCTATGGTTGATGGACTATTGACTGCTATCCTTAGCAGTCATAGTCACAACACCCCTCCTAGGGTGTTGGGGCATCAACCCCTAGTAGGGCTCGGGCCACCCTACCTCCCTATTCTACACCTATCATATTCCTATTATCCCTAGTGTATAGAGTCCAGATCTCCCCATACCTGGCTTAGAAGACCGTTGTTGCTCGCGTCCCGCGTCCTCCCTTCTTCGCACCTCAAATGCCTAATTGGAGGACTTCACGGAATGGGGATGGGCGAGCCCTTTATATAGGCAAAAATTGGTTCCGTTGCGTCGTGACGGCCCTAGACACAATCGCCCATCGCGTCGCGATCTGGACACATGTCGTGTGATCTGGGTGCTGATCACCGCCTTTCACACCGACTCAAATCTCGTCGCGAGCTCCTTCTTCTTTATCTCTGTTGCGTCGCGATCCACCTAATTTTTAAATAATTCGTTTTTCTTAATCCCTAAGATAATCATGTTCGTTTTGGGCCTAATTGGGTCGGTTTTAACCCATTTTACTTATTAATTATTTGTAGAACTTTTCTAAATATTTGGACAATTGGCTTTGCGAGTATTTCCCTTATTTGCGTACATTTATCTTGTTATTTGCGAGTGTCACGAAAATTGTGATGAAAAACTATGAGTAGTTATAAAAAAAAACTTGACTTTTATATAAGGTGAATAAGGGCATTTTGGAAATGCAGGGTGCCCTTAGCAAACCCTAAAAAAAATATCTTCCCTTGACATAAAAAGGTCTTATTTTTCTTCTTATGGCATAGGGGCATTTTTCCTCGAAGCCTTTTTTCATTATCCAAGTCGTTGAAGATCCACGGTATTCCAGAACGGAATCAGCACTTTATTCGGTTTTACGGCAGTTATTCTCGGCTCCTCTCAACCAGGAGAAATAAACAATAAACAAAAGAATAAATAAAGGAGAATCCACTTCTCTTCCAGACCATAATCATCCTTCCCATCACGTTATTCCATTTTCTCCGATTCCTATTTTCAGCTCCACATAACTAAGAAGAAATAAAACTAAAATTTAGTTATCAAAAAAAAAAAAAACTAAAATTCGCATTAAACTGTTGATCACCACTTCCGTTCGGATCGGAACCCATCTCATCTCATCTCATCTCATCTCAGTATTATTATTACCTTCCTTTCCTTCCTAATACGAACGTAAAAGACGACTAGGGCAAGAATAAAAATAGAAATATATATAAATAAATACCAAAGCACAAAAATAAAATTAGCCTTCAAGAAAAGGACAATCGTGTGTTGTACTGTGTTGTGTTGCTGCTGCCCGCTAGTTCCTCCTCCATGCTTCCTCACTCCCAACAAAGCAGGCTACACTGTTTCTTCACTCCACACATACAATACAGTGGTTAGGGTTCCTCTTCCTCTTGCACTTTACCTGCACAACAACCTACGGTCCGTATCCACATTACTAAGTAATTACTAATAACACTTAATACTAGTTCTTTGCGCATTTACTAATTAGTAGCCTGCCTGCAGTTCCCTTTTTGTAAGCAACGCAACACAAATACGCAATGGTTTTTTTTGTAAATTGAACGAACAAAGGAAAACGATGAGGGTTTGGGGTTTGTTAATGTGACCCAAACAAAGCCGTTACTCTTAAAATGGGCGTGGGTGTGGGGAAGGCGTTGAGGTTTGGCTTATTGTCGACGAACCTGGCTCTGTTGCCGCAACCGAACAACAAAAGGAAGCATGTTTGTTGGAGCTGGAGATCATCATCTACGACGACGTCGTTTCAGCAGCGGAAGACGATGACGATCTCCTGGTCTGTCGTTTGCGGCTTGATGCTTTTCGTTTTGGGTTTAATTTCGCTTTTTATGGGTCACATGGTTTCTGATCTCGATTGGTACTCTCACCGATTGGTTCACCCTACTTTCTATTCCAGAATGGTAATCTTCCTCTTTTTCTAAACTTCATGTTGAATGCCAATTACAGTATCACAAACACGGGGTTTTGATTGGATTGGTTCATGTGAATGAATGTTGATGAATGAATGAATCTCTTTGTAGGATGGGAATTACCGTGCGCCAATTGATATTTGGAAATCGCATTATGCTAAATACTACTACGGCTGCAGTGACAGGGGACGCAATTATGCTCGTGAGTTTCTTCCTCAACCTCTATTTTGCTCCCACATTATCCGCAAATACCGTTGAAATGCATCTTCTTCTTTCATGAATTACAATTCAGTATTTTTTTCATCATTGGTTGGTTGCATTGGCTAACTCTGGAAGCGGTTGATTCTACCTTTTTGGTTATTGAAATGCATTTTAGCCTTTTAGGCATGCATGGTATTGTACTCATACTATAGGTATCTAATTCCTCCACATTGCTTGTGACACTGCTAAATCTTTTAATTATGTATGTATTGAGTGCGAGTGAAAGGAGTATTGTCCTTCAAATTTTTTTTTTTTTTGGCTAAGCTCTGTGTGTGTGCAGTGAAGCTGTACTGAGAAAATCCCGGTTATATGATGTTTTCTATGTGGTGCCCTAGGGGACTTGTGAATAGATTGAACGCCTTCATTTTATATTTTGATTTGTTCGCGCACAAAGGATCTCCTGAAGATTGGGCCGAGAATTATACTAACTTTTCCATTTGTCACTTCTCTCCTACTTTCGTAACTGGATAATATAGCTGCTGTGCGTGAGCAGATGTCAAATGGCTACTTGCTTATTGCAACTAGTGGAGGATTGAATCAACAAAGAACTGGGGTAAGTAGGACATGAGTTTTATAATATGCTACATCATGATATAAGAATTTTGTTCAGGATCTACCATCTTAGTAACTCCCCCAGATTAAAAAGAAAGGAAAAGATAAGAGTTTTATACAATTTTCTCTTATCTAATTGCCTCTGATTCAGCTGTTTAACGTGAATATGGGGCTTGCTACGGTTCTCTTGCCGACTAGTCATGCAGATAATTTAAGTATTTTTAAATAATAATGAATAAGTTCTTTTGGCGGAAATGACAACTATGTCCCTTCATCCAGATAACAGATGCCGTTGTTGTTGCTCGAATTCTTAATGCTACACTAGTTGTACCTGAGTTGGATCATCATTCTTATTGGAAAGATGACAGGTAACCTGCAGATTCTACATGCAGTCCATATAAGAATTAAGTTCATTGGCTCATTTAATGAAGACACTTTTGTTTGAATACAGTGACTTTATCAATATTTTCGATGTTGATTGGTTCATTTCTTATCTCGCAAAAGATGTTACTATTGTAAAAAGAGTTCCTGATAAGGTGATGAGGTCAATGGAAAAACCCCCATATACAATGCGTGTCCCAAGGAAATCAGACCCCGATTATTATCTTGATCAAGTTTTGCCAATACTTTTGAGACGACAGGTGTGGCCACTTTTCTCATTGCAATTTATATATGCTTGAATTGTTTTTTTTTATTTTTATTTTTTTATTTCATTGGATGTTTTGATTCATTAAATAACTGTCATGATGAAACAGAAGTAATTGGGTTTTTTTTTTTTCCCTTCCAATTTACAGTGTCTGAATTTGGCTGTGGTAAACTGGGAATTAAGTAACTAACATTTAGGAGATTTTGTAGGTTGTACAATTGACAAAGTTTGACTTTAGACTTGCGAATAACCTTGATGACGAGCTACAAAAACTACGTTGCCGTGTTAATTTTCATGCTTTGAGGTTTACAAAACCTATACAAGAACTTGGTCATACACTTGTTATGAGAATGCAAAAGATGGCACACCGTTTCATAGCAGTCCATTTGAGGTTTGTTTGATGTTTTGCTATTCTTCACAACTTCTTTACAGTGTTCTGAAAATTGAAAATCATCATAACTGAAAAATTTCAAAATGTTGCATTGGAAGTATTTGTTTACTTCTACTTTGGGGTGCCAAGGGGACCTAAATTCAACTTTTGCATGCAGCTCATTAATAGCAAGCAATACGTTAATAACAACTTGTTGTTTCATTCCAAAGTATGAAATAGAATACCAAAGAGTTTGGGATGCGTGGGGAATCCGTGGTAATTGCCACTAACAACAGCGTTCATGGTTGATTTATGACAGGTTTGAACCAGATATGCTAGCATTTTCAGGTTGTTATTTTGGCGGGGGAGAGAAAGAAAGACATGAGCTTGGTGAAATCAGAAAAAGGTGGACAACATTACCTGTAAGACACAACCCGTTGACTTCTAATGATAATATGTTAATAATTTGTCTAGCTAGAATGTGGCATTTTGTCCTTTCTTAACAGTGCTGACTTTCTGAAGGTGTTGAAACTGACACTTTTTCCTGACACAGCCTGATATGAGTTCTAAGTACAAATTATTTTGCCATATAATACTTCTTAAAGTTGAAGCCAGTTATTTTTATGTTGATATGAAATGAATGAGTTATTACCTCACGATAAAACAGGATTTGAGCCCAGATGGAGAACGGAAGCGAGGGAAATGTCCTCTTACTCCTCATGAAGTGGGTTTGATGCTGCGTGCACTTGGTTTTACAAATGACACATACCTCTATGTTGCATCAGGAGAAATATATGGGGGGGATGAGACTATGCAGCCTCTCAAAGATCTTTTCCCTAACATCTATACAAAGGAGATGCTTGCTGATGAAGAGCTGAAACCTTTCCTTCAATTCTCATCCCGCCTTGCAGCTATTGACTATGTTGTTTGTGATGAAAGTGATGTATTTGTCACTAACAACAATGGCAACATGGCCAAGATTCTGGCAGGTCGAAGGTAAGAATATACAAAATTACTTGGGTGTCCTCCTTTCATTCGTTTAGTACATCAATGGGCTTTCTTGTTTCTAAAAATCATTTAAAACATACTCAGTAAAGGATTATCCACATTTAGTGATGGAGTAGCTAGAATCATAATTATGATTATTCTGTTATGAAACGTGGCTACTATATTGCATTATTTACTCTTGAATTATATTAAGAACAGGCGGGAGAGCTGTGTGGTTTTGGTTTAGTTTTGGAAAACTAGTACTAATTTACTCAGTACTTGTTCATTGGCAGTCTTATAGAAAAAAAAGGGGATCAATTATAGGATTCTCTGGAGTAATCAACTTAAAAGTTGTGGAAAGATACAGATTATTTGATCTAGGCTAGGGTTAAAAATGGTTCAAATAATGTCTTCAAATGAGGTATCATTTATCCTATTCCTTCCCCACATCTTTCTTCTGTTGATTATTTTAGAAGCTTTCAAAGATGTTAGTTAGCTCTCACAACTTGAACAGCATTATGGAGCAGTTGATTTTGCACTAGGAACAACAACTGCATATTTGGTATATTGTTGAGTTAGCTAAGTCCAGTTACAGGACCTACTTTGAAAAGTTCCAAGGGAAGTTGAGGTTGTATAATATATATAGTTCCCATACCAGAACTTTTGTTAGATTAGTTTGTATATTTTTGCTTAGCGGACGATGCCCTCTACTAGGTCGGATAACATTCAAGTCAAATCTTGTATGACATTAAAAGCAAATACTCCCACCGTCTCATATTATTTGTCATTTAAGGTTATGCACATTTCTTAAGAAAATGATTGATTGTACTAATTTCCATATTAAAATAATCTCCCTTAACTAAAATACTCTTATTAATTTGAGCGGTTAGTAGTAGTGAAGTGGTAGTTAATAGTAGTAGTGAAGTGGTAGTTAAGTAGGAAAACTAATTAATATTGGTTAGTTAAAATACAAATGAATAAGAGTATTATTGGAAAACAAGTAATTAATACTTTTTCATATTCGAGATTGACAAATAATTTGAGACAAGGAAATATTCCAAATAGGACAAACAATACGAGACAGAGGGAGTACTTTGCTAATATTCATATTCTAGCATTTAAGCCAGACCTAATTAATATACTAATTAATATTCATACTTTGCTAATCTTCAGCCAATTTGTTTTTCCCAAGAGTCGATAATTGAAGAGATATAATTTTCCTTATTTACCTTGTCAACTTTGTCTTTTATAAAAAAGCATTCTGAGTTGATTTCATTTTTCTGTGGCTAAAGCAAAATTTGATTTGTCCTGAGTTTAACTTGTTTCAGGAGGTTTTCTTTAAAGCCTGTGTTGCATTGGCTCTTTTTTATAAACAGAAAATTCCAAACTTGATGCAGAAGTATACATACCGTATCAGGGTCTCTTAAGTTGTCATGCACATGTGCTTCTGGGGGTTATAACTTTGACTGACTACAGCATTTTTTTCTCCATCTTTTATTTTTGGTTAATCAGCCTTCTGTTAAACCTTCAATTTTTTTTGTTTTTAATAGGAGATATATGGGTCACAAGAGAACAATTAGACCGAATGCAAAGAAGCTTAGCACACTTTACGCGGGAAGGCATCAGATGGATTGGGTTACCTTCGCCAGAAAGGTTAAGTCGTGCCAGAGAGGATTCATGGGAGAGCCAGATGAGATGAGACCTGGACGAGGTGACTTTCACGAATTTCCCAGCTCTTGCGTGTGTGAGAGACCATATGTGGATGAAGAACTCGGCACAAAGTTTGATACTGACCCCCTAAAAACGTTGCAATAAACCTGACTGAACACCCTGACTGCAAAATTTAATAGATGTTGAGTGGAGGTAGAAGGGCCAGCACATATCAAAGTTAGCAACTTTAGACCAGGGAGGTTATTGGGTGGGGTGAAAAAATTTGTTATCCTCACTCGCCTTTTATCGTCAGCGGAACATGAATTGAAAAATGAAATGCTACGGCAACGCCTCCATTTTCACACTCCATTTGTAATTGTAAATCATCAGGAGGGTCCAGGATAGGTGGGTGGCTGAGTAGCTCAGTTTAGGTCCTAAAGACATCAACGCATTGCCAAATGTTAATAGATATATGTATGCTGTGTAAATTGCGTTCAAGCTCTATAGCCGCAGGTTTGTCGACGACAAAGAGTCAAACATTTTCTCCCGTTTCAAACGAAAATATTGAAAAAATATTAAAACTTGAACCAAGTTTTTTCTCTCGAAGATATTATTACACTTTTGCCAAGTTTAATTTAATATCTGAAAACTCGGTTCTTAATAGTATTAAGAAACTCGAACTGGTCATTTGTTATTGGTTGAACTAGCGAATCATAGGTTGAATTTATGTCCTATACCGCTTAAATTAAACTGGTATATTAACAAACTAAATATCTTACACGTGTATTAAATAATGATGTGTTGCACGGTTGTGACTCCATATAACTTTCCTGTAAGGGTTTGAATCTAGCTTTAGGTGTTTTTGTTCGGTATTTTTCAATTGTTTTTACTACATTTAATTATCATTAAGCCAAGCCAATTGTTAGCCAACCCTAATTCTCAAAATTGTTTTGTTTTCCTACAACACAAGAAATTGTATCCTCATTTCTTCCTCCTCCTCTCGCCGCATCCTTTTCTTGCTTACTTTGGTTCAAGTTATTCGACACTTACCAATAAACAAGAACCATAGGCGCACCACTATGTTGTCCAACAGCCAAATCAAAGAACAGTAATAGCAAACTGGAGATGAGGTTGGTGATTTGGAAAGGGAGAAGGATGGCACGGTGGTTTGGTTTGAATGGTGTCACACAACAATGAAGACAAGTTTCTATGGCCAAGAGTGATGCTATGGCAACGGCCAATAACAAGAGCGCGAGTGAGCGGCTAAGCATGCTCGAGCCAAGTTGCCGAGTTTTACCAATCTAATCTAGTTCACACCAATACTGATTTGAAAGCATATCCAATCAGACATCTTGACCGCATTGGTCCAGGATCTAGCTTCCAATCTAACTGGTCCGCAATCCAATTTTATAACACTAATTCTAAATAGATTTGAATCTTAAAAATGAACAAATCAGATTCGATTAGATTACATAAAAGATTAGTAAATCCATTAGATTACATAATTTATTAGTTTATTCTCAATTCAGTATACTAACTAAATTTGCTGGCCCTGGAATGGATTGACTGCAGTCATGGCCCTGGAATGGATTGACTGCAGTCAATGTTTCCTACCATCACTGCAGTCGATGTCATGTGAGCCATTAGATCAGTTTTTCTCACACTTCAAACAATAGATTTCTGTCCAAAAAAATAAGAGGAAAAAAAAACAAGTAGAGAAAGATTAGACACATTTTCTGCATGGAATCTCGTCCCAAAGAGAAGGAATGGAGTAGAACCGGAGCGGTTAGAATAGGTTGGTGTGAGGCACATCACGTATCATTTGATCAACAAACATCTACAAACAAGGCAACTTTCATATACAGCACAGCCTACAGTGCCACAAGACTAAGGGATCAAATCATGTTTAAATGATAAATACTAAAATCAATATGACCGGCCATAAACTGAACTATAGTCTCTGCCTAAAACAAAGGAAACAAATTTCCATTCCTAGATTCCCTATTATAAATATACACATCTATGTGCTGGGTATGTCGGTCACCTAATAACGGGCTGGTCAATTGACTGTACCGCATCATTGCATTCTCCTTCCCTTCAACCATGGTTATTACCTGTTACAACTTATAGGTTATCATTTAAAATGTAAAATAGAATCAACCAGCAACAAAAGTACTCGAATCAAAATAATATGAATGCGGGGGGATATGGATGCTCACCCTTGGAAGTATTACGATTATGTGAAAATGAAGGAATCTTTGAGACTATCAAAGAGCTCTGCAATCCCTCTAATAGCTGCCACCAAGTCAACCACCAAATCAGATTCAAATAATACGGTTTTACAGAGACAGTGAAAATGGGTTCATAATTAGAAAAAGATTAAAAAAAATCATTAGACACAACCAGGAACAACCATTATCAGTTAGAGAAACATACTCTTGATGTTGGTTGGATCCTGCGATTGGATCTCCGGGGCTCAGCAACATCAGATGTTGATTTGGTGGAAGCCTTTTCCCCATCACCCTTACCCAACTTATCACCGGCAGGTGCTAGTTTTCCTTTACTTGCTCTTGATGTGAATGTCCTCCTAGTCGGAGGAGCATCCGTTGAAGTTGCCAGTGATGAAAACAAAATCGGTCCTTCTGTCGATGCATCAGTTGCAGCAGCATAGGGTGCGCTCTCTGCCTGGCTTGCACTTTGTGAAGCATTCTTGAAATGCTTTGAAGAATCCTTGGTCATTTCTGCATGACCTGTCAGATCAGTGGTAAGAGAAAATGCACTGGATGCAGAAACATTTTTTGATGGGTTCACCCTACCCAAGACGCCCTGTGGTTTTCCAAACTTAGTCTTGGGCTTGGAGTCAGCTCCAGGTTTCTCTTTAGTATCATTTTTGGAACTATTTCTCCATCCCCGGGATCCTGAACTTTGAGGCATCAAGAAATTTGCAATTTTAACCGAATCATTTCTATCATCAGTCTTACTGCTCCCATGTGCATCATAGTGCTTGCTTACTTCCATAAATTTCCTTTTCTTCCCAGGTTTAGGAACTCCAAAAATCACTCTTGATCCTTCTTTTTGAAGACCAGTCCTCACCAATCTCTGTGAATCCTGTTTATTTTCATTCTTGCTGCTCTTACCAATGTTAAACACTTTCTCATGTTCAGTCAAATTAAGCAATTTCATCTCATCAGGGTTTGCTGACTCCACAGCATCAAGACTTTTTGGCATTTGGTCTTTCCTTTTCACCTCTACTGCATTACTACCCAGCTTCGGTCGTTTTTCATGTGGTGTATCACCCTGTACGCAAAATGTAAAGCTTAGCACAGACAGGCATGAAGATGGGACAACATGAGAAGCTAAAAACAAAGTACCTTTCGTGTAGAACTGTCATTTGCTCCCACCTTGGAAAATTCAATCCATTTCCCATCTTTCCAAATAAAGGATGGACGGAGATGCCAAGCTCTAACAACTGATGTTTCTCCAATACCTACAAAAATAAAAATAAAAATAAAAAATCAGATTGTATATCTCCAATTATCACGTGCTAATGTGGTATAGTTTGGTAAAAAAAACTAGGCACAATAAAAATACATACCAGGAAAGTGGACAGTTAATGCTGTTTCATCTTTCTTATTCTTCTCTGTGATTACTGCTTCCCGCCAGCTGAAAAAAACAATGTGAGAGACCTTTAACGCACATTTATCTTAACTTTTTTTTTTTTGTTACAAACAATACTTTTTAGTTTTAGTTCAGAAGATAGAAGTCCACAGTAAACATTATATTGTACATACACAATAACTTACTAGTGTCTAGTGTATTGAAGAAATGGCTATAATTAAATAGCTAATGAAAAAGAACACAGCAGAAAGGATACCTTTCTTGTATCCATGCATCAACCCTATCCCCGACAGACCATGCATAATCTCCCATAGCTGCTCTACGTCTCTTTCTTGTTCCTTCATGTTGCAAACTAGTCAGAGGGCGAGCAGTTCGTATTCTAGGTGGTTTGTCTCCTTCACGTTCAAGTGAAACCCATTCCTTTAAAGGCCCTGCAAATTAAAAAACATTTTTATTTTAAATTCACAATGAATGAAGAATTGAAGACTCACTAATACACAACTGAAAAAGATCTCTGTGAAAAATGGCTGACAAGTCAATGGCATCCAGATGTATACTACAGGCCATGGGAGACAACGTGGACATCTTATTTTATCAACACCTATTTTTTTTTTGTTGATCCAAAATGCATGAAATCTATTTTCATATCCCCAATTATGAATTAAACTGTAAATTATACTCCTGTTCAATAAGAGAAACTTGAATTACACTCCTCCCCCCTCCAATGTCAGAATCTACACTCCCCTCTACAAAGATGTAAATATGTATTGCACGTTAATCTAATTCGAGATAAACAAACTTTTTAATAGTATTGAACGACTTTGAACAATCCATTCAGTTCAATTTTGTTCTCTCTTTACAATTTTCAATGCCATTGATAACTAATTTTGAACACTATATTATTGATTTTAAAACTTCGAAAAATAAAATGAAGCTTTTATGAGAAACTTGGCTCAATTTTTTTATTGTTTCATAGTTAATAGTAGGAGTCCAAAACTACAAGTTAATGAAACTTAATGAGAGCCAAAAGTAAAGAAAAAATATATATAAATTTGATTATATAAAAAGGATTAAAATGTAATGCATATTTACTTCTCGGGAGTTTAGATTTTAAGTTTTAACATAAGAGAATAAGGAAGTGTAATTTAAGCTTATCTCGAGGGTGAAGAGTTTTCTCTAAATTAATTTCTCAACTTATGACAAACAAATTCAGAAAAATACCAGTCTATCAGTTATATAGTTTAGCATTACATAGCATTTACAGTCAGGCCGGAGACAACATGAACATCTTAATTTATGATGATTTATGCATGATGCATAAAATCTATTTTCAAAGTCCCAATTGTAAAATAATTTATTAACTTATGACAAACAAATTCAGAAAAATACCAGTAAGTCAGTTATATGGTTTGGTAACATTTGGATTCTTAAGTTCTCCTTTAGAAGAATCCTCCCCAAATCCATTGGCTTATCCATGAATAGCCAAAGAGTGGAAATACAGTAATGTCATTTTGTAACTGGTAAACTAATCAATAAGCACATATAAACCTGACTAACCTTCAGCAGCTACAAGCGAAGTGTAGCATACATAAGCTTTACCATCCTTCAAGCTCAAAATATTGGCTACGAACCATCCAGCTTTATATCCTTCCTCATCTTTGAAGACCTGATACATATAGTAGCTTCAGTTTACTAAGAAAATTCTAAGTCAAAAGCAACAGCAATCATCAAAATCTTTTCCCACCAAGTGGGGTCCAATTTAAAAGTAATACATCAATTTTCAATTATACAGAATGCATGTGAATTTAATTGAAAACTTGTACATAATCATTACCATAGATGATACCAGAAAAATGAAGCCATTAGCATTTATCTGGCTACTTTCATTAGTTCAACATGAAAAAGAAATAAATAAATGACAATGAAAACAACCTCTATAAGTGAGCCCTCCTTGAAATTATTTTCCTCAAGATTTTCGGATCCATTACGAACAGTGAAAGGAGCCTGTATTTCAGGTTCAGATCCAGGAACCATATCAACAGGCTTGACTAAATCAGAAACTTTGCAGGCCTTTTGTGCTCTTGAATTCTTTTCATTGATCTCGATAGAAGCAGAAATGCCACCAGATGAAATGTCTCTGTTATGTATATGAGAAGTTTCGGGAATATCACTGACGTCAATGTTCACCAGATCTCTGGTCATGTTTTTCAATAATCCAACTTCCTGAGGAGACTCTCGGGCTGCTTTCCAACTTCCCTCTGGGCCAGCTTCTACCAAGTCAATTAATGGCAAAGGATCACCCATAGTTACAATCCTTCCTGCTTGAGATACAGCTTCTGCTGCAAGCTCAGCAGCCTTTACAATGGCATCCATATTTTCAGCTCTTTTGGTGGCAGCTGAAGCTGCTTCCACTCTCTTTCTAACAGCTTCCTTTGCAGCAAAAATGATAGAACCAGGGCTATTAGTTCCATTAGCACCCTTCAAAATGGAAACAGGCGTAGCTTGTCCCAAGTTACTTGTACCCTCAGAAAGGGAAATTTTACTACTTTGGCTGGAATTTTCATAACCAGATGAAATCAATGCTTCATCAGCCATCAATTTTGCTTGAAATGCAGCATTTGATGCAACATTAGCAGCTGCAGCCGCTGCCTTTGCAACAGCTGCAGCAGCTGCAACTGCAACTGCTGCAGAAGCTAGTTTGGCCTCAATATCTGACATCAATCCAGAATTTTTATGCTTATCCAACTGCTTCCATAACTCTAGGCTATGATTCACGGCAGCAGCAGAAAGAGCAGAAGCTTCTTCTGCATGCACCCTAGCCTCCTTAACTTTCATAAGAGACTCATCTGACAGAATCCTCTTCTCAACACTCAGATCATTTTTGGTTTGATCAGCTAAAGGAAATACAGACATGACTGGTTTATCAACAGTAGATATTGGCACATTACCAACAGGGGTCACAACAACAGAAGTAGATGTACGGCTACCGACCGCTGGTGGAGTAAGAGACTGCAAAGCATTCTGACCAAGATCCTCAGATACCACAACCTTTTTCTTTCTTTTGGGCTTTGGATCTGAAGAACGCTGAGCAGGTGGTATTGTCACATTGTTTGCATCAAGCTGAGCAGTCCCGACAAAAATACTTTGTAAACCTACATTGGAAGGAGGAGGACCAGGAGTAACGTTCTTTATGCCTGAGGAAGGAGGCAAAGAAGATCCCTTGACTGAACCTAACTTAACTGTATCTGAGGCAGGTGATGCAGAAAGATGGGTGCTGTTGTCAGACGCAGGAATTGGAGAACCGATCCATGGTCCACGAAGGGGGGCTTGAGATATCCAAGATGCGTTGTGTCCAAGAAAATTTCTTGGAGGTGGAGATTGATAAGGATGCAATGGAGTAAGTGCCTGGGAGTAATCCACAACAGAACCTCTTGCAAGGGCACTAGATTGCAGTGAATCACAAGAGAGAGTTGGCAGACTCCAAAGAGGAGATGACAGGGGTATTAAAGGGTTAGCGATTGTTGGAGTAGCCTTGCTGCTAGCTCGACCAAGAGGTGAAGAGATACCCTTCCCTTGCTTAACTGCTGACTCAGAGGTTCTAGCAACTGCAGATCTCAATTATCAAGGGTTAAACAATTGCATCAAATAATCAAACTAGAGAAAAAGCTATATATGAAAGAATCGCAAAAAATACCAGATCGTGATTGTAGAGGTGTTTCTGGGTTGTTGGGATGAGACTTTTGACTATGCTGCCTTTCCAAGCAGGCACGCCAGGCATTCTCCCAAATGCTCCTTCCACCATCTACAAACACAATGTCTAAGAACTCGGTATCTTGTTAAGAACAAAAAAAAAAAAAAAAAAGGCATGTAAGCAGGTCACAATATACAAAAATATTAACCTGTCCCCCCAAAAGCTGATATCATGTATGCCTCGTCAGGTACTGTGCCTTGACTGCAACAATATCAATAAAAGCAATAATTGGCACAATTGATTATCATGCTAGATAGTCTAGAGTCTAGAACACTAATAACTATATCATGCAGATCTAATGTCACCCATGCACCTTGGCCTCAGACAATGTGATTGAATTAGTATGGAATAGGTTTGAAGTTCAACATACCAGTAAAAACAGATAGGCAAAAAATACAGTCAGCAAAAATTCTCCCATTTTTCAATAAACAAATAGGCGAAAAAATGTATGGTTGATGATTCATAAGTACATGCACACATCACATTAGTGTAGCATCCACAACAATTAAATAACATACAGCAAAACCAACATTTGAACTCACATCAATGCTCCATAGACAAAGATCTGTGCACGCAATTGTACTTGCTGCAGATCTGTGAAAGGCTGATGAAACAAAACAGGTGGAGAAGCAGAAGTGTTCAAATCTGGAAGGCTAGATGTTGAAGTATTTACAAGAGCAAATGACTTCGTACTATTGGAATCAATGTGCCCATACTGCTGCACCTCATTTGATTGCATCAGCTTGAAACCAGGAGACGGGCCAAGGGAAACTTTAGTTGATTTATCACCTCTTTCAGACTGTTTAGCTGGAGTTGTGTCTTTCACTTTACTTCCTCTTCTAGCAGATTCCTTTCCAGCTGCCTTGTTAGATGATCGCCTAGTTTTGCGCTCAGGTGTGGCTTTAGAAGCACTACATCCTACCGCTCGGTCTGATATTTGTGGATTTCCATGGGAGACATTTCCTACAGTTTTGGTTTTTGAAGGACCTAGCCCAGAAGTTGAAGGATATCCCTCCAAAGCCTTCAATAATGAAGCAGAGGAAGGAAAAAATGAAAAGAAGTCTATAAGATCATTTGCCATTCATAATGAAAACAACAAAATATATCATCCAGGCATTTCACATAATGAACCTTTCAAGAAAACCCCTTGCACATTCAGGAAGAAACTCAATTAGGAAATATAAGCAATAAATAGAATACCATTCAAAATTTCAGATAACATCATAACAATTTCTTGGCTTGGATTATAAAATGCAACAAGACTTACTGTTGATGCATTCTTGGTTTCAGTAACAGGAACTGATTGTGTCTTGCCAACCTCTTCTGTATTCACATCTGCAATGTCTTTTTTGGACAAATCAACCACTGGATTTACCTCACGAGTTGAGCTTCTCTCATCTTTAGATGCATCATTCCCCTTTAGAACTTGAGCAGTAGACACCGTACTATTTGTACCACTATTTTTGGAATCAGATGCTGGGGGGTTCCGGTTAGCAGAAGCCTTAGCTTGATTCTCATCCATTTCAGTTTGAGAAGGGCTTCTGAATGTATTAGAGGGACTGCAAGTACTATTGGCAGGAAAGCTTCCAGTCTCAGGCAACTCAACACAGGAGTCAGGCAAAGGAGCAGAAGATACAGAACCTTTGTTTCCAAGTAACACGTCACCTACAAAGTTAATCTTGTAATACTTATGGAAACATTTGAATGAATGCTATGATAGAAAGAACAAGCAATGCACATCACAAACTAAAACAACTCAGCATAAGATGAAACTACCATCATGACAACATTATATATCACCATTGATATGGGTCACAATGTGGCATGCTTATAAAAGAGCAATTATAAATAACACTGGGTTATGGAGGGAAAATATGGTGGTCATCGGAATGGTAGGAATAGACTGACTCGAGACTACTCATGTGAACCCCGGAGGATTCATCTCAGGTTCAACTAGCTTTTTCCTCCTTTTGCTTCTTCAAAAATAAGTGTACTTGATCATGATTTTCCTTGTTGAAGAATGAGTTTTTCAATGGAGTCTACTCTTAGTTCAAGAAAATTTTCCGTGTCATTATCATCTTTATAATTGTACGCAGCTCCATTTCCTCTGAATTTTTTATTTTTTTTTTCTGTCCAGGGTTCCCTCCATGCGACTTCCACTTCCCCAAGAACCTCAGGTTGGGAGTTCTCAATTCTTTCGACAGTTCTACCACTCTTAATGCCCAATTTAGACCTTGGTTTCATCAGGCTCTTTCACCAATAAGTTTTATTTACTCCACAAGACTCCTTGCCTTGTTGGCAGTCAGCTATGTTGTTTGAGATTTATGGAAGATCTGTTCAGTCAATTTAGATAAATTTTCTCCCTCTATCTATCAAGCTTTTAAGAGAATGGGTAAAAATGCTTCCGTGTTTTTAGTCCATAGACATTCATGTCCTGTACTTTTGTGTGATAGGCTTGTTTTTATACCCTCTTTGTGGGTTTCAGCTCATGGCAAGAGTTTTCTTTATCTCAAATCCAAAGAGACAACCTGCTGCTTTTCTCTCTTTTTTAAGGGGACTCCGTATCTGCAAGGGCTATACACTTCTCAACAACCATGACCAATTGGAAAACAAGTATATGACCCACCTTAAACATTGACCCTTTTGCAAATTGGCACCACGAACTTTTAAAAATCTATTTATTTAATCCCTAAACTATAATTACATCATCAATCAGTCCTTCCATCCCGTTACTGTTAAACCATGAATGTAATTACGATGTGACACAATTCTAACCTTCCGTTGTATCATACCAGCACACTATTGAGTTATTCATTAAAATGATTATTACACATATATTATAATCCTTAGGAAAATAAACAAACAAATAACTAAAGTTTAAAACTACTTATATTGGAAAAAGACTGCTCATAGTGCTCATTGTCACTGGCTCATATAGTTCACTATACGAGCTTAAGAACCTTAATTATCATGTTTCCTAATCCTCCTTTGCGCTGATGCCATCGATTGTACATAATGGGTAATGCAAAGCTACAACCGAAACAAAAGGACAAGCATTCCTCTACAAGAGAATACCGTGATAATTTCTTTTGGTTAAAAATTCCAAAAGATAAGGCAACTGCACAAAAGAAAGGACCAAAATTCTTACTTGGCATAGCAACAAGAAAATTTGAAATATCCTGAGATGCTCTTCAACACGGCATTTAATGAATGAATACATAAAATCACAGTCCTATAAGTTGTATGGCATAACCAGACAGACACTCATTTGATTAAAAGTATATCCACAAAAGTTGATAATAAAATCATTCAATAAACAAAACTTGAGAAATTCGAATAGCCGGCACCGTGTATTATGTATGCTTGCTCCATGTTCTAGATGTGCTCCATGTTCTAGATGTAGCATATCAACCTCACCACAAAATGCAGAATGTGAAAGAATATTTGTAAGCAGACAACAAGACAGGGTTAAAGATTACCTAATTCTTTTGAGGACGACTTGTCCTGAATTTCCTGTAAAGTCTCCTTGTCATCCTTAATAACAGAAACTGTGACACCATCACCCTGTTTCTCTGATGATTCACATATAACTGGAGGCACACCAATCTCTTCTGTGCATTCCTGAGCAACCTTATCATTTATTGTTCTTTGAGGTTCACCAATCTTTACAGCACCACAAGTCCCTACATCATGCATACTGTTGCTTGCTATGTCACATAACAATTGTCCAGAAATATCAGAAGGATGAAGTTTTTCGGTTCCCTTAACAGGACAAGGAGCAGTTCCCTGTTCAGAAGACCCAATAAGGATAGATATGCCTGCTTCCTCGGCTATGTTTACTGCAGATTCTTCTTTTCCCTCGGCAGAAGATGACTCGACAGGAGTCACCCGTTGAAAATCATTGTCACCAGTAGTTCCATGAGTTGAACTTGAAACAACTTCGCCAGGAGGTGGATTTTCCATTATCTCACAGGATGTCAAACTAATATTTTCTGAAATAAATTGTGAAGCTGAAAAACAAGATGAAAAAGAAACCTTAAGAGTTGGGGACTATTATGAATTCAATCCTATAATCCAGCTTTATTTTCTGAAAACCATAGTAATTCAAATTTGATCCACAATTGAGTGTAAAACTTCTACTTTATTGGTAAACAAGAAAGTGAGTAAATGACGCATCATTATGGTAACGATAGTTTTTAACTTGCAGTTAAGTTTTTAACAATTTTTCACATATGATTCAATAAAAGTGTACCACTTTTTAAACTGCCAGTCTAACAAGAGTAAGTCCAACACAAAATACCTGAATTATTGACAGGTCTGACATCGATTGATACGGTGGAAGTTGTCAACTCAGATTCCATGCTACCTGCAGCAAGTGACGATGGAACAACCCCCTTATCACCAAGATGGGATTGGGCAACATCATAATGCATTTGGCTAGAATCAGGACAAATCTTTTTATTCTCTTGGTCATTGACAGAAACATCTTGGTTGGATTTTTCATGGTCACTTTGTCTTTCAGGTTCATTGTTTACACATATTTGAGTTGACTCACCCAAAATGGAAGAGTTTGTTGACGAAGCCACCAACCTGAAACCGGAAAAACCTCCTACCTTGTCGTCACTATTTCCTTCACAAACAACAGAAATGCTATTTTCCTCTGCAGGAAACACAGATGCCTCTGACTTGCTAGATAAAATCCCTGTATCCGTGTGGTCACTAGTGCTGCTCAATAACTCATTTTCCTTAGTAACATCTTGGTCAAATTTTTCATGGTCACTTCGTCTTTCAGGTTCATTGCTTACACATATTTGACTTGACTCACCCAAAATGGAAGAGTTTGTTGACGAAGCCACCAAACTGAGACTGGAAAAACCTCCTATCCTGCTGTCACTATTTCCTTCACGAACAACAGAAGTGATATTTTCCTCCGCAAGACACATAGATGCATCTGACTTGCTAGATAAAATCCCTGTATACGTGTGGTCACCAGTGTTCAATAACTCATTTTCCTTTGTAACATATTGGTCGAATTTTTCATGGTCACTTTGTCTTTCATGTTCATTGTTTACACATATTTGAGTTGACTCACCCAAAATGGAAGAGTTTGTTGATGAAGCCACCAAACCGAAACTGGAAATACCTCCTACCATGTTGTCACTATTTCCTTCACTAACAACAGAAATACTATTCTCCTCTGCAGGAAACACAGATGCCTCTGTCTTGGTAGATAAAGTCCCTGCATCCGTGTGGTCACCAGTGCTCAATAACTCATTTTCCTTGGTAACATTGCTCCGACTGATTGTTTTCTTCTCCATGACATCCACATTTTGCTGGAGATTAGGACAAATCCCACAACTGGAATTACTAACCTCAACCACCTGCCCCTCAGAGACAGAATCATCTTTAATTGAAACCTTTGGTGATGCACACGTATTTGGTGCAGACTGATCATCCATCACCACATCTTTAAGCAAGACTAAATTTTCATTTGCATTGGCCCTAGACAGATCACGGGAACATATGTCTTCACTGCATCTTTCTTCTTTCTGCAAGTCAGAAACGACAACAGATCCCATTTTCAGGGAATCCTCTAAACTACTTAACCCAGTCTCAGGGCCTTCAACTATGCTCCCTCCTTCCAAAGTTTCTTGTGAGGGGATTGAAAAAAGAGATTTATCAGGATGATGTGCATCACCCCCAACGGCATTTCCACCCAGAGTCTGCATGCCTATAACAGCTTCTTTGTTCATCATAGAAGATTCCAAATCTTGATTATTATTTTGTGTTTGTTGAGGACCTTGTTGCTCATCAACCATATTTTGCATAGATGATTCAGTACTATTAGTTTCCACCACAAATGCTGATAAACTGTCTTGAGTTTTGCCAGGATGCAGGTCATCAGCCAGAGTCTCAACTTCTCTTTGGTTTGTATTGTTACTTTTATCATTGGTAAAGAGAGTAGGACTACCCTCAGACATATCATTTGGTTCCAGAATACCTGAACTTCCATCAATGGATAACTCACCTTCATGACCTTGGGACACTCCGACCTGAGACTGCTCCATTCCTACATCCTCCTTCAATCCAGAAAAACTTGTATGAGTACTACCAGGTGGCTGTAAATCTGTAACATTATATTTAAATTCTATTTTATCATCGGGTTTTGGATTGGAGTCCATTTGCTTAGCTAAGCAAGCCAGTTCATCACAGACATCTGATTCCTGAATAGCAGTTTGTCTAGGAATATACTCCCCCTGTCCAACAGATTTTAAGAGCATTTCAACAGATTCTGAGGAAGTGGCCTCAGACCAAATATTGCCATGCCTTGATATAGAGCAAGATCCAGCAGCAGTTGAACTGAACTCTATGCCACTACCCCCACGAGAGAATGCGTCAATCCACTGGTTATCTTCGTTACTTTCAATGCCAAGAAAAACTTCAGTTTCAACCAAACTATCAAATCTTAAATTTGCTTGAAGGCTTTCATCAAAATCAAACTTGGGGAGAGCATATGGCCTTAATACTGGAGGAAATTTGGTGCTCCCTTCACCAGCTAAATGGAGATTCTGGCTTTCAAAATCATTGTCATCATAATCCATGGGTGAATCCCTAAAACAAATAAGCACATTAGAACAAGAGGAACAACAAGAATAGTGAGCTAAAAGCCTAAAACTTGATATAATTATATGCAAGCATAAGCAAGAACACGTGCATAGAGACAAATACAAAAGCAGACAGAGCACACATAAGATCTGCCACAAGGCACATATGCATATGCATCCATCATCCAAGCATCAGCACATACATGTTATACAGCAATACAGACAAACGGATGCACAAATACATAAAAATCCGATTATTCAAATTAAAAAGCCACTGTCTTGTCAACAACAATTTACCACCCAAATATTAAGCAGGAAAACATAAAGCCTTGATTTAACAAAGGAGGGCAAATTTGTATGTTTAAGTAATTAACAGTTACCCCACAATTCAAATTTTCAAGGCCGCCAGCAAATATGTACATATTACCTAACATAGCTGAATTAAAGAAAAACCAAATATCATATCACAAACAACTTATGTTACCCCATGGTAATATATCTATCTATTTTCTAATCTACAACTGATGCACTTTGCAGGATGGGGCAGAAGAGAACAATGCCTTTGGTTGACTGTCTAGTGATCTGCAAAATGGTTCCGAAAATATATGCAGGGAAAAAAAGTACATAATAAAATAAACCTAAATAATTGAAAGAGACCAAGTTATTTTGATTTCATAAATCATTTAGATGGGTTAATCCTAACTAACTGGCAGCACAACACGACCTTCTCCCCTTTACAAAAAATCAATAAAAACCAAGTAATAATAATGACAATAATAAACTGAAACAGTTTACACAGAGATTACCCAACTTGTCAAATTAAACACAGTCGTTGAACAATTATTCTCTGCGTGAATTAGCCAGTCGTTGTAATTAGGAAGAAAGATAACATTTTTTTAAACGAAACCCACCATTTCAAAGGAAATAAGAAAAACTTTAGCCCTAATCATACAAAAAAAACAAAGAACAAAATTAAGAACCTAAAGTCGGACATGAACAGTACCAGAACAAGTAAGTCTAAAGACGCTACCTCCCTCCATCCGGCGAGGAAATCCAGCCCTTTTGATCTCACCTACTCCCCGATCGTACGGTCATCTACTCACTCAATCACAAAAACCTCTTCGTCAGTGCAATTTTAGTATCGCAAAAAAAAAAACAAACGGAACAGCCAAAAGGTCAATTGAACCTCACCGGTTGATTCGAGTTCCGGTGGATTGAATTAGGGTTCCGGTGAGAGTAGCAGCAGAAAGCGGTGTGAAAGTGAAAACTGGTAGTTTGGGAGTGGATTTGTTTTTCTTTTTCTTTTTTTCTTTTCTATTATTGTACTTGTTCTGCTTCTTCCTTGGCTGAGAAAAAAGGCAGTCGCGAATTTTGTTTTTTTCCCAAGGGTGAGAAATTAGATGGAAGTGATGGGAATCAAAATATTAAAAAGTGGGTCTGTTCGTAAGTGGCCATGATCCAACGGTTACAAAAGTTGAGGAGGCTAAAAAAGCGTGACACGTGGGTGGTCTTGATTCGGGCATGGAAAGCATCTACTATCTAGTCTAGTCTAGGGTTATGCAAAACCCGCTATCCGTGTAAAACAGCGTCACGTTTAAACAGCTGATTGGTTATCTGAGGAGAGAAGGGCAAATAAGTCAAATACGTGTCCCATCAGATGCAGATTGCGTGATCCAACGGCTCAGGACTCGGGAGGATTTTGCTGTGTATATATTTTATTTGAGGCCTGATGCAGATTGTGTGATCCAACGGTTGAGAGAGGGTTTAGATAAATCGGGACTCAGGAGGATTTTGCTGTGTATATATTTTAGGCTAAATTGTAATTTTGGTCCCTTTATTTTGCCCAATTTTTTATTTTAATACCTCTATTTCAAATTTCGGACATTTGGTCCCCTAATTTTTAATATTTCTGAAATTGGGTTCCTATCTCTAATTTTGGTCAAAATTATGTGATGTGGCAA
Organism: Calophaca sinica; assembly: GCA_037113605.1. Classification (NCBI taxonomy): domain Eukaryota; kingdom Viridiplantae; phylum Streptophyta; class Magnoliopsida; order Fabales; family Fabaceae; genus Calophaca; species Calophaca sinica. Next base: position 8,479,624 of record CM073736.1, read on the forward strand.
GTCAAATGCTGAGATGGCAGTGATGTGGTAAGTGATTAGACTTTATACGTGGCCTATTTAATTGCCCAGTCATTTAATCCATCTAAAATAATAAAACTAAATCATTTTATTTTAGTTTTTAATTAAATAAATAAATTCTTAAATCCCTAAATCTGATGAACCCTAAACAGGGCTCGCTCCCTTTTTCTTCTTCTCCATGTTCTGGAACAAGAGCAAGAACAACAACAACAACATTATCAACAGCACCAACACCACCATGTTCAACACTCTAACATCATCATCATGTTCAACACCACTAACACTAAAACCTCTATCTCTCTCCATCCATGGAACAACAACATTAACAACACTCCACTTGCACATCTCCACAAATCAAATTCTGGAAAAAAAAACCCTAAAAAACAAACGCAACCCACCCCATCTTTAAAATCATCTTCACCCAGAATCATCCCCAACCTAAATCCCAGAATTTCACCAACCTAAATCAAGCTAAATCAAGCGCAATTTCCATCGCAACAAAATTGGAAAACTCAGCAAATCAAGCTAAATCAAGACCAATGGTCTGATGGAAGTGGGAGATGCTTCCCGAGGGTCTATATCCCTTTGGATGCGGGTTCGAGTCTCCCATTAGGCAAAAACAGGATTTAAGGGGATCCTGAAGTCCTATGAGTGCTCCGGACGCAGCGGTGTGGGCCGTTGCTATGGGCCAGTGGCCCAGTCTAATATGGCTGGGGCAATGCTGCACAGTGTTGGTACCAGCTGTGGTGGGTCGGATGTCACAAAGTAAGTCATGAAAGGTTTGAGGCTTCCTATTCCTTTTTCAGCTGCAAGCTGGTAGAGGGTAACTCAGTGGGTCCTCGTGTGTTCATACTATTGAGTACATTGAGAACCTAGAAAGGTTGGAATCTCTTGTGGGCCAAGAGTTGGCCACTGACTTAATCCTACAAGAGTTTATGGATGGTTATAGTCAGAAGAGACATACCATCTTAATGGTCATGGAGGGAAAGACCTAAAGTCTGCTATCAAGGAGTAGCACATGGGTAAGAACAAGTTCAAGCTCAGTACTTCTGCCTTGAATATGGTATACAAAGGCTGCTAAGGAGGGCACTTGCTTCCAATACGGTTGGATTAAAATATATATATATATATATATATATATATATATATATATATATTATATTATATTGGAAGAAATGTCACGTGTACTAGAAAGAGTATAAGTTGAAGAAAGCAAGTTTGACTTCCTCTTAGGGTATTTTGTCATAGAAGTCAACTTGTCTACTTCTACATCATAAGTATTGGATATCATTTGTAGATCTCACACTTGTACAAATGTGAAGGATCCGAAAGGGAGTAGAATATTGACTAAAGGCAAGGTCAATGTACTAGTGGGAAATGGAGCAATAGTTGCTACAATAACTAGTGGGAGCATTGACATGGCCTTTGGGAGCAGCTGACCTTGGAACTAAATAATTATTATTATGTTCCAGCTATTGATGGAAACATCACTCCCATTTCTTGTATGGACAAGAAAGAATTTTATGTTGTAATAATAAAAGGACAATTGTTGTTCCAAATTATTCTACAGGTGTTAGAGATCTTGAAAGAGACGTACCACGTGTCGTTGGTCTTAAGTTGCCCATCTATGACATAAATGCGAATAAAATCAAATCAAGTGATTTGATTTTTCCATACCTAGGCATTAATGTTTAGGCCAAATAAGTAAGAACCATAATTTTAAGTTCCATTACGATGGATTCTCGGACTCATTCGATTGTGAATCATTTGAGGTCTATAATTATTGCTTATTGAAAAAAAACGACTAAGCTCCAATCACCAATCGTGGTGAAATGACTAGTAATCTTTTGGCGTGATACATGAGATATACATGGGCCACTAAACAAGTTTGCAAAAGGTAGGTTTCTGAACTTTATTGGGTTTACTGTTGACTACAGTAACTAATGATTTTTGTATCTTATGAAACACAAATTGGGAATTTTTGAAGAGTTCAAAGAGTCTAAGGATGAAGTGCAGAACCACATTGGCAAGAGTATTAAGACCATACAATTTGATCATGATGGTAAACTACTAAAGCCAAGAGTTTGATGACTATCTAAATCGGACCTTGTCAGACATGGTCCGATCAATAATGAGTCGGTCAAAACTTTATGACTCTTTTTGCAGTATGCTTTATATACAATTGTTTCTCGCCTTTAGCTATATTCCATCTGAGATAGTAAAACAGCTATATATGAGATATGGAAGGGCTTGAAAGCCAAGTGTGATATTTATGAAGATTTGGCTTATCAAGATTATTTGATAAACTTGAACCCAAAATAAATAAATGTACTTTGTGGAGTATCCTTAGGAAACTAAGGGATATTGTTTCTACAATGTCTCCAAGGACAAAGAGTTTGTCGCGAAAACTGGAGTATTCGTTAAAGGAGTTCATCTTCAAAGGAACCAGTGGGAGAAAAGTAGAACTTTGCTTGCCTAATGGAACATGAATCGGTTCCACAAGTGTTTTGGATGAGCCACCAATTCAAGTTACACAAGATCTATGTAGATCTAACAGGTCACATCACCAACCTGGGAGACATAGACTTCTCCTGACTCAAGAAGGTGTGCTGCTCATGGATCAAAATGAGCCTATGACCTACTTAGATGTCATAGTTGGCCTAGATTCTGAGAGGTGGCTTGGAGCCGTAGAATCTAAGATGGAATCCATGTGAACTAATAAGGTTGGACCTTGATGGAGTCGCCCCAATAGGTAAAACCCATAGGGCGCAAGAGGGTCTTTAATAGAAGACTGACATGGATGGTATTGTGAATACCTTTAAGGCGTGATTTGTCGTGAAAGGTTTCATGCAAATCCATAGTACAGACTATGGTGAGACCTTCTCCCAATCACAATGCTTAAATCCATTAAGACTTTACTTGTTGAAGATCCATTTATGGATTTGAGCAAGCTTTCAGAAACTAGAATCTTCGTTTTGATGAGACTGTTGGATAGTGGGATTCATCAAGAACGAAAATGAGGTTGTGTATACATAATGGTTAGTGGGAGTATTATTGATTTCTTGCCCTATATGTGAATAATATACTGCTCATCAGAAATGATTTCCCTACAAAGCGTAAAAGCATAGTTGGGAAATGTTTCTTGATGAAGGACTTAGGCGAGACTTCCTAAGTGTTAGGAATCAGGATCCATAGAGATAGATTGCTGAAGTTGCTTGGCCTAAGGTCGAAGTACATGTATGCATTGATATGTACTCGACTAGATGTCTTGTATGATTTGAGCATGATAAACATGTACCAATATGATCCCAGTGAAGGTCACTGGACCACAGTCAATAATATCCTTGAGTACCTAAGAAAGACAAAAGGATATATTATTGACAAATGACGGTAAGGAAGAGATCGTTGTACGTAGTTGCATTTATGCTAATTCCAAACCAATAAAAGTAATTCCAGGTCGCAGTCTGGATTGGTGTTTTGCCTATATGGTGGCATTGTGAGCTAGAAGAGTTCCAAGTCGGGGACAATGTCTATTTCTCTTATAGAGGTCGAGTATGTAGCCGCCTCTAATGTGATTAGAAGGCTATTTGGATCAAGAAGTTTTTTTGAACTTGACGTAGTTCCTAACTATGTGAACTCCATTGATGTCATTGTGATGATAATGGAGTAATCGTGTAAGCCAAGGAAACTTGATCTCACCAGTGATCCGAACATATACTTAGTTGCTTCCATCTCATTCAATAAATGATACAGAAGATGTGACGATGTGCAGAATGATAACACGAAATAATCCACTAAAGGAGTCTCCTGCTCAATAGTAGAATGACACTCACACTAGTTCGATGGGTGTTGAACTGATGCTCGATTGGCACTAGTGCTAGTGGGAGATTGTTGGTGTAAGCCCTAGTGGCCAATCTATTTTATATAGATTATTATTTGTATCATGACTTTAGTCATATATTTTAATATATGTAAATGCGTCATTTATTATGTTATTAGTGTATAGCATAATAAAGTCATTAGAATAGACAGTTCGTTTAATGGAACATCAAATGTGACTTTATCGTGAGACCCCATTGAACATATAGAACGTTATTCTTAAAGTATCCGTAGTTGAAGTATTATTGTTAACCAGGACGACAATAATACATAGAGACTACTGTGTGAGTAGACTGATGACCAAATCTCACGAGTCATGGATATGTGATATCAAGTCGGCACACAGGTATAAATATTAGGTGTAATATTTATACCGGATTGACCCTCTATGAGGACGCTTCATAATAGTTATGTAAGTGTCATAGACGCTCCTCATGGCAGCCATAGTGAAGTAGTCCTTCGACTTGAAGTCACTAAGATTCCTACATGAGGAGTTATAGGCTTTAATGCTATCAAACATCATCTGTAACAGGATGATCATAAAGGTGGTACTTAGACATGCAATGAATCATGTTGAGGGATGTGAGTGATGTAGACAAGATTCGTCCCTCCTGCATAACTGGAGTAGTGTCTTGGGCCTTCGATATAGTAGACGTGAAAATATGCGGCTCATTTTGTGATTACATGTCTACTTGGAGATCGAGGAACATAAGATTGGACTTAACGAGGATGACACATTTATGCCTCGTGTTCAATCAAGACATATGGACGAAGGGACATTGGCTTCATAGTGATTATGATTGCAATAAAGTTAAAATCGAATCACCGATTTTCTCATGAACTGGGTAACAGTGATGTATTGCTAGATGTCAATCACTGTCCATGATATTTAATATTATAGTTAATATTTGATATTAATATAATATTTAATATTATTTTCAGCTCAGTGGGAACCTATAGGGTCACACACAAAGAGCAAATTAATCGGAGTAGTTAATTAATTAAATATGATTTAATTAATTAATGAGCATTGGGCCCGTAGTGTACGAGCCCAATAGGGTTAGGGTAAAGGAGAGGAAGATTAACAGCTTAAGTTAAGTTTATGCCTCCCTCACTTGCTACTCTAAAAAATTGCGCCCTTGTGCCGTCAGCTAGCACCGACGCTCATTCTCTGACGCTGTTTGCTCGTGTGGACTTAGTAGAGGTGCTGCCCTTCTACAGCGCTAGTGATCAAAGCACGCTACAAGAGGTAAACACAATATCCTTCTTTGTGATTCTTGGTAATGACATAATCCATGAGAAAGGGGGTTTTCCGCTCAAGAGGATTTTTCTATCATGAAAATTAAAATTATTCCTCTTGAAAACCCAACACTTACTGTGTTGGAATGGTAGAGTTAGCAGGAGCTGACCATGACCGTGTAGCTTCTACTGTTAAGTCTGCTGTTGATATTCAAACTCCTGGTGATCTAATGACTCTTACTGCTGCAGCTGCAACAGGTACCTCTCCATCTTTATATGCTTGTAAGTTGTAGGATTAGCCAAGGTTTTAAATCGCAGTTAAATACGGCTGATGCGGCTCAGTCACGATCGCATTGCGGTAGTGGAGACATAAAAAACCTTCATGTTAGGCCAAGATTGCAGTCACATGCCTTTATTTTAAATCTTGGGATTTGCTATGGAACACTATTGTTGATAGTTTGATGCATTTTTTTCTGCTTGCGATATAAGCTTTGAGAGGAGAAGCAACTCTGAGAGCAAGGTTGCCAAAAGAAGCAAAAAAGAATGCATCAATAAGTCCCTATGATATGGTAACAACAGAAACACATTGTTGTCCTACATTTGATAACCAGATGGGGGAACATCATCCTCAGTGTGTTGGAGATTTGTTGCAGCTCTCAGAAAAAGGTGATTGTTAAAGATCATGCTTAGCTCTTTCTCCATTAATAGGAATAAATAATTCACAACATTGTATTTGGTTTAATTTTTTTCTAATGCAAGGTTGATGTACTTTTTTCAGGTTCATTACGATGGAAACATGTGTCTGCAGATGATTGTTAGGAGTCTTGGTGCCAGCCTAGCTGGGATTATTTCTCCTATAGTGATGCTTTTGTACAATAACCTGATTAATGTTAGCATTAGTTCTAGTTTCTTCATTATAGGTTGGGTTTTCCTTCCTATTGGCTTGACTTTTGTTTTTGTTCATAGGTTTTGGCCTAGTCCTCATGTTTCTTTGTTTTCTTTTTTTTAGTAAAACATAGGGAAGGGTACTCTTTTTCCTTTTAGATGTTTTTTTCCCTAAGAAGGGTTTTGTATCAAAAGGTTTTAACGAGACTTCTTTTCTTTTTTTTTTAAATAAAAAAAACTAAAGTTTTGCTTAAAGTAACAATTTGTTAAACAATCTTTAAAGATTTGTCTTCACTCTCTTTTATATATCTAAAATAAAAGTAGTTTTGATTGATCAAATAATAATATTAAAAATTGAAAATTATATTTGATGAGGGTAGCTATGCAATGGGACTCCTCTTGCATAGGCACGATTTGACTCAAAAGCATTGACTATATTGGATTACAATACATGCTTGGTAAAAGGATTGATTATTGTTGTGTAAATTACTATTTACACATTTTGGTACATTATTATAGTTGTTGTTTGCCCTCAAAATAGAACAGTATTCTTTTCTTCATATGGTAAAACTCGAAGCTCAAAGTAAGATCTGATAGCCATTGACAGATATTGTTTCTCAAGGTTCTCTAACTTCTGCACAAAGCTCTGCAAGTTATCTTTAGGAGAAACTCTCTCAACTTACAGCTGGGATTCAGCCATTTTATCCCAGAAAATAAAAGGTAACAAAGCATACTTAAGGGAAGATGTGGGCTACAATCAATTATGTCTTTTGGTTTTTATAAAACGGGCTAATGTTGTGATCCAATTGATGATGCTCAAGGCCGCAAATATGTGATTGATTGTATTGGGCCTTTTGGACACCTGATTTAGATTTATGTGGAAGACAGTGTAGGCCCAATCACTAGGCCCATGATGGGTGGTCCTAGGGTTGTGAAATAAATAGGCTAGGTCCCCTTTGCCGTCATATACACAGATTGTGCTCGTCTACGGTTTGCCCCATTGAAAACCTAGAATTGGAGTGTGTGACCAGGCAAAGGAAGACTTGGCCGCTCGTGCTGCGGTGCTCTCCGAGACAACGACAACCTCAATCATGTCTTCAACAAGTAAGTAAAGAAAATACTCGGTGTTCTAAATTCATATAATTAGATCCTGTTAAAATAACATGTGGTATCAAAGCTTAATATTGTATGATTTAGAACCCTTGTGTTTTTCTTTATGCGATTCGTTTTGATGCATTCGGTGTTCATGTTTTCCGTTTACATCAGATTCGAATTTTTCAATCCATGAACAACAAAGTTTTAGAATCCCAAACCATGGGGTTATTACAAATCATGCTCATACGAATTGAAAGACGCTAGTTTCGTGTTTTTTCGCCAATCGTAAGAGTGAGAAATCGGTAAAATTGAGTCTTGTTCAAGGGTTCCATTGTTTCACGTTTTGGTTTCTGGATCTCATCCTTGTCGGTTAAAACTTGTTGTTGTGGTATTAGAATGATTGTAAACTACATTGTGAATCGAACCCATGAAAAATCACACGCAACGGAGCCGAATCAACGAAAATGGTCATTGAAATCGCAACCCGTAATGCGTTTTTCTCGACGAATAACTCACGATTTAAGTACTTATAATTCAAGATTTTAAGTTCAAATGATTGGAAATTTGATTCTGAACAAAACCTAACAAAAATCGCGTGAAACGGATGAGAAGCGAGAGAAAACGGTCAGGCCGAATGGAGCGCGCGACGGTTCGTGACCCGCCAGAGGTTGAAGGCGAAATCTCTTGTTCACGCAGCGAAAATCCCACTCGCGGGTGTAAGCGCGTGGTAGCGGCGTGTATAGCCCTCGAGGACCCGTTTTTGCGGTTTTTGTGTTGCGCTCTAAATTTAATGCGTGTATTTGTTATATTTTTTCAAGAATTTTTCCGCTGCGTTAGATATTTTTTTTTTATAAAATATAATGCATTAAATTAATTTTAATTATTTTTCTGACTGAAATTAAACTGAAATGTTTGTTAGAAAAATAATATGATACATTCTGGATTTAATGGTGATAATCACTCTCCCTATAAATTTGTGTATAATTGCGTGCTATTACTTTTATATACATGCTCTCGTTAGTCTAGTCTATCACGCTGTATATTGCAAAATAGTTTGGAATGCTACTGACTTTGTTACATGACCAGTAAGGGTGCTCATTTAAATGATGTACTTGCACTGTTATTTGTGTCGTATGTATAGACAAGAGAAAATTGATTCCTATGCAAGAGTTTCATGCGTTGTTATGAGCCGTTACCACCAAAGTGGGACCGTTTGTATTAATTCATGCGAATTTCTTTGTAGTTTGAGGAATGCTTTTGGTCATTGCATGTGATTGCCTGCCCAAAGGGGGTTGTTATGTGTTGTGATTGAAAGTTGATTGAAGATGGAGTTATTGGAGAATGCATTGGGCTAGGGGACTTGTCTACCCAAAGGAGACAACTTTCTGAACTCAATGTATGTTCATAGATTAACCCATCTGAGGTTTTGACTGAGGTTGTGACCTTGGTATGTGCATTCTGCCCAAAGGGGAATGTGCTATTATACTGGCCTCACGATGATAGCTTATTTCGTTATTATTGAGCTATATCTTGTCTTGTGATATGATCTGATGCATTCATGTTTTGTTTTAACAGTGACTTTCTCTATGAATAATTCTTCTGCTTCCATTGAGATCTTGACCGGATCGAACTTTAAGAAATGGAAGCAAGACTTGGAGTTTTCTCTAGGAATTGCTGATCTAGATTCAGCCTTGCGAGAATAAGCTGTGATCACTGCGGAGAGCACACCTGAACAGAAAGAACTCTTGGCCAAGTGGGAGAGGTCTGATAGATTGGGTCTGATCGCTATCAAGAGAACTGTCTCTGAACACCTTCTCGATGATCTGCACGACAAAGGGCGACAAAGGAGTTCCTCAACGCTCTAGAAACAGGTACAAGGTATCGACAATGCCGAGTCTGGATGTCTAATGAAAGAGTTAATGGACATGAAGTATGACAATATTGGGGAGTAAGGAATTTATTCTCAAGATGGTTCACATCCAAACCAAGTGAAATCCCACAAAATTGAGTGAATGAAAAATTTATTGTCGGTCATGCCTTGAATTGCTTGCTGCTAATTTCACACAAATTAAAGCGCCCACAATACCATTGGTGAGAATTGGAGTGTGAATGATCTTATTACGATGTGTTCTTTGAGGATGAGAAACTCAAGAATGAAAAGAGTGATGTAGCTTTCTTTGTGCATCCATACCAAACCCCATTCGGGGAAGCGGCAATTGGAAACACAGAATACTCCTAATGCTTCTCACAAGAATCAGGAATTAAGGAAACCAGGTGGGGTCAACGTCATCCTGTAGGAGGTCCTAGGCAAGATGCTTTTAAGAGAACTATTTGGTGCTTCGTGTAAGGAAAAGGGGCATAAGAAACCTGATTATGCAAAGTTCAAAGCTTGGCTAGAGAACAAGCCAATCTGGAGGTAATAACTTAGTTTTTGTTTGTTTTGAGTCTAATCTAGTTGATGTCCCAATTGATTCTTGGTGGCTTGATAGTGGTTCCACAACCCATATTCTTTGTGTCCTTACAGGGTTCGAAATCTGAGGATCGATCTGAGGGAAAGCAAGCTAAGGGTAGGAAATGATCTTGAAGTAGCTGTGGAGTCGATGGGAGACGTCGGCATAATTTTAGGATCTGGTTTTGAACTTATTTTGAAGAATACTTTTATGTACCTTCTTTTAGGAGGAATTTAATTTCGATTTCTTTATTGGATAAGCTTGGTTTCAGTTTACTTTTGGTAATGGTGAAATGAGTCGATGTTGAACTCCGAATTGTTGGTTATGGATTCTTGGTTGATGGTTTATATAAATTGTCTTTAGCTTAGATAATGTTGCTTCATCTTTAGTTGTTGAGAGTTCTGTTGCTAAGAGATCCAAAGTTGAAGAAAAATCTTTTTTGCTATGGCACAAGCGCTTAGGTCACATTTCTAGGGAAAGGGTTGAGAGATTGACAAGGGCAAATATTCTACCTTCCTTGAATTTTGATGATCTGGGTACTTGTGTGGACTGCATCAGGGGAAAATTCATGAAGACCAAAAGGAAAGGTGCAACTAGAAGTTCTGATCTTTTAGAGATTATTCACACGGATATCAGTGGGCCTCTTACTTCTACAATCTGCGGTAATAGGTTTTTCATTACTTTCATTGATGACATATTATTAGCTTCTAATGACCTTGGTGTGCTGCATGAGACGAAAAGGATGCTGACTAGATTTTTTGACATGAAAGATCTTGGTGAGGCTTCTTTTGTGTTGGGAATCGAGATTCATAGAGACAGATCACGTGACATACTCGGATTATCTCAGAAGGCTTACATTGATAGAGTCTTGGAGAGATTTAATATGCAGAATTGTAAATCCGGTGATGTTCCAGTTGTTAAAGGTGACAAATTCAACAAAGATCAATGTCCTAAGAATGAGGTTGAGCGAGCAGAGATGAATGATAAACCATTTGCGAGTGCCTTGGGTAGTCTCATGTATGCCCAAGTATGCACTAGGCCTGACATCGCTTTCGTGATTGGCGTTCTAGGTAGATACCAGTCGAACCCTGGGAATGATCACTGGATGGCCGCCAAGAAGGTGATGAGGTACTTGAAAAGGACTAAAGAGTATATGCTTGCATTCAGAAGGGTGGACAACTTGGAGATCGTGGGGAACACAGATTCGGATCTTGGCGGGTGCCCCGATGACGAAGTCGACTTACGGATACATTTTTATGTTGGTGGAGGTGCGATATCTTGGAAGAGTAAGAAACAAACTCTTGTTGCCTCTTCTACTATGCAGCAGAGTTCATTGCTGTTTCTTCTTTGCCGCCACTCATCTTTGTTTGGTTGAGGAAACTGGTGACAGGATTTCGCATTGTGGACTCCATTGCCAGGCCACTGCGAATTTTCTATGATAATAGTGCGGCAGTGTTTTATACGAAAAATAATAAGACTTCTAGTGGATCCAAACATTTGGAGTTGAAGTACCTAACCGTTAGAGACCTTGTGAAAGAGGGTGCTATAATGGTGGAACATATTGGCACGGATTCCATGTTAGCTGATCCCTTAACCAAAGGACTCAGGCCCGTTGTTTTCAATAGACATGTTGAGAACATGGGCATTGTGGGTTCTTTTGATGTGTTTGGTTAGTGGGAGCTCAAGGTTTTATGTTGGTTTATGTTATTGAACATTTTATTTCAAATTATTTACTTTTAGCATATTGATGTAAACTTTGCATTTGATTTTATGATTAATGATGAGATGAATTTTATTATGATTAATTTTATATGTGTATATCAAATGCGAAAGTATTGGAGCTCGGTATCTTTAGGACCACTATGGCGGTGGTCGATGCCATATTGGAGCTGAGGCACAAGTGCTAAAATATTAGAGCTCGGGGTCAATGGGATCACTCTGCCGGTGATCGACGCCATATTGGAGCTGAGGCATAATGGCTTCACATAAGCCATACAATTTCTCTGGCTTTAATGCATTTGAGAGAAATTGAGGACTGACAAAGAAAATGACAGCATGGCTATTAGATCACATTAGCATGTCATTTTCTTGCTACACTCCACATAAATGACTAGTCGACGGAGTTGGTGGTATTTGTAACCATGGAAGGTGTTATGTCGACATAAGATATGACTACATAGTGATTCGGTATCACTTAGCTTTTGTTGGATGGAGTCTTAATTAGGTGTTGCATCTTGGGATCATGTGTTTAGTGGCCACGTTAGGAAATAGTTTATTAGCCCGAGAGTCGTTTTCAAAATATTTTCTACAAATTAAAATTACATAATTGATTTTGCCCAAGTGGGAGAATGTTAGAATTATTTCTGATAATCCTTGTGGGCTACAATCAATTATGTCTTTAATTTTATAAAGCGGGCTAATGTTGTGATCCAATTGATGATGCTCAAGGCCGCAAATATGTGATTGATTGTATTGGGCCTTTTGGACACCTGATTTAGATTTATGTGGAAGACAGTGTAGGCCCAATCACTAGGCCCATGATGGGTGGTCCTAGGGTTGTGAAATAAATAGGCTAGGTCCTCTTTGCCGTCATATACACAGATTGTGCTCGTCTACGGTTTGCCCCATTGAAAACCTAGAATTGGAGTGTGTGACCAGGCAAAGGAAGACTTGGCCGCTCGTGCTGCGGTGCTCTCCGAGACAACGACAACCTCAATCATGTCTTCAACAAGTAAGTAAAGAAAATACTCGGTGTTCTAAATTCATATAATTAGATCCTGTTAAAATAACAATTTTATCCCAGAAAATAAAAGGTAACAAAGCATACTTAAGGTTGTTCGTTAAATATGAAATAAATCATGCATGTGCACAAAGTTCTGTTCACCAGCAATTTTACACAATTTGGAAGGAAGCCCGATGAGCACACAAAAATCACCTGTTTAGATGGATTGCCACCACTGAATGATGGCAACAGGCCATGGTGAATGTCAATTATATCCTTCCCATAACTCCTTAAAAAGAAGTTGGATAGTATCTGCACAAATAAATCAAAACTGCACACTTGGTGAAATGATGGGGAAAAAACTGTTTTTACTTGTTTTCTATACAAATATCTAATCAAAAGTGAAAACTAGCTAAAGGCGAAAATAAAAAAATCTTGTCAAACCAAACATTGACATATGACATGATATAGATGATAATCCAAAATAAAACTCATTTTCATAACTTGTGCAGTCTCTTACTCTTAAATATTGAAATTGTAATAAACATATAGAGAGCATGAACTCCATTAAGTTAGTTACCTGCATATACCTTGCAAGTACTAAAAAGTCAGTATTCTGAACCAGCTCCAAGATCTCCCATTCTCTTTTGTCCTTTGCTGTTGTCCTTAAATAATGATAAGGAGTATCGTGCCATTCAAGAAAACGAATCACTTCACTTTATGGACCTCTATCATGGTTACTATTGAATGTATCATGAAATACAATGACCAAGATTGGAAAAAAAAATTAAATTTAAAAAAAAAACATAAATCAATTTAGCAATGTAGTTTCTGAAATTTCGACTAATTACACAAATGATATCCACTGGGAGTCTTCCATCCTGCCATCCCGGTAATGAATCAACCAGACAGTGGTCCTGCAATAACACAAACAAAACTTTATTTTCAATTTTTGGGTACCATCTAAGAGGTGCGAAACGGTGACTAATCTTCACTTGGTAACTCAAAGACACACAAGGTGGGTACTAGATAGTCTGCTCTACTCCTAACCAAGTTTTTTTTTTCCATTCATAAAGCTAGGATTCGCATCCTGACCACTTGCTTAAGTGGTCCGAGTTGTTACCACTTGAACCAACCTAAGTTTGTAAAAAGCTTTACTTTTAACACGCACAAGATATACGAACAAATATATTATAAAGATAACAGGAGAAGAACATTAACAAATAATAGTGTTTACCTACTTTGATGCGTGAACATCAATCTTGTATTTAGGATCCAGCGTTGGCACCCTTAGACTAGATCTCACAGCATTGAATGTTTTAGAGAGCTTTAGGAAATCGTCCTCCATTTGCACTCGAGGCCATTTAACATGATCAAAAACAAAATCACTGTAATATGTGTGTGGAGGGATCAAATTACACCAGTATAATACTTGAATATTGTTACACCGTTTAATAACTTTGTAGCGGATACATATATTACAAAACTCACCGTTGGATTGAAAGATACTGTCAAATAGATCATATATACAAAATTTTATATTAATCTAAAATCATTTGATATGTCATTGAGATGCATCAAAATTAACGTTGTTTAATAAAAGTGCATAAGACGTTAATCTTGATGCATCTCAATAACATATCAAATGATTTTAGATTAATGTAAAATTTTGTAGATATGATCTATTAAATAATATCTTTCAATCCAACGGTGAGTTTTGTAATACATGTATCCGTTACAAAGTTATTAAACGATGTAACAATACTCAATTATTACACCAGTGTAATTTGATCCCTCCTCTATATATATATACATATATATGTATGTATATGTATATATGAGGGGCGTTCAAATTACTCCAGGAGTAACTCTTATCTGAGTTACTCCAGTTAATATCTATCAATAGACATCAAATTTCATCAATCGGACCGTCACATTAAAAGTTCTTATTGAATAGATCAACTCCATAAAACTTCATAAAATTTTAAAAATATTTTATACTTCATTGGATCACTTCAATTCAACGTATACTATACATTTTATATATATATATATATATATGAGGGGCGTTCAAATTACTCCAAGAGTAACTCTTATCTGAGTTACTCCAGTTAATATCTATCAATAGACATCAAATTTCATCAATCGGACCGTTACATTAAAAGTTCTTATTGAATAGATCAACTCCATAAAACTTCATAAAATTTTAAAAATATTTGATACTTCATTGGATCACTTCAATTCAACGTATACTATACGTTTTAATTTACAAGTAAAATATTGATCATATAATTACATAGCTATAGTTGCATATATATATATATATATATGTATATGTATGTATAAGATAAAGAATAAATGAATGAATGAGAGTATATACGTTCTAGAGTAGAATTGTTCTTTATTTTGAGGTCCAAAAACATCAGCTGCAAGAATGTTGCCACCCTTAGAGGCAATGCAATTTGATGGTCTGGCTACAATTCCAATTGCATCCTATCACAAAACCAATCCACTTAATTGGCATTTATTCGATGGTGCTAATAATTTAAAATTAACATAGGAACATACTAGTATAGATGGAGAATGCTACTTACGGGGCATTGAAACACGTGGATTCCATGGGTGAGGAAGGAATTAGAACACGACGGGATTGGGGGATCGACAGATTTATCAAAGGAACTGTGACTATTCATATTCCTGCTTGCAAATCTGACAACTTTCGGACGATGCCCATTTTATCTTGGAATTGTGCCCGTGTTTAAAGATGTCAAAAAAATCTGCACCCGTGAATACTTGCACGGATTACCCGTAATGAATAGTAAATGGGGATGGGGATCATGGTACCCGCCCCATGAATATCCGCATATATGTTATAATTATTTTTTTATTAAATATCATATATTATGACATTTTTTATTACTTTGAGACGAAATAATTTTTATTTTCTACATTAATTGATATTTTTTAGATAGACCCATAATAATACAATTTTGTAAATGGATATGGTATATTATACAATATTAATGTAATATGTAGTTATATTATGCTGTATAATTTTTTTATATTAGATTATTAAATACCCATGGATACCCGTTACCGCGAAATATCTATTGATATTAACGGGTATGGATAGAAGAGAAGTACTACCTGCACCTGTCACGCCCCGTTGCCATCCCTCGTGTTCACACTCCACAGGTGCTAGTAGTTTTATTTACATTAATTAATTAAAGTCTGTGGATATTGCTAAGGAGTACGTGGTCTAAAACATTGGAAAATGACTTCGCTTGGCTAAATAATAATATACGTGAAATAAAAAATAATAATAATATACGAGTTCTGTTTAAAACAATGGAGAAACAAATACAAACATGTATACACACACAAACGAGATGGGTACCGACTTCTTCATAATTGGTTTAGAGTTGATAATTCTACCATTTATTTTTCTTTTAAAAAAAGAGGAAGACGAATAACTGTCTCAAAAGCTGGAAAAATAGATAGTATTTCAGTTTCAAAACAAAATTACTCACTTTTTTTTCAATGAAACTCATAAATGTATGCTTGTCTAAACAATACATATGAAAAACGAAGAATTAATTGGCATGTAGGTTTAGTTTTATGATGTTAGCATTCATATCGTTTTTACCATTTCTACTAAGATCATGATCTACCTCTTTGCATTACTTCATTCTTGAAATTGCATATTTTTTTTTTGGTCTTATGGCGTGACTCTACGCACTCCAAAGAGTCTTTGAAATGGGGCGTGGCGAGCGTGTGAGCTAGCCACTTTTCAATGAGGGGGCCAAATATAAAGAGTAATTTTTTTTAGACAAAATGAACTTCATTAAAAGAGAATCAAATGTTTTGAGTTAATATACATAACAATAATTAGGGAAAAATAACAAAATCCTATCTTAACAAATATACACTTTAGACCCTGCAAAATGCCAAAATAGAAGTTGCTCCAATTCTTCCATAGCAAATGACTCAAACTTGCACAAAACCAGTTATCTCTAGCAGAAACTTCATGAGCAGCCCAACAAAAAAGCACCTAACAAACAACGAAGCCCACTAGAGATCAAAATAATTTGCAGCTGATCTGCTACCTCCTTCAACATACAAAAAACTTCAATGCAGCTGCAAAAAAAAATTATGAATTAATCACTTACCCAAATAAGCAAAAAAATTACAACGTCTTTCACTAATACAAAATGTAAATTAAAACAACAAGAAGGGAAAGAAAGTCTTGCAATAGCCATTTAGGAAAGTTGAACTCGACGACGCTTAAAAGCAGCAAACTCATCAATAATTGCCTTTGTACTAAACTGACTAGCAATGTCTTTTTCAATGTAAATAACTAAGCTATTTGCAAGAAACCCGTCATCCATTTTGTTTCGGAGTCTTGTCTTGACAATCTTCATTGCTGAAAAAGCTCTCTCTGTAGTTGCTGTAGAGACTGGAAGTGTCAAAATAAGACGAATCAATCTATCAATCAAGTGGTAAATTTTTGACTTTCCCATTTCTGCTAATGTTTGGCACAACTCAGAAAGTGTTGTTATATCTTGGAAAGCTTGATGTTGAGGTATGTCAAGCACGTAATGCCTTAATTGTAATCTCAAATGAAGCCTTTCTTGCTCAGTGAAATCACAAGGATAAAAACTCTCAGCTAACCTGTAAATATCATCAATGTAACATATTAGTGTTGTAGTTTCATATTTTCATTAAAAATTTTAATATCATATGAAATCAATTTTGGTCAATGAAATCACAAGAATAAAAACTGTTTGTTAACCTGCAAATATTATCAGCATTGAATTCCTTGTAATTATTGCTAGGATCCAAAGCTGCACTTAAAGTTAGAAGTTCCACTGTTTGCTCATTGAATCTCAAATTTAATTCATGCAACTGAGAATCAATTCCAACCAATAAAATATCAACCCGATAATGATGCTCCATAATTACATTCGGTTGACGAGATCGACCTCTTCCCAAAACATATTGTGCATCCATGTCAGGAATCTCTATCTCATGCTTTAGACAATATTTTTTCACATTCTCTAATAAATCAGACCATCCATCGTTTCTCAATTGCTGAAGGAGTGATTTTGTAGTAGAAACAATATGCATTGCATTTAAAATATCTTGTGAGCGTGATTGCAATGCTTGACAAAGAATATTGGTGATTCCCATGATTTCAAACATCAAGTGAAGTATGAAAATAAACTCAAATGAAGATAATATTTTACTAGCAGAAGAAGCATCGCCTCTTTGAGAATAAGTAGACCCTGCATCAATAATATTAGTAACAACACTGTAGACCGCATCATACATTTTCATTAAGCTGCAAATAGATTGAAAATGAGAGCTCCATCGAGTATCTCCAGCTCTTTGTAGAGTACCAACTTGATTTGCACCTTTACCTGTTTGGAGCTCATCATTGGCGATCATGTCTATTATGTTAATTGCTTGAGTAGCTTGCAATTGGTCGTGCCTTTTAGAAGAAGCACTAACAATATTTACAATGAAAGTTAGCTGCGTAAAAAACTCATGAATATGAACTACTTCTCTTGATGCCGCAACCAAAGCTAATTGCAATCTGTGAGCATAACAATGCACATAATATGCATATGGACAATCATTAAGCACCAAAGCTTGCAACCCATTCCATTCACCACGCATATTACTAGCACCATCATATCCTTGACCTCAAATATTTTCAACTTGAAGGTTGTAACGAGAAAGAACAGACAATAACTCTTTTTTCAAGGTCATTGCACTAGTATCACTCACATGGACAATATCAAAGAATCTTTCTTGAATAAAACCATCACCATCAACAAACCTCAAGATTATAGCCATTTGCTCTCTTTTTGACTCATCTCGAGCTTCATCAATAATGATACAAAATTTAGCATTTCCTACCTCCTTCCTAATTTGATTTCTCACCATATTAGCCAAAATATGCAAAATCTCCTTTTGAACATCATTTGATGTATATTTAGCAACCTGAGGAGCATTCTTCAAGACAACTTTATACAATTCATCATTGTAAGATCCTAACAATTTCAACATCTCAAGGAAATTTCCTCTATTTTTTGAGGATGTACTTTCATCGTGACCTCTAAATGCACAAGCTTGAAAAGCTAACCATCTAACACAATCAATGGTAGCTCCGAGTCTAAGTCGGTTCCTCTCAATCTCTTCTGATGTTTGCTTTTTGATAAATAGATCAATATGGCGAGCTCTTGCCAACAAAGCCTCACAAGATTGAACAGCAATACTATGCGGAGAATTTTGTTTTTTTCCAGCATGATTTAAAAGGGGACAATTTTCTCCACTATTTACTTTCTTCCAAGTATTAAAACCTTTCTCAATAAAAGCATTAGAACCTGGATGATTAGAAGCCTTTTTACCAAAAAGGTAGCATGGCAAGCAAAATATAGCATCTTTTTCATGAGAATACTCCAACCAAGAAGGATACAATTCAAACCAAGAAGCATTAAATTGACGAGGATGATCATCATTTGATAAAGGGTAATTTTTAAGAATAGGTTGGCATGGCCCACGTTTAAGATAAGCATGACGAATTTCATCCCTTTGATTTACAGGAATCTCCCATATCATTGGTCGCAATCCTGGATCTGATTCAATATGAAAACTATCCATTTCTTCAAGACGAATTCTAGGGCGTTTTGGCTCACATTGCTCTTGTTCATGAGGTGAAGTGATGATGTTAGCTGTCTCACTTGAAGAACCAGGGACATTTGCATCCTTTCTTTTAAAGAATTTGTCAATTGTCTTCAGTTTTTTCATACCTAAAAAAGAAACCAATTGGCTTTCAACTAAACAAAAAAAATACTTGGCCTACAATAATGTCCAATATACTAATAAGACAACGAATTGGACAGCATTATCCCCCTTTATTTAATCAGTACAACATTGTGATTTTCCCTTTTTTTTCATCAATACAATATTACCTCTAAATCTAACAGTGTTACAGTGTCAAATGTCAATGACAATAAACAATACATAATAAACTCTTATTTTCTTTTTGTCAAAAAAAAAAATAAACTCTCATTTTCTTCTAACATTGTAAAAACATTCTCATTCAATATATTCTGAACAATCTTCTCTTCGGGGATTTAGGTAGGGTTCACATACTTGAGATTAATTTTTGTGAAGCAGATACACCTTTGCATGAGGGAAATTATAGACCAATCCTGGGTAGTAACATAACGATTCAAGTGCACCTTTATATTGTCTTCTCCATCTTGCAAATCATTCCATGTCCAAGTTCAACAAGTCTATGCCTCGGGCCTCGGCTCTGTGAAATGTCTCTGAATCGCAAAAGCAGAGAGTGGAAGGATATGTATGGGATTGGGTTGCCTTGCCTCCCTCCTTTTGATCATTTCCCAGCAAGCAATTAATTTTCTTTTTGGTGCTGATTGATTCTTCGCTTCGCAGAAGAAAACTCGAGAAGAAGCCACACAAAAAAAACCCCAGCAAGTTACTTTACCAATGGGCCAATAGCATTGGACAAAATAAAATATTATAAACGACTACAACACGTTTTTTGGATCAGGAACAACACTTTAAGCAAACTAGTCAAATAAAATATTAATAGCACCTTTTTTTATAATAAATTATTACTCTGCTCTGAAATATAAGCAAAAAAAGTATTTCAAATATAAGCAGCTTGAATATTTTTTTAGTGTAAATGTTTTATTTGATAAATATGTTCTATTAAAATTTTTTTTGGGGTAGCAAAATTCTGTATTACTACACTGGTCTTTAGAATTTTTTTTTTTGGGTAGCAACGGCTACCCCATTGTAATGAAAGCCTCTGCCCCTGGTAGCGGGTTCGAACCCGCGCCCAAGCGTTCAAACGACAAAGACTTTGCCAATTGTGCTAAGCACCACGGACATTGCATATTTTAATATAATATAAAATTACTAATGAAAATAATTAAGCCTACATTCTCAGATTATTTTATTTTTTGGTAAATTTTTTATTACTTTTCTACAATAACCTAATCTAAATCTTTTTTTTAGTCTAACGTGAAGAAAACTTTGCAATCATATCTTTTTTTTTTCTAAAGGCATTGACTCTTTAAATTCAGAGCTATATTTTTATAATTGGAAGTTGAAGTAACGCATATTAATTATTCCATTGTGTTCAAATATAAAATATGAATTTGTTTGTTCTGATACTAAGATCATGTGTTTTGCATGTTTTAAATATAAAAAATTGTATTATTTCTTAGAAAAACAAATAATAACTTATTTACCCATCAACCTCGTAAAAAAACTTAATTACCAGTCAAGCAATGACTAACATGTGATTCAGAGGAAAAAATAATGTAGCAAAACTTGTGTACCCTCATAACTATTAATAAAGCATGTATTTCTTGTGATTATGTCATAACATCTGTGTTCTTTTATTATATATATACTATCCATGACACTATTAAAAATATATCTTCTAAGATATCATGGATATTTTATTATCCTAAACATTTTTATCAACTAAAATGATGTACCTCTTCACATTACTTAATTCTTGAAGTTGCATATGTTGCTACAATATAGAAATTTAGTAATGAAATAAATAAACTTATATTCTTAGAGTAATTTAATTTTTTGTATCGATTTACTACAATAATCCTAACCTGGATTTTTTTTATTAGCCTAATATAAAGAAAAATTTATTATCACATCTTTTTCCTTTTATAATTATTGAAAATTTAAATTTCAGGTAATTTTTTGTAATTAGGAATTAAAATAGTGTATATATTATTCTATTATATTTATAATAAGATATGAATTTGTTGGTTTTGACATGATTTGTATGTTTTAAATGTAAAAAGACAGGTTATTTATTAGAAAAATAATAATTTATTTACCAATCACACAATTCAACAACAATAACTTTTCGTATAAAACGGATAAATTTGTAGAAAGAATCAAAACCTGATGAGAAATGTATATAATAATGATAAAATGGTTAAAAAAAATTAATAATTTGAAAAAAATATATATAAAATTTGAAAAAATTGTGTGTTCTTATATAATTATCAATAAAACATGTATCTCCTGTGATTATCACATAACTTATATGTGTTTATATATATATATATAGACACACACACATATATAGTACTGGGATGAGATGATTTTGGGGAAAAAAATTGGGAAATTAAAATATTTGGCTTTTGGATGTGCATTATTTGTAACTTTCTTTATTTTCCTCCTTAAAATTCTTAGCATTTAGTTTTTGTTTCGGATACACCAAAAAGTCCCACATTGCTTGGGAATCAAGGCCAACGGGAGTTTATAAACACCCACATGCCTTAATCCACCGAGGCGTCTTTTAAGGACAAAACCATGAGGGCCCACATTACATGTGGCCCAAAGTGGACAATACCTCGGAAAACGATGATGCGGACTTGAGGTCGGAACATTGGCGCTAGAAGGAGGGCCTAAGCCATGCAACGAGGGCTGACGGCCCTTTAGCCCCTTGGCCTTGACTGGGGGGCTACTGTTTCGGATACACCAAAAAGTCCCACATTGCTTGGGAATCAAGGCCAACGGGAGTTTATAAACACCCACATGCCTTAATCCACCGAGGCGTCTTTTAAGGACAAAACCATGAGGGCCCACATTACATGTGGCCCAAAGTGGACAATACCTCGGAAAACGATGATGCGGACTTGAGGTAGTCTTCAAAATAGGTAAAAAGAAAATAAGGGGTAAACTTACAAGTGATGATCTGCCAAGAGATTTCAAGATGTTGATGCACTTCAATCACAGTGGTTGTTGGAAAACATAGTATGGTTATCCGGAAACAACGTGGTGGCCACTTGGATTTTCCTCCTTTTTAGTCCTAAGCCCTTAATGTCTATAGTTTCAGGATGATTTTCTAGCTGACTTTTCACAAAGTCTGAGTTTACCCAAAACGTCCTACTTTGCACTTTTAGAGTTTATTTCCATGAAAATGTTTGCTGAAAACAAGAATTGCTGAAAGTTTTGGGTGAACACGTTAGTAAAAAAAGTTAGCCAGAAAATCATCCGGATATTGTAGACGTTGAGGGTTTAGGAATAAAAAGAAAAAACAGTAGTGGTTGCTCCTCTTAAAAACCCATGAATAGGAAGAGGATTACATTGCCAACTGATATGGATTCTATCTCCAACATGAGTTTGGAGAATTACAACCTGTTTCTGACAAATGTTGAGGACATTGTTGTTGATACTGTCACTAGGAGGAGTCAACTTAATGCACACCTGAACATAATTTTTATGCTGGCTTCCAATAAGCATGGAGGCAGTGGTACAGGTAGAGATATCTAGAAGGTAAAAGTGCTGGAAACTGCTGGAAAAAAAGGAGGGATCAACCATTCCGAATTCACCAAAAATTCACTAAATTTGGATTCAAATAGATGATGTAGCGCTGGAGGAATATGAAGCATATTGGCGATAGGTTCTGATAACCATGTGTCCAACCAAAAATCGATGCACTTACCATTTCCCAAATTCCAAGTAGCATTAGCCAAGACAGTATCAAAAATTGCTTTTCGACTTCTACTTCTCCTCTGTCACCTATTTCCTAATTATTTTTTTTAAGATTTATAACCTGTGCTATGGCCAGCATTATGTTTTAGAGATGGATTTTGAGTTTATCAATGACAATGAACCAATTTCAGTATATTTTCGTTTTATTCTTGGCCTAATTATTTACAAGTTCATACATCTGTGTGCGAATTAATACATAAAATATGCTGCACATGTGTGTTTGTTATTATATTTTTTGTAGGATATTCTTCTTCCTTTTTCTTCTCCTTCTCCTCCGTCACTTATTGCCTAATTATTATTTGGTTTAAATATATGTTTAGTCCTTGCAAATATAGCGTTTTTCGGTTTTGGTCCCTGTATTTCTTTTTAGATTCCCTTCCTGCAAAATCATGAGTCATCATTTTTTGGTAAATCCCAGTTAAAAAAATGCTGACCTGGCAAACGTTTTGCCATTTGGCCATGCTGACTCAACATTTAACATTTTAAATATATTAAAATCAAAATAAAAACGCAGAAATCACCATCCTCAAGCAAAAACGCAGGAAAAAACATTATTCCCATCTTAAAACCCAGTAACTCATAAACTCATCTCCACTTTATCACAGCAATCAATTTGTCGTACCCTAATTTTGTCCGGCCTCTTTCTTTTAATTTATTTTTGCTTATTAAAATTAGTAGTAGTAATATTAAATAAATAAATAAATAAAAATAATATTTTTGGTCTCATAGAATGAATAAAGAAAATAAAAAAATAAGGCAAAAGAAAGAAATAGAAAAAATAAGGCAAAAGATCCTCTTCCATCCCTTTCCTTTTCAGAAAGCATATTTTGGAGAATCAATCAAATCTCCCTTTCTTAATCTCAAACCAAATCACACCAAAATCTCCCTTTTTTCGATAATATGTCTCAGATTTATGGAGATTCGGTTGAGAGGAAAACATGGACATCCAGAACCAAATCAGGGAGTGATTCTATTATCTTTTTCTTCATTTATTTCCTTTTATTCCCAGTTTATTTTGATCCTGATCTTCTTTGTTTCTGTAACAGATTCGAAGAATGCTATAAAAGCCTCTCAAAGAGGAGAAAAAGGGGAGAGCGAACCGAGGAGAGTTTTCGGGATCTGAAGATAAGGAGCAGAGGTAGTGAGAATGAGAGCAAGAAGTTGAAGACGAAACAAGGCGAGGAGGAGACAGAGACTGAAAATACAAACACTTTTTCTTTTTAGGCCTTTAGTTTTTTTTTTCCTACTTTGAGTTTCTGTAGTTTCGATTTGGGGATCTCCTAATAGCATTTCATCACGTTTCAATCCTTCTCCTCTTTGTTTCTGTATTTTTCACGGACTGTTTGGTGTTGTATAATTAAGGGTGAATCTAAAATGTGATATTAACAATTTTTCCCTTTTCAATCTTCTTCTTCATATGTTTAAAAGTGTAGTCTCTTATTGTTATTTTTTTTTCTTCCTTTGGTTTGTTCATCTGGATCGAATTCATCTTCCCAAAATATTCCCCTGTATTTTTCTTTTTGAATTCATAGGATTTGATTTTGTTTAGTCTTTTTTTTTCTTTCTCACGTTTTTTTAACATATTCATAAGATAATAATAGATCACAAAAGTAAATACTTTCTCTTATTTCGATTATGGTTGTTTTTTTATATAAAGAATCTGGTCATTGATTAGATGATAATAATAATAGGTAACAAATAATTACATAATTCAATACTATTGGAAAGTTTTTATATTAAATGATGGTTAATGGTAATAATGAGCACTAAATATTTAGTTACCAAAAACTATTCTTGCAAATCGATATCTCTTAGATTATGATGTCAAAATATATTTTATTAGAAAATTAAGTTTTTTTTGGGTTCTATTTAGCTCAATAATAAAATAAAAATATTTTCTTTTAGGAAATAATTCATAATCATAATGGCAAACAAAATCTTTTTTCCAAACAATTAAAGGTACCATTTTTATGGGCGTTTTAGGGTTGCTAGTACCTTCCCTATGCGTAACCAACTCCCGAGCTTAAAATCTGGTTCAAAGACATTTTTCCTCGTTAAATTCAAAAAAATTCAAAAAATAGGTTTTCCAATGTTTCCTATAAAAATAAATATTGGTGGCGGCTCCATTTAAATTTTTAGGCTGGTTGTCACACAATTAAAACCCAGGAACTCATAAACTCATCTCAAAAACGCAGAAAATAACTCTATTCCCATCTTAAATCACCTTATCACTCATAAATTTCCAGATTGACAAAGGATTGGATAAGATAGATTCATTTTTTTTTGCCTCATTTTCTTGTCCCTTTGTTCCATGGCAACATCCCATAAGTCGTTGCCGATGTGCTTAGGTCGGCCGTGAGCAGCTTTGTGGATGTAATACTAAGCGTTACCCATAACACAGAGCATTCCCGAATTGATTCCCAGAGGAAGCACCGCTTTCAACCAATGCAAGGCTATCTTCCTTCAACTTCGAGAGCTTCTTTCAGCTTCCTACTTCTTCTGCTTCCTTCCGCTGCTTCCTCCTCTTGTTTCCTTCTTCTTCCTCCTTCTGACCCTAAAATTGAAAATTGGGGAAAAAAACAAACCCTAAAATTTCATATTTTCCAGCAAACCCTAAAATTGAAAATTGAGAATTCGAAAAATGGAAAACAAAGAACAAATCGAAGCACAAGAAGAAATAAACGAAGCAAATCGAAGCTTTCCTATGCTTCGTCTACTTCGAGCTTTCCTTCGTGGCCATACTTTGTTTTTTTTAATAAGAAATGGACCATGCTTTGTTAATCTGATGAGGTAAAAAAAAATGAGGCCATCTTATCCACATCATCATCCAAGTCATCATCTCATAATCTGATGAGGAAAAAAATTGAGTTTGAGGATGTGGAACCTCCAGACTGGAGGTCTGCTTGCCACATCAGCGTTTTTTAACAGAAAATGACTGTCAGGGACCAAAAATGATGATTTATGATTTTGCAGGGAGGAAATCTAATTTTTTTTACAGGGATCAAAACCAAAAAAACTCTATATTTACAGGGACTAAACATATATTTAAACCTTATTATTTTTAAGATTTATGACCTGTGGTATGGCCAGCATTATGTTTCAGAGATGGATTTTGAGTTTATCAATGACAATGAGCCAATTTAAGTATATTTTCGTTTTATTCTCGGCCTAATTATTTACAAGTTCATAGACTTGTGTGTGAATTAATACATAAAATATGGAGCATACATATGTTTGTTATTATATGGTTTGTAGGATATTCTTCTTCTTTTTCTACTTCTCCTCTGACTCGTCTTCCTTTTTCTTCTCCTTCTTCTCCTTTTGAATTTGTGTTTTTGTATGCGAAAATTGTAGCTAATGGTATTGTTATTCTAAAACTATCAACAAAAATAAAATTATCTCTTTATTTTGCTTTTCATTTTTCTCTAACACTATCTTCTCTCTCCACCCTCTTCATTTTCTGAGAAATCATAGCGTAATTTTCTCTTTAGTTTATCTCTTCTGCTCACTCACTTATTTGACAATGTCTATAAACGAGATGGTCTTCGACGCTCTTTTTAAATATAAAAAATTATCTTATAAGTCTTTCAAGTAACAAGATAACTTATAATTCACAGGGATGAAAAGTTTACACAAAAACTAATTGATATCTATGCCATAAAAGTAATCATTATCATCGTAGAGATATTATAAGAGTAAAAGTATCATATGTGGAGATGAACATTTTACAAGAATTAATCATTATTATCCAATTGTTATTCGCTTAATTTTTTATTTACATGTTGCATGATATAAAGCTTTATTTCATAAATTAGTGTACCCACTTAATTTCATTGGCATATTTTGTTGGATTTCTTTTATTTTGTTAAGTATAATAAATCATAGTTTTTTATCTATTAAAGGTCCATCTTAAAATTATATTTATTATTTCAATAATTTAAATAGTAAGAAAATCTAATTAATCTATGCTCTTTTCAATTTATTTTGGAAATATTTTGGTTATTTTGCGTGGCAAGCAAGGCTTAACAAGAAAATTGGCCAGAAACCAGTTTTAATATATTCATACAAAACTATTGCTATTGTGTTTTGCAGTCTTTGATTGGCTCTGTGTTTCCTCTGCATTGTCATCTTCTCTGTCCAGGGTTCATCTGCTTAATTTTTCCACTGAGCGCTGGCATTTTGACAATGTTATAAGCTTATGCCATCTGGTGCTGACCACATTCCCCACTTGCATGTTGTGATTCTTGGTGAATCTCTTGTCGGTGAAGGGTATGATTTCAATCTCCCAAACAAAGGGTTCGCTAGCCAAGCATATGTTCAATCCCCATAGTAGGTTTCAGTCTTCTCATTTAATGAATCATGTGCTGTAAAATTAATTTTGCTGCTTCGGAAATGTCTTTTTTATTTTGACTCAGTTATCAATGAACAAGGAAAGGTTGTTTTTTTTGTTTGTTTATTCTTCAATGCAATTTAGTGAATCCAAATTTATGCTGTTTCTGCTTCTTCTTCTGCTCCTCCTTCTGCTTTTCCTCCTCCTTCTGCTACCGCTGCTCTTCCACTTCTGCTTCTCCTTTTTCTTCTATTTCTGCTTCTGCCTCTTCTTATGGCAATGAGCCAAATTCAGTATATTTTCGTTTTATTCTTGGCCTAATTATTTACCTGTTCACACACTTGTGTGCGAATTAATACATAAAATATGTTTTGTTCACTACAATATGTTTGTTATTATATGGCACAAATATGTTTTATTCTGCTTCTTCTCTTCCTCCTCCTTCTCCTCTGATTCATCTCCGTTGTTCTTCTTCTCCTTTGCTTTCTGAAATTGTGTTTTCGTATGCCGCTGAAAATGGTAGCTAATAGTATTGTTATTCTAAGACTAGCAATAAAAATAAAATTTTCGAGTAGCTTCATCAGCTCCTTGTTGTAATCCCAGTTCAACAAAGCTCCAAATATTGTGAGCTTTTAAATGAGTCGACATCATCAACTCCTAATAGTTGTAATCAAGTTACACATCTTATTTTGGATCGGACCAAACAATATTGAAATTGGTCGCCATGTCTCTCTCTCAAAATATACTGAGAGAAACAAATTTGACATAGTGAGAACTGTCTTGTTCCTCACACACTCAAGTATTTTGACACTCACACACTAGCAGGATCTTCCTGCACTGATACCAATTTGATACCAGAGGCACATAAATTTTCTCTCCAAACTCACACACACATAGCCATACAAAGGAAGAAAAATGAGAGATGGATAGAATTTAACACAAACTCACTTCTAAAATTGATCATAATTTGGATACAAGAGCATGCCTTTTATAGGCAAAACACTTACATTATAATTACAACTCTTAATAGCTAAGGAAACAAAAGGGGCGGTGCCTACAAAAAATTTTGGCTGCAGAGTTTTAGTGGAATACCTCCGCCTTTTAACCAATAATAATTTTTCCTTAATGAAGAAGAATGCAACATGTAGATAAACTCAAATTTGATATGAAGAAGAATGCAACGAGTCCCTCTCACAATGCCTAATTCTTTCCTCAGTTTTTCAAATCGATCCACCTTCAAAGCTTTAGTGAATATGTCTGCCAACTGAACTTCACTAGAATAGAATTCCAGCTCCAACCTTCCCTTATTCACCTGATCACTAGAACAGAATTCCAGCTCCAATCTTCCCTTATTCACAGGGTTCTTAGCCAAGTTAATGGCTGACTTATTATCAACAAGCAACTTCAATGGTTCACTTATTTCTATCTTTAAATCTGTCAGCTTCAATTGCACTCTAAATTGTAATATTAACAGGATCTAATTACATGAATTTAGAACACCGATTTTGAGGTACTTACTTGTCGAAGACATTATTTCATTTCTCGGGAACTGTATCTGATTCACACTGCTACTGAAATCACAAGCTAAGCCTTCCTTTGCCTTGTCACTAACTCCGGGTCTCGGTTCTCAATGGGGCAAACCCTAGACGAGCGTATGAATCGTGTGACGCCAAAGAGGACCTAGCCTCTCTATTTCTCAACCCTAGGACCACCCATCATGGGCCTAGTGGTTGGGCATACACTGTCTCCCACATAAATCTGAATTAGATGTCCAAAGGCCCATTACAATTGTTCACTTATTTGCGGGCTTGAACATCATCAATCGGATCATAACATTAGCTCGTTTTTGGAAAAACCAAAAGGCCACAATTGATTGTAGCCCATTAGAAAAAATTCTAACATTCTCCCACAATCAATTGTGCAATTTTAATTTGTAGAAAACATTTTGAAAACGACTTTCGGGCTAATAGCATACTTCCTAACGTGACCTCTAAATGCATGATCCCAAGATGCAACACCTACTTAAGACTCTATCCAACAATAGCTAAGTGATACCGAATCATGACGGTAGCCATATCTTATATCGACATAACACCTTCCATGGTTACAAATACCACCAACTCCGTCGATTGGTCATCTATGTGCAGTGTCTTTGTCAGTCCTCAATTTCTCTCAAATGCATTAAAGCCAAAAAATTATACGGTTCATAAGAAACCATCATGCCTCAGCTCCAATATGGCGTCGACCACCGGCACAGTAATCCCATTGACACTGAGCTCTAATATTTTAGCACTTATGCCTCAGCTCCAATATGGCATCGACCACCGACATAGTAGTCCTAATGATACCGAGCTCCAATATTTTAGCACTCATGCCTCAGCTCCAACATGGCAACGACCACTGGCATAGTGGTCTTAATGATACCGAGCTCTAACACCTTTGCATTTGACATACACATAAAAGAATTTATCATAATGAAATTTAGCTCATTGTTTAATCATTAAATCAAATGTAAAGTTTACATCAATATGCTAAAAGTCAATGACTGAAATAAAATGTTCAATAACATAAAGTGACATAAAACATTGAGCTCCTACTAACCAAACACATCAAAAGAACTCACAATGCCCATGTTCTCTACATGTCTCTTGAAAACAACAAGCCTGAGTCCCTTGATTAAGGGATCATCCAACATGGAATCTGTGTCAATATGCCCTACCACTATAGCACCCTCTTTCACAAGATCTCTGACAGTCAGGTACTTTAACTCCAAGTGCTTAGATCCACTAGAAGTCTTATTATTTTTTGTATAAAACACTGTAGCACTATTATCACAGAAAATTCGCAATGGCCTAGCTATGGAGTCCACAATACGTAGTCCTGTCACCAGATTCCTCAACTAAATAGCATGAGTAGCAGCAACAAAGTAGGCAATGAACTTTGCCTACATAGTAGAAGAGGTAACAAGAGTTTGTTTTTTACTCTTTCAGGATATCGCACCTCCAGCCAACATAAAGATGTATCCAGAAGTCAACTTCCTATCATCAGGGCACCCACCAAGATCTGAATCTGTGTACCCCACGATCTCCAAGTTGTCCACCGTCCTAAATGCAAGCATACACTCTTTAGTCTTTTGCAAGTACCTTGTCACCTTCTTGACAGCCATTCAGTGATCATTCCCAGGGTTTGATTGGTATCTACCTAGAACGCCAACCACGAAAGCGATGTCAGGCCTAGTGCATACTTGAGCATACATGAGACTGCCCAAGGCACTCGCAAAAGATTTATCATTCATCTCTACTCGCTCAACTTCATTCTTAGGACATTGATCCTTGTTGAATTTGTCACCTTTAACAACTGGAACATCACCGGATTTTCAATTTTGCATATTAAATCTCTCTAAGACTCTATCAATGTGAGCCTTCTGCGCAAGTCACACTCATTGGATTTTGGCGCAAGTCCTAGGAATTTCAACTATAAGCATTAAAAAAATAAAAATAATTTAATTTACGGGTTATAAAAAATATTTTTATTCGTGAATATCCTTTTACCCCTCTATTTCTATTTGTAATTGAAATTTGAAGCTATCTCAAATAGTTTGTGTGGTAAACAGTGTCTGACCTTTTTGTGATGATGCATGTTTGGGTCTGCCTTTTGTGTCACAGGAAACTGGTATACCATTTCATTTCCTTAGTAATGAAAAACTTGATCTAGTCCACTGTGTATATTGACTTTCCTCTTATTATTTTATTTTCTTATGCCGTATTTGTAGAGTGATATTGTTTTGGCCTAACTTATAAATATTGTTATTTTCTTATGTTGTTTTTGCAGAATTGCTGCCAAAGCACAAAATCAAACAAACAATCTCATCTCCGATCCTGTAAAGCCAGCTGAATCCATTCCATGGCTTGGGTTACGTGCCAAATCAACCAAATTTGAGAGCAATCACAGTTCTAAGTAGTTCGGAGTTTTAACCAGTTTTTCTTTAGATATTTGATTGGCCTCTCTGCTAGTTTTCTCTTTGTCATTTTAACTTGTGCACTGCTAAGACTATAATAGAGCTGTGTGGATGCTGGGGGCCTGGGAGCAGGGTTCGAACCCGTATTGCTCTATTTCCCATTTTTTTCTAACTTCTCCCTTTTCTGCTAACCATATGTAAAAAAAAGGAGCAAATGTAAAGTCCTATCAGTTGCTGGCTGTAATTATGATTTGAAACATTTCCTGTAACTACCTCCTCCTCATTTGTTCCTTTAGGCTATGTTTGTTTGTAAGGAAAGAAAGTGGGGGGAAGAGAAATTTTTTTGGTAAATATGAAAAGTGTGTATGGATAAGTGTGATAGACCAATTATAGTTTGACACATCAACAATTTTACACTTTAATCAATAAATTTTCTTTCCTCCCACTTTCTTTCTCCTCATTTTCTTGGCTACCAAACACAGCCTTAATGCGCTCCTTTTGCCCCTAAGGAAGATAATCAATCAACCAGACAACACACATAAACCCATAAAATAAGAATAATAATTCTATATCAATAAATTTGAATTTGATCCCTGTGCACAATTTGTCACGTCAAAAAAAAATCCCTGTGCACAATTTGTATTAATTAATATTGCCACCAAAGGAAAACCATTTTAATTTAAGGAAAACTTAAACCATAATTCTCCTTTATCGATCATTCCGTTTAGGGAGGATCAACCGGGTGTGCGTAATCTTTTAGCCCCGTTGACTAACAAACAGAGGAAGAATAAAGGAGAATCGTATTACCACTTAACCCACATCTAATGAAGTGCAAAGTTGACCTCAAAAAATAAACGATGTCCACTTATTTCTTGGTATTATTTACTTTAGTCTCTTAAGAGTCTTTTCTTTTAGTTCTTTTATTTCTTAGGATTATATTCTTTTATTTTTTGGGATTATTTTCTTTTATTTTTAGGATTCTTTCCTTGTGTTTTCTTTTATTTATTGAGATTCTTCCCTTTTAATCTTTTTATTTTTTAAGATTTGTTCCTTTTATTTCTTGCATTAGGGTTTTTGTTGCATTAGAATCTTTCCCTATATATTTGCATCTTCTACATCTATTGAGGCAAATTAGAAAGAAAAAAATACTGAGATTTTCAAAATTCCATTATTGTCAACCTCTTCGGTATTTGTTTGAATCAACGTGTTGTTATTTTGTTTTGTCATTTGATTCTTAAGATTATTTCTTTTTATTTATTAGGATTCTTTCCTTTTATTTCCTTTTATTCTTTCCTTTTAATCGTTTTATTTCTTAGGATTCGTTCCCTTTGCTTCTTGCGTTAGGGTTTTTCCCAATATTTGTATATGAGTTGTTTATCGACCTCTCATATATTCATTTGAATCAACGAGTTGCTGAACCTTCTATTGTGCTATCATGTACGTTGCATCAACATCTTTATTTTATGGGGAAGCAACTCACTGGACTCACATACTATTTTAAGATCAAATACAGGTAAAATGAGTTCAATTTTTACTTGTTTTCTTTAAATTTCTTGTATAATCCACTCAAACCATAACTACAATTTTCATTCAAAGCATTATTTCATATCAAAACAAAGGGACCTTCATACGCTTCACCGCCTTCACGCATCAAACTCGATTTAGTATTTACAATTTTATTACAAGCAGTGGATAGATAACAAAAGTTACAATTTTCTTTTCCGAAAGGAAAAAAATGCCAAAGAGGTTAAAGACAGCAAGCAAACAGGGAACAAAGTTTAAGCTTGAAAGGACCAACAAGAAGAAGAAGAAATTTTCATTTTAAGGGTAGGTTTCAGTTGCTGGGGCTGGGGCATATGAACTAATGAAGATGTCACCATAAATCAACCCAGCCAGGCCTCCACCGACTAATGGGCCAACCCAATAGATCCAGTTATCAGCAAAGTTTCTACTAACCACGGCTGGGCCGAATGAGCGAGCCGGGTTCATTGAACCACCACTAAATGGACCGGCAGCCAAGATGTTGGCACCAACAATGAACCCAATAGCAATTGGTGCAATTGTACCCAGTGAACCCTTTTTGGGGTCAGCTGCTGTGGCATAAACAGTGTAAACCAATCCAAAGGTAACAATAATCTCAAACACTACCCCTGCAAATGGGTTCACTCCAGCAGCCAGTCCATGTGTTGGAATGCTCTGCCAAATTAAATATTAATACATCAGAAAAATTCATATAAAAGCATTCCAATGAAGATTTTTAAAAAAAGTCCACAACCACAATCCGGCCGTGACATCATGGTTTTTAATGTCTCTACAATCGCAACACGGCCGCGATTGAGGCTGTATCGGCCACATTTGACCGCAATTATCCGCAATTTAAGGTTTGCGACACGACTGCGACCATGATTTAAAACCTTGATTCCAAACTCAATGCTATAATTCATCATTAACTAATTGTGTTTAATTAATTTTTTAATGTGTAATTGAATGTGTTCTGTCATGACGCAAAAGAAATTTCTTAGTGTGACAAGTTATTGATTTGAAGAAATTAATACCTTAGAGGTGACATAATTGAGGAGGAGACATGCGACGATGGAGCCGAGCAATTGGGCAATCCAGTACAAGAAACCAGTTAGGATGGTGATGTTGCCTCCAATAGCCAATCCAAATGTGACAGCTGGGTTCAAATGCCCACCTGAGATGTTGGCTGCGACGGAAACGCCAACAAACAGTGCAAGTCCATGGGCCACGGCTACTGCCACCAGACCCGCCGGATCCAAGGCTGCATCCGATGTTAGCTCATCTGTATAATACAAAATAGCCATTTCACCATTCCATATAAGGCTGGAAAAATGAGCCGAGTCGAGACTCGAATCGAACTTGGTTCAGCTTGATTGGACTCGATATGAACTTTTTTTTTTTCCATCTCGAACATGATTCAATTCAACTTCGCAAATGGCTTGGTTTAGATGGTTAGCTCTAATCATATGGATCAAAAGTCAAAATAATTTAGATCCTACACATGTTATTTCATACAAAAACAAGTTATTATGAAAATTAATAAGAAGATTAATTACGTGAGGATATTTTTATACTTTTTTTTTAAAAAAAGTTCTCACGTGATAAAAGTTTATTATCGATTATATAATAATAATAATAATAATAATAATAATAATAATAATAACAATAATAATAATAACGATAATAATAATAACAATTAATAGAAAATGTTTGTTTGAGAGTTTGGTGATGTGTTAAATTTTACAGTCATACTAAAATTCAAAGAGTATGCATGAATTTTTCTATAATCATATTGCATTTTCACATGTTTTTCGTCTTTGTTAACTCATGAAATAAAAAATCTCCAAAACATTGATGCACAGGCGTTTCTTTTTCTAATTCAAACAACACAAGGACAATATATATATATATATATATATATATATATATATATATATATATATATATATATATATATATATATATGTATGTATGTATGTATATATCAGACCTACTGTCTTTCTTCCTTTCTCTTGATCATTTCCTTAAACGAACTTTAATTCCCAAAATTATCATGTTTTGAATGTCTATACCATAACATGGATTAAAAATGAAAGCATGCATCTGATGTGCCTACATATGTTACATTACATAGTTACGAACTATTTCAAGATAGTGCAGACTTAATATACATGCACATTAATATATTTTTCTTGTTGACACGTAAGCTTAAGAACAGTCACGTATTAAGAAGGTGAAATATAGTTGCTACGTAAATTTTACTTATACCATAAATAGTTATTAAATTTTATATCTAAAAAATTAATTTTATTTTTCAATCCCAAGTTAGTATTAACTAGTCACACTCTTATTGAGCACTTACTGTAAGCGATGGCTGATCCAACGCCCGCGAACACGAAAAGGAGAGTGGCAATGAACTCTGATAGATAAGCCTTGAGGGAGGCTACGCCAAAAGAATCATCAAAGGCACCAAAAGCTATCTTCACCATTTTGGCACGTCACTTGAAAACAGAGGAGCTAGCCTAAGACCAAGTTGTTTCGAACCTATATATCTAATTAGCTATTAGTGTGTGTGCCTTGCACATCAGAAATCTTTGCCAGGGTTTATATATGAAGAGTTTACATAAATAAAATGTAGTATGTGATTGTGAAATGGAGGCCCATTTCCACCGACCATGGACCACATGAGTGGTTAGATAATGCTTGATTAAAATTTGAGGACCTAACCACTCACTCCTTCCCCTTTTTCTTTTATTTTAAAAGTTTTAGGATTTATTTATTTATTATATATTTTATTCATGATAAGCATAATGACAACTAAGTTAACTAGTAATCAATGGAAAAAGAAACTTGAGGCTTTAAAAAAAATGGGTGGATAAGCATGTCCTAAGCGAATACTAATATCAAAGCAAACTCCATTAGCATTAGAAAAAGTTTGTGTCGTCATTTTCCAGGTAGCTAAAGGAACAAGATGAGGCTTAAATTAAATGATGATGATAACAAGGGTGGCAATAAATATGGTTATCGGGCATTATATTTCCACTATGATACGGGGAGATGAACAGGTCTCCTTCTCATCTTCGTGGTTCATAAATTCCAATGATTGTTCATCGATTATTATATGCTCATGTTCATATAATTGACTATTGATGAGGCCAAGTTTTTTTTGCCAGATGAATGCTGATCAGGCCAACATTAAAATAGAATGTTTGTTAGGATCAACTCCTCAATTCGATGGCAATTTTGAATTGTTTAATAATACCGTGATTATTGAAACTGATCACCAGTGGTTGGACGGCCTAATGGAATAGCTCATCTATATGTTTTTTCTGTCACTTGTTTCTGCGTTCTTCTTTTGTGGACAATTTTATAGATAGAATACTGTGATTTGGTATTTGGACCAAATACATAAATTTTTTATTTATATTTCAGATTTTTTTTTTGCTCATATTTCGGACCGCTGAGAGCACGTTGTAATTTTTTTTTTGACTCAGAGTACGTTGTAATTAAATTCAAGGTTTTCATCCCCTATCGCTTATGTTTTATGTTTATTTTAGGTTTCAATAAGTCTCTCTTTTATTTATTTATTTTTTTGAAATTGTCATTTATGTTACAAAATTATACTAATGTGATTCTTCTTTTATTTTTTGTTTCGAAATTGTCCATTATTTTTCAAAAGTAATCTCAATATAATCCTCTTTTTTGTTCTCAAATGCTCCCATGTTTTTCTGTCTTATTTGGCCTAGTGGAATAGCTCAGCTATATGTTTTTTCTGTCACTTGTTTCTGCGTTCTTCTTTTGTGGACAATTTTATAGACAGAATACTTCCATTTGGTATTTGGACAAAATACATAGACTTTTATTTATATTTTAGAGACTTTTTTTTTGCTTATTTTTCGGACCGCAGGGAGTACGTTATAATTAAATTCAGGGTTTTCATCCCTTATCTCTTATCTCTTATGTTTATTTTAGGTTTCAATAAGTCTTTTTTTTTTGAAATTGTCCTTTATGTTACAAAATTATACCAATGCAGTCCCTCTTTTATTTTTGGTTTCGAAATGGTCCATTATTTTTCAAAAGTAATATTCCCAATATGGTCCTCTTTTTTGTTCTAAAATGCTCCTTTATTTTGCAAAAGTTATATCAATGACTCTTTTCTGTACCACAATTTAAATTGAAAGGGCCACGTGGTATAAAATGGACATTTTAGAACAAAAAATAAAAGATGGACTAAATTAAAGCCTAAAATAAAATAATGGACAAAAAGTATAATTTAGCCTTAAATTCAATATATATATATAGTGGCTTCTCTCATCGGTACTTTGGTGGCATCAATGATCAATCAATGAATACCGATACAATTTTTTTTTTGTTACAAAAAATTTAGGATGAAGGGCGAGATGCGCCCCGGTTGAAGTCCAAAGTAGAAAAAACTTCAAGGTTTATTGAACACTTACAAAAGAAAATACGAGTACAATCTAATAACTATAATAAGTTGAACTCTTCATATATAAACCTTGAAGTAGAAAAAACTTCAAGGTTTGCCTCCATGGATGGGTTAACTGTTCTAAAGAATTTTAATATTACAATTCATCCTCCCAAGGCCCCAAATATTGTTCAGATTGATTGGCAATTCCTCCATTCGGGGTTGGGTGAAATCTAATATGGATGCTACTAGAGGTAGTCTGGGTCATGCATCTTGTGGTGGCATCTTTAGGAATAGTAGGGGAGTAGCTCTTGGCTGCTATATAGATTACATTGGTATTGCTACTTCATTTGAGGCTGAGCTTGTTGTTGCGATTATGGCAGTGAAAATTGCTCATAAAAAAGGTTGGTCTGCTTTTTGGCTGAAATGTGATTCTATGCTTGTGGTAGCTGCTTTCAAGGATCCTGATTTGGTCCCTTGGAAGTTGCTTATTCGTTGTCTCAATTGTATTTATCTCAAAAGCCAGATGCGTTTTTTTATTTCTCATATTTTTAGGGAAGGTAATACGTGTGCAGATAGATTAGCTGCTTTTGGTATTTCTAGTTGATGCTACAGCTGGTGGGACACTGTCCCTCTTTTCATTATGAAGAATTTTTGTAAGAACTGTTACTGCTTCCCTAATTATCGCTTTTGCTGATTTCATGAGTTTTGGTTTGATCCCACATGCTTGTATTATTTTTTCGTTATTAATAAATTAAGGGAGGTGTACTCTTTTTTCTTCTAGATATTTTTTTCTAAGGAGAGTTTTATATTAGAAAGTTTTAACGAGGTTCATTCTCCTTTCTTTGTCTTAAAAAAAATTAGTGTAACAATTTCAATTGAGTTGCATACATAAAAAAATCATTTGATTTAATTACTTAAATATGATAACTTTTGTGTATATGTTAATCACATCTCAAGTTTTAGAAATACACACACAAACATAGCAATATTTTTTTAAATTTTGTGAATATTTTAATTATACGACGCTCCAATATATGGAATAGAAAGCAGCCATAATTAGATTAGTGCCGAAGAATTCAAAAACCTATAAACACATTGTGTACTAATAACACAAGCTGTTTTGTAAGAAATTGATCATTCCAATAAAGTTTTATGCCTAAACTTGCACATTATACTTCAAACCTTCACAAAAAGAATGATCCAAATCAAACAAAGGGGAAAATTATAAACTTAATTGAAAATCATCCCCCATTGGTTCCATATTTTAAACATGTACCTCATTAATTTTATCCGACTGAAACCTAAAACAGAGCTACAAGTACGAAAATTATGTATTAATCAGTTTCTTTTTTGGATCTAAAACCTATGCCGTAGATAAACCGTGATTTGGGTAAATAGTTTATCTCAACCAATACTGTTTTCGGCTGCCAACGTCACAACCATAATATCTCACGATCGTGGCATGTAAATCTTGTATGATGTGTGATAACATCAATATTGCATTATTTTTATAAGGATATTAGAATGTGATTTGAATAATTATTGAATATTATCAATTGAAATTCACTCTCTTTTAATCAAAATTGTGCAGAAATGAAAAATTAGGCAATATGGTGGTTAAATACAAATTTGGGCTTAAAATAGGCCCATAATGCTAAGCACGGCCTTCACATGATATAATGAAGCATGTTCATGCTTACCCGAAGCAGTAATTAGTCACGAGTGCGCCTCACGTGCGTCCACGCGCTCCCCGGATAGCTGGTTGGTATTTTAATCATATCTGGAGCTGTAGTTATCGGATTAAGGCGTTCTTGGTGGCGTTGGAAAACTAAGAGAATTTCCTACAATTTTGTCACAAATCTGATGGACTCTAACATGAAGCACGACCTCTTCATCATAAAGCACGGTCGTGCTCAACCAAAAATATCAGAAAATCATGTCGGCAAGGTCAGTGACGCGTAGACAGGCTGTAAAGGGAGCACGACCTTGGAGCACGATCGTGTTTAGGCCGTGTTGAACCCAAATTTTTGTCTATAAAAGGAACGCTCAGCAAAACATTTGAAGGTTCCCTGGGATTGATTCTCTCCCAATTCTCTTCTTCTCTTGTAATCTTATAGTTTTATTTTGTTGTTTTCTTATATTATGTTGTGTAACTAATCTCGTCACTGAGGTGATGGGGAATCTTTTACTATGTCTGTAATCTTAATCTAATTTATAAATATGAGTTTTTAATTCTTATGATTAAATTATTCCTGGTAAATTTATTCTATAAGAATTGGCCATTCTTTACTTGGTTATTAATTGTGTGGTGACCGAACCTTCAACTAGTAATGAAACTCTAGGATTAATTGAATCTGTATGCTTTGAATGACCAAACAAAGTGTGTTCATTTTCAGTCGGTCATTGAAGTGAT
This sequence comes from Calophaca sinica, assembly GCA_037113605.1. Taxonomy (NCBI): domain Eukaryota; kingdom Viridiplantae; phylum Streptophyta; class Magnoliopsida; order Fabales; family Fabaceae; genus Calophaca; species Calophaca sinica. Next base: position 8,519,132 of record CM073736.1, read on the forward strand.
AAATCTATTGATGTTTTATGCTCTTTCTATTTACTTGCTTTGAATGACCAAACAAAGTGATAAATTAGGAGGCAGATTGTTAACATTGCATGACTAAACTGTGTTAATAGCTTTTGAATAGATGATTGGTAATCAATAAGGATATTTTCTCAGCTCTATTTGTGAATTAGTTAAGTGCAAAAGTATTAGTATAAAGTGAACTCAGAACCTCAGTAACTCCATAAATCATAGTATTTGTTCTTATTCCATTTTCTCTTTTCTCTTTTAATCAAATTTCACCTCGAACCATTTGTCTAAATAACAAATTAACCTAAGTAGAACGGTAATCATTCTAATTCCCTGTGGAGACGATAGTCTCTTATACTATAACTTGACGTGATCGTATACTTGCGATTTTGACGCAACAAGTTTTTGGCGCCGTTGTCGGGGAATTGTTAATGATATTGATCGAAATGATTAATTGTTAATTTAGACGCTTTTTGTAATTATTTTTCTTTTTCTTATTTTATTTTATTTTTATCTTTTATTTTTTCTTTCTTGTCATTTTAATTTTATTATCACCTCCTACATTGATGGTTTTACCTCCTACATGGACGATTAGCTTTTATTTTTATATTTTGTCTCCTGTTGGAAGACTAGATTTTATTTTGTGTAGCGTCTCCTGGTTTGAAGACTAGATTTTCTTACTATTTTATTACTTAAACTTATTATTTAACGTCTCCTAGTTGGAAGAATGGATTTTTTTTTCTTTCTTTTAATTTTTCTTTTCTTCTCTTTAAAATAAATAAATAAATAATAATATGGATTCTCTTTTCATTTGTGAGTGTTGTGGTATTTTAACAAACACTACAGATGCATGTCACAAATCCTTAGAGAATAAAATATCAGTTTTGGCTCAATTGATAAACCAAAGAGAAAGAGATACCACCTTGCTTAATCAACCAGAGCCTAAAGATGAAATCATCATTTCTGAGGATGATGAGAAGTTAATTGAAGGTACTGAGTCCGGCACTTGGTCTCAGACAGAGTCTGACATTCAGGCCATACTTGACATTTGGTCTGAGACTGAGTCTGACATTTGGCCTGACACCGAGTCTGATACTTGGCCTGAGTTTCACTCTGAAACTTAGTCTAAGCTAGAGGTTGAACCTGAACATGAATCACAACCATCCTTAGAAAAGATGAAAGTTCTCGCAGAAGAGAATGATTCTAAGGAAAGCGAGAGAAACCTCCCAGTACTTAATGAAGAGCAAGAGATGGAAGCCCCAATTACTTTGGGACAAACTCTTGTAGTCAATATTGGCGAGGCAGCCATTAATGTTCACAAAGGAAAGGTAACTATTAAATCTGGTAAGGAAGAGGATATTTCACATTCTTTGAATTTTAACCCCTCTCTTTCAATTTCTAGTTACTATATTGACGATGTGGTTGCTGTTAACAATCCTCCTTTAATTTCTTTTGATTTTATTAATAATATGGATTTTTTGTTAACAAGTTTGCTGGTTTAAGAATGCAGGATCCTTTGAAATACATCACTAACTTACAGGATCCTAATATGTTGGTGGGAGATGTTAAAGTAAAAATTGCATCACTCCATGATAACCCTCCACCACCGCAAAGAAAGAGGTCAAGCAACTTCAACCACATGGTCAAGAAATGGCGAAGAGGGAATATGCTAAATGCAAAATTCACTTTTGGGGAACCCACTGGTTGACCACTTCTAAAGCAATCTGTCAAGTTCAGGACGTTAAATAAAGTGCTTCGCAGGAGGCAACCTGTGTTTATATTATTTCAGTTTATTTTATGTTTACCCTTTTATTTTGTCGACAGTTCTCTTTTCACTTACTTCATCTTGACAAAACTGTCGTTTTGGGAAGAAATTTGCCTACTGCACCCTCCAGAATATGCTCGTGAAATTTTCTACAGGGGAGTCCCTTTCCACTCTTTACTTTTTAGCAGTTGATTTTGTTGTTATATCTTTATGTGCTTATGCTGTGATTACTAACATTGAGGACAATGTTAGAAATAAGTATGGGGGGAGTTAACCACTTGATTTTTGGTTATTACTGTTTTAAAACAAATTAAAGCTACTAATTTTAGGGCAAAAAACTTGAACTTTTTTAGACAACTTTTGATGTTTATTGAGATGATATAAATTTCTGAAAACTGAAAATTAGAGATGAGCCATTGATTGAAATTTTTTCCATGAAATAGCTTCTAAAAGTGAGGATTTGAGCATGATTTGGGTTTGCGCATTGTTGCAAGATTATTATAACCCCATTCTTCATGAAAGTTGTTTTCATTTTTACATTGTGTTCTAGAACTTGAAATGTGACCATTCAAAACGAAACTAATTTATAGAATTTTTGGAAAATGATTGGGGCATTTAGGATTTGTTTATAGTCTGCTACACTTTGCGATTAAATTTCACCACTTAGTTGACCACTTTGAGCTCTGAAAAAAAAAGAAGTTTTATTCTATACCCTCTGATTTGATTGAAAAAATAGATTTGGGTACCGTTTTAATTTAAAATGAAGTTGCTTGGTTTTGGTAACAGATATATTCAAATGACGGAGACTTATTTCTCAAAAAAAAAGTGATATTTGTAATGAGGAACTCTGATAACAAGGAAAATGTGAAAAAAAAGAAGAAAAGTTTGGTGCTCTGTCTAAAAGTGATTATATATCTAAAAGCTCCATTTTTCAAAAGGATAGTTGCTCAAAATTGATTATTTATTATGGCCATTGAAATATCATTTCTTTGAATTTTCATACCTTAAATTTTCACCCCTGGCCTCATTACAACCTTAAAAAAGTCCCCTTGATTTCAAAATTGTCTATAAATCATTAGTCGAGTCTTAGTCTATTGTCAAGCTTATGGTAATGTTTTCTCTATGAAAAATTTGTCTGAATTCTCCTTACTCATTGATACACTTGAGAGATTGAAAGGGAGTGACACATTCTTGGTTGGTTTGATTTCAGAGGTGCTTATTTTTCTAAATTATCCAAATCAAGTGAAAAATATTTCTTTCAGAGATAAAAAACTGTCTTTCAAAAACATTTACTTTGCCCCATTAATTGGTCAGCTATCGTTGATAATTTTTTTTTTGGGAAATCAAAAACCAATTACTTTGCTTGAGGGCAGACAAAACTCAAGTGTGGGGGAATTGATAACACCAATATTGCATAATTTTTATAAGGATATTAAAATGTGATTTGAATAATTATTGAATATTATCAATTGAAATCCACTCTCTTTTAATCTAAATTGTGCAGAAATGGAAAATTAGGCAATATGGTGGTTAAATACAATTTGGGCTTGAAATAGGCCCAGAATGCTAAGCACGGCATTCGCATGATATAATGAAGCATGTTCATGCTTACCTGAAGCAGCAATTAACCACGAGCGCGCCTCGCGCACGTCGATGCGCTCCCGAGATAGCTGGTTGGTATTTTAATTATATCTGGAGCTGTAGTTATCAGATTAAGGCGTTCTTGGTGGCGTTGGAAAGCATAAGAATTTCCTACAACTTTGTCACAAATTGGATGGACTCTAACATGAAGCACGACCTCTTCATCATGAAGCACAACTGTGCTCAACCAAAAATATCAGAAAATCATGTCGGCAAGGTCGATGACGCGTAGACAGGCTGTAAAGGGAGCACGGCCGTAGTGCTGAACCCAAATTTTTGCCTATAAAAGGAACGCTCAGCAAAACATTTGAAGGTTCCCTGGGATTGATTCTCTCCCAATTCTCTTCTTCTCTTGTAATCTTATAGTTTTATTTTGTTGTTTTCTTATATTATGTTGTGTAACTAATCTCGTCACTGAGGTGATGGGGAATCTTTTACTATGCCTGTAATCTTAATCTAATTTATAAATATGAATTTTTAATTCTTATGATTAAATTATTCCTGGTAAATTTATTCTATAAGAATTGGCCATTCTTTACTTGGTTATTAATTGTGTGGTGACCGAACCTTCAACTAGTAATGAAACTCTAGGATTAATTGAATCTGTATGCTTTGAATGACCAAACAAAGTGTGTTCATTTTCAGTCGGTCATTGAATTGATAAGTCTATTGATGTTTTATGCTCTTTCTATTTACTTGCTTTGAATGACCAAACAAAGCGATAAATTAGGAGAAAGATTGTTAACATTGCATGACCAAACTGTGTTAATAGCTTTTGAATAGATGATTGGTAATCAATAAGGATATTTTCTCAGCTCTATTTGTGAATTGATTAAGTGAAAAGGTATTAGTATAAAGTGAACCCAGAACCTCAGTAACTCCATAAATCATAGTATTTGTTCTTATTCCATTTTCTCTTTTCACTTTTAATCAAATTTCACCTCGAACCATTTGTCCAAATAACAAATTAATCTAAGTAGAACGGTAATCATTCCAATTCCCTGTGGAGACGATAATCTTTTATACTATAACTTGACGTGATCGTATATTTGCAATTTTGACGCAACAACTTGGAATGGGGAATACATATCCCGACCAGTTTGGTTGCAACAATCTTCACAAGGGGACCATCAATGTCCTTCTTCCTATCCACCTTGCCATGATTCAACGATGTATTTCACGAATGTGAACCCTAACCTGGATTAGGTTGTAAATTAAGTGTGATGGTAATAAGAGCCCAAACCCAGACGGGTTCCATTTTAATTTCATCAAAGCAAATTGGGAGTTACTAAAGGATGAGCTTCTGGATTTTGATTTGGAATTTCAGACCAATGCTTGCCTTCCTAAGGCCATCACGACATCGTTTGTAGCCTTCATTCCTAAAACTAACAACCCGAAGTCCTTGAAGGAATATAGACCTATATCATTAATAGGCTGCGTGTATAAGGTCATTGCCAAGCTTCTTGCTTCTAGGTTCAAGTTGGTTTTAGGAAGTGTTATTTCACCTTGCCAAACCGCATTTCTTCCTAACAGATAGATTCTGGATGGCGTTCTTATCGCCAACGAGATGATTGATTTGATTAAGAGAAGGAAAGAGCAATGATTGTTTCTCAAAGTTGATTTTGAGAAAGCATACGACTCAGTGGATTGGGACTACTTGGATTGTATGATGACAAGAATGGGTCTGTCTTTTACTTGGAGAAGGTGGATGCGTGCATGTATAAGGTCTAGTTTAATGTCGATACTTATGAATGGTAGCCCTACGGCTGATTTTTCTATGCACCGGGGATTGAGACAAGGTGACCCTTTAGCCACTTTTTTTTGTTCTTAATAGCTGCTGAGGGGGTTGACTAGATTGGCCAATAGAGCGGTAGAACTTGGGATCCTTAAAGAATACAAGGCATTTTCTGATGTATCCTTTCCAATACTGCAGTACGCGGATGGTAAGATCATCTCAGGTGAACCCACGTGGGATAATCTATGGTGTATTAAGTCTATTTTGAGGGGCTTTGAATTGGCGACTGGTTTACTTGTTAATTTCTCCAAAAGTAGTCTATTTGGTATTAATGTGGAAGAAAGGTTTTTGCATGCGATAACTAGTTTCTTATCTTGCGGTTCGAGTTCCATCCCTTTTAAATTTCTTGGTATCCCTATAGGGGCGAATATGAGGAGATGTGATACATGGAAACCAGTGGTGGAGCTGATGCAGAAAAGGTCAGCTTCCTGGAAATATGGACATCTTTCTATTGGTGGTAGGGTTACTTTGATCAATTCGGTATTATCTGCTTTGCCAGTGTATTTCTTTTCTCTGTTTAAGGCCCCTAAAAACATGTTAAAATTCTCACTAGTTTACAGCGGAATTTTTTATGGGGTGGCTTTGGCGATAATCAAAAAACAAGTTGGGTTAGTTGGGAAGATGTATTCAAACCTAAGGAGATGGGAGGGTCGGGAGTGAAAAATCTTGAGATCTTTAACATTAGCCTTCTCACCAAATGGAAGTGGCATTGTACTCAAGATCGTGGGGCTTCATGGTTCAGATTTTTATCCCTAAAATATGGGTCTTTGGAGAAAGTGTTGCTGGATGGAGAAATAACTCATAGACATGCTTCACTTTGGGGGAAAGATTTGGTATTCTTACACCCAGTTTGTTTTGAAGAATCTGTCAGAATTAAATTGGGTAAGGGTGATATTGTAAGATTTTGGGAGGATAGGTGGTTGGGCTCTAGCTCCCTAAAATTAACATTCCCTTCACTGTACTGCCTTGCTGCTAATAAAAATGCTTCAGTGGCTGAATCTGGTTTTTGGGTAGCAGGAAATTGGTCGTGGTCTTGGGAGTGGTGTCGGCAATTGAATGAGGAGGAGAGGGGTTTGGTGACTGATGCAACAACCCTTCTCTCTAGGATTTATCCTAAGGAGGCTGAATACGATGTATGGGTTTGGCAGCATAATAATTCAGGTATTTTTTCGGTTAAATCAATTTTTCTGCATATCATTTCGGGGGCTGGTGTGCAGACTATAAACCAGAATTTTTCCAAGGCTGTTAGAGCATTATGGATGTCTTCTGTTGGTTGTATTGGTATGGAGACTTTTATTAGAAAGGTTGCCAACCAGGGATGCATTATTACGGCGCGGGATTATCCCAGCTAATCATAATTGCTGCTGTGTTTTCTGTTTTAATCATGATGAATCGGTTAGTCATGTGTTCTTTTCATGCCTGTTTGCTTATAATGTTTGGAGATCTATATTTGCATGGCTTGGGTTGCAAGGTGTATGGCATTGCGAAGAGATTGAAAACTTCGTGCAACACAATCTGCAGTGTAAACGAAAATACAGTAGGAAAGTTAAGCATCTCTTTTGGTGTGCGGTGGTTTGGTGCCTTTGTATGTTGCGTAATAGAATTATGTTTAGAGGAGGAGTGGCTGAACATTCTGCTATTGTTTCTCAGGTTAAGTTGGTTTCTTGGGGTTAGTTTATGGCAAGGGTAGGAAGAAATTCACTTTGGACTTTTTCTGAGTGGTGTATGCATTCCTTGGGTTGTGTTGATAGTTTGATGTAAATCTATTATCTTGTTTCAGGTTTGTGTACCCCTTGTACTCTCATTTTAATAAAAAAACTCTTATAAAAAAAAAGACTTCTACCCCTCTAAAATTAACTTTGAAAAATAAAAAACATTTTGTTACTTGCTATACGTGGTCATCAACTGGAGTTGACCTACTTTTAGAAACACCGTATTAGAGACACCCTAGTTTTATATAATTAAAAATTTTAGCACTCGCACATTAATACCTCAATAAATTAATTATAGGTACTAATATTTCAAAAAAAGAAACCTATTTTTTATGTACAAAATTTATTAAAAATTTAAGTTTAGATAACTAACAAAAATAATAACGGTTACCCAACAATATGGATAAAAAAACAAATAAGTAAAAAATCTAAATAAAACCTACGATCCAAATTATTAAGTGTTTGTTTGGATATACAATTTAATTAAGCATTTACTCAACAATCACTTATCATATGAGAGCTTATGTATTTATAAAAAAATTATGAGAGCTTATATATAAGTTGTTTCTGTAAATTGAGAGGGAATGCTGGTAAACTCTGCATAAGTTGAAAACAACTTATGATCATAAATTATCTTGAGAAGCTTATAAAAATAAGTCTGAAATAGCCTATGACATATCATAAGTTGCGTTCACAAGCTCTTTAAAACACTTGTGCATGTATTTATGTCATAAGATATACTCAAATAAGCTATTAGTATTACAAACACCCCTTATTTACAAAGACAATAGCACAACTCAGGTGTGCCATCGGGTTATCACGGTATCGAATGATTGGAACCAAGCAGTGGCATTTTCTTGAATGAGGGAGCCAAATAGTTATGTACTTGCAGGCGTAGTGGTTTGTTCCAAATGCTTTACATGCATGAATGTGGTTCAAAACTTGTATAGAGACTTTTTTGCGTGAAAAAATTACAGTGGACATTAAAAAACCACAAAAAAACTAGTGTAGGATTCTCACCAAAGTTTGCTAGTCGCAGGAACAAGCTTGGCCGCTTTGCCAACATAAGCATATGAAATTATATTGTAAGCAGATATATATAATTGTTGACTGGAATATAACTTAGTCGTTGATCGGCTAACTCCACAACAGTGATTCCCTTTTCTTCAAGTGATTACGCCAAGGAAGGAACTCTGTTCCTCAGCTATGGGTCCCTTAACTCACTCCAGAAAGGGTTAAGTAAGTGAACTAAAGTAAAAACGGGAACGTAAAGGTAAACATAAAGTGCGATTGAGTGAAAATAAGTTGTTTGTATTGATTGATGTGTCTAAAAATTATGTACAACTTGGGTATTTATAGTAACAACTAAGAACTATCCCTATTTGCCACGTTCAGCTGGCTAACAATGATAAACTCCTAGTTGACAGTTATTCGGCTGAGAGGTGCCATGTTCCACTAACCACGTTCCTAAAATCTAGGCGCATTATCTCTTCATGGCCACGTCCTCAGCCAACGTCTCTTTCAGTGTAGATCTTATCCTCTGTTCCCTTGCTTAGCTCCTAAAAACTTGGAGATAATCTTGAATTTAACTAATTTTGAATTTAAATCAATTCAAGAACCTGACCCAGGGAATGACTGCACGCTAGCCCAATAGGCCCAATATCTTCGTATTAATCCAATAAGCCAAGGCCCTTGTCTAGCTCTTAGTTTCCTGCTTTCAGCTTTGTTAGCTGCAAATTCGGCTAACCTGTGGATCGGCTGACCTCTAATCGACTAATTTCCTTCCATCGGCTACTGTTGTGATTCAGCTGATACTTAGGAATATTTTGGGTGTAAACAATTGCCCCCTACGTTGCTTTAGCTGTAAACCTTTAAGTTTAGGCTAATGCAACGTAATGATGACTGTCAAATCGCCACCCTAATCATAAATGCCAAGTTATCCATTTGTAACAACCTTTTAAATGTGCAACGGCTAACTCTATCTCATCCGATTAACTCGCAACAACCCTATCAACAGTGATCAACACTTCCTTTAAATATTCCCCAGCCGAATTACCCTAATTACTTTTCTGAAATCACATTCGTCCTGTAGCTTTACCCTCTTCACTGCGACAGGAAAAGAAGTCTCAGTTCCAAGCCTCTTATCAAGCTCTTGAGGCGGAATGCCAAGAGGCCTTGGCTCAATAAAATACCATAGATGATCGGCTGGTCGTTTTAACAGTTGCATTGGATCAAATAAAGAAGGAAATGGGAGAGCTGGGGCCCAAATCAACAACATTAACACATAAACTGGACTCCTTTTCTGACCAACGAGTTGCCTTGTACACTTAATCTTCTTCATCAGACAGTGAAATAGCAGTGCTCTTTGCACAGAAGACTGGTTTGGAAAAGGATATGAGGATTAGAGGTGATGGCTTAGCTGGGGCCAACAGGACATGGGACTCCTTCAAACAGCAGCTAGAGGAGTCTAAGAGGAAAGAAGTTCCTGCTGCAGCTGATACTTCAACCACTCAGCAAGGCGAGTCCATTGACCCTGTTGTGCCTATTGCAGAGGCCATAGCTGATCCTACCTACAAGTGTTGGAATCAAGAGGATTCAGAAACAATAACCCTTTAATTGTTTTGATGATAACAAAAGATTAAGAGAACAATTTATTCTCTAACATGGTTATAAGTGTGCAGAAAGTATTTATATTCAGAAGAATTCTGCTTGTAAGACTTAGTGAAATCTTGAATTTCACTGGAAAGCCCGGCCTGCCTGGTTCTTGGCACATAGAATCTGTTTGGTCAACGCCTGGTGTAAGTCAACGACTCTGTAGATCGCCTAAGAGACTACACTGTTTGGTCAACGCCTGGTGTAAGTCAACGACTCGTAGATCGATCTAAGAGACTACACTCTGTTTGGTCAACGCCTGGTGTAAGTCAACGACTCGTAGATCGATCTAAGAAACTACACTCTGTTTGGTCAACGCTCTGGTGTAAGTCAGCGACTCGGTAGATCGTCTAAGAGACTACACTGTTTAGTCAACGCCTGGTCTTGATCAACACTCAACAGTTGTGTTATATGTGCTCCATGATAGACTTAGTGCTTTCCTACACGATTCTCATTTGATAGTCCATTAAATTCTACACACAAGAATCGGTGATCTGTGAAGCTCGGCCTGATAGTAAAATTCAAGTACCTTGTTATACGAGGTATCTTTAGACAAGAAGAATGTCAAAGGATTAAATCATCAAGGAAACTTGTGCTTGAAGTGTCTATATTTTTGAAAAGCTCACTAAGGACAAAGTTACCGACATTGTGTATAATACTCGAATGCTTTTCGCCTTGAAAGCGACGTATCCTGCAAAGCCGAAATTCAAGGATCCGAACTTTGACTTTGGACAAAATTTGGACAAAAAGAAACGCGTTGTGCGGACAAAAAGAGACGTTGTGTCACAACGGCACTTTTTCAACCCTAGCTATATATCCTACCTCATACATCAAGTAAAAATTATTAAGTTTTCAACAAACGATTTTCAACACGCTTGCACGCAATCTAGCAACTTGAATATTTTTCCGAGTAAAGGAGAGCATCAACATCTATCTTCTCAAACACTACCCAATCAAGAGACAAAGTGAGCAATCAAGAATTCATCCAAGTCTCTCGAGATCGTTGAACAAGGCACTTCTTGTTTTATTCTTTCTTTTAAGAAAGTTATTTTGTGCTAAAAGTATTTTCATTGTAAATTCTCTCAAGAGAGTTATCTCTATATTGTTTCAAAAACTCTTATTTGATTCTCAGATTTAGCCCAAGAAGGGTCAGTATACCTTAGAGGCTCAACTGCATCGAAGTCGTTTCTAAGAAGTTGTGAGTATAGCCAGTTAGCGTAAATATACTCTCAAGTGTAATCGGTTGATTATAGTGGAGAAATCCTTCAAGTGAGTGAAGGGACTAGACGTAGCTATCGTGTGATAGTGAACTAGTATAAATCACTGTGTCTCTTTCTTCTCTCTACTCTTTATTCCTTGCACAGTTTACTCAATAGTTATTTTTCATAAACATTTGTATTTGCGAAAAAGTTTTTAAAACCCAATTCAAACCCCCCTTTCTTGTGTTTTGCCACGCTCAATTGGTACCAGAGCTCGGCCTCTTGGTTGAGCACTTAACAAAGGTGAGAGGAAAAGATCCTATACTATCCTATGGCAAGCAACGAACCCGGTGGTCATGTTAACCGCCCCTTTGTTCATCGGATCTAACTATGACTACTGGAAAGATAAAGTGAAAAACTTTTTCAATCTCAACAGTTTGAACTTTGGGATATGGTTCTAAACAAGACATCAACGATTGACTCAAAAGAAATCCTATTCCTAGAGTCTTGGACCGATGATCATAAAAAGGAATATACCTTGCACCAAAAAGCAAGATACTTTCTTGTATGTGCTATCTCTGAAAAAGAGTATGAGAAATGTGGCAATAACAAAGATCGCTAAAGAAATTTGGGACTCACCGCTTTAGCCTATGAGGGTACTTTCCAGTACAAGAAACCAAGGCTAATATCTTGGTTAGACAATATGAACTCTTCAAGATGGAAGAGGATGAAAGCATCGAGACTATGTTTGGAAGATTTCAAACATTAGTTCATGGCTTGAAGGTTCTCAAGAAAAGCTATACCATCACGACCATGTTAAGAAAATCTTGAGAAGTCTCGCCAAAGAGATGGAGACCCAAAGTCACGGCTTATTCAAGAAGCCAAGGACTTGAATGAATTACGTCTTGAAGATCTCTTGAGTTCTCTAAGAGCTCACGAGCTTGAGCTTGATGAAGAAGAACCTCCCAAGAAAGCAAAGACCATTTCTCTGAAAACTTCAAACAAAGCATCTACTTCCAAAGCTCTCCAAGCCGAGCTTGAAATCAAGAAGCTTCATCCGATGAGAGTGATGAAGATATCGATGATGAAATCTCCTTATTTCAAGGAAGATTCAGCGCATGATGAAAAGCAAAGGAAGGTTCAGAAAGAAGTTCCACAAAAGGGACTCACGGGAAAGACAAGATTCAAAGGAAAAGAAGGACTTCAAGGACAAGAGCCAAGTGACTTGCTATGAGTGCAAGAAGCTTGGTCACTACAAGTCTGAGTGCCCACAACTTGAGAAATCAAGGAAAGGTGGCTTCAAAGGCAAGAAGAAGAAAGGTCTCATGGCTACATGGGATGATTCAGATTCATCATCTTCTGAGGATGATGAGGAACAAGCAAACATGGCTCTCATGGCTACCATAGGCTCAGACAGTGAAGAAGAAGATAAAGAGGTAGATTCTAACACATCTTCTAATATTCAAATAGCTTTTGATGAACTGTTAGATGAGTCCTCAAAGCTCAACAATGAGTACAAATCTTTGAAAAAGAAATTCTTAAAACTCTCTAAAGAATTTCAAATACTCACTGAGGAGAATGAGAAACTCAAAACTGAAAACCACCATTTGGTGAGTAACAGTTTTAACAGTAAGAATAAGGTTGAATGCAACTCTTCAAAATATGAAGAGGGATTTCAAAGATTTCTTGCTGAATGTGTCACACGAAGCAAACAAGCATCTATGATCTGGGGAGTAAGTCAAAATGGTAAAAAGGGTCTTGGTTATAACCCTGAAGAACCAACTTTTTAAAACACCACTTTGAAAACCAAAGACTCCAACAATCACAGTGACTGTTTACTTTGTACTTTCTGCAATAAGAAAGGGCACATTAGGAGTACTTGTTATGAACTAAAAAACAAGAAGGACACGTCTCCTTCTAGGACTAACAAAAGAGGACCCAAAAAGATTTGGGTACCTAAGGATAAAATTATATATGTTGCGTTTGCTTAGCAACAGAGTTACTACACAGTCCTGGTACTTGGGCGATGGTCGCTCACGTCAAATGACGGGAGAAAGGCGTATGTTCCAAGAACTCCATCATGAAGAAGGTGGAAATGTTGGTTTGGAGGAAATCGAAAAGGTAAAATCATTGGAAGTGGAAAAGTTGGTAAGAGCTTTCTTCCTTCCATTGATAATGTATTATTAGTGGATGGCTTGAAGCATAACCTACTAAGTATAAGTCAATTATGCGATAGTGGTTATGATGTTGCCTTTAATGACACATCATGTATAGTCAAAAGCAAGAAAGATGGATCTATTCTTTTCAAGGCAAAGAGAAAAATAATATTTACAAAATTAAACTTTACGAGTTGGCAAATCAAAATGTAAAATGTTTTTGTCAATTGATGAAGAGCAATGGACTTGGCACAAAAGATTGGGTCATGCCACTTGAGGTTAATCTCAAAGCTTAACAAGAAAGGACTTGTTAGAGGCCTACCAAATCTTAAGTATCAATCGATGCTCTTTGTGAAGCATGTCAAAAAAGGAAACAAACGAAATCTTCTTTTAATTCCAAAAATATTGTTTCCACCTCAAGGCCACTTGAGCTTTTACATTTAGATTTATTTGGACCAACCAATCGCTCTCTGTCTGGAAAGAAATATGGTCTAGTCATTGTCGATGACTATACTAGATGGACATGGGTAAAATTCTTAACCCACAAGGATGAGTCTTTTACAGTGTTTTCTGTATTCTGCAAACAAGTGCAAAATGAAAAAGGCTTTTGTATTACTACTATTAGAAGTGATCATGGTGGTGAATTTGAAAATGAATTATTTCAAAAATTCTGTGAAAAACATGGCATCTCTCACAATTTTTCATCCCCTAGAACACCACAACAAAATGGTGTTGTAGAAAGGAAAAATAGATCTTTGCAAGAAATGGCCAGAACCATGATTCACGAAACTAATGTTGCAAAGCACTTTTGGGCAGAAGCAGTAAACACTGCATGCTATATTCAAAATAGAATCTATATTAGACCTATCTTGAATAAGACTCCTTATGAATTTTGGAAAGGAAGAAAACCCAACATTTCATATTTTCATCAATTTGGGTGTGACTGCTTTGTTCTCAATACAAAGGACAGTCTAGGAAAATTTGATTCTAAATCACAAAGCTATCTTTTTGGATATTCTGAACGCTCTAAAGCATACAGAATATACAACAAAGAAACATTAATTGTTGATGAGTCAATACATGTGAAATTTGATGATAAGAAGCCTGATAATGACACGTCGAGCTAAATGAAGCTTTTGCAGATTTACAAATTTGTAAGGGAACAAAAGCTGATGTCACAGGGGCTGACTCTGATGATGGCTCTGTCGCTGACTCTGGTGAAAGAGGAATATCCATAACAGACTGGAAGTTCAAACATGATCACCCAAAGGACCAAATAATTGGTGAACCGAAGTGATAGAGTTAGAACAAGATCCTCTCTTAGAGATCATGCTGATTTGGCACTTCTATCAGAGATAGAGCCAAAATCTATTGATGAAGCTCTAACTGATGATGGATGGATTATTGCTATGCAAGAAGAGCTCAATCAATTTCAGAGGAATGATGTGTGGAAGCTTGTGCCTCCTCCAGGAGAATAAGCTAGCAATTGGAACCAAGTGGGTCTTGAAACAAACTTGATGAAGATGGTAAAGTGGTAAGAAACAAGGCTAGACTTGTTGCTCAAGGGTATTCACAAGAGGAAGGTATTGACTACACTGAAACTTTCGCTCTGTAGCTAGACTTGAAGCCATTAGAATTTTGTTGTCATTTCTTTGCACATCATGGCATTACTTTGTACCAAATGGATGTAAAAAGTGCATTTTTAAATGGTTTCATAAATGAGGAAGTGTTTGTGAAACAACCACCTGGTTTTGAAGATACTGAGTTTCTGAACATGTCTTCAAACTTAAAAAGGCACTTTATGGTCTCAAACAAGCTCCTAGAGCCTGGTATGACAGATTAAGTTCCTTTTTAATGTCAAATGATTTTGAAAGAGGACAGTGGACACTACACTATTTAGAAAATCATCTAAAAAGCATTTCATTATAGTTCAAATATATGTGGATGATATTATCTTTGGTGCTACTAATGAGTCTCTTTGTAAGGAGTTTTCTAAGCTTATGCAGAGCAATTTGAGATGAGTATGATGGGAGAATTAAAATTCTTCCTTGGTATTCAAATCAAGCAATGTCAAGATGGAACTTATATTCATCGGACTAAATATGTGAAAGAAGCTGGCGAAGAAGTTCAAGCTAGAGGAAACCAAACCTATGAGCACACCAATGCATCCAACATGTGCTCTTGGCAAAGATGAATCAAGTAAAAAGGTAGACCAAAAGGTATATAGAGGTATGATTGGTTCACTCCTTTATCTCACAAATTTCAAGGCCTGGATATTATGTTTAGTGTGTGCTTATGTGCAAGATTTCAATCGATCCTAGAGAATCTCACTTAATCAAGCGGTTAAAAGGATATTAAGGTATCTTAAAGGAACTACTATTCTTGCTTTGCTTTCTAAGAACTCAGATAATTACAAGTTAGTAGGTTTACGTGATGCTTTGACTTTCTTTGGAGACAAATTGAAAGGAAAAGCACAAGTGGTGGCTGCCAATTTCTTGGAGCAAATCTTGTCTCTTGGTCCAAAGAAAAGACAAAGCACAATTGCACTATCCACAGCAGGCGAGTACATATCTCGCTTCAAGTCGTAGCTCACAACTACTTTGGATGAAGTATCAACTTGAGGACTATCAGTTAAAGAGAGTAAAATCCTATATACCGTGATAATACTTCGCTATATGCTTGACTAAAAACCCTATTTTGCATTCTCGAGCCAAACATATTGAAATTAAACATCATTTTATTAGAGACTATGTTGAAAGGGATTCTTGAAATTAAATTTATTGATCGACCATCAATGGCGGAACATCTTTACAAAACCCCTAGCTGAAGATAGATTCAACTTTATAAGAAAGAACTTGAATTTCCTTCTTATAAAGGAATAGGTGTTTGATCTGAATTTAGTTGACTCTGTCTGACTAAGTTGACTCTGTTTGAATTTAGTTGACTCTGTTTGACTAAGTTGATTCTTTAAATCTGATTGACTCTGTTTGACTATGTTGACTCTGTTTGAATAAAGTTGACTCTGGTTGAATAAAGTTGACTCTGTTTAATGTGTTTGACTTGTTGACTCTGCGTGAGTGTGTTGGCTATGTCGTAGTTAAATCTGTTGATTCTGTTGATTATCTTATCTCGTTATATTCTTTTCATTAACTGTTCGTATGATCATTGCATAGCTGTCTCTAGGAATCTTAAGTACACGTGTCTCTCTGAGACTGGTTGATGCGTTAGTGAGTGACATTTGCTTTTACTGAGTCATAATTGATTTTACTGCGCAATGACAGTTTTACTGCGCCTTTTCAATTTTGACAGTTACTCTTTTGGAAAAGACAAATTTATTTTAATTCATTTCGAAAACTGGCGTATGGTGCTTAAACTTCTCGAACACGTTTATAACCCACTCACTCACATCACTCACTACCCACTCTATCTCTCAAAGAGAAGTCTACACATTTCAGAACCCTAAACCCCTTTCATCTTCGCACTCTGTGTTTCTCCGATTTCAAAAATGGCTGCTCCACAACAACCACTGAAAGTTCAAGTTCCTGAAGAAGAGCGTAGGGTAACGCTGGAAAATCTTCAACCCTCTGACCTCAAGGTGTTGGTGGAACACGAAGTAAGGTTTGAGGATATGGCAAATGAAGGATACGACTTCCGAGCAGACTTCATTGACATGGGGATAATGGATTTCTTCTACATGAACAACTCAGTCTATGAGAATCTGGTGAAGGAGTTACGGACTTATGCTTGGAGTAAAGATAAGACCATTACGAGTCATGTTTAAAGCGGCGCATTGTGGTCACTCGGGACCTAATTGCGGAAATCACCCATTGCCCTAATGATGGAGCGGTTGAAACCATTGGTTGGGAAAAGGATCTTTGGTGGTCGGGATGTCGTGAATGAAACCATCTATGAGAAGCTTGGAGGACCAAGGCGATGGACATGAAGAAACGAGGTTTCGAGCAATCGCTCGTAATCATCATGAACCGCTTGGTGCCAAAATCGCTCTGTGGATACCGGCCCGGTACCCACAAGTTCATAATGTGGAATTATGAACTCAAAGCAAAAATCAACCTTCCACAGATAATTTTTGAACATCTGAAGAGACTTAATGTACTCCAGAAAAGGGAAATATATGAATATCCCTTATGGAAAGCTGTTGTCAGCAATTATGGAGAACCAAGGTCTTATAAATCTTCTTCAAGGTCTCAACACCTTGGAAGCAGGGCTTGCCCTGAAAACGATGGTGATTCCTATTCTCTCTTCAGACAATCTAAGGAGAATGGGACTCCTTTCCAAGAAGGCTATTGCTGCAATTCAACAAGGTGAAGAAGGAGCAAGGAAGAAAGTTGTGAAGAAGGGGAAGAAGATTGTGGTTGACTCTGGTGTCTCTACTGGACCAACCAGAAGGGTCACTCGAAGCACAGGCATTCACATTGCCTCAGAACCCCCTCAGCTCACTCTCCCTGTGAGACCTACATGCATGCCCTCTATGCTTACAGAGGAAGAAGAAGAGAAGAAACTGGAGATTGATCAAATGATAAAGGAAAGGTTAGAGGAAACACGACTATATCATGAAGCAAGCTTGGCTGCCAGGCCTTGTCTGCGTGAAACCTTTGCACCTCCGATTCGTGCTCCTACCTCTCGACCACTAGAGTGGCTATTCCTCTTTGAGCCCCTCTGTTGATCCTGCTCGAAGCCACCCCTGAAAGGATACACAAGGTTGGAGATGCCTGCTGCAAAAAGGAAGAAGGCACTTGATAAGGTAGTTGATTTATATGATACTACTTATCAACTGCAGTTCTGTTCTGTTGCTTCTACGATTGTTGAACCCTCCATCACAATCCTTGCCCAAACCTAAACCCCAACTGCCTCTGCACTCCAAACCAACACCTACCAAAAAGCCTTTGCCGTCTTTACCCTCGGACTCATCTTCATCGATGAAGATGATGTTGCTCCCTCGAGGACTAGACAAAGACCTCAACCACAGTTCAAATTCCCTATATTGAACCTTTAGCCTCTTTACCTCCAGATTCCACTATACCTCAAACCCAAACACCTTCACCACCTAAATCACCACCCAAACCAGCTTCTCCACCTAGAACCGCTTCACCCCCTCACCAACAACCAGACCTCAACATACCATGTGAGATCGAGTCCATTTCGAGGAACCTGAATCTGAGTCGAGGTTCAAGAGTCTTCCTCTCTTGAATCTCGCAATATGATTGTGTGTGAACCTCACCCTCTTCGCATGTTGCAACCTCTCCCTGACTCCTCTTTCACACTTCCCATAATGGTCCCCTTCATGTCTCAACTGTTCTCTCCTCCAAATTCTCCTCTCCGGGAAGAACCAGAATGCTGCGTAACTCCCGGGATGATGCTGATGATCTCTCTCTTGAGCCTCTGCCACTTCTTCTCATCGCACCCTGGACCCTTCCGAGCCTGGTCTTCGGAACCAAGAATTATGCCCAACGTTCTTCCCAATTTAATTGGTAGCATTGAGTACTTCAAAGTGAAAGATTCAGGGAATCTCGTTTCGGGTTTCCTTGGAAACGACATTTGATGAAGTAATCAATGATCTTCTTTGAAGAAGATCGGTATGAGAACCGGGTGTCTGTGAACACTTGGTTTGACAAGCACAAAAAGAGCAAGAAGAAAGAAATGGAGATGGCATCTTTGCTCGACATGGAGAGTTCCTCCAAGAGAAGAGGTCACCGTTGTTTGGGAACCGTAACTCGCACCTCCTCCTCGTCCTCCTACTCCTCCAAGAGAACACCAGAACTCCACCACCGCACACAATGCTATGGTTGCATCTACTGGATCGGCTTCACATGACAGTCAATCTGTAGTTGTGCCAAAAGAAGTTTTTGATAAATTTGGTTGAAGAAAGCAGCGATTGAAGATTTATGGAATCTATCGATCAAAGGTGGAAGCCTCGGAAAAGAAGCAAGATTTGATGACTACTCTGCTGCGGCAAATTTTGGAGAGGATGGAGCAACCCTAGAAAACCTTAGGATTTTTACTTTTAGTTTTCTCCCTTTGATAGATTTGCTTTGAGTTTGTTAACTCTGTTTTATTTCTAATGAAATTTATGACACTTGAAGTTTTCTCTTTATCTTTCTTTATACTGCTTTGACTGTGATGTTCTTTATTTCTGTCTTAATCTTTTTGTCTCGATGACAAAAGGGAGAAAGAATATAGAGAGTATAAAGCAATTGATGAACCTAGTGTATCAACCAAGTGTCATCATGCATACATTATGTGTTCTGATTAATATATTCTGTATGCTCTGAAACTTATATCTTTGTAATATCTCATGCTCTGTTACACTTAGAAATATTTATATATGCTTAATTCAGGGGAGCCTCAAATCATCTGAATAAATATTTTTTATAAAGAAAAATTGTTCATCAATATATGTATTTGTCATCATCAAAAAGGGAGATTGTTGGAATCAAGAGGATTGAAACAATAACCCTTTAATTGTTTTGATGATAACAAAGATTAAGAGAACAATTTATTCTCTAACATGGTTATAAGTGTGCAGAAAGTATTTATATTCGTAAGAATTCGCTTGAAGACTTAGTGAAATCTTGAATTTCACTCTGGAAAGCTTGACTCTGGCTCACGGTTCTTGGCACATAGAATCTGTTTGGTCAGCGCTGGTGTAAGTCAACGACTACGGTAGATCGATCTAAGAGACTACACTGTTTGGTCAACGCCTGGTGTAAGTCAGCGACTACTGGTAGATCGCCTAAGAGACTACACTGTTTGGTCAACGCCTGGTGTAAGTCAGCGACTACGGTAGATCGATCTAAGAAACTACACTCTGTTTGGTCAACGCTCTGGTGTAAGTCAGCGACTACGGTAGATCGATCTAAGAGACTACACTCTGTTTAGTCAACGCTCTGGTCTTCAGTCAACACTCAACAGATTGTGTTATATGTGCTCCATGATAGACTTAGTGCTTTCCTACACGATTCTGTCATTTGATAGTCCATTAAATTCTACACACAAGAATCTGGTGATCTGTGAAGCTCAGTTCTGATAGTAAAATTCAAGTACCTTGTTATACGAGGTATCTTTAGACAAGAAGAATGTCAAAGGATTAAATCATCAAGGAAACTTGTGCTTGAAGTGTCTATATTTTTTGAAAAGCTCACTAAGGACAAAGTTACTGACATTGTGTATCATACTCAGAATGCTTTTCGTCTTGAAAGCGACGTATCCTGCAAAAGCCGAAATTCAAGGATCTGAACTTTGACTTTGGACAAAATTTGGACAAAAAGAAACGTTGTGCGGACAAAAAGAGACGTTGTGTCACAACGGCACTTTTTCAACCCTAGCTATATATCCTACCTCATACACTGAAGTAAAAATTATTAAGTTTTCAACAAACGATTTTCAACACAGTTGTACGCAATCTAGCAACTTGAATATTTTTCTGAGTAGTGAGAGCATCAACATCTATCTTCTCAAACACTACCCAATCAAGAGACAGTGAGCAATCAAGAATCCATCCAAGTCTCTGAGATCGTTGAACAAGACACTTACTGTTTTATTCTTTCTTTTAAGAAAGTTATTTTGTGCTAAAAGTATTTTCATTGTAAATTCTCTCTGAAGAGAGTTATCTCTATATTGTTTCAAAAACTCTTATTTGATTCTCAGACTTAGCCCAAAGAAGGGTCAGATACCTTAGAGGCTCAACTGCATCGAAGTCGTTTCTAAGAAGTTGTGAGTATAGCCAGTTGGCAGAAATATACTCTCAAGTGTAATCGGTTGATTATAGTGGAGAAATCCTTCAAGTGAGTGAAGGGACTAGACGTAGCTATCAGGTGATAGTGAACTAGTATAAATCATTGTGTCTCTTTCTTCTCTCTACTCTTTATTCCTTGCACAGTTTACTCAATAGTTATTTTTCATAAACATTTGTATTTGCGAAAAAGTTTTTAAAAACCCAATTCAAACCCCCCCTTTCTTGTGTTTTGCCACGTTCAACAAGTGGCTGCCCCTTCGGCTACAGGAGAGCCTTCTGCAACTCCTGACCCTTCAACAGCTGAATAAGGCTCAGAGCATACTGGAGAAACTGCAGGTGGTTCACCTGATGTAGCTGCTGCCTAGCCTTTTTACAGCTTTCTTTTACTTTTTATTTTTTTGTTTAAGTATTTTGGGCTAGGTGGCCGGCCTGTGGTCACCAATGACATTATCTTTTTTTTTTCCAAAGCAATTTTCTTCATTCCTCCAATATGCCTTGCCATATAGTAGGATAGTATCTCTTAAGATATTTTCCATTGATTCTTCTGTTTAATTCTTCGTCTTGCATGTTAACTAGCCGATAAGTACCACCATGGTAAGCCACTAACAATAAATGGCCCTTCCCAGTTTGGTGACCATTTCCTAAACTTAGGATCTTTAATCTCAATAGGTAATATGGTTTTTCAAACAAGGTCCCCTTCAACAAACCTCTTTGCTTTCACATGCTTGTTGTAGGCTCTGGCCATTTTCTACTTGCTGCGTTCAATTCTGTTCAAAGCCATGAGTCGATTGTTAACACACCAATTTGTCTATATTTATAGGGCATTTTTAGTATCTAATTATACCATTTTGCACTAATTAATGCACAAAGGCACTCATTTATGTCTTATTATGCAAAATTATCATGAAGACACCACTCGGAGCAAAAGATGCAAAAAAGGACAAAAAATTGGCTAGTTTTAGAGAGTTTTAGCACTACTGGACAAGCGGTATGGCCTGACCTACCAATGGTACAGTCGTACCTAGAGAAGAACCTTAGTAGGGGCGTACCCCCTCAGTCTGTACCACCTGACGCCGATAAAATAGTCGATGCGGTAGTGCCAAAGCGATCTGTTAGTACCTGAGTGATGTCGAGGGTAACGCACGCATGGGTGCGGTCGGCGTCATCAACGGCTCGATGCGGTAGTGTGTATATGCGATGCGGTACTGCCAGATCCCTGATCGATCACGATTTGAAGCCAGATAACCTAATTCGCAGCCTAGTCTATAAATAGGGGCTCTTAACATGTTACAAAGACCTTTTGACGAATTTTCTGAGTCAAGAGCCCCCAGTTGAGA
The DNA here is from genome assembly GCA_037113605.1 of Calophaca sinica. Lineage (NCBI taxonomy): Eukaryota > Viridiplantae > Streptophyta > Magnoliopsida > Fabales > Fabaceae > Calophaca > Calophaca sinica. Next base: position 8,541,148 of record CM073736.1, read on the forward strand.
TCTAATAGCAAGCCTTTGCCCATTCCATCGAATTCTTGTCTCCTTGGAGCTTGGTAGCATCTCGAATCGCTACTGAAGCTTGTGAGGACGCGAAGAACGTGCTTAAGGACCGTCGTCATACCGAAAGGGTGTCCCGGTTTAGAATTTATTCTCTTGTTATGGATTATTCTGATTTCATATCTAAGTTTATGTTATTATCATTAGTAATGAGTAGCTAAACCCATCACTAGGGGTGATGAGGGATCCTTTACAGTACTCTTGATGTTTTGTTATTTAATTATATGAGTTTCTATTGATTGTTTGAGTATTTTATTCCTATTGTGCTTAATCCAATAAGGCCTGATCAACCTTCATCTAGTTGGCTTAATTGTGGTAATAGGATCATGATTAGTTAACGTAACTATAGGATAAAATAACTCGCTTTATACGCCGGATAGGTTAGAGCTTGTTTCTAATCAGTTATTAGATTAATAAATCCACCTGAACTTAATGCTCTTTCCCTTAGTTATCTTCCTGGACCAAACAGAGTAATTAGCTGGGAGGAATGCTATTGTACTCGAGGATAGCCTCTAGTGATTTAGAGTGGGTGGTTAATGTTCTTTCATGATAGATAACTCATATCAATTGATTAATGAACTCGATGGTATAGTATTGGTGAACCCGGTTGTGAACACCCAATTTTGACCGCTATTTTTGCGAAGTTTTCAAAAAAAATTACAAAAATATTTTTTTTAACGCATGTTGAGTTTTTAGGCTTTTGTATGTGTCTTTCTATTTTTGTCTTTATTTTTCCATAATTTTATTTTATTAAAAGAAAAAAAATATAAATAGACTAAAATGAAAAAAAATAGAGAAAAGGGGGTGACAAGTGAAAAAAGGGGGTGCAATGTTTTTTTAGAAAGGCAGTGGGCTTTGAGGCCCATTTTCGTTTCACCCATCAGAAACCCTAAAGCTGGACAAAAGAGACAACCCAAACCTCTTCTTCTACCAGCCGTATTCTGCCTCCTCTAACCCTAGCCTCCAACCTTTCTCTCCTTCCCTCTTCAGACCATGTTTCTCTACCTTGCCCAGCGGTCATCTCCTCCCTCTGGCACCATCTCCCCTGCCAACGTCGCATCGCCCTCTTGCAAGCCACCAAGGTCGCTTCTCTTTCAACACGCCACCTTCTTCCTTAAATCTGACATGTATCTATGAGTGTTTCCCTGTTTTCCTTCCCTTTACCCCGTGGTATTGAGTCACGATCGCTCCATTACGCTTTCTGGGCTGCACACACATACAAGCTCCATATGCAGGTAGATCTGAGCGCAAGGCTCGATGGGGACGAAAAAGCGAACACGCAACCGTTCATAAGTCAACATAGTTCTCCTATAAATACCAAGAAGATAACCAGAGATTGGGGTTCGATTTTTCAGAGAGGAGATCTGAAAAGAGTTTTCAATCCTGGGGGAAGAAGATCTTGAATTAGTAGAGAGAGAGAGAGCGAACTTTTCTTTCTTTTTCTGATAATTTTTTTTTCTTCCACATTTGTGTTTGTGAGGAAAGATACTTCATTACCATTGGGCCTCTGTTTTGGTTAAAAAAAATTATCTCTCCATTTTCAAGTTAGAAGTTGCATTTCAAAGTTTAGGTGATTGATACAATTGATTATATGATATTGCTATGATTTGTTTTGTTTATATGAATTGCGTGATTTCTTCTTGTGTCTTACATTTTTTCTTCTCTTAGCAAAATTAATTCAAGAATGTCAAGTTACCATGTTGGTATTTTTTAGTTATTAATTTTTTCTTGTGAGCGTGATACTTTGGTTCTGTCACGTTGAAATATAGGTCCTAGTTTTAATGTTGCTTCTTCTAAGCATAATCTCCATAGAGTGTGATTCTGGCAATCTGGAAATTTTGGCAATTTTTATTCTTTTTATTTTTTGGGGTCCATAATGCCAGGATTTTTTTTTAGTTGGAAAGGAGATTTAATTGGATTTGCAATTCAATGAAATCTGGTGGTAATAAATTATTTGATTTCTTCATGAATGATGATATACAACGAATGGTTCCTATCACTGCGTAGCAATCGTTTCCACAAATAACTCATTAGCTTTAATGTTGAGTATCTTAAGGAGTTTATAAAAGATCGCCCCTTTGGTTTCATAAGGTTAATAATAACAATAATTTAGTTAATTAAAACCCAATAATCTTGGTATTTTAAAAGTCAAGTATCTAAACAATTAATTGAATTGACATTCAAACATTTTATGACTACGTGCCAATATTTTCTTAAACATAATCGAATATTTTATAAAAATGGAGTTGGCTGAGACGCGGCGTCTTGTCAACCTTAGGTTTTAGGGTGCTTGAGTTGCGACAACTTGGCGATCTTAAACCCCTTAAAAAAATTAAAATCAACCCAACACACAAATATTTTCTAAAAAGAACTACGTGACCTTTGAGTTCCTCATTGCACCGGAGGATACGTAGGAGCGGGTCAACCCCCGTCAAGTCAAATTAATTTTTTTTTCTAATTTAGCTTCTTTTTTTCCCATTGTTCATTTTTGCACTTAATGTTACCTTTATTTAATTTTGGGGAGAAACAAATATTTTAGAACTTATATTTTTGCACAATCAATTTGGGTAACTGTCATAGGACAGGCGTGTTGGGGGTGTTGTGGGGTTTAGTCTCCACTCTTCTCCACGTGCAATCGATTCCCGAACTCAGTATGGTTTTTAAAGATCACTGTTTTTTTAGGTTTTCCAATTTTCCCTAAATTCAATAAAATTGGTGGCAGCTCCTAAAATTTTGGATCATTACATGCCTCGTTTGTCCTCCTCAAGTAACCCACTCATCTTGACAGTTCTGGGTTCCTCTGGTGTACCCTAGTTAATTTCAATCAAAGGGTCATTTGCCTCAAAAGCAGGTGCAATTTTGTGAAGAGGGGAATCCAATTCCATAGGCTCGACTGCAAATGTCTTATCAAGCTCAGCTGCCGTACCTTCTCTCCTGAAGAGCAAGTCCTCTTCATCATCTTCACTCTCAGTGTCACTTTCCTCCATCATGGCATCTATCACCTTGGACTCGGCCTTAAAGATCTTCATCCGACCCAACAAGTTTTCAAGTACTTGTGATTCTTTATTCATTAATCAACTGTGCATTTGGCCATAATTCAGCCTGAGACTTCAACTTGAATCTTTCATTGGTGAGATTGCATGCCTTCCAAACACCCTCTTCATAATCTTCTGGAACAACAATAGGTCCTAAGTATGGAGAATAGAACAATGCCTCCAGCATCTTTACCTCAGCTAAGAAGGGGTTCTTATAAGCTTCATCTGTCTCCACATTATCTCCAACCCAAAACATAAGCTTTTGGTGAAGTGTAGAGGGCACACATTGACTGGTGTGGACCCAATCTCTGCCTAGAATTATGTTGTAGGAAGGCTTGCCATCAACCACAAAGAAGGCTGACTTGATGGTTTTGGGGCCTACAGTTACTTCAGCTATTAAGACTCCAAAAGATGTAGATGGTTCCCCCATGAAGTTGGACATTTTCATGTTGGTAGGAACCAAGTCTTCAAGACCTTTCCCGAGTTTCCTCATGATCACAATGGGCATCACATTCAGAATAGCCCCACCATCCACAAAGACTCTTCCAAAGATCTTTCCATTAATGTAAGCCTTGATATACAGAGGCTTCAAATGTTTTACCATCTCCTCAGTAGGATTCTCAAAGACCATTTTGGTAACCTCATTAGACGATGGTTCAGCTAACGTGGCCCACTCTGTTTCTTCTGCAAACACATCACCCTCTAAGCTTCCTAGTTGGGAGATGTCTGCCCAAAACTCCTCAGGGAATAAGCTAATAGCCTCTATGTCAGCTAGCAGGCCATCAGCCTCTTCATTGAACAAGAGATCCAACCAAGAGTCTTTCATGGTATCATCTTGCTCCCAATGCATCTCTGGAATCATTGATCCCTCTATGGTGACTGCTTTATTATCCACATCGACTGAGGCAATTAGGCCTTCAGCTTCAGGGACAAGATCCTATTCATCGACTGGCTCCATGCTCTTGGGCACTTCATCTTTCTTAGCCTCCCCAGCATCCAGTTTTGGAAAGGCCTTGTCTAGCATGTTGCTCACAGTCTCCAGGGGAATTTCTTTCTTTTCCCTGCTCTTGATATCAGTTAGCATTTGCAGAGTTTGTTTTATTTTCTGAACAGACCTCATTCTTTGCATTCTTCTCTTTTGGGTTCTTATCAACAGAACTGGTATAACCTTCTTGTCTTTGGCATACTTGTTCAAGAACCAGTGCCCCTCCGTGACATTAGCAGGAGGCTTCAACATTCTCTGCGGCCTTAGTTTCTCATCATTTCTTACTGTTATTTTCAGAGAAGACATGTCTCCTTCCATGGTAAACTCAGCCACCCTTCTCTTGTCTTTAGGAATAGGCTCCTCATTAACCCTGGACAAAGATAGCCTACCATTATCTCTAATGGCTAGCCGATCTTGCCCCCCAGTTTCAGTAATGGGTGCCTTCCCTTTCACCTTGGTAGGTCCTTCTACTGAGGTTTAGCTATGTTTCACATATTGTTTGACTAATTCCTGAGAGTGAGCCTCCCAGGCTTGGGTGGTCTCTTTCCTTGCCCGTGCTCTGTATTCTGTTGAGGATTTTCCAATTTGTTAAAAATAGAAGTCCTAACAGTCTCAGGTTTTGGCTGATCACTATGGTTTGATTTGGCTATCCCCCTTTTTTGGCCTCCAAACTTGTTGAACAGATATCCTCCGCCTGTGGCTAGACTCTGTCTCATCAGGCTTTGAGAATGAAACCATGTTTATCCCTAAGGCAGGGAATGGGTCAGTATCCACTGTCATCTCAACAATTCCTTTATCTGTAAGTTTGAACCTCTCTTCTTTTATTCCCTTCTGAATGACTTTCCGGAAAACCATGTAGTTTACAGTTGCATGATTATAGGAATTATGCCACTTGCAGTACTTCTTATCCTTTAGCTCATCAGCAGGTGGGATCTTGTACCCATCCAGCAGCCGAATTTGCTTATCTTTGACCAAGTAGTCAAGGATTTGGTCTGCCTTGGAAATATCAAAGGAGTATTCCACCTTGCCATCTCCTGACTTTGACTCTTTCCCTTTGGCAGCTCTCAGGGTTGGGCAAGAGTAGACTTTACCCTTCACTATCTCAGCTGCCACGATGTCTGTCGTGGAATCGGCTGAGTCATCATCAGAGTCTTCAGCATCTATAATGGACACCAACTGAGGGCCTCTCCCTCTACTGGCTCGCCTCTTTTCTTTTTCCTGGATGAATTGTTCAATGCGTATAGCCCTGGAACTAATTGGTTCAAATCAGCACAGGCTTGGCCAACTAGTTTCTCCTTAAGTTGAGGGTGCATGCTACTAATGGCCATGGCTGCATATTCTGCCTCAGGGAACTGACTGAGCATTTTCCACCTGTCTTTCTAAACATTTCCACAAAATCAGCAGCCGACTCATCTACCTGTTGTCTTAGGTTCATGAGATCAGCCGCAGTGACTTCAGGTTGAGACCAGTAAAACCTGTCATGGAAGCATCTTTCCATGCCTACCCATATTTGTATAGAGTTAGGTAGTAAGGAGGAATACCATGTGAATGCTATTCCTGTAAGTGACAAGGGGAACATCTGTAACTTGTGGAACTCATTCTGGTTCCCTTCACCACACTGAGTAGTAAATTTGCCTATGTGCTCCATAATAGACTTGCTATCTTCTCTAGAGAAAGTGGCAAAATCTAGAGTCTTGTATCCCCTAGGCAGAGGCACCAATATATCTACCCACTCAGGGTATGGCTTCCTATCGATTGGCCTATCCAAGGGCTTCAGCTGCACACCAAAATACTTCTTGATGGTGTCAGCAATTACAGTTGGGTCCAGCAACTGAGAACCTCCTGGCCTCACTTCCCCTAAGTTAGGAGTTGTTGACTGCGGCTGTTGTCTCCATGTTGGGGGATGCGCCTGGGATATTTGCTCTTGAGGATTGGGATAACCTGCCTGACTTGGCATTGGAGGAGGGTGAACACCCTATGGCTGCTCCATGCTTCCTGCAACTGGTACCCTGTATTGAGTTCTAGGAACACTTGTGTTAAATGGTGGAGGTGGGATCTATCCCCATGACTGCTCCATCACTAAACCAGGTACCATTGGAGGAGTTGGCCTCATTTGAGCGCCTACAGACACTTCAGGATAGAGTGGATAGAATGAAAGATTAGCCGAAACAGGTGGATAATTACTCTATGGCTGTTGTCCAGCATGACCCCCAGGTGGCCTCATTCCACTCCTTCTTGCACCAAGAGCTTGCCCCCTAGTGTACTGTGGGTTAGTCGCCTACATAGTAGCGCCATAGGGCTGCACATATGGCGTTACTTGCGGCATACCAATTTGTCTCACTGCATCTGCTGGCCTCCTAGCCATCTGCACCTGTCCAAAATGAGGATTAGCATAGTTAGTTGCATCATTCACCACTTGTTGACCTCCAGTATTCAAAGTGGCAAAAGTACTAGGCTTGGAATTAATTAAATTAAAAGGTACCTGTCCCATATTCGGCTGAACCTGAGTAGGTCCTACCTGCACATAGGTAGACTGAACTTACTATATCCCTACCGAAGTTGTGCTCAGCTGAACCTGGGTTGGTCCTATCGGAGGCGTATTCATCTGGGTGACAGGTCTTGCCTGAGTAGTGTACCCCACTTGCGTTGGAATAGCAGAATTGATAGAGCTTTCGCCTGAGTGAACCCTCTTAGCCTCTATCCCCTGGCTTGCTGCACTTCATTGTGTACCATGGGCTTCACAATATCAGCCAACTGTTGTGACACTTGGTACATGATATCATTGATTCCCAAATCGAGTTGCTGGCATATGAATGAAGTGGACATCACCAATGGTTGATCAATAGGCTGAGGCTCAAGGTCTGCCTCTACGTGCGCTAGCTTCACTGTTGAGGTAGGTATTCCCTGAGAGGGACTCCCTTCAACATGCTTTCTGGGATTGTTCTTCTTTGATGCTGGCGATTCCATGCTGCTTAAGCTATTGCCAGAACGCAAGTGCATACGCCAATGGTAATCCTGACCTGGGGTTTCAAATGTGTTGATTCGTTCACCTTTGGTCCCACCGAGCGTGCCAATTTTGTTGACTGGAATGTAACTTAGCCGTTGATCGACTAACTCCACAACAGTGATTCCCTTTTCTTCAAGCGATTACGCCAAGGAAAGAACTCTGTTCCTCAGCTATGGGTCTCTTAACTCACTTCAGAAAGGGTTAAGTAAGTGAACTAAAGTAAAAACGGGAACGTAAATGTAAACATAAAGTGCGATTGAGCAAAAATAAGTTATTTGTATTGATTGATGTGTCTAAAAATTATGTACAACTTAGGTATTTATAGTAACAACTAAGAACTACCCCTATTTGCCACGTTCAGCTGGCTAACAATGATAAACTCCTAGTTGACAGTTATTCAGCTAAGTGGTGCCATGTTCCACTAACCATGTTCCTAAAATCTAGGCGCATTATCTCTTTATGGCCACGTCCTCAGCCAACGTCTCTTTCAGCATGGATCTTATCCTCTGTTCCCTCGCTAAGCTCCTAAAAACTTGGAGATAATCTTGAATTTAACTAATTTTGAATTTAAATCAATTCAAAATCCATCTCCACTACATTCGGCTCATGGAGCAATTCAAGAACCTAACCCAGAGAATGACTTCATGCTAGCCCAATAGGCCCAATATCTTCGTATTAATCCAATAAGCCCAAGGCTCTTGTCTAGCTCTTAGTTTCCTGCTTTCAGCTTTGTTAGCTGCAAATTCGGCTAACCTGTGGATTGACTTACCTCTAATTGACTAATTTCCTTCCATCGACTACTGTTGGATTCGGCTGATACTTAGGAATATTTTGGGTGTAAACAATAATATAATACAAATGCTACAAATATGTGTATATATCAACAAGAAGAAAAAAAAAAGCTTGGGGGAGCCAAAGCTCTTCCCTGTCACTATGAAGATCCGCCTCTGGAACCAAGCAAGCTCATGTAGCCATAATAGTAACATTGTTGTGTCCCCTAGTGTGGCGTGGATAGCTCCTCCGGATGGCTTCTTGATGTGCAATGCCGATGCTTCATTTGTTGATGCAAACAGAAGAACTGGTCAGGTCGGATATGTGCCTTCAAAATGACAAGGGGGAGTTCGTAGTAGGGAGAACTTCATGGTCTAGTCCCTGCCTTCCTGTCCTGGAGGGAGAGGATCACAAGTTTGATGCAAGTCTTGCAGTGGGTCTCGAGCCTTGGTTTCTATAATGTAATTTCTTAGCTTGATTGTGAGGGTGTGTTTGATAGTGTCACTACCCCTAAAGTAGATGCATATGAGTTTGTATCTATTGTTAATGAGTGTTTTAGGTTACTATATTTTTTCTACAAACTTTATGTGAAGTTTATCCAGAGGCAAGCCAATGGAGTTGGCCATTGTTTGACAACGGCGACTCTATCTGTGTATTGTCCCCACAATGGTGGCCCTAAGGGTGTGCAGGATGTGCGACCGCACATGGCCCCATTTTTTAGGGGGCACCAAATTTTTTTTACTTAGTATGTGTGTGTGTCTATATATATATATATATATATATATATATATATATATATTGAGGGTCCAACTTATTTTTAAATTCTAAATCCTAAATTTAGTAAATCCTCACTTTAGGACTTCTAAAAACAACATTTTGCCGGTAGTTTTTAGGGCCAAACTCTTATTTCCATTCTTTTTTTTAAGGTATAACTTTTTTATTAACATATAACTTACTAAAAAAACACCCAATAACATTGTAAAAAAAAACCAAAGCCAAACCCAACACGTTGCATCTGTTTCTGTCAAGAGTACCGAGAGAGAGCATTTTGCAAGTAGCAACCCTAGCCGCTGCAAGATCGAGAGAGAGACAGAGAGTATATCCCACTGGTCGCCGCTTAGAGCCGTCGTACTCCGGCAACAACAAAATGCGTTCGTGGTAAGTTTATTTCGCCGCTGTGTGTTTTTCATTACGTTCGTTTCTGTTTGGTCCGGACTGCGTTTTCCGTCCGTTTGTCGTTGTCGTCACGTTCTCTGTTCAGGTAACTCGTGACTCTCTCTGTTCAGGTAACGCGTTATGGAACCAATTTCCCAATTCGTACAGGGCACCGAAATGTTAGGGATAGCCCTGAGTCCCCACATTTACCATTGTGTACCATATTGTATTGTATGTTTAATTTCCAACAAAAAAAAAAGTAGATTGTTTCTGTTTAAAAAAAAAACCCATTTCACAAACATATTTTAAAACCCCTTCAATGTTAAATAGGATCTATTTTCATATTATGTCTATATACTCAATTTCTAAACTTTCATAATTACAGGTCATTTTATCACACTTGTATATCAATTTTTTATAACATTTTTTTATAAACATACTAATTTTATTTGTGTATTGTTCCTCTTTAAGTGTCCATTTTTTAAAATTTGTGTTACTACTTATCTGTAATTTTTAAAGTTTAAGATTGTATTAATTATTTTTTTGTCAGTTACTTATACCTTAGCTATTAATTGTGGAAAGAGAAGTAAATGCAGTGTGATAATAAACAGTTAAGATATCACTGGATAAAAATATTAGTAATAGTTTCATAAAAAACATAAAAATATATTGATTTCCTTTGTTTATGTAAAAAAAAAGACATTGACATTTGAAAATAAATGGAGGTAGCAAGCATACTACTACTAAGCTAGGATGTTTAAAAAGAAAAAAGAATAAAGACCAACGTTGGTCCTTGAGAAAAAACGTACCACTCATTTTGGTCCTTAAAAAAATTAATTCAAAAATAGTTGCCGACAATTTCTAAACAGGGATGCATTAGTCCCTCCGTCCATATCCATAAAAAAATGTTCGTTAACATGTTGACATATACCATTAAATGCTAATGTCGTCAGTTAAGTATTTTTATTGTATAATTTCATGAATACGTGACATTATTTTGGGCCATTTTAATCCTTATGTATCAAGAGATTTGAAATAGAGACTAAAATGACCAAAAATAATGTAATGTGTTTACGGAATACTCCATCTGTCATTATTTATAAGCCTCTTTAGACAAAAAAACGCATATTAAGAAAAATAGTTAGCATAATTAAATTTGTCTATAATGTGTATGTTTTTACAAATTTATCTTTCAATCATAATTAATGCATGTCTTGGATTTTTAAATACTATACAATTAATTAGGGGTACTTTTGAAAAAAAGTAATTAATATGTCTTGTAATTTAAATATAGACTTATAATTAGTTACAATTTTTTTTAAAAAGGAGTTTATAAATAGTGACAGAGGGAGTAAATACTTAACGGGTCGTATCAATATTTAATGGTATATATCATCACGTTAACCGAAATTATTATAGAATATTTCTGCACTTATTTTTTTTTTTTTGGACCAAAATGGATCGCACTTTTTTCTCATGAACCAAAATGATTTTTATTTAAAGGAAAAACAAAAGTGGATAAACAGAATTTATAAACAGCAAATACATTGGCAGGGGAATCAAACGTACCTAGAAATCCACAGAAACCAATACTACTTGCGTTTCAAAGTGGAAGTGTCTCGTCTTAAAGGCTTAACGGATCAGTGAGTGTGCGTTGCTGCCAGCACTCACTCACCATTACCAATTTCGTATGTGTGTGTGGGAGAGAGTGGGTGTTAGTAGTACGTTTATTAAATCGCATCATTCAATGCGCTCAACTACTCATTGCTCATCGAATTCAATTGCGACCACGGCAGCTACTTTGTCTGAGCATCGCAGTCTTTCGGTAAACACTGCCATTTATTTCAATTCACATTTTAATTTCCAGTTCACTTCAAATTCTTCTACTGAAAGTTTCCTCGCGTTTAATTATTTGAGGCCCACATCTCCCTTCCATTTACGCGATATAGATCTCTGAATTTCTCTATATTTATTTTTGTTGTTGCCGCAATTGTTATTTATGTGAAGTTCAAACTCGGTCCTCTGTGCTGTGAATTAAATATAATAATAGTCTTAATAGAAGAAGAATGCGAGGGGTTTTTTTCTAGAATAGTTAAGAATTAATGATGGGTGAGTTTCATCACGTAATTGAAAAAGACGGTGATGCAGTAGCAGGTAGATATGGCGAAAGTGCAGATTCTCGGGTCAATGCTCGACATAGGCGATCCAACAGGTCTTATTTTTTAACAAGGGTTTGTTGTAAATGTTGATCTTGTATTTTTAGACAAATTGATGTTATCATCTTCAACTGCTTCATTATGTTACGTGGCATTTTTTTTGTGTGCATTTTTCAGTGCTTCTGATAGGAACTTGAATTTCTCAAGAGGTGGGGTTTTGCATCCTATAGAGAAAGACCAGGATAAATTTCTGGTGGGTTATTAGGCTACGGTTTTAAGTTTGATATTTGAAATTCTTTGTAAAAAAATACAATGATTGTATGACATGTGCACCGTGTAGGACTCGAAGTTTTGAATGTGAGTCAAGATAATTCACTGGTTTTGCCATGACTTGAACAGGCATCGCCACCTTCAGTGAGGGCTTCTAGGTTACAAAGTCCGTTGCATGACAACCTCACTTGTATAAACAAGAAAGCCTTTTCAAGTGAATCAAGTCAAAGAGCATCCTTGGAAAAAGATGTAAGCCATATATGGATTTCATGGCTCTTATATCTCGTTTTCGTTTGGTGTACCGTTGGAAATTATCTCTGGATTTCTAGATTCCTAATTGCAATATTTCCTGTGAACAAATCTGTTTAACTTTCCATAGACTGAGATGATTCGGAATGAGGCTATGTGAGACTTGGTATTCACATTTTCCCCCCAAAAAAATTGGCTATCAAAATTGAGTTATTTTTTTAAAAAAAAATAAAATAAAATAGAATTTAATGCATAACATAAGTCAATTTAGAAGGGGTTAAAAATCAAAGGATTTCCAATTACACTGGAAGTATGCCTAGAAAAGAACTTAATAAGGGAAAGAAATTGATTATATCTACTTGGAACTTACTGATATCATGTGTTTCACAAAATCAATTTGGCGTACTGTCTTCACAGGATAAGAAATTTGAAATTACTTTATTGAATGATCAGAAAGGTAATTACTGAAACAACCTTTGTCAATAGTGCAAAGTTTTAGAAGCATCTTGAGTGAAATCACAATGAAGAAAAACAGGAAAGAATCATATGGAAAGAAAAAAGAAGCAAAGTTTAGGAATTAGGAAACCATATTGTTTGTCTTTTTCAGAGATGCATCTTCTGTATTTTGTCTCTTCCATGGATACACATGGGAAGAAACATGCAGGGCTTTAAAATCTGAAAAGACAACTCCAGATGGTGTAGGTTATTATTTTCCTGTTCAATGGCCATGGATTAGTATTTTATTGATTCCTAGGGTCTTTTACTAATATGCAGGTTGAGCAGCTACAGTTACGCCTACAGCAGGAGAAATCTATGCGTATCCTGCTTGAGAGAGCAATGGGCCGAGCCTCAAGTACTTTATCACCTGGACACAGGCACTTTGCTTCTCAGGTAATGATGGGAACCAAAAATGAAAAGTGAAACTGAAATGGAATTGCTATTAAGATGCAAAGAAAATCACAGGAAGTGTCTTCTGTTACAAGATATTCCCTATAAACCATAAGAAATAAACTGATAATAGAATGGAGCAATGCTCCTTACAAGATGAAGACTGAAAGGAAAATGACTAGATATGAATGATAAGCCTGTGAGAGAAGAACCACTCCTTTGCTCAGCCCCAACCTCCCAAACCGCTAAGAAATTCTCCCATGCCTCTCAGGGTTACTCCCCCTCCTAAAATAATCATTCCCTCTCCCCTCCCTTTATTCCAAAATCTCCTCCTCCTCCTCTCCTACTGAGCCACGTGTCATTTCTGTTATTTCCTTCTCTCTCTTCTCTAACCAATTCCTCCTGTGCACTCTTTTTCCCCTTCTTTCCTACACGTGCAGGCCTTTATCTTACGGCCCATGATTCTTTTCTTGCTCTCTTTTCCTTTTCCTATGATACCTTGCAGAGTGTGCCTATCAGGTAACTTGAGTTTTGCTATTCAGGTATTGGCCAATGAGCATGTGCTCTGTTCACATATTCAGCTGTTAAGATAGGAGTGGCCGTGGTTGAGATATAAACCATTCCTGGACACCTGCCAAACAGCTCAAGCTTTCAGTTTAATTTGGTTCTTGACTACTATATTATGTAGCTTTGTGTATAGTCTTGTGGCAGAAATCTAATTAATAACTTTGACTCAACATAGAATAAGACATTCACAACTAAATTGTTAGGACCAGAGGAGCTAATTCTAATGTAAAGGATGGTAGCTTGATTATAAGCATAAAGGGACTCATTACTGGGATTTTAAATTTTGATTAGCCTGCAAATGCACAATGTAATGTTTCTCATGAAAGCTATGGCTCCTACAAGTATTTGTTGTGTGGAACTTAAGTATTTCTTAATTTTCCCCTTCTTAGACAAAAGACTTAATTGCTGAAATTGAGTTACTTGAAGAAGAGGTTACAAGCCGTGAGCAGCATGTGCTTGCTATGTACAGGAGTATTTTTGAACAGTGTGTTAGCCGGCCACCTTCTGAACAAAATTCTAGTGTGGCTTCACCTGCTCATACAAAGCATGAATCGAGGAAGCACCCAAGTATAATTTCAAGCGCTTTCTGTTCATCAAAAAAGTTCCCCCTGCGACCCCTGCAAGCTCTGATTTCGAGTAATGACTTGAAGAATAGAATCTTTGGGTCAAATCATGCTCCTTTATCAGGTGGCAAAGGCAAAGTTTATTTTGGAAAGACTTGTCCCGATTCCACCACCAAGGTAGGATATACTGCTATAGTTGTAGTTGTCTAGTTGCTCGTTTCATTTGTTTTTGCTGGGAATGGAAAAAAGGGTTTCTATATAATATTATACTAATGATGGAACTGGTGTAGTAAAGATGCTCTTCTGATGTTTGTCCTATCTAACATCTTCATCTTAATCACATGTCAGGTTCACGAGAAGTTTTCTACAATAGAGAAAACCCCAGTATTGCGAACTTTAAAAGACCATCTATACCAGTGCCCAAGCAGGCTTTCTGAAGAGATGGTGAAGTGTATGGCAACTGTGTATTGCTGGCTCCGTAGTGCAAAATCTGTAAATGCTGAAAATAGTAGGTCACCCTTATTGTCAAGGTCATCCACCAATGCCGTACAGCCTCGACATGGTATTGTAGAGGACCGAGACTGTTCTTGCAAATCTGCAGTGGAAATATCTTGGATAGCTACTCGCAAGCGTCATTCTTCTCATGCTTCTTACGCCATCGACAACTACAGGTTGGTTCTTTGAATATGATAATTTCAAAAAGATATTAAACATATGGCTAGGAGTACCAAAATTTTATGGCCTTCTCTTTTTGTGCACTGGGCTAGCCATCCATGTTTAGTCGCAGGTGTTGCGATTACTAATTTAATGAATAATTCTGGTTTGAGCTAGGCCATAGACCCTGATAGATAGTCTAGCCTATTTTCGTCCTTGAATTCAAACTGGTTTGGATTGTATTGGATTAAATTAAATTTAAATTTAGAACCATATGGATTAAATGATAAAATAAGAAAACGAAAGAAACTAGATTGTATTCCTAGAAATCTGATTTTTTACAAACGTTAACTTCACTTAATCTATACACTGGAATAGTGGACCACCCACACATGAGAAGAATATTGCAGTTCCAATTTTATATGTACTTGTTATTTTTGTTCACTCATGCCCTAGATTTTTCTTATGATTGAATTGTGGTGTTATGTGGATTACACTAGATAATTTGGGTTCCATCTTTTGTTGAGTAAAATTCACGTGAAGTGCGCTAAAAAAAGTGTGGAAAAGTTTGTTACTGACGTCTGACATTCTTTTTGGACTGTCGACTTAACACGTTATCTTATTTCTTTCAGAGTTCTAGTTGAACAACTTGAAAGGGTGAATATTAGTCAAATGCAATGTGATGGAAAAATTGCGTTCTGGATCAACGTTCATAATGCTCTTGTGATGCATGTAAAATTCACACTCATATGACTCGCCATGATTTATATTTATTAATTTTCATCACATATAACTTACTTTTGCTGTTGACAGGCATATTTAGCATATGGAATTCCCCAGAGCTCTCTCAGGAGGTTGGCCTTGTTTCACAAGGTATTATTTTCTTTATTTATTGATCGTATATACTGTCATCAGTCATAAGCAAATTCTCTACACGTTTACACCTTGATAATGTTCCTGAGACTTTTTAGATGGGTTTATACTTTCTCGTAAGTGCTCTCCACAAGCCAGTCATTGTTCACTGTGATGACTAGTCTAGGAACCATAACCTAATATCTTATTTGTTTCTCGTTAGTATTGACTTTTTTCAATCCGACAGATTATAAAGAAACTGCTACATTTACATGGAAAAAAAAAAAAAAACCTTCTCTCCTTTTAGTTACTTGTTAGCGTTTACCTGACGTAAATTACCGAAAAGCATGTGATGTAAAATTGTAGGACATTTAAAGTTTTAAACTCCGTTCAGAAATAACTTGCTTTAACATGTGATGTCATAGTCATACAATTCTATCACTTATTTTTCTTATTGGTACAGTTTTATTCTTGACAACATCCTTTTTTTTTTTTTAAATTTCTATCGATACATTATGCACCATATGAATTAATGAGTACAATTGTGTAGTGCAGGCTGCTTACAACATTGGCGGTCATATTATAAGTGCAAATGCCATAGAACAAGCGATATTTTGCTTCCGAACTCCTCGCCTTGGACGGGTACTCAGTACTTGACCCTCATTCAAAAACATGGGCACCCATAAATAATTATACATACATAAATATTCACACACATACACACATGCGGATTGTTATCAGGTTTATGGATGCATTAAGTCTAATAGCAACTTGGAATATATTGATCGGTCTAAATAGCCCATGATTTGCTTCGGCTGCTAACAATCCTATGTCGCTGCAGAAAGACATTAGTCTTATAGTCTTATCTAATTGAAGGTGCTGTGTTAAATTGGTATTGTAAAGCTATGATTTAATAATCACCCATGTTCTTGTAAACTTAAGTATGTAGTTTGTTTCTCCACTAATGGAATGAAAACTCTCTACAAGACTTCTTTTTTTTTTTTTTTTTTTTTTTTTGCGAGTGAGATGCTTGGACCTTCATCAGGACCTTAATTTCATTTTCTGATACTATATTGTAATTTCTTTTTTTAACAGCATTTGAAGAAAAAACTTCTTACACTGAGTTTTGATGCTAAAAGGACATCTCATCTCGTGTTTCATCTGATTATTGTTACTTTGTGTTTTTATCAAATGCAGTGGCTTGAAAGTGTTGTGTCTGCTGCACTGAGGAAGAAAAGTGGGGAAGAAAGAAATCTCATCAACTCAAAATTGGGTATTACTGATTCCCAACCCCTCGTCTGCTTTGCCCTTTGCTCCGGATCATTGTCAGATCCTATGGTAATTTTTCTGTCATTTACTTTTTTGTAGTTTGAATATCACTGGGAAATGTGAAAGTTAGTTATGTAGGGCTTTACTCTTATTGAGTCTACATCTAGCTCAATATTGATGCATAGATGAAACACATATATGAACTAAATATGAAAAATTCTCTAAAAAAAAAAAAAAAAAAAGGAATGATATTTACATTTTCATAGATAATACTTCCTGCTCTCTGATACCCTGAATTTAAAGAGTTGATTAAGAATTTTGTTGGTACAATGCTGCAGCTAAAAGTTTACACAGCATCAAATCTAAGAGAAGAGTTGAATGCTGCCAAGAGAGAGTTTCTGCAGGCAAATGTAGTTGTGCAGAAGTCGAGTAAAGTTTTTCTCCCTAAATTGGTGGAAAGGTTTTCTAGAGAAGCATCAATTAGCATTGATGATCTCCTTGGATGGGTCATGGAAAGTGTTGACAAGAAACTGCATGATTCAATACAGAAGTGCCTTGATCGTAAGTCCAACAAAAAGTCATCCCAGGTCATAGAATGGCGGCCTTACAGTTCTAGGTTCAGGTATATGATCTCAAAGGATCTAATAGACAAGCCATGGTGGGTATGACATCCTACAGCTCTGGAGTGGTTCTCTTATTGGCCCTGGATCATAGCTGGTTTGAGGAAGCAAGGAAGTTAGTTATAGGTGCTTAAAGAAATTTGTTGTACATTATAACATAATGTGATCTTTGCTTTCCTTAGATAACATGCTCTAACTATCTAAAATCATTCTTAAATATTTAGATAAATGCAGAAGTACACCTAACATGTACGAATAAATTCTACTTTAACTTTGAAGTTGTAGGCTTGTAGAATAGAATAATGTTAGTCAGTGTTATTGTGTTATTCAGGCATTGCCGTAAGTATTTCGGGATATAATCTAAGAATTTGGATTTGATAATGTGACAAAAGATGGTCCCAATACAGGTTGTATAGTTCTGTCTAGGAACCATAGGTCTAATTCGTGTATTCTTTTGTGTTCCCTCCTACCTTTACTTGCGACATGTGAAACATTGAAAGGAGTAAAAACAGGTAAATAAGCAGGTAAATAATTGATTGTAATATAAAAACCAATTGTGTTATTTATATATCAAAATGAGACAACTTTTAGGACAATAACAAATATAGTTCAAAATTGTGGGTAATGATGTGTTGAACTTAGTTAATGGGTACACACGTGGTAAATGGATAATTCGTTAACCATTCAATAAACTGTATTAACCATTGATGGATAAATTAGCGGATAGTTAATGCTATTGTTGAACTCTATTAACCATTGTCGAATTTTGTCTTAAAAATCGACCCATTTTGTTGTACAAATAATATCGATAAAAAAGTATTTATAGGGTTAGTAAAATATTTTATTTTGTATTGAGAAAACCCCAAGTCCTACATAGACTAGAGATAAGGTCTCAAAATAGTTTATAAGTAAAAGACACCCCTCACCTTACAAGCTGGTTTTGTAAGGATGAGATAGACCCAAAATTACAGTATGATATCAGAGCTTATCATAGATCCATTTGTTGGGCCACCCGTTATCAGACCACTCTGGTCACGCTCCAGTTGTCTAGTCCTGGGTGTGAGGGGGTGTATTAGAGTCCCACATTAGATAATGAGATGGTCTGATTAGTGGTTATAAGTGGGGGCAACCCTCATCCTATGAGCTAGCTTTTAAGGTGGAGTTAAACCCAAACCCAAATTCTAATCGGGTCACGCTCCAGTTGTCTAGTCCTGGGTGTGAGGGGGTGTGTTATAAGTCCCACATTGAAGAATGAGATGGTCTGATTAGTGGTTATAAATGGGGGGTAACCCTTACCCTATGAGCTAGCTTTTGGGGTTGAGTTAGGCCCAAAGCCAAATTCTAATATGGTATCAGAGCATATACTAGATCCATCGAGTCACCCACCGCATTATATACACGCACCAAACCCAATAGTGCTGAGTGTGAGAGGGTGTATTGGAAAAACCTCAAGTCCCACATAGACTAGAGGTAAGGCCTCAAAATAGTTTATAAGTAAAAGACACCCCTCACCTTACAAGCCGGTTTTATAAGGATGAGTTAGACCTAAAATTTTAATATTTTGTTTAATGGAAGGCGAAGCCAATGAATCTCATATATGACATCAAACAAATTTTGTAACTTGTATTGCAGAGTCTTCTCCGATAAAAAGAAAGGTGAATATTTGATTGTAATAAAAAGCATTTGTAAGGTTAGCAAAATTGTTTATTTTGTTTGAGAAAAGTTAAATGGACAACTTTGGTGTCCCCCTTATTTCTGATGCATGGCCAAAAAGTAAGAGAGAGTAAAAATAAGTAAAACAAGTGAGAGAAAGAGAGATGAAAATACGATGTACTCTCCGGTGTTTAAAAAGTGGTATCCAAATATCACATCTCATTTTGTTTAGTGGAAGGTGAATCAAGTGAATCTCACATATTTTAGTATATGACAGATTTGACCTGTGGACACACCTAGAAATATATGGAGAAAATAAAAAGTATATGATTTATTTATAAAATGTTATTCTAATATTGTCATTTAAATGTAATTAATCATGTTCCGGACTGGGCCGAGGCCCAACCCGGAGATCCAGCATTCACAGGCCCATTTCCGCATGCCTCTCCGCCTTCCCTCGATGCCTCGTCGTCCGCATGCCTCTCCGCCTTCCCTCAACGCAGCCGACCCAACGGTTCTCAGCATTTAAGGAATTTACTTCCGACTCCCGGGTTTCACGGAACGGTTACACATCGACAGTAACCGTCCTCAACTCATATTTAAAGAAGACCGCGTCGAACGGTCGAGGTAATGATTTTTCTACCACCTCTTTACTCACCTCGACACACACTGACTTGAGCGTCGGAGTGTTTGCAGGTACACCACCCAACACGCCGTCGTCATCCGTCGCGAGCACAACCGTACTGCTTCCCTCCGGTCATCCTCTGAAGTTCTGTTCAGAACATTGGCGCCGTCTGTGGGGATCGTTTCTGATTTCATCCTCTTTGTCGAAGTCTCCCTTCTTCACTCGACGATGACTGGATCGAAGCGTCAGGTCGCGACTAGCAGTTCCACTCATGCGAACGCAGATCTTGAACCACCAAACCCGCCGATAGCTCCGGCAGAACCACCTCTCCGGCATGGCGCCGTTCTGATCGTTGCTGCTCAAACCGATGCCGGAACGGAGACCGCCGCCATCCTCATTCGCGAGTTCCGCGAATTCATCCGAAGCCATGCCGAAGCGATGCATGCTCAGAATCAACGCCTCGATCGAATGGAGAATCAGCAGAAGGAACTCTCCGCTCGCGTTGCCACACAAATCAAAAACAGAAAAGATCGAGTCTCTCATTCTCCTCGGAGATCGAAGGAGTCTGAAAATCTCAGATCTGTTCATCGCCACCACCGTGGCACGACTCCACGCCGCTTTGTGCATAGAGCACTCCGCCGTGCTCATTCTGTTTCATCAACTCCTCGGAGCGATGACACGAGTGACTCGAGCGGGGCCTTTGGTCCTTTTACATCCGAGATCATGAAATTCCGATTCAAGCATCTTCGAAACCACCCGCTTTGGACTCATACGACGGCACCACCGACCCCGACGAGCATGTTGGTTGCTTTGATATCGCCATGGGATATCGAGGCGCCCAAGGCGGTGAAGTGCGTAATCTTTCCCTCACTCTGAAGAAAGCGGCGTTGTCTTGGTTCCGGACTCTTAAGAAAAATTCCATTGGTTCGTGGATCGAGCTCGTCGACCGGTTCTCGCGCATTTCATCTGCGTCTAAAGTCCAACCTGTCGGCGCAGACCGCCGCAATTCAGAAGAAAGATGAGTCTATCAGAGACTACGTCGAGCGCTTCAATAAAGAAGCCATTTTGGTGAAGAAATGGTCTGACGAGATGAAGCTGTACTTGCTAGAGCAAGGCCTGATCGAAGGAAATCTATTCAGCGTCGACGTTGGTGTCGACAAACCGAAGACCCTGAACGAGTTCCTGAAGCGAGCTCAGAAATTTATGAATTACGAAGAGAAGTTGATGGCATCAAAAACCAAAGACAAATCCCCAGAGTAACACTGACAAGCAAAGATGAAGAAATATAATAGTTAAAACAAATGTATCCTAAACACATAAATGTGAAGCAGTGAAGTATGATTGAAGAAATACGCAATCAGCATTTATTTACTATCAAAACCTTGCACCTCTGATGGAACCTCGTGCCGAGACCGCGTGCACGAGCTCGTGATAAAGCCTTGTCGACCTCGTGCCGAGACCGCGTGCACGAGCACGAAGAGATCGACCTCGTACCGAGACCGCGTGCACGAGCTCGTGATAAAGCCTTGTGCGTTGGCACAAGCACCTGATGAAGAGATCGACCTCGTGCCGAGACCGCGTGCACGAGCTCGTGATAAAGCCTTGTGCGTTGGCACAAGCACCTGTGATCGACCTCGTCGAGACCGCGCGTGCAGGCTCGTGATAAAGCCTTGTGCATTGGCACACGCACCTGATGAAGAGATCGACCTCGTGCCGAGCCCGCGTGCACGAGCTCGTGATAAAGCCTTGTCGACCTCGTGCCGAGACCGCGTGCACGAGCTCGTGATAAAGCCTTGTGCGTTGGCACAAGCACCTGATGAAGAGATCGACCTCGTGCCTGAGACCGGCGTGCACGAGCTCGAAGAGATCGACCTCGCCGAGACCGCTGCGTGCACGAACTTCGTGATAAAGCCTTATACCTTGCACAAGCACGCCAAGCCTCGTGTCGAGAATCGCCAGCCAGGTGGAACACGAAGGTCCCGAACGAACTGATAAACAAAGCACGACCCGACGACGTTTGCAGTTCCTTACGAACAAAGACGTCGAACGTCGACATCAATGAACTTTAACAAGTTTCCACCTCGGCATTCGAGCTAGCGACTTGGGGGGCAACTGTTCCGGACTGGGCCGAGGCCCAACCCGGAGATCCAGCATTCACAGGCCCATTTCCGCATGCCTCTCCGCCTTCCCTCGATGCCTCATCGTCCGCATGCCTCTCCGCCTTCCCTCAACGCAGCCGACCCAACGGTTCTCAGCATTTAAGGAATTTACTTCCGACTCCCGGGTTTCACGGAACGGTTACACATCGACAGTAACCGTCCTCAACTCATATTTAAAGAAGACCGCGTCGAACGGTCGAGGTAATGATTTTTCTACCACCTCTTTACTCACCTCGACACACACTGACTTGAGCATCAGAGTGTTTGCAAGTACACCACCCAACACGCCGTCGTCATCCGTCGCGAGCACAATCGTACTGCTTCCCTCCGGTCATCCTCTGAAGTTCTGTTCAGAACAAATCATATGGTTTATTATTCTACTATTGTCATTTAAATGTAATTAATCCTATGGTTTATGTATTTTAGTGTTACTATAATGTTATAATGTTATTTTGAAATTTTTGTAGTTTTTTTATTACATAAAATTTATATTTAGAGAGACACACCCCATACAAGATCAGAAAGAACTACCAACCTCAACGAGGGTTTATAAAGCCTATCAACGGAGGAATTCCGAAATCGAACTCATGTCACAGCTAGTGCGAGTGGAAGGTTTAACCATTTGTGCCAACCCTTGTCGAGAAAATTGTTATCATTTTTGTTTTTAATCATTTCAGATATTCAAATAACAAAAATTAATTTAATTATAATATATTTATAAAATACGAGTCGGTCTTGTAAAGTTCAAAAAAACAAAAGAAATTATTTATAAAAAAAATGAATTTTATTTAAGAATAAAAAATTATGATAATTATATGTTCATCAATTTTATACAAAATAATTATTGAAAATTTTACCATATTTTATTGGAAAAATGTCAACAACACACTCACTAACACTCTTCTGTCGTGGGAAGACAAATTTGACTCGGTTGATGCAACAGTGCAACATAATATCTCTCAACATACAATTCAGTGAAGTGCACCACGTGCAGGGACCCTCAAATGCAATGTGAATGCAGGATTTTTCCAGGAAATAGGTAGGACAAGTTTTGGTATGTGCTTCAGAAATGAACATGTGTGTTTTGTGATGGCTTGGACTGACCGGGTGTCTTATTGCCTTCCAACTCTTAAGGGAGAAGCTATGGGTCTTCTTAAGGGCTTGCAGTGGGTTCAAAGTCTTAGCTTCCACCATGTTAATTTTAAGCTGGATTCTCAGGTTGTGGTTGACTCTATTAAGAAGCCTCAAGAAGACATATCAGAGTTGGATGTTGTCATAGGCTCTTGCTCTAAGTTTTTCAATTTATTTCTGTTCTGGACGAACATAAGAGATACCTGAGAAAGTATCGCTTCACGGTGGAAGAATTAGACAGTTACAGTGGTGCTCCGAGCTCCGGTGGAAGACCTTGGTGGTGGTACCTGCAATCACTCCGACGCCCAAGTCAGTGTATGAATGAGGTGGGTGAAGAGGTGGAAAAATAATCATTACCTCGACCGTTCGACGCGGTCTTCTTTAAATATGAGTTGAGGACGGTTACCGATGAGTAACCGTTCCGTGAAACCCGGAAGTCGGCATTAAATTCCTTTAATGCTGAGAACCGTTGGGTCGGCCGCGTTGAGGGAAGGCGGAGAGGCGAGCGGAAATGGGCCTTGAGAACGTTGGATCTCCGGATTGGGCCTCGGCCCAGTCCGGAACAGTTGCCCCCCAAGTCGCTAGCTCGAATGTCGAGGTGGTGACTTGTTGTTGAAGTTCATTGATGTCGACGTCCGACGTCTTTGTTCGTAAGGAACGGCAAGCGTCGTCGGGTCGTGCTTTGTTTATCAGTTCGTTCGGGACCTTCGTGTTCCACCTCTGCTGAGGCAGTTCTCGACACGAGGCTTGACGTGCTTGTGCAAGGTACGAGGCTTTATCACGAGTTAGTGCACGCGGTCTCGGCACGAGGTCGATCTCTTCATCAGGTGCTTGTGCCAACGCACAAGGCTTTATCACGAGCTCGTGCACGCGGTCTCGGCACGAGGTCGATCTCTTCATCAGGTGCTTGTGCCAACGCACAAGGCTTTATCACGAGCTCGTGCACGCGGTCTCGGCACGAGGTCGATCACAGGTGCTTGTGCCAACGCACAAGGCTTTATCACGAGCTCGTGCACGCGGTCTCGGCACGAGGTCGATCTCTTCATCAGGTGCTTGTGCCAACGCACAAGGCTTTATCACGAGCTCGTGCACGCGGTCTCGGCATGAGGTCGATCTCTTCATCAGGTGCTTGTGCCAACGCACAAGGCTTTGTCACGAGCTCGGGTGCTTGTGCAAGGCACAAGGCTTTGTCACGAGCTCGTGCACGCAGTCTCGGCACGAGGTTATGCCCCC
This sequence comes from Calophaca sinica, assembly GCA_037113605.1. Taxonomy (NCBI): domain Eukaryota; kingdom Viridiplantae; phylum Streptophyta; class Magnoliopsida; order Fabales; family Fabaceae; genus Calophaca; species Calophaca sinica. Next base: position 8,565,047 of record CM073736.1, read on the forward strand.
TAAGACGGGTGCTCATATGATGAGGAGCCGACTTGTAAGGAGTCGTTATCCTGCATGTTAGTCAAAAGATACAAGATGTGCACGATATAAACGTGTGTTTTGATAGTGTTGCCCCCATACCGATCTAATTGGCGTGTTGGGGATATGCGTTTGGGATTGAATCCCTTTAATTGGCATCGAGTGCCGCTTAGGTTCAGAAACCAAAGTTCTTGAAATAGCATCAAGTGTCGTTCGAGTTTTAAAAAACAGGCATTAAAACATGAAAATGTGTACCTCGTCTAGAGGTTGAGTTGTGATGTCGAGGTTCTAGATCCGAGATGTCGAGATCCAAGGTTGTCGTCCTCATCTAAGCTGAAAAGCTTGGTGGGAGAAACCTGCTGTGCTATCAAGGTCCTAGATCCGAGATGTCGAGATCCGGGATCCGAGGTTGTCATCCTCATCATCTGTCGTGTCGTCGAGATCCGAGATCCGATATGTTGAGATTCGAGGTCATTTGACAACGAACGTGCTCTTCGGCACGAGGTCGTTTTACATCCAATGTGTATGACTTCATTTGACATCCAACGTGCTCTCCGGCACGAAATCATTTTAGTGCACGTGCTTTTTACACATGGCTTGTTCGACATCCAACTTGCATGAGGTCGTTTGACATCCAACGTGCTCTCCGGCACGAGGTCATTTTGGTATCCTTGCCATGCTCCATGTACGGGCAGTGTTAGCCACTCTGTTTATTAAGACTTTTAGCCTTTAGGAATTGCACTGTACCTTATTTGATTTGAGATAGCTATGGGCCGAAAAAGGGGTGGTGCTCCTGAAGTCGGCGATCACGGACTTCGTTGTCCAGGAGATCGGGCTTGGCGTCGATCAATAGAGTCAACTCGGAGATTGAATTTGTGGGAGCAAAGATAGTCTGAATTTGTTCGAGGCTTCATCACCGCCTCCGTCTTTTTCGACATCGGCCTCGAATTCATCAAGAACAAACAGATTAGTTACAAAGATAAAAGAAAGGTTTGGGCGCTTACCTCGGATGTGAGGCGGCGTCGATTTCAAGCATAATGACATCGTGTGTCCGTAAACACTCGAGAGGTGGAACAATGGATCCTTGGAGAACCCATAGTGAAGTCGATTAGATCAAAATCAAGAGATTTGAGCATTGTTCGACGCCTTGGATCTACATGCATTCAGAATTGGCGTGGATCGATCTCCACAACGCCCGATGTCAAGTGAATGGGACCGTCGAGGTCCGCAATTTCGGAAGAGGTTGCAACTAGAGACCTCATTACGCAAAACTTGGTCGACTTCCTTCGCCTTCTTTGACCTCGGCGTCAATATCCAGATTTGTTCAATGCTTCCCGACCGCCTCCGTCTCGGGTAGAGGCGACATCGATCTCCTGGCGTGAGTAATCGCTATTTGGTGTGTGCACAATTGCTGATTTCAACGATTTTGATTTGTCTCTGTTTAGATTCAGGATCCGCCGTTGAGATCCAAGATCACACGCGTTGTTCAGTGATGGCGGTTTTGATCCAGTTCGACAGAGTCTAGATCGGCCACTACACTGCGTTGCATTGAGCCACCGTTTCCTGTGACATCGATGTGACTCGGGATGCTCTGATTCGATTGAGGTGGTGGCAGTATGGTGAAGGCGAGAACCAAGATGGCCGTCAAATCTTATCCTTCCTCCGCAATCCTTTTCCCAACAATTTAGCGAATCTCATCATTTGAGATGGCGTGAACGAAGACGCAGAAGGTGAAATCTTGCCTTTTGAGGAAGATTTCATCCAAAATTGGATGAAAACCCTAATCTTGTTCCTGTTTTCACCGAAGTCGAATAGATCGGAACCGATCAAACAAGATTGAGATAGATTCCTCATCTGAAACTTGATCTGAGGTGTCAATGTCTCTGTTCCTCTGAATTCTTGATCCAGAAAAACTTTAGAATTGGACGAGATTCTTTCTCTGGCCTCTTCGAAAGGAATTCCTCTCCGGAAAACACCATTGCAATCTCTCACCGAAACCAAAGAACACGTATCAGAGAGGAGAAAGATTCAATCTGAATGTTCTAGCCACCGTGAACGTGAAAAAGAACGAGAGCGATTTGTCGTTCCCACAGACGGCGCCAATGTTACGGGCGACCATAAGAGATACCTGAGAAAGTATCGCTTCACGGTGGAAGAATTAGACAGTTACAGTGGTGCTCCGAGCTCCGGTGGAAGACCTTGGTGGTGGTACCTGCAATCACTCCGACGCCCAAGTCAGTGTATGAATGAGGTGGGTGAAGAGGTGGAAAAATAATCATTACCTCGACCGTTCGACGCGGTCTTCTTTAAATATGAGTTGAGGACGGTTACCGATGAGTAACCGTTCCGTGAAATCCGGAAGTCGGCATTAAATTCCTTTAATCTTTGAAGCAGATTGGGTCGGCCGCGTTGAGGGAAGGCGGAGAGGTGAGCGGAAATGGGCCTTGAGAACGTTGGATCTCCGGATTGGGCCTCGGCCCAGTCCGGAACAATTTCCAAACTTCAGTGTAAGTTCTGCTAGGAGACAAGCGAGTAATGTTGTCCATAGCTTAGCTAAAGCGACATGTTTCAGAACTAGTCCCCAAATTTTTCATCGAGCTCCACCTTTATTGCTCCTTTAATTATTCATGAAATATATTGATTTTCTATTGCGAAAAATACATTCTTTTCTATTGATTGAAATTTATATGAGTTTCACCAAATTTACATGGGACCCACATAATTTAGTAGACTTATTTGAATTTCAACCAATAAAAAAGTGTATGTAAATAAGTGAGTGTTAAATAGTGTGTCACTAGCATTTCTCATTATATTATTATTATTGTTGTTGTTGTTGTTGTTAACTAAAAAATTTAATCCACACAATATATTATAATTGGTGAACAACATAAACAAGAATTATAGAACAACATCTAAATTCTGCCCATTTTAAAAATCAGTAGTGCTATTTGGTACGAAGTTTTATTCGTTAAAAGCACACGAATGTGTTTGGTCAATCAAAAACTGAAAACCGTACAACATCGGCCATTTAGCGGAAAAAACGGAGAGATGTGTGAAAAGAGACACATTCGTTTAATTTTGTTTAGTTATTTCTCGTACTAAAAAACATTTCCGTTTAAAATATCTATACCTACATATAAAAGTAATTGCTTATAGCTAATTTTTTGGGTTCCAGTTTTATTTCCATTGTTACCTTTATTTTTTAGTGGCATTGTTACCTTTATTTAATAACTGAAAATTTAAATTTAGTAACTGAATTGTGAATGTGAGAAAAAAAGGGGCTACACTCATATGCATACATACAACTAAGAAAAATTTTAACTGAAATTTTAAATTTGAATCCAAAGATCTGAGATATGGGTGAAAATAAATGAAATTTGAAATTTAGACTTTACAAGGTCCAAGCACAGTGCATTTACCTATCATAGGCTTTTTTTAAAGGCTTGGTCTGACCTTTTTGAAAGCCTGGTATGACATGTTAGTCTACTTAAAGGCCTATTTGATATTAACGTCTTTGAATAAGTCATCTGATCGATCTTTAAATAGATAACGGGCTGATAGGTCAATGAGATTAAGTTCTATTTATAATAAACTATAAAAAAAATTAAAATCACTGCTACTAAAAGACATGAGACATACGAGTGAAAATAAATAAGACAAGCTGAGTGTTATAAGGTCTGATTCTGATTTATTCGTATGATGTAAATATTTTTTAAGGTCTAGCTTGACCTTTTAGAGAATCTAACCTTATATGATAGCCTATTTAAATTCTATTTTGCAATAAGGCCTTTAAATATTTTAAAAATTATGTAAGCCAATATGCTTAAATTATCAAAAAATTCAATAAGTATATGATTTAACACAATGTACAAAATCTAATAATATTAACAACAATATAAAATTATTATCTATATTTGTACCAAAAAAATTATTATTTATATCTACTTAAATAGGTTGGCCTGTTAGGCCTAATAAGCTTTTGGGGTGGCCCGAAAGCTGACTTTTTTAGCTACATAGGCTTTTCAAAAAGCATTAACTTTGTCTATTTAAAAAAAAGTCTGGTCTGACCTGGGCCTGACGTAGGCCAGGCCACTATTCCCACCTAGGTACATATGAAACTTCCATTATGTACATGGTAGAACACAATAAAATATAGGCTAAATTACAATTTTGGTCCCCCTATTTTGTTCAATTTTTTATTTTAGTCCATCTATTTCTAATTTCAGACATTTAGTCTCCCTATTTTTAAAAATTCTGACATTTAGTCCAAATGTTAAATTGCCACCCAAATTTAGTGAGGTGACTCTCATTTAGCTTATGTAGCATCTGATTTGTGTGTCATTTCATCAAATTAGTCCACATTGTTATGCCATGTCATTACACAAAATAAAAAATAAAACATTTATGCAGAAAAAACAAATTAAACAAAAAAGCCTTAGAGAATCGTTCCAAAAATCCACCAGAAAACCATAAAATCCATCAAATTCACAGGATCATCAAAGACCCTTCGTTCTCTTCTTCCTTATCCTCCTGCCACCGTCGTCTTCTTCTACTTCTTCGTATTCTTCTTCTTCAGATTTGGGGATCGATGTTGTGACATCCGACCCACCACAGCTGGTACCAACACTGTGCACCACAGCCTCAGCTCTATTAGACTGGCCCACTGGCCCACACCGCAGAGTCCGGAGCACTCACAAGACTTCAGGATCCCCTTAAATCTTGTTTTTGCCCCATGGGAGACTCAAACCCGCATCCAAAAGGATTTAAGGGGATCCTGAAGTCCTGTGAGTGCTCCGGACACTGCGGTGTGGGCCGTTGTTATAGGCCAGTGGCCCAGTCTAATAAGACTGGGGCTGTGCTACACAGTATTAGTACCAGTCGTGGTAGGTCGGATGTCACATACTTGCTCTTGGTAGAGCATCATGAGATGAATGATCATATCATACGCCTCCATGATTGCAAGCATGAAGTATCCTACATCCAAGGCATCGACTTAATGCTTCTCATAAGCATCTCTTTCAATCCTAGTAGGAGCGGGTTGCTCAGGAATTGTTCGCTCGAGAACTTACAGCTCTTTCTCATACTTGAGGACACTCCTCAAATTGATGTACCAATCCAGAAAATTAAATCTGGATTTCATGTCCTTCTTAAGGACAAATAGCAGTAATAAAAAATAGTGTTTGATGCCATGGTAATTCTATTTACAGAAATATGCAAAATATATGTATCATGAAGAAAACATATTTAATAGGACTTTATTAAATATGCTCCCACTATTTTACTCAAATCAATGACCCTCAGTATTGATCCGAAAAATCTCGTTGGAAGATTTTCTAGTGGGTCAAGATCCATATTTCACCTCTTCTTGAGTCAGCTTTGGCTGATCGTCCAGAACTCAGCTATTTAGGTAGGAAACTCATTTCCAATTGCATCTCTATGCAACTCTTGGATCAGTTGGGTGGATAACTCTTTATCCCAATTTATCTTATAAATTGATTTCCAACTCTTACCTCTGAGTCGTTTCAATCCTATTGAATCCACTCAGTTAAGTCAGACCCAATGGTTGGCAAGCGGCTATTTCACCCATGGCGCCTCACCGAGATAAAATGAGGTGTTCAGCTTTGACATGACCCACACTCATTCGATCAAGACCTTGACGAGTGCCACGCATCGGAAGGCATTTATGACTTAATATTTAAATTGAGAGAATTTTTATTAAGTGATCTCACCGGCATTGTATTATCATACAAGGCGTATCTCTCAGCATACAAGATATTTATGCAACATACATTTCAACCAAACATATAAGCATACAATGACATACATGCTAAATTTCAATCACCCACGTCATAAATTTCAAGCAACACTTACATAAAATAATAACGCGATAAACATGCATCTCATACATTTCATGCATCACATACACAAACATACGAGAATTGATTTTATGATTATGGCCTCGTAATGTGAAGAATTAAATAGCTAATAACTAAACTATTACAATTTTTTGACCCACGAGCAAGCTTCCAAAGCCTCCCACTAGTTTCCACATATGGTGTTTCCATTTATCCAACTCTTGAAAAAAATATTTATTTAAATAAAACAATTACATAAATAAATAAATGGCACGACACGCAGGTCGTATTTAAATTTACATAAATCACAACACGCAAGTTGTATTTACCAAAAATAAAAACACCAAAATCTAAGGCCATAACCAAAAACCACATGCTTAAAATATTTAATAACAAACAATAATAGTAATAAACATTTTATTATTATAATTTTATTAAAAATATTTTAAACATCAATGTATCAAAATGCTAACCCTTAAATGCCAACACTCACAATTTTACTAAACACCTCAAGTGCACCGTAAAAGAATTGGCTAATAACTACGCATTGATAAGGACGCAAAAAGACGCAACACAAAACTAAATTCACGCATTGAATGCGGCGATGATAAGAATTGACCAAATCAAAACCATGAATAGCGTTCCAATCCTTTTTCAATTCACGGGGTTTGCAAATATCCTTCTAAAAAAACTCTGCAAAAACCAATCACTTTTACCATTTTTTTTTTCAGAAGGACCAGTGTTACGTCATTTTGGAAAAAAATGTGCAGGTTTCAAAGCATTGTAATCAACTGGAAATGGTTGCGCAAAAGGGATGTGAAGTTTGGCCACTTTAAAAGCTAGTGAACCCAAAAATTTGGTAAATTTTAATAGCAAAAAATAATAATTATTTGACAGACACGTCAATGCCCAAATCACATACAACAATTCTGAAAAATGGTTCACTTAAGCAAATAGCAATTGGCCAATGCCGAAAGCTTAAACACTTTAGTATTCACGTTTCTTCAAATACTTTCAAATTCATGATTCCCAAAACAATAAAAGCAAAAGAACCGAAAACTAAATCAGCATTATGAAGGTGAAAACAATTCACATTATGCTTCCCTTTTTAAACCATTCGGGATATCTAATTCACAATATCAAAATGCACTGCAGAGATCAAATCACGCAAAGAAAAATAGCGCACATCAGTATACATTAACCACAACTGAAAAAGAAAATGTGCAAACCCAGTAACGCAGACAACAGCAAAATCGGACCAATCGAATGCACGCCGAAACAGTCACATATTTTCATCCGTAAAGCAGAATCAAACATGGTAAAAACCAAAGGATTCAAGCAATCAAACAACCAAGGCTCTGATACCACTGTTGGGTTTTTAAGAGGAACAATTTTAATTTTCATGATAGAAAAATCCTCTTGAGCGGAAAAACCCCTTTCTCATGGATCATGTCATTGCCAAGAATCACAAAGAAGTTTATTGTGTTTACCTCATTGTAGCGTGCTTTGATCACCAGCACTGCAAAATGGCCACCTCTACTAAGTCCACACGAGCAAACGGCGTCAGAAAATGAGCGTCGGTGCTAGCTGACGGCACAAGGGCGCAATTTTCTAGAGTAGCAAGTGAGGGAGGCATAAACTTAACTTAAGCTGTTAACCTTCATCTCATTTACCCTAACCCTGTTGGGCTCGTACGCTACGGGCCCAATCCTCGTTAATTTAATTAAATTATATTTAATTAAATCAACCGTTAATTAATTAAATCATATTTAATTAATTAACTGCTCCGATTAATTTGCTCTTTGTGTGTGACCCTATAGGTTCCCACTGAGCTGACAATAATATTTAATATTATATTAGTATCAAATATTAACTATAATATTAAATATCATGGACAGTGATTGACATCTAGCAATGCATCACTATTACCCAGTTCATGAGAAAATCGGTGATTCGATTTTAACCTTATTGCAACTATAATCACTATGAAGTCAATGTCCCTTCGTCCATATGTCTTGATTGAACATGAGGCATAAATGTGTCATCCTCGTTAAGTCTAATCTTATGTTCCTCGATCTCCAAGTAGACATGTAATCATCACAAAATGAGTCCAATATCCCATATTGCCCCATCTCGGCGTGGCCACGCATATTTTCACGTCCTACTATATCGAGAGGCCCAAGACACTACTTTGGTTATGTAGGAGGGACGAATCCTATCTACATGTCACTCACACCCCTCAACATGATTCATTGCATGTCCAAGTACTACCTTTATGATCATCATGTTACAGATGATGTTTGATAACATTAAAGCCTACAACTCCTCATGTAGGAATCGTAGTGACTTCAAGTCGAAAGACTACTTCACTATGGTTGCCATGAGGAGCGCCTATAACACTTATATAACTATTATGAAGCGTCCTCATAGTGGGTCAATCCGATATAAATATTACACCTAATATTTATACATGTGTGCTGACTTGATATCACATATCCATGACCCGTGAGATTTGATCATCAGTCTACTCACACAATAGTCTCTATGTATTATTGTCGTCCTAGTTAACAATAATACTTCGACTACAAATACTTTAAGAATAACGTTTTATATGTTTAATGGGGTCTCACTATCAAGTCACACTTGATGTTCCATTAAACGAACTATATATTCTAATGACTTTATTATGATACACACTAATAACATAATAAATGACGCATTTACATATATTAAAATATATGACTAAAGTCATTATACAAATAATAATCTATATAAAATAGATTGGTCATTAGGGCTTACACCAAAGAGTTACCATAGCAACGTCCAATTTAGAATGAGTGTCACCGCTAGCAGCCACGAAAGCCAAGGCTGAGGCTGGCCCAGCAATTGAAACAGCAGAATGCACACGTGCATTTTCCACACGTGCCCGATCGTTCCTTTTAACACTGATGTTTGCACTTCCATGCTGCTTTTGATGTAACCATTTTCCAATAGTACTCGCCCTTCGACAATTAGTAGAGGGTATAATCTTTCCTGGCTGCAAAAGAGAAGCACAGAACTTGAATCTTGCAAAGAAATAGAATACACGAAACACAAATATAACACATCAAGCATATTTGGATTTAAATTTTATTAATTTTTTTTATAAGTGTTAACAGTTATTTATGGGAATATAAAATTTGTTGTTACTCAAGATTAATTCCAATCAATGGTTTAGGAGAATATGGCTTACTACTACTAATTGAGGCGCAGAAATAGCTTCTGGCAGAGTGTCTGGGCTCTTTTGTTTTTGTTTCTCAGAAAGGGCTTTTGAAATCTCAGAAGCAGAGCTTGATAAGAACTCCATGGGCTCAAGGGGTATCGGTGGCTCAGGTATTGCAGGCAAGGACGACAATAATTTGAGTTAATCATTTTCTTGCCTTTTTCCATTTTCTGTTCCATCGTATCAATATGACAAATTCTGAATGCTTCAATTGAATCACTTCAAATCCTTATAAGAAAGAATATATAATCCCAATTTATGACCTCAATAAACTCAACAGAAGATCAGTTAATCCAATTGCTATACTACACACACAAAAATTATAAACTGTAAAAATTAGGGAGAAAGAAACCTGTTTTACAGAGTCTGCAATTTCGAACAAGAGAAGGTGGTTATGACAAACTATGCGAGAAGCTTCAGTCTCATATATACGAGACAGAACATGGAAGCAGTGAAGCAGGATGGGTTTCAGGAACACTGATCGAAGTCTTGTGCTCAGAACCACCACAAGTTCAGGTGGAAGTTAATTAACAATCCAAGACAGTCTGGTAATTAACCAAGCTTATAAATCAAAGTGTGGTGTAAATTTAAGAAAACATAATCCTGAAGAAGCGGGTATTGGTTCTTGTAATGAAGAGGCTAAGAAGAGCGCTGCTGTCGATGAAATTGAAAAGTACGGTGTTAGACTCGGAAGTATGACCAGTATATTATCAAAATTATATTTATTGAAAAATGTATGTATTTTATGAGATGTGTGATGTGTCATTTTATTTTACGAAAGTGTGGTTTAGCGCGTTTACGTACGTACTTTCGGGGGTCGGAGATTGTTTAAAAAATAAATTAAAAATAGTGTGTGTGTGTGCAGTGTAAGCCAATCCAATAGTTGTACGTGGACCTTAGTCTGGACGGTGGACCAGTGGAGGTCGGTTTTGTTATCTTCCTATCCTAAATTCTCATCTCCCTAGTACTATTTTTAGAACATGAGTGTTCTTTTTACCATTTACGTACCAAAGTTGAAATAATTATACAAGAAAGGGAATCATTATTTGTTTGATCTTTACAACAATGGTCTTCACCGACATTACAGTACATGTTTGGTACTTGTCATTTGGACTAGCATGGAAACCATGCAAAATGAGCAAAACTATTTGGCAACGAGGTATCTCCCTTTCAAAGCAATGACCGCTAATTTGAACTATCGATAAGGATAAGATTCCAATCCAATGAACATTGAATCACTGGTTGGAAGTTTGGAAGTACAAGTAAGAGGCTAGAAATGTAAACACAGAAACTATACTTGAGTGTCTAGGAGTGTAACCAAACTAATTTTAGCAAATTTCAACTCGGGTTGGTCCGAGTAATAAGGGTTGAAACCTTTTAAGCAAGTGCTCAGGGGTTTGAATTCTCCCTCTTGTAAATGGCAAAAACTTGATTGGGAGGAGACTTTAATTCCAGGTTGGGAGGGAACTTTCCACCTTATGTCCCTTAAGGTTCTCCGCTGAACGTTTATTCTTAATGGATACTTTGGTAAAAAAAAAAATACTGATATATTTGCGCACAAGTCTAATATAATTTGAACTCTACTTTTTATTTTCAAAGAAGCAACACTTATTTGCTTCAATCTAGGCATGACAATGGGGCATGTTTTGCCTCCCCTGTTCCAGCCCCCATCTCCGATGGGGTTGAAAAATGGGTATCCATCCTCGCCCTCAACAGGGTCGGATTTTCTAGCAGGCCTCCGACCCCGCTCTATATATATATAAAATTAAAAAAATTATATTTATGATAATTAATAGAACAAAATCATAATTATTATACAATGATAAAATAAAATAAAAAACATCCATGTAAAATTTTCTATTAAAAAGAAATTAAAATAAAAAACAAACAAAATGAATGAGTATACATGCATAAATTTTAAAATTTATATTTAGCCAGACGAGTTCAGAGCGGGGTGGGGCGAGTATCGGCACCCCCAACTCTGTCTCACCCCCATCAAAGCGGGTTTTCCTCATCAAAACTGGGACAATGTCGAGTTCTATTGCCCAGCCTACTTTGATTTGTTGCTATCAGGAAATTGAGCATTGCTATTTGAAACTAAGGAATCCTCACCAATCCAACGCAGAAACAAAAGCAGCATTTGGTCTCTATAAAAAAGCAGAACATTTATCTATCTTACACATGTTGTCAAGTTATCCATAAACTTAGATTTGTGAGACAGTCAAATGTGTGCTAATTTTTTTTTTGACAAACAATTTACTCCCTCAATTACCTATTATAAGCAAAAATACTTAAACTCACGATTATTAAGAAAGTTAGTTAATTGTAATTAATTCTCTCAATTTCATAAAAAACAAGTATATTCTCTAAACTACTTTTAATGATGATTACTTGTTGAATAGGGTCATTGGAAAACAAATTTTGAATTAATTAAAGGCAACTGTAGAAATTAAGCATTAAATAGGATGGTATTAATTAATTTTTGCTTATATTAAGTAACAAAAATTTTGATTTTTTTTTCTTATATTAACAAACAGAGGGAGTAGTGTGCTAATTAAGGTAACCTCCAATTATAATATTAATATCACAAGAGTCAAGATGAAAAAAGATATCCACTAAAAAAAAAAGATGAAAAAAGATATATCAACCCCTTTTCCATAAATATTATAGTTATATACATCCCATCAGAAGCACGAAATATATACAACTCTTCATGTGAAGTAATGTATCTATATTATATATAAACTGTGTCTGAATAATATTATTTGAAGTGTTTAATAAGACAACGTGTTTTGTCAAAACAAAAAAGGCAACATGTTAATGATGAAAGCCTTTGGACACTTAAATATGAGTATCTCTACTATAAACGAAAAGTTACATAACTTTTTGGTCATGTCAAATGCAAGGTTGGGAAATCGTCGGCCGCCCAGGGTCTAGTTGAGTAGCCGTTTGCGATAATTCTTTAGGTTGGGTTCGGCTCTGCCCGATTCCTGCTAACCTTGAACATAATCGCCGAGGTTGTATAGGACCAAATCCCGGGGTTGGGCCATTGGAGCCTTCCGGTAGTCTTGGGAGTGTCTTTCCTAATTAGTACTCTTTAATCTAAAAAAAATGTACTTGAGTCAATCCAAAACATTATATAGTGATTCCAAATTTACTCGAGTCAATAACTAAAAGTGAAATAGTACATTTCATACGTGCATTACTATCGTTGTTTTTTTATATTTAACCGTCAAAATACACTTTTTAAAACCATCATTCTGGCTAGATAGGCAACATAAAAAGATAGAATAAACATTGTTATTATTTTTTAGATACATGAATAGTACACGCTATCTTATTTTCTTCAATAATTTTTAATGAATTTTACTAAATCTTACTTAAATTATTTCAATTTTCTACCTAAATATGTATTGTTAATTACCCTCAACCTTGTCCAAGCATTACTTGTACCATTATACCAAATATCAATGTTAATTCAAGTGGTGGAAAATGATTATCTATACATTTTTTTCCCTAAAAAAATAGGTATTATCCCAAATTTCCTTTCTTTTGATTTTTCCCCTGGGGGTTTATAGACCAAAATTATGCAAAGGTCGCTTTGAATGAACTGTTCTCTTGACAAAAACAAGTGGCTGTTGCTTCCAGCACCCCACCATATTGCTGCCAGCACCCCTCACCCTACTGAAATCCCAAAAATATCCTCTAAATTTATTTTTTTTCCCCTCCCATGTCGTCTTCTTCTTCTTCTTCCGGTAATTCAATTACTGGAAGCTGTTTAAAATGTATTCCGGTAATTGAATTACCGGAACATATCATAATTTTGAAAAAATATGCTTCCGATAATTCAATTACCAGAATACATTTGCATTACTTGGGAGGTGTATGTATTCCGGTAATTCAATTACCGGAAGCATATTTATGTTCCGATAATTGAATTACCGGAATACATTTTAAACAGCTTCCGGTAATTGAATTACCAGAAGAAGAAAAAGAAGACATGGGAGAGGAAAAAAAATTAAATTTAGGGGGTATTTCGGGATTTCAGTGGGGTGGAGGTGCTGGCAGCAACATAGTGGGGTGCTAGAAGCAACAGCCAAAACAGGCATACGATTTCAGTGGGCCAGTTGAAAAGTAGTCATGATAGGTTGTTGTTGAATCATTCATATTTCATAGAACGTGAATATGTTCATTTGGTATGGAGGTTATATATCGTGCAAGTTTGGCTCACAAATTCACATGATAATGTCTCAAGCACAATTTGTTGGGCTTTATGTCATTGTAATGTGGGCTCGGCCCAATTTAGTATGTGTTTGTTTTGTTTTTGTAGTGTGGCGGGTAAGTTAGTTGTAACTGCCACTTCTCTCTCTGATGTATATAACTGATTGATTCCAATGAAACAAACTAGAGAATTCAGTTCATTCTTCCTTCCTAACATTTGGCATCAGAGCTCCATCTGGGGCCTGAGGTCGAAACAGCAGTTTCGTGAGAGAGATTAGAAAGAAAAAAACAAGAAACAGAGAGTGAACGAACATGGCGGAAGAGAGAAACTTTGTGCAACCTGCCATACCCAAGTTTGATGGCCATTACGATCATTGGTCAATGCTAATGGAGAATCTTCTTCGCTCCAAAGAATACTAGAACCAGGTTGAGAACGGAGTCTTTATTCCCGCGGCAGGAGCAGAGCAAGATCCAAAACAAGTGAAGAAAAGTGAGGAGAGCAAACTCAAATATTTGAAGGTGAAAAACTATATCTTTCAGGCGATTGATAGAAACATCATGGAGACCATTCTTCGCAAGGACACAGCGAAGGATATATGGGATTCAATGAGGCAGAAATACCAAGGCTCAACAAAGGTGAAAAGGGCTCAACTTCAAGCTCTTAGAAGGGAATTCGAGCTTTTTGGCATGAAAGACGGCGAATCGGTTGATGAGTACTTTGCAAGAACCCTTGCAATTGTGAATAAAATGAAGACTCACGGTGAAAAGATAGAAGAGGTAACAGTTGTAGAAAAGATTCTTAGATCCATGACTACCAAATTCAATTATGTGGTATGTTCAATCGAATAATCAAATAATGTGACTACTCTGAGTGTCGATGAACTTCAGAGTAGCCTGCTAGTCCATGAACAAAGAATGAAGGGGCATAAAGAAGAAGAGCAGGCCCTAAAGGTGTCAAATGCTGGGAGATCAAGAGGAAGAGGCCGTGGCGGTTTTAGAGGAAGCCGTGGAAGAGGAAGACAATCTTTCAACAAGGATTTAATTGAATGCTACAACTGTCACAAGCTAGGTCACTTTCAATATGAGTGCCCTAGTTGGGATGAAAAAGCGAATTATGCAGAATATGAGGAAGAAGAACCATTATTGTTGATGGCACACACTGGTTCAATGGATTTTTTTGAAAGAAAGGCTTTGTTTCTTGACTCCGGGTGCAGCAATCATATGTGTGGAATCAAAGAATGGTTCTTTGATTTGAATGAGGAATTCAGAATATCAGTAAAGCTAGGGGACAATTCCAAGATGATGGTTATGGGGAAGGGCAATGTGAAGTTGAAGATTGATGATACAATACAAGTGATTTCTGGTGTGTACTATATACCAGATCTGAAAAATAACCTGCTCAGCATAGGTCAACTTCAGGAGAAAAATCTAACCGTGGTGTTTCAAAACAATTGCTGCAAGGTGTTCCACCTTGATAAGGGTTTAATCATTCAATCTCAAATGTCCTCCAATAGGATGTTTGTGGTTATGGCTGCTGCTATCTTTCCTGTGTGTTTCAAGGCAATAAGTGAAGACTTGACACACCTATGGCATTGCCGATTTGGTCATATTGGATTAAAGGGGTTGAAGATTCTGTCTCAGAAGGGATTGGTGAGGGGCCTACCAAAGTTGAGTAATGATTCTAGCAAAGTATGCAGTGAGTGCATGATTGGGAAGCAACACGGGGAACCTTTTCCCAAAAGGAGTTCTTGGAGAGCAACTGAGAAATTGCAGTTGGTCCATGCTGATATATGCGGCCCATTCAAACCAGAATCACACAGCCACAAGAGGTATTTTATTACATTCATAGATGATTTCAGTAGAAGAACTTGGGTCTATTTCATATCAGAAAAATCTGCTGCACTAGAAGTCTTTAAGAAATTTAAAGTTAGTGTCGAAAGGGAGAGTGGTAATACCATTTGTGGGCTGAGAACTGATAGAGGAGGTGAGTTCATTTCCTCTGATTTCAATGATTTTTGCAGCAGCAGTGGCATAAAAAGGCAACTCACAGCAACCTATACTCCCCAACAAAATGGAGTGGCTGGAAGAAAGAACAGATCCATCATGAACATGGTTAGAAGTATGCTCTCTGAGAAGGAAATGCCTAGGGAATTCTGGCCTGAAGCAGTGAACTGATCGGTTTATGTGCAGAACAGAAGTCCCACTATTGCTGTAACTGATGCGACTCCTGAGGAAGCATGGAGTGGAGTAAAGCCCTCAGTTCATTTCTTTAAAGTCTTTGGATGCATAGGACATGTGCATGTTCCTGATGCTCAAAGAAAAAAACTGGACAACAAGAGTGTTAAATGTGTGCTATTGGGTGTTAGTGAGGAGTCTAAAGCCTATAGGCTTTGTGACCCTTTGACAAAAAAAATTCTTGTTAGCAGGGATGTGATCTTTGAAGAAGATGAGAAATGGGATTGGAAAGGTGATTCTAGTAAGAACAAGTGTGAATTACTTGATTTGGGTGACAAAGAAACTGAGGAAACAAGGGAACATGGCAGTGGAAGTGAAACTGCAGTAGACATCAATCAGAATGGTGCAGAAAACACAAATCACACTGAGAATCATTTGACAGATTCACCAAATGGTTTGTCAAATGATACTAGTTGTGATAGAAGTGAAGAAGAAGCTCAAGATCAAGGGAGGATCAGAAAAAGGCCTGCTTGGCTTGATGATTATATTACTGCAGAGAGGGAACAAACAGATGATGAGGATCTCCACAATTTAGCAGTTTTCACTCAAAGTGATTATCCAGAAAGCTTTGATGAAGCTGTAAAATGCAGTAAGTGGAAAACAGCAATGGATATAGAAATGGAGGCCATAGAAAGAAATAAGACTTGGGAATTGACCACACTTCCACCTGGTGCCAAAGCTATTGGAGTGAAATGGATCTTCAAAACCAAGTTAAATGAGAAGGGTGAAATTGAGAAACACAAGGCCAGACTTGTGGCCAAAGGCTACACTCAAAAGCATAGCATAGACTATGGTGAAGTCTTTGCTCCTGTGGCTAGATGGGACACCATTAGAAGTGTCATTGCAATTGTAGCTTCTAAGGGGTGGAATGTGTATCAACTAGATGTTAAAAGTGCTTTCCTTCATGGAGAGTTGAGTGAGACAGTTTTCATCGAGCAGCCCCAAGGGTATGTGATAAAGGGAGAGGAAAACAAGGTATACAAGCGAATAAAAGCCCTATATGGATTAAAGCAAGCCCCACGGGCTTGGTACAGCAGAATAGAAGCTTATTTCTTGAAGGAAGGATTTGAAAAGTGCCCTGCAGAACATACTTTGTTTATCAAAGTAACACATGACAGCAGCCTCTTAATTGTGAGTCTCTATGTGGATGACTTGATATTCACAGGGAACAATGAGTCCATGTTCTCATAATTCAAGAAATCCATGAAAAGGGAATTTGACATGAGTGATTTAGGCAAGATGAGGTATTTCTTGGGTGTTGAAGTGGTCCAAAATGAAGCAGGAATTTTCATAAGCCAGACTAAGTATGCAAGGGAAGTACTTGAAACGTTTGGCATGGCAAATGTCAATGATGTTAAGACATCTATTGTTCCAGGATGCAAGTTATCAAAAGAAGGGAGTGGTGGAAAAGTAGATGCTACTCAGTACAAGCAAATGATTGGCAGCCTCATGTACTTGACTGTAACAAGGCCTGACTTGATGTTTTCTGTGTGCTTGACCAGCAGATATATGGAGAATCCAACAATGATGCATCAGTCAGCAATTAAGAAGATTCTCAGATATTTGAAGGGAACCTGTCACTTGGCATCATGTATAGAAGAAAGGAAAATCTGAAACTTGTAGGTTTCACTGATAGTGATTATGCAGGTGATGTGGATGATAGGAAAAGCACCTCGGGCTATGTCTTTATGCTAGGATTTGGAGCCATTTCATGGTCATCGAAGAAGCAGCCAGTGGTGACTCTCTCCACCACTAAGGCTGAGTTTATAGCAGCAGTATTATGTGCCTGTCAGGCCATATGGTTAGGCAGAATTCTAGAGAAGCTTAGTTACCCTCTAATCAAATGTGTTCCTATGTTTTGTGACAATAGTTCTACTATCAAGCTATCTAAGAATCCTGTTCTTCATGGACGCAGTAAACATATAGATGTAAGGTTTCATTTCTTGCGAGATTTAGTGAAAGCCAAGGTGATTCAATTGATCCATTGTGGCACTCAAGATCAGCTATCAGATATCATGACTAAACCTTTGAAATTGGACACTTTCCAGCAGCTTAGAAGGAGATTGGGAATGTGCACTTTAGAGGAATTAAACTAATTGCTTCTTGCAATCTAGTTTAAGGGAGGATATGTTGGGCTTTATGTCATTGTAATGTGGGCTCGACCCAATTTAGTATATGTTTGTTTTGTTTTTGTAGTGTGGCGGGTAAGTTAGTTGTAACTGCCACTTCTCTCTCTGATGTATATAACCGATTGATTCCATGAAATAAACTAGAGAATTCAGTTCATTCTTCCTTCCTAACACAATTGGATGGATGGATGTATATTATGTATGTATGTATGTATGACATGCATCTTGAACCTAAATACTTGAAAGTTACTTCATATCTACCAGACATTCGCATCCGACCAGAAATTTCATGTTTATGGTGTATACAGTATACTCCATAACGCTTTGTGGGAGAGTATATGTAGTATTGTCGAAATGATCATCAGTCTTTGTTTAAAATGGACCAACTTTAAATAAACATCAACTTCAAATAAACATTATTATAAATAATAAAAAATTAATATTTTATACTCCCTCCATCCCAATGTAAGAGCTTTTTAGCCAATTCATTTATCTCATTTTATAAGACTTCTTTGTTGCATTAATTAATTTTTTTACCATATTACCCTTATTTAATTTACATACTTTTTGTCAAAAATAATAAATATGGAGATTTATAAGATTAAGTGAGCTTGAGAAAATAAAAATAAGCTTGAGAATATGAATAGTCATTATGACTTTCTAATTAATTCAAGGGTAGTTTGAAGAAAAAAATACAAATTGTAGACAAAATTAATGATTCTAACTAATTCCTTGGTAAGAGAAAACTGGCTAATGAACTCCTACATTTTGAGACAGATAGAGTAATATATAAATGGTTATTACAAAGTTAGATTATCGTAGATTAAAACTTATTTGCAAAGTGCTGTAAACATCCACGTTTCCAAGTTCAATTTCAAGTCCATAAAACACTTTAAATTAATAACTCCTATCAGTATTTTCCAAATAATCTTTTGAATATTTACTTCTGGACTTCAATATTGTGAATTTTACTCACATTACTGATAGAACAGAAATTTTTCAGCGTATCAATTGCAAATCATAATTTCGGGTGTGAGGTACTAAAGATTCTCCAATCAGAATACTTTTTCTAGTTAAAAAAGTCTGGGGCAGAGTATATTCACAACTATAATATAATGAACTGCAGACAAAATTAACATGTCACGATCTATGCCACCTCCCTAGAGCCTCACCAACCCTAATCCTATCCCCGCATTTGATAGAAAAATTGAACTCTTGTGATGAATCGCCCTCATGAAGCAGTTTTGAAATTGGAGCTTGGAAAACAAGCACAACTGTTGATCCCATGTTGAAAGCACCTAACTGGAGATCAAGAAAACAATGAACTACATTATGCCAAATCTATGTGATAGCACACAAGTAGTTTAAGCACCATAAGAAGGAAATGAAATTTAACAGCACCTCTATAATCTCTAAACAATGAGTAAAGCACAGAATTTCTAAAAGACAATTGAAATGCACTTCTTACCTCATCCCCTTTCTTGAGCATTCTACCAACACCTTCACAATCATAAACTAGTTCTTCAGGAGGCTCTGAATGTGTTACCTTCTTCCTTGGCTTGTTTGTCTGAAGTTCAGGCTCGATGAAAAGCTGCCATGATAGAGTTTAAACTGAAGTCATTAACAAAAAAAACCAGTAATGACAGGATATTAGCAATTGTAAATACACACAAGCCATCCTTGAAGAACTATGGACAAACCTCAATTGACCCAATATTTGTGGCACCAATTGCAGCAAGTGCCATAAACCCTTCCTGCCACAGACCTTCAAGAATAACCTGAACAATTTTAAGTAAAAGAATTTAATCACAGTGTACAATCAAATCAATTAAGAATTGTAAAAGTAAAAAACATATAAGGCAAAATAAAGGTTTTAATTATAAAATATCAGAGTGATGAGCTTATTTATAAAGAAGGACCTATAAACTACTGAGCTATCTATCCTGTTATAAAGTGGTGAATTATTAACCATTTTATGACAGGATTCACCTCTTGGTCAATGGGTTCCTTTATGAACAAGTTCATCCACTTTTATTGAATAGTAATTCTCCCAAAATAAAAGCAAGACAAGGGCGAAAAACACAAAAGGAAAACTCCCAGGAGTTTATATGAAGTACTGAGTACACCTATACAGAATGCCACTCCTACCTAGAACTAAAACTCATAATAGTTTAATTATTTCTCTAGAAAGATATTCAAACCAGAAAAATAGGGAAATTCAGAGATGGAATCGTTTGTACCAGACAAGTGAGACAAATTTTGTTTATTTTTCAGCTAACAGATTTTTTTCTTCGAGGGAAAAAGTTTTCTTGGTAAAGTTATAGTTCAATGTGCTACTATGGCATAACTCAAGCAGTAGAAGTGGGAAGGAATTAAGGTAGAAGTCCCAAGTTCAATTTCTATTCAAATTGAAAAAATAAACAAATAGATAAAAACATGAGGCCTTGACAGGAATGCTAATAGAAGATAGGCACAATACTCTCACATGCCAATGACAATCAGATATAAATTACCCTCTCGTTCTCAATATAAAGGTTTCTAATTGTTCTTGTAGCGCGTTCATTCACAGGATAAAGACGACCTGCAACAAAAACAATAAACCAAACAGATAATAAGAATATAATAAACTAATTAGAAATCAATCAGTGTGTTAGATGACAACCAATATATGCAAAACATGAAAATCTACAGTTCTACTTCATTATTTTCACCTTCTAGTTCCAATAATTATTCTCATTCTCATAATATACTTTGAAAAGGTAGTTTTGATTTGCAGAGCTTAATAAAGCACTTATCCACCCTCAACCCAAGTCCTGCAACTGTACCCATCAGTGATCAAACATCAAAGGTTCCCTGGAGGAGAAAAAGGAAGAAAGAAGGGGGGGAAAATTGAAATTAAGAAGCCACATAAGCAAGTTATGATGAAGCTTTTCATTGTTTCCTTGGAAGTTAGCAATCTTCATTAAACAGAAGGCTTAACAACTAAGTAATGAATTTGTTTTTCTTCAACTCAGGGACTAACAAAGATAGTCATTATCTTATCATACATTATGGAAAGGAATTTTTAGCCCACATATCTTCTAGAAAGGGTTTCTGTTATAATTCAACCCCTGAGAGCCCATCCTGAAAAAACTAGCCTATTTAGCGGAAAGGCATCATGACTTAAGTACCACATTGAACCTATTTCTTTGCAAAATACAGGACATGACATTGCATACCCTTTCAAAAGCCAATGGGCATCCACTAAGGGTCATGTCGTGTTAAGGATACAATATTAAAACTGTTCGTGTCTTCACCAAATAACTTATGCTTTTGAGATAGTTGGTTCATGACATTACACTAGAGCCTTTATAACCAAATGGTTTACCGTTCAATCTTAACCATCCTCAATCCTTAATTTTCTAATAAAAAAAAAGTTAAATATCAGCATAAGGTAGGTAGGCCCGTGCATTGTCCGCACTTCAGCCCAAGAGGATCTTGCATGAGGGGACACGTTAGAGATATAATATAAAACCATTCACGTGTCTTCACCTTACAATTTAAAATTTTGAAGTAGTTAGTTTATGATAGGTGGCTTTCACTATGACCCTGGTGGTGGAAGTATCCTTTTCCTTGGTTGCCGCTCCTTCCTAGGTAACTCCTTTCTAAGTCAAACCCTTCACGCTGCCACCAGTTTCAACCACTCAGGCCCATAAGGAGAGCTCATCCCAAAAAACTTGCCTATTGGGTGGGAAAGCCTCAACACTTAAAGTACCAACATATGGGATGTAACAGTTTCTAGTTGCTCATAACAATGAATCCCAGGGGTCAAGGGATATGGTGCTATACACAGAGTCAAAACATACTAACATGAGGTGTTATTCTTAATTTGTTATACCGTTAAGGTTTGTATGAGATGGTTTACCAGAAAAATGCCTGCGTACAAGAATATTCCAGTCAGCAGGGGAATGTATCCGATGGTAATCTCCAGGTGCTAAGTAAATCACACAGTAAAAAAGACCTCTCTTTGGGCTGCAATGGAAAAATTTAATGATGTATGGAACTGTCATGCATTACATTCAGTTTCCGTAGCAATAAAAAAAAAACAGCAGATATATTGGTTTTGGTGGACCAGAGATCAATGCAAAACAATAATATGCATTTGAGATTAAAAAAAAAAAAGTAACATTTGTGGTAATAAAAAAAAAAAAAAAAGGAAATATCAATATAAAATGCATGTCTCTAAACCATGCAAGCATTCAAGCAATGAACGTGTTCAATACAAAACTTGTTGTATAGTTTGAACTATGCTTTATAATTGTAAAACAATAAGAAGAACCATACAGAAAGAGAAGTAGGACTTCTTGAAAAGACGATAGGGAAAAAAAGCTTCTAAAATTGTAAAAGAAAAAGAAAAATTTCTCATTATAAAGGTTTTATGGCAAAACAGTCCTTATTGCTATCACGACTAGGCAGCAAGCTTGCAACAGCATAGTTCACAAGTTTCTATTATAATATTAGTTGAAACCACTCGAATAAGTTTGAAAGCTACCTGAATTTAAAAACAAATTTCTATCGAATGCGTCATAAATAAAAAAACAGTAGATGCATGATTAACATTTATGACTTGATTAACAAATAAATATATCAATATGAAATTTTCTTCAACAACCAAATCCTATTTGAATACAAATGCTTACAACCAGGTGAATTAAGACATTGGCAGCAGAAGGCAATTAGAAATACATCATCAAATTACCGTGATGTTGGGTCCCAAACTTTTGGAGAAGCTAATGAAACTCTCCACCATGATTTCTTACTGTTCTTGGTAGTTGTTATTGATTCCATATGGTCCTCTTGTGCATTGCTAGCAGCTGTTTTTGGAAGGAAAGAGCTTGCACCAAGAAGGGAAAAAACGGAATATGAAAACCCTTTAACTTGTTCAATCATTGCCCCCGCTCCTTTCAACTCCCCAAATCTTAAGACTATACCATCCACAGGACTGACCTGCAGAAAATAAATATGGTCAAGCAGGTTATGTATCAACCGAAAATGGTACAGATAAAGATGTGTGAGATTTCCAAATAGCTGTTACCAGTTACCAGACATTGTGGATCAGCATCGATAGGCCTGGAACCTTCTTTCAAAGCGCGAACAAAAAAATCTCTTAAAGAGGCATACTTGTCCAGAGGTAAAGCAGCTTCTTCTAAATCTGAGATGTCAATAGGAATTAGGATCACATTTACACAAATTTTAAATCATAGTTTATCACAATTCACAAACAAATTCTTCCAGTTTCGTCACATGGTGGCTATAGGAGCATATTACAATGAAATGAAGAAAATGTTAACATAAAAAAAGGATCAAAACTACCATACTTGAATGAAAAGCCCGGGCCCAAGCTCTGTACACATGTGGCCTTAACCACAGTGGTATTTCCTGAAAATTTAGGTAAAATCATATAAATAATATTATATGTAGAATATAAAAGACTGTAAACAATGGGAACTGTAAATCATTTTCAAATTTAATAGAGTCAAACTTGGTTTGATAAAAGGAGAGAGAAAAATATAATAATAATAAAAATATACTTTAAAGTCTTAAACATTATAATGTATTTTTTTTCTCTGTGTACTTTCATTTTTCTGATTAGGAGTCCTGCCCTGCTTTTCCTTCTTTATTATGTACTTTCCTTCCTTTCCTTCTAGCAATACATTTTTCTCCATATATTAAAAAGCCCATTTGTATTTCTTCATCAGGTTTCTTATACCTACATTACTTCCAATATCGTCTCTGCGTATTCTTATTACCAGCAGCAATAGAAGGGTAACACAATTGCAAACCAAAAATAAAATAAAATTACAGCGGAATGGATATATATTGAAAAAGGATATTCAAATATTGAGTTGACTTCTTACCATGCTAGCCAAGTATCCCCAACATCTAGAAATTGATCGCAGAGGCAGTACTCCCAAAAATGTAGCCTGGTGTTGACAAGGTCATAACACACAGGTCTGAATAAGATTATAGACACACACATAGTATTCCCCTAAGGAGGAGAAATAATTTTTTTGGGGAGGGGGGGGAGGGTAAAAGTAAAATTATACCTTGATATCAGGTTGGAACTCCAACTCAATCCCTTTTTCCCGCACTTCTTCAGTCTGCCACAAGAGTAAACAATTTTTTATGGAGTAGTAAATCCAATTAGTGAAGTATCCCCGTGCAATGGATGTAAAAGAAAAAGGAGGAGTAACCATGAATGTCCTAATGGCAATGATCAATCACTGACATAGAAGATGCAATTGAGCTCTTCAACACCACAGCTGCAGTTCTATCTGAACCAATATAGGCAAGGGGAAAAAAACCAAAGTGGCCACTGATGTTTCGACACGAATCAGTGGAGCAAACAAAACCTGCCCTTGGCCCTTGCTAGCTAGCTAGCCTAAACCCTAAGGGCAGTATGCATGATGAGTTAGTTATCAAAAGTGCACCTTCTTATCATCATACATTCGTCGCGCATGGAGAACACCGAGCATAAGTATGGTAGCAACTGTTGCCCCAGGTAGAAGAAAAGAAGAATCCCCTGCACATTCTCATAGCAATAAGCTCAAGGCTTCTCAACATTGATAACACACAAAATATGACAATCACAGTGTATTCCGACCAGGTTTAGCATTTTTTAAAATCTACATCAATTTCTATACTTGCTTCGTCGTCATGAAGATTGGTTCATTCATTGTTCAGCATTCAATTAGCTTCAATGGACAAACAGTTTAACAAGAAAAGGAATTTGATTCGCTGTGTTTTCTGACAGTTTCCCATTTGTATATGGATTTCAATAAAAAGGTCTCTTCACTCGAAGCAACTGACCTTGAGAGTTTCCATTTCCTCCGTTGATAGAAGGCCGAGCTTGAGGTGTTTGAGACTTTTTGAGGAATGAAGTGAAGGGCCTTGTGCGGTAATGAGAACGAATATGGCACGGGAATACGGGGAACCTGTGCGAAACCCTTGATTTCATTTTAGCAACTCGTGGAGGCGCGAGGTGAGGAGTTGAGTTGAGTGAGAGGACAGCGCCGCGTTGCGTTGCGAGTTGCGATGGTCTGTGTACGGTATCAGCTAAGATTCGGCGCTCCGCTTGCTCAAATAACACATCTCCTGCGCTGCGCGGTCATCCTAAGACTTTTTCCTTTTTTTTTTTTTTTAAGAAACGTTATTTGGAGATCAAACTAGTGCGTATACGCACCGGCTAATATTCTTATCAATATTTTGATTCGTAGATTATTATACGTTTAACGAGGATAAAAAAAATTAAAATAAAATATAAAAATAATATTCATCACACGTGAAAAAATATATCACTAAAGATCAAAAATATCATTATAGTAATGAAATAACATCAATTGTATATAAAAACATAAACAATTTCAAACTGAATTAAGTAAGTTACTAAATTTCTTATCAATTCAAAGGAAGTGTAACTTCTACAAAGTCCACCAAAAAAAAAGACAAAAAGATATAGAGAACTTGTAAACACACAATTGGCAAATACACGTCACATCCCTTATGGGCTATGTATCAGGGAAGCTTTTCATATAAGACACACTTGGTTGTTCAACTTGTTAAGCTCGTTATCCTCATATTGTTTACATGACACAACGGTTGAATATATCACAACAGGATCATTATCACAAATTGCATTAGATAAGATGAAAAATCTGGCCCAATCCTGCAAGTGTTAGCTGTGAGATGGTAAATGTATCACTAAGAAAAATGACTTCAAATATATCAACGAAATCAAAACATAAGATGCATCATACCTATTTTATATTTTGGAATATTTCTTTGTAAACAACGTTTGAAGTGGTTGTAGTTGTTTGACCTTCTTCGTCAAGAATAAGAATTTTCAAACCGCTACGTGAAGTAACTCTTGAAATGACAACATATAGTTGTCTATGGGAAAACACAGGTTGTGGTAGCTAGATACCAACATGCTTAAGAAATTGCCCTTGACTTTTATTTATAGTCATTGCAAAACAAAGATTGATGGGAAACTGTTAATAGATAAGTATCAAGATGAAATCAATCTCTAATGCACCAGCTCGGCACCACAATGATTTTCTCAATCAAGTGTCATGATGCACCAGCTTGGCACCATCAATTCTTTCCTTATCATAATTATGGCACATATTTCTTGTGACAGCAAATCTGATTTGTGTAATTAGTTTTAGATATGTCAATTCCTTGTCTCTAGCAATTAGCATTGATTCGGTTCATTACTTGTACTTATAAATAGGCACTGTTGTATCATTATCAATCAAGAAATTCTAAAACTCTTTATGGTATCTAGAGCTGTCTAGCTTAACATCGTTTATTTTTTCCGATCCCAATTTCCTCTTCCATTCTGCATCAATGGCTGCAGTTCCAGTCATCGAAGGTCTTGTTGTGCTTAATGCTAATTCACAGCTTCACATCAAGCTTGATGGTGACAATTTTCCAGCATGGAGAATTCAACTCCTTGCATTACTAACAGGCTATGACCTTGTTGATCATCTCGATGGCACCAAAATTTGTCCTGCAAAACTCAATGGCAATCCTGCCACTCTAAATCCTGAGTTCACAAAATGGACTAGATAGGATCAACCCATCATCCATGCCATTGTGTCATCAGTGATAGCAACTGTTGTTACTCATCTTGCAATGGTCAATACTACCAAGCAAGCCTGGGACACTCTCAATACAACATATGCCAGCCGATCTAGAGTCAGAGTTATGACTCTAAAGCACAAAATTTCCACTTTCACCAAAGGCACTCAGTCTATGGCAACATATCTTCAAGGTATAAAAGCTATTTCTGATGAGCTGTCTATTATTGACCATCCTCTTGATGAAACAGATCTAGTTATTCACACCCTCAATGGTCTTAGTCACGAGTACCATGACATTGCTGCTGTCCTCCGTAGTAGGGAGACTCCAATTTACTTTGCTGAGCTTCATGAGAAACCCATGGATTATGAGACAGTGGTGCATCGGGATCAGCCAGCAACACTTGATTCTATTGTAGCAACTGCAATGTTGTGGCACGCAACAGAGGACAGTACCATAGGGACAACAACAACCACTAATCTGCTCAATCATCACATCAGCCTGTGAATCGGGTCATATGCCAGTACTGCAACAAACCTGGCCATATAGCCTGCAACTGCTTCAGACTTAAGGGATTCCCAAAGAAAAATGGACACAAACCAATTGCCAATGTAGCTACTCAGCAGAATGCAAGCTGGATAATGGACACAGGAGCCTCACACCATATCACACAAGATCTGCAGCAACTCACTTTGGCAAATCCATATCCAGGTTCTGATCAAGTAACAATTGGTGATGGCTCAGGTTTGCATATAACTCACACTGGCATAACTTCTATTAAAACACACACCAAACCTCTTCATCTTAAACAAGTATTGTGTGTTCCAAATATTCAATCCAATTTACTGTCGGTTTCTAAGCTTTGTAAAACTAACAATTTTTCCCTAATTGCTTTGTTGTGAAGAACTTGAGTTCGGGCCAGGCACTGATGCAATGAGCTCTTAAAAAGGACCTCTATCACCTCTCCACCTCATCCATCACCCACCCCTCTCCTAAAGCATTCACAACCAGCATTCAGTCATCCACCACATGGCATCACAAACTTAGTCATCCCTTATCTAAAATAATGAAACATCTTGTATACAGCCAACATATTCCAATAACAAGCCCCTCATCTCAAGAATGCAGCTCCTGCCAGTGTGCTAAGAGCCACAAGCTCCCTTTCTCCAACCATCACCTTATAAGTAGCAAACCATTGGAGCTTATTTTCTCTGATGTATGGGGACCAGCCCCAGTAAGATCTCTAGATGGCTACTCTTACTATGTAGTCTTTGTTGATCACTTTTCTAAATATGTTTGGTTGTATCCAATGAAAAATAAATCCGATGTTTTCACAATTTTCACTCATATTAAGTCTATTGTTAAAAAGTTTTTTGGCCTACCTATTATTTCATTATTCTCTGATAATGGTGGTGAATTTTTCAAAATTAAAATCCTTCTTAGCCAATCAAGGAATTTCTCATTTCACCACACCACCACATACCCCTGAAATCAATGGTACTGTTGAAAGAAGACATAGACACGTAGTTAAAACAGGTCGTGCACTTTTACAGCATGCTAAATTACCCCCTCAATTCTGGTCCTTTACTTTTAGCACAACCACATTTCTCATTAACAGATTGCCTACACCCACTATACAAATGCAAAGTCCATTTGAAGTGTTATTCAAAAAACAACCAGATTACACCAAATTCCATTCCTTTGGTTGCCTATGCTTTCCTTGGTTAAGACCTTACACTAAGCACAAACTCCAACCAAGATCCCTACCTTGCATATTCCTTGGCTACTCAACCTCTCGGCATGCTTTCAAGTGCCTTGAACCTGTGTCAAACAGAATCTATGTATTTAAGCATGTTAATTTCATTGAAGACTCTTTCCCTTATTCAACATTAACTCAACCATCAAACACATCTCAGTCCAGCACACCTGCTGATAGCCCCCCTCATACCCTCATTCCTACATTGCCTAGCCTCACTCATCCTAACCCTACTACCACAAACAGCCCAGCACAAGCCATGGCTCCAGTTCCTACTGCTTTGGTCCCCACATCAGTACCTGCTCCAAACTACTCTTCATGGCTCACAATCAGGTAATACCACTTCTATCCCTCCATCTTAGATTTCACATTCCACTGCCTCTAACCGCAGTCATAATATGGTCACTAGGTCCTAAAACAACATTTTCAAACCCAAAATGATCCTTACTGCCACCAAACATTTTCTTCCTGAGAATCTTGAGCCATCCACCATAACTCAAGCCCTCAAAATTCCACATTGGAGGCAATCATGCTCAGCTGAGTTTGATGCATTGATGAAAAATGGCACATGGGTTTTGGTTCCTAGGACTGAATCATCCAATCTAGTAGGTTGCAAATGGCTTTTTCGAATCAAGAGAAATTCAGATGGTAGTATTTCTAGGTATAAAGCACAGCTAGTAGCAAAGAGCTACACCCAAATGCCAGGTCTTGACTACAAGGAAACCTTTGCACCTGTTATTAAACCACAAACCATCAAAGTAGTCCTAACAATTGCTCTAGCCCGTGGTTGGTCTTTACATCAAATGGATGTTAACAATGCTTTTTTTGCAGGGAAACCTCTTAGAAACTGTTTATATGCAGCAGCCACCTAGCTTTGTCCATGCTGAATTTCCCACACATGTTTGCAAGCTGAAGAAAGCAATTTATGGCTTGAAACAGGCTCCACGAGCCTGGCATGATTCTCTCAAATCCTTTGTCATTGCCTCTGGATTCAAGACCAGTCTCACTGATCCATCACTATTTATCTATGACAAAGAAGGAGTACATGCTTATCTTCTTGTCTATGTTGCTGATATGCTCTTGACAGGAAATCAACAACGATTTCTCAACAAGTTCATGTCTCAGCTGTCCAGTGAGTTCTCCCTCAAACAACTTGGTTTCCCACACTACTTTCTTGGAATAGAACTCATTCCAAACAAAGATGGTCTCCTCCTATCCCAACATGGATACATTAGGTAGCTACTAGATAAATTCAACATGGCAGGAGCAAAAACAACAGTTACTCCCCTCTACACTACTACCTCTCTCAAACTGCAAGATGGGTCAGCCCCTGCAGATTCCAAGTTATTTCGCAGCATCATAGGAGCTCTTCAATACACCACCTTAACTCGGCCTGATCTTGCATTTCCAATCAATAAGCTGTCCTAATTCACGCACAAGCCCACTCAAATACACTTTCAACAGCTCAAAAGAGTTCTGAGGTACCTCAAACTAACTTTGAATCACGGCCTGCAACTCAAGAAACCAACTCATCTTCAACTTCAAGCTTATAGTGATGTTGACTGGGGAGGCAATCTTGATGACAGAACATCCACATCTGCCTTCATCATCTATCTAGGTGGTAATCCGGTTTCATGGCTCTCTCGAAGGCAAAGAACAGTGGCAAGATCATCTACAGAGGCGGAGTATAGGTCAGTTGCCAACACCACAGCTGAAGTCATGTGGTTAATAAACCTTTTAGGTGAACTTGGTCCCAAACCTCATGTGCCCTCTCTTTTTTGTGATAACATTGGCACAACATATCTATGCTCCAATCCAGTTTTTCATTCAAGGATGAAGCACATTGCACTAGACTACCGCTTTGTGCGTCAGCAAGTTCAATTGGGCAAGCTTCATGTAGCTCATATCTCTACACGAGATCAATTAGCTGACATCCTTACCAAGCCTCTCTTAAGGGTCAGATTCACTCAACTCAGAGACAAAATTGGTGTCCATGATGGTGACCCAATTTTGAGGGGGCGTAATAGATAAGTATCAAGCTAAAATCAATCTTTAATGAGATTGATGATTTGCTCGATCAAGTGCCATAATGCACCAGCTAGGCACCACAATGATTTGCTCAATCAAGTGCCACGATGCCCCAGCTTGGCACCATCAATTCTTTCCTTATCAGAATTATGGCACATGTTCCTTGTGACAGCAAATTTGATTTGTATAATTAGTTTTAGAGATGTCAATTCCTTGTCTCTAGTAATTAGCATTGATTCGGTTCATTACTTGTACTTATAAATAGGCACTGTTGTATCATTATCAATCAAGAAATTCTAAAACTCTTTAACTGTTTGCGCTGGAATTTGAAAGGAATTCTAAGATCAGAAGGAGTGATTGACATCCTGGGTATCAAAACCTTTTGTCCGATGGTACTTCCAGAAATAACCTTCGCTTCAATAACATAATTTCCCATGTGTGTGATGATTAACCGGGTACCGTTGCATAGCCCTGAGGATTGATCTATATTTCTAAACAACATAACAGGTACACCTACTTTTAGCTTTATCTCATGATTTGGAAGACCTTACGATGTTATAGTATTTAAAAATTCAGGAGTATGAATATTGTGTTGTCCATCCACATTTTCATCTTGAGAGCATGGGGTATCATAACTCAAATAGCTTTTTGTTTCTCCTGGAAGCAAATCCATCATGTAATCATTCAAAGTGTCAACAACTTCATTTTTTGGAGCCAAAATTGCCCTATCCTGAAAAAAAGATGGGTTACTAAAATTAAACAGAAAAAGATGGGTAAGTATGATTGACTATTGAAGAAAGGTGATCTCCCGAATTTTTTATGAGCATATCATCAAGAATCTGGATGATCATATCTTCATCTTTCTCCTCCCCAATTTTTTCTTCTCCTACACTCAACATCCAATCTGAAAATTTCTTCATTTCATTTACATCAGACTTTGAAGAGCCAGACAGAAGCCTTATGTTTTTTTTGTTAAAGTATGAACCTCGACAAATTGTCATAGATAAGATGAATTAATTAATGCATAGACAACATCCTGTCTTGTTCCTTTAGGTATAATAGGAAGGATTTGTCTAAAGTCACCTCCCAAAACCACCACCTTACCTCCAAAAGGTTGATTCAAACTATCAGGATTGGAGAATCGAAGGATATCTCTAAAGGTTCTATCAACGGCTTCGAAACAGTGTTTGTTCATCATTGGAGCCTCATCCCATATAATGAGCTTAACCTTTATTATTAAGTTTGCCAAAGGACTGCCTTGTTTAATATTGCAAGTGGAATCCCCATCAATATTTAATGGGATAACAAGCCTTGAATGAGCTGTCCTACCTCCTGGTATCAGCAAATCCGCTATCCCACTTGATGCGACAATCAGAACAATTTCTCCATTTGATCTTAGAGCAGTAGCAGAGACTTGCCAGAGAAAAGTTTTTCCTGCTCCCCCGAAACCATTGACGAAATGCAGTCCACCACGGTTTTCACTGACACTCAACATTATTTTGTCATATATTGCCCTTTGTTCAGAGGTCATTGCTGACATTAGCTTGACATGCTCTGCAGCCAAAGCTTCCCTATCATAATTAAGTTCATCTTGAATCAGTCTATTCTGAACATCCGATAGCAACAACATGTCTGGTTGTGGCATTGAAGGGTATTCTGCTAAACTTCTATTATTGCTCTGTAATAGTCTCTCTATTTCTGTCAGAGTAAAATTTTTTAGTTCATCATCAGTCAAAACCAATTCTGCACAAGGAAAAAAAATCAATATATAATTATTTAATGTCAACCCATATTTGTCTGCAATGTTGAAAACAAAAAAGGACATCGATATAGAAAAAATAAATAAATAGACCACGTGCAAATTACCATCAATTTGAAGATTGTTTCTCTACCTATGCAAAATGTCGTCAAATAGATACTGTCAAGTTTTACTCCAAATTAATTCAGGTTGGTTCAACTGGTTTGAGACCAATAAGGTTACAAAAAGCTTCCTTAAATAATGCGCAAAACCCTAGTGACTTGCCTCAATTATCCCATCAATGTATTCTTTCTCATCATCCAATAAACCCATTGCATAGCAGGCATCTCGAAACGTTGGATAAACAGTATTGTTCACCGTTCTTATATCACCGAATGACTTTGCTCCTTTAGCATAATTAAGCAAATTTCTCAAGTAATAAAGCTCACCACTACTTGGATGAACGAAATTAAGTCTCGCAATCTTGAATCCCTTATGTCTTTTTTTCCACCGCTTTTCCTTTTGATGCCAAACAAACATCGAAGTGAACTGACTATAAGTTAGGTCCTTTGCCTCTGGGAATTCTTTATTTGCCTCCATCCATGCTAGGAATTTAGATTTGTGAGAATTTGGATTGTCCAAAACTCAATCTAACGGCTCATCATCATTAAAGACAACTGTGTGCTGGTTTGGTAAATGAAACGACAATCGCTCTACCGAAGGTTCTCTGTAATGGATATCAAATGTATATAATCTCCATGTTGCTTCACATGAGGACAAATATCTACAGTCATAATACAACTTTATTTCATCATCCACACATTGACGCTCCTGATTTGCTGCACTTTGATAAAATGTCGCGGTAACATGGTCCTGACCTTTGTTGATGTATTTGAAAAGATATTTGATAGAACGGCTCTGGTTACACCACTCAACATTAATATGAGCATTATATCTCATGAGTAAGTATCTGTTGCAAGGTACAACATATCTATCATCAACCAGCACCTGTCCCTTCTTAATGGTGATCCCATTGTCCCTTCTTCTATATACAGGGTATCCATCCTCACTAATTGTAGTGATGTTTACAAATTTCTTTGGAAAGTGCTTAGATCACTTTTCATTCTGCATACACGGAGACTTCCTGTTTTGTAAGCCACATGGACCATGAGTCATTAGCAACGAAACTATTGCAAAC
The DNA here is from genome assembly GCA_037113605.1 of Calophaca sinica. Classification (NCBI taxonomy): domain Eukaryota; kingdom Viridiplantae; phylum Streptophyta; class Magnoliopsida; order Fabales; family Fabaceae; genus Calophaca; species Calophaca sinica. The sequence continues at coordinate 8,598,109 of CM073736.1, forward strand.
AGTGCCGTATTAGTTTGTTCATCTGGTATTTCAGCAGAGATGATTTTATCTATATCATTGGGAGTTTGGTATCTAAACTCAGGATGTAGAAATACCATGATATGAGCATGAGGTAGTCCATGTTTCTGGAATTCGATTGTGTAAATTACTACAAAACAAAAGAAAATATTTTAGTCAACATTCGAATTTTCTAAGTTATAAATGTATGATTTATACCAATTAGAAAGGGATATAGATAAATATGCATACATGATTTAACCTTTCCGAAAATATTTCCCTGTTTTATCTCCTTTATCAACTGCTCAAGTTTAACTTTAAAAACACGACTAAGCAAATTCGGCCTATCTACTGGGTTGAGACCATGTTTTGATAGCTCTCTTTGCAATTATGGCCACTTTTGATTGCAAGTAAATGTGATGAACAAAATTGACATGACTTAAGCAAACACTTGAGTTCGACAATGGAGCCAAGAATGACCTGTTTAATGTTCATGATTAGCTCATATGCAAAATTGATCGCTTTTTAAAGTTAGATTTAGGCCAAAGGAATAAATGATGGACAAAATAAGAATTTGCTATTATCTTTATGCAGGTGGAACTAAAACAACCCATCACATAAGTATGTTCCATAGGTTATTTGTGGATGGAGAACAACTCTTAAAAATCATGTCTGAAGAGTAAAATTTATCAGTTTTATTTACTAACATGTTAGTAGAACTGAAAAAAATAATGGTTTAACATAAAAAGTGTCATGTAAATCACCAAAAAAATACATATACATATTTAATCAAATAAGTTTGATTTTTTTATAAACTACAACAACAAACGAATTTCAATTACCTATTTCAAAATCTGACATATATGAGGAGAAGAAAAAAAAATAACACCAACAAACGAAAAGCCAAAATTAGGAATAACTTATAGTTAATGGATCCAATTCCATTGTGTAGGTTCTGAACAAATCTATGGAAGATTCCATAGTTGAAGCCGCCATTGTAGAATACCAAAAGTTTGTTGCAAACGATTTAAGAATACAAATCGAACTGAAGAACTTGCATCTTATTCACAGGTACCAAATTTGGAGCAGAGCAGAAGCAACAGATATATATAGGAGTTTATGGAAGGATTATGAAATGATTATGGAGAATTTGAAACTTTTAAAATTCTGAAAAAGCATAATACGAATTTTTATACCAAAATCTGTATTTATTTAAATGATAGAGGGTCTTTTAACCTTCCACTTAAGAATATAAGGCAAATGAGAGAGGTGCATCTATTTTAAAACATAAATTAATTCGAAAAATATAAATCCTATAAAACTCAGAAAATCAAATTTATGTATGTTATGTTGTATGGCTTTAAATGAGAGAGGTGCATGTATGACTTTAAAGCAGAAAATCAAAAGCCACAAAATTAATTGTAAAGTTCTGAATGGCATTTGTTCAACTCGATGCATGTTATGCTGCAACGTATTTACTACTGCATGTAGTTAATATATGCATGATATGGTAAATAGAGCAGAAAACCAAAAGCCTCAAATATCAATGCATAAAAGCCACAAAATATTATAAACTCCACGAAAACCAAAAACTAATATGCATTCACCAAAAACCAAACTCCAAAGTGTTAGCATTCACCTGCATGTCACATTGAACTTTAATAGATATGATTGGGACACCAAAATGCATAAGTAAATATTTTTATTTAATGCAGTTAATACAGTTAATGAGCTGTTAAACTTGGTTAATAGATATATCAAGATATTGTAACTCATTAACTACAAACTAAATTTTATTAACCACAGATTTGAACGATATAACCACAATTTTTAGGTGTTCAAATATAATCTATTACATGTATATTTTAACACCTAAAAATAATGATTAATGATGTTCAAAATCGTGGTTAATGGAATTCAGTTGATGATTAATGAGTTGTGATACATTGGTATATGCATTAATTAAGTTTAACATTTTATTAATCACGTGTGTAAACTCGGTGGCAGACCCACTCACATTTGAGGGTCTGCACTTGCACACCCTCAAATTTTAAAAAATTCACTTATATCCCTATATAATTTTTTTTGACCCCACTCAATTTAAATTTTTACATACTCTGACTCATACACTTTCATCTCTCAACTCTCTTACTCAGATAGTGTTTGGTTTGGTTGGAGATGAATGGAGGGAAGGGAAGGGGTTATTTTAATTTTAATTTTAATTTTTTATGTTTGGTTTAATTTTTATGAGGGAAGGGAAACAAAATCTTTCCTAACTCAATTTTTGCTCTCATCCAATGTTGGTTTTTTTTTATTGGAGGGGAGGGGAGCTTAAATCATTTAAAATATAATGACTTATATAACCTTATATAATATGTAATATAAATTATTATAAGGAAATATAGGTAATATAAATAATGAATTTGTTTTTAAAGACACAAACACAAAGTTTTAATTTAATGCAATTTTGCATAGCTTAATCATTTGAGAATGTTCTTATGGTTTTACTTTTCATTACTGATGTCGATAGTCCCTTAATTTTTTAGCAATAATTTGTTATTAGTAATTTTTTAGCAATAATAACATATAAATTTAAAAATTTTTGCACCCCGTGACCTAAGGTCCTAAGTCTGCCATTGTGTAAACTGCATTAACCATCAAAATGATTTTTTCCCCCAATTTAATGTTGGAATAACATAACTGTTTTTTTTTTAACGTTTGTCTTTATATAGATAGTATTTGGTATTTTTTTAATTCAATAAATGTGTGTATATAAGTGTTTCTATCACTAATATTTATATTTAATAAATATTTGTGTTTGAATATGTACCATGAAAAGCTATTTACGTTTTAGCCTTTGTTTTCACTCTAAAAATATATTTTTGAGTGGATGAAAATCAAAAGGGAGCGGGAGTAAAGTCCAAATAAGTTTTTTTATAAGCTATTTTGATGAGTTTATTTCAAAAAGCTCACTATACGGATATTTTATAAACTTTTAAATGCATGCAAAATTATTTATATCATAATATGAGTATAAATAAATTTATTTTTTTAAATGCTCTCTTATATATTTGTGATAACAAATAAGAGAAAAATTCATTATTGACAATAAATAAGAAAGAAGGATTAAATTTTTAAAACTACACTACTTTTCTTTTTTTTGTGTGCAAAACTACTCTACTTTTCTAATCTAGTGAAAGCATAAAAAATTAAATAAAATTATTCTTATCTTGATGACTTTTTGTGGCTTCATTTCTATTTCTATTCAGCGCAATAGAGCACAAACTGAATTGAGAATTACTTTGATATTTATGAAATGGATGGGTGACATTTTTATTGAAGAAGTAAGAGTAACAATGAGATCATCGCTTAATAATAGGTTATTTGCATTTGTATTTTATTTTTTATCTTTAAATTGAAAGAAAACATAATAATGTTTGTTGGAGAATGGCTCCAAAATATCATTCTATTTAATAATGACTTTGATGAAAATCAATGTTGTGGTAAATGTGAAGTTATGAACCTGTTACCAAAGTTAACAAAACCAGAATCTCAACAGAGGAAGTGATCGATTTAGCTAGAAGATAACAATGCAAGTAAAAGAAAACAAATTAAAGACATGCAAAAGGAACAAACACACCAGAAAGTTTGATGACGGAGTTCAGCCTCAATTGTTGCCTACGTCTCCGGGACTTAGCACAGCTTCGTCCAATTCATTCAGATCCAAAAAAAGATTACAGAGTGTTTTTCTTCTTTTCATACAAGATCCTCACACAAGTATTTCACTCTCACCCCAAATCCCGATTACACCCAAGAGCTTCCAAGAATGAGCTTCTTGCTTTTTCCTCTCAGAGTTCACGAAAAATAGATAATGAAAACATTTCTCTCTACTGACTACCTAACAGTACATATATATGAATGAAAGGTATTCAATAAAAGAGAGAAGGAGCTGAGTTGGTTGAAACAGAAACAGTTGGCACAAATAAACCAACTCAGCACTGTCCAGCTCAGCAAAGAACACTCACAGTCAAACTAAAAGAGTTGACCAATTATATGCCACGTCATCACAATCTCCACCTTGGCATATATGTACCTGAACCTGAATAAACTGGAAAAAAAAACAGATGCAGCCCAGCCACTAGATGCTTAACCAGCACCTATCCTTAGCAAGTTTAAACAGTGATTAAACTTGCTCAATGGGACAACCTTGGTCAGAAAATCTGTAGCATTTTCTGCAGTGTGAACCTTCAGCACTTGAACCCTTCCAGCTGCTATAATGTCCTTGATCCAATGAAGCCTAGTATCTATATGCTTTGTCCTTTCATGATATGCACTATTCTTGCATAAGTGAATGGCACTCTGGTTATCACACAGCACATTGATACTAGCTTGATTAACTCCAAGTTTATTGATCAAACCTTGCAGCCACAAAGCCTCCTTAACTGCCTCTGTCACTCCCATATATTCGGCCTCTGTGGTTGATAATGCTACTACATGCTGTAAGCTAGCCTTCCAGCTGACCACATTACCAAACAAAGTAAAAACATACCCTGTCAATGATCTTCTTTTATCCCTATCACCAGCAAAGTCTGTATCAACATAACCAAGAGCTCCACCTGAAATCTGAGCCTCTCTACTGTTTGCATACTGATTTTCTTTGCTGTCAGAAGCTTGCTTCTTGCTGCTGCTTGCAAACTGATCCCTACTGCTTGCATACTGATCATAACTGCTTGCACACTGATTATTACTGCGAGCATACTGATCATTACTGCCTTCAGAATTCGGTTTCTGCTTGCTGTACATCAAACCAACTTTAGTTGTCCCTCTCAAAAACCTGAGAATATATTTCACTGCCAACCAATGTTGATTACCCGGATAACCCATGAACCTGCTCACTAAACTCACAGCATAGGCTAAGTCAGGCCTAGTACAAACCATTGCATACATTAAACTACCTACTGCACTAGCATATGGAATCTGTTTCATTTCCTTACCTCGTATGCGTATGGTAAGCTATCTCACTGGACAGCTTAAAATGTGATGCAATGGGAATGTTAGCAGCCTTCGAATCACTCATATTAAATCTCTGCAGCACCCTTTTGATGTACCCTTCTTGTGTGATAGTCATTGTACCCGAATCATGTCTAGTAATTTCCATACCCAATATCTTTCTAGCCGGCCCCAAGTCCTTCATTTCAAACTCAGTTTTCAACAACCCTTTGAGTTCATCAATGTCTCTTTTGCTCTTGCTAGCAATTAACATATCATCAACATATAGAAGTAAATAGATGTATTCATTGCTGTCCAATTTCTTAAAATACACACAACGATCATTTTTGCTCCGTCTATAATTGATACTCAAAATAAAATTGTCAAACCGTTTATACCACTGCCTTGGCGACTGTTTCAAACCATACAAAGACCTTTGAAGTAAACACACATGATCTTCCTTGCCCTTTACCTCAAAACCTTCTGGTTGCTTCATGTGGATCCTTTCCTCCAACTCACCATGTAGAAAAGCCGTTTTAACATCCAACTGTTCTAAACACAAATCAAACTGAGTTACCATTGCTAAAAGGATTCTAATAGAACAATGTTTAACCACCGGAGAGAAAATTTCATTAAAGTCCACACCCTCTCTTTGAGTGAACCCCTTGGCAACCAAACGGGCTTTGTACCTAGGGGGATCACTCTCAGAATTTCCATCCTTTCTTTTATATATCCATTTGCATCCTACAAGTTTTACTCCTTGAGGCTTCTTCACAAGCTTCCAAGTATTATTCTTGTAAAGAGACTCCATCTCTTCTTCCATGGCAAGTTGCCATTCCTTGTAGTCTTTGCAATTAACAGCTTCTTTGTAAGTTCTTGGCTCCTCATTAGTGAAACTCAAAGCTGCATTCAAAGCATAAGCAGTAACATATTCATCTCCATATCTTGTAGAAGGTTTGCTGACCCTTCTTTCTCTGTCTCTGCAGAGAAGATACTGATCATCATCAGTTTCGGTTTCTGATTCTGTTTCCTCATCATTTACAGCCTGATCTTGCAGATTCTGTTTTCCTGCAGTCTGATCTAAGTTATTTACATGCTCCACCTCAATCTCAAGTCTATCCTGATCAGTAGAGTCACCTAAAACTTCCCTGTGCTTCTGATTTCCCAGCAATTCAGATTCATGAAACTTTACATTCCTGCTTATTATACATTTCTTCTTTTCTTCTGACCAAATTCTATAGCCCTTGACACCCTCTGGATACCCTACAAACAGCCCCTTCTTTGCTCTCGGTTCTAACTTCCCCTCATTCACATGATAGTACACAGTACACCCAAATATCTTGAGGTTTCTATAATCTGCAGGTTTACCATTCCATACCTCTTGTGGAGTTTTATTTCCAAGTGCTATAGATGGACTTCTATTAATGAGATAGCAAGTTGTATGCACAGCTTCCCCCCAAAAATGTTTAGAGAGGTTTGCATTAGACAACATGCATCTGACCCTCTCTAACAAAGTCCTATTCATCCTCTCAGCAAGGCCATTTTGCTGAGGGGTTCCACTAACAGTGAGATTCCTATAAATTGCATGAACTTTACAGAATTTAATAAACTCATCATTACAATACTCTAGGCCATTATCAGTTCTAAGAGCTTTAACTTTTAAGTCACACTGATTTTCAACCTTAGTTTTCCATTCAACAAAAGTCTTAAAGGCTTCATCCTTAGTTTTTAACAGATATATGCAAACCTTTCTACTGAAATCATCAATAAAAGTCATGAAATACCTGTTGCCTCCATGAGTAGGAGTCCTAGAAGGTCCCCATAAGTCTGAGTGAATGTATCCAAGTCTGTCTTTGGTTTTGTGAATTGCAGCCGAAAACTTGACCCTTGTTTGCTTCCCATAAACACAATGTTTACAAAATTCCAAGTCCTCCAATCTGTCCCCACACAACAACCCTTGTTTCCCTAATTCTTTCAGCCCCTTTTCACTGATATGACCCAGCCTTTGATGCCATAATCTGCTTCTGTTCTGATCTGTTTCAGCAGCCACATTCGATTCTGCAGTGACAGTGATTCCCTTGAGTATATACAGACAATTATTGCTTCTCTCACCCTTCATAACCACCCTTGATCCCTTAAGAACTTTCAATACAGATTTTCAAATTTTAAAGTCAAGCCCAGCATCCTCAAGTGTTCCCAAAGAGATAAGGCTTCTCTTGAGATCGGGAACATGTCTAACCTTAGTCAGGATCTTCTCAGTGCCATCACCAAGATTAAGTTTAATGGATCCAATGCCAATGACTTTACAAGTAGCATTGTTTCCCATTAGAACTTGACCTCCTTCATAAGTCTTGTAATCATGGAACCAATCTCTTCTTGGACACATATGGTAAGAACAACCCGAATCTAATACCCACTCTGCCTCCCCTTGACAGTTTGCAGCAACCAACAACTCAGAACTTTCATACCCATCTGATGCAACAGAAGCATCTCCATCACTATCAGAGTAACCCTTTTTCTTTGATTTCTTCTCAGGGCAATTTTTCTTAAAATGACCCTCTTTGTGACAAATGAAACATTTGTATTTGGTCTTTGATTTTGATCTTGATTTGTTCTTTCCCTTGCCTTCTTTCTTCTCACTCCTTCCTCTAACCATAAGATTTTCCCCTGCCTCAGAGTCTTTACCCTCTGATTTCCTGGTCAATTCCTTTGACATTATAGCAGCTTGAACATCTTCAAGAGAAATGGAATCCCTTCCATATATGAGTGTATCAGCAAGAACATCATACGAACTAGATAAAGAACGAATCAGTAGCAGTGCCTTGTCTTCATCTTCCAATTCACCTCAATGTTCTCTAGGTCAAGGATTAACCTATTGAACTGATCCATGTGATCTTCAATGGTAGTACCCGGTTGCATCTTCAGAGTATACAATCTCTGCTTGAGATAGAGACGATTAGCTAGAGTCTTCGTCATGTACAGGTGTTCTAGTTTCAGCCAAACAGCCGCAGCGGTCGTCTCCTTAGAAACCTCTCGAAGCACCTTATCCCCCAAACACAAAATTATCGCACTGTGCGCCTTGTTCATGAGATCTTTCTTATCTTTATCTGACATAGTTCCCAATAGTTTCTTTACTCCTTCCAAGGCATCTTCCAATCCCTGTTGAACCAGAATCGCCCTCATCTTTAATCTCCACAGGGCAAAATCGTTTTTGTCGTTGAACTTGTCAATGTCGAACTTCGCCATAGCCATCGATTCTTCCTTCCTGTCCGATAGCTCTTAATACCAATTGTGAAGTTATGAACCTGTTACCAAAGTTAACAAAACCAGAATCTCAACAGAGGAAGTGATCGATTTAGCTAGAAGATAACAATGCAAGTAAAAGAAAACAAATTAAAGACATGCAAAAGGAACAAACACACCAGAAAAGTTTGATGACGGAGTTCGGCCTCAATTGTTGCCTACGTTTTCGGGACTTAGCACAGCTTTGTCCAATTCATTCAAATCCAGAAAAAGATTACAGAGTGTTTTTCTTCTTTTCATACAAGATCCTCACACAAGTATTTCACTCTCACCCCAAATCCCGATTACACCCAAGAGCTTCCAAGAATGAGCTTCTTGCTTTTTCCTCTCAGAGTTCACGAAAAATAGAGAATGAAAACATTTCTCTCTACTGACTACCTAACAGTAACATATATATGAATGAAAGGTATTCAATAAAAGAGAGAAGGAGCTAAGTTGGTTGAAACAGAAACAGTTGGCACAAATAAACCAACTCAGCACTGTCCAGCTCAGCAAAGACCACTCACAGTCAAACTAAAAGAGCTGACCAATTATATGCCACGTCATCACAGTAAAAAACAACACTTATTGCTACGGTTGCACTATTTTGACACGCAAGATCAACAACAAAAATCGACAACAAAATGGATAGTTAATACAGTTTAAATACGTGGTTAATTATGTACAGTGGATGGTTAACCGATATACCAGGTATCGAAACCCATTAACCATCAACATAATTTCATTAACCACATATTTGAACGTGATTAACCACAATTTTCAGGTGTTCAAATCTAAATGTAGTTGAACACATGGAAATCTTGGTTAATCACGTTCGAATTCGTGGTTAATGAATTTATGATGGTTAAGGTTTTGATACCTGGTATATCGGTTAACCATCCACTGAACATAATTAACCACATTTGTTGTCGATTTTGTGTGTCAAAAAATCATTTCTTTATAACTAGGAAGCTACGTCTCCAAGCCAACTGCATGTTTTGTTAGTGTTATCGTGACTATGGTGGTTTATTGTGAATGAGGTGGTTAAAGCTTGTTGGTGGTTGAATAGGGGAATAATAAAGGGGGTTAGGGTGTGGAAGAAAATGAGAAGGAATGAGGTGACATGTCACATGAATAAATTTTGACAGGTGAACCACGTATGCGACCTTCTTTCAGCACGCTATCATCTAAAAGGTGACAACTAACTACAGGGCTAAAAGCCCACACTTTAGAAAATGAGGACTGCTATTGAAGCTAGCAAGAGCATGAGGCTGGAGCAAAATGTGAACCAAGTCAAAAGAGCCTTCCCTATAGTTATTGGAGAAGCCATGAAGCGCCCCCATTTTTTCTTACAAGGATATTTGTGTTGGATCCCACGTTGGCTCAAATGATGAAGACTCGAAGGATGACTGGATTAATGTGGACAAGGTCATTGAGGGAAAGGACGATCAAGGCGATGGAGACCAAGATTCGAGGAGGGGTGTTTAGGAGAGGGATTCTTCCAACCCTCTATGTCCCAAGGTGGTATTAAGTCAGATAGAGATTCAAGATGCTCATGTTCCATGGAAAAAAAGTTGTCATCGTGAAACCCCTAGGTAAAAGAGTCGACACGATATTATTGCAATAAGCTAGACTTCTTAAACTTTGGAATTCGGTTGGTGATGGAATTTATAAACATGGGTAACAATTATTACATAGCAAGATTTGCTAATGATGCTGACGCGAGCCATGCTTCGCGGGGGTGGTATTTTTTTGTTATTATTATAAAACAAACAAATTAATAACAATGTATTGACATGTTTAAAAAATTACAGGTCATTGGCATTCCCACCTTTTCCATTTCCCTCCCATTCCCCACTAAGATCGATGAAAACCCAAATTACTTCTACCCTTCCTTCTTCACTTTCCTGCCACTGCCATTTTCACAACATTTGAAAACTGATTTCTAGACTCACATTTTGATACGTCCAGAAATTAGTTATTGGAAGTGTAAAAACATATCACTTTGTTATCTGGAAACTAGTTTTTAGATGCAAATAAAATTGCATTCTGAAAACAAGTTTTTGGAGTGGAAAAAAACTAACAAGAAATTCGTTTCCATCGTAGGCAAAAAAAAAAACCCCAAAAACTACTGATTTTTTGGAAAAGTAAAACAGAAACTGGAGACGACGGTGTTGTGCAAGGGAATGGGAGATGGTGGGGGTTGCGTGGGGGAAGGGGTGGTAGGGAGAAAGGGGTTGGTTGTGTGGAGGGGTGGCATGGGATAGGGATGGGGGAAGTGGGTTGGGGAGGGGGCATTGCGACGGGTGTGGGGTGGGAATTGCAGCGGAAAGGGAGAGGGAGGGGGTAGGGGTATTTTGGGTTTCTTCCTTCCACCCACCCCGAGGTTTCTTTCGATTCTTTCGAGCCACTATCGTCCATGGAACATGCATCTTGACCCTGCTAGTCTCATTGTCCTTCGGTCCCTGAGGTGCATCCCTGTTCATCGCCATGAAACGGTCACCTTGAGCCTTGGCCGCCTTATTCAAATTAAGCGAGTAATCATCTTTCTTGTGCTCGTAACAGTCGTACCTAAAACCTATGAAGCACGGACTCCGACACGGACACCGCGACACCGCTAATGTAAAAAACATAGGACACCGACACCGCTATATATATATATTAATTAATAAAATAAAATAAAATATAAGCGTCATTTATAATAAATATAAAAGATCTAAATTGAGAAGCAAAATTTATAAATCATTTAAATTGAGCACTTTGTTTCATTACAAAAAAAGATTCTAAAACAAGATATAGTAATAATCTTGCACCTAGATCCATCCATCTACTACCAAAAAGTTAAAAATGATCTAATCAAGTTAAGGTCTTTCACCCCCTAATTGATCATCATCATTGAAAAATATACCCTCTAACTCTGGCTCATCTAAAGACAAATTAGCAACTTCAAGAATTCCAATATCATCAACTGATCCAAAATCATCTCCTGCAACATCCCACATTTTAGTTTCTCCTTGATGATATTGTGCAGTGTTCCTTGAAAGAAGTCGAAGGTTGCTATGAATAAATACTAAATCTTGAGCTCTTTATGATGTCATCTTGTTTCTCTTTAAAGAATGGATAAATGAATATGTACTCCAATTCCTCTCACTACATGAAGATGAACAAGGTTGTGCAAGTAGTCTAAGGGCAACCTTTTGAAGTATTGGAGCATGAATACCGTGAACTAGCCACCAAGTTTTTGGATCCATCTTACCTCAATCACTTAAAGAATCAACATCTGCAAAACCTTCTCTTCCATCTGAGAAGTTGGCAAACTCTATATTCACTTTCCTCCTTACATCCACATCAAGAAATAACCTTTTGAAGCATTTTACTCTTTCATGGGTGAGCTCTGTGTCTTGATGTGGAGAAACTCGATTAGGATCTTCACTTAGCCATTCATGACTGTAATAACTACAATTAAAAAGAAATATATACACGATTATAAATTTATATAATCCTAAAAAAGATGTGAGTAAAAAAGCATTACGTAAATATTTAATAACCTTGGATTTAGAGAATGAGCTAAGCAATAGAGAGCTGTGCTACTTTTGGTCCAACAGTCAATTAATATAGAGTGCACGACTTCATGAAAGGTTGATTCTTCAATCTCTGCCTTTCTTTCATGTTGGTATATGGCCTTCCTCACATTTTCAATCATTGAATCCCACATTTCATACACTAGGTGTAGACATGAAGCTTCAGTATCGGTTCTTCTAAGAACATCATAGATAGGATCGGTGAAAGAAAGGATATAATCAACCTTCTTCCACCAACGATCATCTATCAAAGTATCCTTCACAAATTGAGCCTTATCTTGATCATCATCCCTGTAAGAAGACCATTGCTCACTAATCACCATCTCTAGGAATCCTTGCTTCAATTCCTTAAACCTCTTGAGCATTACAATGGTGGAGGCAAATCTTGTTGTAGCAACAGAAAACATCCTCAATGTGTATAATGTATTGAAAATTGATAATCTCATAGAGTGACACATGATAAAGTTTTTGATAAACATTGCATCTTCTGCGACTTGGGTGATCCAAGAACATTCTTAATAAGTAACATTGTTTCTTTCTGTATTATTGGGTGCACATATGTTCTTCAAAGCAAGATTTAATGTATGGACAACACATGGAGTCCAATAAATAGATGGAAACTCAGCCTCAATTATTAAACCCGCTGCCTTACAAACAACTGCATTATCCGTCACTATTTGCACAACATTTGATGGCCCAACCTCCATAATTACATCTCTCATTTGTTTGGCAATGAATTCTTTATCTTTCACCTCATTTGAACAATCAATGGCCTTTAGAAACATAGGTCCGCTCTCGGTGAAAGCCATGAAATTAATTAGAGGTCTCCTTTGTGGATCACTCCATCCATCACTAACAATGGTCACACCCTTTTGGCTCCATGCATTTTTCATTGGTTGCAACAAGTTCTCAACATGTTTCCTCTCATTTTGAAGTAACGTTGTCCTTAACTTATTATAGCCTGGAGGTTGGTAGCCACTAATAGAATTGTTGGCAGCATAGGAAAATGCCTTCCTAAAGTGAGGATTTCTTGCTAAATGAAATGGTAGCCCCGCAGAGATAAACATCCTAGCAATTTCTGCATCGAGTGTCTCTCTAGCTTGCATGTTAAAAGAACCTTCTAAGGTTGATGCCTTTCTCTTCTTTTGATCGTTAGCAACAATGGTTTGGTCATCAGATACAGGAGGCAACGAGACTGATTTTTTTTTTTTGATTTATCCACCTTCAATGCAGCCTCGGTATCTATCTTTTTGAATTCTATAAGCTTGACAACTGTTACCTTAGAACAAGATCTAAATCCCTTTCATGTAATCTTCAAGAAGTGTGCCCTCACTCTAGTGTAAGACCCGTTAAAAGTTATATCACAAAGATTGCATTTAATTTCAAAATTTCCCCCTCCACCTACACTTTTTATCTTTGTAACATGCTTCCACAAAGGTTTAGTGTCATCAATATCATCTTGCTCTTTAGCTTGACTAGAACTAGGAGGACTCATCTCTACAAAATTTTATTACAACATATATACCATCACAAAAATCAGGATAAAAAGTAATAACAAACAATAACACAAACAAGAAACAATAAGGAACAACGAACCCTATTAAAATAATCAACATCAATAGTGTCCCACTAAAATAAGCAACAATGTTTTGGGAGTCATTGCTAATATATGTTACTTCAACAAACTGATGTGCTCACGAAAAGGACAAACTTCAACCAAATAATCAATATTAGTAAAAGGACAACCTTCAACCAAATAAAGTAAAAAGAAGAATGAAAAAAACCCCCTCACGAACTGAAACGCGACGGTGCGTGTGATGCGCAAAACAGAGACGATCACAAAAAAAACAGAGACATTCAGATATACGATACCTCACGGCGACGGTGCGATGCGTGACGACAGTGCGGTGAGCAACGACAGTGCGATGAGCTACGACGTTGCTGTGTGCAACGGCGGTGCGGTGTGCGAAGCGGCGGCTGCAACTTGAAGGAGGAGAAGAAACCAACAGACTGAGAAGAGTAAAAGAGAAAGGTGTGTGTTGCCTGTTCTGTTCCCTTTTGCGTGCGTAAGAAGGGAAAGACAAAAAACCCTATTTTTTAATTAAATTTGAAACGATCTGTTTTCCCTTTTTTTTGTGTTGCTGTGTCCCTCGCCGTGTCTCTCGCCGTGTCCCGCTTCTCAATCGGTGTCCCGCGCCGTGTCCAATTTTTTTTAACTGGACACTGCAAACAGGTGTCAGACACGCGTCGTGTGGGCGTCGTACGGGTGTCGGTGTCCAACGTCGCGTCGGACGCGCGACACAGCGGCGAGAAAGGGTGTCCGTGCTTCATAGCCTAAAACAAATGAGGTGCAAACCCTCATATTCCACGTTATATGTTGTCCTGTTCAATTCAAAGGTCAGAATGAGCATCTTTCATAAGTCATTCTCTATGCAAACACGGGCAAATTGCACTATCTTAGCAACAAAATTGCCCCACCAAACAAAATTTCCCATAAGATTGGCCTTCAATAGTATTCTAAGGGTAGACCCAGCATGTGAATCCACCCACACTCTTACTTTTTTTATTAAAATTTTTTCAACGAAACTATACTGATATAAAAAATATATTTATTCACGGTTTGTGTAAATTTCTTTACCAAACCAGGTAGTAGAATGTAGGTGTAATATAAAACCAAAAAAAGATGATTAAATATATTTTAAAATTAATAAGAACTCCTAAATAAAAAAGCAAACCAGGAAATAAAAGACATTGCATTGCACCATTTGCTTTGGATGAAAAACAATGGGAATATTCTGACCCTTGGATCATGGTTTTGAAGAACTTCCCGCTAATATACCCCCGTTCGCATCATAAGCTAATTTCAGAGCCAGTCAAAAGCGCAACCTCGCATCATAACCGACGCTCCTATAAGTATCACTCGGGTGGCGCGGAAAGCAAAATCTGCTGAAAATTGAAACCACGCAACAATGGAAGACGACGGTGGAGAGGGTTCGAGCTTCGTGGTCGGCATCATCGAGAATAGAGCGAAAGAGGTTTCGATCTTCGATTCTTTGACAAACATTTTTCCATTTTCCATGCAATAAAGGAAACTTATTTTCATGTTCTCTTTTTTTCTCTTCAGTTCTTTTTAATTTTACTTTTGCTTCAATTTCTGTTCTCTCTAGCAAACTAGCAAGACCTTTTTCCTACTCGTTTATTGTTTGGTTTTCAAGTCTATGTTATTCAAGTAGTTGATTGTTCGAAATTCATATTACTTCCAAGATTAAACTGTGGTTTTAAATGTTCTTACCGTCCCATACGTGGTAGGAATTTCAGTCAAGCAAGCGTTAGGAACGCAAATCTAGACTTGTTTTTCAATTTGCAACGTCACAGAGTGCAGAAATTTGTCACATCTTCTCGTGTTTAATTATTTTGTGGACTGGTGTATATGTAGGATTGCTTCCGAATGTGTAAAATGCATTTTAAGTTTATATAGTCTGTAAATTTTCTCTACCTAGTACTTACTAGTTGTCCTGGACTATCTGTAACCAGCCAAGATCACATGCATCTTTTGGTGTTCAAATTTTTTTTTAGCTACTATATATTATGTTTTTGTTTTAGTTATTCAATTGTGAAGCTAACACAATGAAATTTGCTCCTAATACTACACATTTAATGTTTTCCCCATTTTTTGGGTCCTCCAGTTAATTTTTTTGACAAATAGTTATTTATTTCTGATACTTATATCTAGTTGTAATAGCCAGGTTTCTATTTTATAGTAATCTGCCAATCAACTAATAATTCTGTGCAGTTCTTTCCCCTTTTCTCCGCCATGAAGAAATTCTAATTGAACATGGTAATTCATTTTGAAAAAGATATCTAATGCATCCTTTATTACTAACATGATCCTAAACATGAAACAAGTCAGATTGTAAACTCTACTGCAAAGAGTGAAAACATGTCTTCCACTAATTTATGACCATTACAAAGGGACTTTTGCTTGTAAGGATTTATTTGAAGTGCTGAGGAAGGTCATAGATGTTCAAAAGGAATCAGATTAATAAAGGATCGGTTATGTATTTTAATAACTTGAAAAAGAATGGGTTAATAATTTTTTTTTCGAGTTTGAAAACATTTTTTATGACTTCTTCTAACATATTAAGGAATAGGTTCGAGGCAAATAAATGAAATTTATAATGCCTAACTGGATCAAATCAATCAATCATCTGATAGGTTGGATTAGCTGCTTTTGATTTGAGGTCAGCTTCACTGCACCTTTCTCAATATATTGAAACCAGCAGTTCATATCAAAACACGAAGACATTGCTGCATTTCTATGATCCCATTGTGATCATTGTTCCTCCAAACAAGTCAGCTTCCAATTCTACAAGTACAGTTACAGAATTTGTTGATAGATTTTATGGTTCGGTCAAGAAGGTAATGTCACCATGTCTCTATGTCCTTACATCCCTTGATTGTGTTTTTTCAGTGCAAAACTCTTATGCGTGATGTCTGTCTATGAAGTTCATTTCATTAGGAGTCCTTTTTTATGCAGGTCGTGTTGGCCCGTGGTTGTTTTGATGACACAAAGGTTTTACCACATACTTTTGTCTTTCTATTGATTTCTGGATTTAGGATTTATATCAGAATTTTTGTTTTACTTGTAAATGCACTGAAGTTTTGTGCCTTAGGGTGCTATCTTAATAAAAAACCTAGCCGCTAAGGATCCTTCAGCACTTGGTTTGGACACTTATTACAAGCAGTATTATCTTTGCTTGGCTGCCGCCGCCGCTACTTTTAAGTGGTATTTCCAATTCTCAGATATACAACGAGAATATCTTGAATGTTGAACTTTGATTTATTCCTGTACAGTATCCGATGCAATTAATAGTAGATTCTATCTCTTTGATTATCACTCAACAAAGAGACATAAATGATTCTTTAAGGTTTGCTATGGTCTTGTTTTTTATGGTATAAATATTATGATAGAAACCTCTCTCTCTCTGTATACACATACACATACACATACATATATGTGTGTGTCAGTGTGTGTGTGTCAAGTAATTCTCAACCCTCACTATTATAGGATGCATCCAGCCAGTTTGAAACTTTTACTGGCAATGTACTTTTTGAACGGTGCCTCTCGTGTTGTAAACACAATTAAGCTGTTGTCTGAAGAGGGGAATTCTACACAGCATTTTCTGTTTTGACTCGTGTTTATTCCTAGATATTTCCTTTGCATCTTATCCCCATCTTCAAACTGTTTCCACAGACTAATATGTCTAAGTTACATTATCATATGCCAATTACATCGGAAACTAATAAATAGATATCTCTTCATTCAACTATAATGCTGTCCTTTTTGTGTGTGTGTGTGTGTGTGTGTGTGTTTGTTTTATATATTACGACATTCTCCAAGATGTGAAGGTGCTAAGATTAAATCCCAACCCTTTAGAAACTTCATATTCGTGAAAGGTATGCAGGACCATACAAAAATTATGTGTGTAATAAGGCTATGTTTGGATTGGAAGGATGCCAAGGGAGAGAGTGGCAATGAATGGAATAGAAAAACTTGTAAAATGTGTTATTGGGAGTTATTTAAAAGAAGGGAGGGAATGGCAATGGAGGGACTCCTAGAGTCCTAGTCTCTTCGTTGTGACTCAAAATCCCCAATGCCCCAAATTTTTGTCCTCCAAGTTAGGTGTCAGGGAAGAAATGACATGACCTTCCTTGTTAAACAACGAAACCATAGAGTTGCATGTTATATTCCATTCCATTCCATCATGAGCCACTCTCTTCCATCTGAAGATACCCTAACGCACCTTATTTATAAGGGTCTTGCTAGTCAATTCTCTAAAGGCACTGGCTAAGGAATTAATATATAGAAACTTTTTGTTGGAAATCACAAAATTGAATACACTAGTAATTTCAAAAGCTACATTTTCTTATATAAACTTTTTAATTTTAGTTTCTTAACCAATGCTCTTAAGGTATTGGTTAGCATTTTAATACAGTGATGTTGTTGAATTTGTTAGGTGTTATCAATAATGCTGTCCCATTATTGTAATTGAGGCTGTTGGTTACATCTCATAGGGAAGGAATAGCCTATGTGTATATATCCTATTTTGATAGCAACGCTGTATAAGATATTTACATAAGGAAGGAACAACCTATGTGTTGACAAATGTTCTTGTTGATATTGAACATATGCAGCAAGTTTTGTTGAGTGCTATGTAAGGATAAAATAATGAAGCTGATATTGTTGAAATTGAAAGCCACATATAAAAGTTTTTCTGAATCTATTCATGATTTTTTCCATTAAATAGTTAAGATAATGTTGCTGCAAGTTTTTCAGTGTACAAAACATCAGAGCATGCAGTGGCTTGGAAAAGGCAGTACTGAGCAATTGGCTTCGCCTGAGAACGAAATATAAGATGGACCGTTAAATTGTTCATAACCCTGTAATCTGGGACAAATGGAACTATAAACTGAATATATCTTATAAATATAATAAAATGGTTGTAATTTAAATGATCCAAGACTGTGTGTATGAAATTATCATAAACCTTAAGTACGGTTGAGGGTTTAAGTGAACAATATATTTATTATGGCAAGTCCCTAACTAGATATTAACTAAACATGATAACCTTGTGATCACCCATATCAAATTATTAGGGATTCTGAAATTTGACTACGACATTGTGCTTGTGATATTTAGCTACCGTATGGATGTCTGAGTGCACACCCGTGCTTGTGTGCATGTGTGTGCGCTTTACCGGATTATTGTATCTCTAAATTCACCGTTGGTTTGAAAGTTACTATAACATAGATTATATCTAAAAATGTTTCATTAATCCAAAATTATTTAATGTCATTGGAATAAGTATATATGTATGTACGAAGACAAACGTGTGATGTGTGTGTATTCCTTTTTCAGGTGAGCGTTTACATGTATATATTAATGTAAGTTTAATCCTCATTTTCCTACTATTTGATTGCTTGCAATTCATTTTTGACTGTGCTTGCACAGGACGGAAGCAGAAAAAGGGGTTGTTATTACCAATCACTCATTGTCGGTATGTGTTGCATTATTCTTCATTAATTTTTTCTGAAAGTAATGTTAATTAACCATAATTTTAAGTCAATATTGCTTATCTTGTCAGCATTCCCTGCATCTTTATGTAAATAAGGTTGTGTACCTTTCACAACTTTTGCATTTACAACTCTACACAACCATATACGTGGCCCCATTTGAGCTTTAGGTGCGGCAACCGTTTCTAAAGTTGTTCTGACTTATGAGTGGAAGAATCATGCAAGTAGCATTTTAGGATTTTATACAGGCGCGTCATGCACAACTTCACACATTTGCATGGATACAGATTCTAAATTAAAATAGTAAATCATTTAATCTCTTTTCTGGGTATTGGAGATTACTTATGGCACAAACATACTGAGATGCTATATTAGAAAAGACCAAGATGCATTATATCTTTTCGAATGCGCAAAACCCACATGTAAGCCAGAAAAGAAGTTCCATTTTTCTCTTGGGTAAATAATTTTGAAGTTGAAGAAGGGAGTCAAAAATCTACTTTTTGGGTGATTCATTATGCAAGCCAATAAGCTTTTGGGTGCTAAGTAGTGTACGAACAATACTTACATGCAGTATCCTCTGTCTGCTGCTGTAATCTTTCAAAATTTTCATTACAATGCTTCAAATATTCAGTTTTTCGCATGTACACTTGTATTCCTGCCAGTTGTTACATTGTATACTTCCAACCATTGTTTGCCATCCACTGGGATGCTGATGTTCTTTAGGACAGTGGTCATTGGTCAAAACCCAAACTCTTATACTTTAAGTCTTTAACCACAAAACACCCACTTCTATTTTTATATAAATTTCAATTTCAATCTGCACTTAGCGTATGGAGGATTGAACTCTCCATTTTTTGGGTGCAATTCACTATTTCAGGTCACCTTTAATGGATCATTTGATCACATGAATATTGATGCAACCAGGTAAGCTTGCTTGCTTTTCTGAGCTGAAAGGTGTTCTTTACTGGTGATTAATTAAATTCATTGATAGAAGTCACAACCTTTGAGCAGAGGGGTAAAAGTAGGGTAGGGGAGGACAAGTTAGTACAAACTACATTAGGACCTATGTGGTTTCAGAAAACATTTTCTATTTTCATTTTTAGTTGCAAAAATGCCCATTGTTTTCACTCTGTTTTCCTGTTTTTAGGGGTTTGTACAGAAAATAGTGAAAACAATTTTTTGTTTTGTTTTGATTGTTTCGTGTACAAATCTTTGAAAAGAGGAAACATATTGAAAATAAGGGGCAATTTTGCAATTAAAAATGAAAACAAGAAATAAAAACAGAAAACGTTTTCTTTAACCGAATGTGCCCTTAGTTTTCCCTAAGATGCCGATTTAATCTCTCTCGACTCCCTAACCCCACTTTCTAAAATAATAAAAGCTATGCTAAATATTTGTAAAATATTTGAAAGTAACGCATAACGTCCTTAATTCAACGACTAGGGAACTATTTTAACCTAAAACTATATACGACATGAGAATTGTTAGTAAAACACTCTTTTGAATACATTTTTTTATTATTGATATACTTTTAAAAGTGTCAACACGTTTTCTAAAAAGTGATTAGTTTACAAGGTAAAAGTGTGTTGAGTTTTTTTTTAATTTTAAAAATGGACTAATAATAAAGAGTGTGTTGTTAGGTATAACACCCCGATTCCGGAGCGCTACAAAACTAATATTCTTACAAACGTTAGCATATTTCTAAAAAACGAGATATTCTGCTTGTACGTTTTTTGAAAATGTGGTTCTATTTTTTTTTTTGGTTCCAACTTCTTTTGAAGTAGCAATTAGAGTATTGTAACATTTCCGAAAGGTGGTGAATGAATAAAATACCATGTTAAACTCACAAAAACATACAAGGAAATTTAATTAAAACATACATATAAAACAATTCAAGTCTTGGAACATGAACCATTTATTACAACATTGTAATCAAAGCATCTGACACCCTATAGCTGGTAGGAGCGGCGCAGGTGGCGGCCCAGGAGGTGGCTGCGACTTTCAAGATGGTGTTTTTCCCTATGGACATTCAACCCATAACCCTTTCAACAGTTATGAGGGATCCTTTAACTCCCTTAAGGTTGATGTTCAACATCTCAATGGTAAAAACTACACAGAATGGTCTTAAACTGTGAGATTAGTGCTGGATGGCAAAGGAAAATTTGGGTTTCTTACAGGAGATGTACCCAGACCTGTAGAAATAGATCCAAACTTCAGGGCCTGGAAGTCCGAAAACTCCTTAATCATTGCTTGGCTAATTAATTCCATGGAGCCAACAATTGGAAAGCCCTTCATGTTCTTGTCAACTGCTAAAGATGTTTGGGAGGCCGTCAAAGACACTTATTCTGACATTCGGAATTCTTCTCAGATCTTTGATCTCAAATCAAAGTCATGGCATGCCAAATAAGGTGATAAGGATGTCACTACTTATTACAATGAATTGATGACTTTGTGGCAGGAGCTTGATCTTTGCTATGATGATCACTGGAAATGTACTGAGGACAGTGTGTTGTTCCTTAAGAGACAGGAGAATGATCGTGTCTTTGTCTTCCTAGCCGGCCTTAACAAAGACATCGATGAAGTCAGAGGTAGAATTCTAGGGAAGATCCCGTTGCCAACAATCCGGGAAACATTCTCAGAAGTAAGGCTAGAGGAGACTAGACAGAGTGTCATGATGGGTAAGACAACTCCTATGGCTGAGGTGGAAGGTTCTGCACTTGTCAGTAGGAATTCCAATGAAGAAGGGAAGAAATACGAGAAAAAACTATGGTGTGATCATTGCAAACGTCCCTATCATACACGAGAGACATGTTGGAAACTCCATGGTAAGCCTCCTAACTTGAAGAAGAAAGGGGGGAACGAAGGTCGTGCTCTTCAAGCCAGTACTTCTGATCAAGGGAAGCAGTCTCCTTTAAGCTCATTTCCATTCTCCAAGGAACAATTAGACCAACTGTACAAGCTTCTTGAGTCTCAAAATCCTTCTTGTGCCATAGCTCAGAGAGGTAATTTTCTAAATACTGCCCTCTTTAGTGTCAGTCCCAGTCATGCTTGGATCATTGATTCAGGTGCTACCGATCATATGACTGGAGAGTCGAGTCTGTTTTCTTCATATAGTCCCTGTGCAGGTAACCAGAAAGTTAAAATTGCAGATGACTCTCTTTCAGCCATTGCGGGAAAATGTTTCATAGTTCTATCACCCTTATTAACTCTTAAGGATGTCCTACATGTCCCTAACTTGTCTTGTAATCTTTTGTCAATTACTAAATTAACCCGCGATAGTAATTGTCAAGCTAACTTTCTTCATTCTTATTGTGTTTTTAAGGATTTGAACTCGAGGAAGACGATTGACAGTGCTAAAGAGAGTGGAGGACTCTACTACCTTGAAGATGGAATCGACTGCAGATCACAAGTTCAATCTATTAGTTCCTGTTTTGAATCTATTTTTGTTTCTACTAATAATGATGACATTATGTTATGGCATTTACGATTAGGACATCCAAGTTTCCGCTATTTGAAACATCTTTTTCCAAAATTGTTTAATGATAAAGACCCATCTTTATTTCATTGTGAAACCTGCGAGTTTGCAAAACATCATCGTTCTTCATTTCCTATTCAACCTTATAAAGAATCTAAACCTTTTGCAGTTATTCACAGTGATGTTTGGGGTCCAAATAGAATAAATATTTTTTCTAACAAAAAGTGGTTTATAACTTTTATAGATGACCACACTAGACTTTGTTAGGTATACTTGCTAAAGGAAAAATCTGAAGTTGGACAAGCTGTCAAAAACTTCTTCAAAATGGTGCAAATTCAATTCCAAACTAATATTCAAGTGTTCAGAAGTGACAACGGAAAAGAATATTTCAACATGATCTTAGGAGATTTTTTTCTTGAAAATGGAGTTGTGCATCATAGTTCTTGTGCTAATACACCCCAACAAAATGGGATTGCGGAGAGGAAGAATAGACACCTCCTTGAGGTGGCTCGAGCCTTACTCTTCCAAAATAAGGTCCTGAAATACCTATGGGGTGAAACTGTTTTGACTGCTGCATATTTAATTAACCGTATGCCATCCAAAGTTTTGCAATTTCAAACTCCTCTTAATGTTTTCAAAAATTGTTTTTCCTTGGCTCGTGTTTCAGCTGATTTGCCGTTAAAAATCTTCGGGTGTACTACTTTTGTTCATGAACATAAGCATCTAGGTAAATTAGAACCACGAGCTATAAAATGTGTTTTCATAGGTTACTCCCCTACCCAAAAAGGTTACAAGTGTTTTGATCCAAAATCAAAAAAAGTTTTTGTGACTATGAATGGCACGTTCTTTGAAAATCAACCTTATTTTAGTGATATTCATTTTCAGGGGGGAATCCAAAAGAAGATTCATTTGGAAAAGAATTGTTTGAAAATACCATTTCTTTGGATAATGTTTATTTGTTACAAGATTTTGAAACTGATTGTGTTGCACCAAAAGAAAATGCCCATGAATCCTTACCTGAACCCATTCCCACTATGAAAGAGGTTCTCATTGATTCTGAGGCGACATCTTTAAATCAAAAGCATGACCAACAAGTCTGTGAAACTGGTGATGAATCAGGCGTAATGCCACAACAAAATGATTTCCATAAAGAGACAAGAAACAGGTACAATGATTGTGACAAAACTTGGAAGGGAAAGGTCTTCGAGAAGAAAAACCATAAGAAAAGAAATAAGGAACTCACTCTCCAACATTGCCAAGAGTCCGAACTATAAGAGAAAATCCACCCAGTGAACCTGACACAGGTAAGTCTTCTTCTGAACCTATAGGTCGTGATGAATCTTTTGAAATAGATCTCCCTATAGCGCTTAGGAAAGGTATTAGATCTTGTACTAAGCATCTTCTATTCAAGTATGTGCCATATTCAAATTTGTTATCCTCTTTTAACTGTATTTACCTCTCAGTTGTCTGCTGTGGAAATTCCAAAAAATGTACAGGAAGCTCTAAAAGTTCCGAAGTGGAAGAAAGCTGTGTTTGAGGAGATGATGGCCCTTGAGAAGAACAAAACTTGGAGAGTTGTGACGTTACCAAAAGGAAAGAAGACTGTGGGTTGTAAGTGGGTTTTCACTGTGAAGTACAACTCAGATAATTCAATTGAAAGGTACAAGGCTCGATTGGTGGCTAAAGGCTTCACCTAGACTTATGGCATAGACTACTCAGAGACTTTTGTCCCTGTTGCAAAGTTGAACACTGTCAGAATTCTCCTATCTCTTGCTGCCAACTTAGACTGGCCCCTGAATCAACTTGATGTGAAGAATGCCTTCCTCAATGGTGACTTGGAGGAAGAAGTATACATGGACTGTCCTCCTGGCTTTGAAAGAAAATTTGGGTCAAAGGTATGTAAGTTGGAAAAGTCACTCTATGGCTTTAAACAATCTCCAAGGGCTTGGTTTAAAAGGTTCACCTAGTCAGTAAAGAGACAGGGATACACTCAAGGACAAGCAGATCACACATTGTTCACAAAGTTTTCTCCTAATGGAAAGATTGCTATTTTGATAGTCTATGTAGATGACATCATCTTCACCGGAAATGATACGGTAGAAATTGAGAGATTAAAGAGAAACTTAGCTGCAGAATTCGAAATCAAGGATTTGGGAGCATTGAAATATTTCCTTGGCATGGAGGTTGCTCGCTCAAAGAAGGGAATTGTAGTCTCCCAAAAAAAGTACATTCTGGATCTCTTGGAGGAAACTGGGATGAGTGGATGTAGGCCAGCATACACTCCCATGGATCCTAATATGAAGCTGTGGGAGAAGGGTAGTGTTCCAGTTGATATTGGCAGATACCAGAGGCTAGTTGGTAAACTAATTTAGCTATCTCACACCAGGCCTGATATTGCTTTCTCTGTGAGTGTTGTAAGTTAGTTCATGCACACTCCCTATGAGGAACATCTTGAGGCAGTATACAGGATCTTAAGATACTTAAAGACCAACCCAGGGAAGGGTTTGTATTTTAAGAAAACTGATGAGAAGAATGTTGTCATCTTCTGAGATCTGATTAAATTTGGTTCAGTTATCGACAGGAAATCCACAACTGGATATTGTACCTATGTGTGGGGAAATCTGGTTACTTAGAGAAGTAAGAAACAAGGAGTTGTTGCTAGAAGTAGTGCAGAAGCCGAGTTTAGAGCAATGGCTCAAGGTATTTGTGAAGGCTTATAAATTTACAGAGTCTTAAAAGAACTTAGAGTGACAGTTGATCTACCTTTGAAGCTCTACTGTGACAGTAAGGCCGCAATAAGTATAGCTCATAATCGTGTTCAACATGATAGGACCAAACATATTGAGGTTGACCGCCACTTTATAAAATAAAAACTGGATGTTGGAATTATCTGTTTGCCTTTTGTGACTTCTAATCAGCAAACTGCGGACATTCTGACCAAGAGCCTGGCCAGACTTAATTTTGAGCGATTAATAGGCAAGTTGGGCATGACAGATATCTATGCACCAACTTGATGGGGGTGTTGGAGAATCAGGTCCAATCCCGATATTATTCTCCTAGTTTTTATTTTATATTTTGTCAGATTTGATTGTATTTTATTATTAATTAGTATCTTCTATTTTAGGAAATCATTAATATACTCTTTTCTATATAAGCAGCCTTAGTCTGTTGAGTAATACAAGAAAGTAATACAATAAAGTGGAAGAATTAGAAATAGGGAAGTAGGAAGGAAGGGAGCTCACGCTGCAGCTCAAAAGAAGAAGGAAAGAAAAATAAATTGGGGTTTGGGGAGAGAGAGCCACGACAGGGAACAAAAAAAATGGGAAAGGAAGTTAAGTTGCTTTCCCTTTTTATTTTATTTTTTTCATACTTTAGACAATTCTAGGGGAAATAAAAATGAATGAGTAAAAGAAGGGGAGGGCAGGCTCACGCTGGTCATCTAAAAGGAAGGATAAAAAAAACATTTAATCAAAAGAAATTTTACTTGGTTCAAAATGGTCTAAAATAGATACTTTCTAATAACCACTAAACAAAGGACACTTAGCACTAAAAAGCAAGATCCTAATCTAATCAACAAGTCTAAACAACTAATCTCTCTTCTCATGATATCCCATAATCCTAGAGTCTTGAGTGTCTTCAAAAAAAAATTACGGCGTCGAGTAATCGCGTTACCGATTAATTCTTTCGCTGATTTAATCTCGAAAATTAATTTACTGAGAAATTAATTCATCGCGTGATAATAAATTATCATAAATAATAAAAACAATTAAAAACACTCAAATATCATCACAACAAGTTACGTTTCGATTTCTATCGAAATCAGAGTTCGTTTTAAATTTTAATGTGGATAAAAATTACCCGGTGATTCAAAATACGACGAAATTTTGTTAGCGTTTTTCGACGATTTTTGAACCATGAATTAATATTAAATATTAATTCTCAAATTTAATTTTATCCTGATTTAATTCGATCACTTTCTTAGTCAACAAAAATACGCGTCACCGCGTCACGTAGAAAACTTATAATAAGTATAATTGATGAATTCACCTTAAACACATCATACGTCTACGCTGCCTATTAATTTGAATTGACATCATGAATAATAATTATTTATAATAATTAAATTATTCAAAATAAGCCAAAATAATTCCTCATACTCTTAGTAAATCATTGAGGTGATCAATCTCTACGACTTACATTCAAGTATTTAGGATTTTATTGCTAAAACAATTTTTCTTAAAAATTGAGGTGTCACATAAGGATTTTTCTCTCTTTCTCTATATGTGTGGGAATTTAGTTACTTTAAGAGTAAGTCTTATAAATTTGATTTCATTTGTAACTTTTCATCAAATGAGATTAACAAATCCAAACTGTTGAACAATATGATATTAACATAATGATTATGTTCATCATATTTTAGATAAACTAGACATTCATGGATGTGTAATCCATAGTTGTCAATAGTGGCAAATAGCGGTGCTATAGCTGTGGAGTGGAGCAGAGCAGCGAGCGACTGGCCGCTATTCTCCAAATAGCGGTGCTATCACGCCCACCAGGGACGGAATGGCGTATTTTGGGGATTTTAGGCTTAAATTTGTTTGTTTTCTTTGCTTTTGTTGCTATGTACTTGTATGTTTTGCTTAAGTACTATGACATTTTATTATTAATTATGAATAGTTAACAAATTTTGAGTAATTTTCCAATTTTTGAGCATTTATATATATATATATATATAGTATTAATTATTTAATATATATAAAACCTATTATAATTGCGGCCATACCGCTATCTGCTATCCCACCATAGCGTTTTTGGGGTTGGCTGCTCCGCGCCGCTATCCGGGATTGACAACTATGGTGTAATCTTATAATCATATTTACTTATTTTTCAAAAATATAGTTACATGTTAAAATGAAGTTGTGTGATGAAGTATCAAATAATTTTTAAATTTTATGAAGTTTTTTTTTTTTTACTCTAACATGATCTATTTAATAAGAATTTTCAATTCAATAGTTAGCTCTATTGATTGAATAACTCGTTGAAGAGGAAAAAATATTGGTTTGATATGACATAGTAACTTAGAAGATATGTGTCATTAAATGAGGAAGACATAAACTACATGTGAAGAGAGTAAGTGCATAAATTATTCCCTATTAAGAATGAAGACCCAAATTTATTGTATAGGAACTCAGAAGATATGTGTCATTAATTAAGGAAGACAACTACACGACGAGAGTATGTGCAGAAATTATTCCTCTGTGGACTTAAATTTGTTATTTAGAAATAGATAATATTTTTTTAAGTAGACAACACTAAAAATAAAAGCAAGATTTTATGGTAACTAATAGGACTAATTGCCCCTTTTGATGAAAAAATAGGATTTATATTTGTGATATATTCTCAGTAATAAAATTTGAATATAAAGTCCAATTTATTCATATATCATCTGTTTAGTGTACAATAATGGATTTCCTAGTTCAAATTTAATGGCAGTGTCCAAAATTTGGAAATTATTGAGCCGTTTCATTCTGCCCCATTGGGAACAAGCAACAAGAAGAGAAGTCTGTTTCACATGCTCAAGACAACTAAAACTATTGGAGGGTATGTGATGATTCACACAAATTTCCAGTGGCAGCATTAGTTGATTGACATTTTATTTGTTTCCTTCAGGACCAGGCTCCTTCGTGCCAATTTGTTGCAGCCTCTAAAAGACATTGAAACAATCAGTGCTCGTCTTGATTGCCTAGTCAGTGTCAATCACATTTACTAAAGTTTCACTTTGTGTTTCTTTATTTGCTAACCTTTCAATTTTATTATTTCCACCCTTTTTACAAGTCTACCCTTATCAATTTCAGTCCTGATGTTACTCTTCTTTAAACTTTAGTGCTGTAGTCTGAAACTTGGAAATCAAATGTTTGTATGTAATGTCTCATTACTCATAACTGTTATGATTTTAATTTTTTAAGCTCAAAAACTGCCTGATAGAGGTTTTAACATTACTCCTTTATATTTATTTATTATTTATTATGACATGTCATCTAATATTTCCTTTTAGGATGAACTGATGAACAACGAACAACTATTTTTTGCCCTCTGTCAGTTTTTGCGTAAATTTCCAAAAGAGACTGGTAATTAAAAGCAGTAATTGAACTTAGTCTTTAAGAAGTTTATACATCTTTAGTAGTAATAAAGCACTGTATGGTTTCAGATAGAGTATTATGCCACTTCTGCTTTAAGCCGAAGAAAGCTACAATTGAAGCTGTTGCCGTTGATCGTGCTAAAACGAGTCAGATGCTAGTATCAAGTGTAATCCTCCTTAAAACTGCTTTAGATGCCCTTCCTTTACTGTCTAAGGTACCCCTGTCTGTCTCTCTCTCTGACACACACCCACATACATTAGAGTCACATATTCCTGAAGTAACCAAATGATGAAAAGATGTTACAACTTTCTTCTGATAAACCTATCAGGCGCTTAAGGATGCGAAAAGTTCCCTCCTTTCAAATATCTACAAGTCTGTTTGTGAAAATGAAAAATATGATCTTATTAAGAAAAGGTATGCTAAAGTTTTCTTGTGCCAATGCGTATATGCAACTGTTACATGTAAGATGATCAGAACATTACATGCGTATATGCAACTGTTACCTGAGTTAGTATAGTTCTGAGGCTATAATGAGGGGGACAAACTAACTAGAGTTTTCAGAGCAAAATATTACGTAATCAAATAATCAACAAATATTTGTTTGCCATATCACAAAGGCTTGGCAAAGTTAATATTGATGTAAATTTGCTTCCTCTGTGGTGTAGTTCCTGATTAATATGAATTGCTTCATCCTAGTTCATTGTACATAATAGGCCAATCGCCAATCCTTATCTATAGGATAGAAATTTGTTGTTTTCTACCCATTGCTTTTTGTAAAGAGATGTGTTGGAATGTTGTGTGTATGATCACCACACAAGTTCTCTATTTATAGTCTTTAGAAAGAATCAAAAGAGTATCTCCTAATAATTACATAATCTCCTATTAATGACATATGATTAACCTAATGTCAGCGTCTAGTCAGCGTCTATTATGCACACACTAAACACATGTTAAATGTGCTTTTCTAACACTTTTGAATCTAGGATATTTAGTCAAAAGCTTCATACTCTAGATGGTCACATCACATCCCACTGCAATGTAAAATATTTACTGAGTAATATACTAATTTATAAAAAAATAAAAAACTTTATATTGTGTAATTACTTTTAATTCTAACTTAGACAATAGGACCAATCAGCTCATGTCTTTGGGAGTTTTGTTACAGGATAGGGGAGATTATTGATGAAGACGTGCTTCATGCGCGAATTCCTTTTGTTGCCTGCACTCAGCAATGTTTTGCTGTTAAGGCTGGGATTGATGGTCTCTTGGATATTTCACGAAGATCATTTTGTGAAACCAGTGAAGGTTTTATAAATATGATTGCTTTAGTTTTCTTTCCTGTCAACAGTATAATATTTCTTTCAATGCCGCATGCCATATGAGGCTTTCCTAAAGCATTTGGTGTTACTTGCACAGCTATCCACAATCTTGCAAACAATTATCGAGAGGATTTCAAGTTGCCAAATTTAAAGCTTACATTCAAAAACAGGCAAGGATTCCACTTTGTTATACCACAGAAGAGTATTCAAGGGAAGCTTCCAAGCAAGTTCATTCAGGTTAGGGTTTGAATTTTTGTTGCTATATTTTTAAGAACATCCTTTTAATATTCTCTTTTCCCTGAGCCTGGCATTCTTTTTGCTTGTACTAGGTTGTAAAACATGGGAACAACATTCATTGCTCAACTTTGGAACTAGCATCTGTGAGTATTTCGATCATTTGGATTTCATAGACATAGGAATTCTGTTCAACTTACAATAATGGTGGTGAACAGATAAAAAAGACCAATTTATATACAGTATACACTACCTGAAATTGTACTTGTTTGACAACGTATTTGGTTAGAGCGTACTAATGTGAAGGCTTTAATGTGTGTGTGTTGAAACTAGATAAGATCATGGTCAATATAACTGCATTATTCCCAATAATGATGATTCATGGATATTATTGAAAACAGAACTAATTGCTCTGTATTTTATGCATAGAATTAGGGTCTCTTTTATTGAGAGATTACAAAAAGGGAAATAAGGAAAATAAAACCTAATGTAATCAATGCAATCAATGACAATTAAAAGGGAAATAAAATCAGAATAAAATCAGATAATTCTAATCGAATCTTCTACACCCCCCTTCAAGTTGGTGCATAGATATCGATCAAGCCCAACTTGTCTAACAAATTCTCAAAGGTGGGCCGTGCTAAGCTCTTGGTCAGGATGTCAGCTGTCTGTTGGCTGGAAGTCACAAAAGGAATGCAGATAATGCCAGCCTCTAGTTTCTCCTTTATGAAGTTTCAATCAATCTCAATGTGCTTGGTTCTATCATGCTGGATGGGATTGTGAGCTATGCTTATTGCGGCTTTATTGTCATTGAATAACTTCAATGGGAGATCAGCCTTCATCTCGAGTTCTTTCATGATTCTATAGATCCATATTCCTTCCTGTATACCTTGGGCCATTGCTCTAAATTCAGCCTTAGCGCTACTTCTAGCAACCACGCTTTGTTTCTTGCTTCTCCAAGTTACCAGATTTTCCCGCACATAGGTGCAATATCCAGAGGTTGATTTTCTGTCAATAACTGACCCAACCCAATCTGCATCAGTAAAGGCGACAACATTCCTCTCACTACTCTTCTTAAAGTACAGGCCCTTCCCAAGATTGGCCTTCAAGTACCTCAAAATTCTGTAGACCGCCTCAAGGTGCTCTTCATATAGAGAGTGCATAAATTGGCTTACAACACTCACAGGGAAGGCAATATCAAGTCTGGTATAGGACAAATAGATTAGTTTGCCAACTAACCTCTGGTATCTTATCTTCCAATATCAACAGGGACTTTCCCTTTCTCCCAAAGTTTCACATTTGGGTCCATGGGGGTATCAGCTGGTCTGTATCCACTCATTCCAGTTTCTTTTAAAAGATCCATAATGTATTTTCGTTGGGAAACCACAATTCCCTTCTTTGATCTGGCAACCTCCATGCCAAGAAAATACTTCATTGCTCCAAAATCCTTGATTTCAAATTCCTTTGCCAAATTTCTCTTCAGTCTGTCCATCTCTACTACATCATCCCTTGTAAGAACAATATCATCAACATAGACAATTAGTACAACAATCTTCCCATCAGAAGAAAATTTTGTGAATAGTGTGTGATCAGCCTGTCCTTGGTTGTATCCCTGTTTCTTCAT
The DNA here is from genome assembly GCA_037113605.1 of Calophaca sinica. Taxonomy (NCBI): domain Eukaryota; kingdom Viridiplantae; phylum Streptophyta; class Magnoliopsida; order Fabales; family Fabaceae; genus Calophaca; species Calophaca sinica. Next base: position 8,629,824 of record CM073736.1, read on the forward strand.
AGATTTGGTGAACCTGTCAAACCATGTTTTCGGAGACTGTTTGAGTCCATAAAGTGCTTTTCTTAATTTACACACATTTGACCCAAACTTTTCTTCGAATCCAGGGGGAACATCCATGTATACTTCTTCCTCTAGGTCACCGTTAAGGAAGGCATTCTTCACATCCAGTTGATGCAACAGCCAATCTAAGCTGGCGGCAAGGGATAAAAGGATTCTGACAGTATTTAATTTTGCAACAAGAGCAAAAGTCTCTGAATAATCAATGCCATAGGTCTAAGTGAACCCTTTGGCCACCAACCGAGCCTTGTATCTATCCACGGATCCATCTGAGTTGAACTTCACAGTGAAGACCCATTTATAACCTACTGTTTTTTTTCCAGCTGGCAAGTTCATAACACTCCAAGTGTTATTCTTCTCAAGAGCTCTCATCTCCTCAAGAACAGCTTCCTTCCACTTTGGAACATTTAGAGCTTCCTGTACATTATTTGGAATTTCTATACTAGACAATTGTGAGCTAAATGCAGCATAGGAAGAAGACAAATTAGAATATGACACAAAATTAGACAAAGGATGCTTAGTACAAGATCTAATACCTTTCCTAAGCGCAATGGGGACGTCTAAATCAGAGGATTCAATGTGGTTCTTAGGCTCAGAAGAGGACTCACCTGTCTTGGGTTGACTGACCGGATTTTCCCTCAGTTCGGTTTCATGACAGTGCTGGAGAGTTGGAGCTTCATTTGTGTTTTTCTTATTGTTCTTTGAAACATAGAACTTCCCCTTGAACCTTCGGTCACCTCCTTTGAACCTGTTATTTCCTTTTTCACAAGAATCATGTTGTGGCATTTCAATTAGTTCTTCCATTGTTTCTATTTCCAAAGGCTGTTTGTCAGAGTTTTGATTTTGAGATGTAGACCCCGATTCCGTAGAAGCCTTACTCATGATAGGAGTAGGTCTAGATAGTGAATCTTGGTCATTTGCTATTGGTGCAGTAGTTGTACAAGTCTCAGAATCATGTGAGTTCTCAGATAAAGTAATGATTTCAAAAGAATCTTTATTTTGACTCCCCCCCTGAAGATGAGTGTCCTCAAAAAAAGGTTTGTTTTCAAAAAATATGATATCCATGGTCACAAAATATTTCTTTGACTTTGGATCAAAACATTTATATCCTTTTTGGGTTGGAGAATATCCAATAAAAATACATTTTATGGCACGTGGTCCTATTTACCAAGATTCTTATGTTCATGAACAAAAACAGTAGATCCAAATATTTTTAAAGGTAAATTAGCAGAAAGGTGAGCCATAGGGAAGCATTCCTTGAAAACATTGATTGGGGTTTGAAATTGTAGAACTTTGGATGACATGCGATTGATCAAATATGTAGCAGTTAAAATAGCTTCACCCCACAAGTATTTTGGAACTTTTGTTTCAAATAATAAGGCTCTAGCTACTTCTAGGAGATGCCTATTTTTTCTTTCTGCAATTCCGTTCTGTTGGGGTGTATGAACACAAGAACTTTGATGCACAACCCCATTCTCAAGGAAGAAATCCCCCAAAATCATGTTAAAATATTCGTTTCCATTGTCACTTCTGAAAACTTGAATATTTGTTTGAAATTGAGTCTGCACCATTTTAAAGAAATTTTTAACAACTTCACCAGCCTCAGATTTTTCTTTTAGCAAATACACCCAACAAAGTCTAGTGTGATCATCAATAAAAGTGATGAACCATTTTTTATTTGAGAGCGTACTTGTCTTATTAGGGCCCCAAACATCACTATGAATCATAGAAAACGACTTTGTTGGCTTATAAGATTGCATAGGAAAGGTGGAGCGATGATGCTTTGCAAATTCACAAGTTTCACAATTAAACAAGGAAGGATCTTTATTATTAAACAACTTAGGAAATAAATATTTTAGGTACCTAAAACTCGGGTGACCTAACCGTAAATGCCATAACATAATACCATTATTGTTATCAGAAATAAAACTAGATTCAAAGCAGGAACCTCTCGGTTGAGATTGTTCTGATCCAAGTCCACTATCAAAGTAGTAAAGTCCTCCATTCTCTTTAGCACTGTCAATCATCCTCCCCGAGTTCAAATCCTGAAACACACAATGAGAAGGAAAACAATGAGTTTGACAATTTTTATCTCGGGCAAGTTTACTAACAGATAAAAGAATACATGACAGTTTTGGAACATGAAGGACATATTGGAGAGTTAATGTCGGAGACAGGACTATGGACCCTTTTCTTGCAATGGCTGATAAAGAGCCATCTGCAATTTTTATTTTCTGGTTACTTGCACAAGGATTATATGAAGAGAAAATACTAGACTCTCCTGTCATATGATTAGTAGTACCTGAATCAACAATCCAAGTATGATTGACACTAAGAAAGACAGTTTTAACAAAGTTACTTCTCTGTGCTATAGAACAAGAAGAAGGGGTTTGAGACTCGAGGAGTTTGTACAGTTGATCTATTTGTTCCTTAATAAAAGGAAACGAGCTTGAGGAAGATTGCTTCTCTTGATCGGAGGTACTAGCTTGAAGTGCACGATTCTCACCGCCTCCTTTCTTCTTCCAATCCACAGGCTTGCCATGGAGTTTCCAACATGTCTCACGGGTATGTCCTAGGCGTCTGCAGTGCTCACAACATTTATCAAATTTCTTCCCATCATCCCTGTAGTTTCTGGTAGCAAGTGCAGAGCTCTCTGCCTCTAAGGTTTGGACCGTCTTACCCATCATAACTCCTTGTCTGGCCTCTTCTCTCCTTACTTCCGAGAAGGTTTCACGGAAGTAGGCAAGGGTATTTTCCCTAGAATCCTACCTCTTACTTCATCAAGTTCCTTATTCAGTCCAGCAAGGAACATAAACACACGATCATTCTCTTGCCTTTTAAGGAATAAGACACTGTCTTCGGTACACTTCCAACTGTCTTCATAACAGAGATCCAATTCCTGCCATAGAGACATCAGCTCATTATAATAAGTAGTCACATCTCTATTACCTTGTTTGGCATGCCATAACCTGGATTTTAAATCAAATATTTGAGAGGAATTCTGAATGTCAGAGTATGTATCTTTAACAGCTTCCCAGACATCCCTTGCAGTCGGTAAAAAAATGAACGGCTTTCCAATAGCTGGTTCCATGGTATTGACCAGCCACGCAATGATTAGAGAATTCTCAGATCTCCAAATCCCAAAATTTGGATCATTGTTTGGAGGCTTTGGTGTGTCTCCGGTAAGAAATCCAAATTTTCCTTTGCTCTCCAGGATCAAACGAATTGTCTGGGACCACTCAATATAGTTTTTTCCATGAAGTTTTGGGATATTGATTTTAAGGGAGTTAGAAAACCCCTCTTGTCCATTGAAACAGCCAATCGGACCACTTGGGCCGCCACTTCCGCTGCCTGTGCTGGACCACTGCCGGCGCCACCTGCGCCTGGACCTGCGCCGCCATTTGGCCCTGTTCCGGTGCCTCCTGCACTTGGACCAGTCCCTCCAACCCTCGCGACGCCTGGGCTGCCACCACCAGTCGCGACTCCACCTCCAGCACCGACGTCTGGACCACCACTGCCTGGGCCGCCCCTGTGGTGCTGCTGTCGTTGTCGTCGGCCGCCCCAGTGAGGGCCTGCCTCCATGTTGCTGGCCGCGTCATCGCAGAGGAAAAAAGGAAGAAGAATTGAAACCTAAAGCTTTGATACCATATTGAAAACAGAACTAATTGCTCTGTATTTTATTCATCGAATTAGGGTCTCTTTTATATGGAGATTACAAAAAGGGAAATAAGGAAAATAAAACCTAATGTAATCAATGCAATCAATGACAATTAAAATGGAAATAAAATCAGAATAAAATCAGATAATTCTAATCGAATCTTCTACAGATATATACCAAGAGAAGGAAATGATTCCTCTGTTCCGTCTACCTCCGGCTAGTTTGTCATGTAAGATGGCTCATTACTCATATGCTAAGGACACTTACAAATTATAAGCTGTCATATTTGATTAGACATTTGAGCTTTCACTGGTGAATTTTTTTTTTCAATGGTTGGCCCAACAATATTTTTTTAACTCTCAAACTGATAAACATAATCCAAGCTTGTGATTGAAAATATGACACCTGAAATGCAGCTTCATTTGTTTGATATGTTACCATACTATACGATGTTTTTATCTTCAGAAGCTTGTTTGGTCCCTTGAAAACTCTCCATTTTTCTTTTATTTTAATGAAACTTGCAGTTGAATGCTAGGAATAAATCTGCAGCTGCAGAATGCTATACGAGAACAGAGGTTTGTCTGGAAGGTAGTACTTCATGTACTGCCACCTGCCAATACAAACTTTCACAGGCTTGGCATGTTTGATTTTTGTTTATTTGCGCATGAATTACACAACTCCTGTTGACTTTGGCAAGTGCAAAGAAGGAAACTATTGAAAGATCATTTTGAGTTGGAATGTTCAGGTTACACCATGTGAGAAACAAACTTCTTTTGAAATGTGTTAGGAACCAAAGAAATTAAATTGAAAGAACAAATTTAAAAAATGAGAGAGAATAGGAGAAAGATTTCTCCTCCAAGGGTTTCCTACAGCCATGGTAGACAAGAGCGAGATCCTACATAGGAGCGGGGAGGGGTCATAGGAGCGTAAGAGCGGGGTTCGTAGCAAGGTTCGTAAACTCCTACCAAATTCTCAAACTAGTATATATATGCATATAAAAACATATGTAGGAATATAAAAACCATAAATAAGTGGAAAAAAACTTCAAAACACTACAAATACTTAATAAACTTCGAAGTCATACACAAAATAAGTGCCACAAACATAAGTCATACACAAGATAAGTGCCATAAAGGCTTAAAACCCCAAATTCTTAACAAACAACTAGACATATACTAAATCCCACAAAACACTTAGACATAATCGGCCATGTTAACCTCAAAATCATCCTCTCCTCCATCATCTCCATCCTCCCCCCCCCATCTCCATCCTCTCCTTCATCTCCATCTTCTTCCTCTCCTTCATCTTCATCTTCTTCCTCTCCTCCATCTCCATCATGTTCTGGACCTTCTGATGCATACCCAAAAGTAGGAGTTTGGTCCAAACCATCCAAAATGGGACCATCACCATCATGTTTTGTTGCCTCTGGGTCTTCATCATCATCCTCATCATCATTTACATCTATAGTTTCATTGCCTTGGGTGCTCGTGCCTTCATCTTCATCACCTGAAACCCATTCACTTTCGGATATAAGGTCTTCATACTCTCGTGCTTTTCTTTGAGTCTTATTTTTGGCCAATCTTGAATTAACCATGACAAAAACAACATCATTCATTGTCTTCGCCTTCAAACGATTTCTTCTTTTTGTGTGCACCTAGACAATAACAAATACAATTAAGATATGACAAATGGATCTATCTTACAATTCAAAGTCTAGATTTTTGAAATCTTACTAGATCAAAGGCACTCCAGTTATGCTCACACCCAGAGGAACTACATGTCAAGCTCAGTATGCAAATGGCAAATTTTTGGAGCTCTGGATATTCAATTCCATAAGACTCCCACCAATCTGCTGGATCCTTCTTATTTTGTGTTAGTCTAGCCAATTCACAACCAAAATACCCTGTTCGTTTCCTGGCGCCGGGGAGTTTTCCCTCCGGGGGTAGTTACACGCCGCTCCCCCGGAACCGGAATCTCATAAGAGGTTGTGGAAAACATTGGCCAGGTATCGCGCACGTGGAGGCTTTAGAGAGCTTTGGATGCTGAGTAGGAGCGGGACCCCTCATGAAGGTTGCAAGCCGTAGCCCCTAGGGACAACAATCCCTGAGGTAACTCCCTTACATCTGTATCCTGGATTAACCAATTGTACGAAACGGCCACAACTGGAAGTGCCGGCGAGTTGTAACTACGGGCAACTCGTACCTTCCGCTGACTGTACAAGTTAACAATAACATTGATGAAATCAAGATTCAATGAAGGAAGGGGCTCCGGTGTATAGAGAGGACCTCACCGTTTAAAAAGTAATCATAGAAACGATGGAACCCGCCATTTCTTTTTCTATTTAATTTACTATATTTTTTTAAATACCTAGTATCAATACAATTTATTATTTCGAGGTTAAATGCTTAGAAAAAAAGAAAAAAAAATCGTGGTTGGGAAGGTTATAGTAGCAAAAGCCATTGGAATTTTTATTTTATACATTGGAATAATCCTTTTTTTGTTATTACTAGACTAGGAAGGATAAAAGAATAACTGAAAGAAAAAAATCAAATAGTTATTCATCAAAGTCTCATTTATTCAATGACTAGAATTAAACGAGGATATATCGCTCGAACTCATCTTTCTGAACATCAATCAAAGATCTTTCAATTGGATCAGGCACCAATCTTTCCATTACATCCATTAAGCCTTTTTTAACCTCAAGATCAGCTTTAAATTTAGGACTATAGTGCATCTGAGGATTAAGATAGTATGCTGCAGCATGCAAAGGCTTATGGAGCATCTTGTTCCATCTTTTATCAATTATAGTCCAATAAGGATTATAGCTAAAAAGTAAAACAAATTAAATTAGTTCACTTTTGAGACCAAGACCACGAAAAAAGCAAAAGATCAAGTTAAAAAACAAGGTACCTCTTTTTGATTCCACGAAAAGCCTTCTGAATCTCCTCCTTAGCCTGGTCCATTGCCTCATAGATAAACCCCATGGCTTGTTTTTTATCCGAGTCAACCAATCGAAGCACTTTAACAAGAGGGAGTGCACCCTTCAAGCATTTCACAACATTCTGCCAAAACCCCTTGTCCAAAACAATATCCTCAACAATTGGCCCATTCTTTAGCTTTGCACAACGGTTCGACTTCCATTCCTTGCTTGTGAACATTCTTACCAAATTGTCCTTGTTCTCATGCAAGCACGCTAAAGTAAGGTAAGATGTGGCAAAACGAGTTGCCCCTGGCCTCACTAAATCTCTATTTTGCGTGAATCATTGCATAAGAGAAATGAGAGAAGTTCTGCCATAAATAAAAGTTGTGATTTTTTTACCCTTTGGAATTGTCTCCGCATGATAAGGTATGTCCATCAAGTCTTCTAGCAGCAAGTCAAGACAATGGGCCGCACAAGGAGTCCAATACAAATGTTTTCTTTTTGCCATCAACAACTCACCGGCAAGCACGCAATTAGCCGCATTATCAGTCACCAATTGGACAACATTTTCTTCTCCAACCTCTTCAACAACCTCATCAATCATTTTGAAGATTACTTCACCAGTTTTTGATACAGCAGATGCATCTATAGACTTCATAAAGACCGTGCCCTTTGGAGAATTCACCAAGAAGTTCATAATTGTCCTCCTCTTCTTATCGGTCCACCCATCGGTCATTATGCTACACCCAACTCTCTTCCATTCAGCTTTATGTTCTTCCAAATAATCATTTGTCAACTTCATTTGCTGCTTTAATAATTTCACCCTAAGGTCATAATAGGATGGTGGTTGAAATCCTTGCCCATGTTTTGCAACCAAGTCAAACATAGTTTTGTATTCCTCACTCCTTGCCACATTGAATGGTATGGCATTGTTGTAGAAGAACCTTGCAATTGCAAGATGTGCATCATCTTTCAAACTCTTCTTAAAATGTGACTTGATGGATGTTTGTTTGAGACACCTCCTCTTGAAGAGAGTGGAAGTAGTAGAAGAACCACCACTAGCAGCCATCTCATTGACCACTCTTTTTCCAGCAACCTTCGGGTCTTCAACCTCCTCCTCCACTTCAATGCTTGTTTTTTTTATCAAATTCTCCTGCAAAGTTGAAACAATTTTCAGCATTTGCTGTTTCACCTCATCAGGAACACTAGTGCATGCTCCAACATCTTTTGAAGTTGCACCCAAATGATGCTTCAGCCTGTAAATGCTTCCATGTATGATCTTTTCACAAAACTTGCACTTAATTTTCCTGTTATTTCCATCAACCACAACACCATAACTCCAGGCCACATCAGTTTTGTTACCGGCAACATTTTTAGCCAATTTTTTCTTGCGGCCCGTACGCACATTTGGAGAGGGATTGGAGCCACCACCTGATTTAGGGACTGAAGATGAAGCAATCGTTAATAGTTCACAGAAACAGAGGCAGAAGCAGTGGTGGAGAACACGAAGCACAGGAGAAACAGAGGCAAAAACACCGCGCGACGAAGAACACGAAGCAGAAGCAGTGGAGAACACGAACGAAACAGAGACAGAAAGGAAGAAGTAGAAGCAGCACGAAGCAAGGCTGCAGGGTGAGGGCGAACGAAGCAGAAGAAAGCTGCGCTCAAAGGTAGAACACGATCGCAAGGAAAGAAGAAGAGTTTCTGTCTCTGTTTTGGACAGAAAAAGCTGCGCTTCTAGGGTTTTCACCTCAAATATCAGTTTAAAAGAACCCGACCCGCGAACCCGACCCGGTAATGTAAAAAAACGCAGAGTTTTGAAAGCTGACCAGGATCGCGAGTTTGTCGGGAGCGACCGCTCCTACGCGCCGCGCGAACGCTCCTGAAATCGGGAGCGACGCTCCTGCCAGCGTTCCTGCAAATTCCGATCCTACGTGGGAGCGGGTTCGCAGAGAGGGAGTAGGAGCGCAGGCTCGTACGATCCGGAGCGCGCTCCTGTCTACTATGCCTACAACAGAGTCACTGCTCTATTCACTAAAGGTTTACAAATCTGAATGCTATCCCTCTCCCCTTGTGTCCTCCTATTTATTATGTATGCTAATTCCGTCTAACTAATCACTAACTACTCTAACTATCATCAACTTCCTTCTCCTTGTCTTCTATCCTAAAAAAGTAATCTATATTTGTTCATGGCTATGGGATTTAAACAGGAAATGTAAGTTAGCATGCAGGTCTTTGTGAGAAATAATGAGAGACTTAAGTCATCAAAATCAGAGTCCTATCTTATAGCAAAAGCATATTATCTGTGTTAACATGATTTGAGCAGTCTCTTAATCTGTTTGTTTAATTAGTTTTTCTCCTGGAAAGGATTATGTTATGGATTTAACTCCAGTATTTACGAAGTGTTTTAGAAAGAGAGTTGGCATATTTTAAAGGAGTGTTGGTTATGTGAACTGGCGGTGTTTCCAATTTCCAATAAAAAACATTTGGAAGAGAAAATAGTAAAAAACAATCAATTGTTTTTCTTTTCTTCCCTCCATTCCTTTTTGCTTGCCTTTTTTTTTGTTTCGTTCTTTTAACTAAATATTTTTCAACAGTACGTATTTATTTGTCAAATTTCTTTAGGATAGGTTATCATGATTTTTTATGAGCATTATCCGAATCACTTTCAATGACACTGCCTAAAACAAGCTTACAAGGTTATATTGATCTAGTTTAACTTGTGGCTATTGTTCATCAAATGGATTTTGTCTTTAATAGATATTAAAATTGTAAATTTAACAAATTGTTCATCTGTTGAGCTCCTTGAACTTGCACTATCTCATATTTTCTGGTATTGTATTTTCCTATTATGAAATGTATCTATCGTAATAGAAAAAATTTACAGAACTTATGGATGCAATTCGTGAGAATGTCTCTGCCTTGACACTGCTAGCTGAGATCTTGTGCTTGTTGGATATGATTGTGAATTCATTTGCTCATATGATTTCGACTAAGCCTGTGGATCAATATACTAGACCAGAATTTACAGGTACGAAAATTGGTAATTTCTGTAACATTTTTGTACTTAGATGGAGAAATTTCTTAATTGATATTTTATTTTATTTGCTAGAGAATGGGCCAATGGCAATTGATTCTGGTAGACACCCAATCTTGGAGAGCATACACAGTGACTTTGTTGTACGTAACTTCCCCTAACGAAACTTTTTTCACGTAGAAGGATTTCTGCACTTCTTTTTTGGAGTAAATCAATCTTTCGCATTGCAGGCCAATAATATATTTTTGTCTGAAGCATCAAACATGGTGATTGTGACAGGCCCTAATATGTAAGAAAATATCTGTTTCACATCCAAGGAGTACCGTTAAATAAAGGAGGATTAATTAATGTAAAACTCCAGATGAGTCTAACTGACCTAGTAAATGACTATTCACAAATCATGACTGAATGTTTTTAGTAAGAATAAGGATACGTGTATGAGCTTATTAGTGATTAGCAAACAAAGTATGGAGGATACAATATGATTTTGCTCTCAGATATGAGTTTGTCACTTTGAAAAATCCGATAAACTATAAATGTCGAAACTAGACTTAATAATGTGACATAAGCATGTCCGGCGCATTTTCCTTCAAACAATGCCTTAAATACCGGACATCGGAAAACTTATAGTTTAGAGGGGAATTATTCGTGAACTATGGCGAAGGTTACCCCCTTTTTTTTTTGCTGGTGGCTATCTGTTTACATGAAGAATATCAAGTTTCTGTGATTTATTTTCTATTTTCCTTTTCCCCAGGAGTGGAAAGAGTACTTACCTTCAACAAGTGTGTCTCATAGTTATTCTTGCTCAAATTGGGTGTTATGTTCCTGCCCGCTTCTCGACTCTGAGGGTAGTTGATCGTATTTTCACAAGGATGGGTGCAGTTGATAATCTTGAATCAAACTCTAGCACGGTACAATTTCTAGACATCTGCCTTTTGAAGCTTTTTGATCCTGATCACTGGGTTTAGAATTATATAAGAAATTATCTGGATGTGCAGTTCATGACAGAAATGAAAGAGACAGCTTTTATCATGCAGAATGTCTCACATAGGTAATGCACCTTTTGATTTTCTTAAATCATGGTACACATGACAGCTTTTCGCAATTTTTTTTTTTTTGATGCAGGAGTCTGATTGTTATGGATGAACTTGGGAGGGCTACTTCGTCATCTGATGGATTTGCAATTGCATGGAGTTGCTGCGAGCATCTTTTGTCACTTAAAGCGTAATTGTTTCTTGAATTTCAATTATCAGCAAGCATTTGTAGTGACTTTAATGACATGGATATCTGATAACTAATAAATTGAAGGTCTTAGATAGCTTTTCAAATTCCTATTATTTCAATGGAAGATAAATTGGAAAAAAATAAATTGCAATGACTAAAAACACTTGAAACTGATTTGGTATTGAATTGTTTATTTAAGACAACTGGGGTCTGAAAAATTTTCCCCATCTAAGGAACATACTTTTGTGATTGATCTTCCTCTCTTCTGAGCCATATTTTTAATCCTCCTTCAGGTATACCATATTTGCCACTCATATGGAAAACATATCGGAATTGGCAACAATCTATCCCAACGTGAAAATTCTTCACTTTCAAGTTGACTTAAAGAACAACCGTTTAGACTTCAAGGTGGTATCTCTACGTTTTTTTTACCTCATGTTGAATGACCTTCTGCGAACTAAAATTATGCTTTACTTAGTTTCAACTTAAGGAAGGACCAAAACATGTCCCCCATTATGGCCTTCTCTTAGCAGAAGTGGCAGGATTACCAAGTTCGGTTATTGAGACTGCCAGAATGATCACATCAAGGATTTTAGAAAAGGTAATTATATCCACACTTGCGAAAATAGGACGTTAATTTAAACTAGGTGCATTTTAATTCTCCATAAATAGAAAAGATAATCAAGCTTGATTCCTTAAATCAGAAATACTCTAAGTGGAAACCTTATGTACATCAGAAAATCAAGTGCTTAAAATTGAAGGGGTTTTGAACTGTTTCATTTATATGAAAACTCACACATGGATGTATATAAAATTTATAGTCAAACACACTGGAAAGATCACTCCTAAGTAACTCGTCCATTTCTAATAGTTCATATGAACTGTAGCCTGAACAGGGTAATTGGCTGTTTGATTTTATTAAGCTGTCATAACTATGGTCTATGATTGTGCCATCTATGAATACATCTAAACTGCGCAAAATTGTATGTTTCTTGCATGTTTTTGATATCCATCGACCTATTGAGTTTGTAGTAGTCAGAGCAGGTGTTAAACATAAACCGGCACTAACATATGATATGGAGTCTCTGTGTCATTAGGAAAAGAAGAGGATGGACGTTAACTGCTTGCAGAATCACTCAATACAGAAGGCTTATCATGTTGCACAACGGTTGCTATGCCTGAAATATTCCAATCAAGATGAGGATACGATTCGGCAAGCTTTGCATAATCTCAAGGAATGCTACGTCAACCAAAACCTTTAAAAATGGCATACGGACAATCTCTTCTGTGGGCTGATTCTTTTCTGCATATGCACGTCATTAGATTAGAATAATTTGGGAAAAAGTCAGTGTACTGAATTGCATCACTATTAGAAGTATATTACAGAATTTAAGGGTCATGTTCTTTTTTCAGGGAAAGAAAAATTCGATCTATCTTTTGAATTGCATTGCATTGCATTACATTGCATGCATGTATTTGGATCTAACGAAACGATAAAAATTTTGATGTGTTAAAATACTTTTTAGTAATAAGATACTCAAATAATTATGGTTATGAAAACAATTGGCAAACAAAAAACTTCATAACAATAGATGTTATGCAGGCTGCCCGAAGCCTGACGGGGCTAGCCTGGTGTGGGTACAGGTTTCATTGGGCTGAGCCAAAAAAATCTAGTTATAATTTGGGCTCAGATTTTGTTGCCCAATACCTCACACCAAATTTCCTCTTCCCGATCCCCCGAAAAAGGGAAGATGCTCCTGTAGGTAGGAGCTACTTCACTTTCTTCGGCGCTCTCTTCGAATTGATATCCAATGATTCCTTGTAACAGGATGGTTTGAAATGATAGACTTTTTCTTCCTTCTTTTACTTCACATAGCTTTTTGCCCTACACTTTTTCAGGTTTGTCGGGTCAACCTCTTTTGCCGCCTCTAATTAAAAGTTTTGAGAAAAGTCAAATAGGTTAAAATTAGACTTCATAAAAAAAACTGATCAACTAAGCACTTAATAAATACAGAGTTAAATAAATTAATGGGAAAAGTGTCCATGAAAGTTGAATAATTATAATTAATCCAGTTAATAGTAGATTTTATTTTTCACTCGTGACAAATGTGATGAAAATTTATTTTTTGTCAACGTTAAATTCAACTTAAAAAATTTACTTAAATGGATCAACTTTGGAGAACACCATTAAGATGGTCGCAAAACTTGTTAACGTGATGCCGAGACGAAAATTAAAAATGAAAGGGCAGAATAACTTCAGTCAGACTGTATGTAACTAACTACCAACTATAAAGCACGCGTACATTCACTTTGACATTATGCACCACTTTGGGTAGGGAACAAAAATGGATAATATTGGTGGAGAGCAAATTTGAGATGAGGGAGGAGACCGATATTGTGAATTTTCCAGGTGGCTACTCTGTGGCGGTTAGTTTGTGCCTTTGTTTGTGGCACGCAATAATAATGCCAATAAAAGAAGCATTTGATTTGAGTCATCAAACTCATCATTCATCATATAACGGTATGGAGCCAAATTTGGGATGTACCCTCAACTTTCTCGTTAAACTGTCGCTGTAATCTTTCCTAATAAAGTGAAGCGCGTAATTATCATCAATCCACAGTACATGGCTACATGCATATGATATCATTTAATTGGGGTTTTACTTTTTTATGGTTTTACTTTTCTATGTACTAACTTCACAATTTTTATTGAGTACATGTGTCTTTTTATTTAGTTTTGATTACGCTCGCGTTTATTAGCGTAATTAATTAATGTGATATATCTCAAATAAATGTAAAATGTTTCATTATTCAGTAAAGTGTACTGGTGCATTCGCATTGTAATCCTTTTAAGTAATTTTAAGAGTTAATCCCCAATTTAGTCATGAAGTATCACTCTCTTTTCTATTCGGTTCTTAAAGTATGTAAAAATATTAAATAAACCGTAACTTTTTCTCCCATCCATCAAGTTGTCCCTCTGTTAGTGTGAGCCGTTTGAATGATTTTAAGTGTCATGTTGATATTTTCTCTCTCATATGTGTATCCTAAATAGTCTTTAAAGTTCCTAAAATACGTCATATATAAGTCCTTACAACGTTTGAAGATAAAAAGACCAAATAAATACATCTATTTGGTCCTTGAAATCCCTAAAATAAATATTAAATAGCCCCTCAAGTCTTTAAAATAACTACATTTCATAGTAATGTAAGTCCTAATTCTAATTCATAAGCCATATTTTTTTACGAGTAATTCATAAACCAGATGTTGTCTAGTTTGACCACAACACATGGCTTAGAAAGGATAATTAAATGACACCTAAACACTCCGAAAAACAATTGCTAAATTATTTAGGATTTAAGGTTAAATATCGAAATCAATTTTAGAATCGGAGTTATCAAAATTATGGACGAAAACGAGGGATAAAAATCAAAACTCGAATTAAAGCTAAATAAGGAATGAAAATGAGACGAACTAAAGAGGTGAGCTCGCCTCTAAATGATGGGTAGTGGAGTGGTAGTGATGAAAGTGATGAGTAATAGAATTTAAGATCTGACTTGTTTGCACGTAGGAGAGACAGAGAGGGATGATTGAAAATGATGTATTTTAGGGACTATTTATGATACACGTAGGAGAGATAGAATGGACAACATGATAGTTAATGACATCCAAATAAGCTCACATTAATAAAAAGAATAACTTGATGGATGAAAAAAAACGTTAAAGACTATTTAATTATTTTTTTTTACGTATTTTAGAGAAGAGAGTGATACTTGAAAAACGAAATTTACGGTGAACTCTAATTTTAGTTCCTGATGTAAACTACAAATAATGTGTTGGGAATTTGACTCTTCAAATTCTCTTCCCCAGAAACTGCACTTGTGGAAAATTGGAAAAACAAAATAGAGAAATAATAACAACACAAGTATTTAACGTGGAAAACTCCCAAACCAGGAGAAAAACCACCAAAGACTGAGAAAATCCACTATGTAGAAAATTATTACAACTACACAATTTTCTCTCTGCACTCAAGACACCCACAAAGCTTCCCCACTAGCAAAACTTATTCCTCACACCTCTCCTTTTTACAAGAAATATTCCTAATAAATTCTTTTTCTCGATGTGGAGGTTCAAATTTGCTCGCAAACCACAGAGCATACTAAGAATTCTATTAAATTCTAAACAAAGAGAGGAATTTATCTAGAGACAAAAGTTGCTTAGACAAGCTTGAATGGTGTACATAAAACCAAGGCCCAAGCCTCCTTTTTATAACAAAGAGGTTCTACCTCTTTACTATTTTATCTGATGTGGGACTAAAAGTCCCAACACCAACAATCTCCACCTTCAGGACTTTTGCATTCCACAACGCTCCACCTGATGAAGATTCCCATACTTTTCGCCATATCAACTGCAACGCTCATGCTCCACCATAAAAGCATAATCACTCGTAACAGCCATCCCTAGCATTTAAACTCCAAAGACATGTCGAAATATAACCTCATTAAAAAACTACGGTGCAACTCCCATATTTGACTCTCATGGAAGTTAATCACCATCGACATAAATTTCACCACACACTCGTGATCAATGTCAACCAATGCCCGTGCAAAATGTGGTCCCGCTTAACATTTAATATCCTTTATCATGGCAACTTTGGGACCCATGCCATAATGATATACATGTCCTTCTTTCAAAAGACATCAAGATCTGAGATAATGTTAGCCTCATTATCAAGATTCCACTTGCCGACTACGTAGCTTTTTGCCGAACTCGCTTTTACCTTTACAATTCTTCTTGATGTGGCCAGACTGCCCACATCCCCAACATACATTCTTTATGGAGTTCTTCTTCTTCCAAACACGAGCTACCAATGCAGAACTTTCATGTGGATTGTTACTCCCACCAAGTCTCTCTTCGTGAAGAAGCTTACTAGTAACCTCCGAGAAAATTATTTTCTTCCTTACCATGCCCATGAATTAATAGCGTTTCATGTGCTCATAGACTGCGGAAGAGACACGATCACTTAAGGCCTCCGATCCTCATCATCAATTTTAACTCCTAATAGATTCAAGCTCGTAAACAATGCCATCAGAATATTTAAATGATCTCAAATAGTAGTACCTTCATCCATTTGCAACGATGAAACTTCTCTTTCGGGATACAACCGATTTGAGACGCCTTTGTCCGATACAACTCTCGAAGTTTTTCCTGCAGTCCCTTTGCCGTGGATGCTCCTTCACGCTTGCAAGAACATTTTTGGTCGTGCACGCATTTAATTGCACTTGCCTTCTCAAATCCAGATCCTCCCAATCATCATCGCTTTGGTTCTGCTTTACTAGCGCTTTACCAAAGATCACCGCTACTTTCAGGAGTAACTGCCTTCAAAGCCTCAGGTAAACTGTGATCAATCAACACATCCTCGACTTGTATTTGCCACAAGCCAAAGTTGATCTTTCCGCCAAATTTCTACATCAAATCCGACCCATTTGAAACTCGCTCGACATCCTCTCTTTGGCGTAACCCGTGCTCTCGATACCACTGTTATTGGGTACCGGGGTCTTACATGTCTCCACATTGGTACGATATTGTCCACTTGGGCTTTAAGCCTCATGGTTTTGCTTTTGGATATTCCCCAAAAGGCCTCATACCAATGGGACATTTTTCTTTCTTATAAACCATCGTTTCTTCCTCTTGTTTAGTCTATGTGGGACTTTGGTTGCACCTCAACAATCCTCCTCAAACAAAGGACCATAGTTCATCCTCCCTCCCAATGGCCTCCAGATTTAGTTTGTTTATACTGTATCACCCGACTAACGTGACACACCGCATGCTCACCACACCGCCGGACACGCCGCCTCGATCACCACACCGCCAGAAGACTTTCGACACAAGGATCTTTTCGACTGCATCCCAACAACTATTCCAATACTCGCCTGCCACACCATCTGGCCGATACCACTTGTTGGGAATTCACTTCAAATTCTCTTCCCTAAACCGAGACTTGTGGAAAATTGGAAAAACAAAATAGAGAAATAATAACACACACAAGTATTTAACGTGAAACTCCCAAACCAGAGAAAACCACCAAAGACTGCAGAAAATTCACTATGTAGTAAAATTATTACAACTACACAATTTTCTCTCTCAGACTTCAAGACACCCACAAAGCTTCCACTAAAGAAAACTTATTCCTCACACCTCTCCTTTTACAAGAAATATTTCTAATAAATTTTTTTCATGTGGAGGTCACCAAGTGCAACTCACAGAAAGATACTAAAATTCTATTAAATTCTAAAACAACAGAGTAATTTATCTAGAGACAAAAGTTGCTGTGATGTAGTTTTGAATTCAGATACATAAAACCAAGACCTGTCTCTCCTTTTATAACAAAGAGGTTCACTCCTCTTTACTATTTTACCCGATGTGGGACTAAAAGTCCCAACACCAACATAATGTTCACGTGGATCTCAGTTACTCAATGCGGACTTCTATAAATATACCTTATCACACGGTAGCAATTTTAACAGTTCAACTCCGTCAAAAAAATTTGCCTATTTATCGTTCTGTTTTTGCTCCGTAAGCTAACGGCTATAATTTTTTACTTTCAGATGCTTCTACGACTGCTGACGTCCAGCTTTCGTCTGCAATCTGCATGAGACTCAAAGGACAACAATATCTATATATAGTGATTATTTTGGTCTTTCGTTTTTTTTTTTAAAAACCTTCCTTTTCTGGAAATTACTTAAATATCAACTAAATTTAGTCTAATCAGATAAACTTATTTATAAAATAAAAAATTAATATTAATTTTTTTAATTCTCAAGATTCAAATCATTAATCTTATTTTTTAAAACAAATCAAATTGTTTATCATTGGAAAGCTTACAATCGGCTGTTTTTTTATTTTACAAATAAAGCACTACAAAAAGTAATTTATTCTTGTTTTCGATAAAAAAAGTATTTATTCTTGTTTTCGAAAAAAAAAGTAATTTATTCTTTGTTCGAATATTTATATAAAATAATATTTATATATGCAAGATAAGTAGAAGAAGCCTATATTATTATAAAGGGATTATGATCTTGTCTTTAATTTATAATTTTTAAAAAGAACTATTAATTAATCTCTGATTATTTGCTTACATGAAAATCAATATAAAGACGATAAAATTGTGTATATCTTTTAGGTAAATTCTTTAGTACCCATGAACAAACATGGGTGTTGATACCCATCTGTAAAAAGGACAAAAATAATTCTAATAAAAACAAAAACACCGTAATCCAAACATAAATTATAAATAACAAAATAAATAAAACGTATAAAACTAACTCTAAATAAAAGAATAAATTAAAACATCAAAATAAATTGAAATTGTGTATAAAGAATTAAGTAAAACAATTAAATAAATTGATAAAAATATAATTTATTATTAGGAATGGAATAAGAAAAGAAGAATATGTTAGGAATGAAATTAAACAGTTTACACAAACATTAAAAATATTATTTAAGCAAAGATTAAAAAAAAAGAAATAGAGAAAGAATAAAAAAACTCCTTAGAAAAAGTGAAAATGTATTAATAAATATAGAATTTCTCTAAACCCTCACATTAACCAATATGAAAGTTAAGAATTTAATATCACTTAAAACAAAGCTAAAAAAATAATGTGTCATCAAATGATTGGCTACCGGGTATTCATACCCAATAAAACATCAAATTACCAGAGCGAAAATGATCAATCTCGCGAGGGAAATCCTCGCGAATAGATCACGAAAGCTTTACAAGCGTGATGTATTTTTTTTAAAAGGAGAAAATACGCAAATTGGTCACCCAAAAAAAATTAGGGAGACTAATTTAATCTTTTAAAAATAAAAAGTAAAAATTTGGTTATTAAAAATGTCAAATATGAGTTAAATTAGTCTTTTTTAGGATAACTTTTAGAGATATTTTAATCCCTATCAAGGACTAATTTGACCCATATTTGATATTCTTAATGACTAAATTAATATTTATTATTTTTTAGTGACTAAATTGGTCTCCGTAATTTTTGTTAGGGAACAATATAAGTATTTACTCACAGAACCGCTATACTTCCGTGTTGATGGAATGTCTGAATAACCAATAAAAAAACTTTCGTGATCTATTCGCTGGAGAAAAAATCTCAAATATAGGTCAAGTTAATCCTTAATAAAGACTAAAATATCTCTAAAATTTATCCTAAAAAAATTTAATTTAACCCACTAAGAACCAAATTAATATTTTTTATTTTTTAGAGATTAAATTAGTCTCCTTAATTATTTTTTTTAGACCAATTTAAATATTTTCTAGTTTTAAAAAAAAGCAAACCAGGCTCGTGAAATTTTCACGAGTATAGCCTCGCAATATATAGCATCGCTCTTACCAGAGTTGTCACTTACATTTTACAACTCAGTGTTTATTTATTTAATCAACAACCCATTAACCCGATATTTTTAACTAAATCAATGGTCATTGCCAAATCAGTGCATCTCGTTATCTCTATATGTTCGGTTTTCATTGCCGAAAGTGTTGAGGTACGTGTTACTGTGAGCTGTTTCTCACACTGACGATTGGACCATCTCCGGAAGATGCCAAACCTGAAACCTCCACGCCACGCTTCCCCTTCGTGTCACTGTTTCAAGTAATTCAATAAAAAGTGTCATGACACGACATTGATATTAACATTGATTTGAAAATGATGTATACAATTATGAAATTTTACTTCCTTTTTTTAACCTCAAGGATGATTATAATTATTCTCTTATTGGTAACCTCAATATTGTTTGATGAGTTTTGTAATTTAATTTTGGCTAAATGATACTTTTAGTCTCTTAACTTTATTTTAGTTTTTATTTTAGTCTTTTAACTGTTATATTTTTTATTTTGGTCCCTTAAGTTACAAAAATACGACACTTTCGTCCCTTAACTATTTTTTTCATTTACGTCCTTTAAGTTACGAAAATACGCCACATTCGTCCCTTAAGTTACGAAAGTTACGTCAAATTCGTCCTTTTCGTCTGTAATCTTTTTAAACAATAAAGTCAAAATTATGCTCCTATCAGAGATCTTATTAATGAAGTAACATGATAAAAAGTAATGGAGCAAAAAAAAAGAGTTTCAATGACCTATACACACAAAATAAAGGGATTATAGACAGAAAGGACGAAGGCGGCATATTTTTGTAACTTAAGGAACCAAAATGAAAAATATAATAGCTAAGAGACTAAAACGAAAACTAAAATAAAGTTAAGGGACTAAAAATACTATTTAGCCTTTGATTTTTTACTCATTCGGTCCTCAACTATTTACAAATTTTTAAATAGTTGTTTGAGCTAAAAAAATTATAATTGAGTCTCTAAATTTATCAATAATTCATAATTGGATTCCTTAATTTTAATCAGGTGTTTATCCTTTTTAAATAATTTCTAATTAAAATTCTTAGACTTTTAAATTATTTGTAACTGATTTCTAAACTTGTCAATAAACATAGACCGAGTGAAACGCTTTTTATTCCCACTCCTATCTTAAAATGTGACTTGACAAGTTATTTCAAAAAATATTAAAAGAAATAATTAAATAATAAATTTTTTGCATTATTTAATCTTTATAATGTTGATATTACAAAAAGAAATGAAGGGGGGTCTAAGATGACAAAGTGAACGTACGCGCATGGAAGATAGCCAAGAGACAGAGACCTGTGACTCAGAGTGCCAACTATCCCATTCCCATCCATTCGACAGTGATTATGATAAATACTGATATGTGTCAACAAACAAAATACTCCCTCTTATTATAATACCCTTTTTAACCATTTTACGTCTCTTAAAATAGTAAGTTTTATTAGTTATTAGTATTAAATTTATATAAAATAAATACTAGTTTTTTTAAGTTACTATTCTCATCTTTTAAGACTAATAAGAGAGAGAATTAATACACCTTAATATAAGAGTAATTTTGTAAAAAAAATAAAATTAATATATCTTAATCTTTAAAAAATATCTTATATTAAGAGACAGAAAAAGTTTACCAAAAAAATCTTATATTAAACGACGATGAGAGTACTTATTAAGCCTTCAACTCTCTTTACTTTGCATAGAGTGAACAGAAGCGAGTTACATTATTATCTACATACTAGTGGCCGATTTTCTTAATTGCCACTCCAAAAATTTTAAAAAGGTAATAAAAAAGCCCAAGAAAAAACAATGAGAACATGGGTAGTTTTTTTATTAAAATAAGCAAATAAATACTATATTCACTATTAATTTAATTCAAAATATATCATTATATATTTTATAAAAATTAAAAATAAGGTTTCAACAATTTTATAATGACCTTTTTCAATAAGAAAATTAAAAAAATAAATTAAATTAAAGTTTTTTTTATAGTTTTATTAAAATTTTAAGTAAGTTGTCACAATTTAAATGTTTTTAATAGTCTTTATATTTGTAAGTAAAAAATTAAAATGTTCTTTTTTTTTGACAGAAAATTATGTAAGTTCTTATTTATTAATAATGATTAAATTTTGTTAAACAATAAAAAAAATTTCAAAAATCGAAATAAAATATAAAACCTATTCAATTACCGCAAGGCTGACTAGATTTTATTTAAAAAATATACGATGAAATTATATTAAACAGTTAATAAAATAATTTAGCCTTTAACAAATTAGTAAGACTCCCACGAGAGGTGCTCTTCCAACCGAAAACCCGAGTCTAGAAATTCAGCTCCGGCCACAAGCCACGGCATAGAGTAATGAAACTCACATCCACTGTAATTTGAGTCGAGTAAGAGATCAGGGAGGTCGAAGAAGGTGTCATCCTCATCAGTTAGCGATGAATTTGACGATTGTTGTGAGTCTTGAGAGTGGGAAGAGGAGGATATGAATCTGTCCAGATGGGCTTGGGCTTGGGCCTGGGCTTCGTGGTGGTATAAATTCATTGCAGCTGCCTTGGCGGCGGCGGCTTGGATGTCTTTAGCGGATCTGGTTGCTGGGCGCGGAAGCTGTGGGGCTAATTCGGGGAAATTGAGGTAAGCCGAGCTGCCTTTGATGGCTCGGGCCGCAACGTCATGGGCCCGAGCCGCCATCTCAGGCGTTGGAAAACTGCCAAGCCAGATTCTGGACTTCTTTTTGGGTTCTCTGATTTCTGATACCCATTTGCCCCACTGACGCATGCGTACCCCGCGATAAGTTGGGTGCTTCCCATCACTGTCACGTGAACTCTTCACCTTTTTCTTCTTCTTATCAACAAACACTTCTTCTTCGCCTTTGGTTTTCTTCTCTGAAGAACGTTCTTCAGTGAATGAGGTGGTGGCAATAACGGTAGTGAAAGAGATGGAAGTGGTTTGTCCAACTTCGCCGTCTATAGGGACAGCTTCTTCTTCCATGTCCTTCGGGGATGAGACAAGAGGGAGAGATTAATGCAGTGTAGTGGAGTGAATGGCTGAATGGAAAATGTGGTGGGTATCTGTTCAAATAGTGGTGGGTTGAGCTGTGAGCTACTTGGAATTTTTTTCACTTACTAAGTGTCAGTTTGTTTTAGATTTTAGAATTCCGTTTGGACTCCAGAATCAATTCTGTCATTTTTTTTGTTATTATTCATGCGTTTGTTTTGGATTTTAGCAAATTTTAGAATCTCGTTTGTCTTTCAGAATCGATCTAGTAAATTTCTGACATCCAAAACTTTTAGTTCAGAATAATTGATTCTGGGTATGAGACCCACAAAATCTTTCATATTTACACTTCAAAAGTGATTCTACTTTGTCAGCCAAACACAAATCAATTTTTCTGAACTCACTTTTAAACTACCATTACCAAACACAACTCAATTTTTTTAAACTCAATTTTTTTAAAATCATTTTTTTTAAACAAGATTTTTCATAATCTATTCTACCAGAATCTAAAACAAACGACCCTAAGAAAATGGGTCAATTGAAAAAGAAAAAGGAGAAGATATAAAAGTTGGTGTAATATAAATACAAATAAACGTGGTGTAGTAATAAAAGTTGGTGTTTCTATCCAAAAATAAAATAAAATAAAAGTTCGTGTGGGAATATAAACGTGGTGTAATATAAATAATTTTCATCCATCAGTAGCACGTCTCATTAGAAAAACAGTTGCAAATTGCAGTGCCGCCGCCACCGTTAGTGTTATCTCTTGATCTTCTCTCCTCCTCACTTTCTCCTTCCTTTTTCTTTTTCTTTTTTTTTGTTGGGCATGAAAAAAAAAATCCTTACGTGTGAGTTTCTCTCTCTATTATTTTCCTCTTAAAATAAAATACGTAAAAATAGTTAAAATAAGATCGAGTGCATTATTGGGCATTTTGGACATGAAAATGTTGCATTTATTTCTTGATGAATACAATAATTACTTCATCTTTTTTTTTCGGCTAGTAGAAATAATAAATAACAAACACACACATGCAAATAACTATATTTGGGTTCGAACTTCGGCCCCGGCCTCCCATAGTGCTGAAATTACCAAAACAACCAATAATGGGGTCAATTACTTCATCTAGTTTATTATAAGAAACAAAATAATTCATTTTTTTTGTCTTAATTACTCCATCTGTTCCATATTAAGTGTCGTTTTTAGTAAAAGAAAATAATTTCATATTAAGTGCCACTTTATTTTTTCAATGAACATTAATTTTTTTTCTCCAAATTTTCTCCCAAATAAATATTGTATGCATCATTCCTAAGTCATTATACCCTATTATACATTTATGACAATGGTTAATACTTCAATGATTAAATAAGGACAATTTAGTAAAAAAAAATCACTCATAAAGTTAGTAACTCCCTATATCTTTAATTATAAGCAAAAAAGTTTATATATTTGGTCCAAATACATAAACTTTTTTTTGCTTATAATTAAAGACGAAAAGAGTAGTATTTTTCTTAATTCTTATAAAAAAACCTTAAAGGAGGATTAATATTGAAGAAATGAAATACTTCTTTCGTAACAAAATATAAGCAAAACAAATACATCTATTTAGTCCAAAATACATGTAATTATTTTGTTTATATTTTATTACGGAAGGAATAATACATTATTTCTCGGTATTATGCAGTTTCATGCCCATGAATTCAGAGTCCAAAAGCAATATTACCTCGTCACAATTAAATGAAATCTCTTTGTATCATAATGGATGTTTATGTAAGAGATTAGCTGTCAGTCCGCATCGGCGGTCTTTCCCATTG
Source organism: Calophaca sinica (assembly GCA_037113605.1). Taxonomy (NCBI): domain Eukaryota; kingdom Viridiplantae; phylum Streptophyta; class Magnoliopsida; order Fabales; family Fabaceae; genus Calophaca; species Calophaca sinica. The sequence continues at coordinate 8,653,930 of CM073736.1, forward strand.
GTCCCCAAAACTTTAAAATGAAAAATAGTTTTGGGAATAATACGGACCGTTAAGGTCATTTTATTTTGTGTTCTGTTTCCCGTGCATCGTTTTGGTCATAAACAAGGACATTTTTAGCAAGAGGGCAAAGAACAAGAATTGGTGGGCCTATATAAAATTGTGTATGTATCCTCAAAGGCCATTATTAAAGACACCCCCACCTGGTAGGTATACCCCCCATTTTGCATATTTCCCAAAATACCCCTCGTATAAAATCATCAAAAATCTTTTTTTTTTAATTAGAACGTATTCTGCGATTGCGATTTCAGATATCTGAGTGTATCTGAAAATTACAATTTCCGATAACATTGTGTGTAAAATTTGTTCTGAAATTGCAATTTCCAGATATCTGATTTGTATCTAAAATTGCAATTTCCTGTAACAAATTTGCAATTTTCCATAATGCTCTTAATAACTTAACAAAACTCAACCTTTCCCGATCCACTCACACTCACGCTTAGGAAATTCTAAATCCAAACGCCTGCTCTTACCTGAAATTCCAAATCTTGATGCGTTTTTTGTTAAGCAATCATAGTTAAATTGCAATTTCCTGTATACAGATCTGAAATTGCAATTTCCTATGATTTACAAAACATAGTTTAAATTGCAATTTCCTATACAATTGTATCTGAAATTGCAATTTCCTAATATAAAGCAGAAATTGCAATTTGATATTATGTATCTGAAAATTGCAATTTCCTATGATTTACAAACATAGTTCCGAAATTGCAATTTCCAGATACAAATTGTATACCTGAAATTGCAATTTCGATAGAAATATAAAGCACCTAAATTGCAATTTCGCACAAATTGCAATTTCCTGATGTAATTTATTTTATTACATTTGAATTTAATTGATTTATTTGTCTTTCAGATATGCCTAAGTCGAGAGGAGAGAGTAGCTTCCACTCTCTGGTAGTGCGCCCCACGTGAACCACGGCTGACTGTGCCTCTCGAGCGTCGCCGAGGCATATTGCTAGCAGTCACGCACTAGGATGTAGTTGGCGACCGGGATCCCCATTTTGTATACGAGGATCCAGAGGATATAGCCGAGGAGACCATGGTATAGTTGGAGACCAGGCTCCTTTCCGGAGGACCTTACGATTGGTCGTTGCTTACGATTATCGAGATCACGTTGCTCTATCGATATGGCGAGGCGGTATATATCCTGGTTGTTATTTGATCAAATGTTTATTATTTTTATATGATCGATGATGTTTATTTGTGTGCAGGATCGTGATGCGTCAAGGTGGCCTCTCACGGCCTGAAGTTGCAAAAATGGTTAAGTGGAAGAGTACCACCGCCTCCTCATGTAAATGAGCATCTCTCGGGCCGGCCTATCCTCCTTGTTATCTGCGGCCAGGATGGTTGTGAGCCTTCTTGTCGGCCTTTGCGAGAGATGGCATCGGGAGGCGAGCAGCCTTCCATCCGCCCTCTTGGAGAGATGACAATCCACGCTTGATGATGTGTCCGTCCTCCTAGGCCTTAAAGTGAGCGGCTTTTTATGTACCCCGATGATGGATCCAGATATTTCCATATCTTATTTACGACATTCTTTGGGGTGTACATATGAAGAGGCAAACAAGGAGACGACAACTATGAGAGGCGCTCATATGAGTATTGACTTCTTGATGAAGACATATGACCAACGCATTTACGATGGTCAGTGGGACTATGCAGCCAGGGCCATGATAATGTTGTTGTTGGCCTGTACCATTTTGGCAGACAAGAGCCATATATACATTGACATTAAGTACCTGGACCTGGTACGTGACTTGGGGGCGGTTGGTAGTGTGTCATGGGCTAGTGCTGCACTAGCCTTCTTGTACGGATATCTGGGAGACGCTAGCCTGCATGACACTAAGCAGATTGGCGGATACATGACACTTCTTCAGGTACGCAGCCTATTTTTGTAAACAATTATTTATTTAAAGTACATTGTATGGCGTGTTGATTTGTTATTGTTGTCACAGGCATGGATATATGAGTATTTACCTCGTCTCTGCAAGAGGAAGGATAACGGCATCACCCCGGGCATGATACGAGCCATGAGGTGGTCGCCGGTTAAGGGTGACGGCCAGGTGGAGCTCTTCAGGAGAGCGCTGGATGCGTTGACAGTCGATGACGTTGTTTGGAGACCGTGGGAGGGCATTAGGGCGAGTTGTCATCCGGCGTGTCTATTTTCGGGGTACATCCGGTGTGCCTCATTTATTGTGCCGTACCTGCCTGAGAGGGTAGTCGAGCGATTCGGCTACATCCAGGACATTCCCCGGCCACCACCACCGCGTCCCACAGCTGCAGAGATGATGGATGCATGGATACAGTTTCCTATGCACTCTATCATGTCGACTGTCCCCGATTTATACCTGGCCTCGTATCCAGCAGAGTGCACTGACGGGTACATGGAGTGGTATCGCAGGATGTCGCATCCACTCCTGATCAATCCGGGTGCTCCTCAGGCTGCGACTACTCCTGATTGTGTAAGTGTTTAGATATACATTATGTATTTTTTGTGTTTGTTTATTATCTCTTATGGCTCTCTGATGTCTTGTTATAATTTGCAGCCGCATTGTGATGATATGGCTGAGAGGCTGGCCTCAGTCACCAGCATTCTCCAGATAGCCTCTGAGACTGACTATGAGATGATGGACCCCGCTCTGCTTGCCGAGTATATTTCCCAGGCACTACAGATAGCGCAGGGTGGGACGGAGGCGACCACATCTGCATAAGCGTCGACAATGAAGAAGATAGGGTTTTTTTATGTTTATTATCTTTTTTGTTATATTTGGACATCTTTTGTTGTTATATTTACATTTTGTTATATTTATGCTTTTTTTTTCCTCTGTACCATAGGTTTTTTTTATTTACCGATCTAGCATACTTTTTCTTTTAAGTACGATCTACCATACTTCCACAAAGCGTCTGAAGCGGCGAGATCACAATCGCACGATGTCCTTATGACTGAGGTAAGATTCGAACTTCTCGAATTTCTTTCAACTAATTTCATTAGGTCGAGGAACATCGAAATCATTCTACATCACAAGGGAATGACGACCTCATCCATAAACTCGGCCTACATATCGAGCTCACCTTGCAAGTGGCCCCGAAGTCAATCTGCACCGAGGTGCATTCTACATCACCAAGCAAGGGCAGGCATATGTAGATTTGTCACGAGTTCAATCTTGCATGAAGGACAGTGATTTCAGTTCACAGTTCACATCGTCGGCAATACGTTTGACATCTCTAGTTCGAAACACAGCTTGACAAGCAGAGGTCGTTGATTACCTCGGATCTCGACATCTCTAGTTCGAAACACTGAGCTCGACAAGCTCACCACATGCAGAACCTCGGATCTCGACATCTCTAGTTGTCTAGCTACACGACGCCGATGTCATAAGGCAAAGGCATTCCGAACTTCTTGAATCCGATGTCGAGCAATGAGAACGATACCTGTTACACCCAAAAGCAGAGGTCCTTGATGTCGCCCACTAGTTCTTGACCTCGAGCAAACACTTCGCCTCGACTTGGTGATGATTTATAACATTAGCATCCTGTATCATGATTACCTCGGATCCCGGATCTCGACATCACAGCTCAACATCCGGCGTGTCTGTTCAGAACAATTACTTAACCTCTGTTGGACTGCAAATTCAACACTAAACAAAACTAACGTCACATTACCAATGGAATAGGTGCAAACAGTCTTATGTAACCCGCCAACTCACAAGCACAAGGTAACCCATGTGTCGTTCTGATTAGGCAACGACAAGTAGATTTATCGATACCCACATAATTCACTCTGCCACACTCGTCGGCAATAAGTTGTAGTCACGATCCTTGATACAAATCCATGCAATCTGATAAACAAACGGTTGTTGTGCCTGTGCTCCACTACGTTTATGCTTCTTTCGAATGATGCTTTTATCTCAGTGTGTTGCAGTGCAATCATATTGTTCATAGTTTCCCAACAATGACATAGGTCACCCCTACTGTTTTGTAGATTCCTCTTCAATGTCCAATGTGCAGACTCAGCCCTAATAACAAACAAAAATTAAACCACATCAAATACCAATGACACCATTTAAAAAACAAAATTATCAACATAATTTTATCTACTGGTTTAAGCATACCTATTTGTTATTGTATTTCTGAAGTGCATGACTTGGTTGGTCCATGCCGCAACAAACTTTTCCTTAAAGGGGTTCAACTATTTATTATTGACATATTCAACAAAAATAGGAAATTCTGAACATACACACTCAAAAGTCATCAACCGTTGCTGATACTCAAACTCGTCAGTCGCATCAACAACACCATCCCATGCATTCTTCACTGCCTCATGTTTGTCTTCATGAAACACCAACTTCTTGCATTTCGCATAGACATTCTTACCTATGTGCCATTGACACAGCAAATTGGCCGAAGTTGGAAAAACAGACGCAATTGCATTCATCAGAGCAAGATCTCTATCAGTAAGAATAACTTGAGGAAATGATTCCTGTCGCACAAACAGACCTTTTAACTTTAAGAGTGCCCATTCAAAGTTATCCTGCTGCTCAGAATCCAAATAGGCAAATGCCACAGTGTATGTAAGGGATGTGCTGGTAACAGCAACAAAGTCAAACAAAGTGGCACCGATATCAGTTGGTTTTGTAGGTGCTGACCATGAACAAGACAACGTGAAATGTATTCAATAAATTGACGGCATCTGGATGTGTCCAAACAATACCTCTACCAACGTCAGAACCTTCATGTCTTCTATACCAGGACACATATCGATCACGTTGAATTAAGTTCAACAAGTGTTGCATTTCAGTTCTTGGACGCTTTACGTGTTGATCGAAACTTACGCCGCTCATTATATACTTGACTGATGGTAGTGAGATTGGCCACATTGCGACTTTTCAGTGTCAATAGAATGCTTCCCGGCCTTACGTTGTTCTTTGTCATATCATGAACAATTTCTTTCTCATTTTGATTTAAACGACCAACAAATGGATGACCCATCATGCTTTCAGGTATCCGATGGTTGTGAATTCCACAGAGGACCTTAAGTATCCAGCCTTCACCCATTGACAAGGGTCTTCCTTTAAGCGCGAACGGACACTCACACTTATGAAATCTCATTGACTTTGAAGAACTTGATGACTTTGATCGATACTTTCCACCCCTTTCACAACCCAGAATGACTTTTGTTTTTCTTCCTCTTTGTCCTGTTTCTGTGTCTGATCGTACAATGACAACAACTATATTGTTTTCCTTCCCAACCTCTCGAGCCCAATACAAAAGGTCATCTCGTGTAGGAAATATCTACAAAAAAGTATTAATCTTAATGTTTTGCAAAAAAAAATACGACATATTCACAATATCAAACAATAATTAAATTACCTGCGTAGTAGTGAATACATCACTACAATCGAAATGTTGGGAAAGCGTCGATTCGGCTTGTCGGCCGTCAGAATTAAAGCCACTAAAATCATCCATTTCCAATGAAACTAAAATGAAACAAACAATAGATTATTACGTAGGGAAAAAAAGTTTGGAAAAAAAAAACGTACCCGAAATTTGCAATTTCCGGAAAAAGATTAAAAATATAACGTACCGGAAATTCAAAATTTGCCGGACACAATATTTTTATCTTTTTCCGAAATTGCAAATTTCCGCACGCTTTGTATACCGGAAATTGCAATTTCCGGTAATTTCCGGTACGTTATTTTTGTATACCGAAAATTGCAATTTCCGGTATACAATTTGTATACCGGAAATTGCAATTTCCGGTAATTTCCGGTACGTTATTTTTGTATACCGAAAATTGCAATTTCCGGTATACAATTTGTATACCGGAAATTGCAATTTTCGGAACAAAATTCAAAACGAAACAAAGTACGTACCGAAAATTCGTATTTCCGGTACGATGAGAGCGTTCTACACCAAGTCTGCGTGCAAAAGCATAAACAATGAGTGTTTGACTACAAAATTCTTTAATGTATACCGGTAACATTGTGTGTAAAATTTGTTACCGGAAATTGCAATTTCCGGTATACAAATTGTATACCGGAAATTGCAATTTCCGGTAACAAATTTTACACACAATGTTACCGGAAATTGTAATTTCCGGTATACAATTTGTATACCGGAAATTGCAATTGCCGGTAACATGTTCGGAATTAAAAAAAAAAGGATTTTTGATGATTTTATACGAGGGGTATTTTGGGAAATATGCAAAATGGGGGGGTGTACCTACCAGGTGGGGGGTGTCTTTAATAATGGCCATCCTCAAATGACCAAATCACAGCCATAATATTGTTGGCCTGGAGGCAAGAAATGTTCATTTAAAACTAAGGAATTACCACTTTGTGATAGTATATGTAAGTGTTAAAAATGGTTTGGTTTCTTTAATTACCAATGCGTTCAAAATCTGCTTCTAGACCTTATTACCATCTCTCATGCTTTTTCTAAATTTTATATTTGATTGTTTTTGTTATGGGTCGGCCTCCGAGTTGGGCTCCTAACTGGATCACCGAGCTGAACCCAACCATACCCGAGCCCATTGATCTAGCAAGGCCCTCCAAATAATACTTTCTGAAGAAGGAAGCTAGCACATAACCCGGAACTACCACTCCTATATAAAGGGGCTTGGCCCCTCAGGTAAAGGGGGCTCTGATCTCTCACTCTCTCTCTACACTCTCTAAACCCTAAACTCATCTCTATGATGCGAGCTCTAGGCTCACTCGAAAAAGCCCTATCTAACTTAGGCATCGGAGTGCCTTTTGCAGGTACCCCACCCGCCGATCTGAAGGAGGAAAGACGTCACACCCGGAGGAGGAGTACTCACCACGGAGCTCATCGCCCAACTACCAAGCAGAGGAGCAAAGGTACGACCTTGCACCATTTCGTGTATTAACATTGGCGCCCACCGTGGGGCCCGGTAAAACTAGCCTGGGCCTCAGGGATACCACCGAGAAAGATGGTACACGCGAGGAGCACTGCAAATCGAGGATCGCCGCCAACGGACGCCCGAATGGAGAACAAGATCAGACTGATCAAACCCAAGCTGATCATCGTGAAACAAATATAGTCAACAGGCTTGACCAAATCATTATCACGGAGTAAACACTAGCCCAAAATTTGCCATTCTGGAACGTCATCATAATATTTCTCACACTCGGCAAAGTAGGTTTGACCTCGGTGCATGCCAATTATGTCAAGAACATGGAAGATCAGTCTTCAAGCAAACACGATCTCGGCGTCTTCTTCGACCAGCGTGTTTTAAATCAGGTGTTTTCCTTCCTGTTATATCTCCCCTCTAGTTATCATGGATAAGATTTTTAGGAAGGAGCCTAATCAATTTCCGCAAAAATAGCTCTAATCAGTTCTCGAAAAAGAAAAATATTTACGTTTTTGGCCATTCGATCTTATCGTATATCAGTAGGTTAATTTTTGAAAACTACCAGACTTATTTCAATCAGACTGACCGACCGACCTGTAGTGTAGATTGATTCAAACAAAGAGCATCTCATAATCAATTTTGAATTATCACTGACATGCCATGTGACATTAGAAAGGTCGATTTCTAATTCTCAATAACGACATTATCCGATACACGCCATTGACATCTAGTTTATGGCTACTATTTATTATCATGAAATCTAGCGTATCTCGCAAGTTTGGCTACACGTCGAGCCATATATTAACAACATATTATTATTGTTATTATTTAAAGAGCAATAAGTTTACTTGAAATCAGAATTATAAATTGCCTTTTTATAAGCATTTGCCTTATCCTATCCTAAATTAGGATTTATTTGAATTCAAATCCGAGTTCTATAATGATTTCTAACCAATCATATCTTCTCTATTCAAAAGATCCTATCAAATCTTTTATTAACTGCATTTCGGAGAGGTCAAGATAAAAATCAAACCTTTCGGTTCCTAAGAATCAGAAATGCAGGTCAGCCACACAAATCTTGGAAGAAATCAAGATATGCTTGGCAAAGCCCAACCAATCAACTCGGTCAACCTCATCCCAACTACCGAGCTGACCTCAACTGTTCAGATATTCGACCAACCTCAACTTAGATAGTTGCATGACCTCAGATATTTGGACGGGGCTCCAGTCAACCACATTGCTGACCTCAACAACTCGGACGACCACAGATACTTCCCTCAAAACCAGGTGCTATTTTTCCATGTTTCTTTTAGCATCTCATCCTTAACTATGAACCATCAACGATTCATGTCACTTTATTCTTTATTACCTGGAGCATTGTATAAGGTCTTCTCGCATGACATTTTATGTTTGCCCAAACTTTCGAGCAAGGTATAATTTGGCATTTAAATGGATGATGTACTTTCACATTATTGATGGCTAACCTCAGCAGATCAGTATATAGACAACCAATAGGTGGATACCACCCGATGCTCAGGCGACCTACCAGGCCCACCTCAATAATTTCAATATTCAGACGGCTTTAAACTCGGCTACGTTGCTGACCTTGATTATTTGATGACCTCAACCATGCCGCTTGGACAGCCCGATCAACTACTCTCACAGGGAAGTATAAAACTCGACTACGAGCACTTTACTTTACTCGTAGCATAAAAATTAATGCTAGCTTTATTACATCAAGTTGTTGCAAATTGTCTATACTTTGACAGGAATAGTGCCCCAAAACCAAAGGTCGAGCCCGCCACGGAGCTCGGCACCCAGTGTCGGAAGAAGCTCGGCCTCAACACGACCCCTGTGGTCCTAAACCCAAGTCAGCATAAAGGCTTGGTGAGCTTATTCGCAGCTCGACCCCTGTGGTCCAAAACCCAAGCCAGCATAAAGGCTTGGTAAGCTCGCTCGCAACTCGACCCCTGTGGTTTCCAAGACACCAGGTCAGCATAGAGGCCTGGCAAGCTCAAAAGCAGCTCGGAAGGTCGCCAGTCGACCTAAACAACCCCTGTGGTTTCAAAGACACCAGGTCAGTATAGAGGCCTGGCGAGCTCTAAAGCAGCTCGGAAGGTCGCCAGTCGACCTAAGTAACCCCTGTGGTTTCAAAGACACCAGGTTAGCATAGAGGCCTGCAAGCTCTAAAGCAGCTCGTCTAAGGTCGCCTGTCGACCCCTGTGGTTTCGAAGCCACCAGGTCAGCATAAAGGTCTGGCGAGCTCTAAAGCACCTCGGCTAAGGTCGCCTGTCGACCTAAACAAGACCATTGTGGTTTTAAAGACACCACGTCAGCATAAAGACGTGCCGAGCTCAAACACAGCGCGACAAAGACTAACCCCTGCGGTTCCAAAGATTTCAGGTCAGCATAGAGGCCTGGCGAGCTCTAAAGCAGCTCGGAAGATGATAACTCGACCTGAAGAAAAGCCTAACCGGCTCCAATCATCATAGAGACCTGACATCTCAAAATGATGCTCGGATTAGACAAGCACTCGACTAATGTTGTTACGAGGGACTAATGTTCCAAACTTTAAATTTGAAACAAATCTTTCGGGGGGAAGCCACCCGAGGACTACACTACCTTATACTACCCAAGGACTACAGGAAAGCGTGAAAAGAAAGTAAAGTAAGTCATCATCACTTAGTCAAATTTCATTCATAGGAAAAGGAATTGCAAGAGGTGGTTCTCGGATGAGCAATTACAAGATCGGAACTAAAGAAAAACAAAAAGCAAAAAAGCACAAGTTACACTAGGGCATTCCCTTGGTTTTCAATAACAAGATCGGGAGCGATCACCTTCACTTGGGCCAGGCACCATCAAAACCCTCCTTAAAATTGGGGAGCACTGAAGCCTTTTTACCCTTCGAGATGAAGTCCAGCTCTCCACGAGCTCGGAAAAGGTGGAGCTCTCCGTGAGCTCACCAACAAAGACCAGCTCCCTATCAGCACTTCAAATGTAGAGGCCTATATCTCAACATGCACTTCAATTCTTCAAAATCAAGTACAAATTTTAGGTGGGAGTAGACCACCATAGGTCAGAGCTCGACCAATGCAGAGACCTACAGTTCAAACCTGTTTGGAGTTCTACCTATCTTAGTCTTCAAGTCAAAGGTCAAGTTTGGGGTCGAAGCTCTACCCATTGTTCAAACCTATTTACAAGCTCTCCTTGTACTTCGACACGAGTACTTATTGGAGCCCGACACGAGTACTTATTGGAGCCCGACCTGCTCGGAACTCATTCTGACTGGAGTTCGACCTGCTCGGAGCTCATCTTCATCTAAGCTTGACCTGCTCGGAGCTCATCATCTGAGCTTGACTCAACCAGTTCAAAGCTCAATCTGCATTTAAGCTCCCCGTGTTCAAGAGATCACTGGGTAGATAATTGGAAGACCGCAGATAATTGGATGACCTCAAGTCGCACATCAGATACCAGCTCAGACCTCAGAGATCAGACCTCATAGGAAATCTTGATATCATACCACACAGAGCAGATCATCCGATCAATCATCATATTATTGACAATCAAAGCCCATGTAATTGATTGTGGCACTTTGACGGGTTCGACCTGACCCACTACTCTTGAGTAGTAATTATGCTATTTCAAGCTCAACAAGAGCAATTCTATGATGAGATCAACTCTTACAAGGTATTTGGAGAAAACCAAATACTTGCACTCTAAATATATGCTCAGCTAATCGGCAAGCAAGTCTAGGGGGCTGGACAGAGATAGGACCAAAAGAATCTTATGGTCGCTTCTTGGCGACCTTTGCAGGAGAGGAGGCGGTCGGCACGCTAGAAGAGGTCGACCCGAGAACTTGGGCGACTTTCTCTTTCTTGGCCTTCCACCCAGCTCGAATTCCAACCTAACGAAAAAACAATTAGACCCTGTACCTTTTCAGGCAAAGGGTCTAGGGGGCTTATGTTATGGGCCGGCCTCCAAGCTGGGCTCCTAACTGGATCACCGAGCTGAGCCCAACCATACCCGAGCCCATTGATCTAGCAAGGCCCTCCAAATAATACTTTCTGAAGAAGGAAGCTAGCACATAACCCGGAACTACCACTCCTATATAAAGGGGCTTGGCCCCTCAGGTAAAGGGGGCTCTGATCTCTCACTCTCTCTCTACACTCTCTAAACCCTAAACTCATCTCTATGATGCTAGCTCTAGGCTCACCCGAAAAAGCCCTATCTAACTTAGGCATCAGAGTGCCTTTTGCAGGTACCCCACCCGCCGATCTGAAGGAGGAAAGACGTCACACCCGGAGGAGGAGTACTCACCACGGAGCTCATCGCCCAACTACCAAGCAGAGGAGCAAAGGTACGACCTTGCACCATTTCGTGCATTAACAGTTTTGATGAAATATTTGAAGGAACCTGTAACGACCCGTTTCCGGACCGCTACCGAGCTCAATATACCGAGCTCGAGTTACCGAGCTCAACACACCAAGCTCAACATAAACCTATATGAGATGTGTTTTTAAAAAAAAAACTCTTGTGCCTTTTAAAAATACGATATATATTTTTTTTTATAAAACCAACTCGTGCACATCAGAGTAATTACAGCTTTTCGAAACATGGTGCAACTAAGACACAAGACTTAAATTCTAATAAAACATACATGCATAACATACACATATATATATCATTACCTTAATAATAATGTATACAAAATACGTAGTAGCAAATGTGCAAAGAAAATACACCTAAGGTACGACGACTACTTAAAAGAGCAATCATACCTGGGGGTACTTCCACAGATCTTCCACGCTAGGTCCGCCCAAAGTAAGACCACCTACCACTCAAACAACAAAACACACCGCCAAATCGGGTCACACTCGAACACAAAAGAAAACAAGCATACCCTCGTAAAAACAAATATCCAACAAACAAACAATCACGATAAGTACAGTCGTCACTGGTCCTCGCCGAGCTCCTCCTGCATCATCTATCGCCGAGTTCCTCGCTACCGACATCGCCGGGTAACCGCTATGGATTGAAGGCACCACGAAAGCGGTCAACTTCGACAATTCAAGATAAGCTCGACATAAATGATATAAGCAAACAACAATAATATATCTCAATCACCACACGTGACTCACCATCTCACTCTAGACTCGACACAACTTCTTATTCCTAATATCGCAAGCAGTTCCATCCCCAAACCGGGACGTATAGGTAAATCGGCAGTCCAACCTCAAACCGATACCATGCATTAATCAAGCCAGGTCCAACCCCAAACCGACACGCGACGCCAGCCAATCCACCATAAACAAAAAGTGGGACCTAGCACCCTCGCTTATCCGGTCCTGGCCAAAACGCTATACGACTCCCTAGCTCTTCACTGGCGATTAGCCGCATGTCAAAGAGTAACACAACTTCTACTTGATCACATATCAAATAATGAGAGTATGCTTAACATGAAGAAAACACAATTCGACATTTAAGCAATAAAACATTCGTGCATGAAGAAACGCACTGACAAAGAATACACCATTCCCAACATATATTCAATCACATATCAAATACATGCAAAAACTCAATCATATCACAACATTCCAATCTCGACACCAATTAAGGAGTCCATACATAAGTATAACAATAAAAATAAAGTCTGTAGATATTCTAGGAGTTGCCCTTACGCTAGCATACTACGAAGTATTAATGTGAAGCTACTTCACGCCAGCATACTATGAAAGTATTAATGTGAAGCGCCACGCTAGCATACTATGAAAGTATTAATGAAGCGCCACGCTAGCATACTATGAAAGTATTAATGTGAAGCGCCTTATCAACTCCGTTAATGCCGCCGACAACGACTCGACACGCCCTTCAAAGAGCTCGACAACGCACTTTACTGATCTCGACACCTTGCCTTCAACGAGCCTCGACAACGACTTCGACACGCATCGCCCTCAATCGACCTCGACACGCATAAAGCCTCGACCGATCCCATCGCCTCGCGCCCTGATCTGCTTTTCCCGCACACCTTGATTCGAAATCACTCGATCTCTCGAATCGACTTCCTAAAACAAACATAACTCGATCGATCCATGGTTTCTAATACATCTAGCTCTCATCCCAAACTTAACCACAACCCTTAAAATATAAAACTCAAGAACTGAATATATTTTTCCTCTAACACAAAGTTAGGGATTTCGATCAAAGTTCATGAAAAAGGTTATCCTGATGCTTCAACATGTATAGATCGACAACAACAATAACCGTAAGCAACGAATGAAAAAATCTAAACGTAACCAAAAATGGGGGTTTCGGGCACCGCTTTACTGCGTAAATCGTAGAAAGAAATTTGTTTTACAAGCCCAATTAATTCCAAGTTAGAAAGATAGGTAATATTGTGAAGAAGAAAACCCATCAATTTGACATGATTTGGAAGCATAAAATCGCTAAAATGGAAGAAGAAATAGCGCTAAACAAAGAGTACAGAAAGAAAAATATGTTCTTCATACTCAACTGATCGAAAGCACGAGATACGCCGAGAAGATGATGATGAACAAAATTGATGAAGAAAGCTTCAGGCAGACCGATGGAACTCACGGTTTCGGCCGATGGAAGTTTTTGAAGAAAACAACGAAACACAGAGCGTAATGGCGAAGAAAGAAGAAAAGAGAAATGCAGTGTTTCGAGTGGAAAACCGATCGTGAATACAATTCGGAAGCGGCATAATCGTGAACTCCAGCTATAAGATGCCAATCCCATCAATCATCTACCCGCTTAATCGCTCCTCTCATAATTACTCACTTACTCACGTGGCCAAATCCGCCTAGACACACGACAAGAACGGCCATTGCCGATAATATAATTATTACAAACAATATAATAATAGCGCTAATAACGCTCAAAGAATACGAGGTGTCATCTCGACATGATGTCGATAAGGGTGCTCGTGCAAACGCATAAGGTTCTAACACGAAGTTCGTGAACGCCGCCTCCTCAAATGACATGCGCCCTCATCACTTCTGCAGACGCGACTTCATCAACTCGACACCCGACCTCCTCACCAAGAAATAGTGCACGTGGTCTCATCAGCTCGACAAATGATCTAGTCACGGGATCTCGACACAAGGTCTTGGTCGAGGTCTCGATACGTCATCCTAATACGATGTCGATCTCGTCCTCAGGTGTTACAGAACCGGTAAACTACGAATGAAGACTAGTCGATGGCCACAATCGGTATCTGATTACTGTTCAGTTATATTCTCCGACTGCCACGTTGCAACCCGTTAGAACATTTTTTTGGGGCTCTTGCTAACACACCCCCTAGTTTGTTGTTCACACCCCTTGTCAGAATTAAATGAAGCGCATTGACCAAATTACCCCTGCCCCATTTTTAATTTTCAAAACCCACCCAACCCCTCATTCTTCCCTCACGCACGTCTCCCCCCAACCGTGACTTCTCCTGGTCCAAAAATTTGCGTTTCTCCTGGAAAGAAATATCAAACCCATTATTTTGTGTCTATCTCTCCCATAAATGGAGTCATTCATTTCTTTTGAGAAATAGAGAAGATCCCAACTCGTCAAATTCTGTCAAATTTAAAGGAACTACTAGTATCAACATGTTTAGCGGACCTACATTCACTGTAGTCAACCCTTCTTGCAGTCTCTTCATTCACACTTACCCTCACTATTGGATTGTTTGTTTTATACTCTTCATCCTTATCATATACGTCCAAAATTATAAGAAGAAAAATAGAAGTAGAGACTAGAGAGAGAGATAGTGTTCTGTTCCAAACACAGAGTCTTCTCTTTCTTCTCTGTGCGTCGCCGTGGTGATCTTCGATGGGGTGTACTTGCAAAGACACTATGATACTTAAGTATGCAAGGGCCTTTGGAGGTTACAAAAGAATAGTGAGTGTAGAGTGTGTTGAAAGAGATGTCAAACTTGGGGTCAAGCCCCTTATTTATAGCCTGTGTGACGACTGCCTTCCTTGTATCGTGGGGATTCTATTGGAGATAGGATTTCTTTAATCTTGCCTGCCCTTTAACGGTCTGAGTAGGATTAGGATGTTATCCCCTATTTATTCGGAGATAGTTGTGATTTCTCCTGAGATGAGGCAGCAGTTGTGATAACGTAGTTATGATAGCTATTGAGACAAGGTGGTCGTGGTCTTGTCTTTGGAGTTACTTCTGGAAGGCACATGTCGAGCTCTTCCCATAAACAGGTAGGTCGGGTTCTGCCTTGAGTGACCTTGGTCGGGCTGAGGACCCAGGACGGTACCATAAACAATTGACTGTTTTTTAGTCAACGGTACTCATTCTAATATCTCCAACGAGAGTTTGGAGAAACAAATATAGTGTTTATTCTCAATTGAACTAGCCTGGAAAATGTGTCAGAAAAAGAAGAAAAAAACTAGCCTGGAAATTGTGATTTGTGCCAATACAATTCCAACAAGTTTTCAAAAATACCCTATTTAATATGAAAAATATATTACGAGAGTAACGAAATTTTTTCTTGCCAATTTAACCAAGTACATCTCAGCTTGCTAATTTCAATCGTATTTTTTAACCACAATTAAATTTTCACCAAGAGAAATATTAGTATGAGCTTGAAAATCATAAATCAAAAACTACATTATTATATAAAAATAATCTTAGAAGAAATTATTTTGTATCATTTGGACAGAATTACTCTAGAAGTATTTTATCTTAATTTAAAGTTTTACATTAGTTCTTTATCTTTTTTTGTTTCAATTTAGTCTCGCATGTTTTAAAACGTTAATTTCAAGGCAAACTGTTGACAAATCTATAACGAGAAATGCATGTGTGTCACAATCACTATCTTGTTGTATCAATTATGTCATAAATCAGAATTTAAAAAGCTGGTTCAAAAACCAAAAACAGGTCAATTAGGCTAACATTGTCGATATTTTAGAACATGTGAGAATAAACTGAAACTAAAATTAACTTTAAAGGACTAATTTGACAAAAAAAAGATAAATGACTGAAGTGAAACTTTAAATTAAGATAAAAGATACGGTCAAGCCACGTCTTGGCCTCTTCGTTCTCGTCACGAACAAGATATAGGTAAAAATTGAATGTTGGTTGAGTCAAGACGTATCCTGAAGAGTTAGAAGAAAAAAAATGTCAAAATTGGTATGAAGAGAATAGAAACTAAAATGTGCATTGTATATGAATGCATACTAACTCATGTTAACAACTTTGTTTCGCGTATCTGCATTCTTGAATGCCTTCATGAAATTTTGTACAATGTATGGAATGTAGTGACACTTGCATTGATAGAGCTTGCGACCATCCACTATACGGTCGCTGATAGATACCTTTTGTCGGTTCGTGTTATTCGAAATCAAGTAGATGTCAGCTTGGGGTGTGGCATGTCTTCCCAAGTTTTGGAGGGGAAAAAACCAGGTGTTTATCGTCTCACACTCGCGAATAGTGAAAGCTATGAGAAGTGGATCGTTGTTCCCATCTTGAGCAAAATTTACGCTCTGATACGTATCGATTGTGTTTGATTTCATATCGAATCCAAATACGAATCACATGAATCATAAGATACTAATAACACTGTTTCTAACTCTCACTACAGTTAAACCAAACCTATAAGCGAGATTTGTGAAATTCAATTTATGGCATAGTAGCAAATAAAGGATATAGTGATTTTAATTGAATATTGGATTCCTAGTTTTATTACAGATGATTCCTACAAATGAATAGATGCAAATAATGTCCAATAGGAAGACGGGAATATAGAATACCTACAAGTTTCAAACCCCTCCAAACAATAAGGCATCCACGAGCTTCCACATATTCAAGAATGTATTGAGGAATTGATGATTTAAAGGGGATCTATTTAGCTTCACTTTAGTCAAATTTTGACAAGCCAAAAGGGTAACTACTACACCATTTGAAGTTAAACCCTCCAAATTAAGGTGGCTTTTAGCATGCAAAAATGCTAGACTTGTGCTGGTGCACCATGCACAAATGTCAGAAATACCTACACTAACCTGCGTTTCCGGTTTCTTTATTATTACCCTTTTGACCCATAAGTATGAAGATTTACATGCCTATGAGTATATGTTTGGTACCTTTGGGCCTTATACGTTGTGGAAAAGCCAAAACAAGCATGTCCAAACGAAGCATAACATTTAATGAATCTGAATGCTTCTAGAATACGTATCCCATCCAAAAAATTTAACTTAAATATATTATATTTATATGAAGTTTAACTAATTTAATTAATAATTATATGAAGCTTTAACTATCCACGGTTAAGCACCGGACATTCATATGTTATCAATTTTTTTTTTTGACGATATACGTTATAATTAATATATTAATTACTGCATATTGTTTATATATATATATATATATATGAGATTTGCTAATGTACTCCTACTAGATTTTATAAAGGAATATTTTAGCATCATACACTTTTTTTATTTGGACCAAAATACTATTTCATTTCTTTTAAAAATAATTAAATTTATGGGCACTAATGTAATTTTCAATCCATATTAATTGTCATGTCATCCCTTTTCTCTCTCTCTTTCACTTCTATTAATAAAGAGAGAGAAAAACCAATGATTTCAATTCTAAGAAAAATGCTTCAACTTGAAAAAACAAATTTAACATGAAAACTTGTCATAAAAAACAAATGATTTTTTTTTGTTAAAAAAAATGATACATTTATACATATTGCTCATTTTACTATCGTGTTTCATTTTCTATTACTCAACTCATGGTTAATTTTTTGATAAAAAATATGGTTAATTGATTATTTTAACGTAAGAAAATGATAAAATGACAAATTGGTATATTAAATGACATATTTATATTCATTTTAACATTCTGTAAAAAAAACATACTCATAAAGTAACTTTCATATTTTTTTTGGCTTTTTTATCGAAAACATATTCATCCTTTTTTTTATAAAAATATGCAACGCTCATATTAATTTTTTTACTGTGCGTTTGTTTGTTTTTTTTAGAGGGGCAGTGACGTTTTTTTTTAGAGGGGCAGTGACGTTTTTATTGTGATTTTTTAATTGATCAAAAAAATTGACATATTAATTAGTATTTTTTTTTTTGCCAAGTATTGTTTTTTCCCGTAGTTTTTTTTATTTCACTGCTGCTGTAACAAACAAAAAAAAAGATCACAACTATTAATAAAGAAAGAGAAAAGGGATGACATGACAATTAATATGGATTTAAAATTACAATAGTGCCCATAGATTTAATTTTTTTTAAAAGAAATGAAATTGTTTTTTTGGCCCAAATGAAAAAGGTGTATGATGCTAAAATACTCCTTCATAAAAACTAGTAAGAGTATATTAGCGAATCCATATATATATATATATGGGACATATCTAGTAGGGCTTTATTTATGTGAGAGTGAAAGAAGCAAATTTAGGCCATTAGATCCAATCATGAATGATCAATATTAAAACGAAAAAGTCATGTGAGTTTTTTAAGTTGACATGTGACTTTTTTAAATTCTAACTAACTTTTAATCTTGGTCATCCATGCATGGTTTATATGGCCTAGATTTGCTCCTCCCACTTTCACATAAAAAAAACCCTCTCACTAGATATGACTCATATATATATATATATATATATATATATATATATATATATATATATATAGACGCACACACACGTGTGTTTGAGAGAGAGAGAATTGTCACAAAATATAGATATTTATATTATGTTATATTAATTAACAAAATTTTATCTTAATAAATAGCAACATTAGTTTAAGAATAAATACCCAAATTAATTCCCGACAAAAATTATTGAGATCAATTTAGTCCCTGAGAAATAAAAAACACAAATTTGGTCCTTAAAAATCTCAAATATGGGTCAAATAAATTTTTTTAGGATAATTTTTAGAAACATTTTAGTCCCTATTAGAGACTAATTTGACCCATATTTAAAATTTTTAAAGACTAAATTAATATTATTCATTTTTCATAAACTAAATTGGTCTCTGTAATTTTTCTTTCGGATCAATCAAATATTTTAATGAAAAAACATAGCAACCACTTCAATCAAATATATACTTTTCACTCTAGGTACAAAAGTAAACCGATGATCCAATTATTTTTGCGACCTCCTAAACTTGAATTATGTAGACCCAACAAGCAATAATCAACACGCAAAATGATTAGATTTACTGATTTCTATAATAAAATGATATCGTTAAACTAAAATACCCCTATTTAAATTGGACAGCTGTAATTACTCACTACCAATTCATTAATAGAGGTCGGTTGAAATAAATGGTATATTCGGGAAAAAAAAGTAATTAATACTCATTGATTTTCTTTGAGACAATAAAATATTTCAAACAAGACAAGTAAAATGAGACGAAAGGAGTACTTATTAATGATAAAAAAAAACACGTTGAAGTTGACGTTAAACAAGTTTTACTATCGATTAAACAAAAACACTGACCAACAACCGTTATAATTCAGATTTTCTATAAGCCCATTTTTGTAAATAATTTTTTAAAACAAATGACAAGGTCAAAACGGTAACCATTCAGCAATCATTGCCATTGAATAAAATAAATATAAATCTACGTTCAAAAATGTCATGTGTGCCATACACAAATTTAAGACTTTTGCATCCTAAAATTTACCCCAAATTAAAGATAGATATATACTGCAAGTAACTCATGCTAGCAAGTGCAATGTGCCCCACATCTGTTACTGAGCAATATGACATCTTTATCTGCAAGTCATATAAATAAATCAATGCTAGTTAGTTCTTGAACACACTGGCGCATTCGATACCCATGTTAAATACTAGTGTTATGTTAGTGAATACTGGCATACAAAAACAATCTCCACATGTTTTGCTCCAAGGGCAATTGCAGCAATGCCCACATCCTGAAAAGAGACAGCAATATGCCCAATTCTAGAGCTCCTGTAAAATTAAACAGAGCAAACTTTAATTAGACAAAAAGGAAATTGTCAAAGAATCACAACTACTTATCTAAATCTTAACAACTAAAATAGAAAGGTGCAAATAGGGAAATTAATGAAGAAAAAAGCTCAGAAGCAGCACAACGTAGGTATTATATAACAAACAAAACAAGTTGAAAGTGTGTGTTTGGCATGATGCTAATGTACAAGAGTGTCATAAATGACCTGAAGAGCAAGTAGAGATCTCTCATCATGGATGTGCCATGACAGTCAATGTCCCAGTTACATGGCACATGACATTATATATGTTACTCTCCCTACCCAAAATGAGTTGTTTTTGAGCTGTTTAAAACTAAAAGTTATTAACTTATAATCAATTTTATGTTTACAATTAAACCTAAATATATATTGTGATATTATTTGATGATTAATATATTATTTTATTAATATATTAGTTCATTATTTAATATATAAAGTTGAGCAATATATTTTAACTATCACTTATTCATTAAGATTAAAGGAACTGAAAACGAAAGTATAGACAGACTGGCATGTCCACATGTATGATGAAAGGAAATGTACTGACAATAATAAAATATTTAGGCCCTTTTGCCCCTTGTTGAAAACTTGAAATTGCACTTAAGTGTGAAAATTGGGAGCATCTAGTAATAAAGCATTGGAGACCACCCTTATAAAAAAAAAAGCATCGGAGACCACCAAGAAGGCCCAGTTCAAACACACAGGATATGAAAAATAATAGCTAGTTAGGAACAACATGATTTAACCCAAGCTGAATCTCAAGCACACTGATATTTTTAAGAGTCAATTTATATAAGAATCATGCAGGCTCACATCTTAGATCCATATGCAACTTTCACACATATGCAAACAATCATGAACAAATTGAGGGGAAAAAAAACTGTAACTATTATTGACAAATAACACATGCCCTTCTATGTCAACAACAATTTTAGTAGATTACCATTAAATAGCAAAATAGTCTGTTGATCATACTTAAATCATCCAAATTAGCACCACTGGCTTTCTTTAAAAGCTCCTCGTCTCTCTTGACCACAGGCTCTTCAATTGAGTTAACTGATCAAACAACAAATGTAATCATCCACATATAAAACACCAAAAAGATATACCTCAGTAAGATAATTAGTTTACAAGGAAGTGTAAAAATAATTTGAGTAAAATGAGAACTACAACATACCAATTTACGGAGGCAGCAATATATAAAGGAATCGCTCAGGGGGCAAGCTAGATGGTTTGAATGACATTCAAAATACCCAACTGCATCAACAAACCCTACTAGAAAAATTGAAAATGGAGCCGGACAAATTTTATATTGGTCATGCAATTTCCATCTCTAAACAAATTAGAGACGAAACCAAATCCGTGACAATTTTTGGCATCGCAATAAAAAGGTCTATTCCTGACGTTTCAAGTAGTAAATAAGTCTCTTAATATCACTATCTATATTTTAAAGCGGTATTTTAATTACACATTAGTTTGAATACAGAATAAATAAATATCATCCCACATTAAAACATGAAAACACATTCTTTTAACACGTTCCTCATTATTAAAATAATTTTTAAATAATTGAGTGATTGAAAAACTGTATGTATGTGTACCTAGATTTTTGGAATATTTTTGGCTATGACATTTTGTTCTGAAAAAAGTAATAAGAAACTTATCAAGTTTTATTTTCTTCTTAGGAGCAAAACCAAAATAGGGATCTTCTTCTGAGATATAAAAAAGAATATAAATCAAAATCTACTATGGAGTTTTGCCACATAGATTCATGTCACGTGGCAGCTCCACATTCATTCTTTTCTGCCAAAATGTAAAATATTTTGTTTTTTATTTTTTAATTCATGATATTTTATTAATTAAGGCATGTCATTCAATTAATGCTCATATTTAGACATTTATCATTCAATCAAATCTAAATTAAATAAAATTCAAATCCAAAATGCAATAAATTAAAGCATATCAATCAATTAATTCTCATATTTACACCTTCGTCATTCTCAAAATATTATATAAGTCATGTGACAACATAAGAATCGTTAGTTTTTTTTGCCTAAACCAATTTTAGTTTACTTTATTTTTTTAGTTATTGTTTTAATTATAGCAACAAATATTATCTCATGTCAAACAATAATTTTGAAGTGTAAATCATTAATATATTCTCGTAAATGGCTTATCTATTTTTATTTACTAAATATATCATTTATTTGTAACTATTCATCATTATTTTTTTTACTAACAATATTCATCATTATTTTACCTTCGAAATTTGCTTACTTTTAATTTTATGACTTTTCATGGATGATTAATTTTACTATGCACATCATAAAATTTAATTTGAAAATCATAACTATATAATGTTAAAATTAATTTTTTTTATAATTTTTATATTTTATTTCTTACATATTATTAAAATTTAAAAAATTCTAGCATTCCATTGAAATATAAATATTTTCAGCATTTCAGTATTTACACGATTGTTTATGTTTAATTATAATTATAATAAATGTTAAATCAATATGTATTTTTATTTTTCTTCCTAAAGCTCCGATATTATACACGAGAAAAACCAAAATTTATTCTAGGATTAATTTATTGTCCAGCATAAATAATTGATTATCTCTTTTTCATGTTACTTATTTCGAATTTATCTTACTGTAATTTAGATTAATCATTCAATTATGTGCTTTATATTTTTTTTTATTGAAACTCAAAGTTGAGAAACCATCTCTAAATATAAAGACAATAGAATCGATATTTTCTGTTTTATTTGTTATATTTTGAAATTGGAGCATACGTATAATGAATTATCTATAATGTTTTTTGAAAAATATAAATCTACTAATAATTTTTTAAAAAAAAAATTCAAATTTAATCTTACATGTTGGATACATTTACAACTTATACAAGTTTCTATCAATAAAGCACTGATTTCAAATTTGATTATCACATCCACACCGAGATTAAGCGCCCTTTTCTTGTATTCACAATCAATTCTTTCTTCAATATTCAAAATACTTAGAGACGAAAATATTCACAATATTTTTTAAATTTTAAAACAAATTGAAATTTTAATAAAAAATTAAAACAAAATTAGAGACGGAATTTGTTTGAGATGAAGTAATTCCGTCTCTAAATTTGTTTTATTGTTTTTTCATCTAATTGATAAGTTAGAGACATAATTTGTTTAACACGACATTTTTTTCGTCTTTGCGTAAAGTTTGACCTTTTTTAATTCCAACTTGACCAATTGGAGACAAATTTAGAGACACAATATTTTTGAGACGGAATATTCGGTATCTAAATTATGTCTCTAAAATGCAAAATTTGACTTTTATCTCTAATTAATATTTTTTTTGTATCTAATAGAGACAAAAAAAAATCTCGTCTCTAAATTCTGTCTGTATTTCAGGTTTTTTCTAATAGTGAAAAGAACAAAATAAGACAGTTTATTGTAGCTTTTTGAGTAATGCACAAATGGACATGCTTATAAGCATTCAAACATGGAAATAATGACATATTTGCATGTGTGTTCAAATGAAAATTTAGAAAACAATAACACCATCAACAAAAACCTTTTTCGCATTAGGTGGAGTAGGCTACAAAGCTCAAGCCTCAAGTAGGGGTGGATCTACACTTCAATGAGGGTTGCAAGTGCACCTCCTCATTTTAAAAACATCTCAAGTAAAATCTTTTTCTCACAAAAAATTGTAAGTAAAATTTTAATTTTGTGTATTTTACCCTATCTAATTTTATATATGGCTAAATTGCACTTTTCGTCTCTTAACTTTTTTTTAGTTTTCAATTTCGTCCCCTAACTATTTAAGTTTTCATTTAGGTCCTTTAAGTTACGAAAGTTACTTCAATTTTGTCATTTTTCATTTTTTTTTATTTTAGACGAATGGCCATTTGACACGTGGAATGAAAAAATGAAAAATTAAATGGAAATCACCTACGTGTCGAATGGTCATTCGTCTAAAATAAAAAAAAATGAAAAAATGACGAAATTGAAATAACTTTCGTAACTTAAGGGACCTAAATGAAAACTTAAATAGCTAGGAGACGAAATTGAAAACTAAAAAAAAATTAAGGGACGAAAAGTACAATTTAACATTTATATATTTAAACCCACTAAACTCAGTTTTTATATTATGCTCCTACTGACTCAGGATCTTAGTTACGCCACTTGCCTCAAGCAGTGCCATAAAATCGTATTATGAATCAAGTCCTCAAGTAGAAACTCTTGAATTTTTAATTTAGAAAGATCAAATGAAGTGAACAGAATATCCTATTGAGGCAAGAAACTGATTTAAAATAAATCCAATTCCAGACCTTTGAGAAACCCGCATGTACAACTTTGTATGAAGACAAAAATCCAATCTTGAGTGTGAGTGACACGTCATTCGTTAGATTTTGGCCAACAGCAAATAGAGGGAGAGACTTGGAAGTAAATGAGAGAAAACTTGGGAGACCCAATTAGCACAACTAAAAATAGAGAGATCAAGATAACATAATCGCTATAGTTGGGAGACAAAAATGTAATTAAACCTAAAAAAACAAAAGGGAAGAATAACTACAGTCAGACTAAAATGGATAATGTTATGTAAGTATAATAATGCACGCATGATTACCTTTGACGTTGTGCACCACTTTACTTTGGGTAATTGGGTAAGGAACAAAAATGAATGATGTGGGTGGCACTAACTTTTCTCCCAAAGTTGCCAAATTTGACATACGGGATGAGGAGACCAATATTGTGAATTTGCCAGCCGGCTAGTTTGTGGAGCACTTAATAATGCTAATAAAAGAAGCATTTGATTTAATGGTGTGGTGCCAAATTTGGGATGTACCCTCAACTTTCTCGTTAAACTGTCACTGTAAGCTTTCCTAATAAAGTGAAGCGCGTAATTATCCTCAATATGAATGCAAATGTGATATGCCTCAAATAAATGTGAAACATTCATTATTCATTTTAGTGTGCTAGTGCATTATAATTGTGGCCATGGCTTAAGTCCTTCCTCCTATGCGATACTGCAGCATTGCCTCTAGGTGTTGCAGCATTGCCATAGCATGTTTCTATTGGACCTTAGCTGTTAAGTTAGTTACAAATTTTGTTATGTAGCTTGTTGTAAATAACAGGATTAGTTCTCTTTCATTGTAGTTCAAGTGACACTTATATAAGTGGGGCTTGAGTTCTCTCTTTGTAATCAATTTCTTAGAGTGAAAATCGAATTTGTAATCTGTGTGAGAGAGAGATCATAGTTGTTTGGCAACATCTTGTAACACACAAGGTTCATAGTGGATTTTCAGTTCTTCTTCTGCCCGTAGATGTAGCTAACATATTGTTAGTGAACCACGTTAATTCTTTAGTGTTATCTTCTTCTTCCTTGCACTCTTGTTTTGTTTTGCAATCGGTTTTACTTGAGTTTTATCAATTTTTTCCTAACAAACTGGTATCATAGAGCTTAAGGTTCTGATCACCTCAGTTCTGCTTCGCATTGTGGATTGTCAAGATCCACTTTTGCTCTCATATCTTGGATCACCTTTCTTTCTTGATTCTGCATTGCAGTAAATCTGTGAGATTCACCAATCTGTGTTCTACTGCATTTTGTTCAAGAAAGATGACCAATTCGATCAAGATAGAGAAATTCACGGGAAGAAATAGTTTCAATCTATGGCGCATCAAGATGCGAGCATTACTCAAGGAACAAGGAGCATGGGCTCCATTATCGGGCACTAAAGGAAAGAGTGCTAACGATTTGGTTGATCAACAAGAAGAGAAGGCACATTCTCTCATTCTTCTCTCCTTGGCTGATGATGTTTTGTATGAAGTCTCTCAAGAAACCACTGTTGCTGCTCTCTGGCTGAAATTAGAAAAATTGTACATGACCAAGTTTCTAAGCCATCTTTAAGCCACAAGTTGATGCTCAAGAAGAGGTTGTATGGTCTTCAAATGAAAGAAGGTACCAAACTTAAATCACATCTTGATGTTCTGAATTCTATTATGCTTGAATTGCGTGATAGTGATGGTTGTGGATGATGAAGACATTGCCATGATCCTGTTAATTTCTTTGCCTCCATCATATGAGAATTTTTTTAATTCCATTACTGTTGGTAAAGAAAGTATCACTTTGGAAGAAGTCAAGGCTAGTCTATTCTCTACAGAAATGAGAATGAAGGCTGCTGCAGCCCTTGATGAAACACTTGCATCTGGTTTAGTTGTCTCAAGTCCTCCCAAGCCTTTCAACAAGCCTAAGGGCAAGGGTAAAGGGAAGAAGAAGGCAAACAGCAGTGTTAATCCAAAGGATATATGCAATTACTGTAAGGAACTCGGTCATTGGAAAAAGGATTGTCCCAAGAAGAAGAAAAAAGGATTCAATAGCTGCCACGGTTTAGGGTGATTGTTCTTCAGAATCAGATTGTGCTCTCACAGTGGCTGATATTCATCGAGATCCTGATTAGTGGGTCTTGGATTCGGTTTGTTCTCATCATATAAGTCCCAATAGGGACTGGTTTGTGACATATGAAGAAATGGTTGTTGGCAATGTTCTTATGGGAAATAATGAGCCCTGCAAAACTATTGGTATATGCTCTATTCACATCAAAATGCATGATAGTGTGGTTAAAATCTTGACCAATGTTAGGCATATCCCTCAACTCAAAAGGAACCTAATTTCAATAGGTGCTCTTGACTCCAAAGGATATACTTGTTTTGTTGAAGGTGGAGTCATGAAGATCAAGAAGAATGAAAAGCTTATAGTTATGCAGGGAACTAAACACAAGAACCTATATATATTGCAAGGCTCCACAGTTACAGATATAGTTTCTACAGTGTGCACATCTGAGGATAAGTGTTCAGATTAGAATAGTCTATGGCACATGAGGTTGGGTCACATAGGTGAAAAGGGAATGAAGATTCTCAGCAAACAAGGGCTGATTGAAGGACAGAAGTTTGAATCTCTAAAATTCTGTGAACATTGCGTGTATGGAAAGCAACACAGGCTGAAATTCACAGGGCAAAACACACCACCAAAGCAACTCTTGATTACATCTATTCTGATTGTTGGGGGCCATCTAAGGTCCCATCTTTGGGTGGAGCAAGGTATTTCCTGTCCATTATAGATGATTACTCAAGAATGACATAGGTTTTCATGATGAAACAAAAGTCAGAAGCTTTCAATCAATTCAAACAGTGGAAGATTTTGATTGAAAATTAGATTGGAAGGAAGGTAAAGAGGCTCAGAACAGATAATGGTTCGGAGTTTTGCTCAGAAGAATTCAAACAATTCTGCATTGAGGAAGGGATTGCTAGGCAATACACGGTTAGGAACATTCCACAGCAAAATGGCATAACTGAAAAGATGAATCGATCCTTGTTGCATAAGGCTAGGTGCATGTTGTCCAATGCTGCATTTGGTAAGTCTTTTCGGGCAGAAGCTGTGAGCACATCTTGCTTTCTCATTAATAGATCACCAAATTATGCTCTTGACTATAAAACACCTTTTGAGGTATGGAAATCCAAGCCTGCTGATTACTCCAAGCTCAAAGTCTTTGGTTGCCCTGCATATTACCATGTGAATGAGGGTAAGTTAGAGCCTAGAGCTAGGAAATGTGTCTTTGTAGGTTATGGTGATGGTGTGAAAGGATTCAGAATTTGGTCACCACATGAAAGGAAAGTCATTCTGAGTAGAGATGTCACTTTTGATGAAGCCTCTCTACTGCACATTAATTCTGTCTCCACTAAACAAGGTGCTGTGACTAGTGCTCCAGTGATGCGTTCAATATAGCATATAGTTTAGTATTAGTTTTGCATCGCATCTTAGTCATTTAGTAGTTTTAATCCATGTTTTTCATGCATTTTGCTTGATATGAGTAATACACTTGGTTTTGGTTCAGTTGTGCAGAAAGGAAAGTAATTGGCCTAGGAAAGCGGAGCAAAATCACTCAAACAGACAGTGGGACCAAACTCGGAGGCAAATCCCTAGAAGGGGGCAACATTTGAGGTGGCACGGCCTGCCCATGTCAGGTGGCACGGCCGTGCCTTGGTTGCTGATCGCAAAGAACAAGTTCCCATCAAACAGTGTATTCCACGGCCAGGCCGTGCCCCGACTCTTATTTTTGCGCATCATGTTCTCAGCGCAGCACGGCCAGGCCGTGCCAGGCTCCACGGCCGTGTTGCAGGTCACTTAGACTTTGCAATTTTGCGTTTTTTTTTTACCCGTTTTGGCTTAATTTTTCACTCCTTTTTAACCTAGCTATAAATAGACTTTGGAAATATTGAGCAGGGGGTTCAGAATTTTTGGAGATTAAACAAACTCAAACGTATTTGACGATTAAGGCGAAATTGAGGAATAAATGGAGCCTCTTCCAATTCTCTCATCTCCATGGATTAGTTTCTCTTCTTTCATGAGGAACTAAGCCTCCTAGACTAGGGTAAGATGGATTTTGTAGATATTTTTATGTAATCGAATTCAGAAGTTCAATGCAAGTTAATCTTTGTTATTTGATCCTTTATCTCTTCTCTTAATGCAATTTGATAATTGATCACTATTGAATTGAACGAGGGTCTTAACATCAATTGGAAAACTGGGGTTTTAGACTTGCTTTGAGATCATTGGACATGCTTAATAGGGTTATAGGAATATAATTCTTGTAGTATGAATTTGTATGAATCTTTGACCTTTATGCTTGATTCAATTAATTTGAACATAAGGAAGTAGGGCTTGTTAATTTAATCAAAGGGATTAATAGGAAAGAGATTTTCATTAATCTAAACTTGTGGATTTAAACTTCAATTATATCATAGTTGCTTGCATTGGATTTGAATTCAACAACATAAAGGTGGAAACAAAAGGATTCTATCCCTAGTCGTTTTTAGTTATTGAAATATAAATAGTGTGTTCTTGTTATTTACTGTTTTCATCTTTTGATACAAGTCACAAAGATTTCAAACACCTCATATTGTTTCAATAGTTCAAATTATTACAAAGTTCGTTAAGTTAAACAATCAATCTCAATCCCTGCAGATTCGATCTTTTATTACTTGACGACAAAATCGTACACTTGCGATTTTGCCTACCAAGTTTTTGGCGCCGTTGCCGGGAATTGTTAAATTGATTTTTAACAAGGCAACCGAGTACTTTTTGAACTATTTTTATTTATTTATTTATTTATTTATTTATTTTCTGTTTATAAAAAAAATTAATTAATTGTTGCATTGCTACTTACCTTTTCTTTTAGTTTTGTGCATGCGAGGTAAACAAACAGGTGAGCTGTTGTTTGACCCAGAAATCGAAAAGACCGCAAATGCATTAAGGAAGAAGGCAAATGAAGCAAGATAATGACAAAAAGAATCCTCTGCATCTACTTCTCAAGTCATAACTCAAAAAGTGATGGGGGACCAACCACGTACTTTGGGTGATTTTGGGAGAAGGAACAACCATTCAAGGGCTGTCATGGCCTACCAACAGGTGGAGGCAAATGCTAATTTTGAGGTCAAACCTTCGTTGTTGAATACTCTCAAGCAAAACCAATTCGATGGGGAGGAAATTGAAGACCCAAATCAGCACTTGTTAACTTTCTATGAAATCTATGACACCTTCATGCTGAATGGAGTGACAGAAGGGAGCAAGAAACTAAGACTTTTCCCTTTTACCATGCGAGATAGAGCAAGAGATTGGTTGTACACCTTGCCTACAGGAAGCATCGCTACTTGGGATGATTTGGAGGATAAATTTATGACCAAATTCTTTCCACCCTCCAAGTTCATCAAAAGAAGAGGTGAAATTCATAGGTTCCAGCAGAGTCAGGGTGAAAATTTGTATGAGGCATGGGAGAGATTCAAGCTTCTCCTAAAGAGGTGTCCTGGCCATGGGTACGATGAATTTAATCTGATGCAAATGTTTTGTAATGGGTTGAGGCCAAACACAAGAATGATGTTGGATGCCTCGGCTGGAGGTACAATTAACAACAAGACAGCTGCAGAAGCGAGAACTTTAGTGGAGCAAATGGCTTCCAATGAGCAGTTGTGTCAAAATGATAGAGGTACACAGGGTAGAAGAGGAGTCCTTGAGCTAGAAACGCAAGATGCACTCTTGGCTCAAAATAAATTGGTCTCTCAACAATTGGAAGCTAACACAAAGGAGCTGAAAGCATTGAAAACGGGAGCCTCTACTCCCGCTCAAGTGAACCAGTTGAATCAGACCTTGAGATGTGATTTTTGTCAAGGGCCTCATGAGAATGGAGGTTGCGATGCAAAGGGAGATTCAAATGAGCAAGCTAATTACATGGGTAACTTTCAAAGACAAGGAGGGAATCCTTATTCTAACACCTATAATCCAGGGTCAAAGAATCATCCCAACTTCTCTTAGAAGCAACAAGATAACCCATCATCCAGCAAACCTCCTCAACCTCAACAGCAGGGGAAACCTAGTGACTTAGAAGAAGCTCTTACTCAGTTCATGAAGATGACTCAATCCAACTTCCAGAATCATGAGTCTCATTTCAAAAACCAAGAAGCTTCTATAAAAAATCTGGAGAATCAAATTGGACAACTCTCAAAGCAACTTGTAGAGCAATCAAAGGGTAAGTTTTCTACTAGCACGGTAGATAATCCCAAGAATGAAAATTGTAGCGCTGTTACTTTGAGAAGTGGAAAGTTGTTGTCTAAAGTAGAGAGAAAGAAAAAGAGTGGAAAAAGTGAGGTGGATGGAGTTGAAAAAGAGAGAGTCGAAGTAGAAAAAGAAGTAGAAAGAGAAAAAGACGGATTTGAAAATGAGAGTAGAGAAAATATTGAAAAAAGAAGAAAAAAGAGAAGGTGAGGAAGACATAATTATGACTGACAAGCTGCAGGTACAAGAGAAGCCCAAAGTGACTCCTCCATATTTGAAGCTTCCTTATCCTCACCTGAGCAAGAAGAGCCAGAAAGATGAACAATTTACTAAATTCATGGATATCTTCAAGCACCTACAGATCAACATTCCTTTCGCAAAAGCTCTTGAGCAAATGCCCACATATGCCAAGTTCATGAAGGAATTGCTGACCAAGAAGAGAAGATTTAAAGAAGATGAGACAGTAGCTTTGACAGAAGAGTGCAGTGCCATCATTCAAAGAAAGCTTCCTCCAAAGATGAAGGATCCTGGAAGCTTCACAATTCCTTGCACCATTGGGAATTTACACATTGGCAAAGCTCTGTGTGACTTAGGAGCTAGTATCAATTTGATGCCCCTATCCATGTTGAAAAGGTTGGGAGGAGGTGAAGTCAAGCCCACTAGAATGTCACTTCAGTTAGCAGACCGATCAGTCAAATACCCATATGGGATATTGGAGGATGTTCTGGTTAGAGTTAACAAATTCCTTTTCCCAGCTGATTTTGTGATTCTTGATATGGAGGAGGACAATGAGGTTCCTCTTCTTTTTGGAAGACCTTTCCTAGCTACAGGGAGAGCCTTGATTGATGTCCAACAAGGTAAATTAATTTTGAGATTTCAAGATGAGAAGGTAACTTTTAATGTTTTTGAAGTTATGCGGCATCCTGATGATACTAAAAGGTGCTCTAGAGTTGATGTGATTGATGATTCAGTTGGGGAATTTTTTAAGCAAGACCAACCTTCACACCCCTTGGAGAAAGTAATAGTTAATTCCATTGAGGAGGTGGATCAAGAGATGGAGGCGGAGATAGAAAAATGTCTTGCACAACTTGAAGCTCTACAGGTTGAAGATGCTATTGTTAAAAAGAAAGAAGACTTGCGGGGTGGAGAGATAGAGAAGAAAGCTAGCCCAGAATTAAAGCAATTGCCCTCACATTTGAAGTATGTTTTTCTTGGGGATGATGCTTTTAATCCGGTGATCATAAGTAGCTCCTTATTGAAGCTTGAGGAGGAGAAACTTGTGAGAGTGCTTAGAGCACACAAAGAGGCAATTGGATGGACTATCTCAGATTTAAAGGGCATCAGTCCAGCTTTTTGCATGCATAAGATAATGTTAGACCAAGAGTTCAGGCCAGTGGTTCAACCGCAGAGAAGGCTCAATCCGACTATGAAAGAAGTTATGAGAAAGGAGGCATTGAAACTTCTGGAGGCGGGAATGATCTATCCTATTTCTGACAGTGCATGGGTGAGTCCGGTACATGTGGTTCCAAAGAAAGGAGGAATGACATTGGTGAAAAATGAGAAAAATGAGTTGATCCCCACTAGAACTATCACAGGTTGGAGGATGTGCATTGACTACCGGAAACTTAACCAAGCCACTCGTAAGGACCACTTCCCCTTCCCATTTATGGACCAGATGCTTAAGAGATTGGCTGGACAAGCTTACTATTGTTTTCTTGATGGCTATTCCGGTTATAATCAAATCTCTGTCAACCCAGAAGACCAGGAGAAGACTGCATTCACTTGCCCATTTGGAGTTTTTGCTTATAGACGAATGACTTTCGGTCTTTGCAATGCTCCTGCAACCTTTCAGAGATGTATGCTTTCTATTTTTGCTGATATGATTGAAAAGTCTATTGAGGTTTTTATGGATGATTTTTCTGTGTTTGGAACTTCCTTTTATGCTTGCTTGGCTAACCTGGAGGGTGTTCTCAAAAGATGCATGGAGACCAATTTAGTGTTGAATTGGGAAAAATGTCATTTCATGGTGAAAGAAGGAATTGTGCTTAGTCATAAAATCTCATCTAAAGGTATAGAAGTGGACAAGGCAAAAATTGATGTAATAGAGAAGTTACCTCCTCCGTTGAATGTGAAAGGAGTGAGGAGTTTCCTTGGGCATGCCGGTTTTTATAGACGATTTATCAAGGACTTCTCCAAGGTTGCTAAGCCGCTTTGCAATCTCCTTATCAAGGATGTCTCATTTGATTTTGATCCAGAGTGCTTGAAGGCCTTTGAGTTGCTAAAAGAGAAACTTGTTTCAGCTCCTATAATAGTTGCACCAGATTGGGATTCACCCTTCGAGTTAATGTGTGATGCTAGTGACTATGCAGTGGGGGCTGTTTTGGGGCAGCGAAGAGACAAATTCTTTCATGCCATTTACTATGCTAGCAAGGTACTAAATGAGAACCAAGTCAACTATGCAACCACAGAGAAGGAGTTGCTCGCTATAGTGTTTGCTCTAGAAAAATTCTGTTCCTATTTGATTGGTTCCAAAGTTGTGGTGTTCACTGATCACGCGGCAATTAAGTATCTTATGACTAAGGTTGAATCCAAGCCAAGACTCATTCAGTGGATTTTATTGTTGCAAGAATTCGACCTTGAGATCAAAAACAAAAAGGGGAGTGAAAATGTGGTGGCTGATCATTTGTCTAGGCTGGAGAATACTGAAATTACAGCCAAAGAGTTGGACATTCTAGAGGAGTTCCCGGATCGTAAACGTAATGTGGATCGAGAGGCCTTGGTTTGTAGATATGGCAAATTTTAAGGCTGCTGGTGTGATACCAGAAGAACTCACTTGGCAACAAAAGAAGAAGTTTTTCAAAGATGCTAACTATTTCATTTGGGATGATCCTTATCTTTTCAGGTAATGCCCAAATGGATTACTTCGAAGGTGTGTTGCACATGATGAAGCGCAGAAAATTTTATGGCATTGTCACAATTCACCATATGGAGGTCATTTCAATGGTGAACGCAGAACTGCAAAAGTGCTTCAATCCGGATTTTATTGGCCTTCAATTTTTAAAGATGCCTATGATCATGCAAAGATTTGTGACAAGTGCCAGAGGACAGGAAGCATTTCCAAGCGGAATGAAATGCCCTTGAACTCCATTTTGGAGGTTGAGCTTTTTGATTGTTGGGGAATTGATTTCATTGGGCCATTTCCCTCCTCACTCTCTAACCAATATATATTGGTAGCTATTGATTATGTTTCAAAATGGGTAGAGGCCGTGGCAACTCAGGCAAGTGATTCTCAGAATGTTGTGAAATTCATTAAGAAGAACATATTTTCCCGGTTTGGGGTCCCTAGAGTGCTAATTAGTGATGGTGGATCACATTTTTGCAATTCTAAATTGGAGGCTGTGCTGAAAAAGTATGATGTGAAACACAAAGTTGCTACTCCTTACCACCCTCAAAGCAATGGGCAAGCTGAAGTGTCAAACCGGGAGATTAAGAAGATACTTGAGAAAACAGTGAGTGCATCAAGGAAAGACTGGGCCCAGCAGCTTGATGATGTTTTGTGGGCATACGGGACAGCTTATAAATCTCCAATGGGGTTGTCTCCCTACCAGCTGGTTTATGGCAAAGCATCAGTTGAGCTTGAGCATAAGGCGTTTTGGGCCTTGAAGTTCTTAAATTTTGATTCAACTTTGGCAGGAGAGAAAAGAATTCTGCAACTGCATGAGTTAGATGAGATGCGTTTGCATGCCTATGAGAATGCCTCCATTTACAAACAGAAGGTTAAAGCTTATCATGATAAGCACATCATGCAAAGAACCTTCTATCCTGGGCAGCAAGTGTTACTCTTCAATTCTCGTTTGAAGTTATTCCCGGGAAAACTCAAGTCTAAGTGGTCGGGACTTTTCGTTGTTAAAGAAGTAATGCCACATGGAGCAGTAGAGGTGGAGGAGCCTTCATCTCAAAGATCTTTCAAGGTAAATGGTCAACGACTGAAGCCTTATTTGGGAGGAGAGCTTGACAGGGCAAAGGTTGCTCTAGTCTTGCACGAGCCTTGAGCATACCATCACGCGTCAAGCTAGTGACGTTAAAGAAGCGCTTCTTGGGAGGCAACCCAAGTTGAAGAAGAGTGCATATTTGGAAGAAAAAAAAAAGATAGCAGTGCAGTGAAACACAGCCTGACCGTGTTCTGTGCCACGACAGTGTGGCGTGAAAAGAAAAAAAAGAGGGGATAAATAGAGTATTCCACGTGCAAGCCGTGCCATTTGGCACGCCCGTGCCCTCAGTCCACCAGCCCGCCTCCCCACTCATCCTCCTATGCACCATCCCTTACCCAATCTTCACCCCAACTAATCACAGCCA
This sequence comes from Calophaca sinica, assembly GCA_037113605.1. Taxonomy (NCBI): domain Eukaryota; kingdom Viridiplantae; phylum Streptophyta; class Magnoliopsida; order Fabales; family Fabaceae; genus Calophaca; species Calophaca sinica. Next base: position 8,688,805 of record CM073736.1, read on the forward strand.
CCCATTTCCACTTACCTCAAATCAGTGGCCAGCTTTTAGCACCACCATACTTACCCTACGCCCTACCACACCTTGCCGAAACCCAAATTCAAATAAACCCCAATTTTCTTCCTTTCCCTCAACCCTGTTCGAAACCCTCTTCTCCCTCAAACACTTCTTCTCCCTCAGCAAACCTAGCAGCCATGCATCCTCCTCCCCCCCGCCATCCTCTCCCAGCCACCATCATCCACATTGCCTCCTAACCACACCGCCGCCCCTCCACCATCTTCTTCAGCAGCAGCATCACCTACCTTCTTCAATAACCCACCTCCCTCCTTCTCCTTCAACCACCAGCCGTGCCCTCCCTCTTCTCAGCATCACCCCCATTTTCTTCTTTCGCAACCCTGTGTGTTTTGGTTGCAGGATAGTATGGCCTCAAAAAGGCAATAGGGTCAAGCCTCGGGCTCCAAAGAATTAGTTCTGTCAAAGGGGCGGGGAAATGGCAAGAAGAAGGCGTCCGAAAATCCATATGGAATTCAGTTCCGGGACGACATTCAAGAGGCAAGGTATAATTATCTTGCCGCAAGAATAATTGTTCCCACCCGTTACATGGATGAGCCTACTCTGTTAACTCTAGGATTGCTAGAGGATGTGAATTTTTTATGTGCGAATGTGGGCTGGACAAAATTTGTGGGAATGAAACATTTTACTTACGCAAGACTCACCCTAGAATTCCTATCATCTGTTAATGCAAATATTTTATACGCGGAGCAGTGGCCAGAGGATCACACTGACAATTTGATAACCTTTCGGTTATTCAATATTGAGCATAGCATTTCATTGAGTCAATTCAATGCCATTTATGGATTTCCATATGGTGGTCATCGGAGGATCCCCAACGAATTTTCTGCCAGAGGGTTTTGGAGTCAACTTACAAAGTCTGACACTTATGATTCTTCCTCGTCAAAATCGTCCAGGTTGTGAAACCCTTGTTTTCGTTATGTTCACCGAGTACTGTCAAACACATTATTTGGACGTGGGGATAGTGATGGAGTTGTCCGTCAGACTGAACTCCTATTCTTATGGAATATGTTGCGCCCTGAATTTCAACTAGATGCAGGTTCCCACCTTATTACCCACATGGTCAAAGTGGGGAAAGCTTCAGCTGAAAAAATTGTCATCGGTGGTTTGATTACCCCCATTGCCGAATCTCTTGGTTATCGGACATCCGGGCTTCAACTGGTTCGTGGGAGCAACCGTTTAGATATCGAGGCCTGCCTTGCAATGAAAATGGTAGTCAAGGGAAGCCAATGTTATTGCTTGGTGCTCCCTGACAACTCGGAACCACATCCTTTGCCCGACCAAGAGCATACCAATATCAGAAACTCGAAGAATTGGAATTTCCCTGGAGGCCCCCAGCCTGAGCCCCTTCAAGAAGATATCCCCGAGGCGCCCCTGCAGGTTCATCACCTCCACACTTTGCTCCGCCTCATCAGCCACCTTCTGGCTCTTATGCTGCATTACAAGCAGAGATGGCTGCTCAACGGGTCCAGCTAGATGTATTAGACCACACTGTCCACAACATCCAGGACATGGTCTCTGCAATGTATAACTGGCACCTTCAGCAATATCCTAGCCAGTTTCCTCCTCCTCTCCCTCGGTGAGTTCTTTTTGTCATCCCTATCTCAATTTAATTATTTACATTGGGGACAATGTAAATTCTTAAGCTTGGGGTAGGCATTTTTAATTTTGCATAAAATATTTGCATTTCATATAGCCTTTGCAGTTCTTAAGCTTGTGTTGTTCGCATCATTTTATCCCCCAAATTGTCATGCTATGTGTGCCACAATATTGTTGGAATTTGAGATTGCAATGATTTGGAACCCAATTAATTTCTCTTGTGATGGGCTTGAAGGTAGTATTCTTAATATACATAGGGATAATCTTGTGATAAGTTGATGATTAGCATGTGGTGCTCTGATTTGATATCTTTCATTGATTTGAACTTTTAAATGTGAGACTTGAGCTTCATTTGGGGCTTGTACTTCATCATTTTTATGCCACTTCTCCTTGTATAAGTGTGTCCCTCTTGATTGTGCTCTCTAGAACTTGACTTGAAACCGTTTCAAAACTTGAAAATTTTTTATTACACACTTGAATATAATTAAGGCATTTTAGGCATGTTTTCAAGCCTCCGATTTTTGAATGAAAGCTTCCATTAGTTGCCCCTTTTGAGCCTTAATTGATATGAATTTTCTTGGTACCCATCAAATTTTTATTGTACCTTTTAGAGTATGTTTAAGGGAGCAAATGGATGTTTAATATTGTTGTTTTGATGCTTGAACTTGGGATCTCTTCTGTTGTTTAGTTCCTCCCCAATAATTATTGCAAAATTTCAAATGAGGGAGAATAAAAAAAAAGAGGTATATATATGAAAAAAAAGCAAAAATATATAGTAAGAAAAATAACAGAAGAGGAGCAAAAATAAGAAAGTTTTGAAAGCAAAAAGAGTAAAATAGATTGCTCTACTTATTCTGCTTTGAAAGGATTGCTTTAATTGTACATGTTGATAGCCCTTGAATTTCCCTTTTCTTGTTTTATCCCACCTTACATTCCATATCCCATGGCCACGTTACAACCTGTTGAAAGACCTTTTGATTCTTGTGTGTTTTCATTAATTATTTGTTGAGATTTGGTTAATGGTCAAGCCTATGGTAGAGCACTTTCATTGATGGATTTGAGCGCATTGTCTTAACTGTTATACACTTTGAAAGTGGTAAGGAGAGTGCCCCTATCAATGAGAGACATGATTTCTGAGAGCCGAAATTTCTAATTGGACTTGATCTTGATTGTCACTATTGTCTTTGTTAGCCTTGAGCCTGTTACTTATCTCGGGGTCTTTATCTGTTGCATCTCTTATTTTCCCTTTTCATCTTTGGCAATAGCAATTGCTTGAGAACAAGCAAAATTCTAAGCTTGGGGTAATTTGATGCGTTCAATATAGCACATAGTTTAGTATTAGTTTTGCATCGCATCTTAGTCATTTAGTAGTTTTAATCCATGTTTTTCATGCATTTTGCTTGATATGAGTAACGCACTTGGTTTTGGTTCAGTTGTGCAGAAAGGAAGGTAATTGGTCTAGGAAAGCGGAGCAAAATCACTCAAACGGATAGTGGGACCAAACTCGGAGGCAAATTCCTAGAAGGGGGAAACATTTGAGGTGGCACGGCCTGCCCATGTCAGGTGGCACGACCGTGCCTTGGTTGCTGATTGCAAAGAACAAGTTCCCATCAAACAGTGTATTCCAGGGCCAGGTTGTGCCTGGTGGCACGGCCGTGCCCCGACTCTTATTTTTGCGCATCATGTTCTCAGCGCAGCACGGCCAGGTCGTGCCAGGCTCCACGGTCGTGCTGCGGGTCACTTAGACTTTGCAATTTTGCGTTTTTTTACCCGTTTTGGCTTAATTTTTCACTCCTTTTTAACCTAGCTATAAATAGACTTTGGAAAGACTGAGCAAGGGGTTCAAAATTTTTGGAGATTAAAAAAACTCAAACGTATTTGACGATTAAGGCGAAATTGAGGAATCAATGGAGTCTCTTCCAATTCTCTCATCTCCATGGATTAGTTTCTCTTATTTCATGAGGAACTAAGCCTCCTAGACTAGGTGTTATACCCCAATTTTGTCCACTCATTTTGGCTTGTTTTATCTATTATTTTACTTTTGGGATGAAATGATAAGATAAATTGTTGCTTGGGCCATTTTTGCCTTTGCTAAGTTTTAGTTTTAAATCCTTTGGGTCTAGCTTGGGCCCAATAGCTGATATACAATCCAAAGGGCGTAAGTCCAAAAAAAAATAACAGTCCATTACATGTCAAAAATTGCAAAAATACAATACAGTCCATTAAACCCATTAGTCCATTACAGTCCATTAATCCATTACAAATTTACAAAATCAGAATAAAGAAAAAAAAGCAAAAAAGGAAGCAATAAAAATGGGGCAGGGATGCACATGGCATCCTGCCAGAATCAATAACAACAACACCAACAACAAGAGGTAATTTGAGAATGGGTCCAAGGTCCTTTCTTCTGGTTCCTTTGCTTTTTTCCATTTTTTCTCCAACCAAGCAGCTTTGCAGGCACTACTCTGCACCCCCTGCATCCTTTAGCCCTCCCACAACCCTGCAACAAGCAGGCCAACATTGTCTCATTAGAGCTCCTCAACCCTATAAATACAACTTCAATTCCGGAAAAAAAGGGGGATTTCTGAGACTTCTACCACCAATCAAAGAATTAAGGACTTCACATTGGAGTCCTAATTCAACTCAAGCACAGAGAGAAAATTAAGAAAGGAATGAGACAGTGGCATAGAAGAGGTCAAAACAGTGGCAGAGAAGAAGAAATTGCAGTAACAGAGGAGAAAGGAGGAAGAATCGGTGTCATTACCTTCTGCTCGGAATCCAAGTTGATTCGTTTGAACATTTTGTGTCTTGATTTAGCCAGTCCAGATTGTTGTGTAAATAAAGCGTTGCTGCCATGCTTGTTAATAGAGGTACTGATCAATGGTCGTACGCGGGTCAAAATAATTAAAAGATTTGATATAGTATTCAAGGCAAGAGACCTTGGTCGTCTCACGAGGACCTCTAAAAACCAAAATTACCAAAATCAGGAAGTACAAAAATCAAAAATAACAAAGGGGGGTTTTTCTTTTGTGAAGACAGTTTCTGTTTGAGGTTTTATCAAATTAGAGAGACAATTGATTCACCGGTTTCCGGGTGCGCGCCTTAGAGTTATCACAGGTTCTAAAAACAACAATTCATTTAATTTCAAATTCGTAGTTGACATAAACTAACTAAACAAGCGTTAATCAGTTTATATGAATTCACACTATTTCGGACAAGCGCCGTTTAAAACGCAACCAATATCATAACAGAATTCTAATCAACCCTCTATCAATTTCTACTCGAATCAATTAATCTAAGCAATCAAGTAATTCGAAATATTGAAAATTACGAAACAGAATTGCATATAATCAAGCGTCATACACAACTGAATCGCGTTTTGTAACAAAGACAAAACGATTAATCGAAAGCGTAAAAGAACCGGATAGATTGCATACATTCAAAAACAAATTCGAAATTGATAGAGATGAAATTAAAGAAATTAAAACGAAATTGTATTAAAACATTAGGTACCGAACCTCAAAATCCGTAAACGGCAGCCTTTCACCGATGAATCAACTTAGGAGCTTAGGCTTCCATCGAGGCTAGGACACAAAAGTTTTGTAAAATAAAACGTAAGATACTAAAAAAACGGCTGGTCCTGGTGTATTTAATCTCAGCTCAACAAAAAACCTAAATCCCTAAACGGGTTCTATGATAAAAGCCCGATGACAAACTAAGTTAGGCCCAAAACCCGTTTTACACTATACTACTTCCGTAATTCGCAGTTTTGACACACAAGACATCAGAATTGGGTTTTGAGCTTAACAGAAGAATTGTAGCTCTGTTCCTTAGCTTTCCAACGCATGCTCGCATGCCTCAATCGGATAACCGCAGCCCAAGTTATGGCCTGCAGAGTAGACAGGGGTCAATATGCAGTAAAAACAAAGGTTAATCAATAAATTACTATACTGCTCAAGTAAGACCCAAAGTTTAGAAATGTGCTAAGACTTAGATATTAGGTACAGAACACAATCAAAAACACTAAGTGTAAAGCTATAAAGAGTGCATTAAAATGCACTGATCAGGTACCCTGCGAGCTGATATAAGAACAGAACCAGAGAATAAAAATAAGAACTGAAATCAAAGAATAATCATAGGATAAATAACAGAAAAAAGGGGAAGGATTGAAGAGCAAGAATATAGGATCAGAAAGAAAGGAATCTGATAAAAAAGAAGGAGAGGAGATTGGGCTACCCCTTGTCGCTGTGCCGGTGGGTGACCACCACCGTGCGCGCGGCCTCTGCAGTCGTCCACCGCCGCGAGCCGCTGTTCGCGTCCACTGAAACCCGCATCGTACCGACCGTCCTCTTTTTTCCTCCCTGCGTTGTCTCTATCTCCCTCGTCCCGAACCTCTCCCTCTCGCGCTTTTCCCTCTCTCTCGCACCCATCCCTTCCTTCTCCTCCCCGCGTCATCTATCTTTCTCTCGCGACTCCTCTTCTCCCCCATCAACACCAGTTCCCTCTTTCTTGCTCGCGTAGTGCGCTGTCGAGGATGTGCGCGACAGCGTATTCCCGTCTCCCTCGTGGCGATCGCCCTCCCCCTTCTATCCCTCTCTCTCTTCACGGCTGCTTCTTTCAATTTGAGATTAGGGTTTTCAAATGAAACCCAACGCAGCCCCTTTTTTTTTTTATGCTTTTTTTCATTTTTTTTTCTTTCTCTGTTTGGGCTTCAGCCTATTTTATTTCTACGCCCTCTCCCTCTTTTTATTATTATTTTATCTTTGGGGCTTCAGCCCATTTTACTTTTTACGCCCCCTCCTTTTTTATTTATTTCATTTTTGGGCTTCAACCCACTTAACTCCCCCTCCCTCTTTTTTTTTCCTTCTATTTGCCAACCCTTTTTTTTTGTAGTTAGTCTTCTTTTGTTAAATATTGGGCTTAGGCCCATTTGTTTTTTTATTATTTATTTAATGAACATTGACACTTTTTTTTACTAGTCAAACCAGGACAATTTTACTCAACTAAATTTCACATACAAATTCTGAGACCATATTTTTCTTGAAATTCACATAATAAAATCATGAAAATTAATTTACTAGTAATGATTACTCGATATTGCTTCCCGTTTAATCGTTGCGAATATCTTAATTTTCTAAACAAAAATAGGTTATTAGTGAGAATCACTCTTGATTGCTTCTTGTTTGGTCCCCATGAAAACCTATCTTCTTTATAAATATAAAGTCAAGTTATTTTTACTAGTAATGATCACTCGAGATTGCTTCCCGTTTGATCATTACGAACACCGTTAATTTTCTAAACAAAATTGGTTGTTAGTGAGGACCACTCTTGATTGCTTCTTGTTTGGTCCCTACAAAACCTACCTATTTTTCATCAAAAAATATACAATTAAAATCAACCAACACACAACCATTTTCTACCCAAGAACTACGTAGCCTTTGATTTCTCCACTGCACCCGGAGATACGTAGAAGCAGGATCTCATTCCTGTCAAGCGCAAAAATAAACAACTTTTGTTAAGTCATCTTTTTATCTTTGTTAATTCTTGTCTTTTTTTAATAAAAGGGAAATAAATATTTTTTTAGAAGTTAATAAATGTTGCACAATTAATTAGAGGTAACTTTTTCCGAAAGGATGTCGTAGGGTGCTAATACCTTCCCTACACATAATCGACTCCCGAACCCAAATTTGGTCTCAAGGACCATTTTCTTCAAAAAAAAGGTTTTTTCCAATATTTTCCCTTCGAAATAAATTATTGGTGGCGGCTCCATTAAACTCGAATAAAATCCCTCCGGATTTTTCAGTCGCTACACTAGGGTAAGATGAATTTTGTAGATATTTTTATGTAATCGAATTCAGAAATTCAATGCAAGTTAATCTATGTTATTTGATCCTTTATCTCTTCTCTTAATGCAATTTGATAATTGATCACTATTGAATTGAACTAGGGCCTTAACATCAATTGGAAAACTGGGGTTTTAGACTTGCTTTGAGATCATTGGACATGCTTAATAGGGTTATAGGAATATAATTCTTGTAGTATGAGTTTGTATGAATCTTTGACCTTTATGCTTGATTCAATTAATTTGAACCTAAGGAATTAGGACTTGTTAATTTAATCAAAGGGATTAATAGGAAAGGGATTTTCATTAATCTAAACTTGTGGATTTAAACTTCAATCATATCATAGTTGCTTGCATTGGATTTGAATTCAACAACATAAAGGTGGAAACAAAAGGATTCTATCCCTAGTCGTTTTAGTTATTGAAATATAAATAGTGCGTTCTTGTTATTTACTGTTTTCGTCTTTTGATACAAGTCACAAAGATTTCAAACACCTCATATTGTTTCAATAGTTCAAATTATTACAAAGTTCGTTAAGTTAAACAATCAATCTCAATCCCTGTGGATTCGATCTTTTATTACTTGACGACGAAATCATATACTTGCGATTTTGCCTACCATCCAGCACCAGCTGAAACTGAATCACCTGCTACTGATCAAGACCAGAATACAGAAACAGTGATTGAATCCATTCCTTTAAGTCAATCTGAAACTGAAACTAGGAAATCACAAAGAACTATCAATCCTCCTGTTAGGTATGGCTTTGAGGATATAAATTCCTATGCTCTTCAAGCTGCTGAAGACATTGATTCTGTTGAACCATCCAGTTATTTTGAAGCTATTTCCTGTCCAGATGCAAGCAATTGGATCACTGCAATGAATGAAGAAATGGAATCATTGCAATAGAATGGGACTTGGCAACTGGTTGCTCTACCTAAGGGAAGAAAAATGGTTGGTTGCAAGTTGATATATAAGAAGAAACCTGGGATTTCTGTGAAGGACGACATCAAATACAAGGCACAGCTTGTGGCTAAGGGTTTTTAGCCAAAAGGAGGGTGTGGACTATAATGAGATCTTCTCTCCAGTAGTTAGACACACCTCTATTCGGGTCCTTCTTGCTCTTGTGACAAACCTTGACATGGAACTTGAGCAACTTGATGTGAAGACTGTCTTTCTCCATGGTGAATTAGAAAAGAAGATATTCATGCAACGACCAGAAGGATTTGAAGATCAAGATAAGAAGGAGGCAGTGCGCAAGTTGAAGAGATATCTCTATGGGTTAAAACAGTCCCCTAGACAATGGTACAAAAGATTTGATCAATTCATGATCAAACATGGCTATAAGAGGAGCTTATGTGACTCATGTGTTTACTTGAGTAAGGTGGAGAGTGATATCTACATTTATCTACTTCTTTATGTAGATGATATGCTGATAGCATCTCTAGGTATGAAAGGAATTCAGGATTTGAAATCCACTTTAAGTTCTGAATTTGATATGAAAGACCTAGGGACTGCCAAGAAGATCTTAGGTATGGAAATCTATAGGGACAAAAGCAAGAAGAAATTGTTCCTATGCCAAAGAAGTTACATTCAGAAAATCTTAAACCAATTTGGCATGAATACTTCTAAGCCAGTAAGCACATCACTGGTTTCCTACATTAGGATATCTGAAATTTTTGCTTTACAAACAGAATCTGAGAAGGAATATATGGCCAAGATTCCTTATGCTAGTGCTATGGGGAGCCTCATGTATGCTATGGTTTGTTCTAGGCCAGATTTGGCTCAAGCTGTGTTGTCAGCAAATATATGACAAGGCCAGGGAAGGATCATTGGCAGGCTATGAAGAGGGTTTCAGGTACCTCAAAGGCACCATTGATGTTGGCCTCATTTATGGAAGTGACATGTCTTGCTCACTTGCTGGTTTTACAGCTGTTGACTATGTTGCTGACCTTGATGCTAGAAGGTCTCTAACCGGGTATGCCTTCACTATTGGTGGCTTTTTAGTCAGTTGGAAAGCCACACCTCAACCCACAGTAGCTTTATCAACAACTGAGGCTAAGTACATGGCTTTAACCAAGGCAGCAAAGGAAGGAATTTGGCTCAAAGGTCTTATCACAGATCTTGGTTTTCCTCAAGACAAAGTTGTCATCTATTATGATAGCCTTAGTGCTATATGTTTAGCCAAAGATCAAGTCCATCATGAGAGGACTAAACATATAGATATGAGGTATCATTTTATCAGAACTGAGAATCGAGTCAAGGTACAGAAAATTGATACAAAAGACAACCCTACTGACATGTTTACTAAGCCAGTCCCGAAAAGCAAGTTTATGCATTGCTTAGACTTGCTCAATGTGTCCACTTGGAAATAACAGTGGTGAAATGGCAGTAGAAGGGAAGAACTGAATCAGCCTATCTTTGAAGGATTAGTCCAAGGTGGACATTTGTAGCTATGGCCTAAGTCCTTCCTCTTATGGGATGCTGCAGCATTGCCACAACATGTTTCTACTGGACCTTGGTTGTTAAGTTAGTTACAGATTCTGTTATGTAGCTTGTTGTAAATAACAGAATTAGTTCTCTCTCATTGTAGTTCAAGTGACACTTATATAAGTGGGGCTTGAGTTCTCTCTTTGTAATCAATTTCTTAGAGTGAAAACTGAATCTGTAATCTGAGAGAGAGAGATATCTTAATTGCATGACAACATCTTGTAACACACAAGGTTCATAGTGAATTTTCAGTTCTTCATCTGCCCGTGGATGTAGCTAACACATTGTTAGTGAACCACCTTAATTTTTTGGTGTTATCTTCTTCTTCCTTGCACTCTTGTTTTGTTTTGCAATCGGTTTTACTTGAGTTTTATCAGTTCTTTCCTAACAATAATTTATAATGCTTTTAAGTAATATTAATATTTTTTGACAAAAGTAATATTGCTATTAATTCCTGACGTAAACTACAAATATAGTTCATGCGGATAAAAAATTATTTAAAATCTCAAATAATTTAAGTCTAGTCAGATAGATTTATTTTTAAAAAAAAAAATTCAGTAGTATTATATTTTTGGTGAATAGTGCATATTTTTTTAATTTCACAAGATTCAAATTATTAATCTTATTTGAAAAAATTAAATTCTTTATAATTGGAATTAATTATATCTAACCGTTCAAAGCTTCAACATGCTGCCTTTTCATTTCAAAAAAAAATATTATTTTATATTTGTTCGATTATTTATATCAAAATAAGTATAAATATTATAAATAAATAAAAAATAAGTATAAGAAACCTGCACTGTTCTAAAGGGATTATGGCCTTTTGACTTCAAATTCAAAAGAAAATTCGCAGGAATGCCAAAGTTTTTTACGAATTTTTCTATGGATCTAATAAATCCGCAAAAAGGTCATATTTTAAAGGAATTGGTAGAAAAATCTACAGAAAATTCCCAATTTTTTTTTATAAATAAAAGTTTAGGTGAGTTGACGAAAATTTTCAAATTTTTAGTACTGTATAAAATCAATATGAATATGATAAAACTGTATACACATTTTATTATTTATTGAAAAAGTAATCTAAAGATACAAATAATAAATCTGGATACTAATAATTTATATTCCATTTGATATGAATAAAAATGACAAAAAAAAGTATCCCAAAATTTAAATTTCTATTAATTGGACATACATAGGGTGTCTTCAATTGGCCGGCCCGTTAGTTTAAGATAAAAGATAAGGTAATTGTTATATTGTATATATAAAATAGTTTTTAGAAATTTTTAATAAAGTATAAATTAACTTGCTTGTTTATAATCATAAAATTAACTTTTTTTAACACTCTTTCTTACCTACAACACTCATTATTTTGCTTAAAATTAAAAAAAGTTACTTTAACATAAAATAATTTGGTTATTATTTTTTTAGAGATTCTTATGTGAAACAAAAACTATTTGTATTTATTTATAATTACGAAAATCACCTTTTTAATACTCTCTCTCGTCTACCATACTCATTAAATCACATTATTTATCAAAAGCCACTAAAATTAGTTTTTCATTATAATCAGATTTCAAGTTTTTTTAAATTTTGATTATTTGTAAAAGTTGATACAAACAAATAAAAACAATTCTAAAATGTGATAATTTCTTTAAAAATATTTTTTCATAAGATAATATGAAACAACCAAGTTCATAACTGATTATTTCTCAAAAACTGCTCAAAGTGGCTTTTCATTATAGTAAGATTTCTAGTGTGTTTGGATATGTGTTGATAGTTGGGCTCACATTCCAAAGCTTCGTTTTGTGAGAAGCAGCAACATGTAGCTTCTTCTTGGATGTGTTTGACTCATTTTCACCGTGAAAACAAACATATGCTTCATATTTTTCAAATTCTAATTATGTTCAATAGTTTTAAAATCCTTAAAAACAGGTTTTTTAAAAATAATTTATCATAAAGTGCAATGAAACAATGGAATCTCTACTTTTATTATGGAATATAGAAAGAGTGAATATGGTCAATCTACCACCATTTATAGAAACTGTATTAGTACGAATTTTTTTATGATTGTGAGTATTAAAAAATATATAACAATAGTATTAAAAAAATAACAATATAGGTAGAATTTATATAAATATTATTTATATATACTTAATTTTTTTATTCAATTTATATGTACTTAATATCATATTTATTCTCCCAACTTTTATCAAAACCTTTATAACAAAGTAATATTTTCTTTATAAAAAAAGAACTTTCATGTCTATGGGATTGTGGATATTACTCAGGGTCGGCCCAACTCAACACCCGTTGAGACCTAAAACAAATCATAATTAGAGGCCTAAAAAACTCTAAATAAATGTCTAAAAAATTGTAACAAAATCAGTCACAGTAGGGTTTAAACCCACAACTACAAGGTAAAAAACATCATTTATGCTATCCATCTGAGCTAGACAAATTTGTTATAAGCAAAAGAAATTCGGTTATCTATATTAAGCGAAAATAAAAATTTTGAGGCTTTTTGTTGTCAAAACTTTTGAGGCCAAAAACCCTTGCTTTACTTGTTTGGGCCTTGGGTCGGCCCTGATGTTACTGAGAGCATCATCGGTGGTGCAACCTACCTTGGATTGTTTAAGAGGGTCCCACTATATATGTCACATTATTTTTAAGCAACTTGTCATTTTTTTCAGTTGTGCAACTCTTAAGAACTCCAATAAGTTTCACCTTGGGTTGCTTAAGTAGACATGTACCCTATTACTACTTTGTCTCTCAAAAAATATTTTTTTATTCCTAAATAATGTTAAGAATCAGTTGCTTAATTATATAAGAACTTGTTTTCCACCTTGGATGTCATATAGAGCACTCCAATAATGAACTCTCTGACAACTCTTCATAACCATCTATATTTGGAGATGCTCTAATGCCTCGAGGACCCATCCCCATCCCAGGAACATCAATGTTATGCTCATCATGAAGCTAATAATTGGTATCAATTTTTAAAAATATTTTCACCAATGTTCAGAAACCTAGTTTGGATTGGTTGGTTGGATTTGTCTCACAAAAAAATGGCATATGATCAATACAAATTACTAATTAAATTACCAACATGTTGTGACATGATAGGTAGATAATCAAGTCCCTTAAACATGTGGTCAGGAGTTCGAATCATAATACGTGTGTATGGAAGAACATCTATTGGGACTTGAGTGAGGTCAACCCTTTAAATAGATTTTAGTATCCCGGGTGATTAGACTCTGGCTTCCGACAGGGAGATACCCTGGTTTCACTAAAAAATTACTAATAAATTTGAAATATACAAGATTGATGAAAATGAGTTGAGAAATGCTAGCGACACATACTCTAACACACTCTCTTAATGATTAGTTGAAATTCACATGGTAACAAAAACCGGACCGAACCGGCCGGTCGGACCGGTTGAATCGGGAACCAGGCCATGGTCTGGTCCGGTACACCCCCAATAATTGCCTGGCAATGAACCGGGATAAAAGACCGGGAACCGAGATAAAAACCGAAAAAACCGGGTTTGAGGGGAGATCGGGCGGTTCGAAAAACCAAGGCCCAATTTTTTTATTTTAAAAATGGGGCAAAATGACGTCTTTTCCCCCCATTTCCTACTCTCAAACACGAGACAGAGCAGCAGAGAGCCAGAGAAGAAGAAGAAACGCCCATTTCGCTTCATTTGCTGGTCTTGGAAGAGAGAAGAAGAAGAAGTTGCGTGTCAGTTGAAGATCGGTAGAGACAGTGGCGGTCCGACTGGAAAGTTGACGGAAAGAATAGAAATAAGAGGAAATATTTGCGGGCGTAGGGACGTGTTTAGGGTTAGGGACGAATGGAAGAGGAAGAGAGGAAGGATGCGGAGGAGGCGTCGCGGCCAGCCCTCTTGGATTAGGGTTTGAGGATGAAAGAAGCAGAGGGTGTAGAGAGAGGGAGGAAAAATTGAGAGAGGTGGAGGAAAATGATGAGAGAGAAATGGAGAGAGAAGAGTGAGGGAGGGAGCGGCGCTCTTGGAGATATGAGGAGGACTAGGTTTTTTTTTTTTAGGGTTATGTGGTTATTGGGTTTGGGCCATGTAGTGGGCTGGGGGAAAAAACAAAGGGGGCGCGTAAAATAAAATGGGGTGTAGCAAAGCAGGGGCTGAGTGCGCAGGGGAGTGTTATATATATATATATATATATATATATATATATATTATTTTATTAGTTCCGGGACATGTTATTTTGTGTATAAATTGAAATATTATGTATATATATATTATATATTTGGTATATATATATTTAAAAAATAATATTTTATTCGACCCCGGTCCGACCCCGATCCAACCCTGGTCTGACCCAAAAACCCTGAACCCTGACCCTCTCCGGTTCAATGCCCGGTCCGGTTTTAATTACCTTGGAAATTCATGTGGGTCCCGTCATTTTAGAAGTGGGGCCAGATGATTTAGTGGGATACAAGTGAATTTCAACCAATTATGAAGAGAGTGTTGAAAGGTGTGTTAGAGTATATGTTGTTAGTACTCCTCAAATGCGTTTGATTTGGCCGATTTTGTATATAAAAAAATAACTAATAATCCAGTGATTAAATCAGCAAGTCATCATATTTGTTTTGTTATTGTTTTTTTATAATTTTGTATTATCTATTCAATTGTTAAGTGGTTATTTGTCTTGGTAATTCATATTAGAAATATGAAGTTAAAAGTTAATTTGCAAATATATTGATATAAGATATGAATTTTTAAAATATGATATGAGTTTCTTTAAATATAAAATATATTTACAGGTTATATATTTTTAAATTTTTTAATATATATTAATTTAACTAACAGCTTAAGGTATGTTTGGATACTTATTGCTTTTTACTGCAAAGAAACTCCGTAGATACTTAATAATGAGTATTAAGGTATTTGTTAATAATTAAGAAATTGTATTTTTTTAATAAAAATATAATATTTATTCTATTAATAAATATAATATATTTTTTTTTAAATTTCATTAGATTTCTTAACAAGTATTTTTAAGGTACTGGTTAGTATTTGGTTTTTTAAAATGAGTTAAGCGATAACTAAAAGGTTATTAAATTTGAGATAATTTTAATTATTTTAGTCCTAATATATTTAGTGATTTTATAATACACTGTGTCTATTTTAAATAATAATCAGGTTAGAAATTCAGTTTATTTTTACTTATTTATTATTAAAAAATAATGATTCAATTTTTAATTTCATTCCTTTTGTTATTTTTGTGAAGTAAAATGAGACATACTATGAAATAAAAAGTAGGTAATTTAGTAAAATATATTTATATTTTCTAAAATTAAGTATATTTAATATATGTGTTAGAGTCTCACATTGGATAGTGATATGGCCTGATTAGTGGTTATAAGTGGAGAGCAAACCTCACCCTATGAGCTAGCTTTTGGGGTTGAGTTAGGCCCAAAACCCAAATTCTAATATGGTATCAGAGCCACGTTCTGCCTGATGGTGTGGATAGTGCCGCTAGCCCTCGCTTGTGGTGATGAGGTGTTGCGAGTCCCACATCGGGTGGTTAACGAGTCTGGCTGTTGCTTATATAGCTGGGTAGACCACCCCCTCACAAGCCGGTTTTGAGGGGACCATTCGGATACCTGAATTCTCACATGGTATCTAGAGCCTAAAGAGAGACAACCCTAAAACTGTGCTTACCTGGTGGACCCACTGTCCTCCGGTGACAAATTTTTTTGGCAAACCGTGTTTCAACTCCGGTTTGCCCCTTCTCCACTGTTGTGACGCATTCTGGCACCCTTTTCCAGCCTAAAACCGCCACTGTCGCCGTCAGCCGCCCTCATCTCCGGCGACCTTTCCGGCAACCGATCCCACCACCGTACTCCCCTCTCTACAGAGAAGTTGGACGGTTCCAACTATGAAACTTGGGCTTCAGACATTCAGTTATGGCTTATTGGTCAGGGGTATAAAGACCATCTCACCAAAAGGTGAATCATGCTTGACACGGTGAGCGTCTGAAATGGGATAAGATTGATGCTCAGTTGTGCAGTCTCATCAAGTCCACACTTCATCCCACTATCAAATCGATTTTCTATCCTCATCTCGCGTGTGAATCGGTTTGGAGTCAGCCTAAGGAACTCTACACCAATGATATTCAGCGTCTCTATAGTGTGGTGCATGATGTGGGAACCCTCATTGGACCAAAGAAGTTTGATGGCCCTATGTCTGCCTATCTCGGTCGTGTTCATGCTGCACTCCATCAATTTAATGAGCTCCTGCCTCCGGCTGCATCTGCCGCAGATGAGAAGAAGAAGGAACTTGAGCAGCGAAGCACATTCTTTATGCTCCTTGGCCTTTATGGCTTACCTCAGGAGTACACTGCTATCCGTGATCAGATTTTGGGATCTACTGTTATTCCCACCATGTCTGCCGCTTCTTCTGCCCTTCTTCGGGTCCCTTTGAAGTCCACCTCTGAGCTTCATGTTGCTCCTAGCACTGGTGACACTGTTGCCCTTGCATCTCAGCACAACAGTCAAGGGCGTGCGCGAGGTTCCACATCCAACACTAAGAATCATCCCAAATGTGATCATTGCAACCGTATGGGACACACTATCGATCGATGCTGGAAGCTACATGGGCGCCCTCCACGTCCAGTAAATTCAACTCAGACCACTATGCCTGACACACATCAGAACTCGGCTCAGCCTAAGCCAACTCCACCTGACTATGAAGAATTTCTCCAATGGTTTGAGAATCGCCAGAACTCCGGATCCACTGCTTCGGTTGCACACACTGGTAATTCATTTGCTTGCATCTCTCAGCCCCAATTCCATTGGCCCCTGGGTCCTTGACTCTGGTGCATCCGACCACATCACTGGTATCAAAGCCTATCGAGATCCGTTGGGCCACCCGCAGATGTTCAGTCCTGCAAACTTCACGCTCCAGATGTCTATTCCTGGGCGTGAGGGGGGTGTGTTAGAGTCCCACATTGGATAGTGATATGGCCTGATTAGTGGTTATAAGTGGGGGGCAAACATCACCCTATGAGCTAGCTTTTGGGGTTGAGTTAGGCCCAAAACCCAAATTCTAATAATATGAACAACAATATATTAAGTAGATGAAGATAATATTTTGTGTCCTTATTAAATTAAAAATTTATTAACAGAAGATTTATGATAATTTTAAAAATAGCTTTAATAATATAAAATATTTTCATTTTGCAACCCACATGAATTTTTATTCATTACCAAAAAATATTGAAAAATATGTTACTAACAATTTTCTTTTATGGTTATTTTTACATAATTAATTTAGTTTTTTATCTAATATTTTGAAGCTCGTACTAATTTTTCTCTTGATGAAAATTTAACTGAGAGGTTAAGAATTAACAAATGAGTTTAGAAAATTGAGATGCACTGCACCTAAATTGGATAGGTTTTTCTTATAACATGGCAAGAAATTTTTAAATACTCCGGCAATATACATTTTTCATAGAAAATAATAACTTCAAATTTAACCTAATGTTATATTTTCTTTTTAGAATTTAATTTATACACACTGTCAAAGTAAAAATATTTTAGACCTATATCCAATGATTTGTTATCACATCATTTCACGAGTTGAAAAATACATGAGTTGTCATACTTATTAAATTTTTACACGTACTGTGCATAAAAGTGAAACTCTTCTTTTTATTTTATTTTTTGAAAAGTTTTAAATAAAAAATAACATAAATATTTTGTGTTACGATTTTATTTATAAATGTTTCTAACGCATGGAACCTTGTACGCATTAAGGTGCATTAAATATTTAAATTTTCAATTAGTGTAGTATAGTTAATTGAGTTTTCCTAAGTGCAACCTTGCACAGGTTAAGACTCATTAATTATTCACTTTTTCTTTATTAATTACCTACTTTTCTATTTATTTTATACTAGTGTATTTATTCGTACTCGCACGAAGGTTATCTGTATGAATTGTAAAAGTATCCAACGTGCAATAATAAACCAAAAGTTTTTTTTTAAAAAAAAATTATTAGCAGATTTGAATTTTTCAAAAAATATTATAGATAATTCATTATGAAGTTGAGAATATATGTATTTATACATATACTCCAATTTTAAAATACAACAAATAAAAACAAACAATGTTGGTTCTATTTTCTTTATATTTAAAGATGGTTTCTCAACTATGCGCTTCAAAAAAAATATAAAACATGCAATTGAATAATTTATCTAAATTACAATAAGATAAATTCAAAATAAATTGCATGAAAAAGAGATAATGTATGTTGGATAACAAATTAATCCTATAATAAATTCTGATTTTTCTCAAATATAATATCGAAGCATTAAGAATGAAAAAATAAAAATACATATAGATTTAACATTTATTGTAATTAAACATAAACAATCATGTGAATGATGAAATGCTGAAAATATTTATATTCCAATAGAATACTAGAAATTTTTTAATTTTAATAATATATAAGAGATAAAATATACAGATTATGAAAAAATATTAAATTTAACATTATATAGTTATGATTTTTAAATTAAATTTTATGATGCGAATAGTAAAATTAATCATTCATGAAAAGTTATAATATTAAAAGTAACCAAATTTTTATAGTAAAATAATGATGAATAATGTTTGTCAAAAAATATTGATGAACATAAGTATTAATAATAGATATAAAAAATAAATAATAATAGATAAGTTATTTAAGGGAATATATTAATAATTTACACTGTAAAATTATTGTTTAATTTGACATGAGGTAATAACGATTGTTATAATTAAAACAGTAACTAAAAAAATAAAAAATTGAAACTGAAATTAAGTTAGCCAAAATTAATAATTCTTATGTTGTCACATGACTTAAATAATATTTTGATTAAATAGAAAGAATCCTAAGATGGGAATTAACTGATTGATATGCATTAATTTATTACATTTTGAATTTGAATTTGAATTTTTTTTTGATTTAATTCAAATTTTATTAAATGGCAAAAGTCTGGATATGAGTATTGATTGATTGATATACCTTAATTAGTGAAATATCATGAATTAAATTATAAAAAAATATTTTGCATTTTGGCCGGAAAAGAATGAATGTGAAGCTGTCACGTGGCATAAGTCTACGTGGTAAAACTTCATTTTATATAATATAGTAGATAGTAGATATGCAATCTCTCTTCTCACCAAATAAGAAATCATGTAATTAATAAGGAAAAAAGTGAATAATTAATGAGTCTTAACCTGTACAAGTTTGCACACGGGATCCGGATCCTCTCTCACAAATATTTTCTCAATCACTCTGCACCAATAAATCCCACCCCTTAAAATAATCTAATGGCTGCAATATTAAAACTGTAATAAAAAAAATGAAAAGTCGCTTTTCTCTCCTGCGATTCAGAATACATTGAATTTTTTTTTTGAAAAAATGCCCAAATTCATCCTCAATAAAAATTACGGAGACCAATTCAGTCTCTAAAAATTGTAAATTACCATTTTAGTCCTTAAGAATAATAAACGTGGGTCAAATTAGTTCCTGATAGAGACTAAAATATCCCTAAAAATTATTCTAAAAATAACTAATAAAGACTAATTTGACTGACATTTAAAATTCTTAGAGATTAAAATGATATTTTTCTTTTCTCAATTTCTAAATTAGTCTCTGTTATTTTTCTCGATAAACAATTTGGGTATTTACTCGAAAAATTTTGTTATTGCAAATAAGTTTCATCGTCGCAGAATACAAATTTAACCCAGAATTTGCATTGTACAAATCTGATGTAGCCCCTTTTTTTTCCCCTATCTCCAGACAGATGAAACAAGAAAATTATTTAGAAGGACAATTCTTCGAACCAGTTATGAGTAGCTACACCTGAGTTTTATTGAGAAAACATAACAACATATATAATAGCAACTTAACAAATTCCTGCCTACTCAGTGATCTACAAAATCCCGCCTATCGAATTTATCAGAGAAACCAGTACAAAATGAACACAAACATACGAAAAGTAGAATTTAATTTAAGAAGGTAGTCATCAAGATGGTTCATAAATAATTTTGATCGTAGCAAGGGAAAGATACTACAGTTGCCTTTTAGATTCTCAATTCACTCTGAAGTACCATCAAAAGGAACTATGTTGCAAACATTATTGTCAACATTGAAAGCTTCTTCGTCGCCGGGACTGGCTCCGTCGCACTCCTCCGTCGACATTTAGGTCTTGTGTGGCAGTGAGATGGCGAGGATTTTTCGTAGCTTTTTCTATTTTTTATTACAGTTGTCGCTTTTAATATCACAGCCGTCAGATTATTTTAAGGGCTGAGATTTATTGGTGTAGAGTGATTGAGAGGATAGCTATGGGAGAGGATCCGATTTCTGTGGATTTTCCTCTCCTATAATATTTCTCTTTCTACCAAAAAAACACTACCTCCATTCATTTTTAGATGTGTTTAAGGTTGTTTTACACAAACCAATAAAATCAATAAATTTTGTTGTTCTTGATGAAATTATAGGTCTTTTTCCTGTGATATCCTTAACTGTTTATTACCCTATTACACTTATTTCTCTCTCTGCAATAAATAGTTAAGGATATAATTGACAAAAAAGTAATTAATGTAATCTTAAACTTTGAGAATGAGAAATAATAGTAACAAAATTCCTTTAAAAAATGGACAAGTAAAAAAGGAACAGATGGAATAATAATTATTTGATTCTTGTTTTTTATTGTCTGCACCCTCTCTCTTTCAAGACCCCTATTTCTTGTCTATGGCTTTTTCTACTTCTTACAAAGAGATCTCTACTTAAACATGTTTGTGCAACTTTCCTACCGTCATTGAAAATACGCAGGTAATCGGTCTTCAATTATTTTTATTACTTGATATTAGTCATCTTTTTGAATGGGTTATAATATTTGCTTTTGTTGTTATTATTTAGTTTTTTGGTTGCTTCAAAAATAATTAGTCCTCATTGTTATTAGGATATTTTTTTTCGTTCTTATTTTTTTAGTCGCTTTGTTTTACCGGAGATTAATACAATTTTTTTCCTACTCGTAGACTATTTTTGTTTTATTTAGTCGCTTATGTAATACTACATTCGGTTTCTATTATAAGAAAAATTTTGGTAAATTTGTTTGTCCTAATTATAAGAAAAAGAAACACATTTCAATGTACATTAATTGTTAGAATTCTTTTTATACCCCTATTTAATGTGAGATATATGTTTATTAGAAACTAACATAGTGATTATAAAACATTTAATGCTAATTAAGGGTATAATTGGATAAGATTTTAATTTTATAACATTAAATAAACTCATTGGTCTTGGTGATTGTTGTAATTTCTTCTTATATTAGGGATTAGAGGTAGTAGAATTTTTCTATGAAAGTCACCATTCCGGTATTTCTTAAAGTATTAAACTAGTATTCCTTTATTTCTAACGTGATCCATAAAATAATATAGTATTATTTTCATACAAATAAAAAAAAATATAGGATAAGGAGAAAAAATATAGAAAACGCCTTAGAAAAGAAAGAGTGGTCTTGAAAGAGAGAGGATGCAGATAATAAAAAGCAAGAATCGAATAGTTATTATTTTTTGGTAGAAAGAGAGATTTTATAGGAAAAATCCACAAAATTAATATGACACATATAATCATATTTTTGAAGGAATCACAATTAATTAACTATACTACATTAATTAAAATTTTAGATATTTAATATCGTTTATTTATTAGTTAAAGACTTCCTTTTACTCGCCTTTAGCTCCCTTGGGCGCAAAGTTTTTTTTTCTTTTTTAAGAAACATAATTTACTTCATTTGATTATAGATAATCGAAACAATACAAAGTGAAATATTCTCAAAATTTTGGTTATTAGACATATTAGAAACTACCTTTATTAAACAATAAGTAGCTTTATTAATTTGCCTCCTAACAAAACTCAAACCGGAGTTCGTAAATAAATCAAGGAAAATAATTTTTGTACACAAACTGGCGACATCATGTTTACTAGGTTTTTTGGTACAGACGCGGAAATCGTCCGACAAGCCCAAAACGAAACAAATGATTATTTTCAAACGATGTGAGTCTTACAAGTTAACACGGTAATCTCGTCAAACGATAGGTTTTATACTTGGACACAGTAATCTGTCAAGAAATTAGGCTTAGCCGCTCGAGGCCAAGGATTTTGCCAGAATCACCGTGAGGCTCAACTTGGTGGTTACGCCAAGGGCCCTCGTCGAGTGGACGGTTATGAAAATATAAATTGAAAGGGAAAGCGGTTTTAACGGGAGTTGGAGAAATGGGGATGAGACAAAACACGAGGTTGAAAACGATGAACACAGAATGGTTTTGTTTTTAGATTTTTTGTGTTTTGAAAGACTGAAAATAAACGAAAATGCAAGTAAAATCGTGCGGGATGTAAATTGCATGAAAAGTAAATAAACTTTAAAAGGAAAAAGTGCAGGAATTTAAAGGTGCAGAAATGTAAAGTGTAAGAAAGTAAGGTGTAGGAAGATAAAAATGCAAGAATATAAATGACTGGAAAGTTAAATTGCATTGAAAGAAAACGGGTGGAAGGAGTACTTGATCTCAAACTACAAGTCTGCTGTGTATTGATACGTTGAGCAATCGATCAGGTATCCAACCTTGTTTACATCGTTCGACCTCCTATTTATAGAGGAATGAAAAATAACTGACTATCTATCTGCTAGACACATGTACAGTAGGGATGTCTAGCAGTTACATTGTATTTACTATATTCGATGGAATATTAGCTTAAGTAACTAACTACGCTACCAAGCACTGGGGCCAGTCTCGACAAGTTTTCGCTGGCTTCGACGGTGCTTCTTTCACCAAGGCAGTCAGATTGACCCTTTTTGGCGTTTCATGAAAATTTCGCTAAGTTTTCAGAGCTTGATGGATACTTCGGCCGCTCCTCATGCTTAGGCAAGGCATGCCTATCTTCGACACCCCTCATGCATTATCGAAACATCCTTAAACTTTATAGACTTAGCTTGTATTTGTTTTCTTTTTCTGGAATTGTGCTCGTGGCGCGTCGAGTCACTATCACGTTCGTCGAGGATCCAAATTGTAAATTTGGCACCCAATAAATGCCCCCCAAGTTTTGGTTTTCGACGACCAGGAGAAAGATCGAAACTTAGTGGCTTCCGAATTTTTCGCATAACTGCTACCCATTACCTCCATCACTTCCGTTCCATCAACACGTTTTCCAACGAAATGGGCTTATGATGGTCTAAGTGGGCTGCGTCAGACCAACGCCTTTATATAGCCTTTGCCACCAAACTTTCTCCTTTCTCCTTCCACTATTCACCTTCTTCTTGAGTTCTTCGTTTTTTAAACTTCTGCAACTCTATTCTTCGTCATTTCATTCGTGGCATAACAAGATCTCATAGTCTTGGCCTATTAATGGTGGTTGCACTTGTGGAACTGGAATTCTGTCTTAAACCTTTGTCCAGTTCCACCACCATCATCGTTTAGCTTGGCTCGACGGATGAAGATGCAAGAATCTGGTGACATTTTGAGTTTCTTCATGTGGCCTGACCAAACGATACTCTACCACCAAATAGCCTAGTAGCAAGAGTAACTTAGTTGTCTTTATGTTTCTAGGCTGATAGCCAATTCGACCATGTATTTGTAATTTGCCAAATGGCTAATGAATAAAGAATTTTTATTTTATATCTGGATTTTTACTTCCCACATTGTTGGCCTATATGGCTTTAAATATTTGCCATTAATGGACTTAATTCTTAGACCAGAATTCACCTCGACAAGTGCATAAACATTACCAGAATGTACTTGCATAACTCTAAATGGTCCCTCCCATTTGGGAGACCATTTGCCTAGTTCTCGACAAGCTTTATCCAGGGGGCAGAATAATTTTCCAAACCAAATCTCCAACATTAAAGGATTTGTATTTCACTTTAATGTCATAAAATTTGGCTACTCTTTCTTTTTGTTTCACCAAGTTTTCCAATGCAATCAACCTATCATCATGCAATTCGTTTAATTCGTCAAATATCGACTCCCAATATTGTTCCCTAGGCAGATCATCTTGCCTTAGTATGCGAACTGACTTGAGGTTAATTTCGACAGACAATATTGCATCATGTCCATATACTAGCTTATATGGTGTGGTGCCTGTTGATTCTCTTGGCGAATTTTTACATGCCCATAGGATTTGCTCAAATGTTTTATGCCAACTCCTGGGGTATTTTCCAACATGCCTCTTTATTATCCCAATTATGATCTTGTTCATGGCCTCGACTTGGCCATTTGCTTGAGCATAATATGGAGTAGATGTTAGCATTTTGATTCTCCTTGATTCAGCATAATCTGACACACTTTGTCTAACAAATACTGACCCTTGGTCGGTTGTTAGTGTTTGAGGTATGCCAAATCGACAGACTATGTGTCTTTCGACGAAGTAAATAACATCGTGTTGAGTAACTTCCTTTAAGGCAACAGCCTCAACCCACTTGGTGAAATAATCAACACCCACCAAGATGTACTTATGGCATTTAGATGAAGTGGGGTGGATTTGGCCAATGATGTCTAATGCCTAACCTCTGAATGGCCAAGGCTTGACAATAGAATGTAACTCACTAGCAAGAACATTCTGTATATGGCCGTGTCTCTGACATTCTTCACAAGACTTGACAAACATAATACAATCCCTTACCAATGCTGGCCAATAGTATCTTTAACGTCTTAAGATCCACTTCATTTTTTCACCTGCCTGATGTGCTACACAAATTCCTTCATGGACTTCAGACAAAACCAAATAAGCCTCTTCTTGGCTTAGACAAGCTTCCAGATTGCCATCAACTGATTTTCTGTATAATCCTCCAGCCAATAGCATAAATTTTGATGCTTGGTACTTGAGTTTCCTGTCAACATTTTGACTAGGATCCTCTAAGTATTGTCTGATTGGCCTTCTCCAATCATTTGGTGTTGATTGGTCAACCTGCAAGACATCCCTTTCTTTTAAAGGATAAAAGAGTTCTCTAATTTCTGCCAAATCGTTCAAGACTACTGGAGAAATTTTATACCCAGAGGCTATCTGAGCCAAGTCATTTGCCTCTTGATTCAACTCCCTTGGGATGTGTTCGACAACCACGTCGTCAAACTTCTTCAATAACTTGGTCGCTACTACGCAATACTCAACCAAGCTGTGACTCACACATTTATATACTTGAGTTAGTTGTCGAATTACCAATAACGAGTCCCCAAATATATGAATATTATGTGCTTTTAATTCCAACAGTATTTCTAACCCAAAAATTAAGGCTTCATAGGGGATACTATTAAGATCCCGACTCCAGTACCATTTTGATGCCTTGAGTCATCAAAGTACAATCGCCAGGGTTTGAGTTCGACAAACTCAATTGGATCAACTACATCTAAAGATGGGTGATATGCCAAGAAGTCTGCTATTGCTTGGCCCTTGACATCCTTCATTGGAACGTATTGCAATGAAAATTCAGACAAAGCAAGCGTCCATTTTCCTATTCTTCCATTCAGAACAGGCTTAGACAACATATATTTTATTACATTTGTCTTAGACATAACCATTACATTACAAGGTATCATATAATACTTGAGTTTTGTACATGAAAAATACAGTGCTAAACATAATTTCTCTATGGCACTATATCTTCTTTTAGCATAGTTAAGAACTCTACTAAGATTTAAATGGCTCTTTCAATATTTTTTTCATCTTTCTGAGCCAGTAAACTACCTATAGTATCTTCTGATGCCGAAATGTACAACTTTAACGGCCTGCCAAACACTAATGGCATCATGACTGGTGGATTTGTCAAGTATTGTTTGATTTGGTCGAAGGCTTCTTGGTGACAAGGTTCCCAGATGAACTCTTGTTCTGCCTTCAACTTGACCAGTGGTGAAAACACCCTAGTCCTTCTTGACAAGTTAGAAATAAACCTCCTCAGAAAATTGACCTTTCCTAAGAAAGATTGGAGCTCTTTCTTGTTGGTTAGTGACGAAGCTTCCGGGACTGCCTTGGCTTTATTATTGTCGACTTCATTTCCCTTCTTGTGCACCAAGAACCCCAGGAACTTAGCAGGTGACACACCAAACCCACATTTCTCTGGATTCATCTTTAAGCTGTGCCTCCTCATTCTGTCGAAGGCCTGCCTCAAGTTATCCAAGTGCTCCTTTTTATTTCTTGACTTGACAATCACGTCATCAATGTAATCCTCCATGAATTTGCCAATTACATCATGAACGATGGTGTTCATGGTGCGTTGGTAAGTGGCTCCAGCGTTTTTCAAACCAAAAGGCATGACTACCCATTCATATGTCCCAATTGAGCCAAGACACCTGAAGACGGTTTTAGACACGTCCTCTTTGGCTATGAAAATTTGGTTATAGCCAGCATGACCATCCATAAAACTTAGCAATTCATGTCCTGATCCAGCATCGACAAGCATGTCTGCCATAGGCATGGGATATTCATCCTTTGGGGTTGCCTCATTCAGGTTTCTGAAATCTATGCAAATGCTCATCTTCCCATTTTTCTTCAAAACGGGGACTATATTAGACAACCATTCCACGTATCTAGTTGTTCTAATGAATCCTGCCTTGAGCAAACGCTCTACTTCTTTGATCTTTAGCACCACCTTTGGAGCAAATCTCCTGTTGGCTTGCTTGACAGGCTTGCTTCCTTCTTTCAAAGGCAGCCTATGCTCGACCAACTCTCTGCTCAGACCAGGCATTTCATGATACTCCCAAGCAAAACAATCTCTGTATTCCTTGACCAGCTCTATTATCTTATTTCTGAATTCCTTTGGCAAAAATGAATTGGTCTCTTTTTAGATCCATCTCTCAAGTCAATTTCTTCCAAAGGGTCTTCGACTTCAACGTTGATCTTGTCATCTGGCCCCCTTTCAAAACCTAAAGGGCCATAATCCAGTACACAATCTGCTAATACATCTTTGAAGGCGTATTCTTCACTGTCGGCCTTGTTGGCCGACAGGCCTTGCTGCTTGGAATTAAACATTGCTTGGTCGTGTCTCGACCTTGGCAATGATCCTTACACCAAATTGCTCTATGAGTGCATTGTCTAATGCCTCTCTGTCAACTATCCCATTCACCACTGTAATGGGCTTCACTTGTGGAGCGTATAACTTGAAATCTACATGCATTTTTTGCATGTAACATGGGCTATCATCAACATCAATTACTTCCACGTCCCTTTGTTCATTCCAAATGATCATCTTTTGATGAACAGTAGAAGGAATGGCTCCAGCTGCATGAATCCAATCTCTTCCAAGAAAAACATTATAACTCGACTTTGTTGGAATGACCACGAACAGGCTTGATCTTGACACTGACCCAACTTGGATATTAATGATAGCTATTCCGTCAGAGGCGGAGGTTCTACCACTAAAGTCAAAAACCACCATGTCTGTCGGAATGAGATCAGTCTCGTTCTTACCTAGCTTTTTGAACATAGCACGAGGCATTATACTGATAGACGCCTCACCATCGACTAACATTCTGTCAGTGGGCCTGCCTTCTAACACAACCTTTATGTGAAGTGGTCGAAGGTGTGACTTTTCTTCTCTGGATGGCTGCTCAAAGCGTGCATATGTGTCGAAGATGGTAATAAGCTTTTCCTCCCAGTGCACCCAATCATCCAATGGTCCATCCAAATCCTCTTCATCTTCGCCTAGGACAGGACACTCATAGGATCCTGCAAATTCCTCAGGCAAAATTGAGACAAAGCTCACATACATTCTGGTGCTCTCTGTTTCTGCTTCTTTATCCTCATCTTGGAGACCAGGTTCTAGCTTCAAAAACTCTTTGTCAATCAATGCATCTCTAGACCCTGCTTCCCCTATGGACATAACAATATCGTCTAGATCTGCATCTAGATCATCGTTGTCTTCAAGAGCATCATCTTCAAGTCCAATGGGATCATCTGGGTCATCAAGCACAACAATGACTTCATCAACTGACAAACCTGTGTTAACTTGACAACTGGCCATAAAGTCCATTTGATCAAGCTCAGTATCAGTATCATTGAGGATGATGTTGAGAGTCTTGTCTGATGCAGTTTCTACATCCATCTTGCTTGCTGGCACTTGGGTAGTTGAACTTGCTCTTTCTTTTGTCATTCTCTCAGCAGCTACTAAGCTGATAGGCCATGGCTTTCTTGGTCAAATGTTGCTGACTTCTCTAGCTGAAGACTTAGCCTGCTCAATTCTGCCATAGTACCTTGCATCTCCTTTGACAATTTGACTTTGGATTTTAGGCTTTGCTTTGTTGTTGTCTGGATTTCTGACAACAACACTTTTCAACTTGCGATCAACTGGCAAAGTACGGCCTTGATTCGACCATGCTTGAGCCTCTTCTATCTTCAACCTTTGCATCTGCCTTTGCCTTTGACGCCTTCGTTTCTGGCTCTTCAACAACAGTGCTTGCCCAACGGTCTTAGATAAACTTGACTGGCTCCCTTTGACCTTGTCAGCTACCTTGCCTCTTTTGTAGTCTTTATCCCAGAATGACTGTTTATTTCTTGTAACACTCTTCTTGGCCTTATCTCTCATGTCGGAGTTTCTGGCCATTGCAGATTTCTTGAGCCATTTATCGATGGCAACATTAGCAGGGGGCTTTCTAGTCTTGGTCATTTGACTGGTTCCAGTTGATTCCTTAATGGGCTTAGGTATCCATTCTTTTCTGTTCATTTTAGCACTACTGCTTGATGTAGAGATTGATGGGGAGAATGGTACTTGTCGAACAGAATCCATGTACTTACCAGGAATCTTGTTGTCAACTTTCTTTTGTTGCCTTTGCTTCACAGCCTTATTAGCAGCTGCATCATCAAAGTGCACTTCACAGCAAAGGCAAAGCTTGAATTGCCCCCATGGTCTTTTCTTCTTGCAAATTCAGCAAAGGTTTCGTTGGGCCTTGGGTAAATGTCGAATGGGTCTTCAACATTTACTTCACATTTCTGGCTTGTCCTGATGTTCACCATGCTAACATTGAAAGGAACTTGGCCTTCCGAACTTGCCACTCCTTGGCCAAAAGGATACGTGTCCATCTTCATGTCTGCTTTTGGTTTGTCAGCAAACTTCAGTCCGCCGTTCTTCAGAGCTTTCTGTATCAAATCCCTGAAATGAACACAATCATTAGTGAAATGGCTTGTCAAATTATGGTATTTACAATATTTTTGGCCATTTAACTCATCAGGCCTTTTGAGCTTATGATCACTTGACAACTTTAATTGTTTATCCTTTAAAAGGATATCGAATTTTTGTCAGCTTTAGTTATGTCGAATGAATATGTCTTTTTGTTGACATATTCCATTTTTTCCTTTGCTCTAGCAGGCATGAGTGTCGGAAAGGCATAAGGTGGGCCTTCCTTTAATTCTGCCAAGTTAATCTCAAGCTTTTCTGTGCTTGAGTCATCACTGTCAGAATTCTTGGTTTCGACTAGATTTATTCTTTCACGCTTCACGAACTTCTTCTGATGTTTCGGGTTCTTCTCAGCCTTCAACTGTTCAATCTGTCGAACCTTTTCACCTAGTTGCGCCAAATCAACTATGTGTTGATTGACAACTTCTTTCTGACGTAGTAATCTAGGTCGTTTGCAGTAATTTTGACAGTTTTTGCTTCTGGAATAGGCGTGAAACACCTACTCTTCATCTGTCTGAATCGTGCCAAGTAGTCATCAATTGGCTCGTTATATGCCCGTTTGATATCAAACAAGTCAGTTAGATTGACTTTCATGTCTCCTCTGAAGAACTGATCATGAAAGCTCCTCTCCAATTGTGCCCAAGAATGGACAGAATTGGGTCTAAGTGTCGAGAACCAAGAGAAAGCATTTTTTGGTGAGTGAACTTGGAAAGAACCTCATTTTAAGGCTTTCCATAGTGGTCAATTCTCCCATTTCAATGGTGTATCGCGCAATATGCTCGACGGTCGATTCGCCACTTTCACCAGAAAACTTAGAAAGTTTGGGAATCTTCACTCCCATGGGCAACTCAACTTGCTGCACCCAATCAGAGAATGCTGACACAAAATATGGTTGATTGGCATAGCCTATATTGAACTCAAACCTATTTAGAACTTGTTCAACTACATGGTTGACATTTTGTTCTACTTGGTGTCCCATTATGTTCTGTCTAAGTGCAGCCAAACCTGGGTAAGCTGGCCCTTCCTACTCATCATTTTTGTTCAATATTTGAACATGGCCATAATGCAGATTCTGTTGGCCTTGTCCTTGAACTCCATTTCCTGGGCCCTGTTCTTCATCAGGTACTGCCCTTTGAATTACTGCTTGACCACCAAGATTGGGTGGTGCAGGTACTGCATTTTGCTCTTGTCGAACATCATTTTCAGGCGTTGCCACGCCTAAGGCTTGGTTTAGCCTAGCTATTCGTTCGGCCAGTGCATTACATGCGTTGTTAGCATTCATCATAAGTGGGGTTATCACTGTACCCATTTGCTGAGTGAGCATATTGACCATATCATGATTGCTATCATCAATTTGTTGACAAACACCAGCAAGTGTATTAAATGACAAGCCATCACCACCATACAATGGCGCGTTCCTTGACATATTAGGGAACATAGGATTCCCTAAGTTCAACCTATCTTGACAAGTAGCAACAGTAGAACTTGTTCCTGCTACTCCTGTACTTTGGCTCCCAAACTGCCCCCAGGCCCTGGAAACCCAAAATTCGTCGAATCCTGGTTTACCTGTCCCAACGTGAAACTAAATGGCATGCCAAACTGATATTGGCTAATCGGAATAAAATTCCTTCTATTTGAATTTGTTGCACTACTTGGGGACGACACACTAAAAGCGTAAGGCGCGCTTGCGTTGACATGTGGTATACCACTAGTCACATACGCCAATTCTATTGACCGCGGAGGCGGTATTGCACTTGCCTCCATAGTTATTGGGATAGGTGGCGGTACATTGCTTCCTATCTCGACCATGGTAACTGCCATGGCACTTGAGGCATTCCCTACCTCAATGCTTGCCAATGGTGCACTCACACTGGCATTTGACACACCTTGATCTGCCATTGATGCATTGGTGTTGACCACACTTGCATTAGTGGCGTTATTTGTGTTTCTAACCATGCTTTGTCTTCTTGGTTGTGTAGGAGTGTAAGTGGTACAAGATTTTTCACTCCTTAACTGCATAAAACCATATTTAACGAGTTACTCAGAATTTGTCCCACCGGGAGTGCCAATTTGTTTATTGGGTTTTTTGGTACAGCCACGAAAATCGTCCAACAAGCCCAAAACGAAACAAATGATTATTTTCAAATGATGTGAGTCCTACAAGTTAACACGGTAATCTCGTTAAACGATGGCTTTTATACTTGGACATTGTAATCTGTCAAGAAATCAGGCTTAGCCGCTCGAGGCCAATGATTTTGCCAGAATCACCGTGAGGCTCAACTTGGTGGTTATGCCAAGGGCCCTCATCGAGTGGACGGTTATGAAAATATAAATTGAGAGGGAAAGCGATTTTAACGGGAGTTGGAGAAATGGGGATGAGATAAAACACGAGGTTGAAAACGATGATCACAAAATGGTTTTGTTTTTAGATTTTTTGTGTTTTGAAAGACTGAAAGTAAACGAAAATGCAAGTAAAATCGTGCGGCAAGTAAATTGCATGAAAAATAAAGAAAGTTTAAAAGAAAAAAATGCAGGAATTTAAAGGTGCAGAAATGTAAAGTGCAACGAAGTAAAGTGCAAGAAAGTAAGGTGCAGGAAGATAAAAATGTAAGAATGTAAATGACTGCAAAGTTAAATTGCATTGAAAGAAAACGGGTGGAAGGAGTACTTGATCTCAAACTGCGAGTTTGCTGTGTGTTGAGATGTTGAGAAATCGATCAAGTATCCAACCTCGTTTACATCGTTCGACGTCCTATTTATAGAGGAATGAAAAATAACTGACTATCTATCTGCTAGACACGTGTACAGTAGGGATGTCTAGCAGTTACACTGTATTTACTATATTCGACGGAATATTAGCTTAAGTAACTAACTACACTACCATGCACTGGGGCCAGTCTCGACAAGTCTTTGCTGGCTTCGACGGTGCTTCTTTCACTAAGGCAGGTCAGATTGACCTTATTTGGCGTTTCATGAAAATTTCGCTAAGTTTTCAGAGCTTGATGGATATTTCGGTCGTTCCTCTTGCTTAGGCAAGGCATGTCTATCTTCGACACTCCTCGTGCATTGTCGAAACATCCCCAAACTTTATAGACTTAGCTTGTATTTGTTTTCTTTTTCTGGAATTGCGCTCGTGGCGCGTCGAGTCACTATCACGTTCGTCGAGAATCCAAATTGTAAATTTGGCACCCAACACATCAATACACGACATCACATGTTCATACAGTACGGACATGTACGGAACCGTACAGACATCCGTATGATTAGTTTTTTTTTTCTTTTTCAGATTTTACAGACACAGATTTGACATTAACCAGATAATAAATAGCATTGACCAGATATGTGAACGTGATTAACCAAATAAGAAAATGGGTCCAAAAGTTTCAGGATTTGGCATTAACCAGATAATGAATAGCATTAACCAGATATGTGAACTTGATTAACCAGATAAGAAAATGGGATATCCAAAGACGTGTAGTTTCAGGATTTGGCATTAACCAGATAATGAATTGTATTAACCAGATATCTGAACTTGATTAACCAAATAATAAAAAAATTATTTTTTCGAAAATTTTTTTAAATTTTTTTTAAAAAAAAATTATCCATACATATACGGACATATGATATCACATATATTGTCCAATTTTTTGTATCCATAACGGGACCGATAAATCAAAGAGACTCCGGATCTCCTTGGCGCAAAGCTAGAAACGGACTTTATCATGGATTTGACTGGTATGTCGACACACGCTCTAATTGGACACTTAAATAGAATTAATAATAGGATTAATAGTGAAAGGCGTTCTAAAAGAAAAATAATGTCCTGAAAGGCTGCCACTTGGCCTTTGGAAAACGTTAAAAAGATTATATGTGGGGTAGGCATATGAATTTAGAAAAAGAGATCGGTGTACTGCTAGAATTTGGAATTTCATCTAACTCACCGTCTAAAAATACTTTATTTGGTGAGAGTTATCCTTACTTGTAATTACTAATTCGGTTATCTCATAATCTCATATAGAATTCCAACACCCCTTATATATCCACAATTAGACATTTAGAGTTTGACTTATGTGGCCCAATAACGAGTGGCATAATAAATTTAATTACGATAGGCTTTAATACTATTTTAAAATTTAGAATTGAGTCTAGCTCAACTTCAAAAGCTAGTATTTGAGGTTAGACTAAGTTCAATTCCAAATTCTATGATGGCATTAGAGCCTAAGTGGCCAATGGCCACAATGTTGATGTGAATTTTTTTCTTACCCATTGACCTATAACTTAAAGAGTCTTGTTAATGAGTGCCCTTACGGCACTTGTTAAAGAATCAAAAAATAGAAACTTTATATTAGAAACAATAATTTTTAAACTTTCAAGAAATTAAATGTACTATTTCTAATATAATATTTTTATATTTGATTCCTTAAAAAGTGCTCTTAGAGCACTTGTTAGTATTTGTCTAACTTAAAACCACAAAAAGATCTTGAAGTAGAAAGCTACATTAAAACCCTAGCTACAAGTGAGAGAGTGTCCTAGTATGATCGCATGAGACAACTCTCACCTTAGGAGTTACTCCCTCCGGCCTTATTTATAAGCAAAAAAAGTCTTTCCATATTTATTAAAAGATGAATGTATCTGGTCCAAAATTTGGACCAGATACATATATTTTTTAATGAATGTGAAAATGTCTTTTTTGCTTATAAATAAGGTCAGAGTAGTAGTTTTTAATATTGAATTAATATTAAATTTTAATATCTCCTACTAGCTAAATGAGTTATTCTCCCACATGGTCCGAATTACCATTAGTAGAGACACCTATATTTGGTAATCGACGACTTTTGGAATAAGGCTGACACCTATATTTATACGAACATTTTTTTTGTCTCCATAAACAACAGTAGGGCTATGACTTGGGGGTTAGACACACAATTTTATGTGGGCCCACGAAATTTTGTTCTTTGCTAAAAATATCCTTGCTTTGCTTGAGACCAAATTGATGCATGGGAAACAGAACACAAAATATCTTGCCTCCAACTAAACAGCATTATTTATGGCTATGACAGTGACTTGGGGGTACACACACAAGATTACATAGGCCCACCAATTTTTGTCGTTCTTTGCTAAAAATATCCATGCTTGTAGCCAATACGATGCAGGGGAAAAAAAAACATAAAACAAATTTGATATTAGTGCTCCGTAATTTTTTATATATTTTTATGTTTAATTTTTTGGATCAATGAAAAAGATAAGGATGCGAATAGACGCCTAATTTTTAACTGATATGTCATATGTGGTTAAATCACACAATTTAAAAAAATAATAAATAAAATAAGAGTGATAATTTTAATAAATTAATCTTATTAATCATTGTTGTATTAACTATTATCATAAATACAAAGTGAAGTACTCATTTCAGAATGAATTATAAGCAAGTAGAGCTAAATTTCGTTTATTGAATAACCAATGTATTTGATCTATAATATAGACAAAATACATTGGTTATTTAATGAACCAAATTTAGCTCCACTTGCTTATAATTCATTCCGGAAGTAGTATTTGAGAGTATAATTGGCAGAAAGTATTTAATATTACATTGAAAATAGAAAATGACATATATTTTGAAACAATTTTTTTATTTATAAATATGACATATATATTGAGACGGAGAGAGTAACAAGTTTAGTGAATCGATAGCGAGAGCTTATTAGAGTTAAGAAAAGCTTCATGACTCATAAAGCGCTTATAAAAGTATTTATATATTACCCAACTAAGAAAGTCTTCATGTCGATGTTGCGAAATTCGAACTCATTTTATAACTGGATGAACATTAGTTGGTTGGAGAGACACCTAATCCACATTGTTTTTTTTTGGTCAGAACACCTAATCCACATAAACATCATTATAATACGAATAGACTACATTTAATTGTGATGCAAGAAAAAGCCGGGAGAAACTAACAAGGGGAATCGAGTGAGAGATTTAAAAAAATTTAAAATACTAATAAAATGAAAAATTCGAAACGGAATGGTGTATACTGTATAGTGCATCATCAACTTTGACGTGGCCTTGTTTTCTTTTTTCAATAGTAGGACCCATCTCCCAAATAACAAAGAATCCAAATAGCTCACACCTGGCAACCCCTATTTGGCTCTCCTAAATAACAAAGAATCCAAATAGCTCACACCTGGCAACCCCTATTTGGCTATTTAAACCTCTGCTCACGTTGTCCCATACCCTCCACTCCACTCCACTACATTAATCTCTCTCCCTCTTCCCCTTGTCTCATTTTTCGAAGGACATTGGAGAACTTTAATTTCTGGTGATAAAGATGAACGAGGTGAAGATATCTACTGGCTCTGATGGGAAGGACCACACGTATCGCGGGGTACGCATGCGTCAGAGTGGCAAATGGGTATCAGAAATTAGAGAGCCAGGGAAGAAGTCTAGAATTTGGCTCGGCACTTTTTCAACGCCAGAGAGAGCCGCTCGAGCCCATGACGTTGCGGCTTTAGCCATCAAAGGCAGCTCGGCTTACCTCAATTTCCCCGAATTAGCCCCACACCTTCCACACCCAGCCACCACTTCTCCTAAGGACATCCAAGCCGCCGCCGCCAAGGCAGCTGCAATGAATTTATACCCCCGCGAAGCCCAAGCCCAAGCCCAAGCCCAACTGGGCCGATTCATATCCTCCTCATCCGATCACCACGCACAACAATTGTCAAATTCATCGTTGATTACTGGCCAGGATGACACCTTCTTCGACCTCCCAGATCTCTTGGTCGACTCGAATCACAGTGCAGGCGAGTTTCATTACTCCATGCCGTGGCCAGTGGCCGGAGCTGAATATTTAGACTCGGGTTCTCGGCTGGAAGAGCCTTTCGCGTGGGATTCTTACTGATTTGTTAAAGGTTAAATTATTTTTTTGTTTGCTAAAATTTTATCATATTTTTACATAAATATTTATAAAGTAAAAAATTTAATCGGAAACTTTATATTTTAAAAATAATGTTTATATAGTTATTTTTTTATTGATAATAGTTAAAATTTTATTAGTTTCTCTTAAATTATACTCCCTATGTAACAAAATATAAGCAAAACAGGTACATGTATTTGTTTAGATAATATTTTGTTATAGGGGAAGTCCCAATTTCAGGGGCCCAAAGGTGGTCCTGTGTTAAAATTAAATATATCCAATTTTATTTTATTTTTTTAAAATTTTCTTTGGATAAACTATTAAAAATCTAGTATTGAGGTGTTTAAAATTTAACAAATTACTAATAAAATTTTGGTAAAATAGAGGGGTCCATCATTGGACCGGGTCATATCGAGGGCCTATATATATATATATATATATGTTGACACACACACATTTATCTATTAAAAAATTATAAAAATCTATATCAGCGTTACATTAACTTAATAAGTTTTTATATTTTATTTAAATTTTTAAATAAATTTCTATAGTTTACAAAATTTACTCGTTATTAGTAAATAAGAATTCATGTAAAAAATTTAAAACATAAACTATTAAAAACCTTTAAAATAATTTATTTTTCATTAAATTATATCACTCAGAAAAAGATCATTGTAAATTTGAAAGACCTGACATTATTTTACAAAATTCAAATCTTTCTCTTTTTTTTTACTCGTATATTCTCACTTTTTCGGTTGTTCCTGAATGGTCATATCCTTTTATAGTGCATAATTTTTTGGATTTGGTCTTCATACTAAATAGTTAGTTGCATAGAATTGTTTTTATTTGACGCACTTGCATAGAATTGTTTGAAATATGAAGTTATTAGTTGCTTAGAACTTTGCACAGGTGGCAAGTTTTCATGTAATAATTGAATCATTTTTATGTAAAAATATTATTTTGTTTAATCATTAAATAAAGACTTCTATTACTTGGTAAGGAATCACAATATCCAATATAATATTAATTTTTAAAGCTGTAATTTTCAAAAAAAAAATCATTTTTAATTCTTTAGTCAATGTGTTTAATTTTTTTATAAAATGGAGGCCCGAAGGCCAACTATATATATTTAGAAATGTGTTTAGACTTTAGAATATTCATTAGCATTTGCCTCAAATAAAAATGGTTAACTACATATTGTTATTAAATTTCTTATTTTCCTTTTCCTGTCTATTCTTTTATGACGAGTCTTGAGTAAGAACGCTTGGCCCTACGATACTTTTTATGACGTATAGGAGGAGGCATGTTTTAAAACGTAGTTACGTTTTTTAAAATTTTGGAGGGCAATGGTTCCCGGTCCTAAGAGGATGTTATTATTTAATTAACTCTTGACTTTTTTGAGTGGATGTTATCATTTAACTCTGGCTTTTTTGAGTGGATGTTATTCGTTTTATCCTATGCTTTTTTGAGTGGATGTTATCATTTAGCTCTGGCTTTTAGCTTTGTTTTGCATCATTTTAGTGTTATTTTCGCATGTTAATTTAGGTAATTTAGTTTAATGACTATTCTTAGATTTGATATAGAATTCTGAATATTATAATCTGAGTTGCTGATGTTTTTAGTGTAGATGTTGAGAATGTCAAGAAAGGAGCTGAAGACCACGACGAATGTGAGTAAATGAAGGCAAAAAAACAATCAGCTAGGGGCAAAAACACATGCTTCTTTACTGATTTCAAGGTACCCAAATTCCAAGGTTCAGGCACCCTCAATATTTGCTTACGGGTTTTAGTGTGAAGAACGACAAAGTTTTAGGGTTTAGGCGCCCTCGATCAGCATTTGCTTACGAGTTTTAAGGTGCAGGGCGCCCACGTCATAGGGTCTAGGAACCCTGCATTAACTTGGCTCATATAAAAATTAGCATGTTTTGAAACATGGAAGTCTTTTCCTGGCTTTTGGGGAGCCGACTCTTGGGCTAGGTTGGACGACAAAGACAAGAAGAGTAAAAGCTTGGATTACCTTTAATTGTGCACAGATTTCTTTCTCATTCTCTTGATTTCTTGGTGTTATTTTATTTTGTTCTTTTCATATCTATCTAAACTAACCTATGTTGGGGTTCAACGGATTTTGATGTACCTTGTCATGACTTGATTTGGATTTATGTTAACGTAAATGAGTTCTTTTGTTATGTGTTTATAATAAACAAACCACACCAAATATTTTCCCTTCCAACTGCCCATCCCCTGACTCACCGAATGGTGTCTGTTCTAACCTTCACCCTTCATCGCAAATGAACCTCCGTAACCCACCATGAACTTTCGCTCTTCAGTCATCGAAAATCAGAAGCTTCAAACATCCACCGTCTCACTCGCTTCCTACGGCAACAACCTTTGTCGTCAAACCGAAACTATGGGCTACTCCTTGCAACCTTCTAATCTTCTTCTTCCCGCTCACCCTTCTATTCGCGTAGCCCATTAATTAAGTCTGAATTGTCCACCGCTACAAATGCCACCTACAATGGTTTCACTCTGCGTCTCTCCATCACTTCCCAATGTGAGACAACCACAAACTTAGATCACCAAAGCCACCACCTATGCACGTGTTTGAACCGTCCAACACTGTAAGCCTACAACAAAACTGCAAGCACAATCAGAGACCCCAACTCCACAAATTTCGGCATCACCTTCAAATAGAGTCGTCACCGCGTCGAAAAAATGATGACTTCATGGCTTCCAACCTGCAACACCCTAATAGAGAACCCAATCAAATCCCCCTTGGTCCAAAAACTTTGGGAACCTACAACAACTTATGTCGTTGCACGACCTTGGTCCGGTCCAACTTGTGTGCCCTAATTTGACGTATTGAAAACCCCAACTTGCCATGCCAAGCATTTGGGACAAAGAGGGCGCTCTTTTTGTTGGAGAGCCGGCTTTGTGAAAGCCTCTCGAACAATAGAAAGAGAGGGGGAGAGATGGTAGCCCGTGAGGAAGAGGGGAAGGGTGGGGTTGGGGGGATGGAGGTGGAGAGAGATGCAAAGGCACCTGAGTTCAGAGATGGTACTGACGTGCAGTGGAGAGAGGCATGAACACGAGAGGTGAGTGTGACAGTGAATGTGATCTGGTGCGCTATTGCATAATAAGATCGGGTAAGCCTAGTTAATCTAACATTTCATAATAAAATAAAATTTATACAAAACAGTTGTTTATTTTGCTTTTTATTTTATTTCAAAAAAATAAACATATTTTTTCCTTACTTCTATGGGACACAACTCAAATATTTTAAAAAATATAAATTATATAAAGAACTTCAAAATAACACCATGTTGGTTGTCAAAAAAAAAAAACATGACCCCATATTGGAAAAAAGTTAGTGTAAACAAGACCCACATGTTAAAATAAAGAGTCACAACCCATAAGCCTATGATTTTATGCCTAAAAATATGCATGCCACAAGAAACAAGATCGATGAAATGAAACATGAGCCATCAAGTATCCATAAATAAATAATGGTGTTCCAGTTACGCACACACCGAATTGCGACTTCCTCTCATGAATGTTATTGAACATGGAAAAAAACTTTCTAAGACAGTTCCACTCGTATTCCATGCAACTTTATTGACGTTTTTTAATTAAAATAGTACCACCGGCTCAATTACAAAATCCTCTAGAGTCTAGCATTACGTAGCTGTTGTTTAAGCATTGGTTGAATATACTCTTTAAACCCATCAGGTACAACTGAATCGTTTAAAGGATCCTTCCACGCTTCCTCATACAACTTCGGATACACATCTCCATCATAGCGCCCAAGAATCGAACCAAGGTAGTGATCAGTGTAATTAAATGCATCAACAAGCGCAATTGCATTAGGACGGACCTATTACACATGAAATCATCAGAGCCTTCATATAATACAGTTATATAAACCAGAAAATGCTATTAACCGGAAATAGTTTATTAGGACAAACCTGGGAATACAAGGACCTCAACTGCTCATTGGCAAGTGATCCTTGTTTTGGATTAATGCATCCAGTGGATAGAAAATCACCCAGATGCTTATGAAGAAGAAACAAAGCATAAATGCCGCAAAGAACTTCTAATTGCTGTTTCACTCCCTTTCCAGGTATATCTTGCTGCAACTTCTCTATAAATCTAAAAAGCATAAAGTTTTGATCAACTTAAATGTAGATTATTCAAGCAGATTGTAGTTTAAAGTACAGACTTCTAATCTCTCAAATTTACTACTACAATGTATATATTGTCTTGGACTACTTTCTCTATGGCTGTCTTCACCTTGAAGACAAACTACCAAACCGTAAATCAAACTTAGACATTACATGAAAAATAATTGAGGAAGGGGGACTACTAATGTGTTTGTTTCTAGAATATATCAGACTCGCTCTTTCCAGAGACAATTCAGTGTTACTGTAAATCTAGAGATGAAATCATGAAGTTCGTAAGGATAACAATCACCAACTCATTAATTACAAACAACTGACGTGTAAATTCAGTCGAAGCTTACTTGGAAACAACGATTAACTGGCAATGAGCAACTGCTGCCTCAACTAAATCAGCTGAGAGTTCTTGAAAACCTACCGTCAGAAAAATCATTAGCAAATAACAATGATATCAAATCATGTTGCACAAATTACAATAATAAATCAACACATGCACTTGCAAGAACTTTTGTATATTATGAGGTCATATATGAAAGACTTGCATTTGGGCAATAAAAAGTTTAAAATGTGTCATTTTATTAGTAGTATAAATTCTACATTGTATGGATGACAGAATGTAC
This sequence comes from Calophaca sinica, assembly GCA_037113605.1. Lineage (NCBI taxonomy): Eukaryota > Viridiplantae > Streptophyta > Magnoliopsida > Fabales > Fabaceae > Calophaca > Calophaca sinica. Next base: position 8,729,679 of record CM073736.1, read on the forward strand.
AAAAGATTGCAATTTTTAACAGAACTGTGTATTCAATCTATTCTTCCAATGTGAGAAACCAGCATAATGTGCATAGCCGGGTGATTCTTCTAAACACCTATGCTCTCAAAAAACGCCAGTAGAGACAAATTAACCACACAGACAAGTGAATATTTCTTGTGACTTAAACAATATCGAATCATTTACCCTCTTCAGGATTAGTGAACTTGCTAAGATTCTGAGCACAAGCAACCGACATCCTGGCAGCCCTAGCTTCAAATGCTCCAAGCACTACATTAGGCTTCAACCAATCCTCAGCTGAAAGGAACAAAATAGGTATGAAATTACAAATCAAAGGACACAGTCAGACTTGGTAACATTAAATGTAACAACCATATTTGACTAAGATATCACATGATTACTGTGGTTAAAGTTTGCATCTTCTCCAATTTCTCTATACCTTTTTTAACATCAGAGTGATATTGCATCAATTGTTCCACTCGAGCCAAATAAGCTGTGGTACCAACAGGCTTATTTCCAGAGCCTAACTGAGAAATAGTCTTCATAAGATATCTTGCCACCTACATGAGATTTTCTAGTTGTCAAAAAAACCCAAGGTAATTCCTAAAAAACATCCTAAATCAGACTGCACCGAGAGGCAACATGAGGCACAGAAATATAGTAAGGACACCAGTAGACATATATAAAACATGAAGATTTAAGAAACAGCCACATGGAAGTAGATAAGAAAATGCTGATTATTTTACTTATTTCAATGCTTTTAGAACTTTCTTACTGTTCTGAAATACTACAGATTGACTATCAAAAAAATTAAAAGCAAAAAACAGTATAACTTCGTATTCTTTTGGTATCCAAAACCAATAAACAAAAAAAGCTATTCTCCAAAACTGAAGGTGTTTGCAAGAATGTATGAGAACAAGGCAAATAAAAAAAAAATCCTAGCTCTCCAAAATGGACTAGCTGTCACACTAAGTACAAATCCTATTGAGAGATGAGGCAGGACTTGTTAAAGAGTATATTAAATAATGAAAAAACAGAATGATATATAAGATAACTAAAATTTAACAAACCTGTAAAAGCAGCACCGTATTGTCTCCTTCATATGTGCAGGCAGGAACATAAACTGCAAATAACTCAGGTAGACCACTGCTACAAAGGTAACCATGACCACCACACAGCTTACGGCATTCCTCAATTCCATCCTGCAAATGCAAGTTTATTTAATTTTCTTTGAGCTTCAAAAAATTTCAGTTACAAAGTCAAAAAAACACATAAAAGAGGTAGGATACAATTACAAGATAATAGCACATTGACAACAACAAAAGCAATTTGATCATTTAAAGGAAGAGAAGATTAATCATCCAGTCGGTTATATACAAATAGATGGCATGAATAATAAATTAATGGTAACAAATTATAATGATCTGCAGCTCAAAGCAGCTCAAAAATTAATTAAATTCAACAACTAAAACCAACCAGTATAGACATTAACGTGAGCAATTACATACAGCAGTTGCTGAAGTAGTCAAGGATTTCAACCCCGCTGTACATGCATGAGCCTCGGGCAATGTTGAAAAATCCTTAGCTTGCAATCTTTGTGTCACATCCGTATAAAGCCATTTCAGCCACTCACCAACAAATCTGAAAGCATAAGCAGAAGCTAGCAAAGGGAAGAGTCTAGCCTGCTGTGTTTTATAATCAATCACCTAGATGGAAACAGAGAGCAAAAAGTAAGGCACACATCAAACTTAAAAAGACAACTCTAACCATTCAATTTTATTTTAGCTGATCAGTATCAAGCATGGTTATCAAATCGGGATACATATCGTGAATCGTTGACCCTATTTTCTGAATCGTGTATCGTATCGTTTTATGAATCTTAAGATACATGAATATTAAAAATATATCATTTTAAAGTAAACATAAATATAAAGTATATATATATAAAGAAATTAAAATATTATATGGTTAAATTGTATTTTTTATATATAAATAAATTATATTTTCTATTATACGTCTGTTTTTTCCCACAAAATCATACTAATTATTAGTATTATTATTATTAGTATTATTATTATTAAAGACTTGTAACTGAAAAAAAAGATTAATTAATAATAAAAGACTAAAAGAAAGCAAAAAAAGCTGACATAACGTGTTGCAAGTTGCAAACAGCTACAATAATTAAGACTTGGAACCAAAAAAAAAAGATTAATTAATATTAATAATAAAGACTAAAAGAAAGCAAAAAAGCTAGCATCACGTGCTGCAAGTTGCAAACAGCTAAAATAATGAAGACTTGGAACTCAAAAAAAAAAAAGATTAATTAATAATAAAGACTACAAGAAAGCAAAAAAGCTGGCATCACGTGTTGCAACAAAACAATATCTTCTCTTCTCTTCCATCGCTCTTTCTCTTTTCCACCAGCAGAACAAAGGTTTTTTTTTTCCTGGTCACTCTGAGATGCGCGAAGCACACCTCCGTTCCTCACCAAGCCTCCGTTCCTCACCAGATAGCAGAAAATCGGCGCGCGTTTGCTGCGTTTCAGGCGTGTTCCGCCGCGTTTCAACAGTGTACCGAATCGGACGATTCTACTCTGTTTCGCGATTCATGCGATTCGCGACCGATACGATCGATTCAGTCACCGATTCATGCCCAAAACGATTGTTGCAACGATTTGCATCGCTGGCTCTGTTTTCCGTCTCGTATCGCGATTCAAATCGCGCGATACATGCGATTCTAACTACACTGGTATCAAGTAATTAATGCAAAGATGAGGAAGAATCCCGTCACCAAAATTTGCAAAAACAAATATTTTGGTAAAAAGCAAAACTACCTGAATCTAGACAACCAATTACAAACTTAACATTAAAGTGAATTGGCTTATTTTTTTAATTGTATTTTGTGATCTTCGAGGTCAGCCTCCTTTTTATTGCATTCCATAAATTTAGTTATTGGAAAAAAAAAATTACCTCCATTATCATATCTCTATAAAATAAGAATGATCCAACAAGCAACAAACTTGCATAGAAGGTTTTAAAGCTTACCTGTGTTTCAGGACCTCCATTATGAGATCCAAACTGTCTTCGAACAGCACTATATCTTGTAGCAATGCATATTGCTCGCGACAAAGCAATTGATGCATCAGATACAATTGTTTGTCTCACATATACCATAGTACCATAAACTAACTGTCTTGGGACACTGGAGTGTACATATTTTCCTTCTCTGGTAACCTGCGAAACCCTGATATGTTGAAAAAAACAGAGCAGTCATCCCATTAATTTATTGACAAAAACTGAAAAGCACACTGATATTCACAATGTTAGAAAAGGTCATCTTAATATATGCTCACTATGTCACGGATCTTTCCCTCAACATCACAAAGGAGTGATGGGTTCTACACAGGATGAACACAACCCTTTATTCCTGTTTGTTATTCTTAACCATCATTTCTATCCAGTTACCTAAGTACATGTGTAAATAATCTAGAAGGAAACCTAGCAAATAATGATGTAGTGGTTTCTATATTTGACTATTAAGGTATTTAGTCCTAAGCTTTTAACAGTTTCCCCGCTTAAAAGTAAAAAGCAGGTGCCAGAGCAATGCTTTCAATTCATAGACAAAATACCTTCAATAATCCACCTACCATGATTCAATGAAGATAATGACTAAAAGCTTTTTTTTTTATGTATCGGTTGATATTACTATTGATTGATTCAGTTTCCCATCCTGTGGATTCAACCAATATAAATGTGTTGTCTTGTGGTTTGGACTATTGTCACTTTACCCCCACGGATCATTTATGTATTATGCATTATACACCATAAAACCCTCAACTAAGATTATTGGATTTTAAGATGGTGAGGTTAGAGAAGGGACATATATGTCAAATTGAATTACCTCATTAACATTTGATTCCTTGGAATTCGTACGTGGTCAAATCTTAGAACCCCATTATCCATGGTGTTATATGCTCCATTTCCAAATTTCATTCCAATATCACCAATAGTTATGCCTGGAAGAGGTAAGTGATCATCCAAGCTCCGCAGCTGGACAATGAAACCTTCAAATTGGACACATAGATAATTAATTTATGTCTGAATCTAACACCAGAAGTTTGGAGGATTAAATTTGGTAATTACCATGCACTCCCTGATCTTGACCTTCAGTAATAAGACGGGCATAAACAACAGCATGTGTGGATATTTTACCCAACCCACCAGGCCACCACTGTTTAAATCAACATTAAAAGAGTGATGATATATAATGTAAAACTGTTTTTCCTGATTGTATTTGTTAATGCACTTGGTAACATTTAAGATTCCGAATCTGAAACAGTAAAACGCATTGTAAAAAACAAGAACAGGTTCTTAGGAGCCATCATCCATTTCACTCACTTTGCTGGAAGTCAATGTGGGGCTATGAATAACAAACTCGTCTGTCTTGGGATCAAATGTTGCGGTTGTTTCTAGCCCTTGTACATTGGATCCATGACCAAGTTCAGTTTGGGCATAGCAACCAATTATTTGCATTTTATAAGCTAGAGGCAACCATTTTTGCTGCTGCTCATCAGTGCCTTGTCCTTTGATAGCAGGCACAAACATTCCCTGCAAAAGAATATGAATAACTAAAATTTAGTACAAGCAGATAAAGTTAATCCCTCCCCCCCACATTTTATGCCAAGTGAAAAATTTATGTAAATATTTTATTCCTTTGATCAAACACATGCAAACACATATTGCATTCTTTTGTTTTCCAAAGTTACGCAAAAAAATAATATCCCTTTGAAATCCTCAAATTAGTATTGCACGCAACAGATATAGTCCCATTCATCCACATACTTCTTTTGCAATCTATATATTTCTTCTATATAGAAACCAGGACAAGAAATTGGCATATACCCAATGAAGATCCGTAAAAGCAGGTTCATCCACAAAGGATCTAAGCTTAGAAGCTTCCTGTTCTGTAAGAATATTAACAAGATAAATATTAGGAATGATAAATATTAAATATGATATGATAGGCAACTAATTGTGTCCCATAGAAGAAAAATAACAAGATAAGAAACCAAATGCAAACAACACTAATGACAGAAGACTCACCATTAAGGCGGAGCTCGATGATCCTTTTCCATGCATAAGCTGTTTTTCTCAAGGTGTTCTTAAATAACTCCTTTCTACCAAGCATGGTTCTGTTATCCTTTCTGAATGTCTATAAACGAGACAGCCAAACAAGGTTTCATCAGATTTTTAAAGAAGCCATAATCATCATTATCATTTATCACCAAACTAAAAGAAAGGCGCCGAAGCTTGCCACATTACATGTTAAAGTTGAACGGGGACTTGCGAAACATTAACTAACAGCCGAGGCACAGAATTCTCCTAATGCTTAACTAGATAGAATAAAAATTCAATTTTCTGTAGATAAATTATGAGTAACATCACTTTCAGACAGTTCCTTCCACAATTCTAAAAAAGGGCTTTTTCAAAGGAAAAAATAATAATTGAAATTTCGTGCAAAAGATTTTTAAAACAAAAAAAAAAGTAAAAGCACGATTAATTTTTTTGATGACAAAAGCATGATTAATAAAACATAAGTAGATTGTACCAATTTTTTTTAAACATAAGTAGATATATGCAAAGCGAAAACACCGCGCGAAAGTCAAAACAGCATGTAAAAGTAGCATTACGTGACATATGCGAAAGAATCGGAAGGAAATAAAGCCGATTTTATAGTTAAAAAACATTTCGATTTTGAACTATATTTCCAGACACGCTATATATAAGGTGAAGAAGCATTTTGAAAACGTAGAAAGAGGAAATTCACCGGATCACTGGCAACGAGGCGAGAAATCCGATCGGAAAGCTCGAATTCGTGACGAGAACCGGCCCAAACGATCTTCATCTCGTCCACATCGAACTGCGCCTTGTTCCTCTCGAAAGCCAAGTGATCAACGCCTTCCATTTTTTCGCGAACAGAACTGTCTGAAACCCTAACAAACGCTTTTTAGGCTTTGGTTTCAACTTCCAACAATGAAGATACTGTGTTCTACCTATTCTATATAAACCCAATCACAGTGACGATGGCAATTAGCGCATATTCCCCATCGGCTTTATGTTTTCAACGTGGGGTCAAAACGAAAAAAAAAATGATGATCACGTGGACGTTTTTTCCAATGCTTTCCATGGCAAGCGCATCGAGTGGGAGTGTTGGATTGGACCAGCGTAGAATTGGAAGTGGATATCATATTTTTTTTTCCTTTTGACTTTCTTTTTTCCACACGTGATTTATTTGTTATCACTTTTTCTTTCGGGTCCATTTTTCAATTAGGCAAAATTAACGTAGACAGAGCGTAAAAGAGCCGAGCTAATCGTGAATTAGTCGAGTTTGGCATTTCATCAAGCTCGTTTGTTTAATTAAATAAATAAATTAAAACTTGAGATTGAGCTTGATTATTTAAATTAGTCAAATTTTACAGGCTCGATATTAACGGATCGTGAATAGTTCGTTTGAGAGTATAACTGACTTTTTCAATTTATATTTTTTTTTCGTGTTTTTTACTATGTAATTCATTGAATTTTGAAAATATGTTATAACTTGTGCTGCTGCATTTAGTTCAAACTATTTTCTTAGATATCGTGTCAAGAGGCACATTTTGATTTTCGCTTGTATACATAGTATATCGTTTAAGAATCCTTATCGTCACCATAGTTCAAATAAATTTTGTTAATTATGTATATGCTGATTGGGAATGAATATGTCACTTCTTTCATTAAATCTCTCGCAGCCATTCGTAAATCTCCAATAGTGTTTGTATATTTGTTTGTCAATGTTTCGCTCTCCCTACCCAATTCGTAAGTCCCCTCCACTCGTCCAACACTACACTGGTAAGGAAATATAATTTTTAGAAGAATTTTAAACATGTTGAATTAAAATGCAGTGTTTGAGTGTTTACTAAATAGAATTTCAATATTCTTTAGTAAGGATAACACTATTTAGGAAATCAAAATTAAATAATTTTTATATTTTATCTCTTTTGATTGAGAGGTGATTAATATTTTTGAATTTTAGATACCATATGTTAAATACATTTTTATTTATAGCTAGTCACTTAATATTAAAATCTTTAACTAAATAAACTTTAAAAAATAATTTAAGAATTTTTTCTTAAATACAAAAATAATTAAGTTATAAATGAGCTTAACAAGCCAAACTCTACTTTTTTCTAGCAAGCCAATCTCAAACTTTTAGTTTGGTTCGATTAAATAAATGAGTCAAGTCCAAGCTTTACATTTTTTTCACAAGCCAAGCTCAAGCTTTAATTGCTCGACTCGACTCGTTTACACCACTGACTGTAGAGATCATTTATCTTAATTTAAAGTTTCACTTGGTCATTTATCTATTTTTTTATGTCAAGTTAGTCCTTTAAAGTTAATTTTAGTTTCAGTTTAGTCTCACATATTTTAAAATGTTGATAATATTGGCCAAATTGGTCTCTTTTTGGCTTTTTGCAACAAGTTTTTGGGTTCTAATTTGTGACATAATTGATAAGCAGATTGTGCTTGTGACACACATACATTTCTCGTTTTAGATCAGTTAACAATCTGCCTCGAAATTAATGTTTTAAAACATACATGATTAAATTGAAACAAAAAAAGATAAATGACTAACTTAAAACTTTAAATTAAGATAAAAGACTTATGAAGTAATTTTGCCTTTCAATTATCACTCCACTGCAATTTATTTAATATGAAAAAATATTACAAAATTAAATATAAAATAAAAAATTATAATAGTATACTACCTCCATCCTTACATATAAGTTTTTTTTTGGAAAAAATTATCCATTTTTATAAGACCATTTCCAAATTACTAGATGCATTAATTTTTTTTACAAGAATATCCATAATTAAATGAGGTGAAAATTTCTCTCTCTTAAGAGTCTTGTTGACAAATTTAATATAATTAACTAATTTTCTTAATTTATGTGAATTGATCAAAATAAGCTTATATCCCCTCCGATCTGTTTTATAGAAAACAAAAGGCTCCTTTTTCTTTGTCTTAATTACTCCTTCTGTCCCTAAATATAAGCCTCATTTGGAAGGAAAAAAATGTCCCTTTTTATAAGCTTTTTTTCCAAATTACTAGATGCATTAATTATTTTTTTACAAGAATACCTTTAATTAATTTACTCCCTCCGTTTTCATATATAAGAAACAAAACACTTTTTTGGTTCATTGAATAACTCATGTATTTGGTTTACCAAAAAAGTGTTTTGTTGCTTATATATGAAAACAGAGGGAGTACATTGTTTTTATAGTCAATAGTAAATGGGGTGACTATTTCTCTCTCTTAAGTCAATAATTGAAAGGTAGTTTTGGAAAAACAATACACATCGTAGACAAGTTAAATGAGTTAACTAACTTTCTTAATTTGTGTGTTTTGGTCAAATGAAACTTACATTTAGGAACATAGAGAGTATAAGAAACAACATTAATTTTCAAATACATTAACTACCTAATTTCTATTTATACACTTATTTATAGTGAGACTTATATTAATGAGATAAATTATTTCTTATGCAAGTGATTTGATTCATAAAAGGGGTATTTTTGGGAAAAAATTAAATCTTTAAGAGTATTAATTAGAAAAAACTATTTTCGATATATTTTTTGGTCTGTATGAATTAGAGTTTTGTTTCTTTTAATAACGAGCAAATGGAGTATATAGGGACTGAGGTAGTATAAATAAAATTAAAAAATTGTTTAATTTTTAGGGAAAAAAATTCATGTCAAAACAAAGATTTTTTTCATCTTTGCTTCAAGATGAATCTTCTCCCGTACAGTTGTAGGTTTCTTTCTGTTATCTATGCCAGTTTATTTATGGGTAAGTTTATGGCAATAAAAACAATTGGATTGCATATATCTTCAGTAATACTACTATTGAAATGCATAGTTACTCTAAATTTGTAAATTACTTATATGTTAATTTGTTTGCATTTTTTCACCGACAAAATTTGTACATGATCATAGTTTCATCCACCGACAAAAGGAAGAGGGGAAGTTCTCCACTCTACAAACGAAATTGAAATGAGTAACTACTCAATTTGGTATATAAAATTGTAGAATTGTATCAACTTTGTCTGTCACATTATTAATATTCTAAAATGATTTTTGGAATTGCTAAATGTTAATCAGATTCGTCTTTCCGTCATTATTTATAGAACTAAAATATCATTAAGTTGGTAATGTGAGTGATCCATTTAAAACTAAGTGTTGATGCTGGGAATGGTAGAGCTCTCCTCCTCCTTGAGGTTGAGTGTTCCCTCTTCCAGAGTCCGATGAAGGGGGTGGTACCTGCAAAGACACTCCGATGCCTAAGTTAGATAGGGCTTTGGAGAAGAAGGAGAACAGAGTGTATTAGGGTTGGGAGTGAGTAGAGAGTATGCAAACCTGGGGGTCCAGCCCCCTTTATATAGTGGAGCCACGCGTAGGGAGGATAACTACCGATCCGATTTCAGCGCGCGGTAACTCCTCCCTGACAATTCGGGGATTAGCTCATCTCTTCCCGATATATCGCGCCTGCCAAGCCCGTTACGTGCTGGCTGCGTGATCTTCAATCTTTAGGGTGACAACGGCTCCAAGCGTTGTCTCAGGCGCGTCTCTTTCTAGAAAGTTCGTGAGTCCTGAGTTAGCTCGCCCTTTCCCCTGCTCGGTATTATCATTGGGATAGTCGTATCGGAGGTCGGGCCTGGCGCGTCTCAGGTCGGTGGCGACTCGTCAAGCTCGGATGAGCAGGAACCGAGCTGATCTGCCCCGGTTCGGTGGGCACACTAGAACTCGGCTCGGGACCGGTCCGTAACACTAAGTAAATAATTTCAAAGATGCATTTGCTAATGACCCAGACAGAGGTACAATCATAATTAACATTTTACAATTCTAGAAATCATTTTGTAAGTGAAAATAATCTTAATAGGCTCTGGAGTGTTTTGAAGGAACGAAAAATAGACCATGACATTCTCGTCCAGTGTTAGCGAGTGTCTGTGACTGTTTTTTATTTATTTATTATTGAGTGTTTGCGACTATGTTTAATATCCAGCTTCATTATCATATTTTACGTAAAGAAATTAATGAGATATGTAATATTATAATTATAAAAATGTTAAATATTTACTAAGCAATATCATCGTTTGAAATTGATTTAATTATTTTTTGAAACAGCTGAGGAAGAAATATTAGTTGATATAAAATTTAAGAGTTTATATAATAGAAGGATAATGTGAATATAAACAATTTAAAAAGTTAACTTTTTACTTTAACTTGATGATTTTTTTGGCAGTTTTTAACTTGATGATTTGAACAAAACCAAACGGATCTGAATCGGATTGATTTGGTTTGACTGTACTGATTTTTATTTTTTTTATAAAATACTGTACTGAAATTTTTTAAATAAACCAAATAAATGCAATCTGTTTACACCTAAAAATATTTTTTAGAATTAGCCGAAGCCAGCCACAGCCGAGTGGATCAAATAGCCGATTGGGCGTCAGCCGAATTGCACACAGCCGAATTTACAGCTAATAAAGCCAAAAGCAGGAAACCAAGAGCTAGGCAAGGGCCTTAGGCTTATTGGATTAATATGAAGATATTGGGCCTATTGGGCTAGCGTGAAGTCATTCACTGGGTCAGATTCTGGAGTTGCTCCATGAGTCGAAAGTTATGGAGATTGATTTTGAATTAATTTAAATTCAAAATTAATCAAATTCAGAATTATCTCCAAGTTTTTAGGAGCTGAGCAAGGGAACAGAAGGATAAGATCCACGCTGAAACAGACGTTGGCTGAGACGTGGCCATGATGTGAAGTGGCGCCTAGATTTTAGGATCGTGGTTAGTGGAATATGGCACTACTCAGCCGAATAACTGTCAACTAGGAGTTTATCAATGTTAGCCAGCTGAACGTGGCATATAGGGGTAGTTCTTAGTTGTTACTATAAATACCCAAGTTGTAAATAATTTTAGGGACAATCAATCAAACAACTTATATTTTTCGCTCAAGCTTTTATTCATTCGCATTTATGTTTACCTTTATGTCCCAGTTTTTATCTTAGTTCATCGACTTAAACCTTTCTGGAGTGAGTTAAGGGACCCATAGCTAAGGAACAGAGTTCCTTCCTTGGCGTAATCGCTTGAAGAAAAGGGAATCACCGTTTTGGAAGTTAGCCGATCTGCGGCTAAATAATATTCAAGACAACAAAATTGGCACGCCCGGTGGGACTAAGGGTGAACGAATCAACACGTTCGAATCCCCAGGTCAGGATTATCATTGGCGTATGCACTTGCGTTCGGGCAAAATTTTGAGCAATATGACTGCAAAAAGTAATCCCAGGAAGCCGGTTGAAGGAAGCCCATCCCATGGAAGCCATGTTCCACCGGCAGAGCAAATACAAGTGGAGATAGGTGCTGAAACTCAATCCAACGAGCCAAATGAGACCCCGGTGGTGATGACCACTTCGTTTATACGCCAACAACTCGATTTGGGAATCAACGATATCATGTACCAAGTGTCACAATAATTGGCCGATATTGCAAAACCCATGGTACATAACAAAGTGCAGCAAGCCAGGGAGATAGAGGCTAAGAGGGCTCACCCAGGTGAAAGCTCTGTCAATTCTACTATCCCAACGCAAGTGGGGTACCCTACCCAGGCAGGACTCGTCATCCGGTAGAGTGCGGCTCGGCGAGACCAATCCAGGTCCAAAAACGTGACTCAGGCGGTGCCGCGGCAAGTTGACCTACCTACATTCAGGCAGGATCCACTCAGGTTCAGCCGAATATAGGGCAGGTACCTTTTAACCCAATTAATTCCCAGCAAGGTGCTTTTGCCACGTTGAACACTGGAGGTCAACAGATGGTGAACGACGCGAATAACCAGGCTAATCTTCATTTTGGACAGGTGCAAATGGCTAGGAGGCCATCGGATGCAGTGGGACCAATTGGTATGCCGCAAGCTATGCCATGTGCTCAGCCTTATGGTTCTGCTGTGCAGGCGACTAACCCACAGCACACTGAGGGGCAAACTCTTGGCCCAGGAATGGGTGGTACAAGACCAACTGGGGGATATGCAGGTCAGCAGTCATGGAACAATGTTCCACCTGTATCGACTAACCTTCCATTCTATCCATCCTATCCTGAAGGGTCTGCAGGCATGCAAATGGGGTCAACTCCTCCAAGGGCACCTGGTTTGATGGCGGAGCAGTCATGGGGACAGATCCCACCTCTACCATTTAACACAAGTGTTCCTGGAACTCAATACAGGGCACCTGGTGAAGGGAACATGGAGCAGCCATGGGGGGTTTACCCACCTCCATCGTTTAATCAACCAGGCTACCCCAATCCTCCAGAACAAGTATCCCAGGCACATCCCCCAACTTGGAGACAGCAACCACAAACGGCTGCTCCTAACTTGGGAGAAGTGAGGCCAGGGGGTTCACAGCTGCTAGACCCAGCCATCATTGCAGACACCATCAAAAAATACTTTGGGGTGCAGCTGAAGCCTTTGGATCGTCCGATCTATAGGAAACCATACCCTGAGTGGGTGGATAGATTTGGGGTATAAGACTCCAGATTTCGCTACTTTCTCCGGAGAGGATGGCAAATCGACTATGGAGCATGTAGGCAGGTTTACTGCCCAATGTGGTGAAGGGAACCAGAATGAATATCACAAGTTGCAGCTGTTTCCCTTGTCACTTACCGGGATAGCATTTACATGGTATTCCTCTTTACCACCTAATTCCATACAAACATGGTTAGATATGGAGAGGTGCTTTCATGACAGATTCTACTGGTCCCAACCCGAAGTCACGGCGGCTAACCTCATGAACCTGAGACAACAGGTAGATGAATCGGCTGCTGATTTTGTGGAAAGATTCAGGAAAATGGCTGGGAAATATTCAGTGTAGTTCCCTGAGACAGAATATGCAACTATGGCCATTAGCAGCATGCATCCTCAACTCAAGGAAAAACTAGTAGGCCAAGCTTGCACTGACCTAAACCAGTTGGTCTCAAGGGCTATACGCATTGAACAGTTTATCCAGGAGAAGGAAAAGAAGCGAGCCAGTAGAGGAAGAGGTCCTCAGTTGGTGTCCATTGTAGAAACTGAAGACTCCGATGATGATTCAGCCGATTCCACGGCGGACATCATGGCAGCTGAAATAGTGAAGGGTAAAGGTTATACCTGCCCTGCCCTAAGAGCTGCCAAAGGAAAGGAACCAAGTTCAGGAGACGGCAAGACCCAATACTCCTTTGATATCTCCAAAGCAGACCAGATCTTTGACTACTTGCTTAAGGATAGGCAAATTCGGCTGCTGGATGGGCACAAGATCCCACCTGTTGAGGAGTAAAAAGATAAGAAATACTGCAAGTGGCACAACTCTTATAATCATGCGACTCTAAATTGCATGGTTTTCAGGAAGGCCATTCAGAAGGGGATAAAAGAGGGGAGGTTCATGCTTGCGGACAAAGGAATCGCTGAAATGACAGTGGATACTGATCCATTCCCTGCCCTTGGGATAAGCATGGTGTCATTCTCAGGATTCGATGACGAAGGACCCAGCCACAAGCACGGGATATTTGTACAACAAATCTGGAAGCCAAAAAAGGGATCAGCTGACTCAACCCATATTGATCGACTGAAACCTCAGGCTGCCAGGATTTCTGTCTTTGACAGATTGGGAAAACCCCAACCAGAGGTAGGACATAGGCAGGGGGCAAGCCACCTAAACCGGGTAGGCTCACCCAGGAATTAGTGAAACAGTACATTACACATGGCCAGGCCCTAACAGGGAAGCCTGACAAGGAGAAGGGTGAGGCACCTATTGCTAAAACTGGGGGGCAAGATCGGCTAACCCTTAGAGAAAGTGGTAGGCTATCTTTGCCCAAGGTGGATGAGGAACCTCTCCCCAAGGATAAAAGAAGGGTAGCCGAGTTCACTGTAGAAGGGGGAATGTCTTCCTTGAGGATAACAGTAAGGAATGATGAGAAGTTGAGGACTCATAGAATGTTAAAACCCCCGGCTAACGTTAAAGAGGGGCACTGGTTCTTGAATAAGTATGCCAAAGACAAAAAGGCGGTGCAGTAGTGTTGTGAGAACCCAGAGGAGGATGCAGAGAATAAGGTCCTTCGTAAGATGAAACAAACTCTGCAGATGATAGCCGATGTAAGAAACGATGAAAAGAGCGAGATCCCCTTAGAAACTGTGAGTGAAGCACTGGATAAGGCTTTCCCAAAGCTGGAGGCCGAGGAAGCTGGGAAAGAGGAAGTGCCCGAAAATATAGAGCTGATTATTGAACAGGAACACATTCTGAAGCGAAGGTCTCATCGCCTCGATCGGCGTGGCGAAAAAGGCGATCACTATAGAGGGTTCAGTGATCCCAGAGAAGTATTGGGAGCAGGACGATATCATGGAAGATTCTTTGTTGGATCTCCTGTTCAATGAAGAAGCTGATGGCCTAATGGCTGAGATAGAGGCTATTAGCTTATTCCCAGAAGAGTTTTGGGCAAACAACTCACAACCAGGAGGTTTGGAGGGAGACGTGTTTGCTGAGGAGACAGAATGGGCCGCGTTAGCCGATACACCGACTGATGAGGTTACCAAGGTAGTGTTTGAGAAACCTACAGAAGAAATGGTGAAGCATCTGAAGCCCCTTTATATCAAGGCCTATATAAACGAGAAGATCTTTGGAAGAGTCTTCGTGGACGGAGGGGCTGTGCTAAATGTCATGCCTGTAACGACCATGAGGAAACTTGGGAAAAGTCTTGTGGACCTAGTCCCTACCAACATGAAAATGTCCAATTTCCTGGGGGAACCTTCCAGAGCACTTGGAGTCTTGATAGCCGAAGTTACAGTAGGCCCCAAAACCATCAAGGCAGCTTTCTTTGTGGTTGATGGCAAACCTTCCTATAGCGTAATCCTGGGAAGGGATTGGATTCACACAAGTCAGTGTGTCCCTTCCACACTTCATCAGAAGCTTATGTTTTGGGTTGGAGACAATGTTGAGACAGTCGAGGCGGACAAGAATCCTTTTTCGGCTGAAGTAAAGATGCTAGAAGCCTTGTTCTATTCCCCACACCTAGGTCCTATTGCCATCCCAGAAGATTATGAAGAGGGCGCTTGGAAAGCATGCAACCTTACTAATGAGGGATTCAAGCTAAGATCTCAGTAGAGCCACTACCAATGCGCAGGTAACTAATGAATAGGGCATCTCAGGTACTCGAAGACCTTTTGGGTCGGCTAGAAATCTTTAAGGCCGAGTCCAAAGCGATGGATGCCATGATGGAAGATTATGACACTGAAGAGGAAGAGGAGGTCCTATTCTCCAAGGAGGAAGGTGCGGCAACTGAGCCTGATAAGGCGTGTGCAGCCGAGCCTATGGAATTGGACTCCCCTCTTCACAAGACGGCTCCTGCTTTTGAGGCAGAGGATCCTTTAATTGAGATCAATTTGGGTACGCCAGAACAACCCAGAATCGTGAAGGTGAGTGGGTTGCTTGAGGAAGTCAAACGGGGTAAGATAGTCGAATTAATCCAGCGGTACAAAGGTTGCTTTGCCTGGAATTACTTCGAAATGCCTGGTTTGGCGAGGAAGTTGGTGGAACATAGGTTGCCTATCAAAGCAGGATACAAACCTTTCAAGCAGGCGCCTCGCAGGTTCAATCCCCAGCTAATGCCTCAAATTAAAGCTGAAATTGAGAGACTACTGAAGGCAGGCTTTATAAGAACGGCCAGGTATGTTGAATGGCTATCTAATATAGTCCCTGTCGTCAAGAAGAATGGCCAGATAAGAGTATGTATTGACTATAGAAATTTGAACTTAGCCACTCCAAAGGATGAGTACGCTATGCCTGTGGCTGACATGTTAGTCGATGCGGCAGCCACACATGGTATTCTCACCTTTATGGATAGATACTCAGGGTATAACCAGATCTTTCTAGCGAAAGAAGATACTCACAAGACAGCCTTCAGGTGCCCAGGAGCATTGGGGATCTATGAATGGGTGGGCATGCCTTTCGGGCTCAAGAACGCAGGAGCCACTTATCAAAGGGCCATGAATTCCATTTTTCATGACTTGATCGGCAAGACCATGGAAGTATACATAGATGACGTGGTTGTCAAGTCTGAGGGTTTTGAAAGCCACCTAGTAGATCTAGAGCAGGCCTTAAAGAGGATGCGAGCCCATGGGCTGAAAATGAATCCCGCCAAATGTGCTTTTGGAGTGGCAGCTGGCAATTTCTTAGGATTTTTGTCCACCATCAAGGAATAGAAGTAGACAAGAGCAAGGTGAAAGCTATCCTGGAGGCCAGACCTCCTAGGAACAAGAAGGAACTGCAAAGTTTGATTGGCAAGATCAATTTCCTAAGGAGGTTCATAGCTAATTCGGCTGGGAAGATGACGGCTTTTTCCCCTTTGCTGAAATTAAAGGATACGGCAGATATGGTATGGGGGAGAGAGAGCAACAACAGGCCTTTGATCAAATTAAGCAAGGGTTGGCCAGACCTCCTGTGCTAACACCTCCGGTGTCAGGAAGGCCACTCAAATTGTATATAGTTGCAGAAGAAGAGTCAATCGGCTGCTTGCTCGCGCAAGACGTTGATGATGGAACCGAAAGAGCCGTATACTATCTCAGCCGCATCCTGAATGATGCCGAAACCAGATATACCCCTATTGAGAAATTATGTTTATCGTTGTTCTATGCTTGTACAAAACTTGAATATTATTTGTTGCCTAAGGAAGTATTGGTTTTGTACAAAATTGATATCATTAGGTATTTACTTAATAGGCCTGTTCTATAGGGTCGATTAATGAAGTGGGCCATTAAGCTAAAT
The DNA here is from genome assembly GCA_037113605.1 of Calophaca sinica. Lineage (NCBI taxonomy): Eukaryota > Viridiplantae > Streptophyta > Magnoliopsida > Fabales > Fabaceae > Calophaca > Calophaca sinica. Next base: position 8,746,558 of record CM073736.1, read on the forward strand.
GTTTTTGCGTTGAAATACGTTCCATTGAGAGCAATGAAAGGTCGAGCGATGGCGATTTCTTGGCTCAACACCGCGTTGAAGTCAATGACCCGTTAGCCGAACACGTTGCGTGTATTAACTTGAAACCTTGAGTCGACGTTTGACGTCAAGAACGCAAAGAGGGTAGTCTTTGGCATCACCATTACGGACAGACAGGAAAAGTTGGAAATTCATGTGTCACCGGATCTTGGGAATTCAAATAATCGAGCGTAATACAAAGCCCTGATTTTGGGGTTTAAGATCCTGGCAGCCATGAAAGCAAATTATGTTCAAGTTATGGGAGATTCACAGTTAGTGATAGAACAGCTAACTGGGGAATATAGATGTAATAACCCTAACTTGAAAGAGTGCTATGAAACGGCTAGCAGGCCATTGCGTTTGTTTGTTGATGCAGTAATACATCACATTCCTAGGGAAGAGAATGAAGAGGCTAATGATTTGGCTCAACAAGCCTCAGGGTACAAAGACATGATAGTCGAAGTAAAACAGGAAGAATACTCAACCTGGGAGTGTGCAACTATAGGAACGATCGACTCCTGGAAGCAGGAGTTAATCGACTATCTTAAAGATCCTTCAAGCAGTGCTGATTTCAAGCTCAAGCAGAAGGCACTTAAATATGTATTGGTAGACAATGAAGTCTACAGAAGAACCATCAACGGGGTATTACTTAAGTGTATTGACAAAGAGGAGTCCATGAAGGTCATGAGAGAAGTACATGAAGGAATTTGTGGATCTCACAGGGCTGGACCCACAATGAAATGGCTAATATACAGACATGGATATTATTGGCCTACCATTACAGCTGATTGTTATCAATATGCCAAGGGATGTGAGGCGTGTCAGCTGCATGGTCCAATTCAAAGGGTTCCGGCTGAAAATCTCCACCCAGTGATAAAGCCTTGGCCATTCAAGGGATGGGCCATGGATTTAATAGGCAAAATCTATCCACCTTCGTCCAAGAGGCATGCGTTTATCATAGTTGCGACTGACTACTTTACCAAATGGGTAGAGGCCCAGCCAATGGTGAATGTGACTCAGGATGAGGTGATTAGGTTCATACAATGCCAAATCATCTATAGATTTGGGATACCTGAAACCATCACTACAGATCAAGGTACTATGTTCACTGGGGAGAGAGTGGTGGCCTTCGCGCAACAATTTGGGATTAAGTTAATTCACTCGTCCCCTTATTATGCTCAAGCCAATGGGCAGGCAGAGGCAACCAACAAAGTTCTTATTGATATAATCAGGAAGAACATTGAGGACAAGCCAAGGAAGTGGCATGAGACACTGAATGAGGCATTGTGGGCCGTGAGGAATTCCAAGTGCAGTGCAACTGGTTTTACCCCGTATCGGCTGACATATGGTCAAGATGCAGTGTTACCCTTAGAGATAAATGTGACTTCATTAAGGGTAGCAAAGCAAAACCTGCTAAATCTAGATGAATATCAACAGGCCATGTTAATGGAGTTAGACTCGGTTAACGAAGATCGACTCATGGCTTTAGACCAAATTGAGCATAGCAAGCAAAAAATGGCTAGGGCTTATAACAAACATGTGAAGCCAAAAAGGTTTGTTGAAGGAGATCTCGTTTGGAAAACCATACTACCTATTGGGATCAAGGATCCCAAATTTGGGAAATGGTCACCAAATTGGGAAGGATCATTTGTTGTTAGCAAAGCTTATCATGGTGGTGCTTATCGGCTAGTTAACATGCAAGGCGAAGAACTAAATAGAAGCATAAATGGAAAACATCTTAAGAAATACTATCCCACTATGTGGGAAGGCATATTGGAGAATTAAAAGTAGCTGCATTAACATAAAAAGGCAATTGTTTTTTGTGACCACAAGCTGGCCACCTAGCCAAAATTACAAGAATTTAGCATAAAATATAAAAGCTAGGAAGCTGCAGCCTCAGGATCATCACTTGATTTTTCTCCAATTGGGGCAGGACCTGGATCGGCTGACGATGCAGGAGCATCAGTCGTAGCCGAAGCTGCAGCTACATCCAGGGTGGGCTCAGATGCTGGTGCGTCAACCAATGCCTCCACTGGCGGGACAATAGCATCTTCAGAATCACCTTGTTGGGTGGCTGGAGGATCGGCTGTCACAACAGCTTCCTGTCTCCTAACCTCATCCAGCTGATGCTTAAAGGAGCTCCAGGCTTGAGTGGCCTCAGCTAACCCAGCGCTGCTAGCTTCAAGATCTTTTTCTAGACACGTCCTCTGAGCACCTAATACTGCCAAGTCACGGTCTAGAGAAGAAGATTGCTTGAAGAGATCATAACGTTGCTGAGAGTTGGAACGGAGTTTCTCAGTTAAAGCAGTCGATTGAGGGGTCAACTCCGCTATTTCCTTCTTAATCCTCTCTAATTCAGCCGACAAAATGGATAACCTTTCATCCGTGTCCTTAAGCTGGGTTAGAGTTTCCTGGCGATCCTTCTCCAAGGTCATGAAGGAGTTTTGGAAATGAGTTTTCTGCGCCTGGAGGTCCCTCAATCGTTGGAGGTCATGATACGTCATGTCATGAACTTCCCGAGAGCGCCCGTACTGCTGAGATAAACTGCTCAGTTGGAGGGCCAAAGTGTTGTATACCTCTTGGCTAGCTGCAGGGATATCAGCCGAGTTGGCTAGTTTGAACAAAGAAGTTCTCAAAGTGGCGATCTGTTCCCTGTTGGTTGGTATTTCCCCCATCAATGCGGCATTGACTCTCTCCAAGTGGTTGGAGATGGGAGAGGAAGCCATTGAATAGGGGTCAACAGAGGTAAAATACTTGGTCAACTCCTCCTATGAGATAGCCACTGCAGGAGCTGTGGGAAGCGAAGGCACCCGGGGAGCCTCATAGGCGACCTCTTCAGGTTGTGGGTGGGGATCCTGTGACAGATGATGGTTAGCCGATTGAGTAAGCAAACAATATATGTTGAAAGGAATAAGAAATCGGTTGTACCATTGGAGGAAATTGAGAGCTAGCGCCCTCAGCAAAGTCTTGGACGTACGGAAAAAGAATTTCCACATGTGGTTTCTGAAAACAAGGTGGTGTGGTTAGGTTCAGGCTAACAAAGAATATTAAGAAAAGGGGATAAGGATAATATATTTACCTTCACCTTCGGCTGTTTCCCTTTACTAGCCGAATGTGTTTTTTCTTTGGGCTTGGCCTGAACCTGGGCAGGTTCTTCTATTACAATGCCAGGGGCCCTTGTTCTTTTCTTGGAGGGAGGACTAACAGGGTCATCTTCAACGACAATGAATTGTGGAGTAGTGGTGGTAGCTGTCATAAGACAAGAAAAGTAAGAGATTACGTTGAATTAAAAGCAAGAACCGCAAAGAGCCGAATGTAAATGTACTTACTTGGTTGGTATACCGGGGTTCTCATCCGAGTGGACGTCCGTTTTTGGGTTTGAGCCTGTACCTGAGGCTTGGTTTTAACGGGAGTGTGTTTTGGTTGGCTCGATGGCCTCATTGCTTCGGCTACATCAATGAGGATTAATCGGGTTGCATATCTGTCCAGTCGATCGGGGAACAGTCTGTCCTTCACCGATGGCCACCAATTGGCGAAAGCGGAAGTTTCACCAGACACCGGAGTGAAAGGGATGAAACGGAAAGCCTGAGTTCTTTTGAAGTTGGTAGAGACCACCTCCATTACGTCATTGGCACCAAAGGGCAGCCGACCCAGGCTCCCTGCCATAGAATCATACGGCAGAGGTACATGCTGTAACAACCCAAACTGCCTCGCTACGCAGTTGGGGAAGTAGAATTCAGCCAAGGATTTGTTATTTCGTGAGGTGGGTTTAAGGCCACAGAGCAAGTCACGAGAAGTCAACACGGAACTCCAGTTGAGCTCCAATAGGTTCTGTTGTTCGACTGGGAGAGGCTCGTTGGTAGAGAAAATCCAGAAAGGCCCAATACCTTTCTCCAAGACAGGACGCCAGTCAGTGGCTATTCGGGTTAATCCAAAGAGCTTGGTGGCCACGGTGAAAGCATAAGAGGGCTCACAGGGAGTGAGTACCAAGTGGGTACCCAAAACACTTGCACCCTGAGGAAGAACACTAGGGCTGAAACGTGAGTCGATGAACTCTGGAAAGTAGAGCACTATCCAGAGCTGCAAGAACCAGAGTGGTCCCTGAACGTTCTTAATGTCTTCGCCTCTTTGCAGCCGATCCATAATGGCAAACAGACAGCGGTAGAGATATGAAAGGAAAAGGGTTCCCCAGGAAAAGTTGCCATCAGAGTTGACAAGGGCTACATAAAGTCAGAACTCTTGAACCACAAAGAATAGAATCGAGCAAAGGAAGTACTTGCTGAACTAGTACAGAAGAAATGCGTTGTGTTCAGCATCTGACACAGATCCTCTGGACTTGGCATTATTGGCAAGGAAATTGGAATACCTGGAAGTGTTCTTTGAGAAGTGGAATCCCAGTTCTGGAATTTTGAAGGAATAGTGAGAGAGGACATCATCGCCTGTGATCGGAAGCCCCAAAATAGCCGCAACATCCAGGAGAGTAGGGGAAACCATGCCCCATGGGAAGGTAAAGGTGTTGGTAGCAATACTCCAATAGCCGAAGAAGCCATAAAGCAACTCCAGGTTAAGGGGAATATCCTGAGTCGACAACATAATCATGTCATAGAGACCCCACTGCCTCCATTTATCAGATTTGGCAGCCTTCAGCCGATCCACCCAATCAAGGTAGGGTTGAGACGAACGAGAACATGAACGAAGGTCAGTAGGTTTAGACTTCGTGGTAAACCAATCACAGGAGATTGGTAATGCGTAGAGAGAAGGAGCCATGTACTCCTTCAGAAAGACCGCTCCTTCACTCATATCTGAAGTGGAAGGAGCCAAAGAAAGAGAGTCTTGGATCTCGAACAGGGGAGATTGAAGGCCAGAATCATGAGCCTCAGGGGGGCTGAGGGAGCGGTCAAGGTTCACAGAGGAGGAAGAAAAATGTTCGCTATCGTGTGCATAGGATTGGTTTTGAGAATCAGAAGCAGAAGACATGGTGGGCCTGGTTTGTAGGTGAAAGACGAAGGTTGGAGGACGGTGAAAGCTACAGGATTTAGGGCTGGTAGTAAACGTGAGAGGTAATTCGGCTAGTGAGTATTTAAAGAGATGGGAGAATCACTTATAGTGGGATTTAAAGGCGCTTAAATCGGATGGATAAGGCGAACCGTTGCACTGTTTAAAAGTTTGTTACAAATGGATTACCTTGCATTTATGATGAAAAGGAGTGATTTGACTTGAATCATTACGCCGTCTCAGCCTAAATTTAAAGTTACCGGCTAAAGACAGCGTAGGGGGCATGTGTTTACACCTAAAAATGTTCTTTAGAATTAGCCGAAGCCAGCCACAGCCGAGTGGATCAAATAGCAGATTGGGCGTCAGTTGAATTGCACACAGCCGAATTTGCAGCTAATAAAGCCAAAAGCAGGAAACCAAGAGCTAGGCAAGAGCCTTAGGCTTATTGGATTAATATGAAGATATTGGGCCTATTGGGCTAGCGTGAAGTCATTCACTGGGTCAGATTCTGGAGTTGCTCCATGAGTCGAAAGTTATGGAGATTGATTTTGAATTAATTTAAATTCAAAATTAATCAAATTCAGAATTATCTCCAAGTTTTTAGGAGCTGAGCAAGGGAACAGAAGGATAAGATCCACGCTGAAACAGACGTTGGCTGAGACGTGGCCATGATGTGAAGTGGCGCCTAGATTTTAGGATCGTGGTTAGTGGAATATGGTACTACTCAGCCGAATAACTGTCAACTAGGAGTTTATCAATGTTAGCCAGTTGAACGTGGCATATAGGGGTAGTTCTTAGTTGTTACTATAAATACCCAAGTTGTAAATAATTTTAGGGACAATCAATCAAACAACTTATATTTTTCGCTCAAGCTTTTATTCATTCGCATTTATGTTTACCTTTATGTCCCAGTTTTTATCTTAGTTCATCGACTTAAACCTTTCTGGAGTGAGTTAAGGGACCCATAGCTAAGGAACAGAGTTCCTTCCTTGGCGTAATCGCTTGAAGAAAAAGGAATCACCGTTTTGAAAGTTAGCCGATCTGCGGCTAATTAATATTCAAGACAACACAATCTAATCAAATATAATCGATTGGAATTGTATCTTATCTCAAGTCGATATGAACCAAACAAACTCATGACAACTCCTACCAAGTAGTTTCTTGTTTTTGACCCAAAAAAAAAAGTAGTTTCTTGTTTCTAGTTTTGTTTACTTTTCTGTATGCTACCAAAATTCCATGCTTGGACTTATCTTCATTGAATAATACTCATTAACAATGACAAAAGGAGAATATTGTGGATTTTTTGCGTAAAATAATCTAATGCTTTGTAATATTTAAGTTTAATTGAATTCATTTTAGGATCAAGTTAATGTTTAAAGAATTGAATGATAAATGAATTAATTTGCATTTAGAAATAACATTTTAACCGTTAATTCAAAAGAATTATTCTTAATATACTGATATACTACTAATTCAGTATTAAATATATAAAATAACTTTAAAAACACTTCATGTGAAGACTCACAATCCATCGATCGCCATCTCCTCGCTTCAATTTAGAAATGCATGTGAAGGTCGGGGGAAGGGAAGTGTCGCAAGCACAAATGGATGAAGCCAATACCATTCCTTGCATTTGCTACTAAAGGAATCATTTACGGACATCAGAATAAAAAGTAATGTTACATAATTGGAATGAAATGGCTAGTTGTTGGTTGGAACAAAGCTACCGGAATCACTCGTTCATCGGAAAATTAGTTCTCAGTTCAAAGAGAGAGAAAATTTCAATCATCAACCAAAAACAAATAATGATCATACATAATACATTATACGTTTGTTAAAATTTACTCTGTTAATTTTCTCATTATCAATTGAAATATTCCACTTTTATCTCTAAAGTAAACTACTGAATTATGTGTTTGGTTCTGTGGTGACTAGAATTGATTTTGACAGAATTGATTTTGTAGAATTGATTTTGGTTAAAAGTGAGTTGAATGTAAAGTGATTCATGTTTGGATACATTCACGAAAAAGTGATTTTAAATAATTCAAGTTGTTTGGATAGTGTGACTCAAAATTGCTTTTGGGTGTGCAATTACCAAAATAGGTTTGAATATTTATATATGTATTCTTCTTTTTGTGGATTATTTTTTTTATTTTTGATTTTTTCGAATTATGTTAATTTATTAAATAGGAGGTAAAACTTATATACCAAAATGGTTTTTTTGCTTTATTAAAATAAGAGGTAAAAATTTATTTTAAAAACTTGTTAATTTACCAAAGCTTTTTTTTTTGTTGCTTCACGTTGAGTTTTGTTTTTTGGTTACTTCACTTGTTATGAAAAAAAGAACAGTTCGCATGGGCCTTTATCCTATAAAAAAAATCAAATAAAAAATAAAATAAACGAGCCTTTGGCCCAATCCTGTTCATCGTCTCTAACCTAGAGACAAAAAAAAAACGCCACGTAGCAGAACAGAAGAAAAAAAACGCAGATTTGAGAAACCGATTGCAAAATAGTGTGATGAAAGAGCAAATTAGAGAAACCATTTGCGACTACCATAAAATCGATTTCAGCTGAACGCAGAAGCTACCCAGCGCACCTTCAGGCTGAAAGCGAGTTCAACATCGAACGTGCGGCGGCTTCAGATCTCGAAGTGGAGAGCCAAACAGGGTAGAATCGCGTTTAGAAGTGTGAGACGCACGTTGGGTGAGAGCAAACGTGTAACCAAACACACGCGAAGTCAAATTCCATAAATTAACAAGCATGTTACCTCATTGTGTCAAAAAATTCTAACAAAACACGTCTGTCTAATATTTTTCATAAATGTTATGTATACAAGCCAAACAATCTCGTCCCATGAAAATTGCCTTTGAGGGTTCGGACATAAATGTTCATAATTCAAAACAAGTTGCCTTCGGCCTCTAGAAGTGCGAATAAATTTACCCAACTTGGAAACACTGGCTTGTGAACCCAAAATCTTCCATGCCTTCACAATTAAGAATATCAGTACATCCCCTAGGGCTTTAAATTTGCTCAAACCACAATTGATTTTAAATGAATCTTTCACCAAGAGAAGAAAATATAACTCGAATTAAACACTGAAGGAAAAGGACATGAAAATGCACCTTTAAAAGTAACATTTCCTTCATTGAATATTAGCTGCACAACCGAGACCAGCGAAAATGTGCAAAACTACACTCGAAGTTCTAAAAACCATGCCTCTCATCCTAAAAACAACTGATTCCTGTGCAATTTCCTGTTTCTTCCCATAAAATTCCCAGAATCCTATCACCAAAAAAGTCATGTCTTCATCTCTTGGCAACTCTGATTCGTCTAGTTGTCCTGGTTGGAGTTGCATAATATGCTATATCCGTCGCTTTTTCCAGACCCTGCTCTTCTTCCCCATCACTAGTTTCATCGGATCTCCATCTAGGTCCACCATTGATGTTTACTTCAGTATTTAATCTCTTCTCAGTGTGGCTAAAGAAATGAAGTACACAGAAGGATTCAGTCAACACATTATTAAACCCTCCTCGATGAATATTAAAAAGCATTATTGTACATAACATCTAATATCTAATATGAATAAAAGAAAAGAAATGAGCAAGAATAAACGGGTAACTAGATTCTTACCTCCGAGAAACATCCATTGGATCATTAGTAGACCCTATATTCCAACTCCTATCATCTTTATGAGATTGGATATTATTCGGGGGGTCATTTGCAAATTCTTTAGGAAAGCTGAGCGTGGATCTAGTAACAGGATTAGCTGTAGCTTTCCAGGAGTACATGGGACTGGTAGTTTGATCATGGCCAGAAAGCAGATTCCGTTCAACTCCTGGCAAGATTTTGTCTCGCACATTTTCCTGGGATTTTCTTGGTGATGTTCTGCTAAATCCCTTTGGAGGTGAACCATTCATGAATCGGATCCTATGATTCCATGGAGTTGGGGTGTTATCATATCTAAGAATGTTGCCAATTTTACCTTGATGATTTGGAACCCTCTCATTATTAGTAAATAACCCCTCATAATGATCTGATGGGGAAATGAAATTACCAAGTTCAGGGTCAGTAGTGGGGAAAGGTGTGCCCATTTTAGCCGAAGTTCCTAAATTTGATGAACCCAACAAACCGGTTGTATGATCTTTATGCAGCACAAGGGAAGGATTCACAGATGAAGGAATCAATAAACTGGTTGACCTGGAATCCTGAATCTGAGGAACATCAAATTTATCAGGAATTTCAGCACCCTCATTCAAGTTTCCGCTCCTTATTTGTTGCTGCTCAACTTCTGGCAACAACTCCAAGCATCTGTTCTGCTTTGTTCAAAGGTAAAATTATTTCACAAGCTCAATGTAACAATGACATTTTTATCAATGCATGCTAATTATTTAATAGAATATGAGCACAGGATGAGCCATGACTGCTAGCCAGAAAAAATAACTAATGCCTGTCATGATTCAAGGATACCAGCATGTGGCAGAAAATATTTGCTTCAAAACCATATTTTAAGTTACTTACAACCAAATTGGCTCTCCATTGATTAGCTGTTTCTAATCTTGGTAAAAATTCTTGACTTATAGAACCTTTTGAAATGAAGTCTTGCTCCACCTTTTCAAGTTTAACATGAACTTGATATGCTTCAGAGTATCTGTAGCGCTGAAACACAGATAAATTTCTAAGCCAGAAATTCTTTCTCATAATTAAATATTACTGGTAGAAAATTATGCTAAATTATTTTAAGACGCAAAACGAAGCTCATACTTATTTATGCCAAGAATTATAACCCGATAGGAAAGTTAGGTTATATCAAATCCACAAACAATACTGGGGTTAACAGCAGATATTATAATCCATTATCAGGCTTTAAATACCACTTATGGAACCTATGCAGGAAGGTAGTAAAGAGCAGGCTTTATCAATCATATCCACAAAAGATATGGATGAACTGGCCATAAATAAAGATTATAATAGAGTTTCACATCAATAAAATCCAGGAAGTAAAGACTATTTCAGGATCAGAATTCAGCAAGGAAATTGCTGGCCATTTTAGGAGGTAAAGAGTATTTATCTTACAACAGTGGATCTAGCAGGACAAGCCATTTTGGAACCATACTTGCTCCTGGATGGGACGTAAGTAATTGGCAAGCAAAAACATAATGATAGTAGAATTGTTTTGTTACCAAGATATCCAAACCCAAATAGGTGGATAATAGTGACGTATGCGCGAAATGGATCAGAAATAAACATTGGGTAGCAAAGTGACATTTACAAGATTGCGAAGTTACAACTGAAAAGACCACATGCGACAAGACAGGACTAACAAGATCAATAAATTAGTAGCATCAATGTTGGTGATGGAACTGGCTATTGAAGTTGATTACCTGAATATAGAACACAACAAGTAGACTTCCGGTTGTCCTTAGGGGGTCTTCAATAGCATAATCCAAAAGACACTTGTGTATATATTTCTCTTCATCAGAATTCCATGGCAATTCTAGCATTCGGTCCACCAAGTTTCTCCTAATACAGAGGCAACAAATCTCAGTCACCAGGACCTCCACCCATTCCACCCAATTACTACATTGGCCTTTTTGTTTCTCGGAAGTATCCCTAGATGCTCCTTTGTTGAAAGTCTTGTCCTTCACTTTGGTGCAGATAACTCTCTGATGCATAAATGCTTCAGTCAGAAGCCCACACTCAATCCTTACCCGCACTGCAGTGGCAGCATCTCTAAGTGAAGTCATGTTTGGTCCACCATCACGCCCAGACCACCTCAAAACCATGAGAGCTGTATCAGGGCTTCCCCCTTCTAACAGTACTTCAGCAATTTTAGGATGAGATGTTGGGCCGCATATTTCAGGAAGAAGCCGACATGCTTCCTAACAGAGTAATAAATCATGCTATCACTCTAAAAGGAAAATGCACAGATCCACATCAACAACCAATATTACATGCACCAAAATTTTACAAAACTATTCCAAGATCAGTTTAGCTTCTTTTAAATATTGGGTAGGGGGAATTCCAGATGTTATTATTTAATACCACCGGTACACTTGTCAAACATTCAGGACCTTTTACTTTGAGTAAAAACAATAGCACTCACCCTTTAATCAAAAGGGGGAAAAAAAAAAGAAATAACCCAACTAACATCAACAACTCAAGCAGTGAAGCCTAATTACATTCTTACCAACTAATGCTTTATATTCTGGATCAAATATAAGATTCCAATATAATTGATGCCCATACAGTGCCTAGATTTTTTGTTCACTAGATGAATATATTGCTTACATTAGTCAGTAGTTAAAAGAAAACAGTAAAGCAATCTTGATTCAAATAGATTATTCATTTTTTTTTTTGTTGACTAAGGTAAACAAGCATTGAAACTCATTGAGCATAATATTATGTCGAAATTACCTGTAAAGCCTCCTCTGTATGATCATCCAGAAGGTAAAAAGTCAAAGACTCTAGTAATGAGTGCCTGCTAATATTAAATGTAGCTGCAAAATCCTCTAGTATGTCTCTCCATTCTTCATCGGGAATAGTCCAGTGGCGATCATACAAATAATACAGAAACTATAGAAGTTAAGGAAAGAAGTATTGCCCAAAGTAATAACTATTACTGACAGTAACAACCAGAGTTCCCCACCAAGAAAAAAAGGAAAGGGAAGTAAAAGGATACAATTGCTTGTTTTGCAATCACCATATCAGAACTTCCACGCAAAAAGAGTATGTCAGCAGCTGCACGAGGATTTTTGAAGGGATAGTAACTCAGGACTTGATCAGTATTAGACCTGAAAACTGATGCGCCATCTTTCTGCAAGGTTGCAACTTCTAATCCATCTCCAATTTCAGGTATTATCTCCTGATCCAAATCAAGATTATTCAATGCATCTTCAATAAATAGAGATCCATCATGTCCCGTTGACTCCACAGATTGATTTATTGCATCAGGCCAAGCACGTCTAATTGCTTCTGATTTCCGTTTGCGGACAACTGAAGACCACGATGAACTATCGGTAAAACGAGATCTCACATTCTCCAAAAATTGATGTCTAGTACACCAAATAATAATCTCCATATGCTGGGTAGAACAATTAAAATAAATTAATCACCAGAATGAAGATTGTAATCAGCTACTTTATACTTTTCAGAACTTCATACCTTTAGGACAGAGTGAGACAGAGAGGTAGAAGGTAACCACAACAGGGTATACAAACAATATCAATGAAAAGGTAAGGACAAATATCAGCCACTACCACCAAAAGCCCCCTTACTGTTAGGAACCTACAAATTGATATGTGAAAGTAAAAAGAAAAGAGAAGAAGAATTGAGAAAGAAAGAGAGAAAAGAAGAGAATAGGAAAGAGAACTCTCCTCCAAAGGGTTTCCCCTTTCACACCATGGAGCCAATGCTCTAGGTTTACAAATGATACAATCTGAATGAATCCTCCCTCTAAACCTCTAACCCTTATTTATACAAAGATATTCTTCCCACTAACTCTCTAACTAACCCACTAACTACTATTAACTAACTCACCCCTTACTTATATCCTAACACTTACACACAACATGTAACATCACTATGAACTTCTAAACAAAGGTCACTAATTGTCATCCACGCTTTTCAAGATTAGGGTATAAATCTCATCCAACATAAAACATAACACAGTTTGAACACAAAGCATAAAGAAAATAGCTAGAAATACAATTAAAAAAGAGATAATATCTGCAAATTTATCATGGTGATTTCACAGCACACAATCTGAGCATGAAACATGTCAAAAATAAAATATCAATGCAAAAAATGTAAACAGTTGTATAATTATCCAATATCCATTGAACACAAATTCTTGCCAAACTAAACCTGCTTCGTCTTTAATATGCTCTCTTGGAGATGGTGCAAATCATGAAGTTGCGCTGAAAGAGTACCCTTAAAAGACGACTCCAAAATGTCTAGCACATTTGATATGCCCTTCAAGTATAACGAAAATTTCAGAAGTAAACTTAATCTCTCTTTCATTCCTAGGATGTCAAGATTATCTAGCAAAAAGTGTCAGGGGGCGCAAATATCAATGAGTTTAATAAATAGGTCACAATAATAAATAGCTTTAGATACCAACAAATAAAAAAGATTTGAGGATACAAATTCCCTGTAGTTCAGTTATGATGTTTTTGAATGTCCTCTTGCACCAATCCTTCACCACCACTTCATCCAACAAAAATGCTATGACAGGATCACTGGAAACAGCGGTTTCATCCATACATACATCTGTAATGTCTGTAAAATTTCTGGTCAAGAAAATGCAAAGTAGAGATAATAGGGGACATTACAAGACAATAGAACAACTATGAAACACGGGGAGTGAAGAAGAAAAACAAACTTTGAGTTTCTCTCAGGTAATAACACTAATATGAACATCAAATCTTCTAATATACCCTTCCTTACCAATTACCAGGTATTTTTATTAAATTTTAATTTTAATAATTAAATTAAATTTAAAAAAATATTTGTGCCGAAAAATGACCGACATAGAAAGGATACAATGGCAAATTAAGGAAACCAAGTTATTCTCAAGTGCGACATCGAATAAAGAATAAAGGCGTTGGACATCAGCAGTTAGTTGTTTCTCCCCATCTTCTATTTCTTGAAATCTCTCATCACACCTTTTGGAAATAAGGCCAGCTTCCATGCACTCATAATAAAGTCGGAGACGCAGTTTAGTGCCAATCTTTGGAATTGGGATTCTACAAATTGGGCAGATTTCACACCGTTGACTACATTCTTCACATAAAGAGGCATGCCCACATGAATTCAACACATGGTGGACATAGCGTCCACAGCTACTCAAGTCTCTAGTTGCTCGGCAGCGCTCAACTTTGGCTTCTTTGCACAACTCAATCAGATCAATGGCTGCCAAGTGTTCCAATGTCTCCTGAAATCAATCACCACAACACAAGCCTTTTATTTTCTTTTTTCATTTCTCAGTACAGTAACTGTGTATTTGATAAATATAAAATGCTAACTTCTATTCTGAGTCTTTAACATGAAAATTAACTCATTTACAGCAAAGTACAGTTTTTTTTTCTTCATCTAAATGGGCATAACAAGGATTCAAACTGAAATACCAACCGAATGCGGCATTTGACAAGGGTAACAAGGATGCATTATCCATAAAATTTAAAACTATATATAGGTTCTGCAAATGACATGGGCTCACTTTCTCTGTTCAATTCATAGCCCATTATCTCAGCTAAACAAATTTCCACGTTCCAGCCACAAACCCATGACAAATAATCCAGACATGTTAATGACAAAGAAGTACGAATTCTCTAAAATCATGAATATGCTCAATAAAGGACAGGAATTCAATTGCTTAGTTGGTTTAGTACAGTTCAAAAATGCCACCTGGACGTGACTCAATTGTGGTGTATGAGAATCAGAACTGAGGTCAATAGGTTAGAGCTGTGTCCATATAAAAAGTAAACCGTCTTTTCTACACATTGCAACCCAAAAAGAAAAAAGAAAAGAGCTACTTAACGTTAATTAACATGTATGAAGAAAGAGTAACTGATATCCGGAGCTCATAATTCAAATCGAAGAATCCAAAAATGTCAGGCGAATAAAACTTGAATGCTAAGTGCACAGATTGAAGCAAGCACAACACAAGATGCAGCAGCAGCAGCAGCAGCAGCAGAAGCTTATCGCCATCCAAATCATTTAAATACTAACAGAACATCTCTCTCAGTTGAAAAAGGAAAAGGAAAAAGTACGAGTACAAAATTTCCAACCAAACGGTGCGTTAGTGATTGGCAGCAGCTAGGGTTTACGAAGTAGCTCTCAGCGACAACAAAACGCCGGTGAAAATTAAAAGGGAAGAGCACCTGAACTAATCGGCTACTGTAGTTTGGCTGTAGAGTTGGGGAAGAAGATCTTGCAATGGCGGCGCCACCACTGGAGCTCGACGGAACGTTGGTGGCTCCGTTGAGCTTCCTATCCATTTCTCAGAGATAATAAACAAACGGTGAACTTCGTGAGATTTTCCCAAATACACAAATGAGAGGCGAGATTGCCAAATGGTTCCGATTACACTCCACCGAAGCAACCCATCGATGCTCAGAACGACTCTCTTTTTCGGAGAGGGAAACTTTCTACCGATTGGAATTGGAGGGTTTTTGAAACACTGCGGTTTTTTTCTTTTTTTCCTTCTCATATTCTTCATTTCAACTAATTTAGGCCGAAGAGAGTCACGGCCAATTTTGGTGGCTGCTAAATACACACCCAATATTTGATACATACACCCCACACCCTCAAAAATATTTTTTTTATATATAAAAAATACCCCTACCTATACGCGTCTTTTATTCTATGTTTCGCAAATTTCCAAGAACTTAATTTCCAAACATGAGGAATGCTATGGACACTCTCTTTGACACTCTCTCTTAAATACTCTCTCAATGATTGGGCCACGTCACACTTTTTTTTTCAAAATCAACCATTGGATTGAAAGTTACTATCATATAAATCATATCTATAAATTTTAACATTAATCTATGATCATTTGTTATGTCATCAAGATGCGTCAAGATTAACGTCAACGATATAATTACAAATAACGTTAATCTTGACGCACCTTGATAACATAGTAAATGATCATAGATTAATGTTATAATTTACTGATATGATCTATATGATAGTAACTTTCAATCCAATGGTTGATTTTTAAAAAAAAATGTAACGTGACCCAATCATTGAGAGAGTGTTTAAGAGAGAGTGTCAGAGAGAGTGTCTGTAGCATTCCTCTTCTAAACATATATCTTTGTACATATGACTTCTGAAAACTAAGTTTCTAGACGCTAAGTTGTTAAGTAAAACTGAACTTAGTTTTCAAATGTTGTATTGTCAAATTTAACGATCGAAAACCAAGTTTCTAGACATTCAGCTAAACAAAATGTCTGAAACCAAGCTTCCAAAAGTAAAAATTGACAAGTTGAATGTCCGAAAAATTGACAACACATCGTCTGGAACTTCTCAATTTTAACTAGGGACGGATCAGTAAATTAGGGACATTTGACCCAACAAACTTATTTATTTTTATACTAATTATTGAATAATTTTATTTTTGCCCTACACTAAAAATTAAGTATTAACCCCACTAAAGAGCAAAAAGATAGAAATTGAGATACCATCTTTTAAGTGTTGCTACACGTCTACTATCTTTTTAAGAGAAAGTAGAAATATTTTTTATTCCCTTTTATCTTTGTCTCTCTATTTCTTCTTCTCAAAATACTCTCGAGTATCTACTCTATTTCATTCTCAAAATCCATCAACCCAAATATTCTGAAAGAGCTCTAACTCAACTATTTTTACTTATTTCTCTTATTGTCTCTCGATTTTTGTCTTCTCTCTCTTTATTCAACATTCTCTCTCCATACTCAATTTCATATTTTGTTACTAGTACATTTCCTTTCATATGTTCTTCATTTTATTTTAATGTTTTATTTCTTTTGGTTCTATTTATGACTCCTTCATTACTTGACTAAGTTCTTTTTGCATCATATTTCATATATATGCGCCATGTGTTTGGTCATTTGTCCAAGTAGGTTAATAGAGGGTTAATGATGTTATTGTTTTATCATTTATGCGTTAATATATTTTTATATAAATATTTATAGTATATGA
This sequence comes from Calophaca sinica, assembly GCA_037113605.1. Taxonomy (NCBI): domain Eukaryota; kingdom Viridiplantae; phylum Streptophyta; class Magnoliopsida; order Fabales; family Fabaceae; genus Calophaca; species Calophaca sinica. Next base: position 8,763,289 of record CM073736.1, read on the forward strand.
TTTTGCCTCCACTTATCGAATTTTTTTGGATCCGTCCCAAATTTTAACATTCAGAAATTAGGTTTTCAGAAAATCATGAAAGCATAAAATAAATAAATAAAAAGAATGCGAGCGAGGTGTATGGGTTTTATGAAAATAGGGATATTTTTGTAAAATTCTAGAGGAATCTGTGTTGATATAAACAACAGGGGGTGTATATAACAGCTGCCCCAATTTTAATGATCATGGGCTCAATTTTTTTTTTGGTAACCTAGTCCCTTTTCAAGTGTTATGCTATTTCTTTGGCCTTTTATTTCACCACCTCCCCCACTTAATTTTCCCACCTCCCATATTTTTAAAAATCCAACTTTGCCCTTGCTCTAAAATATCCATTTGTTAAAAATCCAACTTTTCCCACCTCCGGATTCTTAAATCCGGATAATTCCGGATTTTAGAATCCGGACACTTTAAATCTAGCAAAAAATTAACACGTCCGGATTTTAGAATTCGGACACTCTAAATCTAGCAAAAAAATTAACACGTCCGGATTCTTGTCTCCGGAGTGATCCGGTAATAAGAATCCGGACGTGTTAATTTTTAATTTTACAGATTTAGCAAAAAGGGAGGTGAATTGTTCAAAAAAGTCCAGATTCTTATCTCCGGAGTGATCCAGTATTAAGAATCCGGAGGTTGAAATTTTTTCAAAAAAAAGCGTCAACATTTTGAACCTGGAAGATAGGAAAAATAAAGGGTAAAATAGTCTTTTCCTTGGGTGGGGGAGGTGGGAAAATTAAGTGGGGGAGGTGGAGAAATAAAAGCCCTATTTCTTTCTAGGTCGAAAAGATATTGAGCTTTTTGTTACATGGTTTTACTTATGGATACCAAAATGTCAAAAAACACGATGGCCTTTTTTGAAAACCATGGCCCTTTTTAATTAAAGGAAGCCCAAAGGGCCGAGACTAGTTACTACAAAGGAATGGATCTAGGAGTCTTTACACCACTAGCATCTTGAGAAAGTAAAGAAATACAAATCAGGAGGAATACCAAAAATCCTCACACCAGGTCACACAAAAGCTACATTGAAATTTGAAAGGCATACCATTGAGTTGCAAATATTTAAAAATTTAGAAAATAGAGGAGAATTTGAATTGAGCAAAAAGTGTCATTCTTAACTCAATCGTCTACTTTTTCACACAAAAAAAACTCAATCATCTACTCATTGAAGAAACATTTGTCACAATGTGACCGTTTGTATAAGACTTAAAAGAATTGATTTATATATTATATAAAAAAATTAATTATTTTTAGAGACTTTTATGTAAAGTGAAAATTAATTTATGTTTGTTTACAACTATAAATAGTGATCTCAGGTTTATCAACAACTCACGTTGAACACCTAAAGTATGTACCGCTGGTTGTGTTGGGTCACGTTGTCCAACCAAATGAGTTGCCCAAAACTCTTTCCTTTAACACATTTCAAGTTTCACATATTTGATTACCCCTCAATGGCTTCCACGAACACAAAATCTCTCAGATTTATCTATGATATACAATGCTTAAAGTGGTACACTAGTGAGTCACGATAAGTCGATAACTCACCACTAGACATAAAGTTTGTAAGTTGGAATATGTAAACCAAATGCATGAGTCTCTATATGTAAAAAATTTAAATATTTGCTAATAACATCGTAACACTAGATTCTCATCCACATTTCGTGTTATATAGTGTTTCAGATATGAGATTTGATTCCTGGGTTTGAAGTATCGATTGTATTAATTTCACTGAGGTGTTAGCCATAGAGAGATCTAATCATACACCCCCAAAGACTATGTGAGTAGAGACTAAGGGGTTAATATAGACCTCTGCAAGAACCATCATTCAACCTCCCATTCCTCGCACCCCATCTGTTATCACTACACCCCTCATCAGCAAGATAAACCACTGTGAGCCACAACCCCAACGATCCATAGAGGCACGATACTCACAACGCATATGTTATAGGGCAAGGAAGTTCTGTTTATGAGTCGTTTCATAGAGTAATTACTCCTCATGGTTAGGTTTATAGAAGTCTTCAGATCTTTCAAAAGTTATGGTCTTTCATGGAAGGGGTGACAGTGTGAACAGAAAAGAGGGGATAGGAAAAGGGGAGGGAGAGAGAATGAGGAGATAGCAGGGGGGATTGACAGGAGAGTGGAAGGGAGACAAGGAAGATGGAGATGGGAATGGGCGATGACCCATGGTTAGTGAAAGGGATGGTTATGTTGGATTATGAGTTAGTCAATGTGGCAAAATAATCATATGTTGGATTACATGTCAGATGCCACATTGACTAAGTTGTACGTACATTGTGGCCAACGATAACATGTAGTTCCGCTAGACATGTAGACATGGTAGCCAACAAAGTTGGGTTCGTGGACCACGACCAATACATTTTACAAAATGGAGGGCGAAAAAACTACTATTTAAATTTGAGGGACTAAAATTGACAATTTTCTTATTTATAGGGGTTAGAAGTCTCACATAGAAGAATGAAATGACCTGATTAGTGGTTATAAGTGGAGGGCAACCCTCACCCTATGAACTAGTTTTTGGAGTTGAGTTAGACCCAAACCCAATATCTAAGATGATATTAAAGCCTATCATAGATCTATTTGTTGGGCTACCCGTTATCGGGCCACTCGGGTCATGCTCCAGTTGTCTATTCTTGGGGCGTGAGGGGGGTGTGTTAGAAGTCTCGCATAGAAGAATGAGATAGCCTGATTAGTGGTTATAAGTGGGGGGCAACCTTGAGCTAGTTTTTAGGGTTGAGTTAGACCCAAACCCAAATTCTAAGAATAGGAGATTAAAATCATATTTAACTATTTTCTTTTTATGTAAATGCGGCCAAAAACATATATACTATGCCATTCTTAATATGCAAACCCTTGCAAAAGAACATACACATATTTTTATTGTTTATGCAGTATTTATGACCATACTATGAGATAAATTTTCGTCTCTATTTTTCACAATTTTTAAATAATATTATCAATGAATTATTTGGATATTCTATATTTTATCGAATTGTTGTTATTATTGTCATTATGATAAATATAACAATGAGTGGCTTTTAAAAACCTTTTTTCTTGGCAAAAAAACACTTTTATAATGTTTCTTTAAACTTTTTTTTACCAAGTGTTTCTTTAAACTTAAAAAAACCAAAACTAGAAAGAAAAAAAAAAACAGATCATTTTTAAGAATATGCCGAGTATTTTCTTAAAAATAATTATAACTACTTTTGAAAAGAAAAAATAGTTGTAATTAAAAAAAACACTTTAGCTTGGTAAATTTTTTTTTTAAAAATAAACTATTTTTACATAATCTTTGTTTTTTGGTCAATTTTTTAAAATATCTTATAATCCTTTTTTTAAGGGGAAAAGAAGGAGTGTTCCGTCCCAAAAAAAAAAATTGATCAAGAGGGCGCAATATGAGTATTATTTGGGAAGCAATTATTATTCGGGTTTGATTACAATCCGAGATTTCATGACAGCATGGTCCGAAACTTCGTGTGGTGCTTTGGGAGCTATCCATAAAATAACACAACTCTCTTAACTTTCAATCAAAAGCTATTCTTAAGCAAATTAAGAAATTAAGCCTCAATCTCTGGTCTATATTATAATGCAAGTAGACCACGTTTTGTACCAACAAAAGGCTTCCCTAATTGCTCACTAGATCTGGACAGTAGGGGACACACCTGCAAATAGGGTACTTGTTTAATTATTATTTAAAGCAACAAGATGGTCCTCTCATGCTCACAACAAGGCACCCATATTTGTTTTTGTTAACTAATTTCATGTGGGCCTTCCCTAGTATTTGGGGTCCATGAATCATGGTTGAATTTGAAGAAGAGTTCAATGAAGAAAAGAAGGAAATCTTAGATGAGAAATGAAATTCGAAACAGAATATAATAATTTATTTATAATAATCATTGTATCATGCTTCATATAATTACATAGAAACCTTTCATCATTTGAAGAATCAACAAGCAAAATGATTGGATTAATGTGAGCCTACGTTGATGCTATAAATAAAGCAATAAGATACCCCAACAACATGAAATTTATAAATAATCATTGCACACCCATGTGCCATAATACATAACTATTCTCTGCCAGTTCCCCATTTTTTTAATATAAAGAAATCTTTACCATTCGAAAGGACCAAAATGGCAAAACATACTTTAACCAAATAAATAATCATGTCCCAAATCCACTCACTCGATCTTTCAGTTTCCGATTATACCCTTTACACCCTGCTCGAGTAAGGTTTCTTAGAATAATCAAGCACGGGCATTCATGTCTCGCTGGAGCGCTTTGCTTTGTTTATAACTCCACAACTCGAGAAAGAGTCCCTAAATCCATCGCACGTGCAAAGCAACGGGTACTCATTTTTTTTTTCTGTTACAAAGCAACGGGTACTGAATCACCGAATAATGATATGGGAAATGATATACTTTTTCCACAAACTTTTGTATACCTTTTGTAACAAACACTTTTTCGATATTAATTAAAGAAAAAAATTAGTTAATTAAATTTTTTATGATATTAAAAAACAATAACAAAATTTATTAGAATGTATTGTGTATTCATTAATTAATACCTTATAACACACTTGTTAATGAAATTTATAAAAATTTTATTGAATGATTTGAATTTGACTGCCAAAGGCTAACAAAAGTCTTAAGGGAACTAAGAAATAAAAATAAAAAAATTGTATTTTAAAATATAGTATTTAGTATTATCAATATATTTAATTGTATATTTTTCATAAATAGTTTTTATTTCTCGATTCCTTAGGCCTTTAAGGCACACTCTTGAATAACATATTAAAAACAACAATTTTGTTAACTGTTAAAGTTGCTAATATTAAAAATACATAAATAAAAAATGATTAAGTTTTTTTATTAATTACATGACTATTTTTCAATAATTTTTTTTCATTTTTTATCTTTAACCTCAGCACCCTTAACAAAACCATAAAAATAAAGTATATGCTGACAGTGTTAACTTATCTCTTAATGATAACCCAACCAACCAACGAATCGTTTAACGGTTTATCACATGATTAACAGCTAAGCCGGTCACATGGCCAGGTCTTTAAAGTGTTCCCCTTGCAAATGAAAATAAAATTAAGGCAAGTTGGCTTTGCAACTCTTCCTTGTAGTTGTAGGTGGTTGCACATGCACGTGTGGAGAATCACACAATCCGAGTAAGCTAGCTTGGTTAAGAAAGTGGGAGGAAGCTGAGGAGTGGGAGAAAAAGGAAGGGGAAAGATTGGCATTACCATTAAAAGAAAAGCATGATATAGTATTAATGAGGATCATGATTAAGTGAAAGGGAGATTTGACCGTTGACCAGATCAAGGCCAAAAACAAAGTTACTTTGACCGTAAGTGCACGTGGGATAGACATTCTACACGTGTGCTTCGCTGTCCGTCTGCACCAATTAGACATGGAAAATGATGCGCCAAGTAGGATCCATGTGGGTTACCTACTGCTCCAGGTGAGAAGGAGAACACTGCTGCAACCATGCATGCTTGAAATGAACAATCAAGTTTCCTTCCTTGTTACTACTACATTAATAATATTGCCTTTTGTTTTTGGCCGGTCACTAATGATAAATTTTAGGTACATAAAATAAGGGAATGATGCCTTGGTCTCACTCAGAAAATAATACGATTCGAACCTAGTATTATTAAACATTTAAACACGAGATTCTATCTTACTAGTACATCTCTTGGTTCAATTCTTTTGGAGCTAATAATTATGATAAATTTTGCAAAAATATAGTATAAGCTAGGTTTAAGAGAAGACAATATTTCTTTTGAGTAAATTACACCACTCTCCCTTAAAAGATGTTCATGGAGATATTACACTCCCCTCCCCTATTATTTTAAAATTGTTAAACTTTTAAAAAGGCCAAAGTTCTCCTATGAATGGCTTCGTTCATTACTTCCTAAAATATTTAGATTAGTTACTTACGTTTCTATGAAGGTAATGGGGTACTCAGTTCTAGTGAATTACAAACGAGTGACTCGTGCAATTCAAAGTGTCCCTCCAGGTGTCAAACTTAGCATACTTATACCTTCAATAATTCTTTGTAGAAGACAAATTAAATTAATCCAACGGTTGAATCATATTATATTTTCATAATAATTATATATACAAAATTTCAAACAATTTATAAATTCGTTGGTATATGTTTTAACAGTAGATATTACCATGTGTTTTGAATAGTGTATTATACATTAAAATAAAATGATACTAAGAAATATCAAATAGTTTTAAAATTCTATGAAATTTTGTTGGCTTGATCTAATGAGAACTTTCAATTCAACAGTTGGATTATTTAATTCGCATTCAATCATAAGTTATTGAATATGTAAATATGTTAAGTTTAACACCTGGTGTCAACGGATGTTAACTATATATATAATAATTTTAGTCAAACAATGAGGTTGTGCTTTGAGAATGATTTGTCAGCCTAATTAACTGCCAACATATAATCAACAAGGATAACTATAATTATTCTGTAAAAAAAAGTTTCTTCTCTCTCCGGTGAGCGCTTTTTTCACCTTCGCTCCGTGTTTCTAACCCTACCATGATGATTCTGCTTTTAACAATTTGACTTTTGCTGATGACGAGGAAGAAGGCCTTGAGTTTCATACAGAAGAAAGACCAGAGAGAAAAGTGGACCATGACTTGAGCATTGTGGGTTGTATCCCCACAGAAAAACCCATTAGTTACATCATGAAGGAGAGACTTGCAAAAATCATGAGACCCGAAAGAGGTGTGGCTATCAGGGTAATTAATCCAGACCCCTCTTTTAGTTTTTTCACAAGATCGACATAGAGAGAGTTTTTAATGGTGGTCCATGTTTTTTGACAATGTCCTCCTCATTCTTGTCAGCTTTCGTACTAGGCAATCCCCCAACAAATCACTATTTTTCACGTTTCTTTTTGGGTCCATATGCATGATCTTATGGTGGGTTTCATGTCTCTTACCAACACCTTGGAAACTACACAGGGGAGTTTCTTAAGTATGACCCCCAAAACACCTTTAACTTCTATAAGCCTTATATGCGTATATTCGAGTTTGCATTGATGTACCGGAAACTGAGTGTTTACAACACATATTTTGAAGGAAAACAAATGTACCCTAAACACTTAGTTTACGTCACATATATATATTTTTAAAAATATATACCGTACCGTAAACTACAAGTTTACGGTATCTATTTTTCCAAAAAAATAGGTACCATAAACTTCTTAGTTTATAGTAGTCAGATATTTAATTCTTTTCAACTTTTTTTATAAAGATGTTAATATTTTGAATTTGCGCACATTTAATTGATAGCCTTGTCCTTGTCACTAGGCGAGAGTCACAGGTAGTAATGACTTTCACTGTGCGCAGGTGAGAGGTAGTAATGACTTTCTTTGTGCGCGGGTCAGAGAGAACAATTCTCTTTTGTCCATTGTGCTAAATCAATTCAACAGATGAGATCTGATCGTCACTTTAAACGGTTAAGATCACATCGATAATTGTAATAGACTTCCCACTTCATAATCTTAAAAAACCCTAAGCCCTTCCAACACTCAGTCCATTCGTCAGACATGACACTCGCAAGCAACCCAATTATTGATGGATTCGAGGATTGTTTTTGTGCATTACGATAGTCAAATTACAACAAGTGATGATGGTGTGAAGTTTGAACGCGATACCCCAAAATCATTTAGGACAAAAAAAGGCATCACCATTGAAAAATTGAAGCAAAAAATTAATCACAATATCCACTACAAGAAAACGCGGGATTACCGACGGCCTTTTACCGACGGTCGTAACTTGTCACCAAAAACTCGCCATTTCCGACGGCTATAGCCGTCGGTAAGTCTCACCCGCTTATTTTTCAGATACCGACGGCTTTGCCTGTCGGTAAGGTCGACGATCAATTGCTGTTGAGATTACCGACGGCCTTAAGCCCGTCGGTATTTGAATATAGCCTTCGGTAAGCCCGAGACAGTTGGTCGACGGGTTTGAGCGGTCGATAAGTTTAATGAGGCCATCGGTAAATCTTCATTTACGCCAGACCACAAGCCCTTCTCCCCCATTTTTCATTCTCTCCTACTCTCTCTACTCTCTTCTCTCTCGATCGTTTCTCTGCCGCGCTAGCACCCACCTTCTCCCCGGCCACGGTCCTCCACCGCGAAACCCCACAGCTTCAGCGTCGCCAAACCCTCCTCCTCCCGGCAACGTTCAACCCCAACGTTGCACCGCTTCTCCACGGCCACGCTCCTCCACCGCGAAACCCCTCTCCTTCAGAAGAATACCTCTCTGGCAGCGCCTCTCGTCCTTCTGGTTCTTCTTCTTCCGATCCTAAACCCACAGCAGGTACATTTTCTTATTTTTTTTCTCCAGATTTTGCATTTTTTAAAATTTTTATTTATTTATTTTGTTATGGTTGCATGATTTATGGATTTGGGGACATTATTTTTTTGTTTATTTCATTTGATTGTGCCCGTTTCTTTTATTTTTTTGCATACTTGCTGAAACCCATTTACAGAATACTTGTTGAAACCCATTTTTTTGCACACAGCTCTGCTGTACACACAGCTCTGTCGCGCACAGCTCCATCACCTCACCTTCCTATATTTCAGGTTCTCTTTCTATGTTATATGACATGTCAATTTAAGGTTTTTGAATCTCTTGTGTTTTGTGAATTTAACTGTGTTTTTTCCTTTTGTGGGTTCTGTTTAGTCCAAGAGGAGAAAGGAGCAGCAAAAGAAAAGAGGAGGGAAGCAAGTGCAGGATCCACCAGAGGACCCTAGGCCACCTCGAACTATCCATAAATTGCTTTAGGTACTCTCATTTTTTGGACTTGGAAATGCTAATTGATGAAGAAAATAAGGATTTTTTTCTTTTATGTTTATGGATAGATTTCTGTGAGGTTGAGGTTGCTTATACATTGTTATAAAAATAAATTGTGAAAGTGAAATGCACTTTACATGTATGATGAATTGCCAATGTTTCTAAATGTGAAAGTGGCCCTCTCTCTAGGTGTCTATGTCTCTTTCTTTCTAGCTTATGGTGTTGTCTGTAATCTATAAAAGTTAGATTTTTATGCTACCTTTGGTGTTTATAGTTAGTACCCAATTGGTTAAATATGGTTTTTTTCCTGTCCAATTTAATCTAGCATTTTATAATTAGTAACCAATTGGAGATTTGAGTTGTTGTTGTTGCTGTGTGGAGTGTGGACAAATGAGAAAAAGGAATCTGCTTTACTTGTTGCAGTTTGATGAGTTATTAGCTAATCTCATTGTCTATGTCATCTACTTTATGAGTTATTCATTTGAAGGGTTAAATATATCAATTTTTATCATCAACATTGTTATTTTGTAGATTTATGGGTGACTCAAAACGATCGGTGAAACATAAGGCCAGAGTTGAAGGATCTATTTGTGCAACTTACTTACACCGTGAGACGATCTATTTTTGTTCCCATTATTTTACGAACTTCATGTTGACACCAACAAATAATAAGAATGAAATAGAAAGTGAAAGTGAAAGACACTCGCTAGCTTTATCAGTATTTTGTCTTCCTGGTCGTCATGCTGAAAAGGAGCTGACTCATTGGTTAAAGGAAAAGAGTGGAAGTCAGCCCACGTTTACGTGTTGATCAATTGTGTCAAAGTATCATCATATCTTACGTATGTATCATTTTGACCACTTTCAATTTCTTTTATCCACAACTACTCATGATCATTTGTTTGATAATGACTTGATCAGGGCCTTTTTGTTAAATAAGCCCACAAGCGAACAAGACTCTTCTGCCTATATTCATGAATATTTCCCAATATGGTTTATGAACCAGGTATGTATTTTTAGTCCTATTTGAACTATTTATTGTTTGAAAATACAAAAGATTATTTGAAAAAGGAACCATAATTTGTTTGCCTATTGTGTATATGCAGGTGTATAGTGAGGCAGAATCACCTAAAATCGAACACTTGAGAAATTTATCTCATGGTCCTAACTCACGTGTAAAAGAATGGCACACGTTTTTCGTAAACGGATATAAATTTCAAACCCAGTCAAAAAAAGGGGAAAAAACAATTAACAGCGGAGTTTATGTAAAAGGTGTCGTAGATGGAGGTGAAGACGACTTCTACGGCGTGATTCAACATATATATGAACTGGCGTACAATACTTTAGACTATACTAAAAGAATAGTGCTATTTTATTGTAATTGGTTTGATCCATCAAGTAGAGACACAAGAGTGGATCGAAAATATAATACTGTGGATATATGCATGAGCAGAAGTTACCAAATGTTTGATCCGTTTATCATGGCACAACATGTAAGATAAGTGTATTATGTCCCTTATCCATCAACTCGAAGGGATAAACAAGGTTGGTGTGTTGCAATAAAGACCAAACCAATGGATCGCATTGAAGCAAATGATCCACAGGAAGAAGTGGCTTATCAAGTGGATGAGATGTCTTATGTCAACGTGGTAAATGAAGTGGAACTCATTTCTCGACTACGTGACAATCCAATCACATATGAAGATGTAGATGGAGATGAGGAATTAAATGAAGAAGTGGCAGAACCATCAAGATCTGAAGACGATGCCGAATTAGAGTGGGCAGAATGAAATTATTTAACTTTTTACAATTAGAGAAATTAATGTCTAACAATATATTTTAATTTGTCAGTTACTTTTATAACTTGTTATTTATTTTTATGGAATTCATTTTTAATATTGTTATGTTTAAATATAATATTTCATGACTATTATTGTTGAATTGTTCTATAGACATATATGACATCAGGAGGATCAGGATCTGACCCCCGGACCACTCACTAGTGGCAAAGGGAAGGGGAAGGCCATCGCCATCGACCCCCCCGTCATAGGAGGCCGAACATTATTAGGCGTGACGCTGCTGGCTTTTCGACGTTGTCATCCACACAACGTCCGCACTCATCTACGCCTACATAGCCTCCAACGCGTTCGGCCCCTTCACAGCCTTCAGCACCTTCTACACATACACAGCATCCAACACCTTCTGCACCAACACCCCATTTGCCTCCCATTTATATGATCCCAAACCCGGGGTTCCAGCAGACACATGGCGCTTCTTCCTCCCATGTTGTGCCTGAGACGGTGTCCGATACTCATCAGTCCGACCATGAGTATAGTACAGGCCATACACTTGATCAGACCGAAGTTGAGCAGGACGAGGATGTGAATCATGATGTTGAGCAGTAGGTCGCTGAGGATCCTTAGATGCTGCATGATGGCCGAATTATTATCAGGCCGGCTGGTAAAGGGTAAGTATTTACATTTTTTTCTTCTAGTTATTAATAATTTACATGTATATATATATATATATATGTATATTTGTTTGACATCTTTTTTTTTTCAGGTTCCTTCTCTCAAAGGCACCTATGAAGGCTATCACAGCAGTAATTGAGGATAATTACCACACGTTTTGGCCCACCTGGGGGGACATTGAATGACGAGGAGCGGAGGCATATGTTCAGATCTTTTGGAGTAAGTTGCAATTTTTATTTTGTTGCATATTATTTTTTTATTTCTTAAATTTCAATTATGTTTGATAATGTATTATATTGATACAGACGAGGGTTACTTGGGAGGAAGAGAATGAGGGACGGATCGAAGAACTTCCATATGAAGGCCTCTCACTACCTCTCTGATATGCTTAGAGATGCCCGCCTCGGGGGACAGCCCCACTGGATTGGGGATCAGCTCTGGCAGCAGCTGGCAGCGCACTAGAACTCCTCTGGGTTCAAGGCGACCAGCGAGAAGGCAAAGAAGAATAGAGCCTCTGAAAAGGGTGGGAGCTTTCACACCAAAGGTTCCGTCAGTCAGGCGCAGCACGCAGTTTGACTTGTACGTGTTATATAATAATAATAATAATAATAATAATAATAATTATTATTATTATTATTGTTAGTTATTATTTATTTAAGGTTTTTTATTGAATAATTACAGTCCAGGAGGTTGGGTAGAGAGGTACAGTTGCACGAGCTCCATCGTGCAACTCATATTAGAAGGAGTACCAGTGGTTTTATTGATGATCGGTCGAGGCAGACCCAGGTAATTGTAAAATATAATGAATAGTTTTTTAATAATGTTTATATTGTTTTTTTACAAAAAAATTGACTTATTTGTTTATGTTTAACAGGAGGAGTTTGAGGCTAGGATGTCTCAGATTAGATCTCAGACATCATCATGTTCCCCGTCTCAGAGCCCTGAGGATCCATCTGCACCGCTCAGGGTTTGGGCAAATGTTATTGGCGGCAAGAAGAAGGGTCGCCTATACGGTGCTGGAGACCTTGCCAGCAACTACAGGAAACGGACCAGCCGCCTCCACATCGGGGAATCATGAAGTAGCGGCGGTGCCAGTCGTCGCTCTGCTGCAGATGAGCAGGAGATAGTCGAGTTGAAGCGGAAAGTGGCCGAGCAGCAGGAGGAGACCTATGGGACGAACGCCATTTTGGCTCAGGTACTGCAGCGACAGGACCAGATGTACCAGTTGTTAGCTCGCCAGCAGCCTCCTCCGCCTCCTGGTACTGATCATGTCGATGACGCGATGGTGTAAAGCATCTCGATCATGATCAGGACTATTAGTGATGTTTGTATTGATATTTTCAGATATTTTTTTAATTACTGATGTTTGTTCGAATAATTTATTTATTTATTTATTTATTACGTTTCTTTTTTTTATTTGTTTTTTCGGTTTACGTTATCACATTTTTAATCTGGGAATAAATTAAATAATTTAAAAATTAAATAAATAAATCTATCACATTTTTTAATATGAGAATAAATTAATAATTAAATAAATAAATAAATAAATAATTAATTAATTAATTAATTTAATATTTAATAAATTAGTTAATTAATTTAATAATTTAAATTAATATTTAATTAAATTAATTACAGAAATTAATTAATTTAAAAATTAAATAAATAAATAAATTAATTAATTATGTTGGGAAAAAAATTCGGCTTTACCGACGGGTATGGCCGTCGGAAAAACAAGTGTGGCATTACCGACGGCCATAACCGTCGGAAAATTACCGTCGGATTCTGACCAACGATTTAGCCCGTTGGTAATAGCGACGGTAAAAAAAACCCATCGATAAACATTTGCGACGCTCATTTTACCGACGGGCTTGTAGCCCTCGGTAACCCGTCGAAAATTTCACGTTATCGACGGTTTTTTGGCGTTACCGACAGCTTTTGGCCGTCGGTAAGCCCGACTTTTCTTGTAGTGATCAGAGCTGGATCGCGAAGGGTGACAGAGATTTATTATTGATGCCCAAAGCTTGTAGCATATGGGTGTGTTCAATATCGGAAGATGAGACTTCTAAGGGAAGACGACATATAAAGGATGTTCGCTGCATTCAATGAACATTCTAGCCTCGACCAAATAGAGTTGTATGTTGTGTGGGTTAAATCAACTAATGAGATAATCGCAATGCTGACTCCACCAAGAACTGTCGACCAGATCTTTGCTAGCTTACGTGAACCAGAGTCATCGAACGAATATTATGACCACGGCATCGTCAGCTTGACTCCACCATGATTTGGTTCAACCATATGAATCAATCCATGTAATGTGTGTTTTGAATCATCTCTATGTAATGCATTGTGTTATTGAATAATTAAGTATTTGTGTTTGATTTTGCTAATTTAAAATTAGAACACTCAATATTATAATTAAAAACAAACAATGTAAATAAAAATGATGTCATTACAAACGCGCGTAAATAAACAAAGGGAGTCAAATAGAATACAAGGGAGTCATTATAATACAAACAACGTAAATAAAATAGGGAGTCAAATACATCAATGGGTGGATCAAGTCTTCTTTCTCCTCTGTTGTGTACGTCCCACCTCATTCGTTCCCTCCCCGCTCGGACCCTCCTCACTCCAACCTTGCGCTATGCATGGTGCCTGTGTAAAGTACTCACAAAACTCAGTACCTTTGGGAAGCATATGTCTATCAGAGGTCGTCTGAAGAATCTCAACAACTCTCTAGCACCTCTCTTGCAAATGACGTTAACACATTATATGTAATAACAATAGTCAGAAATGCGCAACACATAGAAGGGTAAACAACAATCACAACATTTACCTCCCTCACTGACTCAGACTCTCAAACATAACGGATTACGATTTCTGGTTTCCACCTTCTGTATCCCTCAGTTTACTCAGCTATATAAAAGGCCTGTCGGTGTCTAGCGCGAACGTCAACGACATGATTGAGATAATGTATATCGGCATGTCATTAACTATCTCAAGCGAGGGGTTGATATCAATAACTGGCTGTGGTGAGTCTGGTGACCGAGGAATATCCTGAATATATCCAAACAGTCGCAACACCCTCTTCGACAGGTGCGACACATGTATCGAACAACTGATCCAACTCGAATACAAAGCAATATTTTGAATATGCCAATATTGCCTATGCTTAATAGATGATCTTTACGGTAGCAGTTTTTTTAAAAATTACCGTAAATACCTACTTTACGGTAATTTTTTTAAAATTTTTTTACCGCAAAGCTTACATTATACATTCTTTTTAAATGTATACCGGGTAACCTAATTTTTTTTTTAAAATGCATCAATAAACAAAAAACGGCGAAATGAAAAAAAAAAAAAAAGGGAAGAGGGAGAGGAGAGGTACTCATTGTCATTTGATGAAGAAGATGAGTTGTGGGAAAGAAGAAGATTAGCGGTGGAGAAGTAGAAAGAGAGAGAGAGGGAAAGAGCAATGGTGAGGAAAATTGAAAAGAGAGATTGTAGAGGATAGAAGGAAGTGTGTGGGGTTGTGAGAGTTTTGCAAGTTTTCGGTAAAAGAGAGTTAGGGAAGAGGAGAGATGGAATAGAATGGGTATAGGAATAAATATTTTTGTCACTCTTGAATTTTGTGGGGGTGTGGGTAATAAGCCTATGGGTGTTAAATTGTTAATAATAACACCTAGCTTGATTTACTGATTTCGTAAAAAGAAACTTATTTACTGTTAGTTTATATGTATTTTGATTTTTTCTGTGATTTTAATAAGACAACACTTATTTGAACCTCAGTTTTATGTCACAGGCCTTTTTTAGCCCCGTTTGGATAAACAACTTATTTAAGCGTGTTGATTGACATGTAACTTAGCCGCAGATCGGCTAAACTCCACAACAGTGATTCCATTTTCTTTAAGCAATTACGCCAAGGAATGAACTCTGTTCCTCAGCTATGAGTCATTTAACTCACTCCAGAAAGGGTTAAGTTGGTGAACTAAGATAAAAATAAGAACGCAAAGGTAAACATAAAGATAGAATAAAAGCTTGAGCGAAAATAAGTTGTTTGATTGATTGAGTGTGTCTAAAATTATGTACAACTTGGGTATTTATAGTAACAACTGAGAACTACCCCTATTTGCCACGTTCAGTTGGCTAACAATGATAAATTCTTAGTTGGCAGTTATTCAGCTGAGCCGTGCCATATTCCACTAACAATGATCCTAAAATTTAGGCGCACTACCACGTCATGACCACGTCTCCCCTTTCAACGGTCTTCTCAACATAGACCTTATCTCAGGTTCCTTCGCTCAGCTCCTAAAATTGTGGAGAAAAATATTGACTGTGTTTTACCTTGGATTTAAATTAAATCAAAATTATTTCCACGGCACTCGGCTCATGGAGCAAGAATCTGATCCAATGTGTGACTCCACGCTAACCCAATGGGCTTAATATCTTCCTTGCAACCCAATAAGCCCAAGACCCATGTCTAGCTTCCAGTTTCCTGCTTGTGACTCTATCAGCTGCAATTTCGGCTAATCTGCAACTCGGCTGACAACCAATCGGCTACTTGATGAATTCGGCTGCTGCTAGCTTCGACTAGCTCTTATGAATATTTTGGGTGTAAACAAAGCGCTTATGTCATAAGAGCTTATCGCATGAGAGCTTATGCTTTAAGAGCTTATATTCAATAAGCTATTTACGTTTGAATGTGTATATTGAAAAGCGCTTATACAAAATTGAAGTGTTTGAATATACTATTGTATAAGCACTTATAAGATTTTATAAATTTTAAAATTAAAAAAATTTAATAATGAAACCATAATTAAAAATAAATTAAGAATTTATAAAATAACATAAAATTAATATTAAAAAATAATATAAAAAAGTTAATACTGAAACCATGATTACAAATAAACTAAAAATTTATAAAACAACATAACATTAATAATAAAAAATAAGATATATATATATATATATATATAACCACAAATAAAAGGTTAATAATATATATATATATATATCACAAAATTATTATTAAAAATAATATATATCATAAAACTATAATTAAAAATAACGAAATTGATGCCTTTTTGGTTGCCATTCACTCCTATAATTAATAGCGGCCACCTAAGAAGCAAAAGTAAGCAAACAAATGGTGACAAAAAAAAAAAGGAAACCAAACAAACAAAAAATAAAAGTAATGTCGAGTCACAAACAAAAATGATTGGCCACAAGTGCTGACACTATCAGAAAAATAAAAAACTAGCCACAATAGATTCGAACACTATTTGTGAGTACATGTTTCGCTTCTTTTTAATAAGCTCCGCAAAAAGCTGTTCAAAGAAGCTTATGGAAATAAGCACAAATTAACTTATGGAATAGTCATAAGCTCTTATAGTAAATTCACTCAAACACCTTTATAAGAGTTTATGTCAGTAGATAAGCCCAAATAAGCTAAAAATAAGCCAATCCAAACGGGCCATTTATCCGCTCCCAAGATTCCAACGGTGCGTTGTGGCACGAACATTTGAGAAAATGAACAGAGATAAGATAGTACTCCCTTCGTCCTATAATATATGTCACAATTGATTAAATCACACAGTTTAAGAAAAAGTAATAAATGAAAGAAAGAGAGTGATAATTTTACCAAATTAATCTCATTAACTATTGGTATAGTAACTATTGTCATAAATACAAAGTGTAATACTTGAAGGTATAATTGACAGACAAATATTTAATTTTGCATTGAAAATTATAAATGACATATATTTTAGGACAATTATTTTTAGCAAATATGACATATATTAATAGACAGAGGGAGTATATATATAGCTCTATAGGAAGAGAGGCGATTACTCCATAAGCACCATCATTTGTTTCCAAAAGGATGGAAAAAAATAACCGTCATATTCTTTCCTCTACTTTACAACTTACTCCCAGCCGCTGATTTTTTTTTTCTTTTCAAAAAATGAAGAATGGTGTGATAATTAAGTGAACAATTTTAGGGGGACAGTGAGATGACAGTAGTGGTTGGTGTAATTGATGAAGCGTGATCAACTTTGATAAGGAATTATACCAATTACTAATAATTAAGTCAATCTTTGTGAAAACCTTAATTGGTGTTCAAAATGCTGACTGGATTGCGATATTTTTATGAGATGAAAACCCACAAAATCTTGGCCCTTCGAGATAAACATTTATGATAAAGTAACTTGACACTCCCTAGCTATCGTGATCTGTTGGCCTAATGTCAATTATATCTTCCTTTGGCAAAAATTATGCTATTATTGAAATGTTTGAATCGTTTTCATTATATCCTTGCTATCCCGCCTCTCTCTGTCTCTCTCTCTCTCTTTCAAGTTTATAATTGGAGGACGAATACTAGCTATAGCAGATAGATACATACTTTAGAAAACAAAGCACGCACGAAAATATTGCATATATCACAGTCACATGACATATATGATTATGATGAGTGCCTAATCGTTTACTTTGTTTTTTTTCCAACTCATTTTTTAGTGTCGACATGGTCTGTAATCTGTATTCAATTTTCAGTGTCATATAATTATTCACAACTAATTTTAGCGGTTGTAGATTTATAGCCTTAGGTAATAGACACCAAAAGATTGATGATGCACAAGTTGATGTTAGGCGCACTTTTCCACAATGATACCGAACATCAAAGTTGGTTTGCTTTTGTTGGTCTCAATCACGCTCTGGGTGACCCATACTTATTTGCGGTTTGGCCGGGCGGTAAGTGAAGTTTGGTCATGAATTGTTCAATTGTCAGTAATCGAACTCAGATATATACTAATCAAACTCATTCTTTTAAATAGAGTATAGTAATCACTTGCGCTCAATCTCATGGTTAAACGTTAGTTTGCTTTTATTTCTAAACAAGTTTGTTTAAAAATAATTTTATCACGTTTAAATTTAATTGGATGACATTTAAAAAAACTGAAAAATAGTTTTTTAAGCTAAATATTTTCTATGATTATGAAATAAAAGTTTTTCTTATAATACAGAGAAACATTTGAGTAATCATATAATTAATTTTAAATATTATATCTAAGCATAAAAAATTAAAAAATGTTTTTCAAATTTCAAATTTCAAATTTCAAATGTAAATTTATTATTTAAAAATCTCATCCAAACCAAGATTAAATACAAAATATATAATAAAACTTCAAAATTTTGTTGTAAAATCACCATAGAGGTTTTACTTTCTTATAGCAGTACATACATACATAAATATTGACACACACATGTACATATGCATATGCATATCTGTATATAAAAAACAAATATATATTATTTTTGTTAAAAAACAAATATGTATATATATATAAATATACATATCTAGATTCAAACAAATATATATTAGCTGTATATAAAAAACAAATATATATTATTTTTGTTAAAAAAACAAATATGTATTTGATGATTGTTATATAGTTCTTTAGTTTGTTTTTGAACATTTGGTTAATATTGTTATAAATAACATCTCCTTGGTCCTGAATTCATCATGATCTTTATGAAAGACTAATTATTTGTTATAATGAATTTATTTATTACACTAATATTTAATTTTTATAACAATTTCAAATTGAATCATAATTTTGAAAATCGAATTGGGTTGAACAATTTGACCAAATTTATTTAACCTAAAATGTTACTTGTGAAAATTCATATGGAGTTTGTCAAACTAGTTAAATATTGATAAAGAGAAATGCTAAGAACACACTCTCTAACACTCTCTTTTCAACACACTCTCTTTTATTGGTTGAAATTCATATGGGTCTCACCAAATTTATGTGGGACCCACATTATTTAGTACGACCCACTTGAATTTCAACCAATAAGAGAGTTAGTGCTGGGAAGAGAGTGTTAAAGAGTACTAGTATTTTGGTAGGACTCCTCATTGATAAAAAGTAAAAACAGATGATGAAAACTGATTTGAAATATTTTTTAAACAAGAAATATTTTTTATTTCAACAGAAAATATTTTGCAGCCTAATAAAAATCCAACCAGTTAGAAAACCCACATATAAGGTTCACGTATGAGTCAATATTATTTTTAACAATACTAGACATATAATATTATTATTCTATATTAATTTATTTTTTATTAAATTTGATTTATGTATTTTAAGGTAGTTTACTATTTATTATATTTTATAGATTAAAAATGTATATTTAATTATTACCAATTTATCTAGGACTAAATTAATAAACTGTAAATTAGAAAATTTATTAATTTAAACTTTTCAATTTAGAAAACATTAATACATGAAATTAAGCTCTTCTACGATATATCACTAAATAAATATATTTTCTTATTATTTTATTTTATTGTTGTTAAATATGTAGATGCCTTAGGTAAGATAGGAATAGGATAGAAATGAGTTGTTAATCACCAACTTAGGTTGGTTCGAGTGGTAATGACTCGAGTCCCTTAAAACAAGTGGTCAAGGGTTCGAATCCTGACTCTTGTGAATGGAAAAAGCCTCCTAAATATCACATGGGCACATAAAAAAGAATTGAGTTCTTAATCGGTCGCATCGTGATTGGTGTTTGATCATCCACAAATCTAAACGGTTCTCTCTGGCCTTACATGCACTAGTGCAAAAATAGGATTAAAATACATGATTTTAAAACGGTTTTCAAGAAAGCCGTTTTAAAATGTAACGCGGTGGCAATTTTGTAAATAAATTGAAAACATTTTAACTCGGTTTTGTACATAACCGTGTTAGAAACGACATTAAAAAATTTTGAAAACATTTTAAATCGGTTAACTATTATAACCGTTTTAGAATTACTAATTTAAAAATGTATTTTTTATAATGCGTTCACCTTTAAGATCGATTGAGTAAATAACCGTGTTTAAAAGTCTACCATTTTAAATTGGTTGAGTCATTAACCGTTATAGAAACTCTAATAAAATAATAAAGGCTCCTCTAAAACCCTCACTACATGTGAGTATCATCCTTCAGAAAGCACCGCACGCTCTTGTCCCTCAACGTGCTCACAACCCTTCCTCCTTCCTCCTTCCTCCTTCCTCTCGCCCTTCCTCCTTCCGGTGCTGTCCTCTTGCCCTCACAGCCATAATCGCTCACTGCGTGCTCCCGTCCTCCTTCCTCCTTCCTCCTTCCTCACTGCGCGCTACCGTCCTCTCGCCCTCACAGCCATAATCGCTCTCGTTCTCTCGGTCTCGTCCTCCAGCACTGTCCAACCACCGCAAATACTCACTCTCGTCCATTAATGGTTGATTTTTAATTACGCTACCTGTTGCTGAAATCAAACGATTAGAGGCCATAGCAGAAGACTGAAAGCTAGAGCAAAGGTAAACCCTATGAAAATTGAAAAAAAATAAATAGAGAATAGAGTCTTTGCCGGTTGTGTGTATTTCCTTTTACTTTCCTGTTTCTAAATCGTATTTGATTGTTTGATTTTGGGGGTTTTGTTCAAAACAGGTGTTCGAGCAAGTTCTCCATTGCAGTCGGCTAGGTTTGTCTCGTGATTAAACAGGTGTGTGTTCCTGCTTATGTTCTGAAAGATGTTATCTCAACAAAGGCATGTTTACTGTTGTTGAGTGCTGGTAGTATATTGTTTTAAAAAATTTATGTAATTTGAATGTAGTAATAAAAGTTGGGGATAAATTTTGTCACGATTTTATTTATCAGTTCTAAAAGTAATTCACAAGATATGATTGAAAACCTGAGGTGTTTAAGCTTTACTCTCTATTTTTTTAGTTTATGTTACATTTTTTTGTTTTATAAGAAAGTACACTAGAATTCTCAAACTAAAAAACATATTGTATATAAGATTTCTAGGCTACTGTGATAAGTACCTAACATGTGTATCTATCCTTTATAAAATTGTTTTACAAAACTATTTAGTATTTACTTTGAGAACCATATGTAGTCTATAGAGCTACAACACTAGGCTGATTCCTTGGAATCCCTTTAAACAACTTCCCAGATAATATGTTCCAATGAGTTTGTTGAACTCAAATGGGGTTTTCCATTTCTTGCTAGACATCTTAGCTATGAAGCTTCTCATCTTCACATTCTCTTCCATTTCTTAGTTTGTCCCAGTTATCTGCATGCTTTTTCTTGGTCTCAGGTTTCGATTTCCTTGCTTTTGGAATCTTGAGTTTGCTCTCTTTATCTTTTGGGCCAGGGGAACGAACTTGCTTCTGTGTGTTTTTATTACATGATAATAAACAGCGGACGAACAAGAACAACTTGTACTAGCATCTTGAGGAGTCTACGGGAAGTCTGCTTAGAGGCAGAAGTTGGTTACTGATGTCATGACCAGTGTATTTTATGTTACCATGTGGGTGTAGGATTATATCTGTATTTGTATAGCTCAAAACTGATTTAAAAGGTACATTGACCTTCGTAAAAAACTCGCATTTTAAAATGGTGGTCGGAATAACCGATTTAAAAAGACGCTTTTTACAACGGTTAAATAACCGTTTTAAAATGTATAACATTTTAAAATGGAGGAATTTAAGACGGTTCGGAAACCGTTTTAAAAAGTACATTTTAACCGTTTTTAAATCCTCAAATTGCACTAGTGATAGGAGCGTGCGTCACCAAATCTAAATTACATTAGTCATTTATCTTTTTTTTTCACTTTAGTTCATTAATTAAGTTTACGAGCGTTAACAATGGGGTGAATGGCTTTGAAGTTTGTATATGAGTTGCCCTGAATCTTTGAAATTTTGCTTCGAAGGATAAGTCCAATGATGTCAACGTTTGCAAATTTAAATGACTAACTTGAGAAAAATAAAAGACCAATTAATATGAAACTTTACATTAAGATAAAAGACTCATGGAATAATTTTGCCAATAAAAAAATTGTCATTGCTAATAAAAAAATTGAGTTTAAAGGATATGCATCGTCAGTGTAAACCAATTTTACACAAACATCCAATAAGAACTCATTATTTTGCTATGCTAGCCACTTTTGTAATCGCATTTTAAAAATAACTACCAAATAAGGAGCTCTTATTGGATGTCTGTGTAAAACTGATTTACACTGACAGTGCATATCCCTATTTCTCTAAAAAATAATAGTTAAGTTAAATGTATCTCTATAAAAATACACATATATTAAAACATTAACAATTGATTTTTTTTTTCAATAATTGAATATTTTATTTTTATTTAAAAAACTAAATTAAAGAAGGAAATTTCATGTGATTGCCGTAATTCAAGTTTTGGAATTCTTTCTCTAAAGAAAAGAGAGATAGCTCCGTGATATCGTATTAAAAAAAAGCTAAAGAGGTTAACATCATGCAAGTCTTTCTCTCTTTTTTTTATTTTATTTAAAAAGTATAGCGGCGAGACATACACACTGGGCGTAAAAAAAAGAGTACCGTGGATTCGAATCTACGCTCCAACACATTAAATGTATCGACAATCTTTTACCATCTGATCAGTTGCACTCACGGGACCATGCAAGTCTTTCTCTAAAGCTTAAAGAAAAAGAATTACTATTATGTCATGTTATGACAAAAGCTGTAACAAACAGGCTACAAATTAAGTAATGTACATTATGCGTTTTGCTTATCCGGCCAAGCGTGGATTCCTCGCTGAGAATTCAAAACCACACTACTATTTGAGTTTGAACTTATGCCTGACGGGAATATCCAATACAGTTTGCTGGTGATACGAAGATTTAATTATGGTTAGGTACAAATGTGAAGACGACGGACTGAAGGGACGGACTTGTATAACGACGTTGTCACCCATCATCACCCATGGAAATGGAGGGTCAATAATTTATCATGGCTGATTGGCTGTGACAGAAGTAACAGACGGTTGTAGTGCGATTGGATGGACAGATAAAATCGAAATGAGATTCTTACGAACGATTAAACGAAGACATGACAAAGAGAGGTGTGAAGTCTAATTTGTATCCGTTTGTTTTAGATTTTGATAGAATTGATTTTAAAAAATTGATGTTAAAAGAATTAATTTTAAAAAATTGAGTTTAAAAAAATTAATTTGTGTTTGGTAATAATATTTGAAAAATGTGTTCAAAAAAATTGATTTTGTTTGTATGATAAAAGTAGAATCACTTTTGATTTGTAAATATAAAAAATTGTGTGCGTCCTACGCTCAAAATCCATTTTTCTAAACGGAAAAACTAAGATTTTTTGCTTCAAATAAAATTCAGTTTACCACTTTTAAACTAAATTTTATTCACCTAAAACTTTAACCAAACACTCAATTAAAAAGTCAAAATAAAATTTTCTAAACGTGATATCGAATTTTGTACGCAATATATATAATCCAAACCAAACAGACACTTAATCAATTTGGGTGTCTGCGCGTGAGTTTGCGGTGGTTGGTCCCACCGGCGAGAGAAATAAAGAACTGAAATTGTACCACCAATTGTCCACAACCAATCATTGAACTGAAGATTTCTAAAAAAAAAAAAAAAAATAAGAAAAAATCATTGAACTGAAGAAACCATACAAAGAAGGGGCAACGTGGTCATTTTAAATATCTCCGCATATAATCTCGAAACAGCAAAGCCAATGAATGAAAAGCAGGGTCCGAATTTCACGTGCGAATCACATGATGTACGGACCCAGGGGAAAAATAATTGGCCCACATTTGGGTTGTCGTTTAACCGCATCCCTATTATTGGGTGCCTGATGACACGACGTGGTATTTCAGCATAAAAGTTTCGTAATTTAGAATTTTTTTTCCTAATGTTTAAAATATTGTATTTTTTGGTGTAAACTGGGTATCTTTCGCGCGCAACTGCGGAAACTAATCCCTCGAGCCGAGTCGGACCACATGGGCTGCTCTCCCTCAAGAGTTTTAACGCTGCTGCATTCCCAAGGCTAGATTCGAACCCAGAACCTCTGGTTAAGCTGGAAGAGACCCTAACCATGTCATCCAAGCACTCTTGGGTGTTTAAAATATTGTATAAAAAACAGTAAAAATATTTTTTCCCCAAAAATTTAGTGTTTCTGTATAAGACCTTAATAATAATAAAAAAACAATTTTTTAAGGCGTGCAACTTTGCACGCGTTAAGATGCTTTAAATATCTAAATTTGTAATTAATATAGTATAGTTAATTAATTATTATTCTTTTAAAAATATGATTATATTTCTCATATTAATTTTGTGGATTTTCCTCCCTGTAATATCTCTATTTCTACCAAAATATAATAACTATTTGATTCTTGTTTTTTATTGTCTGCACTCTTTCTCTCTCTCTTTCAAAACCCCTCTTTTTTTTCATGGCTTTTTCTATTTCTTACATGAAGATCTCTACTTAAACATGTTTGTGAAAAAATTTCCACCATCATTAAAAACACGTAGATAACCAATCGGCCTTATTATTATTATTATTATTATTATTATTAGTCTTCTTTTTGTAGTAGCTTTTTTTCCTTGAAATTAATACATTTTTTTTGTTGCTTTTAGGCTATTTTCGTTTTATTTAGCTACTTCATGGATCTTGCTTCCACAGTGCCATATGTACATTGTTTTTGTTTGTTTTATTGTTTTGACACTGTCATCCATTTTTTTCACTATAGTATCATTTTCAGTTGATAATTGGTTCAACCCAAAATGTCCGATGTGCTACAAAATCAAGGAAGCAAGCTATTAGAAAGTGGCATTTTTGCTATAAAAGTCAGCATTTCAGTATTTCTTACGTCTAACATAAAACAATATATAGTATTATTTTCATAAAAATAAAAAAAAATTATAGAAGAAGGGAAAAAATATAGAAAAAGCTATGGAAAAGAAAGAGGTGTTTTGAAAGAGAGAGAACGGACAATAAAAAGCAAGAATCAAATACTTATTATATTTTGATAAAAATAAAAATATTATAGGGGAGAAAAATCTATAAAATTAATATGAGAGATATAATCATATTTTTGAAAGAATCATAATTAATTAACTATACTACATTAATTACAAATTTAGATATTTAATAAATTTTAAAGCGTGCAAAGTTGCAGGCGTTAGAAAAATCATAAAAAAAATAAAGCAAAATTTTTATAATAAGAAATTTACATTAATTACAAATTTAGATATTTAATATACCTTAAAGCGTGTAATGTTGCACGCGTTAGAAAAATCGTAAAAAAAATAAAGCAAAATTTTTATAATAAAAAATAGAAATGAAAATCAGACAAAATCGCCTTCTTTTTCTTTTTCCTTTAAATGAAATGTGACGCTATAGACCACCAAAAAAAAAAAATGTGACGCTATAAATCTGTATAAGAATATAAGAAAAAGTCGTTTATTCCTTTTGCGAGTTCTTTTTTGTAAAGTCCTTCTTTTCTTTTCAACGAAAGCGATCATCTTTTCTGCCACAAACAATGATCGATAATTTATGCGAAAAATGATATCCAAAATATAAAAACTATATTCAATAAATTTATTTATTTCTTTTTCATAATTTATTCAATAATTACTTATAACTTCGTATCATCTCATAAAAAAATAAGAAATAATTATTTTATATTAAGTACATGAAATATTAAAAAAATATAAAATATTAACATATTTAATGTATTCATTTAATAACTAAAAACCTAAAATTCAGATTTTATAATAAGTAAATTAAAGATATTATTCAAGAAACATTTAATATATCAAATCAAATGTTTATAATCATTTTAAGATTAAGATAATTAGCATTTTAAAGATTTTTTTTTTACTAGAAATGATTACAGAGTTTGGTTTTGAAAAAACTAAAGTCTAAACTATCTAAAATGCTTCTGTATGGGTTGGTTTTCTACCTTTTTATAGTTTGAATCAAATCAATTCGTTTAATTCAAGTGGATTTGAGTCAAGCCATTGAATGCGGGAAAAAAAGCCGTTGAGTGAGTATGTATAAAATTTACATTTCTAATCATTTCATACATATATAAAAACTAGTACGTAACCCGTGCCATGCACGGGAATATTTTTATAAATGAGCTTAAAAAAATATTTGGTTTCAACAATAAAATATAATAAATAGTGTGGTAATAATTATTTTTTTTACAAAATTATGTAATAATTATTAAATCTTAGTGATGTACGTATATTCTATTGAAAATTGTTATAGAATAATTTATATTTTGTATGTTAATAGTAGTACAATGCATGTAGTGTATCTTTATATTAAATAATAAATAAATAAATAATGGGTAGTATATTATATAATTAGAATAACGAAATTTAAACTATTGAAACTCAACTAATTTGTTATCTTTCTGCATAAAACCATATCATCTTTTCGTGGTTAAGGTTCTCCATGACATTCTCTGTCGTTGAACGACGACAACACTAATGAGCACATCGCAGCGAAGTTATGCCATACACAAGTTATATATTTGGTCCAGGCAATAAATAATGTGTATTTAAAAATATAAGTTTTATGGTAAAAGATTATATCAATGTATATTTTAAAAAAAAATATTCATTTAGAGTAATTTATGTATTAGTGTTCTTTCTTGTGAAATATTCAATATGCTCTTATAATATATTTTTACTCTGAAATTTAAATATAAACTATAACTGTAGGCCCGTGCTACACACGATATATATTTAAATATTATAACCATACATCTAAGGTTTGAAAGAAGCAACGTTTTGTGTAAAGTCAAACCTTTATTTTCTAAGGCTCCATTTGAGAATATATTTAGATCATAAAATCATAATTTTTTTTATTATGTACTACGCACGATATATACTTAAAAATTATAATCATACATCTATTGTTTAGAAAAAAAACAACATTATGTATACATTCTTGTTAAAAACACACACTCCCTCCGTCTCGTATTAAGTATTGTTTAGGGTAATGTACGCGTATTAAAAAAATGATTATTTGTGTTTGTTTCCAAGGTAAGATAATTTATTTTGACTGAAATACCCTTATTCTAATAAGAGTTTGGTGAAAAGACTAATTAATACTCCATCCGTTCATTTCTACTTATCAGTTTTTAAGAAAAAATTTGTTCATTTTTATTTGTCATTTTGATAGTTTAAGATTATATTAATTACTTGTTTATTAATTATACCCTTAATTATTTACTGTAGAGAGAGAAATAAGTGTGATGAATAATAAACAATCAAGGGTATCATAGGAAAAAGACTAATAACTTTATAAAAAACAACAAAATTTATTGGTTTCTTGTTTGTGTAAAATAATCTTAAAAGACAAGTAAAAAAGAATTGAGATAGTATAAAATAGTTGAGATACTAATACATAAAAGTATTATTGAAAAAAATAATTAGTACTCTTTGATTTTTTAAAATGACAAATAATTTTAGACAGAATAATATTCAAAACAGGGCACTTACGCTTTGATTGTTTAGTGAGAAAATGATGCGAGAGAGTATAGCGTGAGAGAGGTTGCGCAAAGAACGCTGTTTTCTCCTGATTGCCAATCGTTGAAAATGGCGAGAAAGAAAGAAAAAAAAAGCATGGGTCTCACCAGCTTTTTTCCTTCGCGAAAGTGCGAAGAAATTCGTTGTCTGACGCATTTTATTCTCTTTTTTCAATTTTTACCCCCTATTCTCTTTTTATATATCAAATTATTTAAATTTTTAATCAAAGATATTGATGTATTTTAAAAAATAATCAATATTTCTTTCTTCTCTTTTTCTTATTCTAATCAATACCTCAAATCCACCCGATTTCTTATATTTTTACCTTTTTTCATAATTTTTTTTTTTACAATTTTTCTCGTAAACAATGTATATATGAGACACGCAGAGCAAATGCGCAAAATGCTCTCGTTATCTGTCTTACTTTCCGCCACTCCTCTCTGCCCATCATTGTCTCTATCAAGATGTCTCTCCTCTAGACGTGGCAATATTTCAAATGTCGTCTACATTGTCCCCGCTGTGGCTTTACCAGGGATTTATCAAACTGATCTAACCGCATTAGTTAATTACCATGAGAAAACACACCCATCACACGAGGTCAAAAGTAAACTAGCTCCTCATAATCTTCGTCGCGTCACATCTCTTGGTTTTGCTAATGGCGACTATTCATTCTATCTCTTAATATAAGACTCATTTAACCATTTCACGTCTATTAAAAAATTGAGTTTTATTAGTTATTATACCCTCTGTTCTCAAATATAAGTAAAGTTTGGACCAGATTAATCCAAATACATTTTGACTTTTGCTTATATTTGAAAACGGAGGGTGTAATATTAAATTTGTATAAAATATGTACTATTTTTTTTTAAGTTACTATTCTCATCTTCCAAGACTAAAAAGAGAAAAAATTAATACACTTTGATATAAAATAATTTTGTAAAAAAAATTAATACACCTTAGTCTTTAAAAATAATTTTATATCAAGAGATAAAAAGATTTTATAAATAAATTTTATATTAAGGAACGGATGAATTATACGAGTAGTACTTTGTCATGCAGTATTGGGTAATGGCAGTAAATCTAAATCCACCCCTGGGGGGCCCAATAGTAAATTTGAGTATTTGGAGGAGGAACGTTATGTCATCTTCGAGGGTAGGGTCCTTGCTTGCTTGTACATTTAATTAACCGCATTCGTGGATCAAACCAAGTGGGTAATGAATGGGTCGATGAGCCGCGAGCTGAGTACACGTGGAAGAAGACAGGGATGGCATCTAAAAATACAGATGCAGTTTCACTCGATAGTTGGGTCTCGTATTAAAAAGGACAAGCTCCCACGTGCGACGGTCCCGTGAAATGATCCCACGCCACGCCTATGCACTAGTAGTAGTGAGTACGTGAGCGATGATTCAGGGAATTGTGGAGAGAGTGTGGGTTTTACGCGCTAGAAGAAAGGGGTGGGATGATAACGGGAATAGTACTAAGCAATGAATGTGAAGGAGAGAGTAGAGTTCAAATGATTGTGATGAGGAAGATGTCGGTGCGTGAAGGGACAGGATGACACCCATGAATTTTGTCCGGGAATGGGGGCCCACGTGTGAGGTCGAATGGTTGGTTGTGGCACGTGTCTTGCAGGCAGGCATGTTGGTCCACGTGAGTTGGGGGTCAGGTTTCTGTTCCACGCTACCTTCATTTCCTCAGCCCTCCCTCCCACGTGAATTCCACGCATACATGTCTCCTCTACCCCCCCTCCCTCCCCCTTCTCTCTCTCACCCATCTTTAATTTGATTTGGCTTTGCTACGCTAAAGCTTAAAACGACTCGCACGCTGACTTCGGATAATACTACTAGCGGGTGTAAATGAAAGGAGTAAATACATCTTGCAATCCTGAATTTTTTTAAAGACATGATAGAGACCAGAGAGTTAGCTCTATAGTTGTATTTGATTGTTTTAAAATCATACACTTGTTCAATTGAAAACCGGGGATCAAGCATCCTTTTTTTTCAATATTAAATTGTCAACTAATCATAAAAATAACGTATTAGTACAGCAGAGTCGATTCAAAATTGATGATAAAGAATCCAATTTAAGTAATTAATTATTTTTTATGTTCCTTTTTTTATATATGAAATGCTTCTGTTTTTATTTCTTTCAATTTTTAATTTGAGATATATAATTATATAAGTACTTTATATTAATTGAATATTTAATTTAATTTAAATTTCTTTATAAATTTTAATTAATTAATGGGATGAGTTCAAATGTAGTAAATTTTAATTTTAATTATTACGTCACTTAATTAATAACTTTACGTAAAAACAATAATTTTATCACTAATTGAGTCGCAATTATTAATTAAAAATAAATAAGCTAATAAATGACTTCAATATTTGGGATGGAAATTTTATTTTTATTTTTATTACCAACCGGGTAACCTTACTTAAACTATGTCCTACTTAATTGGTTGTATTCTTTAAAAAAGTGCCAAAAGGAATACAACACCAAGAGATCACCCAACTTAATCCCGCTATCATCTAAACACGCTTAACCGCAAAGTAACGATTGAATCCAGGCAATGATCGGATCGGACCTATCCTATTTTTGATTGCGTTGTGAGTGTCCATTTACGTAACACGGACAACGACTGTTGACCAGTGATTAACGAAAGAGGATACACCACGCGCGAGTATACGGTGGAGAATGGAGATGGAAAAGAAACATAATAATATGGCTAATGAGATGGGGAAAAGGTTGGGAAAACGACGTTGTTGTCTCGCATATACAGGATTAGGGATATATAATCGGGACCAATCCAGGGACAAGCAAAATACTTAAACCATGGCCATTTGATTTGGACAACAGTTGATGAATGTTAATGGTAACATGGCGTGATGATGGTGTCCCCACCATTGACATTTGACCTCAGCCGTTGATGTAGGAGCTGCTTCTCATTAGGGGAATTTTTCAGGTGCGAGTTGGCCCACAGGGTTAAATGCTCAATATTTCTTGCGATTTGCCATTAGTGGTTAGACTTAGACACTACGAAATGGAACAAACAGGTGGATTTAATTTGGATTGGTGGATCGACTCATCGAGGAATTTTTGGGTCAACATCTTTTACTACTACAGTACTTCTATTTTAATCCCAAACACGTACCTTCAAGTCCCTGATTCTCGATGCAACTTCAACACTTATGTTAATTACAATTATGAATGCATCCCATTTTCAAACGAAAATTAAGAGATCCATTTATCAACAAAAAAAATGAAGAGATCCCGTGTCAATATTAATTACTTATGTATTATTTTTTTTTACATAATTATTACTCCCTTTGTTACTTTTTATAAGTTATTTTTAGAAAAAAATTGTAATTAATTATAAGCCCATTTTCAAATTACAAGATACATTAATTTTTTTTTCCAAAAATACCCATAATTAATACAATATCCAAAAAATGAATTAATTAATTAAAAGTATGATTTATAATAAATAAAGGTCAAATTTGAAAAAACATATACATTATAGACAAATTTAATTATGTTAACTACTTTTTTTAATATGCGTTTTTTTGTCTAAAGGGACTTTTAAAAAGTAACGGAGGGAGTATGTATTATTAATGGATGACTTTTTACTTTTTTTAAAGAAGAAAGGTTATGTCATATCATTGCTTACCAAAAATGCAATACAAGGCCAATGTCATCAAATTTGTGAGATCTAACCATACATGTTGCCACCCTTGCTAAGGTATAAACAATTACGTTAGCCTCTTTATTAGCAATCTCTACCGAATAGTTTCTAATAGAAGAAAATAGAAGCCGTTTACACTCTAAGATCATAGAACCAAACTCAGAGTGGTGTTCCTGGCCACTATGAAATCTATCTACCACATATTTAGCATCCACTATTTGTTACATGGTCATAATAAATTATTTGTGAGAACATGGACATGGTAGATTTTTTTAAAAAAAAAATTATAGTGAAAGGATGGTGCCCTAATCCAAGGTAAGAAAAATCTTCGGGCTTATTGAATACTTACGAAAGAATTATATTTATCTCACCCTAAAGATACTAATAGGAACTTAAACTCACAACATGTCAAATACAAACTTGTTATGCTTCACTAGGCTAACCCCTGGAGTTGAACATGGTAGTATTTGAAACTAATGTTTGGTACCATTTAACAAATAATGGATGTACCTTCTCACTGATTTTTTTTGTGTGAAAGTATTTGATTAAAGTTGCACAAAAAACTATCTAAAATGATTTCAAATTGTTTGAGCGGTTACTCACGATGACTTTCCCTGTGAACAGAAGTGTGAAAGCAAAGTTAAAAAAAACTCGGGTTCATATGAGGGAGGGGCGCTTTTGAGTTTTCAGTTTTAAAATACAAATTTTGATATAAAAGGTGCTTAGGCAAACTAGGACAAATCTAAAAACAGATTTATCTTACCTAAAATAAATTGTGATTTCATTTTTAGTTTCAAATTCATCACTTATGCATCTAAATTTTTTGATGGCAGCGGTGGAAAGTGTTGTGATGAGGAGACTAACATTAACGATAATAGTGGTAGAGCGTTTTATACAACGACTTAAAAGATGTTGGATGATGATGTTGTCATTTAACAATGCTTGAAAATTGAATTGGCTTAATTTTTCACTTGATTTAATTTACCTCTTTGCACTTATTTCCATCTTCTTGTTCTATGTGCAGGGCAAAGCACGACACAACTTGTTGGATGACTGGCGACAATTCATAGCCCCATGGCGTGGGACTAAAAAGAAAAAAACCGTTTTGGCTATGAAATTGTTCATCATCTACCTTGATGAAAATCAAAGGAGATACCACTTGGGAGCCTTCTTGTGTGAAACTTATCCCCTTCCAAAAGCATCACCCCTTGTCGCAAACCACCCCCCATCAGACGCTGATGTAGATGCCACTGTTGGCCACAGATTGAGGGATTTACGGGTTCGCGTCTATAATCTTCTCACAGTGTTACCTAAGACACGCCAATGTGGAGGACGAGTTGAAGGTCTAGCGGTGTATGATATGTGGTGGTTCCAAACTGACATTCCATGAATTTGTGGTGGAGAGGGGATAGATTTGTTGTTGATGGTCCAACATCTGATCTTATAAGACTACTTAATCTAACGATAAAGAAAAATGGTGCATTGTACACAACATATACCACTACAACGCGATATAAATCGCCGAATAGTAAGTCAGTTTGACAATAGTACTGGATGAAAGGTCATTAGTCCTTAAGAAAGAGAGACTTAAGGGTTTTGTTTCCACGATTTTATTTATCAGTCGCGAAAAATATTAAAACATAAAAATAGTTATTTGGAGTTTTTCAAACATAGAAACAAACAAACTGTAATTTAGTTAGAAGGTCGTTCTGGTTAACGAATCTGGTCGTTGATCAATGTTCAATTGTAAGGTTGGGTTTTACCACTTGTTTTAAGCAATACAATCTGAAAATGTCTTGAATCAGCTCCTTCTGTGTGTTGCTGAGATGTGGGGGTTGGTTTTTGGTTTACGATTGACTAGAGATCGAGGCATATCACAGTTACTTGTGGAGTTGGATTCAGAAGTCATTGCGAATATGATAAGGTTAATATACTAATAGGAACTTAAACTCACAACATGTCAGATACAAATTTGTTATGCTTCACTAGGCTAACCCCTGGAGTTGAACATGGTAATTGTTCTGAACAGAACTTCAGAGGATGACCGGAGGGAAGCAATACGGTTGCGCTCGCGACGGATGATGACGGCGTGTGGTGGTGGTGTACCTGCAAACACTCCGACGCTCAAGTCAGTGTGTGTAAGAGGTGAGAGAAGAGGTGGAAAAATAATGATTACCTCGACCGTTTGACGCGGTCTCTTTAAATATGAGTTGAGGACGGTTACCGATGAGTAACCGTTCCGTGAAACCCGGGAGTCGGAAGTAAATTCCTTCAATGCTGAGAACCGTTGGGTCGGCCGCGTCGATGTGGCATCGAGGGAAGGCGGAGAGGCATGCGGAAATGGGCCTGAAAGCGTTGGATCTTCGGATTGGGCCTCGGCCCAGTCCGGAACAGTTGCCCCCCAAGTCGCTAGCTCGAATGTCGAGGTGGTGACTTGTTGTTGAAGTTCATTGATGTCGACGTTCGACGTCTTTGTTCGTAAGGAACTGCAAGCATCATCGGGTCGTGCTTTGTTTATTAGTTCGTTCGGGACCTTCGTGTTCCACCTCTGCGGAGGCAGTTCTCGACACGAGGCTTGACGTGCTTGTGCAAGGTACAAGGCTTTATCACGAGCTCGTGCACGCGGTCTCGGCACGAGGTCGATCTCTTCATCAGGTGCTTGTGCCAACGCACAAGGCTTTATCACGAGCTCGTGCACGCGGTCTCGGCACGAGGTCGATCACAGGTGCTTGTGCCAACGCACAAGGCTTTATCACGAGCTCGTGCACGCGGTCTCGGCACGAGGTCGATCTCTTCATCAGGTGCTTGCCAGCTAACGCGACAAGGCTTTATCACGAGCTCGTGCACGCGGTCTCGACGAGGTCGATCTCTTCATCAGGTGCTTGTGCTAACGCGCGCAAGGCTTTATCACGAGCTCGTGCACGCGGTCTCGGCACGAGGTCGATCACAGGTGCTTGTGCCAACGCACAAGGCTTCTCTTCATCAGGTGCTTGTGCCAACGCACAAGGCTTTATCACGAGCTCGTGCACGCGGTCTCGGCACGAGGTCGATCACAGGTGCTTGTGCCAACGCACAAGGCTTCTCTTCATCAGGTGCTTGTGCCAACGCACAAGGCTTTATCACGAGCTCGTGCACGCGGTCTCGGCACGAGGTCGATCTCTTCATCAGGTGCTTGTGCCAACGCACAAGGCTTTATCACGAGCTCGTGCACGCGGTCTCGGCACGAGGTCGATCACAGGTGCTTGTGCCAACGCACAAGGCTTCTCTTCATCAGGTGCTTGTGCCAACGCACAAGGCTTTATCACGAGCTCGTGCACGCGGTCTCGGCACGAGGTCGATCACAGGTGCTTGTGCCAACGCACAAGGCTTTTTCACACGATCACAGGTGCTTGTGCCAACGCACAAGGCTTTCTCACGAGCTCGTGCACGCGGTCTCGGCACGAGGTTCCATCAGAGGTGCAAGGTTTTGATAGTAAATAAATGCTGATTGCGTATTTCTTCAATCATACTTCACTGCTTCACATTTATATGTTTAGGATACATTTGTTTCAACTATAATATTTCTTCATCTTTGCTGCGATTTTCTGTTCACTGCGACCTCGCTGAGTGCTGCAAGCTCCCTGCATTCGTCAAGGAGGTCGAGTTCTTCTCGTATACTGACAGTTGTCAATGTTACTCTGGGGTTTGTCTTTGGCTTTTGATGCCATCAACTTCTCTTCGTAATTCATAAATTTCTGAGCTCGCTTCAGGAACTCGTTCAGGGTCTTCGGTTTGTCGACACCAACGTCGACGCTGAATAGATTTCCTTCGATGATGCCTCGGTCTAACAAGTACAGCATCATCTCGCCGAGCATTTCTTCACCAAAATGGCTTCTTTGTTGAAGCGCTCGGCGTAGTCTCCGATAGACTCATCTTTCTTCTTGAATTGTGGCGGTCTGCTGTCGACTGGTTGGACTTTAGACGCAGTGAAATGCGCGAGAACTGGTCGACGAGCTCGACCCACGAACCAATGGAACTTTTCTTAAGAGTCCTGAACCAAGACAACGCCGCTTTCTTCAGTGAGGGGAAAGATTCAGACTTCACCGCCTGGCGCCTCGATAGCCCATGAAGATCAAAGCAACCAACATGCTCGTCGGTTTGCAGTGCCGTCGTATGAGTGTAAAGCGGGTGGTTTCTGAAGATGCTTCGGAATCGGGAATTTCATGATCTCGGATGTAAAAGGACCAAAGGCCCCGCTCGAGTCACTCGTGTCATTGCTCCGAGAAGGAGTTGATGAAACAGAATGAGCACGGCGGAGTGCTCTATGCACAGAGCAACAGGAGTCGTGCCACGGTGGTGGCGATGAACAGATCCGAGATTTTCAGACTCTTCGATCTCGGGAGAACGAGACTTCGATCTTTCTGCTGACCAGGTGGCAACGCGAGCGAGAGTTCCTTCACGATTCTCCATTCGATCGAGGCGTTGATTCTGAGCCTGCATCGCTTCAGCATGGCGTTGATTCTGAGCATGCATCTCTTCGGCATGGCTTCGAATGAATTCGCGGAACTCGCGAATGAGGATGGCGGCGGTCTCCGTTCCGGCATCGGTTTGAGCAGCAACGATCGGAACGGCGTCATGCCGGAGAGGTGGTTCTGCCGGAGCTATCGGCGGGTTTGGTGGTTCAAGATCTGCGTTCGCATGAGTGGAACTGCTAGTCGCGACCTGACGCTTCGATCCAGTCATCGTCGAGTGAAGAAGGGAGACTTCGACAAAGAAGATGAAATCAGAAACGATTCCCCACAGACGGCGCCAATGTTCAATGTAACTTCGTGAGGATGACCGGAGGAAGCAATACGGTTCTTCGCGACGGATGATGACGGCGTGTGGTGGTGGTGTACTGCAAACACCCGACGCCAAGTCGGTGTGTAAGAGAGAGAGAAGAGGTGGAAAAATAATGATTACCTCGGCCGCTTGACGCGCCTTTAAATATGAGTTGAGGACTGGATCGATGAGTAACCGCTCCGCGAAACCCGAGTCAAGTAAATTCCTTCAATGCCGAACTGGTCGTGGCCGTCGATGTGGCATCGAGGGAAGGCGGAGAGGCATGCAGAAATGGGCCTGAAAACGTTGGATCTTCGGATTGGGCCTCGGCCCAGTCCGAAACAGTAATATTTGAAACTAATGTTTGGTACCATTTAACAATTAATGGATGTACCTTCTCACTATTTTTTTTTTGTGAAAGTATTTTTTTTTAAGGTCTGTGCACAAACCTTAAAAACAACAACTATGCATCCATCACAGTCGCTGGTCTTTCATCTCTGCGATTTAGGGCAAAGTGCTCGTAGATGTTTTGTTTTTCCCCATCCGAATTGGTTTTGAAATTGACATTTCATTTTCCTTTTTTTGATAACATGAAATCATGAGCCGGTTCGAACTATTATAAAGCACCAATAAATTGAATTTTTTATTTTGATGGGTCAACCCACCAACCCGTTGTAAAACAGGGTAAGTTAGATTTTTCCACTTAACTAATGTGAGCCAACTCACCTAACCTCGTTTTAGGCAGACTAATGACGTGACAAGTCTAAAGGAGCGAGTTGGCTCGTTTTGACATCGATTGTGCTTACAACACTATTAATGCTTATGAAACTAACAATACTTTTTTTGTTTTTGTTTTTACGGGAATAACACTAACGATACTCGACAAGTTACAAAATTGATAACGTTTTTTAAAACCAACAATACCAACCATAAAAAATTATAATTGAAAAATAAAACTGAAAATTAATTTAACTTTTAAAATTCGCAAACTTAAAACTGAAAACGATATGAATAAAGCCATCAATGTATGTACCAAAAAAAGTGCCATAAATATATGATGAGTTTACCAAATGGTCAAAAAGCATAGAAGATGGGTGGTTTTTGGCCATTTTTTGGGCCCGAATCATTAAATGATGTGGTTTTTGGCCACCCCGTATCTATTGGATGGGGTGGTTTTTGACCATTTTTTGTCCAGGAACCACCCTTTACATCGTTTTTTCTCTTCTTTTATCTAAATAAGCGGTTCTTCCACATAGATCTAGTTTTTCTTTCTTGTTTTTTCGTGATTTCGTCGTCTGAGTGCGGCATTGTTTTGTTCGTCGTCTTGATGCGGCGTTGTTTGGTTTTCCGTCTTGTTGCGTGTTTGATTCAGATCGGCAGATTAACTTCGATCCATCCTAGTTTCAATCATGACATGAGCGTCAACGTTACAGATCCGAAGTGTTAATGGCGGTCACTGCCAACCTCAGCATCATTTCCTCGCTACAAATGGCTCTTGAGCATGTGATTCGATTGGTGATATTCGAGACCACTTATAGTCGATTTGAGTCTGCACAAACTATAATAATGACCCGTAACTGGATGATTTTAAAGACTGTGGCTCCTCATTTCTCTTTGGCCATCGACTGTACTTAAAGCTTTTGTTTTGGCTGTTAAGATTAAGATGACTTGATAATACCATATTGACTTCTGTTCTGATTAAGTGTTTTATTACTGTATACTTGACTGACTTAGATATTTATGTTAATTTTCAATTATAAATGGGAAATACTCCAATATATCTGTTCAATCTAAGTATATTGATTATTTTTCTAATTTTTAAACAAAGTTTGATTTACATTAAAAAAAAAAACAGGGAGGAGAGAGAAAGGAGAGTTTGTGTGGGGGGCAAAACCCATGATTCAGATAATTCATAATTGGGCTTCCTGACATAAAGTCATGGTTGAACTCACCACTCCCCCCACTACCCCCCATTTTCTCTCCTTTCTATATATTCTCCTCCACCCTGCCTCTCCACTCCGTAATAATCATCCAAAACCCCTTTCGTTCTCTTGAGAAAAGCTCTCCCGCTTTCACTCTCTCTCCCCCAAAATTTCTGCCAAGTAACTTGAACTCAGTTTTTGAGTTCCCAGTACAAGGTCCTTGAAAAAGCATAGCGCTTTAGTTTTCTATATCTTGTATTACAAAAGAATTAGAGATGATGATTGAAAAGGAAGACTTGGGTTTGAGCCTAAGCTTGAGCTTTCCTCAGAATCCCCCAATTCCTCAGCACCTTAATCTTGTGTCGTCTTCTACTCATTCCTCTTCTCCTTCTGGGTACAACAATCCTCAGAAACCCTCTTGGAACGAGGCTTTCACTTCTTCAGGTGCGTATCTTTCAGATTCTCCAAATACACCCCCTACCACCTGGGATTCTCAGATCTGGTCCAATTTCTTTATGTGCTTTTTATCTTCCACTTTAACCTTAGTCGCTTTGTTATCTCTTAAAAAACAAACGCACCTTAGTGGAATAATCTCAAGTATCAACCTTTTGGTTCTTCCTTTTTCATTTTTCGAAACATCTCTTACAAATTTACAATCATTGTCCCATTTATTTGTGCTTATAGCAAGTTTCCTAAAGTTTCCCTCTTTCCCTCCATAATCTCAATTATTTTATTTATAAATCTCTGGTGAAATAAAAAAGTAAAATTAACGATCTTATTAAATCCTACCGAACGTGATTCAGAACCACAATATTGTATTCTATAATTTTTGCTGATCCTAAAAGGTGTTATTTTTTTGACGTGCAGATCGAGATTCGGAAACATGCAGAGGCGAAGGTCGATCTTTACTCCGAGGAATAGATGTGAACCGGTTACCTACTGGTGCCGATTGTGAAGAGGAAGCAGGGGTTTCATCTCCAAACAGCACGGTTTCGAGTGTGAGTGGTAAGCGAAGCGAGAGGGAGGCCACTGAGGAAGATCATGACATGGAAAGAGCTTGTTCCAGAGGAATCAGTGACGAAGAAGACGGTGAAACCTCGAGAAAAAAGCTTAGACTCACCAAAGACCAGTCAATTATTCTCGAGGAGAGTTTCAAAGAACACAACACTCTCAACCCCGTAAGTACCATCAAGGGTTTCAAATTTCCTCATTTGTTTTGTTTTGTTTTTTTTTTCTGGCTGACCATTGTGTTGATTTGTTGTTTGTAGAAACAAAAGATGGCACTGGCTAAACAGCTTGGGCTTCGAGCACGACAAGTAGAGGTGTGGTTCCAGAATCGAAGGGCAAGGTTGGTTCATTAATCTGACTAATCTTTGTGTTGTTTTTCTCATATATTACCTCCTTCCCAAACTATAAGCATTTTGAAAAAGAATATGTCCCAAAATATAAGTAATTTTTTAATTTATAAGATATATTAATTAATATTTTATAAAAATATTTTTAGATAGTCTTGGGAAGATGAGAAATCAAAGTGAAATATTAAAGATTTTGTCTCGTTAATTAGTGGGTAGTATGAAAAAATTAGCACATTTTTTAGACAAATTAAATTGGTTTTCTTGATCTTGTGTTTTGGTTTAAAAATATTTATAATTTGAGACGGATTCAGTAATAATGTCCTTAAATGTGTTAATCTATATGGCATTTGAATGTCTCAAAATTTCAAAAACATATTCGAGTGTGTATTTTGTTAGTAATTTCTGAACTACAAATAGATAACACATTTGAGTATTAAACTAACAAATGACACATTCAAGAACGAAATTGACTAACAAATTACCAATGTTTTTGAAATTTCGATGCTGGTCCCCAGGATTAAAATATTTACGGTTTGTGAAACTGAAATTGCAGGACCAAGTTGAAGCAAACAGAGGTGGATTGTGAGTTTTTGAAACGGTGTTGCGAGAATCTGACGGAGGAAAACAGGCGGTTGCAGAAGGAAGTTCAGGAACTCAGAGCACTGAAACTTTCCCCGCAGTTCTACATGCAGATGACCCCACCCACAACCCTTACCATGTGCCCATCTTGTGAGCGTGTCGCTGTTCCGCCCTCTGCCGTTGATGTTGCCACGCGTCATCATCCCATGGCTTCAACTCACCCTCGTCCCTTTCCCGTGGGCCCATGGGCTACCGCTGCTCCTATTTCACATAGGCCCTTCGATACCCTCCGTCCCAGATCTTGACGTGTACGGCTGAGCAATGGTTACCCCCCAATGAATGGATAAAATTTGGAAAAAAACAGAAACAAAAAAGAAAAGAAAAGGAAGGAAAAAAAAAAACGGTTGTAAGTTGTAACAGCGTTCCATGAATTCTGTGTTCAAAGTCCGGTCTAAAAGATTTGGTGGTTAGAAGAAATGATTTTGTGGGTCTCCAGTGTTTTGTACTAAATCCACACATCGTCTTCTTTTGGTTTTTTGGGGGCATGACCTATTCTAGTCTAGTTAGGAATTTTTAGTTTCTACGATAATACTTCCTTCTTCCCTCTCATTTCTCATGATTAATCAGAGGCTTGTGTAAAGTGTAGTGATCTAATTAATTAAATATTGTTTCCTATGTTGGTAGATTTTGTTCACGAACCTAAAAGTCAAATTTAAATTTTGGCTGATTGCTTTATTAAGAATGCAAATGTATCGATTTAAGTGTTCAGAAGATCCTTTTATGATTTCCATGATATATACGGGAATTCGCTGGGACTAATGGGTTGGGTGCGAATTTGGCGAAAGAAAGGGAAATTAAACATTTTTTAAAGGAGGTTGCTCCAAATGGCCAAACATTAGTTCAAGATTTTTGGGGCCTTATGGGCCCGAATTGATGATCCTTCCAAGAGAGAACCTTATTTCCATGGATTATGTGAGCATTGACCGATAACTAAGAATTACATGCTTGCTTTTTATTATGGAGAAATAGCACTCCCCTCTCCTGAAGTTTCGCTAAATGGACACACACACTCTTTATTAGTTTTGAAAAAACACCCACCTCTCCTCGAGTTAACATTGTTACCTAGAGAAAACACAGTTACAATTTGCCTCTAAAATTCTTTGAACAAAAACAATAGTTTCTGCATTTTGCATTTGAATTCTTCGAACCATGCCCTAGGTTTTGCATTTTTCCTTTGAAATCGCATAAACCACTTTCTCCACGTTTTTCCATGTTTTCGGGCTCCAGCGTTGAGAATTCAAGTATATAAAAAAAAAAATTAAAAACTGAGGGGTGCAGTGGCGCCTTCCCGCTCCCGAGAAGGTCCGCCACTGGGTTTTTCAGAATCGTATCTTTGAAATTGCACCTTCGAACACATCCCAGGTTCTGCGTTTATAACATGTTTTTTCAATTTTTTATGTTGACAAATTTCTTGCTTGTTAACAATTTTTTGATTTTTTTTCCTTACATATTTGTTGGGTGGGTATGTTTTAGGTTGAGGAGTCACAAATGGAGAATTATGTGCATGATAAACCAGACCTAGGATGTATGCATCTATTGATGCATTTTGCTGGCGAAGTAACTTAAAGCAAGGTACAAAAAATGGGATGCACATTTTACATTTTGTCGGTGATGTGGATGAGTCTAGAGCAGGCCTTACAGATTTTGTTAGACGAGGATTTGAGATCAAGATAATTAACAAGAGAAGACTAGGGTAACCACTATACGTGTGTCATATGGTTGTGGTTGGCGCATTCATGCATCTCTTACACCGAATGGGAAAACATATAAGATTATGACATATAAATATGAGCATTCTTGCATAAAAACATCATATAACTAGATTAGAGTTTAATTAGGATCCAAGATTATGGAGGAACCAGAACCAAGATTTTTGGTTTTGGTAGCTTTGCTAAGCGAAACCTTGAGCTTGCTAAGTGAACTCGTGATGTGCCAGCTAATGAGGTGTCGTTTGCATGCGTTTCAACTGACACGTTAGTTCGCTGCGCGAACTCGAGATGAGTCACCTCATGATTTGTCGTCTCGCATGCGATTAGAACGACAGATACATAATGAGTTGGTTCGCGACGTAAAACATATATGTTCGCTATGCGAACATTGCTTGATATATATTTTTATTTTATTATTTACAGATAATAATTATTAGGGCATCTAATAAGTATTGTAAATACCATAAATATATCAACCATTATATTTAGTCATAATCATTTTATCAATTTGCAATAAATAATTTTTTTTATTAATATATCAAGCACATGCAGTGTAGAACAATAAATCAATTAAAGTTTTTGCACTAAATAGTGCACAAGTCCTAAATCAATCAATCAAATAATATAAAAATATATAATAAATCGATCATGTATTTGATTGTCATATTGTCTAGACAGATTTTATTTTTATCTTACGTAATTATTTTAAATTTAATTACACGATAGAAAAAAATTAAATTAATATTTACATTTAATCTTCTTATGTAACCAACATAATGAAAATTTTATTTTATCTAGATAAATCTGATTTTTTTACACATTTTATATCTATATAAAAATTGATTAATATAAAAGTTATAGATAAAACACAAAGCATGGTGATGAATATTTTACATGAAAGCACGTAAAAGAAATTATATTTAGCACATGAAGATGAATATTTTACGTGAAATCACGTTACATATATATATGCACTCTAGGAAAAAAATACTTAATTATAATTTTTTTGATATAATTAATTAGAATTTTTAACTGACTAATTTGTTCGTTCATCAAAAAAATAACTAATTTATTCAAGATTTGATTTTATTTAGACATACTTGAATATTTACCTTTATTTTCATTTATTAGAATTTTCAAATAAATGATCAAAAAGATGATTTATTATAATATTGTGATAGTATTGATAATTTTTTATATTTAATATATATCATAACAAATAGCAAAATTATTCGTGCATATATCATGCAAAATTAGTACCTTTTTTCTTTAAAAATATTGACATTTAATTATGAGAAAATAAATTGTAATTATGGAAGTGTAGAAACTGAGCGTATGAACTCAATGTGGTAATATACTACACTCTCAACACTAAAAAAAAATTAAAAAATTGT
This sequence comes from Calophaca sinica, assembly GCA_037113605.1. NCBI lineage: Eukaryota > Viridiplantae > Streptophyta > Magnoliopsida > Fabales > Fabaceae > Calophaca > Calophaca sinica. Next base: position 8,806,496 of record CM073736.1, read on the forward strand.
TAACGAATGTTGGTCTAATTGGTAAGGATTCACTTCATATCGCACAAAAACGTGAGTTCGAATCCCGCTGACAATGCGAGGATCTCGTTGGTAGATAATATGTAAGTACCTCTATTAAGCGCTCGTGTAACGCCCTAAATTCCCTAAGCTTAATTTGAGAATAAGTGTAAGAAGTTGTGTGATTGTGTTTAAGCTTAATTTGGATTCAAATTGAGTAAATATGATTACACAAAGCTTTAATGTGTAAGTTATTGATTTTGAGATAAGGAATAAGTTGGATTTGATCATAAAATGATTGGAAGTATTGATTTGGAGTTAATTGAAGTTAGTTTAGGGAGTAAGACTCAAGATTGATGTTAAAATTCAGTTTTTATGATTTTAGTGCAGTGGGAATCGATTCCCACAAGCCATGAATCGATTCACATAATTTCAATCCCTTGGGAGTCGAATTGGAGGCTTAGCGAATCGATTCACCAAAAAACAAGTCACTGGGAGTCGAATTGGGAGTTGCAGGAATCGATTCACTCACTTAAATTTGAGCTGCCATATTTCTGACTGTGTGAATCGATTCACAGACTTGAAATTGCTTAAAAACACAGCAAACAAAATAGAATGCGAAGAAAGGGAAAAAGGGGAAGAAAAGGAGCGATTTTGGAGAGAAGAAAAAGGAGGAAACCCCTAGGGTTTCATGAGAGTGAGAGAGATTGAAGAGATTCTTGCTAGGATTCTTCAATCCCTAGCTTGAATGAGAGTTTAGAGAGTTGAGATTTAGCTTTAATAGAAGTTTAGAGAAACCCTAGAAGATGGAAGAAGGAGAACCGAATTGAAGGAGAAGAAGAGGAAGAAAATCAAGCTCTTTAAAGGGTGGTTCAAGTTCTTGGACTTGAAGAAGAAGATTGAAGGTTGTAGATCAAGTTTTGGGAAGATTTGAAGAAGCCCTAAGTTAGGAAAAGGAGGAAAACGTGAAGAAGATCAAAGAGGGCAAAGCTCCACCGTTCTAGCTCAAGATCTTGAAGAATAGAGGTGAGTTCTTCATCTCTTAGGTGGTGGGCAACCAATAAGTCCCCCAATAGGGTTTTCTATTTCTCTTAGTTGTAATTCCTTGATTCCTATTTGGGGTTTTTGGGATAATATGAGAAGGGAAATGGGTTAGAATAAGTTTATGATAGTTTGATGAAATTGTGATGTTTGAAGTATGATTCTGTTCATGAATTTTATGTTAAATGAGTTGATGTTCAACATTATTATATTTGATGTTTGAAATGTCGGGTCCTTTTGGGTGGAAAAAGGGTCGGCTGCTGACCCCACACAGAATATGTTTGGATTTCCTTCATTGTTCTTTCCACGGAAGGGATTTTGAAGTGATTTGTGTTTTGGCTAACGAATATACGTGAGCAAGTACTTTAGTATTCCTTACCTATATTTGAGAGTCATGATAGGGGTTACGATATGTACGATGTTGCCCCTAATGCGAGTTCCATGAAGCTCCACTTGGAATGTTTAACTCAAGTTAGAATGTTTGAAAACATGAGAAATAGGTAAGTTTAAAGATGCATGATGTGAGATTGAGTTATTAAGATACACGTCAAGTTAATTTCCTTGATTTTCTTTTGAATATCATTGGAGATAGTTTGATAGTAGAATGACTGAATTGCATATTCATTTCATTATGTTCATGCATTGATAATGCATATGTTAGGACTAAGACACTTAAAACACGCCAAGATTCCTCCTAAGAGGAGATGTACGGCATGGTTAGTCTCGTGAGACGCTACTTGGAGGTTAATGACGTCTAACCACCATACCGTTATCTATGTTGTGTGGGGTCTATGAATTAAAGTATATAACCAAATCCAGCAATATAGATTCCCGGTTGAATATTAATTCAACCATACGGGAATAGTCCAAACGTGCTATGCACAAAGTAATGAAGAACTATATGTTCTTAGTTATAGTTGCATTGCATTTCATTTTAGCCTTGCTAAGTAAAAAGTAAAAAAAGAATGTTTATGTGAGTTATGTGATTTACTTGGAATTGCTATGTTTAGTTTTCTCTCAAGTGTGATACGTAGGGTATTGGACCGTGGATTATCTCGCCCGGCAATATACTATGTTATCTAAGTGTATCACTACAAGAAAAAGCACAGGTACCGACGGCTTTTACTGACGGGTATTACCCGTCGGGAAAAAACTCGCGTTTTCCGACGGCTAAAGCCGTTGGTAAATGCCAGCCAGCGCCGAATGTCCCCACTTTTTATTTTCCCTCCCAGTTTTCAAATACCGACGGGTAAAACCGTCGGTAAAATCCTCCCCATCGGTAAAGATCATCGGTTTTCGACGGCTTTGTCCGTCGGTAATGGTGAGACGACAACGGGCAGATTGTAGCGACGGTATAGCTCGTCGGTATGTAAAAATGACTGTCGGTAAGACCTCGCTTACCGACGGCCTCAAACCGTCGGTATAATTAAAATGGCCGTCGGTATGCATCGTTTAGTTGTATAACCCGACCCTTCCCCCCAGTTTCCTTTTCTTCTTCTTCTTTTCTCTTCTTCTTCTCCGAATCCATTTCCACCCTTTCTTCTTCTCCGGCGACGCCCCACGACCCACGACCCCCCACCCTTTCTTCTTCTCCGGCGACGCCCCACGACCCCTCTACCCTTTCTTCTTCTCCGGCGACGCCCACGATCCCTTTTCTTCGTCTTCTTCGTCTCTGCACAGGAAAGTCGTTGCCAAACGATTGTTTTGCTCTGGGTGCGAGATTCCGAACGAGTAGCGGTGCACCACACTTGGAGATCACCACCGCCACACCTTCAGCAACACACCATCACACATTCCGACGCGGCCGGCCTATATATTGGTGAGTCTCACTGGTTTAATTTCATTCTGCTATCTAGTTTAATTTCCCCTAATTTCCCTCTAAAACCCTAATTCAAAAATCTCATCTCTCAGGCTCTCCTCTCCAGATTCCATATCACGACACCCTTCTGAATCTGATTTGTAATCTGAGGCATTTTTTAGGTTGGTTCCTTTGTGCCCCTCGGTTTGTTCATTTGGCATTTCACTGTCTTGTTTTTGAATTTTGGCATTCGGGCATTTCACTGTCTTGTTGACACACATCATGCTATGCAATAGGAAAGTCTAGCACACTGGATTAGCCATTTGTAGTGTTTATTCGTCATCCTTTTGACCTATTGTTGTCTTACTCTTTTTGGGCACCATGTTTCTTGTTCTCGCTGGAAACATTTATTGAGGCATTCTTTTAGTTGTTTGTTGTCCAATTATTGCATTATTATTTTATATCTGTGCCATCAGGTGCTTTCTTTCTTTGCCTCCATAGCAACCGTGTATTAAAATGAAATAATGTATGTGCATCAGTTTCTAAAATATTTTTTAATTCTCTCATGATGAGTGTTAAAATGTTTTGAGATCTATACTTGATGTTAGCTTCACTTTTAATATATTGCATGCATGATAGATTAATTGTGGTGCATTTAAGCATAATTATGAACATGAGAAGTGTATGTGACATAATATTTAGTTTTGAAATTGTGTTGAATAAATAAATAAAGAAACAAATCACTATTGTATCTTGGTGTAAATTTATTGGCCCATCATTTTCTGCTATAAGAATGCCCAGTGTATAAATGGAGACTAGAAACGTTTCCATTTTGAGGTCTTAACCTTGCAATGAGCATTCTGTTCATAAATATTTTGTACTTTGACTAGAGTTGTAATCTGAAAGACATTGCTATGGCCCAATAAGAGCTTCACCACATCTGCAAACTATGTTAGCAAGCTACAACATGAAATGCTTTTCCCCAAAGATAACTCCCATATATGAAGTATGAGCATCAAATTCTTTTAATAGTGTGTTTCAAGACCAAATTCAGCTTACAAATGAGGAATCCCTTTCTATAGTAGTTTAGATTTCATTATGTATTTATTTATGTTTGCTGTTTGTGAAGTTACTAATTGATCTTTTCCTTTTGGCATCTTCTCTCGCATAGTTTCTTTAGAACTAGGGGCTAGTATTTAACCACGAGTCTCATTTAATTAAAACTTTAAAATTTAAAATACAAAAGTAACTTGTGTGATTAGTTTAGTCGGAGTTGAATGAATGTCTAATGTGTGATTATTATTTTAGTCTGTACTTTAAACAAATATTATAAAAGTTATATACTTCCATCAATTTTGTGTTGGTTGATCATCCAAAGTCAAGTGTATTATGTTCTTTGTAAGTTTGATTTTGGGGATTATGTTCAAAACAGGTGTTCGAGCAAGTTCTCCATCGCAGTAAGCTAGGTTTGTCTCGTGACTACCAGTTCGAAGTTGACATTTGAAGAGAAGCTTTTTTTGAGGTATGCACTCTAACGAAATGTCGGTTTACTCATTGGGTGGAAAAGTGGTCGAGAGACCCCCACACCGTCATATTTATTTGATTTCCTTCATAGTTCTCTCCACAGAGAGAATTTTGAAATGATGTATGTTATAAGATTATTTTATTGTTATAAGATTGAGACAATGACAATTTGATTGGATAAAACCGGCGTTATAAGTATTTTTTAGGTATATTTCACACTAGTGATTGATTGCTGTAAAATGAATCCTCTGGCTGTTGTACATTCTTGGTGGAAAGAGTGATTCTTGATTCTCTTCTTGTTTCCAAATTCATGTCTTGTGATATTAAATTACTTGGTTTTGTCACTGATTTCATCTTTGCTAGAATGCTTTTTGTCATCGTAAACTTGATTCCTTTAAAGTTCTTTTACATGGGCAAATCGTCTTAGCACATTTCATTTTGTTCTCAATTCCTTTTTGTGCATCTAGGGGTAGGCCGTGGCCACTAAAAGTTGGAGGTTTTGCACTTGTACTTTGAATGAGAATTTGTGTCTAAGGGAGATATTTGATATAAAGAATGTTTTTCCTTTCATGAAACTCTCTCAATAGTTATTCAGAAAGGTGACCATTTGGATTTGACATCGGTTATGGACTTGATTGAAATATAGACCCTAATTGCCAATTACAAAGAAGTAAACAATTTTAAGGAAAAAAAACTAAGTGAAATGTACTCAAATCCTAAAAATAATAGGTACTTGTCAAGGTAGAATCTAAATGTATGGCACTGATTAGAGAAAGTATTAGGTTTTTGAAAGGAACCGGTGATCGTAATATCCTTTTAAATATGTGCGGTATATGGGGAGCAAGAATAATGCACATTAAATCGTTTGAGTATCTTTTCAATATATCTTCTCTAAGAGAATCCAGAAACCCCACGTAACCTACCACGATAGATCTAGATGCCCAAGACAATTGAAGCATTACCAATGTCCTTCAAACCAAAATTGCTTACTTAACATTAGTTTTGTCTCGGTCAAAAGATTAATACAGTTGGTAAAAAATATATCGTCGACGTATAAAACAAGAATTATAAAATTATTTACACTAGTTTTCAAGTAAATGCGCTAGTTTGAGGCCCTTTCCTTGAAGCTAAAATAGGTGACTACCTGATCAATATTTCTTTCGAGTCATCTGGAACTAATATATAATACTACCAAACAAATAGTTTATAATTGAAAGGAAGAAATGCCCGTCTCTTCTATCAGTAATGAAAAGGAAGAATGTGCCCAAGGAAAATTTCAATAACTGAAAAGGAAGAATAATTTATAATAAAACCAGTGCAGCACAAATGCCAAACTCTATTTTTTCAAAATTTTAATTTCCATTTGCTGGTGTCATGAACTGCATAATTAATATTCAAGTCATAGAAAATTTAAATAAAAAATGGTATAATCAGAAAAGGAATTGATGCGCTTGAAAGCGCTCCTGGGTCATTAAAGCTTCAGTAGCAGAAGAAGGGACGAGGAGAAATAATATCCAAAATCTGCCTTTGATTTCTAAATTATTTAGGTTAAAAAGAATAAAAAATTACATAATCAATTTGAAATCCATCTTAAACATTTGAAAATTTTTTAGATGAATTGTAGAAAAAAATAAAAAAAAAATTGTCTCCTTTTTGTACGAAATCTGTGGCAAAACTTTTCAACGTGATGTTGGTGCAAAAATTTAGAACCTAACTAAGATGAAGGCAGAGTTAGAGGAGGAGGCAAAATAGGTATGCAGAGGTTCTCTTGTAAAATGAATTAATGACATAGTGGTTTCTATTATTAGTTGAATAATTATAGAGACTATCAAATCCAAAGTAGAAACACCTTACTGAGATGATATCTTCTAACCCTACAAAATGTCATACAATCTTGTCCTTGTCCAATAGTATACTCCCTTTCCTCTCGGTGGATGGAGGAACTGTACACGCCAATATTTGGATGCAGATTAAGGGAAATCTCATGATTTTAACATAAAAAGGGGGTTATGTCATAGAATAAAACATATGGAAACTGTAAATCCTGCATTTGATTCTGGCCTAGTCTCTTTTAGTTGCGAATATTTTTTAAGAAAAACACATCACAAATCCACTCTAAAAGAAAGTCCTATGTAGCCATATAATGACTTTTACTACTTCCATTGGGATCTTAAAGAGGCTCATGTACTAAAGAGGAAGGCTATTAAGGATGATTTAATCGATGTCAATCTCATAGCCTTTGAAAACATTTTGCTTTTCTTGAGTCTAATTTCTTTCTAATTTTTGCTGTCACTGGTTTCCAAGTAGCTACCTTCTTAGGATTTACCCCTTAAGGGATTCCTAGGTAATCAACAGGGAAAGCAAGGATATTACAACCTAGTTTTGCATCCATATAGGAGCTCTAATTACATGGCATATACCAAGCCAAACCACTATGAAAACAAAAATTGTTAAAAGGATTTATGCTTCCCTTGCCACTTCTGCTTGTTTAATTCTATCCTTTAAGAGGATGTCAATTTTCAACATGTTACTTTTTAATTATTGATGAAATGGATGTTTGATTGTTGTTATTAGTATCGGAGAAAATCCTTAGCTTCCCGTTTGAGGTTCAATATATTATTGAGTGCGTGTACTCTTTTAGATACCACGTGTTCATTGTATATTGAACCTTGAATTGTCCAAGTCGGACAGTTTGGGGAAAAACTTTTTCTTTACTCGTATAATAGTTGTTGCTTAATTCTGGTATCTTTATATTTGATGAAATTTCGGTTCGATTCATTTCCTTTTGTTCTCTGGGTGCATACTTGATTGCGGTGTTCATAACTGCCTTCATTTTGTGTACTCAGAGACCAATGGGAAATGTCAAAAATTTTGTCAAGTATAAGATACGAGAATTAAGGAATGATTATTATACGAGTTCTGAAAAAGTTTTTTCTCGAATGGGATAGGGTCATACCATTTAAAGAAAGAGAGCGGTTGTAAGAACGTCGTGCTGCTGAAATTGTCATTTTTTTTGATATGCAGAAGATGGAATATTTTCTTTCGAGTCGTAGTTGGATATACGATAGGTTGTATCCGGGGAGAGGGGGTTTGAAACCAAATTTTTGCGCTGGGGTTGCGTACTTTGTCCAAGTCGCAATGGCACATAAAGATTTCAAAACTAATGGAGGGATTAGATGTCCGTGCTTTAATTGCGATTGCAAAAGGATTAAGAGCCCAAGTGAGGTCATGCACCACCTGTATTCAGTTGGATTTAGGCTTAATTACTGGATTTGGACTAGACATGGTGAAAAGTTGCCTCACGTTGATTTAGGGGTTGGTGATAATTGCGAAGGTGCTTGGCGATTCGTAGATTCGGGATGTGGTGAGCAGATTGAATTGATGCAAGATATGGTTTGTGATGCCTTGGGGGTGAACGTGTCATTTGAGGAGCAACAATATGATGACACAGATGAACTTCCAAATGAGACAGCACAAAAATTTTATAATCTATTGTTAGAAACAAACAAGCCGTTGATTGAAGGGTCTCTGAGACTCTAAGTTATCAATGTGTGTGAGGCTCTTAGCTCTTAAGTCCAACTGTGGTGCTACCGCTGTGCTTGGATCTCGTAACGAAAATGATGTTGGACTCGTCACCTATCAGAGATGGTTTGCCAAAAAGTTATTACGAGGCTAAAAGCTTAGTGTCCAAGTTGGGGCTGGAATCTAAAAGGATTGATTGTTATGTGAGAGGGTGTATGTTGTATTACGACAATGAATTTGGTAAAAACGATGGTGCGCTAGTTGAATGCAAATTTTGTGGTGAGCCTAGGTATATGTCACATACTAATAATCAGACGGGTAGACAACAACTAGTTCCAGTGAAGGCAATGTTTTATTTACCAATTATTCCAGGGCTGCAGAGAATGTTTGCATCACCACAGACTGCAGACAAAATGACATGGCACTATGAGAATAGAAGCACTTCAGGTATGTTGCGCCACCCTTCTTATGGTGAAGCTTGGAAGCACTTTGATCGTGTGCATCCTGATTTTGCAGTAGATCCACATAATGTACGACTTGGCTTATGCTCTGATGGTTTTACCCCGTATGTTCAATCCACGGCCAAACCTTATTCTTGCTGGCCAGTTATCGTTACCCCATACAATCTTCCTCCCGAAATGTGCATGTCTAAGCCTTATATGTTCTTGACTTGTGTTATATCGGGTCCAAATAATCCGACAGATGGTATTGACATCTATTTAGAGCCTCTTATTGACGATCTCAAAAGGTTGTGGAATGGTGTTGTGACGTACGGTGTTGCACGAAAGAGGAATTTTACAATGAGGGCAGCGCTGATGTGGACCATTAATGACTTCCCTGCATATGGCATGTTGTCTGGTTGGGGTACTCATGGTAAAATGGCATGTCCGCATTGCATGGAGCATACAAAGGCCTTTACCTTGAAATTTGGGGAAGAGTTCTTGGTTTGACTCACATCGCGAGTTTTTACCCGATGATCATGCATTTAGACGGAATAAGAACGCTTTCAAGAAGGGGAAGTTGAAGTAGATGGCGCCCCCAAGGTTGACACGAGCAGATCTGGGAAAGGGTTATGGAGCGCCCAAAATCACGATTTTGGCAAATTGGATCGATTTGAAGGATATGGACAATGGCATAATTGGACAAAAAGAAGTATTTTTGGGATCCGCCATATTGGAGAGATAATTTATTGAGACACAACCTTGATGTTATGCACATTGAGAAGAACTTTTTGACAATGTTTTTCTCACGATGATGAACGTCGGAAGGAAAAACAAAAGACAATGACAAGGCCGGACTAGACTTACCACTTTCTTTGTAGGCGAAAGGACTTGCATTTGTGAATTGGTCGGATGGGAAGACCACGAAACCCAAAGCTGTTACTCTTTAAGCTGGCTTTGAGGAAGCCAAGTCGATGCTGTCGGTGGATAAAAGAACTTCGGATGCCGATGGTTATTCTTCTAATTTGGCAAGATGTGCCGATGTGAACAAAGGAACCATTATTGGGATGAAAAGCCATGATTGTCATGTATTCATGGAGTGTTTACTTCCTATTGCATTTAGTTCCTTGTCAGTCAAATGTTTTAAATCCTTGACTGAACTCACCAATTCTTTAAAGATTTGTGTTCTGCGACATTGAGAGATGATGATCTCATAAGGATGGAGCAGAACATACCAGTCATTCTTTGTAAGTTGGAGAGAATATTTCCCCTGCTTTCTTTGATTCTATGGAGCATCTAGCGGTGCATCTTGCACATGAAGCTAGGCTTGGTGGGCCAGGTTCAATATAGATGGATGTATCCATTCGAAAGGTACTATAATAAAGTATTCTCTAAAATAAATATTTATTTGAAGGGTTAAATGTATCAATTTTTATCATCAACGTTGTTATTTTGTAGATTTATGGGTGACTCAAAACGGTCGGTGAAAAATAAGGCCAGGGTTGAAGGATCTATTTGTGCAACTTACTTGCACCGTGAGACAATCCATTTCTGTTCCCATTATTTTACGAACTTTATGTTGACACCAACAAATAGTAGGAATGAAGTAGAAATTGAAATTGAAAGACACCCGCTTGCCTTATCAGTATTTTGCCTTCCTAGTCATGGTGGAAAGGAGGTGGATAATCGGATAGCAGGCGAAGTGTGGAAGTCACCACGTTCACGTGTTGATCAATTGTCTGTAAGTATCACCGTATCTAACGTATGTATCATTTTGACCACTTTCAATTTCTTTAATCCACAATTGCTCTTGATCATTTGTTTGATAATGACTTGATCAGAGCATTCTTGTTAACTAAGCCCACTGGCGTACAAGACTCTTACGCCTATATTCATGAATATTTCCCAACGTGGTTTAGGAACCAGGTATGTTTTTGAGTCGTCATATATATATTATTATTATTTATTGTTTGAAAATACAAAAATATTGTTTGAAAATAGGAACTATAATTTGTTTGCATGTGTGTACACAGTGTATAGCGGCGTAATCCCCTAAAATCCAACACTTGAGAAATTTATCTCATGGTCCTAAATCACGTGTAAAAGAATGGCACACATTCTTTGTAAATGGATACAAATTCCAAACCCAGTCAAAAGCGAGAGGGAAAAAGCGATTAACATGGGTTTATGTAAAAGGTGCCACGGATGGAGGTGAAGATGACTTCTACGGCGTGATTCAACATATATATGAACTGACGTACAATACTTTAGACTATACTAAAAATAGTGCTATTTTATTGTAATTGGTTTGATCCAGTCAAATAGAGGCACAAGAGTGGATCGAAAATATAATCTTGTTGACATACACATGAGCGAGAAGATACCAAATGTTTGATCCGTTTATCATGGCACAACATGTAAGACAAGTGTATTATGTCCCTTATCCATCAACTCGAAGGGACAAACAAGGTTGGTGTGTCGCAATAAAGATAAAACCACGGTCGCATTGAAGCGAGATGATACAGGAAGAAGTGGCTTATCAAGTGGATGAGATGTCTCGTATCAATGTAGTAAATGAAGTGGAACCCATTACTCGACTACGTGACAATCCAATCACATATGAAGATGTAGATGGGGATGAGGAATTAAATGAAGAAGTGGGAGAACAATCAACATCTCAAGACGATGTCGAAATTGAGTGGGCGAGAATGGGCGATTGAAATTGTTTAACTTTTTACAATTTGAGAAATTAATGTGTAACAATATATTTTAATTTGTCAGTTATTTTCATAACTTGTTTATTTTTATGGAATTCATTTGTAATATTGTTATGTTTAAATATAATATTTCATGACTGTTATTATTCAATTGCTCTATAGATATATATGGCATCAGGAGGTTCAGGAGCCGACCCCCCCAGACCACCCAGTGGTGGTAAATGGAAGGGGAAGGGCATCGCCCTCGACCCCCCTCGTTGTCAGAGGCCGACCATTATTAGGCGTGACCTCATCGGGTTTTGGCGTTGTCATCTACACGTCGTCTTAGTACATCTACACCGAGACAGCCTGATACACCTCCTGCACCTAGACAGCCTTCTGCACCACCTACACAGACTCAGGCACATTCGACACCAGCCACACAGACTCGGGCACGTTCGGCACCTTTGCCTCACATTGACATGATCCCCACCCCGGGGTTCCAGCGACCACATGGCGCTTGAGTTCCCGTGTTGTGCACGATCCGGTGGCCGATGCTCATCGGTCCGACCATGATTATAGTACGGGCCATACGGTGATCACACCGATGTTAGGCGGGGCGGGAGGAGCAGGAGGTTCAGCAGAGGAGGTTCTTGGCGAGGAGGCGGGAGCCTGAGACTCTTGAGATCTTTGTATGATGGCCGAGTTGTTATCAGGCCATCTGGTAAAGGGTAAGTATTTGCAATTTTTTAGAGTTATTAATAATTTACATGTATATATATATATATATATTTTATTTAACATGTTTTTATTTTTCTGGTTTCTTCCCTCAAAGCCACCAAGTTAGCTATCACAAAGAACAATTGAGGAGAATTACCAGGAGTTTTGGCCCACCTGAGGGACGCCAAGGATTTTGAGCGGGACCATATGTTTAATTCTTTCGAGTAAGCTGCAATTTTTATTTTATTGCATATTATTTTATTTCGTAAATTTCAATTATGTTTAATAATGTCTTATATTGATACTGACGAGGTTGCTTGGGAGGAAAAAGATGAGGAGGCGATGGAGAAGAATTTTCATATGAAGGCCTCCCACCGCCTTTACGACATGCTTGAGATGCCCGCATCGGGGATCGCCACCAGTTGGATAGGGGATGAGGTTCAGTAGCGGTGGTAGCGCCTTGGAACACCCCCGAGTTCCAGGCGACCAGTGAGGCCAAGAAGAATAGGGCCTCACGAGAAGGGTGGCGGCTTGCACCTTGGGCGATGTCGGCGCGCAGATTAGACTTGTGCGTGTTATATATTATTATTATTATTATTATTATTATTATTATTATTATTATTATTATTATTATTATTATTATTCTTTATTTAAGTTTTTATTAATACAATCACGATCGAAGAGGTTGGGGAGAGAAGTTCATTGCACGAGCTCCATCTTGCAACTCATATGAAGAGGAGTACTAGTGATTTCGTTGATGAGCGTCGAGGCGGACTCAGGTAATTATAAAATATAATAAATATTTTTAATAATGTTTATATTGTTTTGTTAAAAAAGACTTGACTTATTTGTTTGTTTAACAGGAGGAGTTTGAGGCGAGGATGTCTCGGCTTAGATCTCGAGCTCATCATGTTCTCCATCTCAGAGCCCTGACGATCTATCTACACCGGTGAGGGTTTGGGCGGGAGTGGGTGGCGGGAAGAAGAAGGGTCGCCTATATGGTGTCGGCGACCTTGCCGGAACTACAAAGGTGCCCGCCGCCACACGTTGGAGCGTCGTCAAGTAGTAGTCTTTGCCCGCTGGTCGCTCTGCCGCGGATGACCAGGAGATAGCCGAGTTGAAGCGGACCGTGGCCCAGCAGCAGGAGGTTTTGACTCAGGTGCTGCAGCGCCAGGAGGAGATGTACCAGATGCTAGCTCGCCAGCATCCTACTCCATCGACTCCGCCTCGCCTCGCCTCCGCCTTCGCCTCCACGCGTCTTGATGGTCATGTCGATGATGCAGATGATGTAGAGCATCTCGATCATGATCGAAGTACCAGGACTATTAGTTACTGTTTGTACTTATATTTTTCATATTTTTGGATATCATTTTTTTCGTTTGGATATTATTTTAGTTACTAATGTTTATTTGTCAAATTTTCTTATTTATTATGTTTTCTTTTTTTAATTTGCTTTTTAGTTTACGTTATCACATTTTTATATATGGAAATCAATTAATAATTAAATTAAATTAAATTACAAGTACTTTTAATTAAACAAATAAATAATTAAATTAACTAATTAATTAATTAATTAAAGAATAAAATTAATTAGGTTATTAATTAATAATTTTATTAATTTTATTAATAAAATTAATTAAAGTAAATATTTTATTAATTTATTTTTACGGAAAAAAATTACGATTCTTGACGGCCTAGGCCGGAAAACTTCAGATTGACCGACGGGTAACACCGTCGGAAATTTAACGAAGGCTTTACCCGTCGGAAATCACCATCATTTTCCGACGGCTGTAACCGTCGGTAAATTTCCGAAGGCTTTGCCCGTCGGAAATCACCATCATTTTCCGGGTATTACCGACGGTAAAGAACAATCCGTCGGTAATCCTTTGCGACGACAGTATTTCCGACGGTTTTTACGCCGTCGGTTATCCGTCGGTAAATCTGGATTACCGACGGCTTTTATGGATTACCGACGGCTTTAGACCGTCGGTAATCCCGCGTTTTCTGGTAGTGTATGTTGGACTGGGATAATTACGACCATCAATATACTAAGTAAGTCTAAGTGTCTAAGTGTATGTTGGAGTGGGATAATTACGACCAGCAATATACTAAGTTTAAGTTCAAGTTAGTGCATTCTAGGGCTTCAAGTTTAGGATGCATAGCAAGTATTATGTTTCGAAGCTAGTTCTTTGATTAAGAAGGAAAGTAGGTATTGGCAGTAATGCCTTAGATAGTTTTAGTACTATAGTAGGATCCGACAAGAGAACGGTGATGAGTCCGTGAAGGGCTCACTGAGATTTTTAATCTCACCCCGTTCCTTTTATCTTTTTTTCGGGATAAACAGGTACCAAAGGCAGATGAGGCGAAGCTCCGGGTTTGGGAATCATAGATTATGTTTTATGTTGTAATGGAATTTTGATATTCCAATAATTGTATAAGTTGTAATCTATTTACTAGATTTACGATTTAAGTTTTAAATTTATGACTTGGATTACTGTAATCAAGTTTGTAAATTAATAGTAATTCTTGTGCTTTAATATAATTTATCGTACTTTCAATTTACGTTGAGGTGCAGGTGTTACATTATGGTATCAGAGCAGTTCAATCCTTTGGACTGAGAGTAGATAGATTAGGGTTCTTGAAATTGGCTTGGTAGACTTTTTAAATACCTTATTGTAGAATATTAAGCCTGATCAACTCAATGTTTTGTACATTGTATGCAGAAATATGGCTAGTGGATCCCAAGGCCGAGGAAGAGGAAGACGACCTAGACAGCCAAGACATGAAGATGCTCCCTGGAATGTCATGGCGGATGCAATACGGGAACAAGCTCAAGCTTCCAACGCTCAGACTCAGGCGACGAATGTCTTACTCCAACAAATTCTCCAAGGAGGATTAGCACCGCCCAATAATGTTGCATAACCGGGAAACCCCAACCGCGCATTCACCGAATTTCGGAAGAATAGTCATCCCTCTTTCAAAGGCGGAGCAGATCCTGCTGAAGCGCAGTATTGGTTACAAAAAATGGAAAAGCTCTTCACAGTTGTTACTTGCACTGAAGAACAGAAGGTTACCTTTGCCACACATTACTTAAAGGAAGAGGAAGAAGTGTGGTGGAGGGGAGCTAGGGGCCATATTCTCGCACTTGAAACCCCTTTGGATTGGACGAACTTCCAAGGAGTATTCTTAGAGAAGCACCTTTCCAAGGAGTCTAAGAAGATAGAAGAAGCAAAGATATACTCATTTGACACCAAGAGGCACATCCGTAGGGGAGTGTGTAGTTAAATTTGAAGAATTGCCCACATACTCAACCTACCTTCAACGTGTATAAGATGATAAGTGGAAAACTCACCGGATTGAGTAAGAACTCGAACCGAGTTAAAGAAACGTCGTGTGTCAATTTGAGGAGGATGACTTTGCAAGACAATGGGTGAATACAGAATTGCCAAAGAAGCATAGACTGCCTTATGGTAGGACGTCTAGGTAAGTAACATACGAAGAAGAGCAAACGTAAGAATTTTCAACAGCTAAGAGCAACAGGAGAAGAAAGCAGTACCAGAATCGAATTCTCCGGCTGTAAGTAGGGTGTTTCACTTGATGGAAATAAGACGAAAAGAGTTTACCTATTTGAAAAGACGTAGGATCAGAGTTCATAGCGAAGGCACCGAAAACCAATCCTACAGAAGGATGAGATAAGAAGGTAAGGCGAATTTTGGGGATGAAATTCCAAAAATGTTTAAAGCACGTAAGGGAGTAAGTTGCCACCGAGCCGGCGGAGACCTAAAATTATTAACTATTGCAAGTATTTCGTCTATTAGTATTTAGGGAGATTCCACTTAACTAATCACACACTCAGTCCCAACCGGTTAAGTTATATTCCTCGGTTAGGGCCTAGTCTGTGACCGGTTAACGCTATCACAACTAATCAAATCGATTGATGCTTTGTAAGAATTAATCATATCTAGGTTTTCCAATGAATGAAAATTGGCTATGAGAGAAAGTTGTAGTTGAAGTTACAATATAAGACGTAGCAATTTTCGAGGACGAAATTTTTTAAAAGGTGGGTAGTAATGTAATGCCCCAAATTCCCTAAGCTTAATTTGAGAATAAGTGTGAAAAGTTATGTGATTGTGTTTAAGCTTAATTTGGATTCAAATTGAATAAATATGATTACACAAGGCTTTAATGTGTAAGTTATTGATTTTGAGATAAGGAATAAGTTGGATTTGATTCTAAAATGATTGGAAGTATTGATTTGGAGTTAATTAAAGTTAGTTTAGGGAGTAAGACTCAAGATTGGTGTTAAAATTCAGTTTTTATGATTTTAGTACAGTGGGAATCGATTCCCACAAGCCATGAATCGATTCACATAATTTCAATCCTTTGGGAGTCGAATTGGAGGCTCAATGAATCGATTCACCCAAAAACAAGTCACTGGGAGTCGAATTGGGAGCTGCAGGAATCGATTCACTTACTTAAATTCGAGCTGTCACATTTCTGACTGTGTGAGTCGATTCACACTAAGCAGTGAATCGATTCACAGACCTAAAATTGCTTAAAAATGCAGCAAACAGAACAGAACGCGAAGAAAGGGAAAAAGGGGAAGAAAATGGGCGATTTTGGAGAGAAGAAAAAGGGGGAAACTCCTAGGATTTCATGAGAGTGAGAGAGATTGAAGAGATTCTTGCTAGGATTCTTCAATCCCTAGCTTGAATAAGAGTTTAGAGAGTTGAGATTTAGCTTTAATGGAAGTTTGGAGAAACCCTAGAAGATGGAAGAAGGAGAACCGAATTGAAGGAGAAGAAGAGGAATAAAATCAAGCTCCTTAAAGGATGGTTCAAGTTCTTGGACTTGAAGAAGAAGATTGAAGGTTGTAGATCAAGATTTTGGGAAGATTTGAAGAAGCCCTAAGTTGGGAAAAGGGGGAAACGTGAAGAAGATTAAAGAGGGCCAAAGCTCCACCATTCTAGCTCATGATCTTGAAGAATATAGGTGAGTTTTTCATCCCTTAGGTGGTGGGAAACCAATAAGTCCCCCATTAGGGTTTTCTATTTCTCTTAGTTGTGATTCCTTGATTCCTATTTGGGGTTTTTGGGACATTATGAGAAGGGAAATGGGTTAGAATAAGTTTATGATAGTTTGATGAAATTGTGATGTTTGAAGTATGATTCTGTTCATGAATTTTATGTTAAATGAGTTGATGTTCAACGTTGTTATGTTTGATGTTTGAAATGTCGGGTCCTTTTGGGTGGAAAAAGGGTCGGCTGTTGACCCCCACACCGACATATGTTTGGATTTCCTTAATTGTTCTCTCCACGGAGGGGATTTTGAAGTGATTTGTGTTTTGGCTAACGAACATACGTGAGTGAGTACTTTAGTATTCCTTACCTATATTTGAGAGTCAAGATAGGGGTTATGATATGTACGATGTTGCCCCTAATGCGAGTTCCACGGAGCTCTACTTGGAATGTTTAACTCAAGTTAGAATGTTTGAAAACATGAGAAATAGATAAGTTTAAAGATGCATGATGTGAGATTGAGTTACTAAGATACATTTTAAGTTAATTTCCTTGATTTTCTTTTGAATATCATTGGAGATAATTTGATAGTAGAATGATTGAATTGCATATCCATTTCATTATGTTCATGCATTGATAATGCATATGTTAGGATTAAGACACTTAAAAGACACCAAGATTCCTCATAAGAGGAGATGTACGGTATGGTTAGTCTCGTGAGACGCCACTTGGAGGTTAATGACGTCTAACCACTATACCGTTAGCTATGTTGAGTGGGGTCTATAAATTGAAGTATATGACCAAATCCAACAACATAGATTTCCAGTTGAATATTAATTCAACCATACGGGAATAGTCCAGGCGTGCAATGCACGAAGTAATGAAGAACTATATGTTCTTAGTTATAGTTGCATTGCATTTCATTTTAGCCTTGCTAAGTAAAAAGTAGAAAAAGAATGTTTATGTGAGTTATGTGATTTACTTTGAATTGCTATGTTTAGTTTTCTCTCAAGTGTGATACGTCGGGTATTGGACCGTGGATTATCTCGCCTGACAATATACTATGTTATCTAAGTGTATATTGGACTGGGATAATTACGACAAGTAATATACTAAGTAAGTCTAAGTGTCCAAGTGTATGTTGGACTGGGATAATTATAATCAGCAATATACTAAGTTTAAGTTCAAGTTAGTGTATTCTAGGGCTTCAAGTTTAGGATGCATAGTAAGTATTATGTTTCGAAGCTAGTTCTTTCATTAAGAAGGAAAGTAGGTGTTGACAGCAATGCCTTAGATAGTTTTAGTACTATAGTAGGATCCAACAAGAGAACGATGAGGAGTCCGTGAAGGGCTCACTGAGATTTTTAATCTCACCCCGTTCCTTTTTTTTCCCCAGATAAACAAGTATCAAAGGCAGATAAGGCAAAGCTCCGGGCTTGGGACTCATAGATTAGGTTTTATGTTGTAATGGAATTTTGATACTCCAAGAATTGTATAAGTTGTAATCTATTTAATAGATTTACGATTTAAGTTTTAAATTAATGACTTGAATTACTGTAATCAAGTTCATAAATTATTAGTAATTCCTGTGCTTTAATTTAATTTGTCGTACTTTCAATGTACGTTGAGGTGCAAGTGTTACAGCTCAAAGAACCTTTCCTGACCCTAGTGAGCCACTGAGACTTAACTCACCTAAATTTTTATTTTAAAAAAAATGTATAATACATATTCAAACTTGTACCACATGAAAAGTTACGGGTGGAAACCCAACAGGCGTGGTGGTTTGGTGCCTCGTCCCTTAACTAGTGATCGAGTGTTCGATCATTGAGAATGAAATGACAATACGAGATAGCACTTGGCCCTTAATTGGCCGTCCTGGTGCAGAGCGATTGTGCACTTGCCAAAAAAAAAGTTAGGGGTCCAAGAAAACAGTATCATGTTATTTCTCGAAACTGTTTATAAATAATAGAATGTATAAGACTCTAAATACAATGTATGTGTTTATTACATCCAAGGAAGCTGGAAAGTAAAATTCCTACTAATGATTTCATCTCTGTATAGTTGAAATCATATTTAAAGTAAAACTCAAATTTACATCTATATGAATGTAATTGCTAGAAATTTTTAGCCCGATGTAGCCTAAATGAGGGTTGGGTCGATTGAGTCTAGCGGAAAGACCCAGTCTTTCAAGAAAATTATTTTCTAGCAAAATAAATTGTTTAATACAACTAATATCAGTGAATCAAAATGATCTAGCATACGTGATGTGACAGTACAAAGGAATTCAACAACTCGTTGATTCAAATAAATACCCAAGAGGTTGACAAAACTAAATTAACAAGAAATAAAAATAAAACAAATCTTAAGAAATAAATGATAAAATCCTAAGAATTAAAAAGATTAACAAAAAACAAATCTTAAAGGGTGAATGGAACAAATCTTAAGAAATAAATGATAGAATCCTAAGAATCAAAATAATTAACAGGAAACAAATCCTAAAAAATAAAATGACATTGTTGACTTTTTGAGGTCAACTTTGCATTACATCACGAAATCATAATTAAAGATTTTTGGATGGAAACAGCACTCAAATGCAATGACAACCTTAAAACGACATAAAGAAACCATGTAATTTACATCCCATTTAGAAATGAAACACCTTACTTAGGATCTTCAAAATTACCTTGAAGAATTTCCTTGATAGAATCAACTCTCTGAAGCATGATTTGCTCTCTAAATTTTGCTATGAATTCATCAGCCTTCTTATCTACATCTGGTCCTTCATTACCACTGCTTCTGAAAGGTTTATCAGTTTTTGAACCTTCTCCAAGAAGTGGACTTTCCCCACTCTCTTTCTCAACGAGTCTTTCTCCAACCTCTTCATCCTCAGATTCCACAATCATCTTGTCGAAAAAACTCCCTTTCTCTTCCCCTGAAAATTCCACTGTAGCTGTCTCTGACACAAGAGGGACACTTGCATAACCCATCTTGGGAAGTGTTTCTGAAGAGAATGAAGGTGGAGGAGATAGCTCCTTGGTGGAAGAAAGAGATGAACGTGATTTTTGGGACTTCATAGAACTAGATTCTATCTTACTGAATTCAAATTCCTGATCCATAAGTGACGATCTCCATGGCATAGGAGAAGAAATCACAACAGTTTCATTCATTTTATCTCCAATTTTTGGACTCTCACAGCCTTCTAGTTCTCCTCCATTATTTGCATTGGTTGAAAATCTTTTAGACCCTGATTTAGAGGTAGGTCTACTAAGAGTAACGCTAGAAACATTAGCACATTGATCAACACAAGTATCACAAACACTAAATTTCAAACTTCTAACGGGTAAAAGCAAAGGCTTTTCACCAATTTGTGAGCTTGTAGCACTCTTTTGGTAAAAATGAGTGTGTTGTGGAGCTACAACAACGGTTGGCTCATTCCTATGATACTGAACACTCCAAATTTGGAATTGTGTTTCATCTGTGTCTGATGGGGCTTCAGCCTCGTCTTCGAAAAACGATGAAACATGAAGAATTGTAGAAACGATTAAGTGTGCATTGTCAAACTTTGAGATATTCTCAAACTTTGAGATATTCTCTTTCTCTGTTTCGTCGTTTAAACGACTGAAGAGTCCGTAAGAGATGGCAATACCAACGAAAAGAAGGTGGAGAAGCTCCCAGTTTCTGGTGAGTAGAGTTTGGTTGATGAATTCAGGAAAGAGTGGAAGAATAACTAAGAAGATGGCAACTATGGTAGCTTTGTACAGAAAATGATGGTAAAACTTACTTGGGTCTTGTTGGTTTTGTAATTGGGTGCTGTGGATTATTGCACTTGCCATTGAAGAACAGAATGAGGCTTGTGTTGGATGGTCTTTGGGGAAGAGAATCTTTGGGGACCGATGGAGCGAAGAAAGGGAGGAGCAGACTTAGAAGTTAAGGAACATCATGAAGCTGAAATAATGAGATGGCAAGAAAAGTTGGAAGGAGCTGTGAGCAAATCTATAAACTTTTGCTTTTTCATTTATTTGTTTGCTTTACTCCTTCAAGGAAAGGATTAGAGAATTGTTTGACACCGTCGGAAGAAGCGTAAAGAAGAGAGTAATAAAGAAAATTAAAAAAGTGAAAAATGTGAACAGTGATAGGAATGAGAAGGGAAGAAATAGCAAAGAGTGATAAAATTACCAACTAAAAATTCTTTGGAATGTTGGTCAATATATGAAGAAGGACTAAAAAGGGAAATTCGAGTATGCGCTCACAGCTGTTTATTAACCTTCATAATTTAATTTAATTTTCTATTTAAAGTTAGAGAAAACATTCCAGGTAAA
Organism: Calophaca sinica; assembly: GCA_037113605.1. Classification (NCBI taxonomy): domain Eukaryota; kingdom Viridiplantae; phylum Streptophyta; class Magnoliopsida; order Fabales; family Fabaceae; genus Calophaca; species Calophaca sinica. The sequence continues at coordinate 8,827,571 of CM073736.1, forward strand.
ACCCATGTTCCATAACCTCTTCTCTCTCTACAATCAAATGTTATTGGTTCTGTGTCAACGACGAACTGTTTCCATCAATGGATGAAATTAAATATATTAACTTGTTTATTTTGTTCAAACGTTTAGATGAGATGGAGATGGTACCTCGTTCTAAGGCTACAATATGCCATAAGTTTCATCAATCATTTCAAGAAATACCTATACATCTTAACGTGGTATATGCCACCTAGATGACAATTAACAATCTAGTAACGTCTGTGGCTGAAGCTTGATGATTGTTCCTCCACTGGCTGAGATTACTCCATCTTCTTGCTTTGAATAACTCCTCGCATCCTCCAAAAGCCAGCCTTAATGGTGCTATCTTCTCTTGATGGCTGGTCCTTCAAATATGGAACTACATGTTTCTTCATATCCATCTCGGATATTCCCAGATGTTTTCCCGGAACGCTAATGAAATGGACACGGCCAGCTTCATCTAAAGTTCTTAAGCCAATCCAGTCTTCAGTGTAGAGTTTTGTCTGCAGAGTGCAAAGCAGGTTAAGGGAGTGAGAAAAATACAATAGATTTACTATTACAAGATATCTTGCACCACTTGATTTACTATTACAAGATATCTTGCACCACTTGACATTTAATGCTTTGTAGAACTGTATTTTTTTTTTGAAAAAAAAATTGAAACCTACAACTTTGTTGACGTTGAAATGCCAATGGCATTTATGACTCAAATAGGTAATAGAAGAAGGTTAAGGTAGTAACTCCACTAATACCATCATCTAATATATGGAATATGAATGCCCGGGTAAGGTAACTTGTATCACAAGCAAATATCTAGACAAGTTGAATAAAAATTTATACCTCTTGGGGTGGTAAAACTGGTTCAAAAAGGCCATCTGGATAATAACCAAACCAGGATGTTTCTTTTGGGATTAAAACTGTGTCGTGCTCAAACTGTTGAAGTATAAAATAAGATGACAAATCAACAAGTTTTTCTCATGAATTCCGCTTGCAATATTCATAACATATCAAAGAAAGATACCTTTAGTAGAGGACTTACCATGATAAGCACCAAATTCTTTAAGCTACTAAATCTTTCCTTGTAAGTGGAATTCCTGTGATCAGGTATTTCATTATTAAGCTTTGGGAGGAACCTACAGTTCTCCAAATATTTAGGTATGGCCTGAAATCAAAATTGATTTTAATGTGAAGGTTTTGAGCAAATTTTAAGCAAACGAACAACTATGATAAATGGGTACAAATAATTATAGGACAAAATTTGGGTAAAGTTCCATAGGTGTGGTTGATGTTGTTTCTCTCACAAAATAGATAAATTTTTCTCTCTATCAATTCGTACTATTTCTAACATCTTATAACTGCCACTATCAAAACAATTTTTATCATATTTTGTGAGAGGAACAACATCTACCACACCTATGAAACTTTACCTAAGTTTTGTCCATAATTATATTGTTATATAATTGAATAGTTGATTAGAAGAAAATAAGCTAAGCAGTTTACTCCATTGAAGGAAAAGATATTTAAAATTGGAAACTAGATATAACAACCAGAAAGATGTGACATTTCATTACTAAATTTATACTTGTTAGAGAAAAAAGCCATCAGTTATTATTTGTTGCTCAATTTCTTTTGAATTATTTAACAAATATTAATATTAATACTAATACTCACATTTGGTAATTTAAGATATCCACTAGGAGCCAAGTGTTCCTGCAATTTTTTGAATTGAGGTATGTTATAGAGACCATAACGCATGAGCAAAAATGAACGATAATAAATTCTAGGGAAAGCAAATATGTTACACAAGAAAAGAAAAACATGAAATATTGTAAAACTGAATAAAAAAAATACAGATCAGACAAAAGAGAAAATAAATAGAAGTTCGAGATGAATACTTGAATATAGCTACTGTAAACCTCTCCCTTGATGAGATTGTCTGCAATGATGCAAAAGATACCTGACTGTAGAAACAAAATATCATTCAACAACAGCAGAACTAGGCAAGAGAAAATGTTATATAGATTAAATTCTTCTGATCTGTCCTTTTGTGGACACTGGTAACATGACAAATTATTTTCAGGAACACTGCATTACAGTAGAGGCTGCAATATTTCACAAACCATAGCACATGGCATTACCTAAATAGTGAATCTAAAGTACTCTGTATGAGGTAGGAGTGAACAAAAATGGACATGAAGCGAGAGACACGAGTTTTATAATTTTATCTGATAATACTCTACAGGAAGATAAAAATTTACAATTCATGGTATAAAAAGAAATTTAGGGAAAGAAAATGTGCTTGATTTCCGGTCTCCTATCATATCAATGATATGAAATTAAACACAAAATATAAGATCATGCTAGGTTGAAAAAAATATTATTGTTCCCTTCCACTTTCTCCTACTTTATATTGTCAAGGACAAAATTGATAAAGCTATGATGAATATTTCACGAAAATGACTAAGGACGATAAGGTCTATTTTAGGGAAAAGAAGGGGGGTGCAGTAGGGGAGTAGAGTCCCACGGCAAGGTGGGAAGTGTGACCTCAAGTGACGACCTGAAGCATACATGCAGCAACAGTGTTGGAAGCAAGTGAGGGATTTGGCTATAAGAGAGACGGAAAGAAAAACAGAAAGGGAGGAAAGTAAGATGGAAAAGGGTGGGATACGGGCTACTTTTATTTTCTTGATGCTTGAGAGTCCACACTCATCCTTGTATACAGTCATCTCTGCTACTGAGATTTTCCTAATTCAGTGATTCAAGTTCACTATATAATACAGAAATTCATAGCATCTGATTTCAGTTCTATCATTCACATTAAATTTTATATGCCTGCTCAGTCCGTCTTATGAAAAAATTGAAGTGATGACTGATTCAATTAAAGTATGGCATGGTGCCAATATCAAGTAAATTGATAATATTGCATGTGGTATTTCCAAAATCAATACCATAACACAAATTATAAAAGGGATCATGCCGGAAAGTCATGATACTCACACCACATAAGGGAACTGAAGCAGTACCGGCATGAGGGCCCGCTAAAGAGATAAAGTTCTTAACCTGTTCCAACAGTAATAAGAAACAATAACTCATGAATAAGTTCACAAGGGTAGGGATCCACTGTTCTAGAGAGGTAAAATACACAGAGAACAACAACAATGCAAACATTGAAGAGAAAAAGGAATACACAGATGCAAGAGCGATAATAAGAACAAGAGGGAACTAAATTAATTTTCTTCAAAGCACATGAATAGCATTTCCATTTCTCACACCAATTAAATAATTTGGTTTCTAGCATCAAAACGGAAAAAAATGAAACACGAAACTAAATAGCCAAAAAGCTACTCTGCACCCTACTGTTGTAAAACATAATACGTTAGAAAGATGAAACAGCAATAATAATTTAGAATTTGGTTTCTTGGAAGTGATTTCGTTTTAGAGGGAAAAATGGATGTATGGAAAAATATTTGCACATGAATATCAAACTATGGATTTATTAGAATCAACTCCCATAATTTTTTTATGAAATGTCACTTTTCCCTCTATAGTAAAACCCCTCGCTTTCATGTTATCGAAGAAAAAAAAAAAAAACCTCGCTTTAGAGGAGTCAAATCACACTTCTCATTAATATTTCGTGGAAACCATCACACACATGCGCGCATATGCACCCACGCACGCGCAAGCACACTTAAAGAGAGACATATATATATAATAGAATATGTAAAAACATGGATAAAGCAATAATTTCAGTATTCTAAAAAAATTTGCACTTGTAAAATTATAGATTCTTACAGGAGGTCCTCCATCGCAAAACTCCACAACACCACGACCAATTAAATTTCCCTGTAGGACAAGGGAAATTCAAGAATGAAGCATAAAAGATAAAAAAAAGTATAAGAAGAAGCATGTGTGATAAGAACTATGCAATTAAGTAGCTAATTAACATTCCTTGCATTTTGCAATGAATGAAATTGAAAAAAGAAAAGAAAAAGAAAATAAAGATTGGATATAGGTGATCTACCCCAGTATTATATTCCTTTTTTCAGCAAAATAAGTAACTACATGATATGAAATGTGCAATAAACTGCCACAACTTGCAGGAAAACGTGCTCAATAAATGCATATACGAAAAGGGAAAAGTGAAGATGTAATCTTCACGAAATATTTTATCGAGACATGGCTTATGCAAACCTTTACAAATGGCAATGAACAACATCTTTTCAAAAAACTCGAGTCTAAGAAGAGTAGAGAACAAGCAGAATTATTTCAAGGATGTAACAACTACAAGGGCTTGAAGGATGGCAGCCACAAAAAGGCAGATTAGGAATACTAGTAACTTGGTATTACCAGAAAGAGATCATTGATGAAGCTCAATGATGACTACGACAATGTATATAACTTCACTGGATGAGCTTGAAATTGAAAAAAGCTTAAGAACCTTCATTCAACATCAATTTTAACCACAAATGGACATAGTTTTACTTTTACCTACTATGTTGACCTGACGCCATCTATGATTTATTTAAAACCTTTACAAAGGTCAACTGCTTTCTATCAGCATCCATTGACACTCAAAAGAATAAAAATAAGGACAATTTATACTTACAGAAAAAACAAAAGAAAAAAAATAAAGAAAGAGCACTGCTATTTATTACAAATGTTTGAAATACGAAAGCGCATACGAATGAAATTGGACCAATTAGGGGAATTTATAACCATAAACGGTAGTTTAAAGATGAGATGAGATGGCTTATATTCAGCCACAGCATTAGTGCAGAGTTTCGTGCGTTATTTTTCGAACCATCCAGCATTATCATAAAAGAAAATTCTAATTCTCATGTTTTACCTGGGAGAGACCCACAATGTTGTATCCTCCCTTCAAGTCTTTCATTTTCTTCACCTGTAAATATTTGGGGGGATAGGGGGGGAAGAGTAGCAAGATTAAATTCAAAAGCACAGTAAGAAAAGAAATGTTACCACAATACTGCAGGAATCTGTTTTGTACCTTTTCGCAAACAATCTCAGTCTGCAGACATGTAAAAAAGGAAACAAATTACAAATAGTCAATATTGGAATTTCACAATACCTTAAACACAGAAAACCCTTGTACCCTATTACCTGCTCTTGCAAAGGCAAAAACCATGAATCCCACGATCCATTGCCAACCTCGCTGAAGAAAATAGGTTAAGTTCATTAGCCATGAAAACTAAATTACAGTATCCACAATCCGAGTATGATTTGTTAACAAAAACCAGGGAAGAAAACAGTAGAAATGAATGCGGCACAAAACAAAACAAAACAAAACAAAACAAAACTCGTTCATAATAAATAGTGAGGAAATTAAAGTTATAGAAGCATACACGCAATATCCCTTAACAGCAGAGAAGCTGCTCAATTCCTCAGTGAATTGTTTCACTCCACGGTTAGAGCACTGATCCCCAATCCCTGCCATCAAGAATCATAATCATTATTATCTTACATGTATAAATATGATGACATCCAAAGTGTGCCTTTTTGGTTTGAGAAATTTCACATAAAACCTATCTTGCCTTCCTGTTTTTAAAGAATTGTACAGAAAATAGTGGAAGTGAAAGCAGCGCGATATTTTTAAAAATTATTAATAAAAGAAAATAAAAAAAGAGGTCAACATACCGTGAATGACAATGAAGGGTATTGATTGTGAGACGGGGAAGATGGAGTAGGTGAAGATGAAGATCAAGGACAACGGAGGAAGAGGCAGCAGCATCATATCATATGTATATTCTGTAACAGGAAATCGGTTAAGATGGAAGAGTGAGTATTGAGTAGTGATAGAGAAAAGAAACTGTTTGTACCCCAAAAAAAAAAAAAAGATAGAGAAAAGAAACTGCTAGTATTTATTTGTCGAGTTGCAATTGGTGCCACGGAAGATATCTGATTGAATTCATAAATAAATGAAGGAAAAGATGAGTTGCTTGGTACCTACGATGCCCTCTGTGCCTTCTGCGCTTCCTTCTTTGACTCATAGGTCAGTACTTATTCTCACTGCCAACGAGGAGGTAGTTCCCCCGGGGGGGTGGTGTTGCTTTTAAACTACTCCTCGATTCCTTAATATATGATTATTTTTTACTATTTTACGTCCCATAAAAAGTGAGTTTTGTTAGTTATTAGTATTAAATTTATACAAAATATATGTTATTTTTTTCAAGTTACCCTTCTCATCTTTTAAGATTATTAGGAAAGAGAGAGAGAATTAATACACCTTAATATAGGGGTGGGACAGATTAGCTCAGGGAATATCCGAGAACTAATATGTTCACTACAGGGAATACCAATTTGGAGAAGGAATTCTGTTGTTAGCAAACAAGTAATGAAACAGTACAATTGTGCACACAATTGCAGAGAGAAGTACAGAGAATAAAGGGATAGAAGGAGAGTAATATTCTGCAATTCAGTGATGATTGATATTGGCCCCACTAGGCTCTATAAGTAGCACTCAATACGATGCAAGTCGCATGGAATAATATCCTAACAGAATTGGTGACTCAGCACCAATCACAGATGCCAGCTACACACACCATTACAAAGTTACCTAATGCAGAAAATATAAATTCAATAAAATAGTAACATAGTTTGTGACTTATTTAATAAAGCAATAACATAATCAGGGACTAATTGTGACAACTATGAAATGATGTGACAATACCCTCCCCTTCAAGGATACCCTTGACCTCAAGGGTGAAAATTAGGGAACTTTTGGAGGAGGTCATAGTAAAACTCCCAAGTAGCTTCCTCTTGAGGCAAAAGAGACCATTTCACCAAGACCTTTGTTGCTGCCCTGCCATTGCGCTTGACCATTTTCCTGTCCAGGATAGATTCTGGATCACCCCTTGCTGATGCAGATAACATAGCCTCAGGAAAAGCAATAGGAACCGACTGAGCTGGATCCTTGCACAATTTCAATTGCGAAACATGAAACACATTGTGAATTGTGGTCGAGCTTGGGAGTTCTAGCTGGTATGCTGTGTTACCAATCCTATCCAAGACCTTAAAAGGTCCATAATACTTTGGCAACAACTTATGATAATTAGCATTCCTCAAAGAGTATTGCATGTAAGGCTGTAATTTCAAGAACACATAGTCACCAATGTTAAAATTCCTATCAGAACGATGCTGATTTGCCTGCTGAGACATTCTGTTCTGAGCACGCAGCAGGTGGAACTTGATTAATTTCAAGGCAGCCTCTCTAGCAATCATGCTACGATCCACTGTGAGATTTGTTGATTCCCCTGGCAAGTATGGTAAGTGAATCGGTGGTGGTTGGCCATATACCACCTCATATGGAGTGGCTCTGATAGTTGAGTGAAAAGTGGTATTATACCACCATTCGGCAAGGGATAACCATTGAGACCAAGTAGAAGGCTGTTCAGAGCACATACATCTGAGGAATGTTTCAAGGCATTTGTTGACAACTTCGGTTTGCCCGTCAGTTTGAGGGTGATAGGCTGAGGATTTGTGGAGGGCAACGCCTTGAAGTGTGAAGAGTTCATGCCAAACCGTGCTAAGGAAAGTGGGGTCACGGTCACTAGTGATGGATGATGGCATACCATGCAACTTGAAGATATTGTCTAGGAACAATTGTGCCACATCAAGAGCAGTATAAGGATGAGATAAAGGCAAAAAATGAGCATACTTACTTAGCCGATCCACCACAACAAGAATAACATGCTTGCTGTAACGCCCCGAATTTTCGAAGCGTTAACTCGTCTGTTCTTAGAAAATCGGCCTATATATATATTTTTTTTAAATAAAGTTACCGTTAATAACTAGTAAAGCGTTTAATAATCGCGGAACTGCTTTATTGTCAATTATAAAAATTCGATTAATAGCAACGACTCTAATTAATCATTAAACTAATTTTAGTCTAACTGAAAATTTAATTTAATTTTAAATCTGGTGAGACTAAATTAATAACTACCTGTAACTACTCTTCAACCCAACCGAAATGTAATAAAATCCTGAAATTATAAATTATAGGAAAAATAACCAAGTTTGAATTATCCCAATTGCTTAGCGGGGAAAACACCATGTCCGCAATAAAAAGAAAATACCAAGTGTAATTTGTGCAAATTAAAGTTAACGTTCAAAAGTAGCACAGAGCATCTAACACCCATGTACCCACAATTATTCGTCGACAGCACCATCACACATAATGCAAACAAATTATACTTGAGGCTTCTCAAATCCACTTGTATCTAAAAAGTGGTGTAAGGGTCAGTTCACAAGACAAGTTATAATAAGCTAAAGCATAGAAAATTGTTCAAATACTATTTATAATTTCTCTTTTCACATTTAGATAAAAATATGTAAGGCCAGAATAATCACAACAAACAACCAATAAGAAAATATATTCACATCCACATACGAACTTGAAATTAATTTAAGATATAAGAGAATCTAGTCTTTTTTGTTTTCTTTATACTAACTTACAAATAAAATATTCACATTTACAACATCACAGAATTCAACATATTCGAGTTAGTATGCATGCTTATGCAAGACTCTCATGATCGCGATATAGTCATCCCATACCAATGGGGAATTTAATTTAATAACGCCACGAAGGCCTTAACCACAAAGGTCGTCCAAAAATAATAGCTACCTTCCATACTAATGGGGAATCAAAGCATATCACCGCCACGAAGGCCTTAAATACAAAGGTCCAAAACAATAGCTACCTCCCATACCAATGGGGGATTAAATCATATCACCGCCACGAAGGCTCTACACATGCCGTTCTACAAGATGCAAGTCATTTAGTCAAGTCAATTCACCGAAGAAATTCTCACTTTTTACACAATAGGAAGGTCGAATCAACTCCTAGAAAATCCAAACATTCAATACCAAACACAAGTGCTCACCAAATTATTATTTTTGTTTAGAATAAATCCAATGAATTAACACAAAAATCCATTACTCTTCATCACGTAAATTCTCAAAATATTAGCAAGAGTGACAGGGACCATTCTTCATTCAAACATAACACAACACACTAAATACACCAACTAACAACTATCAAGTGGAAAGCAACACTGATAAAACCTGATCATGGAAGGATTTTTAAATTGCATCGCACAAAAGCTACATGTCCTAAAATACATACGAGCAAGAGATCCAAATGAATAATTATTAATTAAATACCGATTCAAAAAAATGTTAACCGAAGGTGTTGATGCGTGGAGACGAAAATGAGCACACAAAAATTTAGGACTGAATAGGAAAACATCATAAATTTATATTTCACGATAAAATTGACTTTTTCCGTTAAACAAGACATCACACGAATTATAATAGTATTTAGACAATAACTAACGTTTAACTCTAACTTGTAAGAAAAAAGCCCTTACATTAGTCGAGAAAAAAATCACAATGTTTAGGAGAGCAAGGAGGATTTGCCTACAGCACCCGAATTAGGCACCAAACGAGCACAGGGAAAATTAACGATCACGCAAAGGACAGAACACGATTAGAAAAAAAATGACAATCAATATCAAATAATATTTGTGAATTTTTAAAGCTGAAACGAAGTCAAAAGTAAGCCAAAAGATTGACCGGAAAACATCTTACCGAGACAACGGGGTTACGAGGGGTCCAACGTCAACTTCACCGGAACGAGAGAACAAATAGTGTTTCCTGAAGGTTTCGACGCGAGGAATCCAAAAATGGTGTCTGTTTTTCGAACCGAAAACTGTGGTGGCCGAAAAAAGGAAATTACAGTCCGTCCCCGATGAAAATACGGTGCAATTTTGGCATCGGATGGCCGAAATAAGGCTATAAATGAGTCCGGAGGATGATTTTGTATAGGTATATGAAGTTTGGTAATTTTTCGTGGTCTGAAAAGAGAGAAATCAAACAGAGAAGTTTTTGAGGCGGAGGGTTTTTCTTTTTACGGCCGCGCTGCACGTACGTGTTTGAGGAGAAGATGAACAGTGGGATTTCAAGTGGCTTGGGGGGTTGTGACTGTGAAGAAAAGGGGGTGCAACAAGCAATTTTTTTTATTTTTTCAAACCAAGCGAGAAGCTGCAGCGTAACCAAAGTCTGCACCTCTTTTTTTTTTTTTTTTATACAAAAAGCAAGATATACTAGATTAGGTGGCAGCAGAAGGTTGTCCAATACATTCCCAAGGGCTGCACCACATCCAGTAAAAACAAGAACATTTAACAAATCCGAAACTCTTAAAACAATTAAACCCCAATTTCTAAAAATTAACATAGCAACACATCCCTATCACAATTAATACGACTACCAGTAAACACCTATTCCCTAACAATTAATCGTTTCAATAACAAAACACTATCAGCAGCCACACATCTGCACAGCGCCAAGCACATAAAAGCGTCAGCACCTCAATTCCATCTCTTCTCACATAATCATTCTTAATAATTCAACATTAATAATAATAATAATAATAATAATAATAATAATAATATATCATCCTAATATACTACTTACTAAAACAACACATATTTAAATGAATAAATTACGCACTAACATATTAAGACTTATTCATATCACGCACAATATTCTATAATAACACACAAGAACTCATACTCACATACTAATATAATTACTCACATATCTATTTATATAAGATCAGAGATTAATATAGGAGGTATGATTAATAATAATAATAATAATAATAATAATAATAATAATAATAATAATAATAATAATAATAAAAATAGAGGGTGTTACACTTGCCTTTTGAAGGGGGTAAACCTTCAATAAAATCCATGCTTATTGCTTCCCATATGCGACTTGGAATGGGAAGGGGCTGCAGTAAGCCTGGATAAGCCGCTTGATCAGGTTTACAACGTTGACACACGTCGCATTTCCTCACATAATCTTGAATTTCCTTCAACATGTCTTGCCAATAAAATAGTGACTTGACCCTAGCAGCTGTGGCATCTCTGCCTGAGTGACCACCAGCAGTCGAGTTATGCAACCAAAGTAATATGCATTTCTTCAACTCGGGGTCATTGCCAATCACCAGTTTGCCCTTCCTTCTTAATTCATCTCTATGCCAAGAAAATTTGGGGTGGGACTGAGGATTCTGCTTCAAATCATTTATCAACTGAAGCAATAAAGGATCCTTATGCCAGGACTGTTGAATCAGCTCTAATAGTCCCTCTGCAACATTATTCATGAGCAGTGGCAGCAGTTCTGCTGCAGAATTTCGTGACAAAGCATCAGCAGCCACATTGTGTGAGCCTTGCTTGTATTGAATCTCAAAATCTAAGCCCATAAGCTTAGACATCAGAACCTGTTGGAATGGTGTGTTCAAGCGTTGCTCAAGCAAAAATTTAATGCTCTTTTGATCGGTCTTGATGACAAAGTGCCCATGAGACAAATAAGTGCCCCATTTTTGTATGGCATATACAATGGCAAGGAGTTCCCTCTCATAAATGGACATCACTTGCTGTTTAGGGCCAAGTGACTTGCTAATATAAGCAATAGGGTGACCCTCCTGCATGAGGACAGCCCTTATACCTTTGCCTGAAGCATCAGTTTCCACTACGAAAGGCTTTGAAAAATTTGGCAAAGCAAGAACCGGAGTGGTAGTTAGGGACTGCTTAAGAGCATGAAATGCAGCCACTGATTCCTCTGACCAAGTGAAGCCTTCTTTCTTCAACATATCAGTCAAAGGCTTTGCTATCTTGCCAAAATTAGAGACAAACCGCCTATAATAACCAGCGAGCCCCAAGAAAGCTCGAAGTTGCTTAATGTTCTTGGGCTGCGGCCATTCTGCAACAGCTTGTATTTTAGCCGGGTCAGTGGCAACACCATCTTGAGAGATAAAGTGGCCAAGGTATTCCACTCTAGGACAAGCAAATGTGCATTTATCTTTGTTTAGAAACAGTCGGTGTTCCCTGGCAGTCTGAAACACAACTTGCAAGTGAAGGACATGCTCTTCAAGTGAAGGGCTATATATAAGAATATCATCAAAGAAAATTATAACAAACCTCCTGAGGAATGGGTGGAAAATGTGATTCATAAGTGACTAAAATGTAGCAGGGGCATTAGTAAGCCCGAAAGGCATGACACGGTACTCAAAATGTCCAGCATGAGTTTTAAAGGCAGTTTTAGGTTCCTCACCTGATTGCATTCTGACTTGGTGATAGCCAGATTTGAGATCTAACTTGGAGAATATAATGGCACCACATAATTCATCCATTAAATCTTCAATTAAAGGGATTGGAAACCTGTCCTTCACTGTGGCTTGATTCAATCTTCTGTAATCAACACATAGTTGCAAAGAGCCTCCTTTTTTTTGACAAGGACAGGAGATGCGTAAGGGAATTTATTCTTGTCTTTGAATTAATCCTTCTTTGCGGAGTCCTCAATCAGTTTGTCCACAATATCCTTCTGGATGACAGAATAATGATAGGGTCTGAGATTGAATGGAGTAGTACCTTCCTTGAGTGGAATGCAGTGATCAAATCCTGCTCTTGAGGGAGGTAAAGCAGTTGGTTCAGCAAAGATATCATCAAATTCGAGTAAGAGCTGTTGAATTTGATGTGGCAGAGGCTCAACAGAGGCAATCAGAGCAAATAACTGCATGTCTGTGCTAGTATTGTGCTGGAAATGCTGGTCTACATAAAGGAAACACATCTCAACACCTTGCTGTATTGCTTGACTAAATGTCTTGTTGTTAATGAGTTTAATTCCCTCTTGTTTGGCTCCTCTAAGCACAAACTTTTTGCCTTGTGTGGTAAATTCCATCTGCAGTTTTGAAAAATCCCAAAGAATAGGACCCAATGAAGTGAGCCATTGAACACCTAAGATAAGGTCATAGACTCCCAAAGGTAGAACAATTACATCAGCAGTAAAAGGAGTCTGTTGTAGGAGCCAGGTAAAGCCTTTGCAAATGAAAGGAGCAATTAACTTGTTGCCACCACCAGCAGTGATCGGCATTGGTGCAATAGGCTCAAGTTTGCATCCTAGTTTCTTGGCTACCTCCAAGTCAAGGAAATTGTGGGTACTGCCACTGTCTAGCAAGATGTGAATCATCTTCTTGTTATGGAGACCTGAAATTCGCATGGTTTGAAAGCTAGAATTGCCAGTCATGGCATTTAAAGATAGCAATGGGGTCTCAGGGGAGGTGATGTCTGGTTGAGATACGTCACTGGGAGGGGAATCGGGTATGGAGTCCTCAGAGGGTATGTCTTCGTCCAATTCCATGAGAAAGAATTGTGAGCGTTTATGTTTGTTTTGGTGGCCCGGGGTGAATGGTTCATCGCAATAGAAGCACAAACCCTTAGCTCGGCGTTCTTCCATCTCAGCAGCAGAGACGGATCGCGGCGGACGGGGAAACAAGGGTTTAGGGTTTGTGTTTGGGGTTTTGGGGTTAGTGTGTAGGGTGACGGGGTTTGTGTTTAAGGGGTTGGATTGAGGGGTAAAAGGAGGTTTCAGGTAAGTGTTTGGGTAGGGCTTAGGGGTATAAGGAGCAGAGCGAGACCCAGAGGAAGAAGAAATGGTTTTGGAGGCTTCAAACAATTTAGCCAAGTTAGCTGCGTGGGCTATGGTAGTTGGGCTAAACATACAAACATGCATTTGGGTCTGATGCGGTAAACCAGTGACGAAAATGCTTAATGCGTGTTCAGGAAGAATCGATACCTGAGTGAGGGCTAGCTCGAAGGCATCAAGGTACTCCTGCACAGATCCTGTGTGTTTCACCTGAATCAAGTTAGCCAGAGGATCGTCATAAAGGTCTCCGAAACGGCGAGCGATGTCAGTCACGAACTGCGACCATGGGGGGTAGATCTTGAACTTGGTGCGCATATAGTTGAGGTGCCATTGCAAGGCGAGGCCGTCCAGGTGAATCGCTGCTAGACGAACTTTCGATTCCTCCCCTGTTTCATCAAGAGCGAAAAATTGGTTGCACTTATACAACCATTCCTTCAGCTTGGTACCATCGAAACGTGGAAATTCTACTTTGGATAGGCGGGTTAAGTAAGACTTGAGTGGATCTGGGCGCTGGAAATGACGAGGACCGCCATTGTTGTTCTGAGAGAAGTTATCATGATGGTGGCCGAGAGCTTGAGCTCGCAAGAGGGTGCTCATTTCCTCCATTCTCGCATCCATATTGTCTAAGCGAGAAATATGCGTGCTAAGGTTTTCCAAACGAGAGTTGAATTCCTCTTGTCTAGAAGCCAGATCTTGCATGGATAGTTGAGAACGTGTGGAACCTGCCATGGCCAAGGAACGAGTGACTTTTGATACTAATTGGGGCAGATTAGCTCAGGGAATATCCGAGAACTAATATGTTCACTACAGGGAATACCAATTTGGAGAAGGAATTCCGTTGTTAGCAAACAAGTAATGAAACAGTACAATTGTGCACACAATTGCAGAGAGAAGTACAGAGAATAAAGGGATAGAAGGAGAGTAATATTCTGCAATTCAGTGATGATTGATATTGGCCCCACTAGGCTCTATAAGTAGCACTCAATACGATGCAAGTCGCATGGAATAATATCTCTATGTTTGGTGACTCAAAGACCAATCACAGATGCCAGCTACACACACCATTACAAAGTTACCTAATGCAGAAAATATAAATTCAATAAAACAGTAACATAGTTTGTGACTTATTTAATAAAGCAATAACATAATCAGGGACTAATTGTGACAGCTATGAAATGCTGTGACAAGGGGTAATTTTGTAAAAAAGAAATTAATGCACATTGGTATTTGAAAATAGTCTTATATTAAGGGACAGATTTTTTTACCAAAAAAATCTTATATTAAGAGACGGGGGGAATAATAAGTTTCAGGGGTAAATGTTTTTTTGTCCAAAATGAATGAATTGTTTTGATAAAAAAATGTGCTTATATTTGGCATAATTGTACTCAAACAAAACCTTAACTCATACAGTAATTAGATTAAAATCTGTTTTTTCTAATTAATACTCCTAAAAATTGAGTTTGTTTCTAAAAGTATCCCTTTTATAAAATAATGTATAATTAATAAATCATCTCACTTACATAGAAAATAAGAGCATCGTTAATATAAGTCTCACCTTAAATAAGAGTAAAAATAAAAATTATCAATTAATACATTATATATAAGTTTCTTATAATAAGGACAAAAAAATTATTTTGTTTCTTTTTAACCGAAGGGAGTATTTTTCCCCCCTCCATCTAGCTTCAATAATATGTAATATCGGTTTTAGTTTCGATTTTTTAAACAAAGGGAGGGGAGAGATTTAATTTCATATTGTGTTTGATTCATAGGAGTGGAGAGGAGGAGTTGTTTGTTTGGTTCATGAGGGGAGTGATTTTAATGGAGGAAATAGATTAATTTACTTTTATATCGTTATAATCATTTATATTACATTTTATATAGGGTTATTTAAGTAATTTTATTTTAAATAATTTAAGCTCACATCCTCCTCCAAAAAACCACAACATCGAAGGGAAGCAAAAATTGAGTTAGAAGAGATTTTGCTCCTCTCCCCTGCTAAAAAGTGAATCAAACATAAAAAATTTAAAATAACACATCCCCTTCACTCCATTTCCCTCCAACCAAACACTTACTAAATTTGAGTTCAATGGCTAACAAAATGTGTAACTTGAATCACAATTTTTAATAAAAAATTTCTAACATATACAATCTTGCATACGATAAGTATTATTAATTGTTCACTTTTTTTCTTATTAATTATTCACTTTCCAATTTATTTTATAGTTTCACATTTATGTAATCTCTCTACCCACAAAATAAAAAAATAAGTAATTAATAAGAAAAAAATGAATAATTAATAATTTTTATCGTGTGTAAGGTTACACGTATTAGAAAACTGTTTTTAATATAATAAGACTATCAAATGACACGGATCACAATTTTGGATTTGGATAACAATTATTACAAGTATAAATTAAAAAATGCCATGAAATTACAAAATGGAGCCTTAAGCTCTCTTCGAGTGTTATGACGCATTCAAAAGTTTACAATTGTCGTTGCATTAGCCACATAAAATTCTTGGCACATTTTCTGGTTAGATGTTACATCACATCCTAATTTTGAATAACCCGCTTATGCTATTACTATCATACCTCATATAATCCAGTCAAAAAAAAAATCATACCTTATATAACATTTTAAAAACCTCTCTCAGTGGGATTCAAATCTTGATTCGTCATGTTGTAAAAGACTAGTCCATTTAGTTATACCTAAATAGTTATGTCTTGTTTTTTCTTCACACATACACATTCGTATTCTCATCGGATAATATTTTTCCACGGTGTTAGAAGCTTCTATTTCTTTGACTAATAGTTGATACATGCTTTGCTCATAATTGATATTCTAATTTTAATAATTCTCTTACATGTGATAATTAACTAATGTTATGTAGTAGGAGAGTATTAAATTATTTATTTAAATCATATGCATTAGTATTAGTCAATTATTTTAGAATATTCTTTGAATTATTATCAATATATCAATTATGAGAATTTTCATTTAATTATAACGCTTGACTTATTGATGGATATTGTACTAGACTTGTGTTGTGAATGTCTCACAATCTGAATCCACCCATTTTCCGTTAGGCGACTGATATATTGAAAATACACTTGTCAAAGAGAGAAGAGTAGTCCCTCAATCCCTAATTTTTTTTCAAAGCGGTTCATAAACAACTACCAAAGTACAAGATACGTATATACACAAACTATCACTTAGTTCTATACATGGATTAATTGTAACTAAACATACTGTGACCTTGATCTGCATTTTTTTTTTTTAAATCTTGAGGTATAGTAAAAATTTCCAGCTAACGTTACATATATTTCAACTGCTCTTCGCCAATCGCCGTCTCCTCTGTCATTCCCTACCAAATACCATATGGATAATTGAAAAACACCATAACACTCCTCTGTTTTAAAGTCCTTTTACTACCGTGATAATTGATTGAAGTAAGCATTTGCTTTGTCTCACTAATACGTGATGGCGCTAGAAATCTGCCACCCTCTGCAACAACTGCTCTTCTTTCTTATGGAAAAAATTCGTCTTGGACACGTGAAACTTTATGCTTGCAAGTGTTGCCATCACGAAAACACAGATGCTGAGGCCAATAACTGCACACACATTGAAAACATTGTTAAGAAAATTGTCACAACAGCCCTTGTTGCTTTTATAGTTTTATAATTTTCTTTACGAAACTTTCTTAATAATTTCCTTTATCTATCTCTAGTTATGATATAAGAAAGAAAAACAAAAATCACTATAATTAAAGAAGTTTATTAAATAATAAAGTAAATTCTCAATTTAGTTGCTAAATTAGTACCCCTCTCTTATTTAGTCCCTAAAGTATATAAAAATAATAAGTACTATATAAAGTTTGTGAAATCCGTCAAATTAGTCCCTAAAATTTTATATGTAATCCCTTATAGGGACTAATGAGATAAATTTCACAAAATTTTATGGACTAATTTGATAAATTTTATAAACTTTAGGGATTACTTATTATTTTTATATATTTTAGGGATTAAATAGGAGCCAGAGTGTTAGTTCAGAGACTAAATTGAAAGTTTACTCAAAATGATATAAAATTAAAATGTAATCCCAAATATATCATTAGTGTTAAACATGGTGAATACGAAAACGATGAGTTTCTGGCAAAGATATATTTCACATCAAATAAAGATATAAATGAAATTCTAACTATTAATACAACTTAAAATAAATTAATTTTTTTTATAATTAAGACAAAAGAAACACAATTTTTTTTTCTTATAATAGCACCGAGGTAGCTAGTACCTTCTTATGAAAGAGATGATATTTTGTGATTATTAATAAAATAATAAAATATTTTTTTTTTGCCAAATCGACCCTACACGAAAGATAATCACTATTAATTTAAAGAAATCGTAATGTCAAAACTGCCCATCTATATTCACGGAAGATAATTACTAAAATAATTAAAAGAAATTATAATGTCAAAACTACGATGACGATGTGATGTTGGATTGAATGGGTCAAATTGTAACGCGGGGAAAGTAAAAGAAAGAAAATGATCAGTTCAACTTACCAGTATTGCGTGCTGTGTGGGAATCTCTTGTCAGCAGGTTTCCTAATTCTTTTGCCCTGTCTTCAGATTCACGCAAGTTCCATGTTAATCCAAGGCCAAGACTGTTGTCTGAGATATAAGGGCTATATTTGAAAGGAATACCAACGGTTTTGATTCCCTTACATGAAAAAGGCACAGGAAATGCAGGGTCAACTGTGTAAACATGATCATTTGAACCACTTAAACATGGAACCTCAATGAAACTAGGAGGTTGAATTCTGGTGGAACAATTGAGGTATGTATAGTTTTTGAGAACGTAGTAGTAGTGGAACGGTGTGAGGGTGAGGTTGAGGTTTAGAAAGACTCGGTGGGAACAATTTTGTGGGTCAAGAAGATCAATCTTTTTGGTGTCATAAGAAATGGACTTCACTAACAAATCACCATAAGATGGAAAATGGATAGTGGTGGTGTTGTCTTTGTGAAGAAGCTCAAAACCAGGAAGGGTATCATGTTGGGGTTGTTGACCTTTTATGTGAAATGGATAGTGAATGTCAGGACCAGCATCTCTCAACTCTATTGCATACGTCACCTCAATGAAAGAGCTTTGGAAGGTGAAAACACAGAAGAGGATGATGAAAAAGATGAGTGCACCCATCACTTGGAAATGCAGAAGAAGATTGCAGGGTAAGTCTCCCAAAGGTATGGAATATATGAGGCCCTCGTTTTCCAACTTGTTAATTAGCTATCGTGTTGATGGGGGAGGAAGACCAAGAATGAACAAGTAAACGATGCTTCAGCCGTCTAGAAGCACGTTGCATAAAGAAATAAAAAAAACAGGGCCTTTGTTATTCCCACCTCCCCTTCCCTATGAAAAGTCAATTTTACCCCTCACTTCTCTTTAATCTTCCTCACCTCCTTTACTTCCCCACCTCCCTCGTCTTCTTCCCTCCTTCCTGCTGGTTCGCATCCCCTCCCCTCCCCCATTTTCCTGGTTCGACCTCCCTCCCCTCCTTCACGCAGCACCCTTCCCCTTCCCTGCTTCTTGCCCTCACTTCCTCCCATCCCCTCTTTGACGCAACTCTCACCGCCAAGATCTGTCGCGGTCGGAGATACGAGAAGGTTCGCCTCCACTCCCCTCAGACACCGTCGTCGTCATCGGAGAAGGTAACCTCGTCGCACCTATTTTTTTTTTGGAAATTTAAATCGTGCGTCAACTGCGTCAACAAGTTGACGCATGTGCTAATTTGAAAACTGGAATTTTTACTTCATGCGTCAACTTGTTGACGCGTTCGTGCGTCAACTTGTTGACGAACTAAAAAATTCTAGATTTCAAAACAACACATGCGCCAACTTGTTGACGCCCATGTTCAAAACCTGAAAATTTTGCATAATTTGCTCTTTGAGACTAATTTATTGCTTGCGTCTGACGACTTTTATACAGATATGGTAAAGACTAATATCGGAGCGGATGGTACTCGCCGAAGACCGATCAGACGGAGTGCAAGTCGCACCACCCTGTGTCCCGCAAGAAGACGCTGTCCGCTACCGCCACTCACGAGCAATACGAGGTCCGCCACCGCCATTGATGTGCTTCGAGGTCGCCGCCGCCGCCGATGTGCCTGCGGCTTGATGTCGACCCTACAGGTTCGCGTGTTCGTGCTCGAGGCCGCCCGACAGAGCAGGGGACCGAGGCTACCTCTCATCAGCAGGAGGCCGACGATGTTGTTCCTGATTCGTTCCCAGGAGGCCCAGAGGACACATCAGTCCTGCTCTCGTATGCCGATCACGTTTCCACAACATTGTGGACTGGCAAGGTAAGTAACAGTTGAAGTTATTATTTTGTTGGTTACATTTGACATTTGAATGCAATTGACACTTGTCTTTGTTGATTCTAGGATGATCGCTGCGAGTTGAAGATCGTAAACCACGGCAAAACCATGGTAAAGGTAGTGGCTGTAAAGGAGATCAAAGGGGTTGTGGAGGATTCTAAGCTAGTGGACCTTTGTGGCATTAGCTACAACAATGTAGACAAAGGGCTGCTCAGTGCATTTATAGAGAGATGGCAGCCGGACACCTGTAGCTTCCACCTGCCAATTGGGGAGATAACGATCACCTTGGATGATGTCTCCCAGCTTCTGCATATTCCAGTGAGGGGGACGTTTTTCACCATGCCAGACTTTGACAAGGCGGAAGCGACTCAGTGGTTGCACACCTTGTTGGGCGTGCCCATGGCTGAGGCATGGCAGCAGACAGATAAGAGACCGATGTGCAGCTTCATGTGGCTTCGAGATGAGGTGTACCCGAGGTGCTGCTGGGATTAGCAGTGGGACAGGGTAGCGAGGGCTTTCCTGCTACACCTAGTTGATAGCACCATTTTTGCCAACAAGAGCCAGTCCCGGACGTGGGTGGCCTACCTGGACATGTTCAGGGACCTCAGTTCAGTCGGCAACTATGCATGGGGTGCCATGACCCTTGTATTTATGTATGACCAACTCCGTGAGGCTAGCAGGGCGACGACGAGGCAGCTGGCAGGTTATGCGACGTTGATACAGGTACAAATTTTTATGTTTTACAGATTTAAAAATTTTAAAATTTAATATTTAATTTAATATTACATGAGTTAATATTTTTCGTACATACATGGATATACGAACACTTCCAGGGTGCCACATTCGAATCTCGGGAGGTAGATTCTATTTACGCCGAGCAAGCGCCCCGAGCTAGCCGGTGGAAGTTGATTAGGGGTGCCGGAAAGGTGGAGCCATACTGTCACGCATTCGACAGACTCACAGATGCCGACGTTACATGGGAGCCTTACGCGGAGCATAGAGTTGTGAGAGCCTAGGAGCCGATTGCATTGTATAGGGGATTTATTCGGTTTGATCCTACGATGGTCCCAAACCTACCAGACAGGTCTTGTGGCAGTTTGGACACGTACATCGCATCCCGAGGGATCCGCGTGATATCCGACAGTAGCCTGTCAGTCCAGAGGCGTTGGACCGTATGTGGTTTGCATTTGATCAGCACCTAGTCCAGCTTGGTCATCGGGTGGTGCCTTACCTGCCGGCAGTGGAGGCTGGGTATATGGAGTGGTTCCGCAGGATCTCCCATCCATACATCTACCTAGCCAATGTACCAGCTGGTCTAGCACCAGATCCAGCACCAGCTACTACTGATGTATGTTTGTATATAGTGTCTGTTTGTTCCCTTTGCTAGAATAATATTTTTAGTCAGTAAATATATTCGTTTTTATTGTATGTAGGATGCGAGATGAGAGAGGGTCCGTTGGATCGCAGACGCGATGATGCAGGAGCATTTGGTGGTGTAGCCCGATACAACTGGTTGGTACCTGATGCAAGAGCTTGCTAGATTAGCCCTTCCCCATCCCCTTACTATGCTCACATATCAGCAGAAGAGAAGCAGGGGGTCGGCCTCTACATCGACGCAGACGTAGTAGTTTATTTTTAGGCTTTTCATAGTTTTGTATTTAAGACAACTTATTTATTTATGTCGTTTTGTATTAAAGACAACTTATGTATTTAATGGATGACAGTTTGATGTTTATTATTTATGTCTTTTTATTATCTCGCTTTTAATGAGGATTTGCGTGACTGAAATATGGAGTCCATGGTAATCAAACTGAACCACAAAATAAAACCTGAAAGATTCATAACTGATACACACGCGTCAACTAATTGACGCACACGTACGTCAACTTGTTGACGCGTCCCTGCGTCAACATGTTGACGCCTATATGAGTACTCATTGTTTGCAAACTACACAGACGTCATCTTGTTGCCGTGTAAATTCGTCAATAAAGTGACGTGACATGTTAATTTCACTGAGATAAAATTGTCAATTAATTGAGGAGGGAAGGTGGGGAAATTAATGGGGGAGGCACGTTTAACAAAGGCCAATAAACAATTTTGTGAAGGAACGACTAGAATAAATAACTACTTGCAACTCAATGGTGACTCATGCAGTTAGTTCTTTGCAGTTAAGGGTCTTGCTACTACCGAGTCGTTTTTCACATTCCTAATTAAATATATATCTGGCTTATTTGCTTGACTTGGTATAGTCCTCTTTGGCCACGTCTTACAGATTTTCAATAGTGTATTTTATTTTAGCAAAAACTGGGTTGAAATCTTGTCCCCCAGGGGTATATACGAAATAAAAAGAAATAGTTAATTCCCAAATTTGCTGCCGTACATCTACATCCTGGTCGGCTGATAATAATAATAATAATAATAATAATAATAATAATAATAAGAAGGAGGTTTAATTACATTTTTAATCCCTAACTTTTTCAATTTGACAATTTTAATCCCTCTATTTTATTTTTGGCGTTTTGGTCCCCTAACTTTCTCAATTTGGCGATTTTGATCTCCATACTTTTTAATTACACTTTTGATCCCTCAAAATAATGGATTTTTTACAATTTTGGTCCAAAAAATCTTGGATTTTGGAAAACGGGGAACCAAAAGTGCAAAATTCACAATTGTTTAGGACAAAAGTACAATTAAAAAAACATGAGGACCAAAATCACCAAATTGAAAAAGTTAGGGGATCAAAATTGCAAAAAATAATATACGGAGACCAAAATGCCAAATTGAGAAAACTGGAGGACCAAAAGTGCAATTAAGCCTAATAAAAATAAAAATAAAAAGTACAGAAACTAGACAGGAAAGAAAATTATGGTAAGAATTCAGGGCATGATTGATATAAAATAGATACCGGCATTGATGACGCCTCTTACATGAACTATAGAAGGATGTTCCATTTCTACGTACTTATCTATCTTTACAAAAGCTGCCAGTACAAAAGCAAACTAGAGCATCCACCTTTGCGTGACACTTCAAATTTATGCTAAGAACAAATCACATACTATTAGTTAATTTCGGTTTCAGAGAAAGTGCAACAGAAGATTTACATGAATTTGTCTTTTTGTACGTTGCTTCAACATTGTTTGTAGCAAGAGGGGGAATAAAGTCAGATTGGCAAAGGAGTTACTTAATAAGATTTATAACTGTATAGCTGAGAGTTTTTGTTTGTATTTTGACACTTAATAGTACATATACAACAGATTGTCCTCTTTGTTCTACAAAACATGCGTTTTGTGTCTTAAATATTCAAGTTGAGAAGCTTGTTACACTCAAATCTAAGATCATTAAAACGGTAGAAGCCAAGAGAACAAAGAACAGAAGATAAACCAATAAAAATCATATGAGCTCCCGCGCCAGCCTAACCGGTTTTTCCTTTAAAAAGGCAACATCACCGTTCGGTGCAGTTAACAGACGGTGATTGGGCTCCTCCTCTTCGCTCTCGACAGACAGAGAAAGGCCATCAGATTCTGATCTATCATCATCTGCAATCACAGAAATTTAGATTCTCCCCCTCATGGTTTTGTTAATATCTAAGATGGGACTAGAGGCATGATTTCAATATTCTAAGAAGCAATGGATAATGCATCAACAGAATTTATATTTTACAGAACACTGCCAAGAATTGTGCAGATCTCTCCGAGACATTGCAAGAATTCAAAATAGATAGTTCAACAATTAACCAAGGTGCTTTGAACCTGATGGCAAATGTGTCCGTCTATATTTTCACAAAGGGAAGAATTTGTTAGGAAAAAATTGCACACGCCCACGATTGATTGAATAAGGGAAAACACGCTAGAAAGAATGTGATAGAACACGTAAGAATTTATATGGTTCTGCACCTCATACTTGCGTTGATAGAAAAACTCAAACAAAATGTTCACTATTTCAAATAAGTGGAACAAAGGCGTGAAATTTGAAGTGAGACCTTTTTAAAACTAACAACAAAAAAATTAGAGGCATTTTTAGGCATAATTAATTTTTACAATGTTAAACAATACAAAAATAAATATTAAATGCATTAACACGATTGATTCATTTTTTTTGCTGAATTAATTAGTAGCAAAAGTAGTGAGTGGAATTAATAATATGGGCCTACAAAATAAATACTAATGTAATTAATACTATTAATTAAATTAAAAAATAAATTTGGGGCCTAAAAACATTTGAAGCCTAAAACGGTTGCTTCGCTTGCAACCCTTTGGGCCGGCCCCGAGTTAAACTTGAAAACCCACCCAAGTTGTGTATCATGCTATAAACCTATGTAACACACTCAAGAGTTACAAAGAATGACCGGCACTCTGTTAGTAGGCCTCCAATTGTGCAGACTTATGCTAGGCGCAGGCCTAATAAAAGGCCCAATTAAGATGGGCCAGCCTATTTAGGATTATGTGTATTGTACTGTATTGTAACTAAATAAATAGAAAAGGAGTAAGAGGGAAAGGGGATTGATAATTTTCATTGGTAATTGGTTGGTTGGGAGAGAGACAGACTCTCTAAACTCAGTCAAGGCAGAAACTGCCAGTAACTGTTTTTGTAATTGCCTATTCTCTTTTTCTCTGTAATCTGACTCATTGGAACACTTTGTTCCTTGAGAGTTTTTCATCAATAAAAATATTCCTATTCAGTAGAAAATTGTCAAAACTGATTTACCAGTTCTAAAACACTTCCTTCACAAGACCTCTTCATATAGTGTTGTGTGGCTTTTTCCAGCAATGAATAAGTGAACATTAATTATTCTCACATTTCATCTCCTTTTTCCAAAGGTGAATGAGAGCTTCTACTCAATAATAATTCCAAGAACATAGCAATTTACTATGCATCGGAATCACTCACTTGAATTATGTTTGGAAATTTGAATTGCTTTACTCAACAGAAATAACTCCGTTTGCAATGGAGTACACTTTTTTTTTTCTTCAACTTTTTTCCTTAGTATGTATGGAATTTGTATATGAAAAACATAATAGGATTATCATATTCCGTGTGCCCATTCAAGACTATGAAAAAATGTCTAACTTTTTAGTCTTTGTATCTTACCAGCAAATGAAAGACGTTCCGGGACATGTCTAACTGCAGAAACCTGGATGCTTTCTGGAAGCAGACAATTGCAGAAAGAACCTAAAAGGACACACCACAGATGATCAGATGATAACAGAACTAGCATGTGCAATCACCAGATTCACAAAAATGAAGCCCAATTGTAAGAATATCCCATCAAACTCTTATACAACCTATTTCCATAGTAATCAGAAATTATATTTGATGCAAGCAGGGCTGAATCTTATTGAACAAAAAACTAGAGCAGAATGGTAGGCAGTGTACTAATGTATATGACGGTCATAAATAATCATTAAAAAGAAAGTCAAATTATGACTCATGCAACAAGAATTAGCAAGCAGAAAGATTCTCACCCATGCGAGCAAGCCGATTTACCCATCCCGGAATACGATTTCCTGTTAGTTGTTGGCAAACTTCATCTGTAAAATGGTTGCAATTCTTGGCAATCAGATGATAAGTGTCTCCATGATATTTTGCAGAGAGATGGTCCATAAAAGAACGGAATTCGGAGACAGACATATCAGTGCTGCCCAACAATACCGACCGTCTGAAGATGAAGCCAGGGCAGCTTTTAGGTTCCACCTCAAATATGCCGCTAGTTGGGTATTCATGTGCTCCGAAGCCATATTCCATACCATGCACTGTTCATGAAAATATGCTATAAGTTGTTGCAATATGTTATGAAAATAGCATTAAAGTGCATCCAAGACCCGTGTCAGTAAGTTGTTCAAGGGAAATAATTCTATCCAGCATAGTCACTATATTAAAAAATTGAACCCGTAACAAGCTTCATTCTGTGTGCAGCGAGCATTTATAGTTATGAACAACTGTAACTAGCCTCCAAATAACCGTGATAAAAAAGCGAAAAGAAAAAAACAGAAGGTAGGTGCTCAATTAAACTATAGCTACTATAAATTTATAAAACCAGCAACACCTATATACATACATGACTACATGTGTTACTCCTTTAGCATGCAAACATGACCAAAGATGGCACATACATCCATAATCCATACATACCCAGTAGAATGCATGCATTTGATTGTCAAAATATCCATTACTCTATTAGTTACCCCAGGAATCATGAATTCAGCATTGAAGAACATTAAGAACATAATTAATCCCCAAAAATAGACAAAAAATTCAAATTACAAAGCATACGATAATTTCTTTAACAGAGAAGAACATCAAGAGAAACAAAAACAAGGAAAGAGACAAGAAAACACAACAGATAAAAGTTCAAAATTAAAAATCAACAGCAAAGAAAGTAAAAAGAATAGAATCCAGAGACAAACCTTCGATACCGGAATGAAAGACACCAAGGCCAAACAGATAAAGATAATTGTTGATAGGAGTTAGATCATATACATTGAGATACACCATAGCACGACTATTGTTCCCACTGTCCCGCTCCCTTTCCGAGCTTGCAGTCAGCTGAAACCACCGCATTGTGGCCGTGGACGTGGACAGTTCCTTCCTTCCGTCCTCCACACTTGTCCAATTATGAATCACAGCCCCATCTTCTTCAGGTTGCAGATAAAATAGAAGAAACCTGCAAAAATACCACCACCACCAAGAGATTCTTCAAGGTTTCTGTATAATGGAAATGAATAGAATATATTTTAATTTGATCAAAGTACACATGAATAAAGAATTTGTAATGAAAAAAGGTGGGCACTTTATACATATAAAGCTGGATTGCAGAAAGAAGCCCTAGAAAAAGGAAGAGGAACTTACCATTAGAGTGGAAGATTAGGAAAATCGAAATTGAACAAAAATTAGGTGTGGGAGTTGGGTGCCAAATGTGAAGTTCCTACCTAGGCTCAAACCAACTAAGCTCAAATCACAGTGACGACTTTGGATTTGGGTTTGGGTTGTGTGCCTTCGCCGCCATTATACATTGCCAGCAAAGCTACATGTCCGAATAACTGTAAATAAGATGATTTTATTACAACGTTCTATTTTTTGTCGGTTTAAGGTTTAACAGCAACAACTGTATTCGTATGTCAGTATTTCTTTCTTGCTTAAATAACAATTGCTCACTTGATTTTATTTTAGTTTTTATTTTGTTCTCTTAGCTATTATATTTTTCATTTTAATCCCTTAAATTATAAAAATACGACACTTTCGTCCCTTCTATCTGTAATCTTTTTATTTTGTATGTATAGGTCATTGAAACTCTTTTTATTTGCTTAATTATTTTTTATCATGTTACTTCATTAATAAGAACTCTGATAAGAACATGATTTTGATTTTATTGTTTAATAAGATTACAGACGGAAGACACGAATTTTACGTAACTTTCGTAACTTAAGGAACCAAAACAAAAACTAAAATAAAGTTAAGTGACGTAAATGAGAAAAAAATAGTTAGAGGACTAAAGTGTCGTATTTTTGTAACTTAAGAGACTAAAATAAAAAATATAATAGTTAAAAGACCAAAACAAAAACTAAAATAAAATTAAGGGATCAAAAGTGCTATTTAGCCTTGTTTCATCTATTCCTTTTTAACGTAATAATAATGCACGCTACAACAAAATATATAAATAACTTTGATAATAATGCTTTGAAAATTGTCTTGCCTAAAAAGAGGCTTTGAAAATTATCTTAAGAATACTTATTAAAGAATTTAAAAATAAAACATTTTTTATCAAAAAAATATTATTCAAATACTAAAACTTCAAAATTTAATTTTTTTTTATTTAACTTTTGAGTTCTTAACCGCATTTGCTCAAGCAATTTATTTGTTTCATCAAATCACATAAAATTTTAATGTGATTTTAGAATTATTCTTCCATACAAATTATAACATGTGATATGTATTTAGTACAATAAAATATTTTTGTTCTTCTCGTGGCTATTTTTTTACCGATCCATCATCAGCAAACAATTAATTTTTTAAATATTTTTATACTACCTCTGGTCATATTTATAAGAAATAAATTGAGTCTTTTTCTTGATCATAAATATAAGAAATAAACCCTCTTTTTCGACCATATTAATTACACTTTTTCATATTTGCCCTTATTTACTATGAGATCAATTTACAATGTTTGTCAACTTACCATTAATTATCTCTCTCTCTCTCTCTTTTATCACATGGGCTAATTTTGGAAAAAAATTAAAAATATGACATCATTAATTGATATTTACCCATTTCAATACATCTCCTTAGTCCTTGTGATTTTGTCCTATATTTCTTATATACAAGATCGGAGATAGTATTAGTTATACATCATATCCCACAGATTCCGAGACGACATGTAAGCATAAAATTTAGCAAATAGCCAAATAAACAATATAGTTTGCACAAAAATTTATATTATATTATTTTATTTTATTATTTTTTTGGGTACAAATTATTAACATATGAAAAATATAACTAATATATATTTTTTATAAGCTGAGACAATTTATTTTCAAAATTTGTTAGTTTTTTTAGAAAAAAAGACAAAAAGACAATATTTATAAAACAAATATACATATATTTAAGGGTATTCTTGTAATCTCATTGGAGAAAGAGCCCCCACAAGACAGGGTTTCTGTTTCCTGTCCCTATCCCCAAAATGCACCTAAGTTGACCACAGTGAGCTTTATGCAGTCAACCACTCTATCACTATTAGATTTGTTTCTCTCATACTCTCAACCATTGATTTATTTTGTCCACAAAAATACAAGTAGAGAGAGATAGAGATAGGTGACTGCACCTAATTCAAATCCCCTCAAAATGCCTTTAGGGGAATTTTCCTCCCATCCTTGCGGGCCGTGAATGGGGTAGTCCTCGTGAGATCCCTGACCCCAATTACATGTGCAAATTGACATTCCATGTGAGACTTTTTTTGTCCTTAGTACAGATGGTCGGGGGGCGAGGGGATGGGAGGGGAAAATGGAGCGTTATGGGTTCAAACCCACACTTCTAATGTCCTACAACACTTTACCACTAGGCTGCCTTCTTTGAACCATTCCATGTGAGACTAATCGATTTAAAACATTATAAAAATAAAGATTTAACCATGATGAGAGGATCATAAATTCAACCCTAATTTAATTTAATTTGAGTCAAAGACCGAAGAAGCTATGTAGTTTACCTTGTTCAATTTTGTAAACAACCAGTGTGTGAGGGATTTCCAAAATACGTTTGGAAGATTGCATGTCTGTATGTTTAAATTCATATAATAGTATAAATTAGATACAACATTTCGTTTGGTGTAGTGGCTGTGGCGATTTGGATCAAATCGCACGACCTAGGTTTGAGTCCAAAATATTTCCAAAATGCCTGCTTAAAACGAAATAGTGTGTTCGTAGGATTCGAACTCAACATCCTGTAGCAAACAGGTGCAAGCACCAATTACCAGGCCAATGGGTCACATTGTATCATGCATTGAACGTTAATAATATTTAAACGTTTCATATTAACCATTGTTAACTCTACAGCCTGGAAGACATATTGCCTTTGCCTTGCAAACTCTACAAAAATCAATTTCTAAATCAATTCCTCTCTTCTCTAGTGCACAAGAGTGAGCGATGAAACTTTATTTTGTAAGCTATTATTAATTGATAGGCTTGAAGTGTCTATGTAAACCACTTCAAAGAATCCAAGGTATCCTGAAAGGAGATTGGTAAAGAACCCTATTGCTTCCAATTTATTAAGATTAGTAGGAGCGAATCGAACCTAAAATTTAGTATTTCACACACATTTTGGATTTATTTGTGAACAATTTTCATCTCCTTCATTATTCGGGTGTTGCAGCAACTTCCATAGCATTTTCCACCAACACAATTTCAATCACATTGAGTGGACCACCGAACGCATAGTTTAAAGTTTGAAAATAATTGAAGCTTAATAATGATCTCTTGGATTTTATGGAGCTCTGAAATCTCACATG
The DNA here is from genome assembly GCA_037113605.1 of Calophaca sinica. NCBI lineage: Eukaryota > Viridiplantae > Streptophyta > Magnoliopsida > Fabales > Fabaceae > Calophaca > Calophaca sinica. The sequence continues at coordinate 8,857,458 of CM073736.1, forward strand.
ACAGTGTCTTTCTCTTGTTAGGGGGAAGGGAAGAGGCCAATCCAATCCTAGTTCTTCACCATATTGACTCCGAATTATTCAATGACAATTTTGTAGTGAATGCAATGCAACATCAGAACATGGCGTTACTTGGTATGGGAAGGCAGACACATGACATGAGGCAACTCATTCAATTCAGTTTGAAGGCATTGAGATTTCAAGATTGAAGAATCAATCCATGTCCTAATGAGACCAAATAAATAAATCTTTTTTTAAAATAAGTCACATCTATGTGTTTCCTTATCCTTGGCGTTGATGGGATAGGACTCGGGCAAGTGGGCCATAAAAAACTCATATCCGTTAGGTTCTATAAACAATTCTCTCCGAGTCATTATAATTTAGAATGAAGTCCACTTGAATTTATTTAGTTAAATTACAAGCTATAAAAGGATTTTATTAATTGACAAAAAAAAAGATTTTATTAGCGTTTTTTTTATTGCCCGGGGGATTTGTCTGATGGGAGAAAATTTTCAATCTTCCCTCACATGTACTCCTAAAAGCATGACACATAACGTTACATTTGTCATTGGCTTTTTTTTGTTGAGAAATACTTGAAATTAGAGCACACACAAGAATATACTCCGCTAAAACTTTTCTGGCCCATGTATTAATTAGCAATCATTTTGGTTCGCTCCACAAAACAAAATTCTGTACTCCTCAAGTCAGGATGCATAGCCTGTTGGCCAAAGAGTGCACAACGCGTGATCATCGTGATGAAGAAGGGTCATCAGTAAATGGGGAACAAGTGTGACGGTAACACAAGTTCCATATGAATGTTGCTGTTTTACGTAGGTTAGTATACATAACAATATAGTAAGCGTGAGCTCCATATAAAAGTTATTTTGAAAATAAAAAAGCATGACATACTCATTTAATCAATCATACATCTTTCACAAAATAACTACTCTACAAACTCGATCAGAGGCATCCACTCTACACCACACCACACAGAGAGAGAGCAATGGTTGGAACAGCAATAATTAAGTTAGACATTGTCCCAAAACTTAAATCCATTATTTGTAGAATTAGATTAGGATTAAATATGTTTTTGGTCCTTGTAAATATAGATTTTTTTTTATTTTAGTCCCTATAAAAAAAATTGTTAATTTGTTTTTTTATCCTACAAAATATTTTATTTTGATTTTGATCATTTTGACCAAAATTCATAGTAAAATCTGCAGAAAACACTTCATTTTCTTGTCAAATTTCTAGTAAATTTCAATCTAGAGAACTAAAAACTATTATTTCAACCAAAATTTGTAGAAAAATCCATAGAAAACACTTCATTTTCCTGTCGATTTTCCCGTTAATTTTGGTCTAAAGAATTAAAACCAAAATAAAATATTTTGTAGGGAAAAAAACAAATAAATTTTTTACAGGGGATAAAGTCAAAATACGCTATATTTGTAGAGAATAAAAGCATGATTAAGCCATTAGATTAGTATCACTTCTGTGTTTAACAAACAGTATATTACATTACAAGTGCCTTAAATACGGATATTGCTCCCATTTTCAATCTGTATTTAGTTAAAAAGCTGCCACATCCCCTTGTCCGTCTTCCAGAATTATCAACCCAACCGAATTGTTAAATAAGTAAGACTGTGGCTAACCTTTCGCAGCTTGGATTTCAAGATCATCAACAATGATCTCAAATGATTGGTCTTAACATGTAGATGAAGAACAATTCTGACTTCCCAAATGCCAAATTATGTGCATGCCTGGGATTGATGATGAAATTCATCAAATCTTGATGGATGAGAACTTAAAATTACACTAAAAGTGCTGCAGCAATGGAATTACAAACTAAATTATGATGTATTAACGATGTTATGAGTAGTGCGGCAGTAATAAATTCCTGACTGTCATATATTAAAGACTAATGATAAAAAATTAAATTGGAATATAAATGAAAATGAAAGAAAAATTTAACACCATCTTTACTTTTATTTCTAAAGCATAGAAGAAAATTGGGTAAAGTTGCAAAATTTAATTAAAACCTGAAGAACGAATCCAGTTGGTATCTATCTTCCAAAGACCATGAATTGCAGGAGAAGAGTGTTTCTCTTGCACTGCTACAACCACCTTTACAAATTTATAACATGAGATGATATTTATTTAAGTTAGCTGATATATAACGACTTGAAATCATACAAAAGAAATGCATATAATTTAGTAGCATGAATGTTTGGTTTTTTTTTTTTTTTTGAAGTGCAAAACAAGGTAGGATCTTTGTTTGTTTTCTTTGCTTTTCAATTAATATCAGCTTACACCATTCTCATGTTTGTAATAAAAGCAATCACAATTCATTGCTGTCATTGATGACAAATCCCCCAACTCCTACTTGATTTGAAGCATTGACTGGAAGCAAGCAAGGCCCTTCAGGAATCTAGTATTTAACAATGGGGTATTCAAAGCCTTCATGTAACAAAGATGAGTACCTCATAATTATAGGCGAAAACAATTCTTCACTTATTAAAATCATAGAATTGAATTCATGTTAAATCTCATAGTTTGTTTAATTTTCTTTCAGTTAGTTTAATTAACTGTAGTTAGTTAGTTAGATGCCAGCTGTATTGGGTATCACTACATGTATAAATGTAAGTGGTGGCTTGTAAGCTACTTAGATGCCATTTATTTTGCCCGCTGCTTGACCCCATTGAGAGTTGTAATTCTGGTGTGAGTGAACATGCAGAGGAAGGCTTGGTCCATGTTCTTCCAAGAGCCAGAGATCTCAGAGGCAATTCCAGACTAAAATTGATAATGTCTTCATTAAATAATTACAAATAATCTTCTAAACTCATGTAATATGATCCTGTTTTATTCTTACATGTGTGGCTGCTTTTGACGGTTTGATGGTAGTTCCGCAGTGGTCATAACTTGACGATGTTTGGTGTTGACATTGATACAATGATGTGTGTTTTTTCAAATGATAATAACAATGAATTTTATTTATTTTTTATGGAAAAAGTTTAGGCAATTTGGGTTTCGAGAGGTCACCAGGGTTAGAGAAAATCTCAAGGCTCAAAGAGCGTTGTACAGAGATATATTACACATCACGGATATAAGTTGAATCGTGACCAACTGGACTAACCTATGTTGTTAATAAATTAAAATTATTACTTTTGAGAGTGAGATAATTTCCAAGTTGACTCTTATTTTTTCTTAAAGGCAATTTTTTATTAAAAAAACACCTTTTATCTTTTTTAAAATCTTTTAAATTGATTAGCCTTTTATGTTAAGGTTTCTTCTTTCTCTTAAAATCTTTGCTAATTATACTCTTAAATTAATTACTTTTGAAATTTTCTTCTTATGTTAAAAAATTTGACTTTTCCCCCAAACTTTCCCTTTGTCATGCTCGCAAATTATCATTTTCTAATTTACCTTTATATTAATTTGATTATACTTTTTAGGGTTACTTTAATCTTCTTCTAATGTTATGAAGAATGACATGTATCATTCTTAATTTATTTTCACTAAAAACAATTATGCATATCACCATATCTAATAGTGGTGAGGGTATAGTAAAAATGCATGGATGTGTCTAAATTGTTAAGGGTCAAGGGGAGCATGAAAATCATATGAATCTATTTGTGACATCACGCCTCACCTAAAATTAACATTAAGATGTTAAGTGTATGAATTAATTTTGTATTATCTTCATTAAACATATCTTTAACCGAACCAAAATTCACACTTTGTGACACCTAAGGCTGACAAGGATAGAGAGTGATAGTCGGTGCACACGACATAGCAAAGGCGCGACTCTTAGCAGGCTTCCTGTGAAGGGACACGTCAATAAACCAAATATACATCAAAATGAGAGGATTCAAAGACTGTATAGGTGTGGGACCGTACAATTAAGGTTTAGAGAATCGATTAGCACAACCTATATAAACAATATGCATATTATTTTCAAGAGCCCATGACTTAAGAACTTCGTAGTTAGACTTGCTTAGCTTGAAGTAATTATGGGATGAGTGACATTCTCATAAGTTTCTTATGAATGGTGTGAGTGTGGATAAATCATGATGAAAATACCCATATTAATTTGAGGGCACACTCGTCGATCCCAAAAGCTACTTCAGATGTTGGAAAATACAAATGATATCAGAGCGTAACCTCTCCATGGAGAAGCTCCTGTCATACTTCTAGCAAAAGGACATATAAATGGACCAAATACACATCGAAATGAGATGGATCCAAAGATTGTATAGAGTTGGAACTGTACGATTAAAGATGACTTAAAAGAATAAATTAGTACAACCTATATCAATAATATGCATCTTCTTTTCGGGAGTCCATAACTTAAGAACTTCATAGTTAAACGTGTTTAACTCGCAATTTCGAAATGAGTGGCCTCTTGGAAAGTTTTCTAAAAAGCTTATAAGTGAAGACAAAATGCACTAAAAATACTCATGTTAGTTTGTGGGGACACTCATAAATCCTGAAATCGTTAAACACTAATCTTCAACAATCTTTCTTTTTTGAAGTGTGAGCTACCATATTACTCTTCTTTGGTAGAAGCCTCTTCAAGTGTGAATGGAGTTACTAATAATTAAATAGCCAAGGACCTCACAATAAGATATCAGAAACATGAGTGAAGGCCTAAACCTATACTGATGATCAAATTAAGCTTTCAAATACTAGATAGTCGAATATATTTAGTTATGATACCACTTGTTAGGAGTTAGGGGGGAGTTCAAAAGCGGGACGACGATCAAGCAATAGACTACAAGAGTAAATTTGACCCTTTACAAATTATTTTATCTATAATATCAAGATTTAAATTCTAATTAATAATCTAAAAAGTAAAAAGGACTTTATCTGATCACCTTTCAAAGAACTTGTTTCACAGCTATACATCGAATATATAACAATAGATGCATACAATTATAGGACGAGCGCATGCATTCAGCAAGTCTTAATTTTGACAAGTTCAGGCATTATATTTTAAAGTCGATGATTAGATGAAACTAATAATTAAAACATGAAACGGTGACCAGGTTCCAGTAACCATTACATCTGATGAATGGATAAATATTAAATAATCAAAACAAGGGTCAGATTTGAATTTGAATTTTGAATAAGGGTGAGAATATTGCGGGAGTCATAAGGTGGTTGGCTTGGTTTGGAGGAAAAGGTGTAGGAGTTGGGAGACATAAGGTGTGTGGGTTCAAACCCATCCCAAGCCACTAATCTAATAATTACTAACAATTACTAACATTTGCCTATAAAAAAAAAAGGGGTGAGAATATTGCTGACAATGGAATTGAGAGTGACAATAATTGGGGGTGACCAATTAATGAGTAATATTTAACTGTAGGGGTTATATAAATTATATAAAAAAATATTAATAAATTGTAGGAAGCTTTGCATTAGCCTCAACGCTAATGATACGTGGTATTATATGTTTTAGTTTGTAATTATTTTTTTATGTATTCCAACACAAAGTCTAATGGTTTTTTTTGGTTAATTACACAAAGTCTAGCTAATCATGCGTCTATTTACCGTCTTCTTCTTTATGTGATGAGAAAGAAAAGATGATGAATTCCTATTGGTGGGGTACAAGTAGCAACTCCACTGGTGGTATCCGTTCGATTTCTTGGGAGCGCCTCACAGTAAGCAAAGATAATGGTGGGTTGAGCTTTCGACAGTTGGAGGCATTCAATCTAACTATGCGTGGAAAACATGCATGGAATTTAATCACAAAACCTGGGTCTCTAGTTGCTGAAGTTCTTAAGGCCAAGTGCTATCACGAGCTCCTTCTTTCAGGCAAAGTTGGGGAGTAACCCGAGTTTTGTTTGGCGCAACTTATGGCACACACGACCCCTACTAGAGGCGAGGGGGTAGGTGGAAGATTGGATCTAGGCTAGAGATTCCAGTGTGCAACTCCCCTTGGATTCGCGGGGCTCCTTCTAGATGGATTTTGAACACTTCTAATCCTTTGTTGGGTGACATGCGTGTGGCGGACCTGTTGCTCCCAGGTTGCAAGAGTTGGAATGTGGAACTAGTTCGTGGTTTTTTGATGATGCGACTGCAGATGAAGTTTTGTAGGTGCCACTTTTTGATTTAGTTCACAGTGATCAATTGATTTGGAGACTTACTACCATATGTGCTTACACGGTAAAATCTGCTTACCATATGTGTCGTGATTTGTTCCCTCTAGATGTTCATTGCTCTATCCCAGGGAATTGGAAGGCTCTCTGTAAATTGGATGTTCCGCCTAAGATTAAAAATTTTGTGTGGAGGTGCTATACAGATGTGCTCCCAACACGAGAGAGATTACTAGAGAAAGGAGTGCAATGCCCGTCCCAGTGTCTTCGATGTCAGGTGAGTATAGAATCTAGTTTGCATGTCCTTATTTCTTGCCCGTTTAGCAAAGCTTGTTGGGAGAGAGAAGGTCTATGGAATCATATCTCAACTTTCTTGGGCCAGGTGTCAAGCTATAAGGACCTATATTTTGCTCTCCACTCTTGTCTCACCATGCCTCAACTTAATAATTCTGTGATGGTCACTTGGAGTTTGTGGACATGTCGAAATGCTCTCCTTTAGGATGGGAAGGAGGAAAATGTGCTCGCAGTGATTACTAGAGCACGCTTAACATGGGAGGAGTAGAAGTTGGCCAAGTCTAGCTCGCTACAAGGATCACCTACTGTCACCACCAAACCGATGGAGTAATGGGTCAAACCACCAGTAGGTTTCTTGGCTCTAAATTTGGATGCGGCTTTCCCAAACAACTTTTGGTATACTGGCATCGGTATGTGTTTAAGGGAGAGAGACTAGTGATTTCCTTCTAGCTAGGACGAAATGACAAGCTCAAAAATTAGAAGTTCAGCACGGGGAAGCGTGGGGACTCTTACGAGCTCTTCAATGGGAGCGAGAGTTAGAGTTGTCTCATGTTATATTCCAACTTGACTCCCAACTAGTGGTGGATAGCGTCCTTTCTACTATGCGTGATATTTCTGAATTTGGTACTTTAATTGCGTAGAGCAGAGATATCTTATCTTTGTATCCAAACTTTAAGGTGGAGTTTATTAGAAGACAAGCAAATGTGGCAGCTCATAAGCTAGCTAGAGAGGCCATATTATGGGCTAGTCCTCGTGTTTTTGAGATGATACCTATTTGTATTGGTGACACAATTGATTTAGAAATACAATCACCTTATTTCAGTAAAAAAAAAAAAAACTAATCATGCATCTTTAATTATTCTTTTCGTTCGTGCGTAAGATTACCTCTGAGTTGTTAAAAATAAAGATAAAAATATTTAAAACAAAACATAAAAACCCGTTTTATTCCTTTTGAATTGTTGAAGATAGAATATAGAACCATTATTGTTCATCAATTTATTTTATTTTATCTGTCCACTTGTGAGATGAGAAATAGAAATTCACTTGATCCCGTTAGAAAACATTCAAACAATTATATGATTATTCAATCTCATTGTATTAAATTTCATATATCATTAAATGTTCAATCACAATCAAGTCAAATAAACCCGCACAAAGGCAAACGCAAAATTGTATATCCCACCCAAAAAAATAAATAAACTCGCACAAAAAAATTCACATTTTGGGGTTAATCGGTTGTTTAAACCCCCCCCCCCCTCCTCTCTCTCCCCTCTCTCTTCTCTTCTTCCGGGTAGGTCCTTGCGTAAATGATTATTCATCCAGATAATGAAGAACAGAAGAATGATAACAATAACAAAATAAGAAAAGAATATTACATCCAAAAAAGCTAAGTTTCTATTGAAGAATTATCAACAAATGTCCCGTTCTAAATTAATGCTTCCGATTCATTTCAATACCCTGACAGAACCCCGTAATCACAATGAGGAGTACAAAGAGGAAAGCATGGCAAAAATAAATTAAATAAATGAATTTGTCTATTCAAAGTTCAAACAACCATGAGCTGGGGATAACCGAACGCCGGGTGGGGAGATAACGGTGACAAAGGCGGCACCGTGAAAACACCCTTTACCTCCGTGTCCCAGAACCCCATCCAACTAGACGGCGTTAACGGTGTATCCCTTATACGGTTAATCTCCGATTCCGTTGTCTTTTTCCTCTTCACAACAACTTCCTCCACCTCTTCCTCCTCTTCTCGGCTATGTTTTCGCTCAATTTCGAGGGGAAAGTTAAGGATGGCTTTAGAACCGCGAAGCTTAAACGCGGCTCGGTCGTAGGCTTTAGCGGCTTCAATCGCAGTTTCAAACGTTCCCAACCAAACTCTTGACCCGCGTTTATTCGGGTCTCGGATCTCCGCTGCGTATTTTCCCCACGGCCTCTGTCGGACCCCTCTGTAGTGCTTCTTCTCTTCTGGTTCTGGTTCTGGTTCAGGTTCAGGCTGCACCGCCATTTCTGAAAACGCCTCAGGTTCTCCGAATTGGATCCAGTCTGTTTTCTTCGGGAGAGAGATTTGCAACGATGGCTTCCGACTCAATTGAGGTTTCTTCTCGACGGTTCGAGTTGCAGGTTCTGATGTTGCCGCAACGTTTGAAAAACTGATGCCAAACGGCGACGTTTGGGTTTCTTCTAGGTCAAATGGTTCGGGTTTGAACTCGAATTCAAATAGGGAAAACTGATTATTATCTGTTGAAGACATGGAATTAGAACTAGAAGCGGAAGATTGGGAAGAGAGGGAGTTAGATTGACAAGTGCGGAGTGGAAGGGGAGAGAGTTCCCCTAGAAGATGCAATTTTATGCTATTGAGGGCAGAAATTTCAACGGGATTTGCCATGAGCGTGTGTGTGATATGAATTCTTTCTTTCTCAAAAAGAGAAGAAGAACTAAACTGAGTGGTGTTAGAAATGTTAGTTCAGAAGATGGAATGGAAGAAGTTGAGTGAATGAGAGAGTGGAAAAGGAATATATATAGATGGAAATCTGGAATGGATAGAGAGGGGTTTCAAAATTCAACGGAGGTGCGTGCAATAATTGAAGAAGGAAGGAAGGAAGCTTCGTCCTATCTTCTTTAATTCATGGAAATGATGTTCTACGGTAGGGAACACCTGAGTATTCTTGCATCAACGGCCCAAATTCAACCGAATGTTTAGATTGGAATGGATTAAATTATTGCTGCTAAGACTCGCAATCAATTTGAAACCCGATCCCATTTTTTTATTGCCTGAATGTCAGATTATTGGGCTGGGCTGGGTCTACCTTACCCCACCTTTGTCCACTTCAACGACATTTCCTTTGACTTTTGTGGTAATTGTAAAGTTGTAATTCCGTATTCTTCCTTGCGTTGTCCCTTATGTTGTCGTTATTAGACAGGGCTCCTTCAGTCCTTCGTATATGCTGCTCAACATTGAGATATTTTAAATAAATAAGTAAAAATACTCCCTCCTAACAAAACCCTAATTTACACATATCAAAGAAAAAATTAAAAATAATTTTTTTCTAATAAATACTCTTAAAGATTTAATTTTTTCTCTCAAAATATTCTTTTTATGAAACAACCCACCTGCATAGGAAATAGATGTGTCTCACTAATAGAAGTCTTCGGTATAAATAAGCCATAAATGAGAATTAAACGTTTAATGCATTTGAAAATTGATGTTGTTTCTTATAATTAAAATCAATAAAGTGATCATTTTGCCCCTTATAAAAAAGAGTGGACGGAGTATTAATTAATAAATGATAAGTAATAGTACTTATTTGTGTAAATTTAAATTTTTTTGACTTCTTCATTCATGATACAATATAATTAATATGTCTTGATCTTGTCTTGAGATAAAAATAATAATGTTGACTGATAATTAGAGTCAGATGTTTTTTGCTTTGAGAAATCGTGGAGTTGAAGATGAGACAGGCCTGGGTTTAAGAAAGCGAAAACGTCCAAGCCAAGAATTGAATTTCAGCGACGTTGTATTTATTTATCGTAAAACGTTTGTTTCCTTCAATTTTCAAAGCCGTAAAAGATATTCATACTGGGGTTAAGTTAAGGCTTTGGGCAATGATTAGACGCAGATGAGAAGAGGAAATTAAAGAATGGAGTATAAATACAACACCACAAGAATGGTCATCCGTGTTAATTTTGGCCTCCTTACTTAGAACGGTGATCCTGTTTGATGTACCGTTTATCATGCTCACCGGAACCGGAATGCACTACTGAATATGAGTTTTTTATCATCATTTGTTTAAGAAAAGACCATATAAAATGCAGGAATAATTGTTGAGACTTGTATTTATAATTACCGGACGGAACGTATACAGCTGTGAATACTTGATTACAACAAAACATTATTTGTAAAAGGAATTATTTATGATCTCGTTGCTGGATATATTTTCGGTGCAAGAGGTACAGAGTTGGTTGATGACCATGTGGAGAATTTGGTCTAGCCGCAGAACAAAATTATAGGATGGTGTGGAAGAATCGCCTGCTAGTAGTGTCCATCGCGGGTTATTATTGGAGGAATGGTGTGGAGCTCGTGCCCAAGATGTCCAGGTGTGTAGGGGTCCGAATTTAGCATCACAAAACCGGTGGTGCAGACCTCTTAATAGGAGTATTAAGTGTAATATTGATGCTTTTTTTTTCGGCTCAAGAAAATAAGGTATGAATTGTTCTTTGTATTAAAGATGAGTTTGACCTCTTTTGGGGATTTAAGACTCATGCTTTTGAATCTACGTCGGAGGTAAAATTGTGTGAAGCTTAATTTAGGCTTCTTACATGTTATTAAGTGGATGGAGGAACTCTAGTTTGAAGTTTGAACATATTTTTTTTGAGATAGACTCCAAAGTGATGGTTGATGGTTTTAATTCTTGTATTAAAGATCACGGAACTAGAAGCTATTATGCAGGAGTGTGGGTTCTTTTTTATTCTAATCCTGACATATGTTTGCAAGCAAGAAAAATAAAAAAAAAATTACCAAAAAACAAACACGCACCAAAAATGAATTAAAGAAATTTAGTTTATAAGGAACTCTAGCTAAGAAGAGCATGAAATTGAATCTTATTAATTCCTTTTTTTCCACTTTTCAAAGAGATCATGAGTCATGTACTTTTTCTTTTTTTCATTTTTTATGAGTCATGTACTTGATTTCATGATAGACAACTATGGCGTCGTTTGATCTATGTAGCCGACCCTACCTAGTGGGATAAAGCTTTGTTGTTGTTGTTGTATGAGTCATGTACTTGATCATTTCAGTAAAAGATATTTGTTTGTCTTCCATTTGCTCAGCTCCTACTAGTGCCAAACTCGTTTCTCAAATAATCAGAGCTCCAGTGACATATATTGGGTCAAATAAATATTTAACAAGCGAAAGGTTGTCAGTTGTGAATTAGTCGTTGGTGGTAGTTTCATTAGCCATCAATATTTTGTAAGTTGTGAATCAGTTGATTTTTTTTTTTTTTTGGTGAAGTGAATCAGTTTTTGGTTGTAGTTTCATTAGCCATCCTTAATTAATATTTAGTGCGGGACCACTAGAGAATAAGAGCATCTTGATCTGGTTTATTCATTCAAAAATCCCCTCCCTAACAGAAAATGAGGTGGAATTTGTAACTAAAGTGCTTAATAAATCCTAAACACGATTAAGCAGCAATCACAACAAGGTCACAATTATCACGACATAGTTGTTGGACCCTTTTTTTATAAGCAAAGAAATATTCAATAACAGAGTACAAGAGGTATTCTAACTCATCTCAAATACAAAACAGATGTTATCTAATTACAGTGCTTGCAAACATATGACATGATTCAAGCACCAGTTAGAATACTTAAAACCAGCACCCTTTCCTTCCCTATAAATGAACCAACCCCAAGAAATCATTTTTACATGGGAAATAACAGTTGAAAGATCTGCCACTTCATCTCTAAATATGATTTTACTACGATGAAGCCACAAACACCAAACTACTGTGCACAAGATAATATAACGAACTTTCCTGTAACATTTCCCTTGCAGCAATGTACCATACTGCTGAAAATTCTGAAATCCATCAGGATGGAGCACGCTTGAAAAACCCAGCCACGCCAAAATTGATCCCCATACTTTAAAAGAGAAATAACAGTTGAAGAACAAAAGACTTACTGTTTCGCGACTATTAAAGCAGAAAACACATCATTCATCATGGGGATTGGTAATGATATGTTTCCGAGCCAAAAGATCTCTAGATGGTAGTCTGTCAAGTAAGAGTCTCCACACCATTATTTGCACTTTGGAAGAAATTGAGCATTGCCAAAAGGCCTTGTATACCATGGATTGGTTATGGCTTGCATCTATTAAGTCAGGAACATTGACAACACTATCATACGCAGATTTGACGCTTAACACCTTTGAGCTATGTAGTAGCCAAACCCAACTGTCTGGCAATTCCTTGTCTGGCGAATACCTCTCATGTAATCACAGAATTCAACAAGTACCTCCTATTCCCATGCAAATAAGCGACGCCTCTAACTCCATTTCCAAACCCAAATGTCCCCTTGCCATTCACCCATATCTGACACCTTCGCATCTCTGTTAACCGCAACCTGATAGAGCTTTGGAAAGAAATCCTTAAGGGGGGATTCAATCACCCACGCATCATTCCAAAAACTGATCTTGTTGCCCCTACCAAGTCTGAGTTTAACCGCCCCATGAACCATGTGGGATCCGAGAAGGCCAAGTCCTTCCACCACACCGAAGAACATTGAGGAACAAATGAAGGATCAAACAATTGTCACGACAAAGGACCATGCTTATATAATGTAATCTAGACCAGCCAGCATTGGTGTCAACCAAGCACCGCCATTTCCACTTAACCAGCAATGACTTATCAAAAACTTCCAAGTTCTTTACCCCTAATCCACCATTTTTCTCAGGTAAGCACACCTTATCCCACCTCATCTAGTTATCTTTTTGAGAATCATCATAGCTACCCCACAAAAAGTTTTGCTGAATAGCGACAAGCTTCTAGATGACCTTCTTTGGAAGTAGCTTCATATATAAATGTTATCATGTCGACCATGTCTTAACACATACATTATTCTTAGATGCCTAGCTGTGGTTTGCCAAATTAATTAACTTGATATGCAGGATGACAATTTCAACAGCAAAAGATTGAAGTTCTCGATGAATTTTTACTCATAGCTAATAGGTTTCTATAATTTTCATATGGTATTAATCATAAGCAAAATGTAACTTTATTAGATTATTAGGAGTACGCTAATCCAAGAACTAGACTCGATCACATCAAAAGATTACAGCCCAACAGATACATCAGTGAGAAAAACAACCAACATGATCAACACACCAATCTAAAAACAAGGTATGAGACCCTCAACTTTCGCTAAAAATCAAGACTAAGAACAAATTTTAATTAGATCTAACAAGGGAATCAGATCACACTGCCTATCTTGAAGTCCCAAGAGCACAACCTAATGGTAAAACATATATAAGTGTTGTGTGAACACACATTGAGAGTGCAGATTCGAACCTGTAAAGCTCTACTTTTCCCACTCCCCCTTACCATCTGTACTAGGCCAAAACGCTGCCCATCTTGAAACAAATATAAAAATCTTTAAGAATTAATCAAATTTTTATCCAATAGAAAATCACTTTTCTATCTTAAACAAATAGTTCAATAATGTATAATTAAATTATATTACAAATAAACATATTGAACAACTTGAGAAGAAATTAAAGATGTGATCTTCATCATTCATCGAATTAGGAGTCAAGTTGCTTATAAGAATAGCTGTCGTAGTTGGACAAATTAGTAGTATTTTTTTTAGGATTGTAGAACAGAGAGGAAAAGTTCACTTGCACCATCCAATTTATGCACGTGAGGCTTTTTGTTTCTTTTATTTTTTGTTTTAACTTTCAAAGTTCTAATTTTTGATCTGGTAAATTGCCAATTCCATTGCGGGGCCTTGCACGTTCAAACTAGTATTGAACTGTGATTTTTATTAATTTGACATTCCTTCACCTTCCATCATTTTTTATATTTTTAATTTTCTACTACATCACTCATCGTATTTTTTCTTTTTATTTATTTTTCCTTGTACACTTGGATAGTGTCAAACAATCATTCACCTTTTATTTTTTTGGTTCCAATCATTCACCTTTTATATTATCAAAATATAAAAACTTCACCAAAAAAATATATAAACAATTATTCACTTTCTATATACAAATACTCCATAAGCCGCAAAGAAAAGGGCAAGAAGAATTGATCAAAAAAAAAGGGCAAGAAGACTCAACGATTGCGGTGATGCGCACGTGTTGGTTATTGGCACATAGATACAGTACAGAACAGTAACTTTACTAATAATAATAGTAATAGTAACGGTAAAGGCCATTTGCAAGTCAAAGTCAAATATCCCATTTTGTTTGGTCATCGGTCAGCTTCAAAGACTTGGATTTCCTTATGTTGAACTCTTAGCCATAAATCCTATTTTATTTTAAATGAAAACATATACAACATCTTGTCCCTAATATAAGAAAAAATTACAAAAATACCAACATCAATGAAGTCTATTTAATGTTATAAAATTGAACTTTCATTCCAAATACTTCTCTATTAATTGGGTGCATAAAAAAATATAAACTTCTAGTAAATATACATGTCTCATTAAAATAGGGGTATAGAAGATATTTTAACAATTAATACATCTTGAGATAAATCAATTTTTGTTGATAATGGTGAGACAAAGACGAAATAAAATTGGTTTTCTCATTGATGAATGAATGTGTAAAACTTCCAAAAGAATAAACAAGCATCGCCTATATATACATTGAGCTAACTCTAACTACCTAAAAACTAACTCCAGCTGTCATAACTAACTGCTAGCTGTCAACAACTGTCAAAACTGAATTACATTAGTTAATACCCTCCCTCAAGTTGGACTATGGATGTCACAAAGTCCCAACTTGGACAGCATAGAAGAGAAAGAACCATAATGCAATGGCTTTGTGAAGACATCAGCCAATTGAGAAGCAGAAGATACAGGCAACAAATGAATGAGTTTAGAGTTAATCTTTTCGCGAACAACATGGCAATCCAACTCAATGTGTTTGCTACGTTCATGAAATGCTGGATTGTGGGCAAGGTAGATAGCCGATATGTTGTCACAGTAAAGAGAAACAGGTTGAGAAAATTGGATGCCTAAGTCAGTAAACAAGTAGCTCAACCACTGAACTTCACAAGTGAGAGAGGCAAGGACACGGTATTCTGCCTCAGTAGATGAACGAGAAACAGTGTTTTGTTTCTTCGATTTCTAGGAAATGAGAGATGAACCAAGAAGCACACAATATCCAGTAACTGAACGACGTGTATCCGAGAAACAAGCCCAATCAGAATCTGCGAAACCATGCAATTTAAGAGGACTGGTTGCAGAGAAAAATAAGCCTTTGGTAGGAGCAGCTATTAGATATCGAAAAACACGTTGAGCAGCTTGAAAATGAGGAATTAAGGGCTTGGACACAAACTTGCTGAGACGTTGCACACTGAATGAGATGCCAGGTCTTGTGTTTGTGAGATATAACAAGCGACCAATGAGACGTCTATAGGAGGAAGCATCATCCAAAGGATCGCCAGTATCAGCAGAGAGCTTGGTTACAGGATCAAAGGGGGTGACCGCAGGCTTAGCGGCAAGAGAACCTGAATCTTGTAGTAGTTCAAGGGTGTATTTCTCTTATTCAATAAAATTCCAGATTTGGAAGGAGCAATTTCCAAGCCTAGGAAGTATCTAAGCTGACCAAGGTCCTTGATTCTGAATTTGTTATCCAAGAATTGTTTAACAAAACAGATTTCAGCCATGTTATTTCCTGCCAATACTATGTCATCGACATACACAAGTAAGGCAGTAAACTGAGCACCTGAATTCTTCACAAATAAAGAGTGATCGGCCTGAGATTGAGAGTAGCCAAGAGAAATCAAGGCTGAAGACAATTTAGAGTACCATTGTCTACTTGCTTGCTTTAAACCATAGAGGGATTTGAGCAATTTACAGACTTGAGAGGAACTAGAGAGAACAAAACTAGGTGGAGGGGTCATATACACTTCCTCATGCAAGTCTCCATGAAGGAAAGCGTTATTAACATTTAATTGCTCGAGATGCCAGCCCTTAATAGCTGCTAGAGACAGTAACACCCGAACTGTAGTATGCTTAGCCACGGGTGAGAAAGTGTCAAAGTAGTCAACCCCTTCCATTTGAGTGTAACCCTTGGCAACTAGTCGAGCCTTATACCTCTCAATGGAACCATTGGCATGGTATTTGATCTTATACACCCATTTGCACCCAATTGGGGTTTTGCCATGAGGAAGATCAACAATAGACCAAGTTTTATTTTGTTCAAGAGCAAGTAACTCAGCACCCATAGCCTTTCTCCAACAATCAAATTTTGACGCTTGGGCAAAGGTTTTAGGTTCAGAAATAGAAGTAATGTTGCAGCAAAAATGCTTATAAGAAGGGGAACATTTATCATAAGATAAGAAGAAGATATTGGATATGTAGAATTACTTGAAGACACATTAGAGCAGCTGTGTGATGGAAGATTGCAGTGATAATCTTGTAGGTAGGTTGGTGTTTTCTTGGTTCTGGTGGATTGCCTTGTAGGAACAGGTTGAGGTGGCTGTTCTAGGGGTAATGATGAAGGAATTTGTTGTGAAGGTAGGGTTGAGGAAGCAGGAGACGCTGGAGATGCAGAATTAGACAGATTTGGAGATGCAGAATTAAGGACAAGAAGAGCTGTAACAGGTTGTGGAATTGGAATGTCATCACTGACGGATGCAGTAGAGAGCATGACAGGCATGGGAATAGAAGGTGCAGAATCAGAAACAGAGGGAATAGAAGTAGAGGATCTAAAAGGAAATTGATCCTCATAGAAGATGACATTCCGAGAGAAGAAAAGATCGTTGGAATTAAGGTCATATAAGATGTATCCCTTAGTTCCTTCTTTGTAGCCTAGAAAAATGGCCTTCTTAGCTCTAGGATTAAATTTTGTCCTATGAGCTTGCAATGTGGAAGCATAACACAAACAACAAAACACCTTAAGATGCATTAAGGAAGGAGGTTCTGTGTATAGAGTTTCATAAGGAGATTTTGATTTTAGAATAGGAGTGGGAAGCCGATTTATTAAGTGCACATCATGTTAGACACAAAAATTCCACATGTTAAGAGGAATATGAGAGTGAAAGAAAAGTGCTCGAGCCACATTCAAAATGTGTTGGTGTTTTTTCTCCACCACCCCATTTTGTTGAGGTGCTTCAACGCAAGAACTTTGATGGATGATACCTTTGGAGAAAAAGAAATCAGGCAATGCTACAAATTCACTACCATTGCCAGACCTTAAGCACTTCAAAGAAGTTTGAAATTGAGTATGAATGAATGCTATGAAATTTTGAAGGCATGTTTTTGCTTGATCCTTAGTTTTAAGGAAGAAAACCCAAGTAAACCTAGTAAAATCATCTACTAAGGTTAAGAAATATTTGTGACCAAGAAAAGATGGGGTTGCATAGGGGTCCCAAATATCAGCATGCATAATTTCAAATGGAGCAGATGTAAAAGTAAGACTATGAGGAAATGGAAGTTTCCTTTGTTTTGCATAATGGCAAGCATCACAAGGGTTCAAATTTTTATTACATGAAATGAAAGGAAATTGTTTTGAAATACATTGCAGTCCAGAATTGGAAATGTGACCTAATCTTAAATGCCACAAATAAAAGGAATCAGTTGTAACAAAATTACAACTCTATGATGCAGCAGAAATGCAATTCTGTACTACAACAGAATTACAATTTTGTGAAACAGATTTACAAGGTGTTGTAAGGTTTGTGGTTGGTGAATGACTTATCACATACAATCCTCCAAGTAAATCAGTTGTACCAATCGTCTTCTTGGAATGATTCTGCATAATGGAACAAGAATTATTAGTGAAGTTGAGGTAACAATCACTAGTTTGGGTTAATCTGGTCACTGAAATATGGTTCACATGGAAGTTAGGAAGATAAAGAACATTATGCAAAGTTAATGCAGGAGAAATAGGGACAGTGCCTAAAATGGATGCAAAGATTTTTGATTCATTTGGCAAAGAAACAGGTATTGGAGGAATGTGTTTGAAAATACTGAAAGCATGAAAATTAAAACAAATATGGTCTGTTGCACCTGTATCTATGATCCAAGTGTGAAGAAGCTTACCATAGGAAGTAGTGGAATCTGTATGGAAAGCCAAATGAGAGGTAATTACTGAATTGGTCATGTGCTTAGGTGTAGAGGAAGGTGCAGGTTAGGAGTTTGATTGATGCAAAAGGTTTAGGATGCCTTGATATTGCTCTTGAGTAAAACCAAACTTTGTCTGTGATGATTGTGATGGCTGCGGGCAAGAATCAGAAGCATCATTGCCCTTGCTGTTAGCAGCAGAATTATCTGCCAGAGCTTTTCCCTTGGATTTATAACCTGGAGGGAATCCATGTTTCACATAACAAGTCTCAACAGTATGGTTGAACCTACCACAGTGTGTGCAAACACGATTAAGACCAGAATTGGGAGGCCTAGAATTGAAATTTTGTCCTTTGCCTCTACTAGTGTAGTTGTTCTTATTGCCTGCACCAGAATTTGATGCAGATCCTGCAAAATTTGCCTATGCAGTGATAGGAGTAGTCTCCTCACAACTGGAATTATCAAAAATAGGTTGAGGCAAACCACAACCAAGTTCCCTCTCTTGTTGAAAAATTAGGGAAAATATGCGATCAATGTCTGGTAAGGGCTCCATAAGCATGATCTGTGACTTTATATGTGAATATCGCTCATTCAAGCCTTTAAGAAAACGAATCACATAATCCTGTTGCCGAAAGAGCTTCATTGATTCATAACCACCACATGAGCAAGCAATTGAACACTTGCAAATTGGAAGAGGTCTAAAATTTTCTAATTCATCCCAAAGCATCTTCAAATGCATAAAGTAATCAGAAACATCTAGGGTTCCTTGCTTAAAGCGATACAATTCCTCTTGAATGTCAGAAATACGGAATATATCACCTTGAGAATATCGCTTTCGTAAGATATGCCAAACACCAGCAGCAGTATCAATCCGGAGAATGGATTTCACGATCAATTCAGAAATTGAACGCTAAATCCATGAAAGAACCATAGTATTACAACGAGTCCACTGTGCGAACATTAGATCGAAAATTGAAGGCTTCGAAAGAGTATCGTCGATGAATTTATCTTTATTCGTCAAAATCAAAGCAATGAGCATTGAACGCGCCCATGGAAGATAGTTCTTGTCCAGAGGCGGAGAAACAAGAACAAGCACAAGACTCTCATTTGGATGAAGGTAAAATGGATTTTCAAAATTTGAAAGAAAATCTGCATAAGGCGAACTCATGATCGCAAAGATTGCAAGAAAAACGAAGAATCAATGTGTAGAAACGAAGTTGAAGATGAAAGAAGAAACGCGATGAACAGAAGAATCGCGATCTTCAGAGCACGAAACGGAAGCAGATAGCGAATGATACCATATTGATAATGGTGAGACAGAGACGAAATAAAATTGGTTTTCTCATTGTTGAATGAATGTGTAAAACTTCCAGAAGAATAAACAAGCATCGCCTATATATACATTGAGCTAACTCTAACTACCTGAAAACTAACTCCAGCTGGCATAACTAACTGCCAGCTGTCAACAATTGTCAAAAGGGAATTACATTAGTTAATAATTTTTCTTATAATTAGGTCCAAAAAATACTCAAAAAATTCTCTTATAATAGGACCTGGTAGTATTTTCCATATTTAGTTTTTATAGTCATTTTTTCTTAAGTGTGTGTTATATTCTTTTTTTTTTTTGTATAATTGCAAGTCATTTTATTAAGATGCAGATCAGTGAATGAGTGGCGTAAGAATATAATTTCGTTCTTGTTTTAAATCCACTAAGAAAAGTATTAAGTAATTTTATATCTTTTACTTAATACTTTTAATATTATATATTAAGATAATTATTCAAAAAATTAATAAAATATAACAAAAATTCCCTGCAGGCTATGAAAAAAAAACTTGTAAACATGTATCGTAGCCACGTAATGATAAGAAACAATAATTTTGCATCCTTTTCTAATCAGTTAACCGCCAAATATTTTTATGGAAATGAATCCCCGGAAATTTTATGGAAATTTTTTTTATGAAAAAATTAGTTTGTTTGATGATTCAAATTTGGTTGGTTCTGATGCTTTGTCAGGTTATGATAATCTTTATTTAATTGATACAATTTCTTCATTTAATCACTATATATACACGAGGTATAAAAAAAATTAACTACTGAGAATGCAACTACATTATGACACAAGAGATCAGGTCACATCTCCATACGGAGAATAGAGAGACTTCTGTCAAACGAAATTCTTGACCCCTTAAATTTTACCAATTTTGATATTTGTATAAATTGTATAAAGAGGAAATGCGCAGTTCTTTGAAGATGTCGAGTTTGCAAAGGGAGATATGGTTAGCGGCTTTGTTTTTTGAAGAGGAATATGATGATATTCCCACATGTGTTATTGGCATTGATCGGGATCCTCATTCTGACCCTATCCAAGACACAACATATCAAGACAATGTCGAACTTTCCATGCAAGAAATTGTTCCAGAAGAACAAACACTACAAGAATTCTCATCATTACTGACGGTCAAAAGCCGTCGGTAATTCCCAAAAGCTGTCGGTAATTCAAGATTACCAAAGGCCTACCGATGGCCACGGGGTCGTGGATATTTCCCTCGTCGGTAAAATTACCGACGGCTTTTCCGTCAGTAGGTCGTCTAGTGACCGTCAGTAAATCTACAAAAACAACCAATTTTTTGCTGTGAATACCGAAGACTAAGTCGTCGGTAAGATTACTGACGGATAAGCCGTCGGTAAATTTGACGGCTTCAAAACTGTTTTAACCACACTTTACCGACAACTAAGCCGTCGGTAGTGTATATATATATATATATATATATATATATATATATATATATATATATATATAATTACAGTATTATCCAAATACCTGTTGAACACCAACACCAACACAAACATTAGCAAATTTAAAACTAATCATCAAAAACCTCAAACGTCATACAAAAAAAGTATTCACCATATAGAACA
This sequence comes from Calophaca sinica, assembly GCA_037113605.1. NCBI lineage: Eukaryota > Viridiplantae > Streptophyta > Magnoliopsida > Fabales > Fabaceae > Calophaca > Calophaca sinica. The sequence continues at coordinate 8,878,554 of CM073736.1, forward strand.
CAATATTCAACAAAGACTTGTAATAAATACAAGTGTCAAAACAATATAAAACACAATATTCATAGAAAACAAATACTAAGGTGTCAATAAACATAAAAAACAATCAACATCTAATGGTCCTCGCCATCAGACTCATCCTGCTTATAATCCGAATGGCGAGGACGACGGGTGGACTGAGACTAGATGGCAGCAACACTATCCGCTAACTCCCTCAGCTGCCTCTGAAAGTCTACAGTGCGCTGCTCTGCCTGCTGAACCTGGTGCCGTGAACGCTCCTCTGCTAGCTGAATTGCCTCTCGTGCCTGCCTAGCCTCCTCCTCTGTCGCTCTTGCTCGTGCCTCAATAGTTACTAATTATGCAGCCATCTCTGCAGAGTACTGAGCCGGGACCTGACTACTACTTGTAGATGCACGAGACTCCTGGGTGAGAGAGGAGACCCCTGGCCTATAACGGGAGGACAAGTCTCCGGCTCCATATAGACGTTCTCGAGTCTTCCCCCTACAGATTCGACCCACAAGTCTAATCGGGTCGCTGGGTTTACCTTTTGGGAGCCACTACCAGATGCCTCTTCTCGCTGAGAGACCCGCTGCAACTTCTCCTGAAATGCTTTCTGCTCAAAAGAAAATAACGTAAAACTTGGTTACATCATATTCAGTCAAGCAAATAAAATCTCTTAATCAACAAGCCTCCTTTCAGGTTCAGCCAATTTCTTTCCTGTAATAAAGACGTCTTGGAGAAGTATTCAGAAAATAAGCATGCAGAAGAAGAGTTCAAAGGTGTCCTTATGGACCTCGAAACTCAAGCAATTCAAACAGAAAGATCACACCAAAGAAGCCTAAAAAAGTTATAGGAGTGACAAAAAGGCACACTGATTGGCATAAGCATCAGTGATTATTCAACATGCATGCACTAATTTTCTCCAAATAATAAATAAATGATAATAAAAATATCAGTAACCAACCACCAGAGATAGAAAAGAAATTCACAACAATGTCTTTCCACCAGTAAGCAATCAACATGATTACATTCTTTACAAAAATCAACCAAATTGAACACATGAAACACAATTTCTATTCCATATTACTACAATCTACTTCCAGCCATGAACATCTCTATTATATACAAACATGAATAATATAAAAAAAGAAATTCAACAAATGACACCACGTAAACAAAAGTTAATCACCATGTCAATTAAAAATTCAAATGTGGAATACACGATCAGCAATTAAAAAAGAAATAAAAAGAAATAAAAATCATTCGCAATTAATAAACACATTTAATAACCAGCCTAAATATAGCAATGACTTACAAAAATGGAATTACAACAATGCAGAAATAAATGTGATGTACAAACAATAATTGTGACAACAATGGAAAAGGTAACTGTATATAAATTCCATGGTTATAATAATATTAAAGGAAAATCAACACAAAATTAAATAATAATATTCGGTCATAAAAAAAATACGGTTTCCTAATATTATTTCTATTACCCATCATCATATTATTTATTTTCTAATTCAAATTGATCACATTTATGTCAATAATCCAAAATATTCCTATACTGAATAAATAAAATAGGAAACACGTTTTTTTATAAATATATGAATCAGTCATATCTCTAAATTGATAAACGCCTTTAATATTGATAAAGCAATCTGGAATTTTGTTACCTTAATCGTAATAGAATCTTTCATTAACCTAATTCGATTGTTTATTATTTATACATATGCCTAATACGATCGTCATCCCACAATCACATTGTTAATCATAACTGATTTTAGCATTGCAGAAATGACTCCAAAATATGAACAAAGTTGAATTTGCATGCAAAGATGACTCAAATTATGGTTCACCGTGTTGAATTTATTTATATACTATATACATTTAAGAATAACCTTATTGATTATTGTTGCAGGTGTCGTCCTCACACCAAATCAGCACTCCACATTTCAAATTCAAATTAGTAGTTAATGTAGTAAAAATGTATATAATCACCGTTTAAAGGAAATTATATTTATAATTGAAATAAGAAAGCAACGCATTTAATTTTAATTATTTTAATTATAGAAAAAAGCAATGCAAATATCTGAAATTAAAGCTAAAAAGGAAGTCATTTAAATACATGACATCATAAATCATTTTTTTAGGCATAACAGATTCGATTGGACTCAATTTAAGAATTTTTTTAATTGTGATTGCATGTAATAAATTTTGACTGCAAATTATTTAACACCTTCCAAATTCTTTTCCAATTAGTACAACTAAAAAAAATCGAAGACAACCGATTAAAAATCGGTACATCTGCAATCACACTATTCTCTGGAAAATAATTGCTAATAATTATTAATAAATTAATTATTTCCTATTTCAATTCAAATCATCATAAATTGACTAGGCCTTTAGGGCAATAATTGTTAAGCAATTAAAGATTTCCTATTTCAATCCAAGTCAATATAAATTGCTTATTTTTGTCAAAAAAATATAATATAAATTGCATACAATTTCAATTACACGTTCAATTACATCGTTTCCTTTCCCTCTATACGATTTTTTTCTCCTCTCTCACAAGAAGGTTCTTCCTTCTCTCTTCCACTTTCTTGCACGGTATTATATGATCTTTAATTTGATTATGTTCTCCTTAGCTACACATGAGGTTCACTTCTTAGTATTGAGGGAGGTTAGTTTCCAATCTATGAATTGTCCTGATAATTTTATTATAGTTGATTGGCCTCATTGGATAGCATCAAATGATTCAAATTAGGGTTTACCGTATTGATTTGCTAAACATGCAATGTTTATGTATATATTTACAATAATAAATTATAAATTAATATGTATATATTTAATATTTATTATACATTATTATAATTACAATGTTTGTATTTTATAGGTATATTATTCTAAATTCTAATAGCCATACACATTTTGGCCAATCTCTTCAAAACCAAACCAACTCAATTTGATTATAGTCAAAATATCAATTGTCCAATTTTGAAGTTTTTTGATTTTAAATTAAATAAAATAAGATATGTTTATTTCTTAGAAATATATATTGATATATTGATTTTATTTTTGAGTTAATTAATTATATCCAATTTACTATAAACCTCCATCCATTAAGTAGCAAAAGTAGATATTATAACCAAAAAAAATAAGGGGATCTTAGATTTTGTTTCACAACATTTGATTTTAAATAAGTAATTAATTTGTCTCTTTAACATTTTCTAAAATAGATATGTTTTACTTATATTTTTTTTAGTGCTAAAATTTGTTACCTGATATATATTATATTATAATATCAAATATTGTTACTTTTCAATAATATATACTTCATATATATTTTTATTTATACATTAAATATGTATTTAAATATATATTCTAAATACATTAATATATATATATATATGAGGGATCTAATTACACCGGTGTAATACCTGGGCAATGTTTCACCCTTCAATAACATCCTACTGGATAAATATTTTTCGAAATCAACTGTTGGATTGAAAGTTACTATCATATAGATCATATCTATAAATTTTTATAAAAATATATAATCATTTGCTATGTCATCAAGATGTTTTAAGATTAACGCTATATGCAATTACACTGTTGACGTTAATCTTGTTTAATCTTGATGACGTAGCAACTGATTGTAGATTTTTGTAAAAATTTATAGATATGATCTATATGATTGCAACTTTCAATCAAACGGTTGATTTCGAAAAATATTTATCCGATAGGATGTTATTGAAGGGTGTAACATTGTCCAAGTATTACACCAGTGTAATTTAATCCCTCCTATATATATATATTCAAGTTATGGGGAAATTTCATTCTATCAATTATTTAAATTGTTTTCAATGAATGTATAATATAGTATTAACCCCATAAATTACATATTGATATTTTTTATTTTCGTTAATTTAATAAATTATTTTTTATCTAAGTCAATTCGTTTGTATGCACCATCAGATTGTTTGTATCGTATGCAACTCAATTAATATTAGTTTATTTTCGTATCGTACGTTAGGTTCCTTATAATATTACTAAGATTTAATAATTATTACCATAATATTTATTAAGTTTCATTGTTGAAAGTTGAAACCAAATATTTTTTGAAGCCTATTTATAAAAATGTTCTCGTGCATGGCACGGGTTACATACTAGTGTTTTACATAAAATCATATTAATATCTACATGAAAATTTATTAATATCTAAATTACATAGTAAAAAGTATATTACAAGGAGATTAAACATTTTACATGAAAGAACAATAATATTCAAATCACTATGGATGGTCATTTTGATAGAAATTATACATTAATTTAATTTTTTAATTAAAACATTAACTTAAATTTTTGAGACAAACATTTTATTTTATTTAACATTACTGTGCAGATCACGGGTTACTGTAATATAGACTTGAAAATATATTTGTATTTGGGCATTTTGGACAAAAGAAAATCAATATCTATATTACTATAAATAAATATTTTAATATGAAGTACACATCGTTATAATTTCTGTAATACAATTGTCCAAAAAAAATAATTTCTGTAATATAAAATATTTATATTTTTAGTATATACCATGTGGAGTGTAGACCATCATACATTACTAATATAGATATATTGTTACTCTAATTTAATATAATATATATATTATTTTATTTAGAATAGTAGAGATGTTTTGAACTCACATATATTTTGAAATATATTGCAAAATATATAATCTTATTACATAAAAGAGCATATTTTCTAATAATTTTTTATAATATACCGTGCGAAATATGGACCATTAAACTATAGATATATTGTTACAAAAATATAATAACTATTGAAATTAATTCACGGAGATTAGCATTTTGTGCAAAACATAAAATATAACACAAAAATATTTAAAATAATCTCCTAACTCACCAGTGATGTATACTTATTTTTCATTCGTACACTTTTTAAAACATGATAATTAATCACATGATTATCAGTTTTGTGATCTATGATTGAAGGAAAAAAAAGCTTAAAAAATTATAGATATATAATTATTCATACAAATATTTAGAAAACATATGTTGGATAAATTATATTATTCATTTCATAATTTTATTAAAAATTCAAAAACCAACATATACATATGCATGGAATATATCTTGTATATATATTTATATATATATTTTAAAAATATTTTTTTATAGTACCATGCTATATATTTATGGATTATTTATACATTTATTACTTTTTACATTAGATTTTTAATACTAAAATTGCATAGCAGCCACTATCAACTTACTATAATAACAATAACAATAATAGTTACTCCATTAAGTTAATATCCACCACCGTTTGTGATCGATGTCTAGACAAAAATATTTCTATAACAAATTTTGACTTATAATTTCTCAAAGAAACTCTAAATAAAAAACATGAAAAATAATTCCATATTTTTGAATAAAATACTAAAAATAAGTATAGTTCTATGCATGGCACGGGTCCATTACTACAACTTCATTATAAAAAGTTATAATAATAATGTTATTAATCAAATACATATTGAGGGGCGTTCAAGTTACTCCAAGAGTAACTCTTATCTAAGTTACTCCGGTTAATATTACTTTGTAGATATTGAATTTTATCAATCCAACCGTTTAATATCGTCATATTATGTTAATAATCATGTATACCAAATTTTAAATAAATTGGACATCAATAGCTATGTAATCATATGATCAACATTTTACTTGTAAATTAAAATGTATACTGTAACACCCACACCTCAACATAATTGAAAGTACGACAAATTACATTAAAGCACAGGAATTACTAATAATTTACAAACTTGATTACAGTAATCCAAGTGATAAATTAAACTTAATTCATTAATCTAATAAATAGATTACATATTATACATAACTTGGAATATAAAATTTCCATTACAATATAAAACTAGCCTATGAGTCCCAAGCTTGGAGCTTACTCATCGCCTTCTTGACTGCTTATCTGAAAACAAATAAAAGGAATAGGGTGAGATTATAAATCTCAGTGAGCCCTTCCCTGACTCCTCATCGTTCTCTCGTCCGTCCTTACTAGCCTGAAAAGACTAATTCAAACATTACTTCTTTAGCTATATCTAGCACAACTAACCCAATGCTACGTAAGTGCAAACTTTCTTAACTAAGAACATTTAGTTCTTCTTTACTTACTTACTTACTTTATACTTAGCACTTCTTTGTTTTTCTTTATAGTATTGAAATTGATCTTATCACATCTCTTTCTACTTCTAGGCACCATTACTATATAATAATTAAGCGACTACGGATGTGCTATCCAAGATTTTATACAATTAATTAAGCTAATTCCGAATACATAGATATATATATATATATGTGCAAGGAATTCATTAACATTCATAAACTTAACATCACTTCACATATTATACTATTTATAAGAAGATATATAATATGAGGCTATGCAATGTAATGCATCTTTTTGCTGAGAATATTGATTTTTATTCTCCTTTGCTTTGTGTTATTGGGTAGTGTGGTAGGCTTTGGTCCCTAGACCCCAATTACACGCTTTCGGTATGGTGGTTAGACGTCATAACCATCCAAGGGCGTCCCACTTGGCTAACCAAACCGATCTACTCCTTTAAATAGAGGAGTCTTGCCATGGACTTTAGCTTATGCTTATGCTTTTATGCATGTTCATAGAAATGCAACTTGGCTAACTAGGATTTATTAACATCATCCTCATTACTTAACTATTCAAGGAAATTACAATTATTTCAATGAATCAAGCTTACATTAATAGCATTCCTTTTTATTTAATTACTCACTTAGAGGTTAAAACATGATATGCTCATAATAAGACTTATGTCAATCATAATTATCTACTTTAGACATTCACATACTTTATTCATAATATGAATTACACCAAATCATGAACACTAATTCACACATTCTTCCTATCACATACTTTTCCTAGGGTCCTTTCTTTGACCTCTTTGACTTAAGCTTATGGCTCATTGACAAGCCTCACAATTCACCAAATTAATGGACAACACATACATTAACTCATCCCTTGAAACTCTATGGAGTTCTCAAGAGAGAAAACATCAAACATACATTCAAGTGGGGGGTTGGGGGTAGTTGCCAACCTCTTTTAACCAAGCCCACTATACAATCATAACAATGATAACAATAACAACTCAACCTCTTATAGGTATTTAAAACCTAACTTGAACCTAAGGTTCACATGTTACTAAAGGAAGAGAAATTCCTGTATGTGGGACTTATGGGTGCCCATCACCTAAGGGTTGAAGAACTCACCTCTATTCTTCAAGACATTGAGCTAGGAAGGTTGAACTTTGGACTCTTTGCTCCTCTTCAAGCTTTTCCCTCTTTGCTCAACTTGGGGCTTCTCCAAATACTTCTCAAATCTTGATCTTCAACCTTCAATCTTCCTTCTCAATCCAAGAACTTGAGCCATCCTTGCTGGAGCTTGGTCTTCTCCCCCTTATTCTTCTCCAATTCGTGCTTCTTCTTCTTCTCTCTAGGGTTCAAACCCAAATCTTCAAAATACCCAAATCTCAACTCTCAAACTCTCCATTTAGGCAATTGATTGAAGAAATCTAACATGAATCTCTTCAATCCCTCTCAAAGAGTAAAACCCTAGCTCTCCTTTCCTCTTTCTCCTTTCCCTTTCTCTTCTTTTCCTTCCCTTTTTCTTTATTTTCGCGTTCTGCTCGTTGAAACAACATTTTTAAACATTTCTGCAGCTGTGAATCGATTCACAGCATAGTGTGAATCGATTCACACAGTGTAAAAAGTGCCTGAATCGCAGTTTTAATGAGTGAATCGATTCCTGCATGCGAGTCCCAGTGGCCTGTCTTATGTGAATCGATTCCTGGCTTCTGTGAATCGATTCCCACTGCTAAAATTCGATGCCTATGGATTTTTAATGCTGTGAATCGATTCCTGGGCTATAAGAATCGATTCACACTGCAGAAAAACCAAGAAAACTTAGTTCTAACACCAAACCTTGAGACTTTCTTCTCAAATTAACTTCCATAACTACAAAACAACACCTTTAACCATCTTAGGATTAAATCCAACTTATTCCTCAACTCAAACCCATTAACTTTCTTATCAAAACTTTGTGTAATTATATCCACTCACTTTAAAATCAAATTAAGCTTGAATACAATCACACAATTCTTCTCATAACTTATTCTCAACTTAGCTTAGAAATTTGGGGTGTTACATATACTATACGTTGAATTGAAGTGATCTGATGAAGTATTAAATATTTTTAAAATTTTATGCAGTTTTATGGAGTTGATCTACTCAATAAGAACTTTTAATGTGACGGTCCGATTGATGAAATTTGATATTTATTAAGAGATATTAACCGGAGTAACTCAGACAAGAGTTACTTTTGGAGTAACTTGAACGCTCCTCATACATATTTATTGTCCACACCAACTAACATAAAAGATGACATATTACAAAAAGTGTAAAGCCAAAGTAGTCTGCATGTTCAAAATGTTAGCTTTTGTTACATGATTTGATTATTAAATGGATAATAAAACGTGGCAGTTCATGAGTGATAAGTAATAACAATATATAACAAATAAATTATAAAAAGTTTTAAATAAACAGTGATCTAATAAAAAGTTTGAACCAAATTGTTAAGTTGGGAATAAAGTTTAGAGAAGACTATGGACAACTACTTCTGTTATCTTAATATTCTGCCCTTTAAACATGTCTAATTTATCTGATAATGATACAAAAGAATTTTAATGTCAAATAGAAAGTAAGTTGTAGTCAGTTATAAGACACATATACATAAAAACTAAAGGTAAGAATGCATGTAAGGTTTAATAGGAAATATATTCATATTTATGTCAACTTAACATTTATCTATATATAGGTTTTTTTACTGAAATGTTAGAAAAGATGGTGTTGTATTATATAGATTTGAGGAATTTAATCTCAGTTCATGGCAGAAAAGAAACATATGAGCAAAAAATAAGAAAATAGGTCTATCGTGTCATATATTGTTGCATCACAAAGTCGAAAGCTTACACCAGTATTTACAATTCATTTATTACTTTAGTTAAGAATATATATATTCTATCAAGACGCATCCAATTTAGTCAAATATATATTAGGTCTTAAGTTGGTAAGCAATTGATGCCAATCCCTCTTGTAAAAAATATATTATTACCTAGTTGTATAACAGAGATTAGATATGCTAAATGAAATTTAGTAGTAGTAAATAGAATGTATTTGAATCAGTCGTCTACTCAAAAAATATCTAAAACCAGAATGAAATTAATATTCCATCAAAACAAACAGCATCAATCAAAGTCGACACTTAATAAGTGTAACTATTGCGATTTTAATAAAAAATAAATAAATAAAAACTCATTTGAAGTTCAATAGATATAGTGCTCCGTTACACTATTTTCCTCTATTTCATGTCCAGCAACCACAATTTTTTAAATATTATCATGAATACCAGTGTTAATCATAATATAGAACACGAAATAGAGTGGAAATACTTAAAACTAATACATGAAAAAGGGTGAGTCATTGTAAAACCAATTTTTTTTTAATATCTATTTGATTATTGGTGTTAATCAGAACACGAAATAGATTTAAAACTACATTGATTTGTGAAAGATGTTAAACCCTTACCTCTTACGTCGTTGCCTTTCTCTATCGTTCGTCCACTGCGTCACGTCTTTGTTCGGCCGCAACTTTGCTCCTTCACTATTTCGTCGCACCGCTCACATTTGATTTCGCCTTAAAACCCTAAAACGAAGAAGTTGATATATATACCGTAACCATAGTCGTACTATATATATATATATATATATATATATATATATATATATATATATATATATATTCGTATCTATTGATAATTTATACATATATTATATAAACTAAATCTAATCTATAGAACCAAATAATAATAAATATAAAACCCGTAACAATATATTTTGTTTAATTACTGTTTCAAATATAAAATATTAGTATATAATTAGGATATAACATATGTCGAAAGATTTATATATAATGGGTAGAACAAATCAAAAATTTAAAATGATAATTTTTAAACCTTTAATGTGATAAAATTCTTTTTGGATATGAATCAATATTTTATATTTTGGGTCTAATACTATAATTAATGTTTTTATATTTTAAGTGTTTATTATATTATAGACTTAATGATTGCATTATTTGTCCCATTATCTATTCAAATACATTATTTATAAATGCCACTATTATTTTGGACGATTGTTGTATCGATATTTATTTAATTGCACTTTTAGTACCCAAAATTTTTACACTTTTTACATAACAAAAATAAAAAATTTATACATATACAATTCAATTAGTTTTAGTTAGAAGATTTTTGGGTCCATTAAATTAAATAATAATTTTAAATATCAAGATGTATGCTTATGTCTTATTAAATATATACTAATTTTATTATTGAGTTAATTAATTTTATCCAATTTATTATAAGCCTCCATCCATCAAGCAACAAAAGTACATCTTATAACAAAAAAAAGTAATTGGATCTTAGGTTTTGTTTCACAATATTTGAATTTAAATAAAAATTTAATTTTTCTATTAAACAATTTTTATAATAGATATGTTTTGCTTATATTACATTTAGTGCTAAATTATTTTACATTATATTATATCATAATCTCAAATATTTTTATTTATTAATAATATATACTTCATATACATTTGTTATAAATATATTAAAAATATATTTAACTATTTATTATTATTATTGATTAAAAATATATTCATATACATTCAAAGGTATGCTTATTCCCTCAAAGAAGTTCTTCGGAGGTGACATTGTGGTATTCCCTCGTTTAGGAGGTGTTCTCTCTTGCGATCTTTCCAATGTTATGGAGTTTGCATTTGAAGGTGTTTGCGTGGAAAAATCAGCCGAGGGATTCGGCTAACGTCCAGCCGACAAATTGATTCCTGTTTAAGCGATTACACCGAGAACGGAACTCTGATTCTCGATTATGGGTTCCCCAACTGCTCCAGAAAGCGTTGAGTGTGGCGAATCTACGCTATGCTAAGGCTAAGACTAAGATACATGGAATCGGCTAAGATAAATGCTGTAAAAAGCTGATAAATTGCAAGAGAAATAGTTGTTTGATTGATTGGGCGTCCCTTTACATTTCTCAGCGAAGGTATATATATACAAAAAAAAAAAATGTAACCGCCCCCTATTGGCCATTATGCGTTCCACACGTTCATGGCTGACAACAAGCGGTTGTGGGTGTCCCTCAACTGCTTCCTTATGCGTATCGTGGGTTAACCGTTTTCCCATCGGCTGGGCCAACGATTTATCACGTGTTAAATGCGTTGAGGGCCTTCAAGAGCTAGCTTTAATCATTTTGGCGCCAAAGTCCATGACTTTCACATATTTAACCCTTGGTCGAGCTTCAAAGCTCCTTGTTAATCAATAATAGCTCAGCCGATGAAGCCATAATAATCGGATATTTCCTTTATCCACACCGGCTAAACTCTTTAGTAATCGGCTGGCCTCACGATGCTCCCTGAACTTCCAACCTTTTCCTTTCTAGCCTCGGTTCAATGGGACCAGTTTTTCGGCTACAAACCTGATCGGCTTATCTCACGCATCGGCTATTCCCTTCATCGGCTATGGCTGATATTTTCTAGTGATAACAATTGCCCCCTACATCATTTCAGCTATAAATGCTGGATTGATGTATCGGATAAGATTCGAGTCTCTGAAAACGTCAATTGCCAAACCGTGGGGTAGTATTTCTTCAGATATTTGCCATTTATGCTTCTATTCATTTCTTCGCCTTGCATGTTAACTAGCCGATACGCGTTCCTGCGAACACTTGACTAACCGTGAATGGACTTTCCCAATTTGGTGACCACTTACCGAATTTAGGGTCCTTGACTCCTATTGGTAAAATAGTTTTCCAAACTAGGCCACCCTCAACAAACTTCTTCAACTTAACATGTTTGTTGTAGGCACTAGCCATTCTGCGTTTGCTTGCCTCAATTCTTTCTAAGGCCATTAACCGATCTTCATCCAACTAATCCAGCTCCATAAGCATGGCTTGCTGATACTCTTCTAGGCTTAAGGAATTCTGTCTCGCCACTCTTAGAGAAGTGACATTAATTTCCAAAGGCAAAACCGCATCTTGGCCATAAGTCAGCCGATATGGAGTTGTGCCAGTGGCCGTTGACTTGGAATTCCTTATGGCCCATAAAGCCTCATCCAGAGTTAAATGCCATTTTCTGGACTTGTTTTCCAAATTCTTTTTGATCAGGTCCACAATAATCTTGTTGGTTGCCTCGGCTTGCCCATTGGCCTGTGCATAATATGGGGATGAATGTATCAATTTAATCCCAAACTGCTGAGCAAAGGCAACCACCTTATCTCCAGTGAACATAGTTCCCTGATCCATGGTAATGGTCTCTGGAATCCCAAACCTGTATATGATCTGGTGTTGAATGAATCGGATAACGTCATCTTGTTGTACCTTGACCATCGGCTGAGCCTCCACCCACTTAGTAAAGTAATCGGTTGCCATAATAATGAAATTGTGTCCTTTGGAAGATGGTGGATGGATTTTGCCGATCAAATCCATGGCCCAGCCTCTAAATGGCCAAGGTTTCACCACTGGATGCATCAATTCAGCTGGTACCCTTTGAATGGGACCATGCAGCTGGCATTCTTCGCATCCTTTGGCGTACTGAAAGCAATCGGCTGTGATGGTAGGCCAATAATACCCATGGCGATAAATCAACCATTTCATAACAGGCCCAGCCCTATGCGAGCCGCATATGCTTTCGTGAACTTCACCCATAACCCTTAGGACTTCATTTTTATCTATGCACTTTAGCAATACCCCATTCATGCTTCTCTTATACAATTCATCATCAAGAAGCACATACCTTAGAGCTCGTCTCTTAACTTTGGGGTCAGTGCACTTAGAAGGATCCTATAAGTACTCGATCAACTCGTTCCTCCATGAATCGATTTGGTCTGCGACCATTACCTCGGCTGGTAATTCGTCGTACTCCAAAGTCAACAGAGAGTTCCTATATCCGGAGGCCTCTTGGGCTAGATCGTTGGCCTCCATATTAGCTCCTCTAGAGGTGTATGACACCTTTGCATCAATAAATTGGTGAATCAATCTGTCAGCCGTTGCATAACGTGCCAACAGATTTGGGTTGTTGCACCCATATTCTTTGGTTAGCTGTCTGACCACTAACTGGGAGTCGCCCTTTACATGAATGTAATCAGCGCCCATCATGGCTAACAGCTTTAACCCTATGATCATGGCATCATATTCGGCTTGGTTATTAGTTAAACCTGGGTTTAGCCGATACGCAAACCTCCACATTTTCCCATCTGGGTTGGTAATTGTCACTCCGGCTCCAACTCCTTTCTGGGTTTTAGACCCGTCAAAAGTTAGGACCCAAGGCAATAGGTTTATGCAAGTAATTGGAGATACCCAAGGGTCCTCCACTTCCACGCAGGGGTGTTCTGCCAAGAAATCGGCTAGGGCCTGACCCTTGACAGCCCTTAATGGGACGTATTTCAACGCAAAGGCAGTGAGCTTAATGGCCCACTTCATCAAGCGACCTTGTAAGACAGGCCTATTAAGCAAGTACCTAACAATGTCAATTTTGCATAAAAACTAATATTTCATGTGGCATTAAATAATACTCAAGTTTTGTACAAGCGTAGAACAAAGACAGGCACAATTTCTCCAAGGGAGTATATCTGGTTTCAAAGATCATTGAGGCTTTGCTAAGGTAGTACACCGCTCTTTCAGTTCCATCTTCAAAGATTCTCAGTATAACAGTAGATAGACTCTTCAAGAAATGCAATGTAAAGTTTCAAAGGCTTCCTGGCATGGGGCACCAAAACGGTGGACTAGCAAAAGCCTTCTTTATTTGTCCAAAGACCTCTTCTTTGCTCAGACCCCACACCATCTCCTCGGCGTTCTTGAGCTTGAAAGGGGAAAAAGCCTTCATCTTACCAAATTAATTAGCTATGAACCTTCAAGAAGTTGATCTTGCCCGGCAAGCTCTGTAATTCCTTTTGTTCTGGGTGGTCTAGCCTCCATCAACGCCTTGGCTTTGTTTTGGTCTATTTCAATGCCCTTTTGATGCACCAAGAAACCAAGGAAGTTGCCACCGATACACCAAACATGCACTTTGCGGGATTCATCTTCAAGTTATGGACCTCATCCTCTGCAAAGCCTGCTCCAAATCGGCCAAGTGGGCTTTGAAGTCTTTGGATTTTACCACCACATCGTCTATGTATACTTCCATAGTCTTGCCGATTAGATCATGGAAGATATCATTCATTGCTCTGGTAGGTGGTCCCAAAGATTCTTCAAGCCGAATGGCATCACCAACCATTCATAAATTCCCGGGCCCCTGGGCACCTGAATGCGATCTTGTGAGTGTCCTCCTCGGCTACAAATATTTGATTATAGCCCGAGTACCCGGCCCATGAAGGTTAAAATACCATGTGTGGCAAAGATCGACTAACATGTTCGCCCACAGGCATCACATATTCATCCTTTGGAGTGGCTAAATTCAAGTCTCTATAATCAATGCAAACTCGAATCTTGCCATTCTTCTTCTTGACAGTACTATGTTAGCTAACCATTCTACACACTGGCCGCTCGATGAACCCAACATTGAGCAAACGCCGATTTACGCTTTGATTTGTGGTATCACCGAGGATGGTACCTTCTAGGTGGTCGCTTATGTGGCTTGAATCCTCCTTGATCGGTAGCCTATGTTCCACCAATTCTCGTGCTAGCCCAGGCATCTCATGATAGTCCCATGCAAAGCGATCTTTATATTTTTCAAACAGGCTACCACCTCTTTCTTATCCTCTTCCCCAATCCGATTTGCGTTAGCCGAGGCTCTTCCTGAGTTCCCAAATTGAGGTCCTCCAAGGGGTCTTGAGATTCAAAGGTTGGCAAAGTCCTCCGAATAGGTGATTCAAACTCCATCGGCAACTCTGTGATCTCGTCTGGCCGATGTGAGGCCATCGCCTTGTTGTTTGTCTATCGCCAGCGACTCGCCACGTGAGATTCAATCTGAAAGCTTCTAGCCGGTCCCATAAGTCCTGCACCACTTGGGTGTCTTTAAACATAACAAACCTTCGTGGCTAGTCATGGTTCACTAATTGCTCGATCTTGAATCCCTGGGGTGTCAAGTTACAAGATTCCCAGGATCCTTCCTCGTATTCCTCAAGAATGACTATGGGAGCCACAGAGGAGAGTAGAACAAAGCTTCTAGATTTTGTACCTCACCGGGAATGGATTGTCATCGGTGGGACTATTTCAATTTTATCCCCTTCCCAAAAAATGAGCTCGATGCATGGTGGAAGGTAAGCACTAGTCGGTGTGAATCCAATCTCTCCCTAGCAGATCGCATAAGATGGTTTGCCATCAATCACGAAGAAAGTCGACTTGATTCTCTTGGGGCCAACAAAGGATCTCGCCATCGAGATTCCCAAGGCGCACGAAGCCTCTCCCATGAAGCTAGCCATTTTCATGTTAGTTGGGATCAGTCTTCTTGAGACTTGTTCGGACTCCTCAAGGTGGTCACCAGGCATCACGCTCAATACCGCCCCATTATCAACGAACACTCGGTGAAGGCCTTGCCATTGATGTAGGCTCACATACAAGGGCTTCAAGTGCTTCATCATGTCTTGATTGGCCTACCAAATACAGACTCAAAGCATCTTTTGTCGTGTCATCGGCCAAAGTTGCCCATTCTCGCCTCTTCCACGCATCGCCTCCTTCTAAGTGTTCAACTGGGATAACCAACCCGTAACTCGGCAGGATCAAAGCTAACGACCTCAATGGCGGCCATCAATCCGCTTCACTCTCATCCGAGAGATAATCCGCACTGAATCTTCTCAGAACTGCACTCTAAGATCGGCTCGTCATTACCATTCAAGCAGTTTGTGTATGTGTGAATATGCCCTTCCTCTTTATCAGGTTCCCCTTTTCCTTCTTCAGGCTGCCCTATGTCCACCTCGGCAACCGTGATTGTCATTGGGGCCTCCTTGGCTTGATCAGTTTCAACTTTGTCAAGCTCCAAACCGCAAGGTCCAAAAGCCCTGTCAATGGCTTCTGCCACTTTAGCTTCTGGGATCTCCTTCTTATCGGCTACCTTGGCATCGGCTATCATCTGCATGATTTGTTTCATTCTTTGCAAGGATCTAGCCCTCTGCAGCCTTCTCTTCTGTGTTCTAGTCAGTGTGACTGGCTTGAACTCTTTCTTCTTCGGAGGTTGATTAACCACCCACTTCCCTTCTTTGACATTTGCAGCTGGCTTGATCATCCTCTGTGGTTTGAGTTCATCATCATTCCTTCTTTGTTATGCGAAGAGAGGACATTCCCCTTCGACATTGAACTCCGCCACCCTTCTCTTAGACTTTGGGAGAGGTCCTCGGTGATCCCGGGCATAATCGGTGGGCTTCACCGAGGTTCCCGATTGATTTTGCCCCAGGTCTCCTGAGCATGCTGCGTTCTCTTAGTCTTTGAGTGCATGTTGTGGTACTGGCTGATCAACTCGTTAGTCAAACGTCTGGTCTGGGAGGTTTACCATGGAATCGGCTCGAAGATGGTTGGCCACAAAGATTTTTTGGTGACATCGGTGGGTTTCCCAACTGCCAAACACAGATCCCCTGGTGACCTCTTGGTCTCTTTTGGATTCTTCTTTGGGCATCCAAACACTCCTGATGGATTGTTCCCCTCTTATTGGCCTGGGCTGATCAGGCCTTGAGAAAGACACCATGGCCATGGTTACAACTGGGAATGGATTGGTGTCTACTGACATCTCGGCTATGCTCTTATCGGCTAGCTTGAACGTACCCTCC
The DNA here is from genome assembly GCA_037113605.1 of Calophaca sinica. Classification (NCBI taxonomy): domain Eukaryota; kingdom Viridiplantae; phylum Streptophyta; class Magnoliopsida; order Fabales; family Fabaceae; genus Calophaca; species Calophaca sinica. The sequence goes on from CM073736.1 coordinate 8,895,501, forward strand.
TTGATAGCCTTTTGTATGGCCTTCCTGAAAACTACACAGTTAGCTGTAGAATGGTTATAAGAGTTATGTCACTTACAATATTTCTTGTTCATCAATTCTTCAAGAGGTGGAATCCAATGCCCTTCTAGCAGCCGAATTTGCTTGTCCTTGAGCAAGTAATCGAAAATCTGGTCTGCCTTGGTTATGTCAAAGGAGTACCCTGCCCTATCCTCTATTGACTCAGTTTCTTTGGCCTTGGTGGCCTTCAATGCTGGGCAGGAATAGCTCTTCCCTTTGACTATCTCGGCTACCATCATATCAGCAGTGAGGTCAACCGCTTCGGAGTTAGATTCTTCTGCCTCTATGATAGAGACTAAATGTGGACCCTTTCCTCGGCTAGTCCTTCGCTTTTCCTTTTCCTGGATATATTGCTCAACTCGGATAGCCCTTTCTGCCAGTTGATTCAAATCTGTGCAGGCTTGTCCTACTAACTTCTCCTTCAACTGCGGGTGCATGTTGTTAATCACCATGGAGGTATATTCTATTTCAGGGAATTGCACAAAACATTTCCCTGCTTTCTTTCTGAACCTTTCAATGTAATCAGCAACCGACTCATCAACTTGCTGCCTGAGACTAGTTAGATCGGTTACTGTAACTTGAGGTTGAGGCCAAGAAATCTATCATGGAAGCACCTCTCCATGTCGCCCACCTGTCTCGAGTTTGGAGGCGAGGAGGAATACCAGGTGAACGCCGGTCCAGTGAGTGATAATGGGAAAAGTTGAAGCTTGTGATACTCATTCTGGCTGCTTTCACCACACTGGGCTGTGAAACGCCCTATGTGCTCCATGGTAGACTTGCCATCTTCCCCTAAGAATATGGTGAAATCTGGAGTTTTGAATCCCCTAGGGAGAGGAACCATCCGATCCACCCATTCAGGGTACGGTTTCCTGTAAACAGGACGGTCCAACGGCTTTAATTGTATCCCGAAGTACTTCTTGATGGTACTTGCAATCATTTCTGGGTCTATCAAATGGGAGGCTCCCTGCCGATTATCTTGTGGATTCAGCTGGGGCGCACTCTGACCCACTGGTCTCCAGGGTGAAGCCTGTTGGAACAGATTCTGAAGGTTGAAGGTATTTGGTGGAACATTGCCTAGAGGTGGATTAGTATTCCATTGCTGCTCTGGACCATATTCCCCAAAACCTCCGACCTGAGTTCCTGGAACAGCCGATGCATTCTGGGGTAAAGGTGGAACAGTGTTCCATGCCTGCTCTCCCCCATAGTTGCCAGCCGTTCGTAGTATATTTGAACTTACTGGAGGGTATGGCATGGGGACTGGTTGCGGTTGGCAGAATGGTGGATTGTTGAGGTTCCAATCACCAGATAGCTTCCCTGAACCATAACCAGGGGCCATCGGCTGCCAATTTGGCTGTCCATATGTGTTTGCCTGCACAGTAGGGCCATGCGTTGGAGCATACGACGTTACTGGCGGCAGACCAATGTGTCCAACCGTGTTAACTGGCCTCCGGGCCATGTTGATCTGCCCATACTGCAGATTCGCTTGATCAGGTGGCATCACTTACCTCCCCAAAGACGGGTGGTACCCATGTATTCTGGCCGATCACCGCACGTGCGGGTTGGTGGCCCTACCGGTAGTGGGATTGGTTGTGCCTAAAGGCCCGGCCGACCCACATTGGCCGAGGCCGCCCGGACCGCCTTGTGCATCTTTGGTTTGCCTGCTTCCCGCCAACGCAGAACTAGCCGAGTGTTCACCTTGCCGTCTCGCCGTCTCCATGTCTCTTGCTGAACCTCGTTATGCACTATGGGCACGACAATATCCGCCAACCGCCTTGATACTTGGTACATAATGTCATGAATCCCCATATCAATCTGGCCGCCGATGAAAGAAGTGGTCATGACCACCGGGCTTGGTATTCTCGTGGTTATTCATTTCGCAGAGGTCAAAAGTGCGAGATCGAATGTCTTCAACCGTTATGGGCATACCCAAGGTGTATGCTGACTCGTTGTGCTTGCGTGGTGGGGTTCTTTTGGGATTTGAACTCGACTTCATGTTGTTGTTGAGTTTCTTTCCGGACCTCAGGTTCATACGCCAAGCGTGATCCTGCCCTGAAGAATCAACCCTGCCCTTCAATTCACCTATGGTCCCAGGGGGCGTGCCAAACTTGTTTGCGTGGAAAAATTAGTCGAGGGATTCGGCTAACGTCCAGCCGACAAATGGATTCCTGTTTAAGCGATTACACCGAGAACTAACTCGATTCTCGACATGGGTTCCCCAACCGCTCCGGTAAAGCGCTGAGTGTGACGACCCACGCTATGCTAAGGCTAAGACTAAGATACATGGAATCGGCTAAGATAAATGTCAGAAAAAGTCGATAAATTGCGTGAGAAATAGTTGTTTGATTGATTGGGCGTCCCTTTACATTTCTCAACGAAGGTATATATATACAGAAAAAAAAAATGTAACCGCCCCCTATTGGCCATTATGCGTTCCACACGTTCATGGCTGACAACAAGCGGTTGTGGGTGTCCCTCAACTGCTTCCTTATGCGTATCGTGGGTTAACCGCTTTCCCATCGGCTGGGCCAACGATTTATCACGTGTTAAATGCGTTGAGGGCCTTCAAGAGCTAGCTTTAATCATTTTTGCGCCAAAGTCCATGACTTTCACATATTTAACCCTTGGTCGAGCTTCAAAGCTCATTTGTTAATCAACAATAGCTCAGCCGATGAGGCCATAATAATCGGATATTTCCTTTATCCACACCGGCTAAACTCTTTAGTAATCGGCTGGCCTCACGATGCTCCCTGAACTTCCAACCTTTTCCTTTCTAGCCTTGGTTCAATGGGACCAGTTTTTCGGCTACAAACCTGATCGGCTTATCTCACGCATCGGCTATTCCCTTCATCGGCTATGGCTGATATTTTCTGGTGATAACAGAAGGTATGGCGTTGGTGGAGGAAGATGAAGAAGGGCTTATTTTTTATGTTGGAGACAATCAACAGAGTAGCGATAATCTCCATTTGTGCCTGGCAGGGAGATTTCTTACAAAACGCTCTATTCGAGTGAACATTATGAAGGAGAGAATGGCGGAGATCTGGATGCCAGGGAAAGGTGTTTCTATTAAGGAAGCTCTGTCGGGGCTTTTCATTTTCCAATTTTATTATAAGTTGGATATGGAAAGGGTCCTAAGTGGAGGTCCTTTCGTTTGACGGTCATTTGCTTATTATTGATCGTATTGCTATGGGGATTGATCTCAATCAGATGGCATTGAATAAAGTGATGTTTTGGGTGCAAGTTCATTCCTTACCAACAAGTTGCATGAATGAGGTTGTGGGTAGGTCCCTGGGTGTTAATGCACGAAATGGTGCAAGGTCGTACCTTTGCTCCTCTGCTTGGTAGTTGGGCGGTGAGCTCCGTGGTGAGTACTCCTCCTCCGGGCGTGATGTCCGTCCTCCTTCGCACCTACGTGGGGTACCTGCAAAAGGCACTCCGATGCCTAAGTTAGATAGGGCTTTTTAGGGTGAGCCTAGAGCTCGCATCATAGAGATGAGTTTAGGGTTTAGAGAGAGTGTAGAGTGAGAGTGAGAGATCCGACTCCCTTTATATAGTGAAACCCGGCAGGCGGTTGGTTACTCCCCATCTGAACCGTGCGCCCCCTCTTCTTCATGCAGGGTAACGGCTCGCACCTAATAAGGGTAACGGCCCATTATGATCTGATAACGTGCCTCGCCTTTTTCGCAACGGTACTGCCCGATGGGCCCCTTCTTCGGGGGTTCCATGTCAGGGCACGCGGCTCGGGTCCCGAGTGTATGCATGGGATCGGAGCGACCCATCTCGGGAAATGGTCCGAGGGTCCATAGTGGCTCGGTGGGCGTAGGCCTGTGCTTGTGCGTACTTGGCCCTGCCCGGTCGGTAGTGACCCGAGCTCGTAGGAACACGGTCGGTACTGGGTCGAGCTCGATGTCACCTGATAGGCTAGGGGTCGGCTCGGTGGGTTCCAGCTCAGGGATCGGCTTGTAACATAAGCCCCCTAGACCCTTTGCTTGGTAGGGGAAAGGGTCTAAGTCCTGTTCGCTGGGTCGGTATTCGAGCTGGATAGTCTCTTCTCCTGCAAAGGTCGCCAAGAAGGACCATAAGATTCTTTTGGTCCTATCTCTGTCCAGCCCCCTAGGCTTGCTTGCCGATTAGCTGAGCATATATTTAGAGTGTAAGTATTTGGTTTTCTCCAAATACCTTGTAAGAGTTGATCCCATCATAGAATTGTTCTTGCTGAGCTTGAAATAGCATAATTATTACTCATGAGTAGTGGGTCAGGTTGAACCCGTCAAAGTGCCACAATCAATTACATGGGCTTTGATTGTCAATAATATGATGATTGATCGGATGATCTGCTCTGCGTGGTATGATATCAAGATTTCCTATGAGGTCTGATCTCTGAGGTCTGAGCTGGTATCTGATGTGCGACTTGAGGTCATCCAATTATCTGCGGTCTTCCAATTATCTACCCAGTGATCTCTTGAACACGGGGAGCTTAAATGCAGATTGAGCTTTGAACTGGTTGAGTCGAGTTCAGATGAGGATGAGCTCCGAGCAGGTCAAGCTCAGATGAAGATGAGCTCCGAGCAGGTCGAGCTCCAGTCAGAATGAGTTCCGAGCAGGTCGAGCTCGGCCAGATGAGCTCTGGGCGTGCCTGCCCAATAAGTACTCGTGTTGAAGTATAAGGAGAGCTTGTAAATAGGTTTGAATTATCTGCAGAGCTCGACCCCAAACTTGACCTTTGACTTGAAGACTAAGATAGGTAGAACTCCAAACTGCCTGAGCCGTAGGTCTCTGCATTGGTCGAGCCTCGACCTATGGTGGTCTACTCCCACCTAAAATTTGAAGAATTGAAGTGCATGTTGAGATATAGGCATCTACATTTGAAGTGTTGATGGGAGCTGGTCTTTCTTTGGTGAGCTCACTGAGAGCCGCTTCTTGTTAGTGAGATCACGCAGAGCTTTACTTATCCGAGCCTCGTGTAGAGCTAGTCTTTGTTGGTGAGCTCATGGAGAGCTCCACCCTTTCCGAGCTCGTGGAGAGCTCGACTTCATCTCGAGGGTAAAGGCTTCGTTCTCCCACTTTTAAGGAGGGTTTTGATGGTGCCTGGCCCAAGTGAAGGTGATCGCTCCCGATCTCGTTATTGAAAACCAAGGGAATGCCCTTGTGTAACTTGTGCTTTTTTTGCTTTTCTTTAGTTCCGATCTTGTAATTGCTCATCTGAACCACCTCTTGCAATTCCTTTTCCTATGAATGAAATTTGACTAAGTGATGATGACTTACTTTACTTTCTTTTCACGCTTTCCTGTAGTCCTTGGGTAGTATAAGGTAGTGTAGTCCTCGGGTGGCTTCCCCCGAATAAAACTTGTGTCAACTGAAGTTGAGAAATTTTCTCCGCGCACCGGTACAGGCCGAGTACTAGTTTTCTTACGAAACCTTTAGGTCGGATAGTGACCTTCGGATCTTCTAAAACTTGGGTTTGGGACCACAGGGGTCGAGCTGTGAGTGAGCTCACCAAGCCTTTATACTAGCTTGGGTTTAGGACCATAGGGGTCGAGCTGCGAATGAGCTCACCAAGCCTTTATGCTGACTTGGGTTCAGGACCACAGGGGTCGAGCTGCGAATGAGCTCACCAAGCCTTTATGCTGACTTGGTGTCTTGGAAACCACAGGGGTTGTTTAGGTCGACTGGCGACCTTCCGAGCTGCTTTTGAGCTTGCCAGGCCTCTATGCTGACCTGGTGTCTTGGAAACCACAGGGGTCGAGTTGCGAGCTTACCAAGCCTTTATCTTTGGCTTGGGTTTAGGACTACAGGGGTCGAGCCGCGAATGAGCCTACCAAGCCTTTATCTTGACTTGGGTTTAGGACCACAGGGTCGTGTTGGCCGAAGCTTCTTCCGACATCTGCCGAGCTCCGTGGTGGGCTCGACCTTTGGTTTTGGGGCACTGTTCCTGTCAAAGTATAGACAATTTGCAACAACTTGATGTAATAAAGTTAGCATTAATTTTTATGCTATGAGTAAATTGCTCGTAGTCGAGTTCTATACTTCCCTGTGAGAGTAGTCGACCTGGCTGTCCAAGTGGCATGGTTGAGGTCATCAAATAATCAAGGTCAGCGACGTAGCTGAGTTTAAAGCCGTTTGAATATTGAAATTATTGAGGTGGGCCTGGTAGGTCATCCCGAGTACCGGACTGGGAATCCACTTTTTGGTTATCTATACTGATCTGTTGAGATTAGCAATGTGGTTGACTTGAGCTCCGTCGAATAGTTGAGGTTGTTGCTACCAGGCTGGTTGAGTTAATCAATTTTGATCGCTTCTTGAGGTCGGTCGCATATCTGAATATTTGAGGTCAACTCGGTTGTTGAGATGAGGTTGACCAAGCTGAGTGGTTGAGCTTTGTCAGACATATATCTTAATCTCTCCTTTGATTTGTGTGGCTGACCTTCGTTCCTGATTCTTAGGATACCCCAAGATTCGATTTTTATCTTGACCTCTCCAAAAAGCAGCCATTAGCAAGTCAAAATCGATCTCAAGATTGTCAGGTGCAATAATGCAAGATAAAACCATGTTCAAATCGGTTATAATGTCACCGATGGGAAAAAGCAGTCGGTGTATTTTTCGGAAAAAATTCAATCTTCTAGTATGCATCGATCCATGCTCCTTGCATTTCTTTCGAAAAGTCTGACGTACGTCATCGTAAGTCGTAATTGACTTTGCTCGGTGTGATGTGTATATACATATAGTGATGTTATGGTCGCTATGTTCGTCGTGGGGAGACCTTTTCGTTTGTGTACTCCTTTTTTTTCACCAGAATTGCAATGAACAGTAAAAGTCTGAGGTCCTATGTTTTTCGCATTTTTTCCTTGGAAGTCACTCGGTAATGACCAACAATTAATTTTCGATCTGTTTTGCTTGATGTCTTCGCCGTAGTGGTTGTCACGAGGGCTTCATTGATCCGTTGTTTCAGATCTGTGTTCTCCGCCATGAGGTGCTCCAAGATCGGATCTTTAGGTGGCTGTTGGCTCTGGCCGACGGTGTTCTGGCTTGATTCCTCCGGTGGCGATCATCAGTTCGTCGTGCTGTTGGTTCGCATCGTCCTGCTCGCGTGGTATCCTTGAGGCCCAGGCTAGTTTTATCGGGCCCCACGGTGGGTGCCAATGTTAATGCACGAAATGGCGCAAGGTCGTACCTTTGCTCCTCTGCTTGGTAGTTGGGCGGTGAGCTCCGTGGTGAGTACTCCTCCTCCGGGCGTGATGTCCGTCCTCCTTCAGACCGGCTGGTGGGGTACCTGCAAAAGGCACTTCGATGCCTAAGTTAGATAGGGCTTTTTAGGGTGAGCCTAGAGCTCGCATCATAGAGATGAGTTTAGGGTTTAGAGAGAGTGTAGAGAGAGAGTGAGAGATCTGACTCCCTTTATATAGTGAAACCCGGTAGACGGTTAGTTACTCCCCATCTGAACCGTGCGCCCCCTCTTCTTCATGCAGGGTAACGACTCGCACCTAATAAGGGTAACGACCCATTATGATCTGATAACGTGCCCCGCCTTTTTTGCAACGGTACTGCCCGGTGGGCCCCTTCTTCGGGGGTTCCATGTCGGGGCACGCGGCTCGGGTCCCGAGTGTATGCATGGGATCGGAGCGACCCATCTCGGGAAATGGTCCGAGGGTCCATAGTGGCTCGGTGGGCATAGGCCTGTGTTCGTGCGTACTTGGCCCTGCCCGGTCGGTAGTGACCCGAGCTCGTAGGAACACGGTCGGTACTGGGTCGAGCTCGATGTCACCTGATAGGCTAGGGGTCGGCTCGGTGGGTTCCAGCTCGGGGATCGGCCTTTAAAACTGGGAAACTTTATTGTCGATTTTATAGACTATGATGAGTCTAATAACTCAGGTCCGTGTCGTGCTTATATGAGGATTCGGGTGGCTATAGATACTAGAGTGCCATTGAAGAAGGAAAGGAAGGTGAAGATGAAGGGTGGTGAGTGGTGTGTAGTCAAATTCAAATATGAGAAGATTGGGAATTTTTGTTTTTTCTGTGGCCGGTTGGGACATACTGAGAAACATCGTGATGATCTGTTTGAAAAGGAGGATGATGGGGTGAGGGAATGAATGGAGTGCTGAGTTGAAAGCCGAGCTACGGCGGTCGGGAGGTGGTAGGGGATGTAACAGGTGGCTTCGAGACGATCATAACATTCGGTCGGCACAGGGAGTTAATGCAGGCGGAAATCAGGCAACCCAATCATCAACGCCTCATTCTCACACGGTTGGAAATAATAATGGTGGTATAAATGTGGAAGTCAATGATTCACGTGCAGTTTTGATTCGCAATCAAAATGGAAACTGAGCCATAATTCAAAGAGAGAAAGAGGTGGTTAGTATCAGCGCAATTAGGACATTCAAGAGGAAATTTACCTTCATAAACAAGGTGATTCAACTATGAGTACCTATTTCACTCATCTCAAAGGTCTTAGGCAAGAATTTGAGAATTACTTGTTGCACCTATCAAGTTCCTTATGGTTGTGAACTGATTCCAACTATCACCAGATATCGTGAGAATGAACGAGTCATTCGTTTTCTCAAAGGCTTGAATGAGCAATTTATTGCTGTTTGCTGCCAAATTATGTTGATGAATCCTATGCCTGACCTAGATACAGTATATTCCACGATGCTTCAGCAAGAAAGATAATTTTCTTCTCAGTTTGATGACTCTAAAGTTCTTGCAAATGTTGATTCAACCAAATATACTGGAAGAGGCAGAGGTACTCGTGGCCAATTTTTTAATTCTGGTGGTCGAGGCCGAGGCAGACAGATTAGAGTTTGTACATATTGCAATAAAATAGGTCTGTTGACTGGAATGTAACTTAACCGCAAATCGGCTAAACTCCACAACAATGATTTCATTTTCTTCAAGCGATTATGTCAAGGAAGGAACTCTGTTCCTCAGCTATGGATCCCTTAACTCACTCCAGAAAGGGTTAAGTAAGTGAACTAAGATAAAAATGAGAACACAAAGATAAACATAAAGTGCGACTGAATAAAATAGAGCGAAAATAAGTTGTTTGTATTGATTGATGTGTCAAAAATTATGTACAACTTGGGTATTTATAGTGACAACCAAGAACTACCCCTATTTGCCACGTTCAGTTGGCTAACAATGATAAACTCCTAACTGGCAGTTAATCGGCTGAGTAGTGTCATGCTCCACTAACCACGACCCTAAAATCTAGGCGCACTACCACGTCATGACCACGTTCTCAACCAACGGTCTTCTCAGCGTGGATCTTATCCTTGGTTCTCTCGCTCAGCTCTTAAAAACTTGGAGATCATATTGACTTTAATTAATTTTGAATTTAAATTAATTCAAAATTAACCCCCACCTCATTCGGCTCATGGAGCAATTTCAAGAACCTGACCCAATAAGTGACTTCATGCTAGCCCAATAGGCCCAATATCTTATTCAACCCAGTAAGCCCAAGGCCCATGCCTAACTCTTAGTTTCCTGCTTATGGCTCTGTCAGCTGCATATTCGACTGGCTTGTGATTCATCTAACATCTAATCGACTAATTTCCTTGCTTCAGCTACTGTTGGATTCGGCTAATACTTGGGAATATTTTGGGTGTAAACAATTGCCCCCCTATGCTGCTCTTAGCCATAAAACTTTAGGTTTAGGCTGAGGCGGCGTAATGATTAATGTTAAATCGCCTTTTTAATCATAAATGCTAAGTTATACGTTTGCAACAACTTTTTAAATAGTGCAACGACTAACCTTATCCATCCGATTTACTCGCATCGAATCCCATCGCTAGTGATTAACTTCTCCTTTAAATTCCCCTTAGCCGAATTACCTTTTCACACTTTTTGCAAGCCCTAATTCCTGTAGTTTTACCCCCTTCATTGCGATTTCGCTTTAACCTGCAACTACGCTCACAATGTCTTCTGCCTCCGATTCTAAAAACCAGTCCTACTAGCACGATGACTCACAGTCATCTAGTCCTGTGAGCGTTGAGCATCTCCAAGCCCTCCTACGGCTCTCGATTCCAGTTTCTGTCCTCCTTTCTTCGAGATTCAGGATTTCATATCCTTGACACCTTCCACTTCAAAACTGGAAGAAGGAGCAATCTTCTTGAAGGAATACATGACCCCATCTTTGTACGCCTTACCAATCTCTTGTGATTGGTTCACCACAAAGTCCAAACCAACTGACCTCCGTTGGTGGCCTCGCTCGCCTCAACCTGGGTTAATTGGTTGAAGGAAGCCAAATCTGACAAATGGATGCAGTGGGGCCTCTATGACATGATCATGTTGTCTACTCAAGACATTCCACTCAACTTGGATCTACTTTATGGCTTCTTCGGCTATTGGTGTATCTCCACCAACACCTTTATTTTTCCATAGGGAATGATCACCCCCTACTCTTCTGGATGTTGCGGCTATCGTGGGACTTCCAATCACGGCGATGATGTCTCCTCCAACTATTCTTTTCAGGTCCCAGACTTGGGATTCAATTTCTCCAAGAGTACTTTTGGTTATTCCAACTTCCTTGCCAATAATGCCAAGTCCAGAGGAGTTGTGACTGATGCTGAACACAACGCCTTCCTCCTTTACTGGTTTAGCAAGTACTTCCTTTTCTCTAGTTCCATTGTTGTGGTGCAAGAGCTATAATTGTATGTGGCTCTTGCCAACTCAGATGGCAATTTCTCTTGGGGAACTCCCTTCCTCTCATACCTCTACCGCTGCCTGTTCACCGTTTTAGAGCGGTTGCAGAGAGGAGAAGACATCAAGAATGTCCAGGGACTTCTTTGGTTTTTACAACTCTGGATAATGCTCTATTTTTCGGAGTTCATCGACTCACGCTTCAACCCTAGCTCTCTCCCCCAGAATGTAAGTATTTTGGGGACTCATCTCAGGCTTATGCCTTGTGAGGTCACTTACGCCTTCAGTGTGACAGAGAAGCTCTTCAATTTGACTTGGATATCGGCTGACTGGCGCCCTGTTTTGGAAAAGGGCATTGGGCCATTTTGGATTTTCTCATCGGATGAGCCCCTTCCAGTCGACCAGCAAGATCAAATGGAGCTTAATTGGAGCTCAGTTTTCACAACACGTGATTTACTCTGTGGCCTCAAGCCCACTTCAAGAAATAACAAGTCATCGGATGAGTTTTACTACCCTAACTGTGTGGCAAGGCAGTTTGGGCTTCTTCAACATGTATCCTTGCCGTATGACTCCAAGATTAGGAGCCTTGGTCGACTGGCATTTTCTGCCAATGATGTGATGGAGGTGGCCACCACCAACTTTAAGAAAATCAAGGCCTTCCAATGGATTTCCTTCAGCCCTGCTTCTAGTGAAACCTCTGCTTTTGCCAACTGGTGGCCATCGGTGCAGACTCAGTTGTTTCCTGATCGGCTGAAAAAATATGTCACCAGATTGGTTATTACTGATATCAGTGAACCAGCTAGAGAAGCAGCAAGGCCAGCAACTCAACCAAAGAGCACTCCAGTTAAGGCCAAGCCTCAGGTTCAGGTTTTAAAGAGGACTTCCACTAGAATGAAGACTCCAGTAACCCAACCAAGTAAGTGCCCCTTGATTCGACTCTCTCATTACACTTATGTTTTCTCAAGGTTATTCATCACTGTTTTTGTTTTGTGGCAACCACAACAGCTCCAAAGGTCATTCTTGTTGAAGATGACCCTATCACTCCCCCTACCAAGAAAAGGACCAGGGGCACTGGTATTGTAATAGAGGAACCTCCTCAAACTCAAACCAGGCCTAAAGAAAAGGCTCTATCGGCTGGCAAAGGGAAGCAACCGAAAGTGAAGGTAAATGTTTTACCCAAGTGTCCTTCTTAAAACTTCTTTATCAGCCTGAATCTAACTTCTCTTTATTCTTAGAAGCCACGTGTGGAGATACCAGCTCTATATGTTCAAGAGCCTATTCAAGGCACCAGTTCACAAGTTCCTACAATGGTACAGCTGATTCTTACTTTTCTTTATGTATTTCTGTTTATCTGTCTCATCGGCTATCCATTGATTGACACAGGCACCTCAAGCTTCCACTGTTTCACCTCTGTTTGAAGAACCCATCCCTGAAGCTCCCCTCATGCCTTCTCCCCCTAGAGCTCCGGTGGTGACAATTTCTAAAGAGGAACTGATAAAATATTTCACCTCAGCTGACCCTCTCCCATTGGTTTCCTCTCCCATTTCCAATCACTTGGAGAGAGTGAATGCAATATTGATGGGGGAGATTCCAACCAGTAGAGAGCAGGTTGCAGCCCTGAGAACTTCTTTGTTCAAATTGGCCAATTCGGCTGACATCTCTGCGGCTAGCTAAGAGGTATACAATACTCTTGCTCTTCAGCTAAATGATTTAGCTTACCAATATGGACGCTCCCGAGAGGTTCATGATATGACTTCCCATTACCTTAGAAAGTTGAGGGAACTTTAAGAAAAGAAGGCTCAATTTCAGGCTTCCTTCCTAGATTTGGAAACAAAATGACAAGAGGCTCTGTCTCACCGCAAGGCCATTGATGAACGGTTGTCTATCTTGTCAACTGAGCTAGAGAAAATCAAGAAGGAGATGGCAACGTTGGCCCCTCAATCGACTGCCTTGACCGAAAAGCTAGACTCCCTCTCCACTCGACGCTTTGCAATGTATACCCAATCCTCTTCGCTAGATCATGACATTGTGGTGTTATCTGCACAGAAGGCAGGATTAGAGAAGGATTTGAAGACTAGTGGTGATGGGTTAGCAGAAGCTAACAGGACTTGGGACTCCTTCAAGAGGAAATTGGAAGAGGCCAAAAGGAAAGAAGCCCATGTGGTAGCCGGTACCTCAGCCACCCAACAAGGCAATTTTGCGGACCCCATTGTCCCTGTAGTGGAGGCATCGGCTGAGCCTACCCCTGAAGCTACTGTGGCTTCGGCTGCAAAGGATGCCTCTGCATCTTCAGCCGAATCGGGTTCTGAGCATACTGAAGATCACGCAAGTGATATGCCTGGTGCTGCAGCTACCTAACCCTCTTTAGCATTTTCTTGCTTTTTCATTTTAATTCAAGTATTTTGGGCTAGGTGGCCGGTCTGTGGTCACCAAAGACAATATCTCTTCTTTGTTAAATGCCATTTTCTTTATTCCTCCAGTATGCCTTCCCATATGGTAGGGTAGTATCTCTTGAGATATTTTCCATTGATGCTCCTATTTAATTCTTTGCCTTGTATGTTAACTAGCCGATAAGCACCACCATGATAGGCTTTACTAACAACAAATGGCCCTTCCCAATTTGGTGACCATTTCCCAAACTTAGGATCTTTAATCCCAATAGGTAATATGGTTTTCCAAACAAGGTCCCCTTCAACAAACCTCTTTGGTTTTACATGTTTGTTATAGGCTCTAGCCATTTTTTGCTTGATGTGTTCAATTCTGCTTAAGGTTATGAGTCGATCTTCATCAACAGAATCTAATTCCAGTAACATGGCTTGTTGATATTCATCTAGACTTAGCAGGTTTTGCTTTAGTACTCTTAATGAAGTCACATTTATCTTTAATGGCAATACTGCATCTTGACCATACGTTAGCCGATAAGGAGTAAATCCAGTTGCATTGCATTTGAAATTCCTCACGGTCCACAATACCTCATTCAGTGTTTCATGCCACTTCCTGCGCCTATCTTCAATATTCTTCTTGATTAAATCAATAAAAATTTTGTCAGTAGCCTCTGCTTGCCCATTGGCTTGAGCATAATAAGGGGATGAATAAATCAACTTAATCCCAAATTACTGTGCAAAGGCCACCACTTTCTCCTCAGTGAACATAGTACCTTGATATGTAGTGATGGTGTCAGGGATACCAAATCTATAAATGATTTGGCATTGTATAAACCTAATCACCTCCTCTTGAGTCATGTTCACCATCGGTTGTGCCTCTACCCACTTGGTGAAGTAGTCAGTCAAAACTATGATAAACGCATGCCTCTTAGATGAAGGTGGATAGATTTTGCCTATCAAATCCATTGCCCATCCCCTGAATGGCCAAGGTTTTATCACTGGGTGTAGGTTTTCGGATGGAACCTTTTGTATTGGACCATGCAGCTGACAGGCTTCACACCCTTTGGCATATTGATAACAATCAACTGTGATGGTAGGCCAGTAATACCCATGCCTGTATATTAGCCATTTCATTGTTGGTCCAGCCCTATGAGAACCACAAATTCCTTCATGTACCTCCCTCATAACCTTTATGGATTCATCTTTGTCTATGCACTTAAGTAATACTCCATTGATACCCTTCATGTAGAGTTCATTATCTACTAATACATACTTAAGTGCTCTCTGCTTAAGCTTGAAGTCAGTACTACTTGAAGGATTTTTAAGATAGTCGATTAACTATTGTTTCCAAGAGTCGATCGTTCTTATAGAGGCACATTCACATACTGGGTACTCTTCATGTTTTACTTCAACTATCATATCTTTGTACCCTGAGGCTTGTTGGGCTAAATCATTAGTCTCTTCATTTTCCTCTCTGGGAATGTGGAATACTATAGCATCAGCAAACAGGCGCAGCAACTTGCTAGCCGTTTCATATCATTCTTTCAAGTTGGGATTATTGCACCTGTATTCTCCAGTTAGCTGCTTTATGACTAATTGCGAATCTTCAATGACTTGAACATAGTTTGCTTTCATGGTTGCCAGGATATTAAGTCCTAAAATAAGGGCTTCATACTCTGCCTGATTATTAGAACAACCAAGATCTAGCTGACACATGAATCTCTAACTCTTCCTGTTGGACTAGTAATGGTGATGCCAATGCCTACCCCTTTTTGAGTTCTTGACCCATCAAACATCAACACCCAAGGCTTCAAGTTGATGCATGCAACTTGATCGACTAAAGGGTCATTGACTTCTACACAAGGGTGTTGAGCTAAGAAGTTAGCTACCACCTACCCTTTCATTGCTCTTAATGGAACGTATTTTAACGCAAAAGCATTTAATTTAATGGCCCACTTCATCAGTCGACCCTGTAAGACAGGCCTATTAAATAAATATCTAACAATATCAATTTTGCACAAAACCAATATTTCTTTAGGCAACAAATAATATTCTAGTTTTGTACAAGCATAGAACAATGATAAACATAATTTCTCAATAGGCGTATATCTAGTTTCTGCATCATTTAAGGTGTGGCTAAGATAGTACACAGCTCTTTCAGTTCCATCATCAGCATCATGTGCTAGCAAGCAGCCGATTGACTCTTCTTCTGCAGCTATGTATAATTTGAGCGGCCTCCCTGACACTGGAGGCGTTAGCACAGGAGGTTTGGCTAACGCTTGTTTGATCTGCTCAAAGGCTTGTTGTTGTTCTTTCCCCCATGTCATGACATCAGTATCCTTTAGTTTCAACAAAGGGGAAAAAACCTTCATTTTCCCAACCGAATTAGCTATGAATCTCCTTAGGAAATTGATCATGCCAATTAAACTTTGAAGTTCTTTCTTGTTCCAAAGAGGCCTGGCTTCCAGAATAGCTTTCACCTTATTCTTATCTACCTCGATTCCTTGATGGTGGACCAGGAATCCTAAGAAATTGCCAGCTGCAACTCCAAAGGCACATTTGGCGGGATTCATTTTTAACCCATGGGCTCGCATCCTTTTTAGAGCCCGCTCCAAATCTACCAAATGGCTTTCAAAGCCTTCAGATTTGACAACCACATCATCAATGTATACTTCCATGGTCTTATCAATCAAGTCATGAAAAATGGAGTTCATGGCCCTTTGATAAGTAGCTCCTGCATTCTTGAGCCCAAAAGGTATGACTACCCATTCATATATCCCCAAGACTCCTGGGCACCTGAAGGCTGTTTTGTGAGTGTCTTCTTTTGCCAGAAATATCTGGTTGTATCCTGAGTATCTATCCATAAAGGTGAGAATACCATGAGTGGCTACTGCATCGACTAACATGTCAGCCACAGGCATAGCGAACTCATCTTTAGGTGTTGCCAAATTCAAGTTTAGTCAATGCACACTCTTATCTGGCCATTCTTCTTGATCACAGGGATTATATTGGACAACCACTCAACATACCTAGCCGTCCTTTTGAAGCCTGCCTTCAACAGTCTCTCAACCTCAACTTTGATTTGAGGCATCAATTGGGGGTTAAACCTGCGAGCATGCTTGAAAGGCTTGTGTCCTTCCTTAATGGGAAACCTGTCTTTCACCAGTTCTCTTGCCAAACCAGGCATCTCATAGTAGTTCCAAGCAAAGCAATCTTTACACTGTTGGATTAGTTCGACTATTCTGCCTCGTTTGTCCTCCTCAAGTAACCCACTCACCTTTATAGTTCTGGGTTCCTCTGGTGTACCCAAGTTGATTTCAATGAAAGGGTCCTCTACCTCAAAAGCAGGTGCAGTTTTGTCAAAAGGAGAATCCAATTCCATGGGTTCGGCTGCACATGCCTTACCAAGCTTAGTTGCCGTACCTTCTTTTCTGAAGAGCAAGTCCTCTTCTCCATCTACACTCTCAGTGTCGTCTTCTTCCATCATAGTATCTATCACCTGGGACTCGGCCTTAAAGATCTCTAGCCGACCCAACAGGTCTTCAAGCACTTGGGATTCTTTATTCATTAATCACATATGTGTTAGGCCATGATTCGGCCTGTGACCTTAACTTGAATCCTACATTAGTAAGATTGCATGCCTTCCACACACCTTCCTTATAATCTTCTGGAACAACAATAGGTCCTAGGTGGGGAGAATAGAATAAGGCCTCCAACATCTTTACCTCGGCTGAGAAGGGGTTTTTGTCAGCTTCAACTGTCTCAACGTTGTCTCCAATCCAAAACATAAGCTTTTGGTGAAGTATAGAAGGTACACATTGACTGGTGTGGATCCAATCTCTTCCCAGGATCACATTGTAGGAAATCTTACCATCAACCACAAAGAAAGCTAACTTGATGGTTCTGGGGCCTACGGTGACTTCGGCTATCAAGACTCCAAGAGCTGTAGATGGTTCCCCCATGAAATTGGACATTTTCATGTTGGTAGGGACTAAGTCTTCAAGACTTTTCCCAAGTTTCCTCATAGTTGCAACGGGCATAACATTCAGAACAGCCCCACCATCTACAAAAACTCTTCCAAAGATCTTTCCATTAATGTAAGCCTTGATGTAAAGAGGTTTCAGGTGTTTTACCATCTCCTCAGTAGGTTTCTCAAAAACCATTTTGGTGACCTCATCAGCCGATGTATCAGCTAACGCGGCCCATTCTGTCTCTTCAGCAAATGCATCACCCTTCAAGCTTCCAAATTGGGGGTTACCTACCCAAAATTCCTCAGGGAACAAGCTAATAGCCTCTATATCAGCTAACAAGCCATCAGCTTCTTCATTGAATAAGAGATCTAGCAAGGAGTCCTCCATAGCATCATCTTGTTCCTAATGCATCTCTGGGGCCTACAGTGACTTCGGCTATCAAGACTCCAAGAGCTGTAGATGGTTCCCCCATGAAATTGGACATTTTCATGTTGGTAGAGACTAAGTCTTCAAGACTTTTCCCAAGTTTCCTCATAGTTGCAATGGGCATAACATTCAGAACAGCCCCACCATCTACAAAAACTCTTCCAAAGATCTTTCCATTAATGTAAGCCTTGATGTAAAGAGGTTTCAGGTGTTTTACCATCTCCTCAGTAGGTTTCTCAAAAACCATTTTGGTGACCTCATCAGCCGATGTATCAACTAACGCGACCCATTCTGTCTCTTCAGCAAATACATCACCCTTCAAGCTTCCAAGTTGGGGGTTACCTACTGAAAATTCCTCAGGGAACAAGCTAATAGCCTCTATATCAGCTAACAGGCCATCAGCTTCTTCATTGAACAAGAGATCTAGCAAGGAGTCCTCCATAACATCATCTTGTTCCTAATGCGTCTCTGGGATCACTGAGCCCTCTATGGTGACTGCTTCCTCATTCGCATCGACTGAGGCAACTAGACCCTCAGCTCCAGGAACAGGATCTTGTTCCTTGGTCGGCTCTATGCTTTTGGGTGCTTCATCTTTCTTAGCTTCTCTAGTATCTAACTTTGGAAAAGCTTTATCTAGCATGTCGCTTACAGCCTCTAAGGGAATCTCCCTCTTCTCCCTATTCTTGACATCGGCTAGCATTTGCAGAGTTTGTTTCATTTTCTGAACAGACCTCATTCTCTGCATTCTCCTCTTTTGGGTCCTTGACAGTATTGTTGGTATTGCCTTCTTATCTTTGGCATACTTGTTCAAGAACCAGTGCCCTTCTGTTACACTAGCAGGAGGCTTCAACATTCTCTAGGGCTTTAGCTTCTCATCGTTTTTCACTGTTATCTTCAGAGAAACACATGCATCCTTCCATGGTAAACTCAACAACCCTTCTTTTGTCTTTGGGAATGGACTCCCCATCCACCTTAGGCAAAGATAGTCTACCACTATCTCTAATGGTTAGCCAATCTTGCCCTCCAGTTTCAGCATTAGGTGTCTTTCCTTTCCCCTTGTTAGGTCTTTCTGTTGAAGTTTGGGCATGTTTAACATATTATTTGACTAACTCTTGGGTGAGCCTCCCTGGCTTGGGTGGCCTGCCCCCTTCCTGTACTTAACAACTAGCTGAGAGTTTCCCAATCTGGCAAAAACAGAAGTCCTGGCAGCCTCAGGTTTTAACCGATCATTATGGTTTGAGTCAGCTAACCCCTTCTTGGGCCTCCAAACTTGCTGAACAGATATCCTCCGCCTGTGGCTAGGCTCTGCATCATCAAACTTTGAGAACAAAACCATGTTTATCCCCAAAGTGGGAAATGGGTCAGTATCCACTGTCATCTCAGTAATTCATTTGTCTGCCAGTTTGAACATTCCTTCTTTTATTCCTTTCTGAATGGCCTTCCTAAAAACCATGCAATTTACAGTTGCATGATTATAGGAGTTGTGCCACTTGCAGTATTTCTTATCTTTTAACTCCTCAACAGGTGGGATCTTGTGCCCATCCAGCAGCTGAATTTGCTTATCTTTAAGTAAGTAGTTAAAGATTTGGTCTGCCTTGGAAATATCAAAGGAGTATTCCACCTTGCTATCTCCTGACTTTGACTATTTTCCTTTGGCAGCCCTCAGGGCAGGGCAAGAGTAGCCTTTACCCTTTACTATCTCAGCTGCCATGATGTCTGTTATGGAATCGGCTGAATCATCATCAGAGTCTTCAGCTTCTATAATGGATACTAACTGAGGGCCTCTTCCTCTACTGGCTTGCCTCTTTTCTTTCTCCTGGATGAACTGTTCAATGTGTATTGCCCTTGAGACTAACTGGTTCAAGTCAGTGCAAGCTTGGTCAACTAGTTTCTCCTTGAGTTGAGGGTGCATGCTACTAATGGCCATGGCTTCATATTCTGTCTCAGGGAACTGCACAGAGCATTTTCTAGCCATCTTTCTGAACCTTTCCACAAAATCAGCAGCCGACTCATCTACCTTCTGTCTTAGGTTCATGAGGTCAGCCGTAGTGACTTCAGGTTGGGGCCAGTAGAATCTATCATGGAAGCATCTCTCCATATCTGCCCATGTTTGTATAGAGTTAGGTGGTAAAGAGGAATACCATGTAAATGTTGTCCCTGTTAGTGACAAGGGGAACAACTATAGTTTGTGGTACTCATTCTGATTTCCTTCGCCACACTGAGCAGTAAACCTGCCTATGTGCTCCATAGTCGATTTTCCATCTTCTCCAGAGAAAGTGGCAAAATCTGGAGTCTTGTATCCCCTAGGCAGAGGTACCAATCTATCTACCCATTCAGGGTATGGCTTCCTATAGATTGGCCTATCCAAAGGCTTCAGCTGCACACCAAAGTATTTCTTGATGGTATCTGCAATGACTGTTGGGTCTAGCAGCTGTGAACCCACTGGCCTCACTTCTCCCAAGTTAGGAGTTGTTGCATGTGGTTGTTGTCTCCATGTTGGGGGATGTACCTGAGATATTTGCTCTGGAGGATTGGGCTAACCTAGTTGATTTGGCAATAGAGGTGGGTGAACCCCCCATGGCTGCTCCATGCTCCCTTCACCTGGTGCCCTGTGTAGAGTTCCAGGAACACTTGTGTTAAATGGCAGAGGTAGGATCTGTCCCCATGACCGCTCCATTATTTAACCGAGTGCCCTTGGAGGAGTTGACCCCATTTGAGCGCCTGCAAACACTTCAGGATAGGGTGGATAGAATGGAAGATTAGCCGATACAGGTGGAATATTATTCCATGGCTGCTGCCCAGCATAATCCCCAGGTGGCCTTACTCCACTCCCTCCTGCACCAAGAATTTGCTCCCAGTATAATGTGGGTTAGTCGCCTGCATAGCAGCGCCATAAGGCTGCACATATGACATTACTTGCGGCATACCAATTGGTCTCACTACATCTAGCAACCTCCTAGCCATCTGCACTTGTCCAAAATGAAGATTAGCCTGGTTAGTTGTATCATTCACCACTTGTTGACCTCCAGTGTTCAAAGTGGCAAAAGTATCAGGCTGGGAATTAATTGGGTTAAAAGGTACCTATCTTATATTCTGCTGAACCTGAGTAGGCCCTGCCTCCACATAGGTAGGCTGAACTTGTTATATCCCTGTCGAAATCGTGCTCAGCTGAACCTGAGTTGGTCCTACCAAAGCTGCATTCGGCTGGGTGCCGGGTCCTGCTTGGGTAGTGTACCCCACTTGCGTTGGAATAGCAGAATTGATAGAGCTCTCGCCTGAATGAGCCCTCTTAGCCTCTATCTCATTGGCCTGCTGCACTTCATTGTGTACCATGGGCTTTACAATATCAGCCAACTGTCGTGACACTTGGTACATGATATCATTGGTTCCCAAATCGAGTTGTTGGCGTATAAATGAAGTGGACGTCACCACTGGTGGATCGTTGGGCTCATTGAGTTGAGTTTCAGGCTCTTCCTCTACTTGCCCTGGCTCTGCTGTTGGAGTAGGTCCTCCGTGAGAGGGGTCCCCTTCAACCGGCTTCCTAGGATTGCTCTTCATACCGCTCAAGCTCTTGCCAGAACGCAAGTGCATACGCCACTGGTAGTCCTGACCTGGGGACTCAAATGAGCTGATTCATTCACCTTTGGTTCCACCGGGCGTGCCAATTTTGTTGACTGGAATGTAACTTAACCGCAAATCGGCTAAACTCCACAACAGTGATTTCCTTTTCTTCAAGCGATTACGCCAAGGAAGGAACTCTGTCAACAAGAAGCAATAGTAGTAATGCCAGCAATTTTTACACTGATGATTAAGCTGCAGAAGATGATTCGGTTTCTATCAGTGACAAAGAAAAGAAAGATGAAGCTAGCCTAGCTTTAAGTTTTACACCTGAGCAGCATCAAGCCCTGATCTCTCTGTTGCATAACTCTATGTCATCTCAGTCTCATACTGCTAATCAATTAGTTGTTCATAGGAACAATAATTCAGGTATGATTTGTGCCACTTCTTCTTACTATTCCAATAAAGATTGTTGGGTTCTTGATAGTGGAGCTACAGATCATGTGTGTTTTCCCGCAGTAATTTCCATTTCCTTAGAAAAATTAAGCCTATCCGAGTTACCTTACCCAATGGTTCTGATATCCATGCCAACTTTGCTAGAACCATTTATTTTTCTGATAAATTCTACCTCACTAATGTTCTCTATATCCCAAATTTTCATCTTAATCTCATATCAATTTCTCAATTAATGAATTCACTTAACTGCATAACTTTTTTCAATGCTTCTGGTTGTGTTATACAGGCCAACCCTTCATTGAAGATGATTTGAATTGCCATATGGACTTTACACTATCTAGAGCACACCTATGCCTCTCCCACCCATACATTCTACTATCAATTCTATACAAATTTCCCAATCCCAGAATTTTACAAATTCTATTCATTGTAAATTTTGGCATCTTAAAATGGGGCATCCTTCCCATGATACTTTACTACATTTGAATAAGGTGCATTGTTGATTGTACAAAGACTAGAAATCCGTGTGATACTTGTCATTTTGCCAAATAGAAAAGACTTGCTTTTCCAATTAGTTCTTCAAAATCTACTAATACTTTTTATTTACTCCATATGGATATTTGGGGTCATTTTTCACAGTCATAGGTATTTTCTAACAGTTGTTGATGATAAAAGCCGTTTCACTTGGGTTATTTTTCTGAAATTAAAATCTGAGGTTTCTAATCAAATTCCACACTTTGTTTCCATGGTAGAAACTCAGTTTTCTACATCTGTTAAATCCATAAGAATTGATAATGGCCTTGAGTTCAAATTACATGCTTTTTATGCCAAAAAGGGAATAATCCATCAAACTTCTTGTCTTGAAACACCTCAACAAAATGGAATTGTGGAAAGAAAGCATTAACACATTTTATCTATTGCTAGAGCTTTACTTTTCCAATCCCATGTACCCAAATCTTTTTGGACTCAAGCCATATCCCATGCTGTTCATTTAATCAATCGGATTCCTTCAAAATTCTTATCTTACAAAACTCCTTATGAATTTCTTTATGGTTCATTTACTGATTTACTTAGCCTAAAAGCGTTTGGATGTTTAGCTTTTGCACCCACTTTACATTCTCAGATAAAGAAGTTTGATACAAGGGCCAAAAAGTGTATATACTTGCGAGTCAAATCTGGTACCAAGGGTCATTTGTTATTGGATCTTCACACTAGAGATCTTTTTGTCTCTAGAGATGTCATTTTCTATGAGCATATGTTTCCATATTTGTCTCATTCTACATCTACACATTCTGCTACACCCACTGCAATATTTCCATCTGCCCATTTTCTTGATTCTGACCGATATGATTTTTTAAATTTTTTACCCAATGGTCAGAATACCATTCCCCAACCAATACCTTGTGAGCCAACATCATATTCCCCTTATTCTGTCACACCAAACCTTGATATTCCTAGTAGCTCACAAATTCCATCTACATCACAGCCTATTGGTAATGACTCCACATCCCATGTTCCATAAAAA
Source organism: Calophaca sinica (assembly GCA_037113605.1). Taxonomy (NCBI): domain Eukaryota; kingdom Viridiplantae; phylum Streptophyta; class Magnoliopsida; order Fabales; family Fabaceae; genus Calophaca; species Calophaca sinica. The sequence continues at coordinate 8,918,507 of CM073736.1, forward strand.
ATCCTCCCTCTTATCTTGAAGACTACCATTGCTCTTTGAATTCCACAACAGCTCTCAATTCAGTTTTCACTTTATCAACAGTAAGGTATCCCATCTCCAATTATATCTCTTATCACAAATTGTCACACACACACAAACATTTCACCTTAAATTTGTCTTCACATCTTGAACCTACTAATTTTGAGGAAGTAATATGTAACGAGAAGTGGAAACAAGCCATTGAATCTGAATTGCCTTCTCTTATTAAAACTAACACTTGGCAGTTTACTCACTTACCTCATCACAAGAAAGCCATTAGATGTAAATGGGTTTTTAGAGTGAAATTCAAAGCCGATGGTTCAGTGGAAAGACACAAAGCGCGGTTAATAGCAAAATGTTTCACCCAAACTGCTGGACTTGATTATATTGATACCTTCAGTCCAATGGTTAAAATGACAATCGTGCGATTAGTTTTATCTTTGGCAGCTTCCTTAGGTTGGCATCTTCACTACCTTGATGTCAACACTACATTTTTACATGGCGATTTGCATGAGGAAGTCTACACGAAACTGCCCCTGGTCTCCAAGTCTCTGATTCAACTGTTGTTTACAAATTTCAAAGATCTCTATGTGGCTTAAAACAGGCCAGCAGACAATGGAATGAGAAGCTTGCTTCCACTTTTACTACCTTTGGTTATATTCAATCCAAGGCTGATTATTCAGTCTCTACAAAATTCACTAAGTCTAGCCTCACTGTTATATTGGTCTATGTTGATCACTTAGTCCTAGCTGGAAATGATTTGGCCGAAATCAATCATATGAAGTCTCTCTTAGATTCAAAATTCAGCATTAAAGACTTAGATGAATTAAAATACTTCCTTGGTTTTGAAATAGCAAGATCCAAAGCTGGTATTTCTCTACATCAATGCAAATATTGTCTCGATCTCTTACAAGACACGGGGCTTCTTGCTGCTAAGCCATGCTTTACACCCATGGATCCTCATCACAAGCTTAGCAAAGAATCTAGGTCTCCACTGTCTGATCCTAGAACATACCGCAAATTAATTGGCCGCTTATTATATGTTACACACACACGACCAGATATTTCTTATGTTGTAGGTCGCCTTAGCCAATATCTTGATTCCCCCACTACTGATCATATACAGGCAGTATTGGACACTCTTAAATACCTTAAATCTGCACCAGGAAAAGGTTTATTTTTCTCAGCTGACTTTTCCTTAGCTCTCAAAGGTTTTAGTGATTCCGATTGGGGAGCTTGTCCCAATACAAGAAAATCTATCACTAGGTATTGCTTCTTTCTCGACACCTCTCTTATTTCTTGGAAGAGTAAGAAACAATCTATCGTTTCTAGATCATCATCTGAAGTTGAATATCGATCTCTTGCTAAAGCTACTTGTGAAGCTCAGTGGCTTCTATTTTTACTGCAAGATCTTCACATTCATCATCCTTCCAATGTGATTCTCTATTGTGACAACAATTCTTCACTCCACATTACTGCGAATCTGGTGTTCCACGAGCGAACAAAACATATCAAAATGGACTGTCCTGTTGTTCATGACAGGGTTCAGTCCGGTATGCTTCATTTGCTTCCAATGTCTACACATGAACAAGTTACAGACATCCTTACCAAGCCGCTTCATCATGGACCTTTTTCCACACTGCAATCCAAGCTTGGCATGTGTGACATACACCTTCCAACTTGAGGGGGGTGTTACCTGTAATTTATTGTTGTTGCTTAGCTGTATTATTCTGTTAGAGTTAGTTAAAATTGTATTACCATAGTTAGAAGTTAGTTCAGTTAGTAAACCTGAGAAGTTAGTTACGACAATTAATTGTATATAAGCATAGCTTAGCTTGTAAGAAACTCAGTCTTTCCGATTCAATCAATATGCAGAAAAGCAAATTGCTCCCATCTTATCTCTATTAACAACTGGAGTTCCCTAACCTCAAACACCAGGGTTCCTCTGTTGGTGGAGATTTCGGTGAGTTCAAGCCTATTCCTTCCTCTGTTGATGCAAAGCTTCAGGCAATTTGTGAAGGCTTGGCTGAGATGCAGAAATAGGGGAAATCAGAGAAGCCTTCGAGTTCGTCAGGTGACAGTGACTCTTCCTTCCTTCGTCAGTACGGTCTAAGAAGGTGGCTTCACCAGAGACGGTGACAGTGACTCTCTTGGTGGAGCACTCTTTGAAGGGTTCGGGTTCGGGTTCAGAGAGCTCTTGCAAGGTTGAGGTTTCATTGTCTCCGGTGATGACTGAGAACAAGGGTTTTGCTGATGTTTTTCGCCCCTTTCAGATCTTACTTTTGCTGATGTTAGTGAGCCACAGTGGGATAGTGAGTGACAGCAAAGAGAGAGAGAGAGAGTTAGTGGGTCTGAAGGTACTAACAAAAACCATCGTCCAGAAATTAAATGCGGGAATTTACTGATGGCTTAGTCGTTGGTAATTTTAAAAACTAAATTTAAAAATAATAATAATTCATTACCGACGGCTTAGCCGTCAGTAACATCAAAAAGGAATTAATAATAAAATAATTATTTACCGACGGCTTAACCGTCGGTATTGACCAAAATATAACGGTTATATTTTACACTTACCGATGGCTTGTCCGTCGGTAATTTTAAAAACTAAATTATAAATAAAATAATTATATAAGGTAAAGCAGAAAAAACTTTAAATTCCTGCGTAGCCTTTTTTCGGGGGATTATCGACGGTTTGGCCGTCGGTAATTAAAATATTATCGACGGCCACGGGGCCATCGGTAATTTTTCGTGGGTAATCAGCAAATTTCTTGTAGTGAAACTCTTCCACCTCAAGAGCCTATGCCATTAAGGAGATCCGTAAAAGAAAAGAGAAGTATAATACCAGGTGACTGCATTGTATTTCTCCAAGAATATGAGGTTGACATTGGAAAATGATCCGATCAACTTTCGTCAAGCCCAGGAAAGTTCTAACTCTCAAATGTGGATCGATGCCATGAATGAGGAGATTAAGTCCACGAGGGACAATGACGTTTGCAATCTCGTCCCATTGTTAGAAGGTGTGAAACCCATTGGTTGCAAATGGATATATAAGACCAAGAGGGATTCGAAAGGCAATGTGGAGAGGTACAAGGCTCGTCTTGTCGCAAAAGGATTTACACAAAAAGAATGCATTGACTATAAAGAGACTTTCTCTCTGGTTTCTTCAAAAGACTCTTTTAGGACTATAATGGCATTGGTGGCACATGTCAATCTTGAGTTGCATCAGATGGTCGTAAAGACAACATTTCTTAATGGTAACATTGATGAGACAATCTACATGGTGCAATCAAAAAGTTTTGTTTCGGGAGCCTCAAAGAGTATGGTTTGCAAACTTAAGAAATCCATCTTTGGGCTCAAACAAGCATCTCAAAAATGGTATTTAATGTCAAGTTTCATCAAGTGATCATTTCGTTCGGTTTTAAGGTGAATTTGGTCGATGATTGTATATACCATAAGTTATGTGGGAGCAAGTATATTTTTCTAGTTTTGTAAGTTGATGGCATTTTACTTTCCAGCAATGATATATACTTATTGTAAACCAAGAGATTTATAGCTAAGAACTATGAGATGATAGATCTTGTTAATGCATATTTTGTATTGGACAATCGGATACACTAAAATCATTCTCGGGGTATTCTTGAATTATCACAAAAAAGCTATATTGAAAATGTTCTCAAGAGATATTGCATGTGTCACTGTAAACCAAGTGATACCCTTGTGGCTAAGAGGGACAAGTTTAATCTCAAACAGTGCCCTAAGAATGACTTTGAAGAAAAGGAAATGCAGAAGATCCCTTGTACATCAGCAGTAGGGTGTCTGATGTATGCTCGGGTTTGCACGCATCCAGATATTGCGTACATTACTGGGATGTTGGGCAAATATCTGAGTAATTCAGAATTAGACCATTAGAAAGCAACTAAATGAATCATATGATACTAACTGAGAACGAAAGACTATATGCTCACATATCTGAGGTTGGATTAGCTTGAGGTCATTGGGTATACTGACTTTGATTTTGTTGGATGCCAAGATTATATGAAATCTACATCGGGGCTATATATATCGGCTAGCCAAAGGTGCTATTTTTTGGAAGAATGATGAATAGTCTCTTATAACCTCTTCTATTATTGCAAAAGAATTCATAGCGTGTTATGATGTATCCAATCATGGAATCTGACAGCAGAATTTTGTGATGGAGTTGCGCATAGTGGATGGTATTGAAAAATCACTAAAGTTATTTTTTGACAATAAATCGACATTTCCATTTTCCAACAACAACAGGAGCTCGACGAAATTAAAGCACATAGACATCAAGTTTCTTGATGTTAAAGAAAGAGTTCAGAGTGAACAATTGTCTATAAAGCATATTGTAACAAACTCAATGGCTGTGAATCCGCTCACTAAAGGATTACCACTCAAAATGTTTCATGAGCACACTGCTTGTATCGGTGTTATGTCATTAAGTGGTGTTCAGTTTTAGTGGGAGTTTGTACTTTTAAATGCTTTTATGATATAGACAGATTTTTAGTTTATGTATGGTTTCAAAATCTTTTCTACAGAAATAAAGCTTTGGTGTATTGACACTCTGATTTTGGTACGGTTTGAACTCACTAAGGTTTAAGGAGGACCAATTGGAATTAGGCATATTAAGATCACATTACATGAAAATTCAATGCTACACATCCACATCATGATCCATGTCATTCATTTATATCAGCATATGTGACCATTGATGGGGTGATGATTGTTATGTCGAAGACTGCTTTGATCCTATGGTGGTATGATTGATGGACCAGATTAGTTATAGATACGTTTTGTAATGACAGTAATGTTGAGCTCATACAGCCATCTTTGCAATAGATAATTATAAGGTTACACGTATAGTCCAAGAAGGAGATTGTTGGATCCTTAATCCAACATTGACATTATATGTGAATAAATATCTATTGTGGATTGTTGCTTAAGATTAAGCCCAATTGAAAGTGATTTAATCAGGTTTCGATGATTTAAGCTTAATGTATCTAATAGGGTGTGGGTTTTTAATGTGTAAAGACTGAAGGAAAATTTCTATTTTCGCGATTAGCTAAATTAGAAATACCAAAAAGATAACCCTAGAGTTGCCCATATAAATAGGTTATGGTTTCTAGGGCACGTGTATCGTTATATTTTTATTCTGACATCTCCCATTATTAAAAAGAGACAGAGAGATAGTCAAAAGATTCTCTCGAAAAGAGTACGTGTTGATCTGGAAGACCAAACCATACAACTCTAAAGAGTAATTTTTTTTTTTGATAGGCAAATATTAGTGGTTAATTTGTTAGAGGGGGGATTTTGTTAGTGGTAAAGAACTGAGTCTTGCACCTCCTGCTTGTAACTCCTTCACGACTCAACCACTGAGGCACCTACATGGGACACTCTAGAGAGTAATTAGTCATCATGAATTCAAGTACGCTTTTGCATAAATTTTCTAGTGATTAACGTGATTGATTCTGAATTATAGATGATGGTTCTCATCAAATGATTTATTTTGGTTCTAACACTGTATATTTTGGACCATTTTAGTTTAAAACAAATATTATAAAATCTTTTAGAAATACTGGTGGGAGAAGTTGGTAAAAACATAAGGGTTGTTATTGTATGAGAAATGATAGTTAGACCGTATGAAAATACTATGTTTGTTTTTTTTATTGTTTTCTCTCACACGCTAATACATTACGCCAATCACCCGCAAGTCACAAGGATATACGGTGTCGCTGTTGGTTGTCCAAAAGTTGTTGTCTATCTATCATTTCTCTTATTGTATGGTACAAAAAAGAAATGGTTCACATTTTAATTGCCTTTCCTATTTTATGTGAGTGACGTTTTATTGTCATAAAATTATATGTGCACCAATATTCCTTTAATCTATTTCATCTATAATGTGCCTTTTTTTTTGTTGACGAAAATCTATAATGTGCTTGATATCTACATTACACATATCGATATTAGTCACTTTTGCATGATAGACTAAACATTCAAATCGATAGACTTATTTTATGATGTATGTTCTCCAATTTTTATTTCTAAATCATAATTTAATTTGTGTATTTTTCTAAAACTTAATATTCCATATGTGCTCTGATTTACTTTTAATTAAATAAAAGTGACCTACGTGATGCTTTTTAATTTCACTCAAAGTTAATATAATTCAAGGCTAAATAAATAGTATGCTCAAATAGAGTATAAGTTTAACCATAGTTTTCTTTTGAAAAATACAGTTTTGTTAAATATATGAAATAAATTTAGAAAAGTGTTATTTGAACGTCAAATTGGGACACCAAAATCGACAACAATTTTGCTGGTTAATGCAATTCACACACGTGATTAATAAATTGTTGAACTTGGTTAATAATGAATATAATACCAAAGTGTTGCAATTCATTAATCATCAACTGAATTTTATTAACAACAAATTTAACGTTATTAACCATAATTTGGTGTTAGATATGATCTGCTACATGTATATTTGAACACCTAAAAATAGTGATTAATGACGTTCATAATTGTGATTAATGAAATTAAGTTGACGGTTAATGAACTGTGACATATTGGTATATCTATTAACCAAACTCAACATTTTATTAATCACGTTTTTTAACTACATTGCCATAAACCACGTATTTTGATGTCAATTTTTGATGTTTAAATTACGCGACCTTAAATTTAAGTCATAAGGTATACAAATTATAATCTAAACATGCCGCTAGATTTTGTAATTCCATGGCTTCAACATGGGTTCAACTCAGCGTGTATCAATGCCATATGCAACTTCAAAACGATGATAGCTAGCTGTTTTAAATTAGCAACTTCTCCCTTCGGTCTCAAATATAAGAGCAAAAGTCAAAATCTATTTGGTCCAAATATATTTTGACTTTTACTTATATTTGAGATCAGAGAGAGTACTAATTTGGAACGAACAGCGACATTTTATATTTATATATTGATTTTAACAAGTGTCCTAAGGGCATTGTTTAAGGATTCCAAACATGGTAATTATTTATTGAAAAACTATGTATATATCTTTCCAATATATTAAATGAGTCGGGATCCGTTGACACCAGGTGTAAGTCATTTGACTTACACCAAATCTCAACCGTTAAATCAAATTAATCCCATGGCTCATACAATTTGAATTAACAGAATAAACAAATTAAAAACAGGGTCACGTGATCCCCCAAATTTCGTGATTATTTTTTCCGTCATTCCCGGTTGCTTCTGCGCCGGTGTCTTTCTTCTTCTGTGATCATCAAACCAGAGGCTCACACAGTCGCATTGAGGCAGGAAAGCGATCTTTGGACCTATTTTGTTTCACCAAAGTCGTCGGCAACTTCAATACCCTCGACTATCTATTTTCGTCACAATCACCGGCGTGTTCGTCACCGTCAGCTACCTCTCCAGTGAGCATCCCCTCTCTCTCTCTCTCCCCCCACTCTATCTTCCATTTTCCCACTTCCCCTGTTACATTAAATCGAATATAAATGAATTGGGAATTTTGTTTTTTAATGATTAAGCTTGGAATCAGGGACCTTTCGTGGTGATTGGTGATCTAATCAATCTCATGGGGGTCTTCATGTATCCTTCACTGTGGCAGCAAATGGCTGATAGGATGACACTGTCAAATTCGGAAACTAGCATACGGTAATTACTTTTTGTTTAGTCTTGCCCATTTGAAATTTTCAGTCTATATTTCATATAGCATAGTTATTTAGTCCATGGCTATTGGCGGTTCAGTTGTAGCTTGTTTTTTCGGCTCAATATAAACAGAAAAGGAAAATGCTATTATAGGACTATATCGTTGTGATTTGTTAGTATGATTTATTGTTGCTTCTCATTTCATTCGATTGCCTATTCCTAACTCAAAATGCTGAAGAATGAAAATGATGTATTTGTTCTGATTAATTCACCATTGTCAGTCATTATTACTTACAAAACTATTATTAGTTAGATTGTTCTCTTTCTTTGTAAATCTCCTATAGCTTCCCTTTCTTCATAAACTTTTTCTTCACATATTTATTTACTTTGCATCTTACATTGATTGAATGCTTTATAGCTGCAGAGTTATCTAACCTTTTTTTATTTGCTTTGAGTTTGTAGCATTAATTATTCAAGTTATCTTACAATTCAGGTCATTCCATTTAATGTTTAGGCAAACTCATCTGAAGTTGTCTAATTGACTATTGTGTGTATGTACATTCTGCATTCTTTTCCAAAAACTAACATAGTTCATAATGCAATTGAGGCTTTGTTTTCAGTACTGTGGTTGTAATGATATTGAAGCTAGGAACAGGTCTATTTGATCATGTGTTTATCCATATTAAAAGATACCAAACAGGTTTATATTGCTTTCAACAGATATATTTAAACCACTATCATGTTCTGATAATACCTTGTTTTTACGATGAAGTGGAGCCTTGTTACATTATTATCCTTGAATCTTGAAATCAATACCATTTTAACTATATACATGCCACCCTGGAAGCGAGTTTATTAATGTTTAGTTCTTTGCTCTTTGTTAAGCTTTAGAGTATCATTTATTTTTGTTTATTAAATGTACAATGTTCATTCAGACGACTTTTTATGTGAGCATATCAAAATAATGGCTTCTAAATATGATTTTGTTCCACTTACTTATCACACGTGATAAATTGTCTCTAACCCACATGCGACCATTACATCGAAACGATATAGATACCGTTTGTTTTCAACTCCAACAACACTCTTGATTATAAATGCTCTTGTTTTGTGATCATTCTCGGACTTAGGTCTCTTGTTTCCTAGAACAACATAATTGACTATTATGTCTATTCTTGTAGTACTTTACCAATAAGGAATGAAAGTTAGTTTATTTGGGTTATACATTGCATTATAGGCGACTGCATTATGACTCTTACATGTAAAGATTCTCTTTCGTTTCAGTTTGACTTCAGTTTTGTAGTGTTAATTTTGAAATTGCCCCTTCATCCATTGTGTTTAACTCTAATAGGTAATGACTCATGCTGAGAAGAAGCTTGAAAACTCAGAAGTGGCAACAACAGCACAAAGAACTACAGGAAATCCAGGGATGTAGACATGAAAGAAGGAAAAGCTTGAAAACTCAGAAGTGGCAACAACAGCACAAAGAACTACAGGAAATCCAGGGATATAGACATGAAAGGAGGCCAAGGAAAAGGCTGAGATGACATTAGTAGCTAAAATAAGCTGATTGCATATTATGGAAACTTAAAACTGACTACATTGTTCCCTGAAAATGGTTCCTGTATAAATGGATGCTACATGCTCCTCATCAAATTTGAGAGAATTGTAATTTTTAGTTAGATAGCTAGTTTCGTACTATCATCAAATCAATTGTACTACTCAATTACATTGGCAATGGGAATAGATAATTTCTTTTGATATGTAATCCATCCTTATTGTTGAATACAAATATTGTTGTTTTACTCAATTATACATGCAATGAGAATAAATAAGTTTTGCAATTCTTTTAATATGTTATCAATTAGTATTCTCAATTGAAGCGATAAAGAAAAATGAGAAAGTTTTGCAATCCACTTGCCTCTAATTGTATATTAAATGTAGAAAAGAATTGAAATTAGTGCGAGAAAGTATAAAAAGTAAAACAAATAAAAGCAAAAAGCATTCTTTGAATCGATTCTTTATTGCAAATATTTTCTCATCAACATTAGCCTCATGTGTTGCTTCAGGAAATTGTTGCTTGTCTTGTGCCAGAGTTTCCATTGCATTGTTCAACCAAACTTTAAGTATTACCATTGAAAAATCAGTATCATATATTTAGTACCAGTATGTACCTTTGCAAGTAAAAGTGAAGCACAAAATTATTACTCCAAGGTTCTTCACGAACCCAAATTAACTAAACATGTAAATACACATTAGAACATAATTTGAATCATCAAAATAATATCAAACCCATACCTTCATTGATCAATAGAGTCATCATTTATCTTTTGCTTTACAACTCGCCTATTGTGACCATGTTGTCGCATACTTGGCAAGATCTCCTTTTTGATCGATTCTTGATGACTACAGACTACTTTTTGATTCTTCCATGTTGGGTCTCTTTCGTTGCATCCTTTTTTCTTCCTTTAGTTTGTGATATTAGTGGATCTCCAATATTTGATTCAGGGGATACACTTGCTTGCTCACGTATCAAATTCTGACAACTTGCTTCTAGCGAAATCATGTCATTTTCAGTGTGCATTTCATGATCCGTTTTTAAAGCTCTTTTGTATGTTTGCTCCAAATCGAAGATATCAGATGTATAACTTCTCATATTTATTGCAAGATCAGGACAATAAAGCTCGGCTTGATTGTGCACATGTATACTTAAGTAAAGTTGCTTTGAGTTGTTGTTCTCACGGACAAATCCTTTCCATCTTCATTAAATCCAATGCCGCCCTTATTAGCATCTTTTGTCCAACGTTGTAAATGTAATTACTTGGAATTTCTACAACATTTTTTGCTTGAAAAATCACCAATATATGCCTACACATATTCCCATAAATTCAAAAAGTGACAAGCACAATTTGCCACCTTTGTATCAAGATCTACATAGGCGATAGGAATGTGTCTCGAGAGTCAAAACAATTGGATACCTTGTATGTATATTGAGACCCGTTCTTTTCAATTTTCTCCTTTGTAAATTGATTGATCTTTCTTGAGCTCATCATATTTTCTTTGCAAGATCAGGACAATAACAAGCGGCTTGATTGTGCACATGTATGCTTACGTAAAGTTCTTTGAGTTGTTGTTCTCACGGGACAAATCCTTTCCATCTTCATTAAATCCAATGCCCTTGTTAGCATCTTTTATCCAACGTTGTAAAATGTAATTACTTGGAATTTCTACAACATTTTTTGCTTGAAAAATCACCAATATATGCCTACACAATATTCCCATAAATTCAAAAAGATGACAAGCACAATTTGCCACCTTTGTATCAAGATCTACATAGACAGTGAATGTGTCTCGAGAGTCAAAACAATTGGATACCTTGTATGTATATTGAGACCCATTCTTTTCAATTTTCTCCTTTGTAAATTGATTGATCTTTGCGAGCTCATCATGAAACTTTCCAAAAATTGCTCTTGTATATACTGATTAGGGGTGGCAAAATGGATGGATTGGATAAATCCATCCATGGATCCTAATGGATGGATGGGCAAAATCCATTTATCCATTTACCATCCACTAAAATTTCATCAAAAAAATCCAATCCATCCATCATCCATTAAAAAAAAAACCATCCAATCCATCCATTAACAACTTTTTGTGGATGGATATCCAATCCATCCACAAAATATTATTTTTAATCACAAAAAATTATTTTTAATCATAAAATATATTTTTAATCATAAAAAATATTTTAATTACAAAAAAATTATTTTAATTACAAAAAAATTATTTTTAATTATAAAAAATATTTTAATTACAAAAAATATTTTTAACTATTAAAAATATATATATATACACACATATATCTCTCTCCCAGTATCTCTCTCCTCACTCTCTCCTCTATCTCCTCCCTCTCTCCTCTCTCCACTTATCTCTCCTCTCTCCTCTCTCTTTCATCTCTGCTTTTCTCTACTCCCTCTCTCTCAAATCTCTCTCCTCTCTCTTTCATATCTCTCTCTCTCACTCTCTCTCTCTCCTCTCTCTTTCATCTCTCCCTCTCTCTGTCTCTCTCCCTCTCTTTCATCTCTCTCTCCTCTCTCTCCCCCTATCTCTCTCTCTTTCTTCTGTCCCTCTCTCATCTCTCTCCTCTCTTTCATCTCTCTCTCTCATGCTTTCTCCTCTCTTTCATCTCTCTCAAATTTCTCTCCTCATTTCTCTCTCTCTCCCTTTCTCCTCTCTCTTTCATCTCTCCCCCTCTCTCTTATCTCTCTCATCTCTCCTCTCTTTCATCTCTCTCTCCCCTCCTATCTCTCTCTCTCCTATCTTTTCTCTCTCTCTCTCTCCTCCTCCCTCCTTTCTCTCTTATACAGTTTGTCGTTGGATAAGTGTCTTTTTGAGAATAGAGTCGTAATGTCATAAAATGGCTTGAAACTACAAAACTTTCCTAATAGGGGGTGAGATGAGAGAGAGGAGGAAGGAAAGATGAGAGAGAGGGAGAAGAGAGGGAGGAAGAAGGGAGGAGAGATGAGAGGATAGAGAGGAGGGAGTGAGAGAGAGAGGGAAGAAGAAGAAGAGAGAGGAAAAAGATGAGAGAGAGGAGATAGATGAGAGATAGAGGAGGAGAGAGGAAAGAGAATGAGAGAGGAAGATAGAGGAGAGAGATGAAAAAGAGGAGAGAGAGAGACAGACAGAAGAGGAGAGAGGAGGAAGATAAGAGAGAGAGGAGAGAAGAGAGAGAGTGAGATGAGAGAGAGAGGAGAAGAGGAGAGAGGAGGAAAAAATGAGAGAGAGAGAGAGATGAGAGAGAGAGAAAGAGATGAGAGAGAGGAAAGAGATGAGAGATAGAGGAGGAGGGAGAGAGAGAGAGAGAGAGAGTGAATGAGAGGAGGGAGATAGGAGAGAGAGAGAGAGGAAGGGGAAAAAGAGAGACAAGAGAGGGAGAGATGAGAGAGAGGGGGGAGGGAGAAGAAGGGAGATGAGAGATAGAGGAGAGGAGTAGGATGAGAGGGGAGAGAGGGAGAGAGAGAGAGAGAGGAAGATGAGAGAGGAGAGGAACATGAGAGATGAGAGAGAGAGGGGAGGGAGAGAGAGAGAAATAGAGAGATGAGAGAGGGAGAGAGAGGGAGAGAGAGGGAGGGGAGAGAGGAGAGATAGAGGGGAGGAGTGAGATGAGAGAGAGAGGAAAGATGAGAGGGAGAGGGAGAGAGAGATGAGAGATAGAGGGAGGGAGAGAGATGGAGAGAGAGAGAAGAGAGAGAGAGAGAGATGAGAGGGAGATGGAGATAGGGAGAGAGAGATGAGAGACGCAGGGAGAGAGAGAGACAAGAGAGGGGGAAAGGGGAGAGATGAGAGAGAGGGGTAGAGGGGAGTGAGATGAGAGAGATATATGAGAGATGAGAGAGAGGGAGATAGGGAGAGAGATGAGAGAAAGGGGAGAGAGAGACAAGAGAGGGGAGATGAGAGAGAGGGAGAGAGGGGAGAGAGATGAGAGAGGTGGGAGAGAGAAATGAGAGAGGGGAAAGATTGGAGAGAGAATGGAGAGAAAAAATTTTTAATTAAAATATTTTTATGATTAAAATTATTTTTATTAAAATATTTTTTATAATTAAAATATTTTTTTGTATTGAAAATATTTTTATGATTAAAAATATTTTTATGAACAATTCGAAAAATTATCCATTCGTCCATTTCTTGCCACTAGTGTAATCCAATGGATTTAGAAAAATAGTGGATGGATGACTAACCATCCATTAAATTAAATGGATGGATTGGATCCAATCTATTTAGTTTTTTTGTTTGTAATGGATGGATTGGATGGATTTCTTTATGGATGGATTGGATGGATGATGGATAAATGGATCGTTTTGCCACCCCTAATACTGATGCAGCATGCTCCTCAATTTTTGACTTAATATCTAATAGACGTAATCGATGCCTCGAATCAAAATCTTCTCTTCTTTCTTTTTCGTAGCGACTATCCATTGCCTTGTCAAATTTGTCTACGAAATCCCGGAGTGTTGTTGAAGAATTAACGAAAGCATCAAAAAAAGCATTAATACTCTCGCTCCTCTGTGTAGTGTTCATCCCAGCAAAAAATGTGCTTTTATTATAAATAGGTACCCATGACTCTCTTATATTATATAAACCTCGAAGCCATTCATTCTCCTTCAAATCATACTCAACCATTATACGATCCCAATCTTCTTCAAAGTCTTTTATAGATGACGAATCACGAATGCACAATTTCAATACACGGCTTGAAAGCGAATTTTTGTGGTATATATGTAGAAAGCTTCTAAAATTTTTTTACGATGTGCCATAAGCATAATCGATGGCGGTGTGTGGAAATCAGTAGCTATGGCGTTTCATTGCCAAATCTTGATCGGTTATTATCGACACAAGACTTTTTCCACTCATTGCCTCAAGCCAAGTTTGAAATAGTCATTCAAAAGACTTCTCTGTCTCATCTTGTAATAAAGCACAACCAAATAAGATAGATTGACAATGATGATTCAACCCAGTAAAAGGAGCAAACGGCATGCTGTACTTGTTAGTTTTATATGTTGTCCAAAATTTCTATAAGCTAATCTCGATCTTGCATCTACCCAAAAGAAATTTACCATTCTAGCTTCATCATCACATTGTATTGCGTAAAAAAAATTTGGATTCTCAGCTTGCTTTAACTTGCAGAAATTGAAGACAGCTTGAGCATCTCCAATATCGAGATTCTTTCTTCTAAGATTTCTAAGATGATTCCAACAATCCCTGTTAGAAAACGATGTATCTCCACCACCAAACATTGATGCAACCTTTCCCGTAGGTATCCCCTTTTTATCAAACTTCTCAACAAGGGTCTTAGCTGCCTTGCTCATTTTCCTATGACACCGAAAATAACTCACACTCTTAGGACTAGCCATGTCATGATTATGATCATTACTAAAGCTTTTGATAAATTCCCTAAAACAACAAAAATTGCAATTCTTTGTATCCATTATCTAGATTGTAATATCTCAAAGCATTAGCATCATGCCTAGAAGCCCACTTCCAGAACATCAATCGCACCACTTGAAGGAAAATGATTTATGTATTTGGAAAGATGAACACACACCAAATCTCTAGTCTCTCTGCCAAATCCGTGTGTTTTGATTTTGTTGGCGAAGAAATAGCCGTAAGAGTAGAAAAAAAATTAGGTGACTAAAAAAAGGAATCACTAAATTTGGGGGATCACCCGATAAACTTTAATTATTTTTTTAGTTTGTTAATTCAAATTGTATGAGCCGTGGGATTAATTTGATTTAACGGTTGAGATTTAGTATAAGTCAAATGAAACACTTTTAGCAGTGTCAGCGGATCCCGAGCTAAATATTAAATCTGACTTCGTATAAAATTTACTTTTTTAAATTTCTTAAACAATATACTAGTAGCACTCATCAGTATTTTTTTTTTTTTTTTTGAGGGAGTGATACATCGACAGGGTGAATTCAAAATGATGAAATGTAAAAAAAAGTCAAGATTTGTTGCACCAAAAAAAAAAAACAAAGTCAAGATTTGTGAATTGTGATTCGTGGGGGTGGTTATCACTCGCCACCTTCCTCGAACTAACATTAAAAAGGCAATGTTACTGCGAAAGTGGAGTCATCATACCCCTATGCACCATAATGGTGGGCTTGTTGACTTTATAAGAGACTTATCCACAATGCAATAGCAAACTTCACCAAACTTGTCCACATCCGTTGTACCACTATTCCTAGTAGCTGATAATGTCCACGTCAGCCTCCCCACTTGCTGCTTTCCTCGCCCCCACTCCCATCCATTGCTTGCCATCTTCAAATTTAAAAAAAAATGGAAAAGTTTTTGTTTTTGTTTTTTTTAAATTATACTTTTTTATCCTTTTTATTTATCGTAGGTTTCAGTTTTTTTTTTACAAAATATTTTAGATTTCAGTTTGGTCTTCTTTTATTTTTTGTTCTGAAATTATTCTTTATATTACAAAGTTATATCAATATAATTTCTCTTTTATTTTATTTTTAAAACGGTCCGTTAATTTACAAAAGTTATTCCAATATAATTTTTTTTCTCTAAAATGTTCTTTTATTTTGTAAAAGTTATACCGATATGATTCTCTCTGTACCACAAATTAAACAGAAAAGACCACATTAGTATAATTTTACAAAATAAGAGACTATTTTAAAAAAAATAAAAATAAAAGGGAGACCAAATTAAATCTAAAATAAAATATAAAAGACCAATTTATAATTTAGTCAAGTCTCCAAAATAAGTGTTACGAAACATTCCCTGCACGAGTTGCACAAATAAATATCTATTTTTCAAAACCAACAATGAGTATTTGACAGAAAAAAGGAATAGATGAAAAATATAAAAATATGCAACCACATTTGTT
Source organism: Calophaca sinica (assembly GCA_037113605.1). NCBI lineage: Eukaryota > Viridiplantae > Streptophyta > Magnoliopsida > Fabales > Fabaceae > Calophaca > Calophaca sinica. The sequence goes on from CM073736.1 coordinate 8,934,594, forward strand.
CATATATCGAGCTATAAATATTTATTTAAGAAACTTTACCAGTAAAAATTTTTAAAAAATTTAACTAAACATGTTCTAAGAAGTAATACTAAATTACTAACATGATAAGTTTTACAAAATGACAAAAAAAATAAGGAACATTATGCTACATAAAAAGCACGCAAGAGTGCATGAATGAAATGGTAATAGTCTCTTCTAGCTTGATTATTGTTCCTAGGTTTGAATTCAGCCTCAGAAATATTGGGGGAAATTTTGTCAGACATGTAATCTCCTCAACTTAAAAGACTAGTTTCCGTATTTGCACGCCATGTTAAAAAAATGACATAGAAAGCGACAAAAGCAAGGCAAGCAAGCAGACTAGCAAGTTGTGCCCGCCCGTGGTAGTCCCGTAAGACGATTGACGTCAAAATAAAAATATCTTATTAGCCAAATGGGGAAATTGAGCACGTGATAAAAAATCACCCAATTAGCAGCTCCAATTTACACATGAGAAACTTCGAAGAAGCTAAGCACGAGACCAATATACCAAAATCCATCATTTCATAATGAGAAAATTATTCAAAGTGGTTTTTAAGTTTCGCATCGCATCCATCCAAGTTCATGAACCTGCAGTCCTATAAATACCCGCTTCCTCTTTTTTTCTTCGAAGTTCGAATATTCAGTTCAAAAATATCTCTCTCTCAAAAAATTTAACCATCCATACTCAATACACCACAAACACAAAAAAGGAACACCAAGACACAAACATATTCCGGCAACAAAATGTACGAACAGAGTGCCTATGAGTCCGATTTGGTCCTTTTGGACTCAATTCGCCGCCACTTACTCGGAGAAGCCGACGTATGCACATTCGGAGCGCCGTCTATTAGTTCGGGTAATGCTCCAATTTACTGTCGGAGCTCCAGTTTCAACAACTTGTACCCGTGCCTGAGTGACAATTGGGGCGAACTTCCACTGAAGGAAGATGATTCAGAAGACATGGTACTTTACGGTGTGCTTCGCGATGCCGTAAACGTTGGGTGGGTCCCATCTCTCGACGCAGGCTCACCAGAGAGCTTCTCGTCGGGTTTCCTTCCGACGGCGATCGTCAAATCAGAGCCGGATGTTTTCCCGGCCGTGCAGAGTCCGTCGGAGCAAGTTGTTCCTGCTCCGGTGATTCCTCAAGAGAAGGCTGCGCCGGCGAAGGGGAAGCATTACCGGGGCGTGCGGCGACGGCCGTGGGGAAAATTTGCGGCGGAGATTCGTGACCCGGCGAAGAATGGAGCACGGGTTTGGCTCGGAACGTTTGAGACGGCTGAGGACGCCGCTTTGGCTTACGATCGAGCTGCGTATAGAATGCGCGGGTCGCGAGCTCTGTTGAATTTTCCGCTTCGGGTTAATTCGGGTGAGCCCGACCCGGTTAGAGTGACGTCGAAGCGGTCGTCATCGTCGGAGTCGTCTTCTTCTTCTTCGTCGTCGGAGATTGGGTCGTCGGCGAAGCGGAGGAAGAAGATGGTGGGGCCAACGGTGAAAGCTGAAGATGGATTGAAAATGGGGCAAGTGGGAAGTCAAGAGGCACAGTTATTGGTCAGCTGATGTGTAATGCTGACGTGGGATGCTTATTGATTCAGTTATATTCTTCTTTTGAAAACGCACTTTGTAATTATCTGATTCGTAGATGCTTATGGCAGTGGCTCTACGCCACTCACGCATCAAACAAATGTTGGAAGATGCTACAAAAATTAAAGAGGAAAAGAAATAGGGGGGTGGGGGTTGAGAGGGAGACTCTAGTGAAGTGACAAAATTAAAAGCAAGAGAAAAGAAAAAGCCTTAATTTGAAAGACAAAAAATATTCTGGGAGTGGTGGTTTTGTTTGTGAATATAAAATTTATTACTTTTTTGGTTCAACATTTATGAATATAAACGCCTTAGCTCTTCATTCCCAGCTTGGCGTGCTATTCCGATTTCCAAATAGTTTATCTGTAAGGCGAGATGAACAAATTTTGCTGAATTTAGATGATGAAATTGGCAATGTTATTTTTTGAATTTGTATCCAAAAGAATAATTATAAATCTAAAATAAATACAACCATTCAACAACTTTTAAAAGGAAACAAGGTGGCCGCAAAAAGAGAGGGGGGAAGGAATGCAGACTCCGGTCCTCAACAAGGAAGCTGCGACAAAACGAAATTGAGTTTTTTTTTCAAAAAAAAATTATTTAGGCTGTAAAAATAAAGTATAAGCTAGCTTATAGCTAAAAAGCTAGTTGATTAAAATTGAAGTGTTTGGTAAAATTAGCTGTTTAACTAACTGATAAATATAAAATGACAAAAATATTTTTATTTTAAATTTGAAAAAAAGATAAAAAATAAAATAATGAGGATAAAAATGAGAAAAAAGATAAAAAGCTAAGCTAATGCGATAAGCTTGCTTACCAAATACTTTTTCTACGGTTAAACAAGCTTGTAAGCTAATTTAATAAGCCATAAGCTAGCTTATTGGCTTTACCAAACTAAGCCTTAGACTCTCTTAGCTAAAAATAAGCTATAAGCTAGTTTATAGCTGAAAAATTAGCTTAAAACTAAGGTTATATTTGGTGAAAATAAGTTATAAATTAGCTTTATAGTTGAAAAACTAGCTGATAATTGAAAAGCTAGCTGATAGCTTATAGCTGAAAAGCTAACTAACTAATTAAAATTGAAGGATTTGGTAAAATTTGTTGTTTAACTAATTGATAAATATAAAATGACATAAAATGATAAACGTTTATCTTTATTTTAAATTTGAAAAAGGATAAAGAATAAATGCATGGTTTAGTAAGACCAAGAAGTTAGCTTATAGCTTATTAGACTATCTTATAAGCTTGTTTAACCGAATGAAAGGTGTTTGATAAGCAAACTTATCACATTTGAGATGTTATTTGAAGTAGCATATCAGCTTATAGCTTATAGTTTTTTATCTTTTGTCCCATTTTTTTTTCTCATTATTTTATTCTTTACCTTTTTTTCAAATTTAAAATAAAGACGAAATCTTATCTTTTTTCGTCATTTTATATTTATTAGTTAGTTAAACAGTTAATTTTACAAGACACTTCAATTTCAATTAGCTAGCTTTGCAGCTATAAGCTATCAGCTAGCTTTTCAGCTATAAGTTAGTCTATAGCTTATTTTTACCAAACTCAACCAAAATAATGATGATAAAAATGAGAAAAAAGATTAAGAAACTATAAGTTATACGCTCATATGCTACTTCAAGTAGCATTTCAAAAAAAACTATAAGCTGGTGTGATAAGCTTGCTTACCAAACACATTTCATTTGATTAAACAAGTTTATAAGCTAGTTTCTTACCCTTACCAAACAGAGCCTAAAAGGCTACTTGAAAGCTTATAGCTGAAAAGCTACCTGATTGAAAGTAAATGTGTTTGGTAAAATTAGTTCTTTATACATATGGCAATGAGGGCAAGTGCGAATGCGGATAGTGCTTCTATCGAATCCATATATACCTGTTAATACTTATGAATATTTATGCGAGTAACGGGTATCTATGAATATCTACCGATAGTTAATAATTTAACATAAAAATCATACAACATATTATATTAACATTGTATAATATACTACATACATTTGCAAAATTTTATTATTATGGGTGCATCGACTAAAAAATATTGAATAATTAAAAAAGTAAAATTTATTTCATCCCAAAGTGATAAAACAAAACGTCATATTATACATTTAATAAAAAATAATTGTAATGAATACGCGGGTATATGTGAACAGAGGTAGAGGGAAGGGGGACGTCTATGGGCCATGGTCTCCCCAACGTTTCCAATTGTTTTTAACATACCCATATATAATACAAAACATAGAAACATGGCCTCCCCGAGTTATAAAAAACTATATTATAATATGACAACACTTATTATACTACCATGATCCACTTCCTGAAAAATAAACCCAAAGCCCAATTATGAAAAATTGTAGTAAGTTGTAAAAATGTGCTCCTAATTTTTAAGCGGCTTTTGTTAAACGTATCCTGCAACCTTTTCACCACATCTAACACTTTTTTAAAATTCCAAAAATTCCCTTCTAATATAAACGTAAATATGATAATTACGGGTTATATATTTTCTAAATATATAACCATAAATATGATATTTACGTGTTAGAAATTTTTTAATAACAAACCGTAAATACGTGAGTAAAAACCCGTAAGTCAAAAACTCAAACAGTAAATATTAAACCCTAAACCGTAAATATAACATACAAACCGTAAATATATATAACAACAGTAAATATGCACTGTCAAACAGTAAATTGCACTTTCAGGAATTGAAAAAAAAAAGTTAACTCTAAACCGTAAATATATACAGTGATAGGCCGATGGGACCATATTTTAGGCTTGACAGCAAAGTAATTTTCATTCCTTTATGTAGCAATCATGCTAATTGTAAAGTCATGGCTTTTATGATGTATTGTGTATGCACGCACCCCTGGTGCTAGTTGACTTATTAAGTTCAATAAAAGTTTTTGGCTTACTAAAAAAAAAATATAGTGGACTGATATACCGTAAATAGCAATCGTAAATATATATCTCTAGACATATATATAGGGGACCAATACTTCCAGAAAAAGTGTATTTTCTTCTCACTAAAAAAATATGGGTTTATCAGTTCGTAAATAGCAACCGTAAATATATATCTCTAAACCGTAAATATGCACAACCAAACCGTAAATTACAAGGCAACCATAAATATCTATACACATACCGTAAATATTTAAAAAAACACAAACCGTAAATATATTAAATCTTAATCGTAAATATGCTCAACAAAAACGTAAATAAAATATAATATTTACAGGTTATATATTTTCTAAATATATAACCGTAAATATATTTACGGTTATATTAAAAGGACACTTTTACAATTTTAAAAAAGTGTTGAGTGTGGTGAGAGGGTTGCATGGTACGCTTTACAAAAGCCTTTCTAAACCCTTGGGCATTGCAAAAACTAGAAACTTGGTCAAATGCAAGAGTCGAAACTGTTGCAACCGTGGTTATCCTTCATTCTTTTTCTTTCTTGCCTTTGTTGAAGGTAACCTTTCTTTCTTTATTCAAACCTTTAGCATTTAACAATTGTTCCTTTTTTTATTGCTTTTTTTTTATATATATTTATTGCTTTATTTTTTGGCTTGGTCGCTCTATGTTTGCTTACTTTTCATGTACTTAAGTTTTTTTTAGAGAGCATTTGTACTTAAGTATGTACAATTGAAGAAGTGAAAGTTTTAAATATGTACTTAAGTTGTTTCTTAACTTTTATTTTTTGTAAGCAGTACGTACTTAAGTTTTTTTTTTTTTAAGGCAAAAGAGAGGAGAGAGGCCTCGTTAAAACCTTCTGATGCAAAACCCTCCTTAGGGAAAAAACACCAAGAAGGAAAAAAAGTACCCCTGCCTAAAATTTATTAAAAAAAAGGAAAAACAAACAAACATGGGGGGACTAGACCAAAACCCATGAGCAGAAACAAAATGAAAAACCGCAAGAAAGAGACACCCGCCTAAAAAGAAAGAACAAAACTTGACATGCACAAAGATTCACAATAATGGCTTTCATCCTAACCACGTTGGCACCAAAGCCATTAACAATCATATGCAAAGACATCAAGGGAAGACAAAGTAAAACCCAACCCCAAGGTGAGACAATTATAACTAAAGGTATCAAAAACAAACAAGCCAAAAGCGGGGCACAATTACTTAAATCTATAACAAGGACGACTCCAATCTATTATTAAAGAAATCTTCATAAAGAAACTTAGGCAATAATTCCACTCCAGATGAAGCCAGAGATTCCGAGGCCATGAGCAGCTAAACGATCCAGCTTATTCCTCTTCACGAAAGATATGAGACACAAGGAAAGTCATATGCTTTGTTAGAGCAATGCGCTTATTCCATCTATTCTTAAGTCGCCAAGGCACAATACTTTGATTCTTAAAAGCACCAACAACCAATCGGGAATCACACTCACCAAAGGTGATGCCAACCCCTTCGATGCAGGCTCAATGGCGAACATAGCGCCTTATAATTACGCACGAAAAAGAGTTTTTAATACCCAGTTAGCAGCGAAAAACAACCCCACAAATGCATTATAATCACGAAAGATAACCCCACAGATGCGGGCCCGCAACCCTTCGCAAAGACCGATATTGCATTTAAAAACAAAGGTTGAGGGGGAATCCAAAAATCTCCTTAATAGGAGCCGATCCGGGTGACACAGAATCTTGAAAGCTTTCAAAATGGAAAACTCCTCTATAGATGGGAACATAGGCCTTTGCTATAATTACCAACAAGATAAACATTAGCAATAATGAGATTAATAATGCATCCTCGAGGAGCACCTTATTATCAAATCTCACTATTCCCCAGAAACCAAATAGCCAGACTATGTTCACCACACAAAGCTACAACAACATCCAAAACCGGGAGCTCCAAGTTCTATTACAAACCTCTAGAATAGTACCAACTGAGCAGAATGCCAATATGAATGCCGAGGATGCTTTCAAGCCGCCAAAGAGACAAGGCAAGGGTACAACCATGGAACAGTGGGACTAACTTTCCAAGTTATCGCCACATAGGCTGCATCGAAACCACAAGTAACACCACGTTTTCCTGATTGTCATCGCGCAAGTGAGCGATTGTGAATTAATCTCCAAAGCGTGAAAGACTTAGAAGGAGGGATAGCACTTCTCCAAATAATCTTACACCAAGGCAAAGAATTACGAATGGGTTCAAAAACAAGTAAGCATCTTTAAAGGATAAAATACCTTTTCATTAGGCCCCCACATAATAGCGCCCGATGTCCAAATTTTGGAATAACTATCTCTTTTATCTCACCATAACGCCAGAGGTCTAGCAAAGAAGATCATGATAGTACTCAAGCTCCATCAACAATAAAATCTTTCACCTTCGCATGCAAAGAAAGGGCGCAAATAATAAGGAAGGTTTAGAAGGTCCACAATTGCTGAGACAACCACTTATCCCTCCAAAAGTTAACTTTAGATCCATCCCTCAATATTCCAGAAGAATGCTCTTTCAATAAAGCGGTAAAGCAGGTTTTAATACCTCGGCCAAATAGAGGAAGAGATATGGTAAGTTACAAGTCTATTATTCTTAACTACTCTAGCTTTCAATGTAGAGGTCCAATATAGGTCCGAATCTTTGAAATCCCAAGCAAGCTTCAGATGCCAGCCTTATTAATAGACTTAATAGAACGGATGCTCAAACCTCCTCCAAAGACGGCCTAGTCACTTTGTCCCAGCAATCTATGACCAACTTACGATTAACATCTCCGCACCAAATAAATTTACGAATCCACCTGATCAACCGAGACAACAAGCTCGAGGGCCAGGAGTAAACCTGAGCTATAAACCATCATACCGAGAATAACCGATTGACGGTTGCATTCTACCCAATGATGTACATAAGAACCTTTCCAAGCCGCTAGCTTAGTTTTGATTCTATCCGCATAGGCATAAGATGAGATTTTCTAGGAGTGCCTTTAAATAGGGGACACCAAGATAAGTGAAGGCGGAAAAATACACAAGCAAATCCCCAATCGATTAGAAATAGCATCTGACGAGAAGGGGAGATATTGCCACATAAAATTTAGATTTATCCGAGCTAACAACCTGACTTTAAATAGCCTCATAATCGGAGAAACGAGCGCCAGGCGAATCGATTTTTAGTCGCGCTGCAGAAAATCAAAACATCATCCGCATATAAGACATGACTAGGCATCCTAAACCTCGAGGACCCGGCTATCAATTGAAGCTTGCCTTCATTGACGAAAGCATAGAAATACCCTGCTAAGAACTTCTTCAATGCAAAATAAGAGAGAAAATAGAGGTCACCTCGTCTAACAATTATGCTATAATCAAAAGCCAAACCGCATGACCGTAATGAATGATAGAGAGCTTAGCGTAATTTAAAATCAATCTCGATCCAGAGCAAAAGTATCACCAAAACCAAAGCCTGCAAGACTGTAAGAAGAAATCGCCGATCCATAGTATCAAAAAGCCTTCTTAATGTCAATCTTAAGAGCGAAGCTGACTCTCCAAAGGATCGCATGGATCAAATTAACAATTACGAAGCAGCAAATACAATCAGAATACTTCTACCTTTTATAAAACCCTCGATTCTCGTAAATAATCTTGGGAGCCACAATTAGCCGTCACCAAAACCTTAGTGATAATTTTAAACCCGAAAGTTAGCTAGTATTGATTTAACTGGGTCAATCCTATCAGCTCGAGAGACTTTGGGAATAAGGACCACCAAATTAGAGTTCAAGTTAGAAGTAACCAACCTTGCTCGAAAAACTGTAACCGCATAAACATCCTCGACGATAATATCCCAATAAGTACGATGAAGAAACCCCCCAAACCGCTTCGGACCCTGAGCGCTATCACCATTTAGAGAAAACCGCGGCTTTAACTCTCCTCAAAGGATGGCACCCGGTTAGCAAATCATTATCATAGCGATCCACAATTGAAGGAATAACTTTATCAATAAGATCATTAGAACGACAAGAATTACCGCTGCAAAAAGATGCGTATAATAATTTAAAATATGTGCCTCAATATCCTCTCGCCTCCGATAAAGATCATCACCATTCTTAATAACAGATATTTTCCTGGTAGTCCCCCGATTTTGGCCGATGAAAGAAAGCAAAGAGCCACACCGTAGATGCCAATTTATTCGAGCCTTTTCTCTCCAAAAATCTTCTTCCACACCTAGAGCATTTTGCAAAATTAATTGAGCTTCCTTCTCCCTACTGAAGAGATCATCGAGTCACTGACGGTCAATAATATCTAATTGAATGGAGTCTAAATCAGCCATAGCATTCGAGACTTTACAATGAACATCACCAAAACTCGCTTATTCCAAACCCTGAGCCTGGTTTTGAGAGTTTAAGTTTTTGAGAAAGAACATACATAGACAACCATGAACCTGAGATTTCCAAATATTCGATGACCGTAAGCAATCGTGATGTCTCAGCCCACATTTGCATGAATTTAAAGGAAGAAGCAAATTGACGATCGATTTCTTCAAAGTAAGAAGCAAAGGGAAATGATCGACCGATCCCTCAGAAGAGTGCAACAATCAAACAGAGGTCCAGAATCAATCCAATTATCATCACCGAGAGTCCTATCAAGCCTTTTGGCATTATATTGATGACCAGCTTCCATTTGACTAACAGTATATCAGGCCCACTCGTAGGAGATGGATAAGATGATCATTGTCATCAAGCACCAAATCTTAACAAAGAGATCTACATGAGGGCTTACCTGCACCTGACACTCATGAGCACCAAGAACAAAGATTAAAATCACCCATATAGCACCAGGGGTTCAGTGAGAAGCATGAAGGGTGTAAGTCACCACTACAATCCTCGCAGAAATGTAAACTAGTAGAGGCATAAACAATGTTTAAATTCAAAACTTGACCTGCATAGTCAATAGTAAAAGCAACAAATTGATGTGCCCTTTGAGTAAACATGAGCATACTCACCCGGAAGAGAAACACCACAGATTAGATGGGAGAACACTCTCTATCATTATTTGCAAAAGCGATAAATTTAAAGAGTTTAAAAATCAATCGAATTGCCAAGCAACCCAAGGTTCAAAGAATAGGCAAAACATCGGGTTTATGCAATCAAAGATTCTTGAGAGCAAGTCCGTGTCCGGATTCCCAAGACCGGACATTCCAATAAATGACTTTTAACATAATGGAGATAAAGAATCACTCTTAGAACGAAGTTCTATACCTGAGTTACATTGAACTTTTAGTCGTTGCTTTCATCTTTTTCTTCTTCAAACTTAGAAATAACATTAGTAAAATCCCTGTCCTCTTCTAAATACTCGATACTTTCGGGCATTATCCTTCCCTACTGTCTCATAGTTTCATCATCGAAATATCCTCTCCATCCCCCGTAAACGACCCATCACACGTAGGTCCTTAGCAACCAAAGAGCTGTGCAAAGATCGCATTAACCACGCATCAGGCATTAGCCTCTGATGAAATAGCGGCAAAGATCAACCTTATTTAAATAATTATCTACGGCAAAGAACTATAGCATCCATGATGTGAAGAACATTTATATCTTTAAGTAAAGCGGCGGATGCATTGACATTTATAGGGCTAGACCACTTAATGGGCAAGATATCTCTAGTCGCTTAATCCCTACTTGATCAACCGTGGATTGCTTCATAACGACGCGTTTGGTAGTTTCTTGAACCACCTCTACCTGAATGCCGAGGCCTCGGAAGACTCGAAAGATCGACCACCTACTCTCCCTCGCATGAGTTTGTCTCCTGGGATCATTATGACGATGATAACTAGGACCTCCCCTCGTTAGTTTCACCTTGAGCAAGTCAACTACCACTTCCGCTTAGCTTCAAAGGTCAGGTTTCGTGGTTTCCTTCATAGGTTTAGGAATTACTGAGGCTTGTTAGAAGTTGCAGCAGCGTAGCACGCTCATGCCGATCTTCCACGACTTTATTCCGCTTGCAGACCACTTGTCGATGCCCGATGGTGAGTGACAGCAGTAAAGCAGTTTCTGCAAGTTTTCATAATCAATCCCACATAAAAGTCATATCCTTCCTCTCAACCAGGAATACTTTCAATGGCTCTATGGATAAATCAAGGTCCACCAACACCCTGCAAAAATGACCAAAGTGCTAGCGGTTCTTGGTGGCCTCATCCAAACAAATCTCGGTATTCCCAAACCACCTGCAATGGCAAAGATGATATTTGGACTCCAATACTCTTCGAGACAAACCAAAGATCTTAACTTCAACATTGTCAAGTTTGCTTCATCGTGTGAGGATTAAAGTTAGGTGTCCATGAGAACAACCGGAGAAAACCTGCCTGTGCTCCAAGAGCCATTCTGGAGACACTACGCGAAGTCCTCAACATTAGCAAAGGCAAACTCATAGTATCCCTACCAAGAGGGATCACACCAGTTTTCAATGGCTTCCATAACTCCAAGAGCTTCGAGTGCAATTCCACCACTTTTAAGGTGTTTGTCTCCTTTCCGAAGCAACAACCATGCAAATGAGTCTTGCATCTTTCAAGACCTTTGTAGATAGTCCCGTTCGTGATCTTGATTGCAAGTGCACCCCTTCATGTAATGGCGAGGCAATTGATCAATCTGAATGTCACAAACGCGTTGCGCGGCTTTTGCAAAGGACTTGCATTGAGGGGACAAGTCATTGCGTGGGACTCAGGAAGAGCGGCCGTGATGCCATGCAGAGAGGCTTCAAGAACGGCCATTATGGACAAACAGCGCCATGTCGGTACAGAGGAACCCAACGCGTCTAACCTCAATTCATGTAAGATGGCAAGACCAGAGACAGCAGCAGCGCGACGTAGGAAAAGCAACGAACAGCAGGAAACGGTGAAGAACCAGAAAAACAGCGAGAATAAATGGCGAAATGAGACGCAGCAGCTGTACAAACAAATCAGGCGAAGAAATAGAGGTGTCGGCTGAGGTTCAATTTGATTTCAACATTACAGGAAATCGAAATCAACAACAACCCAACATCATCAACAACAACAGATTGAAATCAACAACAACAATGGGATCAACGAAAATTGCAAAATAAGAACCCCAAAACCGAATCAATCTGCTTTTAGCCCCAAATCGAAGAAGCGGCGAGTGAAGAAGTTAAGATGAAGCTTCTGAGTGAATCACTACTTGGCGAGATCGAACTTTTTTTCCACAAGACTCTCTTCCTTTTCATAAAATGTCTATTCAATGTAATACGAGCAAGAAGAAGAAGCAGACACAAGACCACCGGCCAGTGCGTGAGATGCGAGATGTGTTTCAGCTGTTTGAGATGTTTCTACGACAAGCCGCAGCGAAATTTACCGGCAGTCTTGTGAAAGTGGCCTTGATCAAGCGGTCACAAAGTCCCCGGGTCCAAGCAAATGTTAGTATGTACTTAAGTTGACTATAGATTTATTCGAGTAATTTATGCTATATTAAGTTTTTAATCATATATCAAGTTTGTTTCATATGGTTTGTTTTATGTACTTATTTTATTATTATTCCATTTGTATGTTTGGTCTTGATCCTCATATATTCTGTTACGATTATTTCAATCTTTGATCCTCGTCTTCTTTTCTTTTCCAAACTGGCAAATGGAGCTTTGATCATGGTCCCTTTCAAGAAAAAAATTTGGCTCCACCCTTGTCTGTGGGGCGGACTCTATGATCCTCACCCTAATTTAATAGATGTCCATTTATTACCTATTACGAGTAATTCGTGTAGGTATTTACGAATGCGGGTTTTTTTTACCACCTCTAGCTGTTTAACACTTTAACTAACTATAGGGGGTGTTGTGTGGCGATATTGATCAATGTATCGATGGAGGGTGACGAGCAACAACAAATAACAAATAAGAATTAGAATACTAAAATAAAGAACAAAAACAAAAACTACAGGATGTTTTGTTTTCTTATTTTAAATAATAGAAAATATGAACAAGTTTTAAGAACGAACAATTGCAAAACACTAACTTCAATAAGTTTTTTTATATTTAAAAATTAAAAAATGTAATCAAAATAACCTAATCTCTCCCACTTTTCACATTCGTACTATATATATATATATATAGAAAATATATTTTTGGCTAAAATGTGTTTTAGTATAAATGTTAAGATGAGCTGTTGGTTTTAGTCCTTACTTTGGAACAACGAAGAATTGAAACGATACGGACAAAACATTACTTCATAAGTAGTTCATCACAATGCAACTTTTTGTTATGTATGTTGTTTAGTAGTTGATGCACAGTACAAACAATTGTGCTATATTTTGTTTGATTTGCTTATATAATATGTATTTTTCTCCAAATATAACAAATATAGACTCGTTTTTAGTTGTATCAATTGTTTAATTTCTTCCATACCCTTATTTTATTGTGAAATCAATTAATAAGAACACAACTATTCCTTATACAAGAGGAAGTATTTAACCTTAAGGAAATTCGAATTTTGTTCCATGATCCAGGTTTGGTTCTGCCAAAATCTCGCCTATTGAAGGAATAAGAGGTGAATCGGTTGGCAATCAGATCTTGATGAATTGAAGGAATATTGACAGTAGTTCAATTCCTAATGAGGACCGAAACCTAGGGTTTTCAAAATCCTTGGGTTTTCATGCAAGTCGATCACGTCCCTACCATCAATCAAGTCCCTGCCATGGCTGCTCTGGACCTTGACCCGTACCTCACGTCCGCTGTTCAGGACAATCGTGGCCCTGTGCATCTCTCCTCTCCGGCCCGCAACAATCCGAGTCGGCGCCTTCTCAGGTGCAGCCGTTCTCCTCTCTGGCGTTGTCACCGCAGCGCAGGACATTTGCAAATGCCATTACCAAATGCTTGCGGCATTCCATGTAGCCAACTGCCTCAACCATGCCTGAAAGGCAATGAAACACCGATCAAAATCCCTGAAGATGCATACCAACAACGTCTAGAGCATTGCAAAAATAACCTCCATGGTCGCTTGGTGCTTTCTAAGGGCGATGCACCGATTCATAATAACGATTTGCGAGCCAAACTCTCGTCGTTGTGGTCTTCCATTGGCCCCTGGAATGTCATTCCTTTAAGGCGTGGCTTTTATGAGTTCCTCTTTGCTTCTCTAGAGGACCAACGCCGTGTCCGCTTCGTCGCTTCATGAAATCTCAAACCGGGCTTCCTGCGACTATTCTCATGGACGCCAGATTTCAATCCGTCACAGCAACAAGCCAAAAGTGTTCAATGTTGGATCCGCCTCACTGGTTTATCACAGGAATACTGGTGTCCTCGGATTCTTTTTGCTATTGCGGGTAGCCTCGGGATTCCCTTATGTCTGGACGAAGCTACGGCTAAGCAATCCTTTGGTTACTTTGCCTGCGTTTTGGTTGATTTGGAGGTCAAGTCAGAGATGAGATCTCAACTGTTGGTGGAGAGGGAGGGATTCACGTTTTTTATTGGAGTTGAGTTTGAGAACCTACCACCATTTTGTGACTTTTGCTCCATCCATGGCCACTTAGTGGATAATTGTAGGAAAGCTAAATTTCATGACCGTGTGTTTACTGGGAAATTTGGTTTCTAAGTGTATTTCTACCAAATTCAGCAAAGTAACAAATAATTAATTCAAACGATTGAAAGATCGACGAGTTATGTAGTAATCTCGTTTTGCAAACAACAGTTTTTGAAAATAACGATCAATTTCTCGACACGTTATCAGATTTGTAACATTCTTGACTTCAGAGCCATTAATTGTTGTGTCTTATGCCAAATCTATATATGAGAATTCCAACTAACAAACAAGTTGTTGTCGAAATGGCAATACGGATTTAACTAAACAAGATTGGCTGTCGAAAGCCAATAACTTGGTTTACAAGCAAATTAAAGAAAAAATCTAAAACAAGAATACACTAATGCAAAGTTATGAGACATGCATTACTGAATCCCAACATACAATTGAAAATAACGCAAAAAATATAAAATAAGACAAGTAAATTGACAGAATTTAAGAAACACTGTTAAAAAAAAAGCATGAACTTAAATAAAAACATATAAATGCATGAATTAAAAAGAAAGCATGTAAAAGACTTTAAAAGTAAAAGTGCAGAAACAGTAAATGACAGGGAATTAAAGAATGTAAATGCGAAGCAAAGAAATGTAAATTGACTGGAATGTAAATGACATAAATGAAAATGCAAAAAATTGAAAATAAACTGAAATTGATTAAAATGCAGAAAGATAGAGTTTGGAAGGCATACAATGATCGTTTTCCGTTAATCTTCTTTAGCCGTCGAGATATTAGGAATTAGATCATGTATCCAACCCAAATTACATCGTAGAAACTACTATTTATAGGAAAAATATGAAAAAACTACTTAACATCCAACCTGACACGTGTACGGACACGGGTTGGTAGTTAAGTTTTCGCTAAAAACTACCTAATCGACAGTAGCACTTCCTGTCGAGCTGTACATTGATCTTTACTCAATAACTAAGCCTGTTTCGACCATGCTCATTTTGACATTTTCGACGCTTCATGCTTTCCGTCGAACAACCGCCCCATCACTTGATCTCTCAAACTTAGTCAATTTTCATCCCTTGTTCTGGTCTCTTACGCCTTTACCTGTCGAATTCATAACATTCCATCGATCAACCCAAATTTGAAATTTGGCACCCAACAGATGCCCCCCAAATTTTGAGTTGTCGACGCCAACATACGGTGAGACCTAGAATTTTGCTTAACCCTACGCGCGACGGTTACCTTTCTGCAATGTCCCATCACAGGTCTGCGCTTCCCACTTCCCTAAAAAATAGGACCATCATCACTTCAAAAATAGGCGGTTACTCTTCCGTTCGCACGCTTATACTATAATTAGACTACAAAACCCATCCAAAACACTTTTCTCTCCTTCTGAGTTTTCTGGAAAGTTTTAACAAATTCGTAATGGCGTCTTCTTCAAACCCAACTCAAGGTACTACAACGCCCCTTCGGAAAACATGGTGCAATCCTGACGTTGATGCATCGATTCCGTGGCAAAAATCTAAGGTAATAATACCCTATACGAATGACTCTTCTTTCATTTTGGAACCCCCCGCGGCTTATTTAGGACCAGTAATGACCCTTTCCAACTTCCCTGAAGATTTTAGGGATTCCTTCCCGAATAAAGAAGGTCAAACTGACATTCTTGCTGCTTCCCCTGCCTTGCATATTCATTATTTCTTAAAAAGCTCTAGGCTTTTCAGAACTCCACCACTCAGTGTAATTGGTTATTCTGCTTGGCTTACTAGGGTCGAAGCTAAGAAAAGTAAAATTTGGAAAAAAATTAGGTATTTACAGCCTCATTCAACTTTCCAAGCATACATTTAGGTTAGACCCAGCAATGTTGGGAGCTGTTGTGTTCTTTTGGAACAAGACTACCAACAATTTTCATTTCCCTTGTGGAATGATGGGCCCAACCCTCTTTGATGTTACTGCGCTCACTGGCCTCCCACCGGATGGCCAAATGATTCACCCTCTTGCCTTGCCTAATAACGTCATTGACGTTTTCAGCAATGAACCACTTGCATTTTCGAAGTACGTTTTGAATCGAATGCAAAGTGACCCTGAGGTTTCTGACGATGAACATGTAGCCTTCCTGTTTCACTGGCTATCCGCTTTTGTTATGTGTAACAAAAATGTTCAAATGTCGAAAACCTTGCTTGATTTGGCAAACCTTCTCCACGAAGGTAAACGGTGGGCCCTTGGTTCGTTCCTTTTGTCTAACCTTTATTCTAGCATGTCAAACTTGTACGACATGGTGAAAGAAGGCGGAAAGAAAAGTGGAATTAGAGGCCCAATGTGGCTCATGCAATTATGGTTAAATTCTACCTTTCCCAGCCACACTGTCAATAAGGCACCACCTGAACTTGACATCGACACCTATGGCACACCAGCCATGTATCGCGTTCCCAAGCCATTCGACAATGAGCTTGAAAGCTTCAAATATTACTTTAGCCTTTTTCATTCTCTTTCTGCAAGTACCCCAGGTATCCGTTTTCAACCCTTTGTTAGCAGAAAGTATGGGCCTGCTTGGTTCACAGCCCCTTTTAATCCAACTTCAAAAGATTGTACAAGAGTCTGGACCCGTTTCCTCGCTCGCCAAGTATTCCCCGCAGGTTTACCCGGTTCGATAGACAACGCCGCTTTTGTCTGTTTGCCCAATGCCTCTGCCAACAACATTGGTTTCATGCAATCCATTCCAGGCCCATTCTTTTACAAGAAAGAAAACATACTCCTTGATTGCATCGACTTGAAGCAAGAAACCATTGATGGCATACAGAGAAGAAATGACTTGCAGATGTCTGGTGTCAACTTCACTCCTTTCACCCCTACCTTGGGTGTATCCCAAGACTTTATCACTTGGTGGAATGAATATTACAAGCATTTTCATCCATCCATTGAAGAATGTATGAACAGACTTGTTGATCCCTCTGTGCAGGAACAGGACCCTTCGACTAAGACCAAAGGTGAGCACTTACAGGATATACGCAGCTTTGAAAAATTTTACAAAATAAAATGGGACCCTAGATACCCTTTTCATATTGTTCGACAGATAAAGGAAATGACTGCCAAATCAAAAGAAAGCCATGAGAACTATTGGGGCATTAAGGCTCTGAAACATCGACAAGAAACAGGTCAATCACTTGTGAAACCCCCTTGTCCTGAACCAGTGTCCTTACCCTGTGCACATTTTGGTTTGGCTGATCCATTTCCAGGGAAACCGACAAGAGCTGGTAACTTCCTTTTCTTAGACAGATTTCATTTTCATACTAATGTTAACACTTATGAAAACAAAGAAGTTACCTATGCCGGTCGGTTTGCCTCTCGTTTTGAATTTGGACAATATGACGAGGCTGTCGAGGTTATTACCCAGTTTCCTCAAGGTATTTTAGTTTCCTTTGCCTTTTGTTTGAACACCCAATCATTTTATGCTTACATTCTTTGCTTTGTTTTAGCTTTGGCTCTAAAAGAGCCTCTAAAGTGCAAGCAAACAAGTGGTAAGGCTACAGAAGTCGAAGTTCAAGAGGAAGATGAGGACGATGAACCTCCTCTCCAATCTAAACCAGCAAAGAAAAAATCTTCCAAATCTGGAGCCACAAAAACTAGTGCTAGCGAGAGACCAGCTGCGTCGAGAAAGAAACCAGCAAGATCTAAGCGCTCGACCAGTTCCTCCCAGCAAGAGTCCACCAAGCGGAAAGTCCAAACAATTGGTGCTGAAGTCAAGTCCTCAAAACGCAGGATAATTCTGCTCGAGTCTCCTTCTCATTCAACACCTCAAACGGTATCCCTTTCTCTACTTGTATGGGAATCCATTATTTATTTATGATTCATCAATTAGACATTATCATGACCTTTGCACAATTTTCAGGAATCGCATGCAGAGATATCCGTTTCTGGAAACTCTGAAGAAACTCCAACAGCTGAGTTCACAGAGGTAAACTTTCCTCCACTACTGTCTAAATTGATGGTCCTCCGGTATTTTACAAGGTCTTCACTCGTTTGTTTTTTCGACATCTGCAGGAGCCAAGAGTCAAATCTGCGAAGACAGGGGTGTCCGAAGAATGTACTTCAAAAGACCCTATCTCTGTCGAAGAAGTTGACTCGTCGAGCACTGATAAGGTATGCCTCTCTGAACTAACTTTGGACTTTTTTTTATTACTTTTGGACATTGCCTCACCATACTTGTTTGTCAGGACTCCCCTGAACAAGCAAATGTCGATACTTCTCTACCCTTGCGAACAATCTTCCCAAACACTACTCCCCCTGCCACTGAGGTATAAAATTTCTTGCCATTTCACTGGTATCAGAGCAGTGATTTAGGACTTACATTGATTTCTTTTTTTAAAAAAACAGGAAGTTCCAGAGACTCAGCCTGAGCATGAAGTTGAAGAACCTTCTGCCATGGATGTCGATGTGGCTCAAACTACCATCTCGACGGCGAGTCCAGACTCCACACCCACTCACCAAGATGATCTCACCTTCCAAGTGGGAGCAACCTCTGTGGAAACCCCTGCTGCAGAAACAATCGCTGCTAAAACAACTGCTGCCCCCCAAGCTACTGAAAAGCAGAATCCCATAATAATCAGGGCAGACAGTGTTGATATGGATCAATTGCTCGACGATCCTACCAATCCACCTACTCACATCAATCCCACTCCACCAGCTGCGGATTTTGGAAAGGCCAACGTTGGGATTGATGAATGGATCAGCTTGTTGTCAAGTTCTAGCAACAAAACTTCACCTATGTCAGCCCGATCCTCTACACTTCCTGGAGACAATTTTGCTGAAAAACTCAATGGATTGCTTGAAGAGCTAAAGGGTTTCTTCAAGTATTCTTTCGACAACCATTACTCAAATCAAGAAGTAAGGAACAAGTTAATTCGCGTCGTTAAAGAACTTCAAAACTCCCGCAAAAGGCTGCCGCCAATCCATCGAGGGCACATCAACACCCTGCATGAATTTGTTGAAGAATTGATCCCCAAACTGCTTGAGCTCGACGGCAGTATCCTCCCATACCAACAAGCCATCACAGCCAAACAAGAGCTTCGTGACAAACTGGTGCGTCTTCGGCAGAGGCGATCTGCATTGGTCAAGAAAGGTACTCCTTACCAGGCAAAGATTCCTGAGCTGGAACAGAACGTTGCTCACCTGAGACAAGAACTTGCCGCTGCTGAAACCCAACTACAAGCGACAATTAAGGCTTCTTGCTCCGAGGAAATAGATGCTCTCGACCAAGAAATGACTAGAAGTGCCGCAGAGGCGCAAACCATATTGTCGAAGGTTGAAGCTCTTGAAGTCCGTTACGTGAATGTTGAGGGTACAAAAATGGAACTGACTGCGACTTGGGAAGCCATTAGAAACATTCATTTGTAATTTCCTTTTGTCTTATTTGCACATTAGCCATCTTTGTAATGCTTTTTATGTCGAACGCATTTGCTCGACCAACTCTTGTACTTCACTGCAACATCTGCAATATGATTTGACTTACTTTCGATCATTCGCTTCACCGTCCAGCTAGCACGTTCCTTTAACTGCTTTAATTTTAGTTTCAGGCTAATAAATTACATTCAAACCTTTGACCAGTCAATTTGACTGTTAAAACTTGAAAATTAACGCCATTTTGCGCTATAAATAGGCATTTGCCATACTTCGTCTCTCGCTCAAGCACAAACATCTTCTGAACTTCTTGAAATTTCTTTTCAAAAAATCCTTAAGAAACTCTTGCTAGCATCACAAGCAATATCCCCAAATCCAACTTGTTCTCACCCTAAACTAGCTAATTCTGAGCGCAACAAGTTGCTATGGAAACCTTTTTTATCTACTTCAAACTTTCATTCCCTGGCTCTGCCTATTTCATTTGGAAACCAGGGGCTCCACCTCTTGGAGTCTCTTTCTTCAAGGTTTTTGTCTCAACGGTGAAAGACTCTCTGGGTTTTGGTAATTTGCCTAATATCAACAATGAGTTTTGGTAAGTTGCCTAATGCGGCTTGCCAACCTCGTTGAAACGTGTGAGAAAGGGAAGGCCGGAGCAACTTCTTTCTCCTACTGTTTTGCGCTCCTTCACACCTTGTGTTCGAAATTCAAGGTGTGGGATCCGCAGGCTATTAGGAAAAGTTTGGCACGGTCGGGCCAAATTTTGAAGCGCACCCCTAAATCGGCAACTGCTTCTCAATCTGCATGCTTTACCTTTACTCGCATGGCATTCGACACTCCTCATCGACGTGCCCACGCTTTTAACTTCACGTTCCCGTCGATTTGGGTGTCTACCATCTAAAGCAGCTCTTGCAGACTTGATTGGCCAGATGGTATGCCACGGGAGCCGCTCTTGCTTCCCATGTTCCTCTCTCTTCCTAAATTCTTCCTCAGCATGATCAGAATCCGGAACATGGCGATGCTTCCTCAAGTGGATTTATTCCGTAGTAGCCTAGACTTATAGACTTTCCAGTACTTGTATTACCAGGCTGTAAGCCTATTCGACAATGTATATTGTATACTGCCAAATGGCTCTTGAATAGAACAATCCAGTTTACTTTTCAAGGTTGTATTCTTACTTCGCACATTGTTGGTCTATATGACTTTAAATATTTGCCATTAATAGACTTAATCCTGAAACCAGAATTAACTTCAACAAGTGCATAAACATTTCCTGAGAATATTTGGACAATCTCAAATGGCCCTTCCCACTTTGGGGACCATTTCCCAAATTCTCGACACTTCTTATCCATTGGTAAAATGACTTTCCAAACTAAGTCACCAACCTTGAAACGCTTGTACTTAACTCGACTGTCATAGAATTTAGCTATTCTTTCTTTCTGTCGAACTAAATGTTCTAAGGCCACAACTCTCTCATCATGGACTTCATTCAATTCATCAAACATCAAGTCCCAGTATTGGTCCACTGGCATCTCATTTTGCTTTTGAATTCTTAATGAACCAAGATTTATCTCAACAGGGAACACAGCATCATGGCCATTAACCAATTTATAAGGAGTAGTACCTGTCGATTCTTTTGGAGAGTTTCTGCATGCCCAGAGAACTTGCTCCAAAGTCGAATACCAACTTTTTGGATATCTACCAATGTGCTTCTTTATCAACCCAATGATAATTTTATTCATAGCCTCGACCTGACCATTTGCTTGCGCATAGTATGGCGTCGAAGTCACCATCTTTATCCGCCTCGACTCAGCGTACTCGACAACCCTCTTCCCAACAAACACAGATCCTTGGTCAGTTGTGATTGTTTGAGGTATCCCGAATCTACAAACAATGTGATTTTCAATAAAATCCACAATGTCTTGTTGAGTCACTTCTTTCAAGGCCACTGCCTCTACCCATTTGGTAAAGTAGTCCACCCCTACTAAAATATATTTATGCCCCTTTGAAGAAGTAGGAAAGATTTGGCCGATGAGGTCCAATGCCCAACCTCTAAAAGGCCAAGGCTTAATGATGGAATGTAACTCACTAGCAGACACATTTTGTATGTGGCCATGTTTTTGGCATTCTTCGCAAGACTTTGCAAACATAATGCAATCTTTAACCAAAGTGGGCCAATACACTCTTTGTCTTCTTAGTACCCATTTCATTTTCTCACCTGCTTGATGAGCTCCACAAATTCCTTCATGAACCTCTGCCAATGCCAAGTAGGCATCCTCTTCACTAAGGCACGTTTCCAAGTTACCATCGACGGACTTTCTATACAAAACTCCAGCAAGCACAACAAACTTAGTCGCTTTGTACTTAACTTTCCTATCGACATCAACACTTGGATTTTCCAAATACTCAATTATTGGCTTACGCCAATCAGATGAACTTGATGCATTGGAAACCAGTATATCCCTTTCGGCCCAAAGTGGTACAAGAACTCACGAACTTTTATGAGTTCACAACACCTTTGAAGATAACTTATACCCCGAGGCCAACTGGGCTAACTCATTAGCCTCTTGATTCAGTTCTCTGGGGATATGTTCCAATTCGACACTGTTGAATCGCTTCATCAACTTGCTAGCAACTTGACAATATTTGACAAGATTATGGCTAACACATTTGTATTCTTGAGTTAACTGCCTTATAACTAGTTGTGAATCTCCAAAGACTTTGACAGTGCGTGCTCGCATTTCTATCAAAATTTCCAAACCCACAATTAAGGCTTCATATTCAGCCTCATTATTGGAACAAACATATTTTAGCTCAAACATTAATTTAGTTGGCACACCTAAAGGTGAAACTATCAGGATGCCAACACCAACACCATTTTTGTGTCTTGAGCCGTCAAAATACAAATGCCAAGGCTTTAAATCAACTAGCCCTGTCAGTTCTTTTATTTCTAAACATGGACAGTCAGTCAAAAAGTCAGCAATTGCTTGACCTTTAACAGCCTTTAAAGGTACATATTGCAAAGAAAATTCAGACAATGCAAGTGTCCATTTTCCAATTCGACCATTCAGAATTGGCTGGGACAACATGTACTTAATTACATTTGTCTTCGACATCACCAGGACATTACAAGGCATCAAATAATACTTAAGTTTTGTACATGAAAAATACAATGCTAGACATAACTTCTCTATAACACTGTATCTTGTTTCTGCATCATTCAGCACTCGACTGAGGTAGTAAACGGCTCTTTCGACATTGTTATCATCCTCCTGAGCCAGTAGACAACCTATAGTTTCTTCTGATGCAGAAATGTACAACTTCACTGGTCGATGTGGTTCTGCAGGCATCATGACCGGTGGATTTGTCAAGTACTGCTTGATTTGGTCGAAAGCCTCTTGATGTTGTTGAGTCCATACAAAGGCTTCTTCTGCTTTGAGCTTTACCAAAGGAGCAAACGCTCTTGTCCTTCCTGAAAGGTTTGATATGAACCTTCTAAGAAAATTCACCTTCCCCAAGAAAGATTGGAGTTCCTTCTTATTGGAAGGTGGTTTTGCTTCCAACACAGCATTAGCTTTGTTCTTATCTACCTCAATGCCTTTCTTATGCACCAGAAAACCCAAGAACTTAGCGGTTGAAACACCAAACCCACACTTTTCAGGATTCATCTTTAAACTGTGCTTCCTCATTTCTTGAAATGCTCGTCGAAGATAGTTCAAATGCTCCTCTTGGCTCTTTGACTTGACAATCACGTCATCAATATAAACTTCCATAAATTTGCCTATCATTTCATGAAAGATAGTGTTCATTGCCCTTTGGTAAATTGCACCAGCATTCTTCAAACCAAAAGGCATCACCACCCACTCGTAAGTTCCGATGGACCCTGGGTACCTAAAAGCAGTTTTAGGCACATCCTCCTCAGCAATGAAGATCTGATTGTAACCAGCATGTCCATCCATGAAACTTAGAAACTCATGACCAGATGCTGCATCTACTAGCATATCTGCTATGGGCATAAGGTACTCATCTTTAGGAGTTGTAGTATTAAGATTACTGAAATCAACACAAACCCTCATCTTGCCATTCTTCTTTATGACAGGCACCACATTCGACAACCATTCAACGTACCTAGTTGTACGAATGAACTTAGCCTTCAACAAACGCTCAACTTCCTCCTTAATTTTCAGCACAACTTCAGGAGCAAACCTCCTGTTGGCCTGTTTGACAGGCTTACAATCAGGTTTCAAAGGCAACCTATATTCCACAAGATCTCTACTCAGACCCGGCATTTCATGGTAGTCCCAAGCAAAACAATCCTTGTACTCAAAGACTAGTTCCACAATTTGCCTTTTAAACTGGTCTGGCAACAAAGCACTAACATATATTGGCCTCTTTCTTCCTTCATCCCCCAAGTCAATCTCTTCCAAGGGATCTTCTAACTCAAAACCATTTTTATCCTCAAGTCCCTTCTCAAATCCCAAAGGGCCATCGTCGAATATACAATCAGCCAACACTCCATCTTCTGAGTTTGGCTGTCGGTCGGCCTCGCAAGCCGACGGTTGCACTTGGTTCTCTTCAAGGCTCATCTTTGTCGATTGGCCGATTTTCATCGGCCTCATCCAACAGCCTGACTCCAAACTGCTCTTCCAAGCAAGCGTTCAGAGCATCTTTGTCGACAACACCACCCTACACAGATATGGGTTTTACTTTTGGATCATATACCTTAAAATTAATTTGCATCTTCTGCAGATAACATGGGCTGTCATCAGCTTCAATAATTTCAATATCATCATGAGCATTCCAAAAGATAAGTTTCTGATGCACTGTCGAAGGAACTGCTCCGACAGCATGTATCCAATCCCTACCCAACAGAACATTGTAACTTGACCTTGAAGGAATCACTACAAATAAAGTGGACCTCTCTACTGATCCCACTTGCACATCTAGCATTGCCACACCATCTGTTGGTGCAGATCTACCTCCAAAGTCAGTAACCACTATGTTGGTTGGTAGCAAATCTGTCTCATCTTTCCCTAGCTTCTTATACATGGCTCCTGGAATCAAGTTCACAGATGCTCCTCCATCGATCAACACTCTGTTGACAGGCTTGCCTTCAACCATTGCCTTAATATGCAATGGTCGAAGATGACTTCTCTCCTCATTATTTGGCTTGTCTAAACGAGCAAAATTATCAAAAATGGTAACCATATCCTGCTCGACAAAATGCCAACCAATTGGAAAATCGTCAAACTCCTCCTCATCAGGAACTTCTACAACGAATCCATACTGAACCTGAAACTCAGCTGGCAAAACTAACACCAAATTCACATCAAGATTAGTGAACTCTTCTTCAGTAGCTATTTCTTCATTTTCCAAATAACTTCCCAACTTCATGCCCTCCTTATCAAAAAGGCATTCTTCATACCCCAAATCTGACAAGGTTGTTCCCATTGCCACCACCAATTCATCCAGATTTCTGTCCAAATTAGTGTCAGGATCAAACTCTTCCTTGTCATTAAGGCCAATTGGGTCATCTGGATCATACAATGCTTCAATGACCTCTTCCATGGACAAGTCTGTCTTGACAAAACTTTGCCCTATCGCTCTACGGGTTCATCCAACAAGTCAGAATCATTGGCTATGATCCTTAACTCCTCCATAGAGACATCACTGTTTGTATCCTCAACTGGAGCCGCTTGAACACCAAACCTTCTTCGCTCAGAAGCCAGCTTTTCGGCTTCAATCAAACCTGTTGGCCAAGGCTTCTTCCCTTGAACTGTCGAAGGAACTTTCGCAGGCATTGCATTCCTTTTGGACCCTGTCAAAAATGCTTGCCCCTGGTCTTGGGATGTTTGACCTCGTTCAAAGTTAGCCCTTTGACATCGACGACCACGCTCTTTAGTCTTGACCCAACCTCCTTAGGCAATGGGACTTTCTGGACCCCAACCATGAAGCAGTCCTCATGTTGAGCCTTGGCCATCTCAGCATCCTTCAGTTTTTGTTTCTAAGCTTTCCTCATCCTCTGTTGACGACGTTTCTGACTCTTCGACAATGGGGCTTTCTTCACTTGATCACCTCCAGGATAAGGTATTCTGCCAAATTGGTAATCTTCATTCCAAAATGGTACTTGTCGAGGATCATTCTTCTTAGCCCTTACCCTATTTCTCAACTCATGGCAACGAGCCTTGGAAGAATTCTTGACCCACTTGTTCACCACCACATTGGCATCAGGCTTCCTAGTCTTATTCGACACTCGACCAGGAGATAACCCTTGGTTGCTTCCAATTGATTCCCTCGAGGACTCAACCAACCAACCACCAACTGCTTTGTGAGGCCTTTGTACCGTGGGCCTCCGCACCTGGTTCATTGAAACAGGCATCTGGTTCACTGGAACAGCCTTATAGTTCCTCTTTGCATATCCAGTTTGTATGCGCTGGTGTGATTTAAGCTTTTGATCATCCTTGGCCTTCTGAGCAGCTTTCACATCGAAATACCTGTCACAATGTGGGCACAAACTCAGCTGTCCCTTTCTGTTCTTGCTTCTCAGAAAGTCCTCAACAGACTCATGAGGCCTTGGGTAAATGTCGAATGGGTCTTCCACATTCACCACATACTTCTGCTTAGCGCTGATATTCACCATGTTGCAACTTCTTGCATTATGGCCTTCGACATTGGATATGCCTTGGCCAAATGGATCAGTGTCCACCTTCATGCTAGGCTTTTGCTTGTCAGCAAACCTGAGTCTTCCTTCTTTCAGAGCTTTTTGTATCAAATCCCTGAAACGAAAACATTCATTAGTAGGATGGCCTAAAGTCCCATGGTACTTACAATAATTTTGACCACTGGAGTCCTCAGGCCCTTCCACTTTATGACCGTCTGACAACTTAAGTCGCTTGTCTTTCAATGTAATGTCAAATATTTTATCGCCTTTAGTTATGTCAAATGTATAGGTTTTCGTGTTTGCATAATTCATCTTTTCCTTCCCTTTGGAAGGTACTAAAGCTTGACAAGCATAAGGTGGCCCTTCTTTCAACTCAAAGAAGATTTATTTCTTGCTCGGTGATAGCCTCATCCTCACTGTCGCTTGATCTTGTTCGACACAATTGACTTTCTCACGCCTAATGAATTTCTTATTGTTTTTCTTATCCTTTTCGCACTGAGTTGTTCAATCTGTCGAACTTTTTCCCTAGTTGGGCGAGATCGACAATGTGTTGGTTCACCAATTTCTTTCTAATATGGTAATCCAACCCACTAGCGGACCATTTTAACGATTTTTCGCTCGAACAGCGTAAAGCACCTGCTCTTCATGTGTTTGAACCTAGAGATGTAATCATCTATAGACTCATTATACATACGCTTGACGTTGAATAAATCAGTCAAATTAACCCTTAAGTCACCCCTGAAGAATTGATCATGGAACAACCCCTCCAATTGGACCCAATAATGGACTGAATTGGCCCTTAAAGTTGAGAACCAAGAAAATGCATTCCTCGTCAAAGAGCTTGGGAAGAATCTCATTTTCAAACCCTCTACGGTGGCCAACTCCCCCATCTCTATTGAGTATCTGGCAACATGTTCGACAGTCGATTCTCCACTGTCACCAGAAAACTTAGACAACTTGGGAATCTTTATTCCCCTAGGCATTTCAGCCTGTTGTACCCATTCAGGAAACGCAGATATGAAATATGGTCGATTAGCTTGACCAATATTGAAACCAAGTCTGTTAAGCACCGCCGACACCGATTCACGTTTTGTTCTATCTGGTTTCCCATGATATTGTGCCTAAAGTTGGCTAAACCTTGATGCATTGGGGGTCCTTGATCTTGATTCCTTTGTAGAATTTGAACTTGACCTTAAGCCAAGTTGTTCATATTCTGACCAAGGTTTTGATTTGGTTGAATGACTTCATTCTGCACCACATTCTGATTATTCACATTTTGTGGGTTGCCCCCCAAGTATTGTACTTGGGGCATGCCTGCTAAGCCCGGCTGAACGTTGTCATTCATTGGTGCTGCAAACCCTAATGCTTGGTTCAACCTTTCCATTTGTAGAGCCAATGCATTACACGCTTGATTGGTATTCTGCATAAGAGGCGTAATGACCGCACCCATTTGCTGAGTGAACATGTTCACCATCTCATGATTACTGTCATCCATTTGTTGCCGAATGCTTGCCAACGAATTCTGGGTTAAACCCCCATTATTCTGAGGCATTTGTCTTGACATTTCCCCTACACCAGACCCCTGTCGATTGGTTGTGGTAGTGGTCATGCCTACCATTCCTTGAGTATTGGAAGAGTTTCCAAAGGGCAAAAATGGCTGGTTCAGATATTGGTTGAACATGGTCGAACCAATAGCGGGAACTGTCGAGTTATTCAAATAACTATACGGCATTCCAAACGGAGGTTGCGTTGCTTGCGGTACAGGCCTAATACTTGAGTTCCTCGCACTTCCAGGCGATGCCTGAATTTCTGGAGCACTCTGAACCACTGGTTCAAGTATCGCAGTCATTGAATAACTTCTCCTTGCGTATTGGCCATTGTCATCCCAGTACCCGCCCCAACGATAGTATTACCCACCCGCGGAATCATAACTACCTCTGCGTTCGTACTGGTGGTCGAAGCATTTGTATTGCTTGCCGACGCATTCGCACTGGCAACACTTGGTATTGTGGCACTGCTATTTGTACTGCCACTCATGTTTCTATATTGCGTTACGTTAGAAGCAGTAATCCTTCCACTTCTTAGACGCATAAAACCATCGTTTAAAACGAGTTACTCTAAACTCGTCCCACCGGGCGTGCCAATTTGTTTACTGGAAAATTTGGTTTCTAAGTGTATTTCTACCAAATTCAGCAAAGTAACAAATAATTAATTCAAACGATTGAAAGATCGACCAGTTATGTGGTAATCTCGTTTTACAAACAACGGTTTTTGAAAATAACGGTCAATTTCTCGACACGTTATCAGATTTGTAACATTCTTGGCTTCAGAGCCATTAATTGTTGTGTCTTATGCCAAATATATATATGAGAATTCCAACTAACAAACAAGTTGTTGTCGAAATGGCAATACGGATTTAACTAAACAATATTGGCTGTCGAAAGCCAATAACTTGGTTTACAAGCAAATTAAAGAAAAAATCTAAAACAAGAATACACTAATGCAAAGTTATGAGACATGCATTACTGAATCCCAACATACAATTGAAAATAACGCAAAAAATGTAAAAGAAGACAAGTAAATTGACAGAATTTAAGAAACACTGTTAAAAAAAAAGCATGAACTTAAATGAAAACATATAAATGCTTGAATTAAAAAGAAAGCATGTAAAAGACTTTAAAAGTAAAAGTGCAGAAACAGTAAATGACAGGAAATTAAAGAATGTAAATGCGAAGCAAAGAAATGTAAATTGACTGGAATGTAAATGACATAGATGAAAATGCAAAAAATTGAAAATAAACTGAAATTGATTAAAATGCAGAAAGATAGAGTTTGGAAGGCATACAATGATCGTTTTCCGTTAATCTTTTTTAGCCGTCGAGATATTAGGAATTAGATCATGTATCCAACCCAAATTACATCGTAGAAACTACTATTTATAGGAAAAATATGAAAAAACTACTTAACATCCAACCTGACACGTGTACGGACACGGGTTGGTAGTTAAGTTTTCGCTAAAAACTACCTAATCGACAGTAGCACTTCCAGTCGAGCTGTACATTGATCTTTACTCAAAAACTAAGCCTGTTTCGATCATGCTCATTTTGACATTTTCGACGCTTCATGCTTTCCGTCGAACAACCGCCCCATCACTTGATCTCTCAAACTTAGTCAATTTTCATCCCTTGTTCTGGTCTCTTACGCCTTTACCTGTCGAATTCATAACATTTCGCCGATCAACCCAAATTTGAAATTTGGCACCCAACACCGTGATCCACATGATGCTCCTGTGCCCAAAAAAAACAGAGGTAATTCGTAAATCTTCAGCCAAAGTTTACATGCCAAAAAAGAATTATGCTCCTTCGACCTCTATTGCGAATCCGAATATGATAAAAATAGATGGTAGGGTTGATCCTGCTGTGGCCAATACTCACAATCATCTTGTTAAAGATAAAGGTAAAAAGGTTGTTGTTTTATCTGTTGATGATGTTGTTGTTGATCCTATGGCTTTCCGTGGGGTTAACAATGTCCCTTACACCGAATCTAAGCTTCATTCTAAGGAAAAAACAAATCCTCTATTGGGTTTTGTGAAGAATAATAATAGCAAGGATATTGGTTGTTCCTCTAAGCTGCCTGATGCTACTTGTTTGGATGGTATTGAGGATACCAATGTGTTGGATACTCTTATGGCTTCTCCTATACATGTTGAAGGCGATGATGTTACCCCTTGTTCTACTGCTACAGGATCAACTCATGTGGAAAATTCTTGTTCTGGTCCTTCCGCGGATCTTATGGTTCAAGGGATTGTTTATAATGATCTTAAACATCTGTCAAAACATTGGGGTGATGATAGTGATGAAGATTCTATTGAGGATGCTTCCTCTAGTGATAACCATAACGAGGATGGTTTCACAACCGTGCTATCGAAGGCTCAGAAAAAGAGTTTGAGGAAAACGTAGCATGTCTTGCGTAAGGCGAAGTCCCACAACACCCGTTCTAAGGGTGTGTTAACATCCAATCATCAATGAAGATCCCTCTACTGGAATTGGAGAGGTATAGCCAACCCCGACACCAGGTTGGTTTTAAAAAGGTTATGCATGTCTAATAATCCAGATTTTATTTTTATATCTGAGCCTTGGATGGATCAAGAGCGTTTTCCTAAGTCTTTTTGGCGCCGTCACAATATGAAGTTGTTTGCTGTTAATGATAGGCAATCCCACACGCCAAATCTTTGGGGTGTTTGTGCCTCTCATCTTGAACCCGTTGTCCTTTCTGTCACGTCTCAGCAAATTGCCTTCTCTATTACTCATGACTCTCAGGTCATTTATATTTCTACTGTCTATGAAAGTATTGACATTTTCAAGCATAGGGATCTATGGTCTCATTTGAATCAGCTTCAATCTGACTTTCCCGGCCCTTGGTTGTTTATTGGGGATTTCAATGTTGTGTTGGGAGCTCATGAAGTTAGAGGTAGTAAATTTCCCTCTTCGGTTTCTTGCACTGATTTTCAAAATTGGACAAACACTTATAATCTTCACCACATCATCACCAGGGGTGCGAATTACACTTGGTCCAGCAGTCGTAAAGCTAAATATCATATTCAAAAAAGATTGGACAGGTCTGTTTGTAATGATGATTAGATGTCGTTTTGGAATTCTATTTCTTGTTGCACGTTGTCTAGGAGCAAGTCTGATCACTACCCTCTTCTTGTTACTCTTCAGAGAGGCATGCATCCCTTTCCCTCTTCTTTTAAGTTTCTTAGTATATGGCCCCTGCATTCAGATTGTAGGAGGTTAGTGGATAGCGTTTGGAAACGTCCTTTTTTGGGTTGTCCAATGTTTACATTGTCCCAGAAACTAAAAGTTCTTAAAAAAGAGTTAAAGGTTTGGAATAAGGAGGTCTTTGGTAATGTGCATTTATCTGTGGAGAATGCTCAATTGGAGGTTAATCGTATCCAGTTGCTCATTGATTCCTCTGGTTATAATGACTCTTTACATGAGGATGAAATTAATGCTCAAGCTAATTTGCATCAGGCTTTGTCTTTCCAAGAGGAGTTTTGGAAGGAAAAAGCTAAGCTCAATTGATTCTCTCAAGGTGATAAAAATACTTCTTATTTTCGTAAGGTTGCTAAAATAAGGCATGTTTTTAAGACCATGTATTTGCTTAAGGTTGGTGATACCATTCTGGATAATAGAAATGATATTGAGAATCACTTTTTGGAGTACTGTACGAATCTTTATGCTTCTGATAATCTCTGTGAGCCCTCTGATTTAATCCAAAGGTTTATTCCCCATTCTGTTTTACGGGAGGATAATTTGATGCTTACTAATTTGCCTTCTTTGGAAGAGATAAAGAATACAATGTTTTCCCTTAATTCTTCTAGTGCCCCTGATCTTGATATTTTTGGTGGTGTTTTTTATAAGCATTTTTGGGATATTGTTGGGGAGGATGTTTCTAATTTAGTCTTGTAATTCTTCAGACAGCCTTGGCGTCTGCCTAACTTAAACTCTAATTTAGTGATTTTAATCACTAAGTTTAATGGTGCGGAGAGGATTGGGGACTATAGGCCTATTGCTTGGCTAATTTCCAATTTAAAATCATCACTAAAATCCTGGCAGACCGTTTGGCTACTATCGCCCCTAAAATTATTTCTGAGCAGCAGCGTGGTTTCATAAAGGGTAAATTGTATGTGTATTGCTTTTGAAGTAATCAACTCGTTGGATTCAAAGGCTTTTGGAGGTAACATTGCTTTAAAATTTGATATTAGAAAAGCCTTTGATACCATTGACTGAAACTTTTTGCTTTATGTTCTGGAGGCCTTTGGATTTGTTTGCATTTTTTGTCAACAGGTGAAAATTATTCTGCATTCTGCAAATCTTTCCTTCTCTATCAATGGTCACTCAGTTGGTTTCTTTAACTGTAAGAGAGGTGTCAGGCAGGAGGACCCTCTATCCCCTCTTCTTTTTTGTTTAGCTGAAGATGTTCTTAGCAGGGGCATTAATTTTTTGGTGGATTATGGCGTCCTGCAGCCTATGGCTAGTCCTAGAGGGTTCCCTACCCTTAGCCATGTGTTGCATGCTGATGACATTATGGTTTTCTGTAGAGGTACCAAGTCCAATCTTCAACTCCTAATGAATTTATTTGCAGATTATGGCAATGCTTTTGGTCAAATTCTTAGCTTGAGCAAATGTAAATTTTACACTAGCTCTATATCTCAAAGTCGTATTGATAGCATCAACTCTCTTCTTGGCTTCACTCCGGGGAATCTTCCTTTTACTTATTTGGGAGTCCCTATTTTTAAAGGCAAGCCGAAAAAACTTCATTTGCAGCCGAATGCTGATCGCATAAAATATAAACTCAGTTCGTGGAAAGGTGCCTTATTGTCTATTATGGGTAGAGTCCAACTTGTCAACTAAGTCATTCAAGGTATGCTTCTTTACAGTTTTCATGTTTATGATTGGCCCATAGCTTTGTTAAAGGAGGTTGATTCTTGGATCTATAATTTTATTTGGTCTAGTGGCATTAATAAGAGAAAAGTTGTTATTGTTGCTTGGAGTAAGGTGTGCGCCTCTACCCTTGAGGGTGGTCTTGGTATTCGTTCTATTAGAAAAATTAATGAGGCAGCTATGTTGAAACTTTGCTGGAACTTGCATTCTGTTGATAGCCAGTGGACCAATTTTTCTAAAACCAAATACTTCAGGAATAAGGAGCCGGTTAGCAGGTATATTAAATCTTCCATTTTTCCAACTATTAAAAATTATTGGACGCATGTCAAAGACAATTCTCAGTGGCTGGTTGGTAATGAGGCTTCTATAAAGTTTTAGAAAGATAATTGGCTTTCTCAGACTGTGGTAGACCTCATGCAGATCCCGGATAATGTTGCCTCTAATTTGCATGCTACATTAAAGGATTTTATTACAGGACATAATTGGTCTTTACCTCAATGTATCTCTGAGAAATTTCCTAATGTTGCAGTAGAAATTTCTAATTATTGCCTCCTTATTTGACTTGGTGATGACTCTTTGGTCTCGAAGCGATCTAAGAATGGCGCCTTGGCATTGAAAGATGCTTATAATTACTTTTGTCCATCAAAAATAGTTGTTAACTGGAGCAAATTAATCTGGTCCCCTTGCATTCCTCCTTTAGGTCTTTTCTTGTTTGGGGACTGTTGCATTCTAAGATGCCAATAGATGAAAATCTCCAAGCGCGATGTTGTGTAGTTGTTTCTGTCTGCAGCCTTTGTGGTACTAATTTTGAAACATGTGATCATCTTTTCCTGCATTGTGCTTTTGCATCTTCTATTTGGAGCTGGGTTTCCTCTCATTTAAATATTAATTTGGATACTTCAACCTTTGGTGATTTGATTGGTTCTTGTGGTTATGGTTGGAGCTCTCAATTGAACGAGGTTATTACTGTGCTATTTGTCACTCTATTTGGTGTATTTGGTTTTGTAGAAACCAGCTGCGTTTTAATGACAAATTGATTCCTCTTGCCCATGCTCTTTCTATGTTGTTCGCTGAGATTAGGCTTTTAGGTAATCTTTCAAATGAGACCATGGTTTCCTCCATGGATGAGTTCACTGTTCTCAAGAATTTTAATATCGCAATTTATCCTCCCAAGGCCCCGAAAAATTGTTCAAGTTGATTGGCTTCCTCTATCTCGGGGTTGGGTGAAAGCTGATACGGATGATGCTGCTAGATGTAATCCAGGTCTAGCATCTTGTGGTGGCATGGCATCTTTAGGGATAGCAGGGGTGCAACTCTTGGTTGCTATGCAGATTACATTAGCATTGCTATTTCATTTGAGGTTGAGCTTGTTGATGCGATTATGGCAGTGGAAATTGCTCATAAAAAAAGTTGGTATGCTCTTTGGCTAGAGTGTGTTCTATGGTTGTTGCATATTCGTTGGATCAATTGTATTTATCTCAAATCCAAGATGCGTCTTTTTATTTCTCATATTTCTAGGGAAGGTAACACGTTTGCATATAGATTAACTGCTTTTGATATTTCTAGTAGATGCTATAGCTGGTGGGACTCTGTCCCTCCTTTCAATATGGTGGATTTTTGTAAGAACCGTTATTGGTTTTCGAATTATCGCTTTTGCTGATTTCATGAGTTTTGGTTTGGTCCCTCCATGCTTCTTGTATTCTTTTTTCGTTATTAATAAATTAAGGGAGGAGTACTCTTTTTCCTTCTAGATATTTTTTTTCTTAAAAAGAGTTTTGCATCTGAAGGTTTTAATAAGGCTCTTTCTCCTTTCTTTGCCTTAAAAAAAAGTATTTAACCTCAAGTGGATGTACCCAAGGTCAACCCTAAGGGCAGGCCACTAAAGCAAGGGCTTTACGCCCCCCAAATGATGAAGAACCATTTTTTTTGTCTAGTACATATGGTAAAGGGTGGAGGGGAGAAGTGAAGCGGTACGGGTTCTAACCCTACTCCCAACGTCAGTGGCGGATCCAGAAAATTTCGCTCATGGGGGCAAGAAAATAGTTAATGATAATTTCATTGAAGCAAAAATATCATAAGGCTTTCGATAAGTTCTGGAAACTCTGACGGGGCTTTCCTTTTAAAATATTTTTCAATTTCTAGCACACAAGAAAACCCATGTTTACAAAAGAGGCATAAAAGAGAGATGGAGTATAACAGTTGCAAAAGAGGCACAAAAAAAGAAAACCCAATTTAATACAACAGATTGAATAAAAAAACATAATGCAATAGAGTAGAGAGATGGTCGAGGGAGTATAACAGTGGATTATAACAGTCAAAATGTCAACAGGCAAGTGGACAAATTCAGCTTCTTTTGAAAAAAAAAAGGAAACACGATAGAAAAATTAACTATTAAACTAACCACCAATAATTTTTAGCCGACGCATTTTAGGTGTAAAGAAGCAATAACAAGGGTATAAAAGCAAACTCCATCATGTACCATATTTAGTTGCTAGAATCCAAAACTCAACAAGAGCGGCAGATTCCACCGCAGAGGGCCTAATTTCTTCCTTTCTCTCCGCAAACATCCAAAACTCTGATCAAATGTAGTAAAAAGAAATTGAAACAGCACAATACATGATATTCAGTCTCTCTAAATCTAACCTGTTTTGCAAGGTTGCAGGCAGCAGAAGAAAGATGAGATGAGATTGTAGCGATCAGCGAGAGGAGAATGGTGGGGAGTGCGTCAGTTGAGAGGCAGAGAGAGAGCTAAAGCACGTGAGAGACTCAGACAATTAAAATTTAGGCTGCGTGGGTTTGTCTAATGGGTGGCTTTGGGTGTCTGGAGGCAAAGCATTTTTTTTATTAGGGGCAACCTAAAAAATTACTAAGTGGGTACTAATAAAATTTTTTTTCTCATGGGGGCAATTGCCCCCAGCTCCTTGTACATGTTGCTGCCCCTACCCAACGTCCACGTAGCTCTTACGTATATTTTACTACCAGACTATGCTCTCAGGACACCTAATTTTTTAATTACTAATAATTTTAAAAAATATATTAAATAAACACGTCATCTAGCACGTCACATTTATTAAATATTGGGTTTATTAAATATTGGGTTTAAGTCCTGCTTGAGTAAAAGTCACATTTATTTGTGCACCCCATATCTGTCTAGTACTCTCTCACACTACAAATTAATTATCCATTAAATTAATTTATTATTAGCTTTAAAAAAATATTCACCTCTAAGTTTGCTTTAGGTATAAGAATATGTTGAGTCAGCTCTGGATGTACCCACCATTTCCCATGCATGTCATTAATTATATTGGCCTCCTTACAACCATTTAATACTATCGGTAATTTTGGAATAAAACTTTTAAATGATACCATCAATTAAAATGAATGGATATAATGGTCTTAATGAATTAGTCTTTTTTTTTGTTAAAAGTCTTTTATTTCTTATAAAAAGGACACGTGGTAAAGCTGTGATAGGCCCGTAAGTGCACATGTTTATTGCGTAATAAAAATATCGTTCCCAAAGAGACTTAGTATTGAATACCAATTTCTTTTCACTATGGTGATTAGCTAAAATTATATTTAAAATGATAGATTATTGAAAATCAAACAATAAAATAATTACTAAAAATAAAGAAAAGAAACTCTTGAGATTACGGTTCTTCACAATGACAATTATCACCAAACCAATTTCCTAAAGCTATGAGTGTTGGATTTTTAAATGTCAAATAATCTAATGTAACTATTGTCTTCTTTCAAAGAACAATAATGTATTTAAACTAATAAAGAACCTATTTTCATGGTAAAAATATTAGTAAAAACCCGTTAAGAAAAGATATTTTTCACAACCTCAAGAGAACCAAATCTATTTTCATGATTCAATTCCCTTTTTTAACCTT
This sequence comes from Calophaca sinica, assembly GCA_037113605.1. Lineage (NCBI taxonomy): Eukaryota > Viridiplantae > Streptophyta > Magnoliopsida > Fabales > Fabaceae > Calophaca > Calophaca sinica. The sequence goes on from CM073736.1 coordinate 8,971,046, forward strand.
ATAGGTCTAATATCAAACTTCACCTTTCAGTCCATCATTTGATATCTAAGATCATACATCAAAAATCACTAAGGTTGAATTAAAAGGAAACAACACCCATAACAAAGAAAAATCAAAATTGGTAATAATCCATCAATTAGAATACCCACAATCCCAAGATTAGAAAACTACTCACACATAATTGAAAGATAAACAACAAAGCATAAATTAAACATACTGGAAATAAAGAATAAAAGATGAAGAGAAAATGATTAGCTAAAATTATATTTAAAATGATAGATTATTGGAAATCAAACAATAAAATAATTACTAAAAATAAAGAAAAGAAACTTTTGAGATTATGGTTCTTCACAATGACAATTATCACCAAACCAATTTCCTAAAGCTATGAGTGTTGGATTTTTAAATGTCAAATAATCTAATATAACTATTGCCTTCTTTCAAAGAACAATAATGTATTTAAGCTAATAAATAACTTATTTTCATGGTAGAAATACCATAAAAAAACCCGTTAAGAAAAGATATTTTTTACAACCTCAAGAGAACCAAATCTATTTTCATGATTCAATTCCCTTGATCAACCTTATAGATCTAATATCAAACTTCACCTTTCAGTCCATCATTTGATATCTAAGATCATGCATCAAAAATCACTAAGGTTGAATTAAAAGGAAACAACACCCATAACAAAGAAAAATCAGAATTGGTAATAATCCATCAATTGGAATACCCACAATCCCAATATTAGAAAACTACTCACACATAATTGAAATGTAAACAACAAAGCATAAATTAAACATGCTGGAAATAAGGATTAAAAGATGAAGAGAAAATGAAAGGGAAAACTGAATTTCATTCATAAACTAAAACTAAATAAAAGTGCCATGAACATACTTGAACAAAAGCTAAAGAAAGACAAAGTTTTGCTAAGAGAAAATGGAGAGGAAAATGGTGATTTTCGTGGCCCTAAAGGCCTCTATATATAGCCTAATTCTACCCCAATTAAGTCTCGTTACATCCCCTTAAAGACCCATCATGACAGCTTAACAAATTCCAAGTTTTAATTAATATTTACACACTGTCTGCCATGATTATGGCCGTAATTATCAACACGAAGGTCATAATTCTCGAACTGGTGACTTTTCACATCTTCAAGCCCAAATTATGGCCATAATGATAAACACTGGGGTGCCGTGATTCTCTGTTTCTAAACTTGACCTTCCAATTGCTTCACATGAATTATGGCCATGTTCTTCAACACTGGGGGGTCATAATCCTAGCATTTTGCACTTAATTCATTAACTTTTGAACTCCTTTTCCTACAAATCAAAACATAAACAAAAGGTAATAAAAATAAAACATAAATAAAAATAAACCACTAATAAAGCCTATTAAAATATGGTAAAAACTAGATAAATTCTAACTTATCAAGCTGTTAATTTTGACACGGCCTAATGGGCTAGCCTGAAGGGCCCGCATTTTAGGCCAAGTTGGGCTGCAACATTTTTACAAGTTAAAGTGGGTTGATTGAGAGCATAGATAAATCCAAATGAGAATTCGACCTTCATCTAGCACGTCATCAATGGTGAAATCCACAACTCACTCTCAACACTTTCCAGATCTTTCAATAGTCATTTGTCGCTATGTGGACTTGTAGGTGTAATAGAACTGGAGAGAAATGAAATGGAGAATGTTGGTATTTTATATGTAAAAAGTAAATGGAGAATCTTTAAAGCATTTTTATGCTGGTTTGTTTCAGTATTTTTACAAAAAGTAAATTTTATTTTTAAAAAACCATAATTTTTCTTATTTGTTTAAGTATTTGAAGGAAAAAAAATCAGATTTCTAGAAATTACTTTGAATAGCTTCTGAAAAGGATATGATTAATTACAACCAATGTTAAAATAAAAAATTATGATTTAATATTTATTTAATCTTTATTATTAAAGTTTTTTCGCCCCTATTTGATAGTCTTTAGGATCCATCATGTCTATAGTTAGACATTTCTTATGATGCCTGTCTTCAAACTATCCTCTGGTTCGAACTACACTTTTTACACCAACAATACCACATTGGATTTCAAAGGATCATTGCTGTGTAAGAACTAGGAAGTATAAAAAATAGTCACATAAAAATCATAACAGAAAATAACCAGCAAAAAGGTGTAAAATTTGCCAAGAAATTTGTATATAGATCCAATGCCAGGGCCTGGTTATAGCCAATTATTTTTTTTGCTGGCCACCATCAAGAAATTTAACTGAAGGAATAGGGAATCTGTGGATCTGGGACTTCAACCACACCTTCTAGCATTTGTATGACCATCCTCATTGTTGGCCTCATTTCAGGATGCTCTTGAATGCACCAAATTGCTATCTTTACCCACTTCTGTAACCTCCCATTGTCAGCCAAGGCCTCATGATCATTTTCCACCAGAACATCTATTCTTCCTTTAATGCAGCAATCATAAGCCCAGTCTGTCAATATTGCCTTATGTTCTTCCCCGGACTCCAACGGAAGCACACTTCTTCTGCAGCAAATGATCTCTAACAACATGGCACCAAAGCTGTAAACATCCACTTTAGCCGTCACAGCAACATTCTTAAACCATTCAGGAGCAACGTATCCTTTAGTACCTCGTATCATGGTATTGGTTCTACTTTGGTCAGACAACAACAACTTGGCCAACCCAAAGTCAGATATCTTTGCAGTGAAAATCTCATCTATGAGTATATTTTGAGGTTTTATGTCACAATGAATGATTGGGGCATCACACTCTTCGTGTAAATACACCAACCCTCTTGCAATCCCCAAAGCAAATCCAACCCTTACATTCCAAATGGGTTTGTGTTGACCAAATAAAACGTCTGCTAGTGTACCATTGCTCATGAACTCATAAACTAGTAGCCTATTGACTCCCTCATCACAAAATCCAATCAATCGTACAAGATTTTTGTGACAGGTTTTACCAATGGCACTCACCTCTGTCTTGAATTCCTTTTCTCGTTCTTGTCCCAACCTGTCCAATCTCTTGACCGCAACAACTACTGACTCTAATGTACCTTTGTAGACAATTCCAAAAGAGCCCCTACCCAGTTCTTCACTAAAATCCCCCGTGGCATTTTTCAGTACTTCGTAAGTGAAAGAATGTAAATTTGTTTCCAAAAGACTTACAGCTTGGACGATCCTCTTTGGTTTTTTCAAGAGAATAAACAAAACAACCGTAGCCAATAATAGTATGCTGCTAACTAGAAGGGAGCCAATAAGTGACCCTAGAAGAGCTTTCTTGGAGTCACCATGACAAGTGGGAAGATCATAGTTAGTGAGTGGACCAACTCTTCTTTTCACAAAGATAAACTGTGAGCCGGTTTTCTCCGCTCTTCCATTAATTAGGGGTAATGATTTCTTCCAGCAAGTTTTTGTGGCACCGGTGTAAATAACAACAGCACACATGCAATCTTGCAAGCAAGATTGTTGGCACTCCTGTTGAGAGTAAGGTGCTAAACTTGCATAATCACCCAAAGGAAAATTTATCTCTGTTGATTCAGGCAATTGATACAGTTCTTGTTCAGGACCAGCATCCGCTCCACAAACGAAGGTGAAATTGGATTGGCACCCACCAAATTGATTACTTGAATCTACCAGCGTAAACCCATCAGGGCATTTGCAAGTAGGTATCCCAGTGTCGATGGAGCAGTAGCTGTTATAGCCACAGGAACCACTACCTACTTCATTGAATATTTCAGTGCAAATGTTATCAGGAACATGCCGCAATATAGTCCAGCCTTGCAGGGCCGTGGTGTTGTCCCTTGGATGAGCATACTGCGTGAAAACTCCGTAGAAGTCAAGTGTTGCTCTGTAGTAATTCAACTTAGGATCGAGAGTCAAGTTGTTATCCCAATTTGCTCCTTGAGGTTGAGCTTTAGTCTCATTCTTTGTTGTCACATAAACATCCCCTGATGCGTCGAACACTAATCGCGAGGCAGAGCCAGAGGCGTCGATTTTGCAATAATCGGCGTAACGCTTGGTAGAAGGCCAAGCAAGGGGACTCAGAAGGACATTGCCATCTTGAAAATAAAGTTGGAACCTTCCTCTTGTGTAATTGGTCTTGGTGAATCGAGAAGTTAGATTGCTCTGTAGATCTAGCTGGAGAGATTGGTTGGGCAGCAACGTGTCCGTGGGGTTCTGGAAAGTTTCCCACACATGTTTAGATTCTCCGTCTACAAGAACAAAGTTGCCGGTGTCAAGCATGGCTCCGTAGGAAACAACGGCGTCTGGTTGTGCTGTCCATATGGATACACCTTGAGGAGTTGTCAGCTTGAGCCCTTCTGATGTGAGCTGAAACTGTGATCCCGCTGGTGCTTCTGCAAGGTCATTGTTTGATTTCGCATACCAAACAACGGTCTTGTCGGGTATGTTGTTGTACCATATGGCAACTGAGAAGTTGCTCGTGCTGGTGCCGTTAAGTTGGCGAAAACCGAAAGCGAATTCGCCAGAAGGGGAAAGCCATTCCCGGTTGTCATTGGTGGTCAGTGTTGAACCCGTATTAATGTTAGCAAAAGCTAATAAAAAAACTTGAAGAAAGACAAGTGTAAAGATAAGAAGACGACTTTGGGAAGCCATAGAGAAGCGCTGCTTTTCAAGTGTGGGAAATGGTTTTACATTTATAATATAATAATAATATGTGCATATTATTTATATTATTTTATAATGGAGTAATAACAAGACCTGAACAATCAACGCAATGAATGGAGATCCTGAACAATCAACGCAATGAATGGAGATCGTGATTGACAATGGTATCTGGACATGTGTCTGTTTATTAGTGGCTTAAAGAAGCTTGACTGTGTCGTGCTAATAATAATATAATAATATGTGCATATTTTTTATATTATTTTATAACAATAACAAGACCTGAACAATCAACGCAATGAATGGAGATCGTGACTGACAATGGTATCTAGACATGTGTCATTTAATGTTTACCTACCAGCCCATTTAATTTTTACGTACTTCCCTACCTGCCAGCCCCCTTCCCGTCATCAGCCTCTTCCTTCCCTCTCCTCTCTGTGATGAACTTTCAAAAAATTTTGAATTCCAATTCTTCGTTCTTCCCTTTCCTCCTTCTGAAGTACTCTCTCTATTTCTCCCCCAAAATACTATCTCTGCGTTTACTGCCACGAACGCCGGAGGATCTAACCACTCAGAGCTCTCTGCGTTGTCACATTCCTGTGCGTCGGCAGCTAACAACGACGAGTTGGGATTGGCATCGAATCATCACGTTCCGGTGGTTATCTTTCAGAAATTTACATGTTCCTAATATATTTTGTAGAAAAGGGTATTTGAAAAATTGGGTTTTCATTGGGTTAGCTACGGGATTTCAGAGAGATGGGATTCACTGGAGGGCTGGGTGAGAGAGATGAAGGGGGAAGAAGACCCACCACGACGGGTCGGGATTCGGACCGGCGAGGAAAAACAAAGCGGCATTAGAGGTAGGTTACGGCCAACACTAATACATATTTCTCCCTCCCTTTCGTTTACACTTTCTCTCCCCCTCTTATTGTTGGTGTTGGGACTTTTAGTCCCACATCTCAGAAATAAGAAAGAGGAGCATCTTTGTTATAAAAAGCGAGGCGCCAGTTTTATAGACACCATTCAAAAGCTTGTCTAAAGAACTTTTGTCTCTAGATAAATTCCTCTCTTTGTTTTAGACTTAATGAATTCTTAAGATGCTCGTGGTTGCATAACCTCCACATCGTAAAAGAATTTATTAGGAATATTTCTTATAAAAGGAGAGGTGTGAGGAATAAGTTTTGCTAGTGGGAAGCTTTGTGGGTGTGCAGAGAGAAAATTGTAGTTGTAATAATTTTCTACATAGTGGATTTTTCTCTCTTTGGTGGTTTTTCTCCTGGTTTGGAGTTTTCCACGTTAAATACTTGTGTTGTTATTATTTCTCTATTTTGTTTTTCCAATTTTCCAAGTGCGCTTTACGGAAGAAAATTTGAAAAGTCAAATTCCCAACAAGTGGTATCGTGAGCACGGTTCGCCAAAGAGGATGTCGGAAGCGAGTTTCAAATGCAAATGATTTGATGTAGAGTAATTTGACTAAAGATCAACTTTGGCTTTGTGGCAAATACAAGACAATGATGTGTTGATTCAATCTGGTTTCTACAAGGCTTTGAAGGCGGTTCTTACTCACGAAAGTAGTGGAGATCTTGATAATGAGCGCTAACATTATCTCCGATTTTGATGTCTTTTGAAAGAAGGGACATGTATATCCATGGCATGGGTCCCAAAGTTGCCATGATAAAGGATATTAAATGTTAGCGGACCACATTTTGCACACGCATTGGTTGGCGACATTGATGCAGGTGTGTGGTGAAATTTATGTCGATGGTGATTAACTTCCATGAGAGTCAATATGGGAGTTGCACCATAGTCTTTTCAAATGAGGTTATATTTCGACATGTGCCGAAAGTGATTATGCTTTTATGGTGGAGCATGATCACATGCGATGATAGCGAAAGCTATGAGAATCTTTATCAAGGTGGAGCGTTGTGGGACCACAAAGTCACAAGGTGGAGATTGTTGGTGTTGGGACTTTTAGTCCACATCGTAAAATAAGAAAGAGGAGTGAACCTCTTTGTTATAAAGGAGGCTTGGGCCTTGGTTTTATGTACACCATTCAAAAGCTTGTCTAGCAACTTTTGTCTCTAGATAAATTCCTCTCTTTGTTTTAGAATTTAATGTAATTCTTAGTATGCTCTGTGGTTGCAGCTTGGTGAACCTCCACATCGTAAAAGAATTTATTAGGAATATTTCTTATAAAAGGAGAGGTGTGAGAATAAGTTTTTAGTGGGAAGCTTTGTGGGTGCAGTGCAGAGAGAAAATTGTGTAGTTGTAATAATTTTCTACATAGTGGATTTTTCTCTGTCTTTGGTGGTTTCTTCTGGTTTGGGAGTTTTCCACGTTAAATACTTGTGTTGTTATTATTTCTCTATTTTGTTTTTCCAATTTTCCACAATTGCAGTTTCTGGAGAAGAAAATTTGAAGAGTCAAATTCCCAACACTTATTTCCTTCTCCTGCGCAAACCCCTTCCCTGTTTCTATTTGCTTTTCATTGCCACAACTTTACGTGATCAATATTTGGAAGGATGTGGATTGGCCTTCTTAGAAGAAGCTGAAAGAAGACGAAGATGCATAGTTGGGCTTCTTCCTCAGAAGCGTTTTAAGGTTTTCTCCTTTTCTTCTCCTTGCATTGATGATCCATTGCTATTTGTAACACATTCTGCCGAAATATGGGATGATCTCTGTGAAAGGTTCTGATTTGGCGTATTCTTGGCTTATTTTTCTTCAAAACTCAGTTGGGTGAGATAAATCAAAATGGGATTTTTGTAGGCTTCTAAGGTAATCATAGACAGGTTATAGTTTTTTTTTTTTTATTTATGTTGAATTCATTTCCATGAAAACTGCTTCCTAACATTGGAGTTTTGTTTTGAATTTTTTTTGCAGCTTGTGGGTAGAAAATTAATTGTTGCGTTGTTCTCATGGTTTGTTTCTATATGAGTTCTTTTTGTCTCGGTTTCATCTTCGTTGATTTTAGAATTTTTTAACCAAATTTATTATTGTTTGCCAGTATTTTATGCTTAGATAAAAAGCATTCTATTTTTATTACAAAAAGGATAGGATCAAAGTTGTACATGCTGAAAACTCCTACATTTTTAATCCTCATGAGTTCCTTTGGCCTGATAAGAGAGGAAGCTGATATGGAGGAAGCAGTATCATAAGTTTAAGTAACAAAGAACATGGACAGAACGTAAAATAACAATGTAACACAGGTCATTAGACAACATCTATTCAATTTTTATTTTCATACAAGAAAGGAATGCAAGTTCAGTGGATGATAGATTTGTGTTTATTTGGTTTAGATTTATGTGGATGCAAACAGGGAAAAATATGCATCCCAATGCAATTTTAACAAAAGCAAGATATTGCTCCTTTGGTTAAATTCCTGTTGGGAGTGTGGCTCAACGTCAAATGGGCTTTTAAGTGAGACGTGAGAGGTTATTATTGTGCCATTTGATATATATTACTGGAAGATTACATGAATATAATAAAAAAAGGTTTAACGATGTAATCTTATTGGATAGACTAAGGCTTAAACTTGACAGTGGATGGAAGTGGACTGTGATCCCCGATTAGGAATTAAATTCTTGGAATACATACAAGTGGGCCAGTTATGAGATTTATTCATTTGGATTTTTAGTTTTAGTTACGTGAGAGGTCAAGAGTTCTCTTCTTTCACTGAAATTGCTGTATAGTTATGCATTGTTGACACCATTTTTAATAATCCTTTTGCACAGTGGCGGAGCGTGGAAAAAAATTTTGGGGGGGCAAATAATAAACACATATATAACAAAACGTCTCCCAGTATCACGAAATAGCCTTCGGCGCAGTGGTTTGGAAGTCTTTTGCAGGGCAAGCGAACACGGTTCGAACCCCGGGCGGCAATCACCATTTTTTGCAATTAAATTCAATTAAAATGTCAAAAAACAGCTTTTGTAGGAGTCGAACCCCGAAGTCTTTAGTTCCAAAAAGCTTCATTACCACTGGGCTGCTGCAAACAACTAATCACATTGTCCAAATTATTTATATATTAATAGAAACTATATGTATACCTAGCTTTTAATTTATTTTTTATTTATTTTTGGGGTAGCCATGGCTACCACACTCTTGTGAGACGTGCCGCCCCTGCTTTTGCAGGTTTCCAATTAAAGTTATAAATCTTTATGCACGTTCATGTTCCTGGTGTCATTGTTTGGTAATTATTTTATCATCATTCTTTTCATCTTTACTTTTGAAAATAAAAGTATTACCTGCTATTTTTTTATTTTGTTTCTTTACCAACAATGTCTTATTCTTCCTTAAAAGATAAATTTCCCGTCAAATTACAAGCCCAATAGTAGCGGCAAAGGCTAATTCAAATGCTTATTACATTCACCATCAGTTACACTTTAGTAGTGACTAATGCAAAGTCACATTCCATAAGATTAAATATTGTCATGCAAATGGTGCTAATATCTGCATATATTTGCTAGCTGTAAGGTGGTAATAGAAGTTGTTTTCAATTACTAAAATTAGTAATTACCTCAAGTTTAAAATTGAAAGCTAACAATAAATGAGAAAAGTTTTCACTTGATTGCATTTGATTGTTATTATCTGCAGTAGTTATAACCATAGGACATAAAGGGACATGCATATTTTCCTGCTTATATCAGATACAAAAGGTGGAGTTGATTTGGTTGGTCAAATGATCTATGAAGCCTTGACTGCACTTCCAAATGCTTTTCTGCAACTAATTATGTTCTGAATTTTTGGACATCTATACATGATGATTTAAGTGGAGTAAAAGCATGAATATAATGTTGTGTGTCTTGAGATCACTGTTAAAGTTTGGTTAAATTTGGAGGTGATTTGACTGGTCATGTGATGCAAGAACTCTTATGTTGTCCAAATTGCCTGTTTCTGAAAATTCTCTGGGCATTGCTTCTGTTTTAATTTTAATTTTTGTTGTTCAATCTGCTCCTCTTGAACATGCCTACTTTCTCTTTGTTGCACTGAATTTGTTTCTGCCACTGCTGTTGCGGCTGCTTGATTAATAGCGTTGAATCCATGAAAGTATGTTTGGAAATAAGGTTGGAGCTTCTTTTAATAACAATTTGCAACCAAGTAATTTAATGTATTTTTTTGCAGCCAACAAGTTGGCAAAAAGATATACTACAACATGTGTATTGGAAGCTAACCACAAAGCACCTTGCCCAGCTTGGGGCCTTTAGCAGAACTCTTCACTAGACAGTAGACACCTTTCAAGTTCCATTTTTTTGCCACTAATTGTTCAATTGTGGAATTTTTATTTGTTGGGTTTTTTTTGCCTCTTTAATAAATGACTGTTAGTTTTATATTTTATATGAGCTCACAAGATTAGTTTTCAAAGTTTCACATGTTAAATTTGATATTGAGCATTAAAAGTAATGGGTTTGAGAGGTTAGAAGCAGTAGAATATGCGGGTGTTACTTAGATAGGGATAGAATCTTCAAGCCCAAGTCCAGCCAGATTTGAAAAATCTGATTTAAGCCCTGTGTGTGTGTACCAATGACTGGTTATTTTAGGCCACATTTTTACTCTTCTCATTCTTCTCAAGTTCTTCTCATTATATTTCTGACATTCAGGTTGGACTAAATTTCTCTTGGCTTTACGTGTTGATTCTATTTTTGTAATTTTCTTCTGGAGTTATACTCAGCCTTTTGAGAATGATGCACAATTGATTCCCTATGGAGTTGCAACAAATTTTGTTTGTGTTTAAATAAACGAATGAAACAGGATCCCAAGATGGGTAAGTGGAATCATGCGTAGCACATTCGAAATGATAACTAGAGAGGTCCATCAGTCTTTAATTTGACAATATGTTGTGTCTGAGGTCCACGTACCCAGTCTCTAATTGTACTCATTTATTCTCAGCATAACATGCACATGTGGCAGCGAAATGGGCAACCAATGCACTTTGCAGTAGCGATAACTGGCCTCAAAACCAGTAACGGTTTGGAAGACTCTACAGCCTCTCTTTACCTTTATGCCATTTAATTTTTCTAGCTTGCAGTTAATATTTACAGTGTCCTGAATTCTCATTCTCAATCACTTTTTACAAGAAGCAATTCCCAATTGATAATTAAGTAATTGCAATGTGATAGAATTCAAAGTGCAGAGAAAATGAGAAGAATCATGATTCAGAAAATGCAATGATGTAAAACTGAATCTCATTTATCACTGTGCAGTGTGTTTTACATTTATACAAGTTGAGTATACACTCATTACCGGGATTGGTTAATGCCAGTGATAACCACCTAACTTTCAGTCAACTATATTACTAAATTCTCTCTTATATTCCCCCTTCAAGCTCAAGGTGATTTAACAGAAGGAATCACTTTGAGCTTGTCACGTAATTCTGCAAATCGAGAAGAAGGCAGGGGCTTTGTTAAGGCATCCGCTATCTGGTCTGTACCAGCCACATGTTGTACAAGGAGAGACTTGGAGATGACCCTTTCTCGGACAAAATGAATATCTAGTTCAATGTGTTTCGTGCGAGAGTGCAGAATTGGATTGTGGGACAACATGACAGCACTTAGATTATCACACAGCAGAGTGGGAGTGAGAAAGGGAATCCGTAATTCCATTAAGAGCGACTGAATCCAGAGAACTTCAGCAATAGATAGAGCCATATCATGCGGTACTAAACCGCCTTCATGCGAGCTACTAGAACTTGCTTCTTAGAGCTCCAAGATATGAGATTGGGGCCAAGAAAAATACAAAATCCAGATGTGGAGCGTCTATCATCGGGATCACTAGCCCAATCCGAATCACAATAAGCAAGGAGAGAGAGTTTGAAGTCAGGTCGGGCAGGTTGCAGAAGCAGTCCATACTGTGCAGTACCTTATATCTCAAGATACGTTTAACAGTCTTCCAATGAGACTCAAGTGGGCGACTCATGAATTGACAAACTTTGTTTACACAATTGGCAATCTCAGGTCTTGTCAAAGTAACATACTGTAAAGCACCAACAATGGAACGATATGCAACAGGATCAGGGAGCTCATCACTACCATATTTGCTTAACTTTTCAGAACTGAGCATAGGAGTGGCAATGCTGTTTGCCTCAAGCATATTTGCTTTGCATAACAGATCATGAATGTATTTAGTTTGGGTTAGGACCATTGAGCCATTTGTCAGATGTTTGACTTCCAAACCCAGAAAGTAATCAACATCACCAAGTTGTTTTAGTGCAAATGCAGAATTCAGCTTATTGATCAAGTCAGAAATGACAGTGGAGGAGCTGCCAGTGATCAAAATATCATCCACATAGATTAAGACATACAAACAGATTCCATGCTTGGAATAAGTGAACAATGAGGAGTCACACTGACTTGCAGAGAAGCCGAATTGGACAAGGACTGCAGTGAGCCTTTCATACCATGCACGAGGGGCTTGTTTTAAGCCATATAATCCTTCTTGAGACGGCAAACCAGAGTTTTATCACCTGTTTCAAACCCGGGTGGTTGAGTCATATAGACTTCTTCTTGAAGAAAGCCATTGAGAAAGGCATTGTTCACATCAATTTGCTTCACATGCCACTTGTAAGTCAGAGCCAAAGTAAGGATGATACGGATGGTGACCGGTTTGACAACCGGAGAAAAAGTTTCATTAAAATCAAAACCAGCTTGTTGGTGAAATCCTTTGGCAACAAGGCGTGCCTTGTACTTGTTAATTGTTCCATCGGGGTTCTCTTTAACCCGAAAGACCCATTTACAACCAATAGGTTTTCTATGAGGAGGAAGAGGAACAAGTGCCCAAGTTTCATTAGCTAATAAGGCTTGGTATTCAGCTTGCATAGCTGCTGTCGAGTGAGGTTGATCTAATGCTTGCTTCACTGTTCTTGGTTCAACATTGGCAGCAAAGACACGAGGTTTGAGATTACCTGTTTTGCCACGGGTTAGCATAGGGTGGGAGTTAACTGCAGGAGGTTTTTGAGGAAGTTCAGATTGAGGACTAACAGATTGAGGCATGTCAGAAAGTTGCTCAGTGCAGGAAGCATTATGTTGCACAGGAGCAGAATGCTCAGCACCAGAGGGACTAGGAGAGGTTGATGAAACAGAATTTTGTTTAGGTAGAGACAGAACAGGACCTGGAGGAACAGGAGGTGAGACTATGGGAATGGATGCTGAAACAGAGGGTACAAGAGCTGGAAAAGAAGAGGAAATGGACTTTCAAAACAAGGAGTCATAAGGAAAACGCATCTCATTGAATAAGACATTTTTGGAGATGTAGATTTTACCATTAGCAGCCAAGCATTTATGGCCTTTATGTTGTGGAGAAGGACCAAGATACACACATTCTTGAGACCTATATTCAAGTTTATGATTGTTAAAGGGTCTTAAGTGTGGAAAACATGCACAACCAAAAGCCCTTAGACCCTTATAATCAGGAATAGTGTTATATAAAGCATGGTAAGGAGAAGAAAAGGTAGAAAGACCAGAAGAAGGAAGTCTATTGATGAGGAACACAGCCATGGTGAAGCTATGGTCCCAAAATTGCTAGGGCATACCAGCATGTGCAAGGATCGTAAGCCCCATTTCAACAATTTGGCGGTGCTTACGTTCCACAGTACCATTTTGGTGAGATGTGTGAGGGCAAGTAAGCCTATGAATAACACCCAAATCACGAAGAAAATTTGTAAAGGGACGAAATTCCCCTCTCCAATCTGACTGGACAGCCTTTAACTTGGCCGAAAATTGGGTTTGAATAAGTTGGTGAAAGTGTTTAAAGGCTGTAAGTGCCTCGGATTTCTGTTTAAGGAAATAAATCCATGTATATTTAGTACAAGCATCAACAAAGGCAATGTAATATGTATAGCCACAGTGAGAAGACAAAGGAGCTAGGCCCCATAGGTCAGTGTGTATTAATTCAAAAGGTGTATCATGTGTGGTGGAAGATAAGGGAGCATGTAATCTATGAGACTTGCCAAGACAACAAGCATTGCAAAAATCCAAGGACATTTTATTTGAAATAGGCACATTACAGAGATGCATTACAGATTTAATGGCATTAGTGTGAGCATGCCCAAGTCTGATGTGCCAGGTGGACAATAACTGTGAACCACTATTATTAACAGCAGAATTAACAATTGAGTTTTGTACTAAAGGAGCAGAAATGTAATTGACAGATGGAGAAGACTTAGCAGGCTGAAGAAGATGTAAATTCTTGAAGCTATAGAGGCCATCAGCTCCAAGTGATCCTTCAAGTAGAATTTGTTTAGACGTCTGACATTTGACAAAGCACGAATGAGAATGAAATTCAAAGAATACATGATTGTCATGACAAAATTTAGACACTGACATCAGATTTCGAGTGATAGTTGGAACATGTAGCAAATTTAATAAATTAAGAGACACATTAGGAAGAGAAGTTGAGGAAAAACTTGTTGAACCAATGGAAGAAATACTCAGACCTTGACCATTACCAATGGTCACATGATCAGGTCCAGTGTAAGGCACATGCTGACTGAAGTTGCGAGCATCCGGTGTAATATGGTGAGAAGCACCCGAGTCAGGGTACCACGCTTCAGTGGCAAATTTCTGAGGCACTTGAAATTGTTGAGTAGTTGGAGCTAATATTGGTTGTTGTGCAGCAACATTGGCACTAGGTCTCACATACTGATTCTGATGAGGAGCAAAGGTAACTGGAGTAGGAGTAAAGTTCTGGTCAAATCGATGCCAGCATTTAAGAGCATCATGACCATACTTGCTGCATAATTGACAAGTAGGACGATTTCCAGAGTTGTGACCACGTCCACGGCCTCTGCCATAACGGCCACGCCCACGGCCTCGGCCAAAAGAGGTGTAATCATCAGCAGAGGCAACATTCTGTTTAGAATCAGAATTGACTGGCTGTAAGACATTTGCAACATTTGCAGTTGCAGTGGAGGACGGTAATTCTTGCTTGTATTTTTCTAATTGAGCCTCTTGAACAAGTAACAGTGCCTCAATATCATTCAGAGAAGGTGAATCATTTCTACCATATATCATCATAACAAACGGATTATAGTCCTCAGGTAGACCATCCAGAACAAAGTCGATTTGGTCCTGTTCAGATACAGGTTCTCCAACAGCAAGCAGAGAATCACAGATCGATTTGATTTTAAGAAGATAATCGGATACAGATCGATTTCCTTTCTTAATGTTCTTAAGCTCTGACTTTAACTGCCTAACTTTGGCTTTCAGATGTGAGTAAAAGTGTTTGTGCAATTTGTCCCATACCTGGAACGCATGTTTGCAAGTAATCACACGAGGAAGCATCGATTCTGAGAGAGTTGAGAGCAACCACGTGAAAACAAACATATCCTGAACAAGCCAACGCTGATACGTGTTAGATTCCACACCTAACTCACGATCCATTTCCGAATCATATTGCAGCGGAATGTTAGGGTTTGCAACAACACGGTGAAGCTTGTGAGCAATTAGAACTCCTTCGATTTGCTGAATCCACAGCTGAAAGTTCTTATCATCAAGTTTTATTGAGATCTTGTGATTGAACGAGGCAGGTATAGGATTCGGTAAAGAAGAATTTGAAGGAATGTCGTTGAACGGATTCTGATTTGAGTGGAGCGACGCCATGTGCGAAGTGCTGCGAAGATCAGATTGTGCAGAAGTTGGTGACGCCATGAACACGTTTTCCAGATCGCAACAGAGAAACGAAATCACAGACCAGGACCGAAAAATTGAAGCTCTTTGATACCATGATAGAATTCAAAGTGCAGAGAAAATGAGAAGAATCATGATTCAGAAAATGCAATGATGTAAAACTGAATCTCATTTATCACTGTGCAGTGTGTTTTACATTTATACAAGTTGAGTATACACTCATTACCGGGACTGGTTAATGCCAGTGATAACCACCTAACTTCCAGTCAACTATATTACTAAATTCTCTCTTATACAATGTGATAAGCCTGGTGCGTATGTTCTAAGTTCCTGTTGCTATAGTCGTTTTGGAAAAGCAAGGCAAAGTTTATAACATTATTATATAGGAGAGAGATCTTATCAATAACAGTAGATTGTTATGCTTTTAAAACCCATTCTACCATTAACTCTTGCTTCTCAATACATTAACTGATTCTAAATATGATACAGTGATGTAAATGAATGTATGCATTTAATGTCCCAATCAAGTATTCAGTTTTATTCTTCTTCCAACATTAGAGTCATATTGTTCATTCTTTTTACGTATAGTTGTTGGCTACAAGGATCTCTGCTGAGTATAGTTGCCCAGTAAAGAGTAGGCATACACAAATACTGAATTTATACACACATACCAACAAGTTCTTAACCAAATAGTGTAGTAATCTGACCTTTGATTTTGTTAATGCTTTTTATCTATGCTATATGAACCGATAAATATGAATAAAAATATCTATTGAAATGAAATGTGAAAACTTTACGGTTCTAATATATATATATATATATATATATTATTTTTTATATTTTTTTGTTGAAAAGATAACAAAATTATTGATACTATATTAATTTTATTTTGTCATTATTTTTATGTTATAAATATAGTTTATCTATTAAAATAATAAATATTATCTGAAAAACATAATTTGTCCCGTGCATTATATGGGTATACACACTAGTAATTATATAATAATATGTGCATATTATTTATATTATTTTATAATAATAACAAAACCTGAACAATCAACGAAATGAATGGAAATCGTGTCTGACAATGGTATCTAGACATGTGTCTGTTTATTAGTGGCTTAAAGAAACTTGACTGTGTCGTGCTAAGTGAGTAAGAAGAAACTTCAGAGAAGATGGCAGAGCGAATAAGACAGGGTTGCCCGTCAAAAAAGGTTACAAGAAGCATTACCCAATTATTACTCAGGAAGAATTTTTCAGTCAACAATGTTGTTTATCACACATTGAGGAAACGTATAGAATGGTCTAAGACTATGATGGACCAACTAGATTGCAATAAAATCGCCAAAATTTCCAAAATAAAAATCAACTCGACTACTTCCCTTTGACAA
Organism: Calophaca sinica; assembly: GCA_037113605.1. Lineage (NCBI taxonomy): Eukaryota > Viridiplantae > Streptophyta > Magnoliopsida > Fabales > Fabaceae > Calophaca > Calophaca sinica. The sequence continues at coordinate 8,987,685 of CM073736.1, forward strand.
AGTCAAAACATACTTCAATATAAAGCAACCTGATATGCAAAAAAGTCACAGGAGGTGCCACCAGAAATTAGAGCTGGACACGGTCGGGTTTGGGCCAAAAACCACTCATCCAGCCCAAACTGGGATTCACATTATCTGGCTCATTTCCGTCCAAGTGGTCAAACGGGTTCGGCGGATGCGGGTTGGGCGGATTGCGGATTGGGTCGGTTGGGTTTACACGGGTTAGGCCTTTTTTTGGCCCATTATGATTTTTTGGCCCAATATAATTCTTCAAGTTTTTTTTCCCTAAAATTAACACTTTAATTTTAAATGCCCATTTTACTGTCAATTAACTGGGCCATTTATTTTATATGAATGGGACATTTTCATCATTTGAAACTTTTTTCATGAACCTTTCAAAAGAGAATAGGCCCATTTCTTCATGAACCTTTTTTTTTGTTTTGTCAAGTTAAAACTTTAATTTTGATGGTTCATTCTGATGTCATATTGTTGGGCCATTTTAATTCACGTGAATGGGCCATACAAACAGCTATAAAATGACTATACAAATAGCTATTTTAATTCATAGTATTGGGCCATTTTAATTCACATGAATTGGCCTGAAAACCATATAAACAACTATCAAAGTTATAAACCATATAAGCAGCTATCAAATGACTTTCCTTCTGAATCTATAAATAACCAACACTATCTAGAATCCAAAATAGATTAAGCATCATTTTCGGTCATAGTATGTTGTGCTGCTAACTAGAATCCAAAATAGATTAACCAACACTATCTATAATCCAAAGTTCTTCTACTTGCAGCAATGTTTCTTCAGTTTCAATTAATTATAATCACAGTAACTTAAGTAAAACAGCAACTCCAATTTCAACAGAATTACATCAATTTTAATTAATAATCACAAAAGTCAGTTTCAACATGATGTTCCTCAAATGTCACACAAAAAAACCTGCAGGAAGAACAAAATTAGCAAAGCAGGAACAGAATTAAGCATACATATGTTCCTCAATTTTCTCCTCAATCTTCTCTCTCACAATTAATGGCAACTTGTTTGGTCAGTGTACTGCACAATTTTATACATGGTATGTTGTGCTGCAAACTTTTATCAATTTATTATTCAAAACATGCATTGCATTCATGTGGTGATATGTCCTGAATCCTCATGCTTATAATTGGGAATCCGGATTCAGCAAAACAATAATAGTAGAGAAATTGAAAACGATCATTTCATTTTTGTTTGGAATCTGGTATGCATAAATATGTTTAACATTAACAAAAACTTGCAGGAACATAATGCTTATTATGAGTGATGCAACATGCTTATTATGCAGATTTAGTGAGACAGTAATTACCTTCATCTATATGGTGCACAAAATGCATAGACAGTAGCATAGTCCAGTCCAACGGAAGTTTTAGCAATACAACAAAAGTGCAAAAAGGCGAAAAGCCACATGGATTTGAATCCATGTTTCAGTCATGACACATGCATGACTCCAAAAAACTTAACACACATGACTGCAAAAAATTGAACTAAATTAGAATACAAAGCAGACAAATTTTACAACATAAAATTTACAATATAAACTAGACTACAAAGCAAACAGATATACAATGTATCGATCACAGCCTACTATGGCTGAGATGATGACCCAACAGTGGATGCTATTCCAGTTCCAGTTCTAGCTCCTTCAAATTCTGTCACAATTCAAAAAAATACACTTAAGTTAATCAGTATACAAATTACAAAGACACAAATTCTAAATAATTCCAGAGGCAAATAATGTATTAAAATATTACCTGTCACAATACTCTCAGCTATTTCATACTCATCATTGAGTTGGAGATCTTTGAATTGGAAGAGGGAAAACCTCAACCAATTTTGAGTACAAATCAAAGCCTCTGCCATCTCTGGCTTCAGAGAGCTTCTAAATGTGTCTACGACCCTTCCTTCTGCATTGAAAGTACTCTCTGACGCCACTGTAGATACTGGTGTGGCCATAAGATCTCTTACTATGGTAGATAATATTGGGTACCTTGATGAGTTATGTTTCCACCAAATAAGAATATCAAACTTTTCAGTCTGATTTATGTTGGCCTCACTTAAATATCTCTCAAGCTCATTTTGTTTGTCAATAGAATCCTTTTCCTTTAAGTGCTGCATAAAAGCATCAGCCCTTGCTTGTGATGCTGATATTTCAGCAACTAAAGGTGTTTCAACTTGGGACCTACTGTTGAGCTAGAAGAGGACTATCCAGCATTGTTTTTCAGATCGTAGGCTTTCTTATAAGTGTCGTACATCTTAAACAGATTGGTCTTTAGAAAGGTGGACAACTCTTTTGCAAAGTCAGATTCTTTACCATACATGTCCTCAAAAGACCACTCTACAAATCTCAACTTATACCGGGGATCAAAAATAACACCAAAATAAAGAAACTGATTGATGTTTGCAACAGATCCCCAATATTTGTCATACTTCTTCTTCATTTCAAACCCTATAGTGGCCAAAATAGTGTTGAGGTTCATAGAAGAATTTTTCAGCTCACAATATATTGAAGACAATTGATGAAATGCAACATGCAAGCTCATTTCTTGTGATGCTGAAAAAACCTTTGTAGCCTCATAGAAAATCTTCAAAAAAGGACACAAAAACACGAACATTCTCCCAATCAGTCTTACTGGGAGGACCATCAACCCCAATAAAATCTTTATAGTTTGAATCTTCCTCGTCAAGCTTCTCAAAAGCTGCCTGAAACTTCTCGGCAGCATCTAACATCAAATAGGTGGAGTTCCACCTTGTGGGAACATCAAGACACAAAATTTTCTTACAGGTAATTCTAGCAAACTCTATGCAGTCCTTAAATTTAGAAGCCCTAGGTGGTGAAGACCTTACAAATCTAACAGCAGTCCGAATGTTGGAAATAGGACTGTGCAAGTCTTTTAATCCATCATTTACCACTAAATTTAGTATGTGTGCACAACACCTAACATGGAAGAAATCCCCATCCAACATAAGCCCATTCATATTTCTAAATTTCCTCTTTAAATATACTACAGCTACATCATTTGACGAAGCATTGTCAACCGTGATTGTAGACACATTCCTAAGTCCCCAATCTCTTACAACATCCTCAACTTTCCTCCCAACAGTTTCCCCTCTATGGTTGGGGACTACAGCAAAGCTAATAATCCGTTTCTGGTATTTCCATTCATTCTACAAAATGTGCCGTGAGGGTCAAATAATTCAGATTCTGGACAGAGGTCCAGCAATCTGTTGTTAGTGCCACCCTACTGCAATCTAACTTAAAAAATGCTTTCAGCCTCAATTTTTCATCTAGGTACATCTGGAAACATTCCCTAGCAACCGTACGCCTTGATGGGATTGTGAATTGGGGCTGCATTGCTCTACAAAAGTAATTAAATCCCTCACCTTCCACAACCCTAAAAGGTTGTTCATCTACAATTACAAAAACAACCAATGCTTTTCTCAGGGCTTGAACATTGAATCTAGTGCTTGTAGAAGCTAAACCAGTGTTCTCTCCACTGGGAAATGCAATGGTTGTTTGATTAGCGTCACTGATCAAAGCATATGGATACTTGGCACAGAATTTCAAGTGAGCAAGCATGTTCGATGTTCCATGTTTATTTGTGTCACACAAATACCGTTTATGGCAGTGTTTACAAGCTGCTGTTGGTTCTATTTCATCAAGTAGTTTATTGAAGTGGTCCCAGACAAAAGAAGTTTTTCGGGGACCATGTGCATTTTGTTTTCTTCTCTTTGCAAGAGGAGGACGAGGAGCATTAGCTTCAGCACCAGCTGCAACTTGTGCTCCACTTCCAACTCCTACATTTGGTGCATAATTTGGAGTGGTTGGGGCAGCTTCTGCAGATTGACTCACAGTTTGTGATGTTAACATAGAAGGCAGGTTTTGACTAGACGGCTCCATCACTGAAACAATGAAGAAGTCGCAGTCCACAACTGCCAACTACATTATTAAGTCTGTAAACCATGTTCTCAACTTGCTGGGCTGAACCAATTAACCAATTTTAACATTTAAGTTTAACATTTAACATTTAAGTTTAACATTTAAGTTTAACATAACATTTAACATTTAAGTTTCAGTTTTATACTAAGATTAAATTTTAAAGTTTATGTTTTGTTACAAGTTTAAACTAATTTTAACTAAGTGTAAGTTTAAACTAATTAATTGTAACAATAAGCATACATATAAGCATGTTCATATAAGTATACAAGAGCAGTGAGCATACCATTAAGTGATCATATATAAGCATCTAAGAGCAGTAAGCATGCTATCAACTCAAAATACAACTCAGCATACAACATTTTCAGCAACTCAGAATAATAAGCATGCATAGACCTTAATTAACAGATTGACCAATCATCTATAATTAACTCTGCATACAACACTTTTAGCAACTTAGAATACTAAGCATGCATAGACCTTAATTAACAGATTGACTAATCATCTATAATTAACTCTGCATACAACACTTTCAACAACTAAGCATCTATAATTAACAGATTGACTAATCATGCATAGACCTTAAATGCATTCAGCAACTCAGAATACAACTCAGCATACAACACTTTGTCAAAGCATATACTCAGTATACAACTAATAAATAAATTACTAGCATGCATAGCCTTATAATACAAAACCTTTAAAATTACACAAACCTCCAACTTAAATGTTCCTCCAAGCCTCCAACTCACAAGTCTGGTTCCTCCTTTCTTACCACTTGCTTGCTCCAACAAAATCAAAATGCCTACAACAATCAACAATAGTTAGTGAAAATGAAAATAAAATAAAAAAACCAGAGAAAAAAAGAAATAGAAACAGACACAACGGCAAGAAAAAACCCTAACTTTAAAGGTTGTCCCTAACTTCAAAGGTTGTCCAGTTCCTCCATCCCTTACCACTTGCTTGCTCCAACAAATCAAAATGCCTACAACAATCAACAATAGTTAGTCAAAATGAAAATTAAAAAAAAACCGGAGAAAAAAAGAAATAGAAACAGACACAACAACAAGAAAAAACCCTAACTTTTAAAGGCTGTCCCTAACTTCAAAGGCTGTGCGGTTCCTCCATCCCTTACCACTTGCTTGCTCCAACAAATCAAAATGCCTACAACAATCAACAATAGTTAGTCAAAATGAAAATAAAAAAAAGGATAAAAAAAGAAATAGAAAAGGACACAATAGCAAGAAAAAAACCCTAACTTTAAAGGTTGTCCCTAACTTCAAAGGTTGTCCGGTTCCTCCTTCCTTACCACTTGTGTTTGAAGACGAAGACGAAGTGATAATCTTTACGAGGAAGGGAATGGAAGAACGAAGGAGGAAGGGAATGGAGGAAGGAAGGAGATAGCGAATGGAAGAAGGAAGAAAGAACGATGAAGGGAAGCGAATGGAAGAAGAAGGAAGCAAGACAGTAGCGGCGCTGGCGCTAGGGTTTCTGGCGTCGAGGAAGAGAGTTGTGCTCTGCAGTGTGCTAGGGTTAGAAAATTGAAAATGAGAGTAATGAGTGAGGTGAGAGTGGGCTTCATGATATTAACATTGACTCTCAGTATACCACGCGATAGTAAAAAAAAAATCGCTGAACATTGGCCGGTTCGGGTCCGGGTCCGTTGGTTCTAATATCAGGAACCAAACCCGCCCACTTCAGCCCATTCAGAACCGTTCCTCCCACCCGGCGACCCACGAAACCGTTTCGACCCGCCCACGAACCTGCATTTCTTCTCAGTTTTACCGGGTTCGGGTCGGGTTCCGATTTTTGTCCACCCCTACCAGAAATTGTCTCCAATCAATGTTTGGAAATGACAGGTTATAATGGAGAGCAACCTTGGAAAGGAAATAACCACAAATGATCACACTAATTATGTAACTATTACTCCCTTCGTCTCAAATTATAAGAGTCTTTTCGAAAAATTTCTCCCACCAAGAAATGTAATTAACTAGTATTGAGTACCCGTGCAACGCACGGGGAGAAATTCGTCGAAAGAATCAACATTATTTATAATTTATAATTTGTTGTGTTCAGTTATAATTTATTGACAATAAATCACATAATCGTATTAGGCATGTATCAATATTGCGTCGTGTTACATTATTCTAAATAAGATTAAACGTACAGAGCATCAATAGTCATTGAGATGTGGAATAAAAGTAGAAATATGGCATTCTTGAATCACCGATGTAGAACGAAAAAAAAAACTGCAATAAAAAGTTGAAAGAAGGTCGAGTTATCACCTTCCGAGCTGCTTTAGAGCTCGCCAGGCCTCTATGCTGACCTGAAATCTTTGGAACCGCAGGGGTTAGTCTTTGTCGCTACCGTGTTTGAGCTCAAAGACGTCTTTATGCTGACATGGTGTCTTTGAAACCACAATGGTCTTGTTTATCTCGACAGGCGATCTTAGCTGAGGTGCTTTAGAGCTCGCCAGACCTTTATGCTGACCTGGTGGCTTCGAAACCACAGGGGTCACTTAGGTCGACTGGCGACCTTCCGAGCTATTTTAGAGCTTGCCAGGCCTCTATGCTGACCTGGTGTCTCGGAAACCACAGGGGTTACTTAGGTCGACTGGCGGCCTTCCGAGCTGCTTTAGAGCTTGCCAGGCCTCTATGCTGACCTGGTGTTTCGGAAACCACAGGGGTCGAGTTGCGAATGAGCACACCAAGCCTCTATGCTGACTTGGGTTGTCGAGCTGCGAATGAGCACACCGAGCCTCTATGCTGACTTGGGTTTAGGACCACAGGGGTCGAGCTGCGAATGAGCACACCGAGCCTCTATGCTGACTTGGGTTTAGGACCACAGGGGTCGAGCTGCGAATGAGCACACCGAGCCTCTATGCTGACTTGGGTTTAGGACCACAGGGGTCGAGCTGCGAATGAGCACACCAAGCCTCTATGATGAGCACACCAAGCCTCTATGCTGGGTTTAGGACCACAGGGGTCGAGCTGCGAATGAGCACACCAAGCCTCTATGATGAGCACACCAAGCCTCTATGCTGACTTGGGTTGTCGAGCTGCGAATGAGCACACCGAGCCTCTATGCTGACTTGGGTTTAGGACCACAGGGGTCGAGCTGCGAATGAGCACACCAAGCCTCTATGCTGACTTGGGTTGTCGAGCTGCGAATGAGCACACCGAGCCTCTATGCTGACTTGGGTTTAGGACCACAGGGGTCGAGCTGCGAATGAGCACACCAAGCCTCTATGCTGACTTGGGTTGTCGAGCTGCGAATGAGCACACCGAGCCTCTATGCTGACTTGGGTTTAGGACCACAGGGGTCGAGCTGCGAATGAGCACACCAAGCCTCTATGATGAGCACACCAAGCCTCTATGCTGACTTGGGTTGTCGAGCTGCGAATGAGCACACCAAGCCTATATTCTGACTTGGGTTGTCGAGCTGCGAATGAGCCCACCAAGCCTTTATGCTGACTTGGGTTTAGGACCACAGGGGTCGAGCTGCGAATGAGCACACCAAGCCTCTATGCTGACTTGGGTTGTCGAGCTGCGAATGAGCACACCGAGCCTCTATGCTGACTTGGGGCTTGGTGGTATCCATTGAATGCCTCTTGCTTAAGCATTCACCTGACTATGCTATGCAGATTGCCGGTGCACTACTCAATTCATTTAGTTAATTGACTTAGTAATAGCACCATGTAGCAAATAATGAAGAACTATGTCATTTTGTTCCATAAAAACCTCTCTCGTTTTGTATTTACTGGCACATATGCACATTAACAGACACACACATACCCATTAAACTTGAAAGCTCTAACAAATGATGAAAATGCAAATTTTTTTGCTGATAAAATAGTTGACCAATGTTGTAATTAGTTAGACGATTAGTGGCTTATGACTGTGAGTGAAGGGAGGGGTTTTTTAGTTAGTTAATTCGGTTACAGCTCATAACCGAATTGGTCTGTCGAAATCGATCTGTCGAAGTTGGTCTGTCGAACTGTCGAAGTTGGTCCTTTCAGGGATAACCCAACCTCCAATGCTCTCCCAGGATTCGAGAGAAGGCGCATGCGGTCGGGGGTGACCGTGAAACCAGAGTGGAGGATCCCATTGTCGAGGCGGTTACTGGGGAGTGGAGGCCTTGAAACGATGTCGTCAAAGTTGGTCTGTCGAACTGTCGAAGTTGGTCTGTCGAACTGTAAATTACATGGTACTTAGAAATATCTACTTAGAAACAGAAATGCCAACAAAATCTTAGCCCACTATCTGAGATAAGTTACATGGTACATTTGTCGCATCAGTAGCTTATAAAATTGTTTCTATGTTTCTCTTGCTATGTACTTCCATGTTTAGCTAGAATTCAATTAGTGAACCCAAATGAACTTCACAAATAGAAATAAAAACTTACAAAATTCAAAATGAGCTAGCTTTGCACCTTCAAGCTTTGATTGTTGAACAATGAAGACAAATACAATGCAAGTCTTATTATATCAACCCTTGAGATATTAATAAAGAAATTCAGCCAAGTTTGAGATATTAAAGCTGACACCTGATATGGTAAACCTCCTACAGATTGTCAAAGACCTCGTGGTAGACAACATTAGTTGTTGAAGTACATATGTTGCCATCTTCATCCAAAATCAACATCTTTAACCCCTTTTTTGTTGTTACTCTAGATACAGCAACATATAATTGGCCATGTGTAAAAACAGGCCGCGGTAGATACAATCCTACTTTAGAAAGAGATTGACCTTGGCTCTTGTTGATTGTCATAGCAAAACATAGGCATATAGGAAATTGTCTTCTTTGGAATTTGAATGGCAATCCAGAATCAGAAGGAACCAAATCCATCCTTGGAATTAGTATTTTTTCACCAGTATTCTTCCCAGTGAGTTGTTTTACTGGTTCTTTGTTGTTGTTACTGGTTCAAATCACATATTAGCTAACCCAATCGATGGCCTCTACTCATTGCATCTTTCCACTCCTTGGTTGGTTACAGTCAACTCTTTCCAACTCTTAATTTGTGGAATAATTTTTTTTTGAACAACAGGGCGACAGACCATATTGGTTCACCTAATTTGTGATTTGACTATTTTTTCTGCAAGCTGCCAAGAAATAGCAGAATTTCTTTTGCTTTCTGAATTAAGAAACTGATTTGACAGCTCTCTTTCACCATTGAGTTGTTTGAAATTTCTGCAAACAAATTTGCTAAAACTTTGCTTTACATCTTTGTTGACTTGTGTGATAGCCTGGTATTAGTTGCACGGATTCCAGTGTGGCAGTTTACATCTCTCCTTAGGTATGCTGAGATAATTGCCCTTTTCATGTAACAAATTGTGTTGCAGGATTTAAAGCCAAAGAACATATGGCCCTTTGTGAGTATTTGATATAATTTGATATTTGATATTTGATATAAAAGTACACATTTGAGAGTGATTTGGGAAATTTTAGGGGAATGTGAGAGAGCGAAAGGTGAGATTTACATTTGCCTCTCTGAACTTTGGGTTTGGCTTCGAGGTCAGAGAGGTGAAGCTGTGTTTTGGGTGTAGTTTGGGAGATCACCCCTTTGTCCGCTACCTCATCCTATGCGCAGCTGCTGGCTCCAGATCGAGCATGGAAAAGGGAAGGTTGGGGGTTGGGACAATGCATGTGCAGATAAATCCAGAAGAGAAAAGTTATTTCGACAACGTTTTGTTGTCGGACACCGTATTAAAATACGGTTTTGTTTGTTTTTAAAAAAAAATTCTCGGTTTGGCGCTATTCTCGTCATGGACTCTCTCTCTTGGTGCCATACGGTGTTGGGTACGCTGTCGACATGGTCAGCTGCTGTCTGACCATGAAGCATCGAAATGGGAAGGTTGGGGGGAGGGAGGATGCGTGTACATATATTAAAAGTCACATTTGAGAGTCATTTGGGAAATTTTAGGGAAATGTGTTTAGGGATTGCAGGCTGGATGTGAGAGAGCGAAAGGTGAGATTGAAAACCCACTCTCTGAACTTTGGGTTTGGCTTGAGGTTAGATAGGCAAAGGCTGTGATTTGGGTGTAGTTTGGGAGATCACCCTTTGTCCGCTACCTCATCATCTGTAGCAGCCTCGCCTCCAGATCAAGCATGGAAAAGGGAAGGTTGGGGGTAGCCTCGATGCGTTTGAAGATTAAAAGTACACATTTGAGAGTGATTTGGGAAATTTTAGGGGAATGTGAGAGAGCGAAAGGTGAGATTTACATTTGCCTCTCTGAACTTTGGGTTTGGCTTCGAGGTCAGAGAGGTGAAGCTGTGTTTTGGGTGTAGTTTGGCCCTTTGTGAGTATTTGATATATTCTGCTAGTTTTTGACCAGTGAAGAACACTATTTTATTGTGTATCCATTAGACAATTATCCTATTATACCTCATGTCAAGGTCAGAGACACCCTAAGGCTACCATAAAACTGATTTTCTATTAGACTTAGCAGCTTGCAGCCGTATGTTTCTCCCCTTTTACTATATTGTGGTTATGGTGTGATTCGCATGTAATTGAATATAATCAAATGTGGAGGAAACTTTTTCTGTTTGAACACATCTCAGTTTTACTGGAACCTCACAAATTTGTTGATACTTACTGGACCCATGCTTCTGTATGACTTCAGACTGTCTCAGTGAAGAAAGATAAATTATAGTTCGGATGAAGCCAAATGGTTTTGATTTGGAACTTTTATTTTGAGTAGTGTGTAGCTCTTTAGACCCTATTCCACATTACTGACCAACTTTGTCATTTTTTGGGATAGCATAGCATCATAGGTTTAATAACAAATGTAAAAGTAAGTTGGAAAGACCCAAAACAAAACATTTATTTATTGTCTTGTGGCTGCTGAAAAACTACTGAGTAGACTTCTTTGCAAAACAACTCCCAAGCAAAGTCAATTGTTGGACCCTTTTCCCTACCTCATTTTTCTATTTCGTTTTTTTAGCAATACTGTAGATATTTAGTTTAACAGCTTTGACATATGGTAACAGTGTAACAATTAAACTTAAGAGGATAAAAGTGAACTTAAGTGAAAATATAGAAACCAAAAGCTTGTGAGCCAAACAAAAATGAAACACTTTATTCCTATCGAAGTTGGTCTGTCGAACTGTCGAAGTTGGTCTGTCGAACTTGAAAGCTCTAACAAATAATGAAAATGCAGATTTTTTTGCTGATAAAATAGTTGACCAATGTTGTAATTAGTTAGACGATTAGTGGCTTATGACTGTGAGTGAAGGGAGGGGTTTTTTAGTTAGTTAATTCGGTTCTGACTCATGCTTAATTGGTCATCGAGCTATCGAAGTTGGTGCATCCGAGCTGTCGAAGTTGGTCAAGCAAATTTTCGAAGTTGGTCTGTCGAAGTTGGTCTGTCGAAGTGTCGAAGTATGTCTGTCGAACTGTCGAATGGTCTGATTCTATGCTTGACAGAAACAGCATAGAATCCATCAAAAAGACAATGCAGATGCAACCAGACATCTTCAAACACCGTGTAATATAGTTTTTTGTTGTTTTAGTCCCTCTATTACTTCATTTGTATTTAATTAATCCCTTAGGAAATTTGCTTTGCTTGTTGTTGTTGTTGTTGAACAAAATAAGGATGGTTTATAGTTATATTGTTCATAGGGGTCAAAATTCTATTTTGTCTCAGTTCAGTTTTTAGCTCATCCATCATCTTCTGCACACTGTATAGCCTGTGTAGTTCCCTTAGAAAGTCGTCAATAAAATATAAAGCAACTCAATGAAGGAGTTTTGAATAACCTGATTGTCCACAAAATACAAAGTTTGGAACTTTTACATAAAAGAGTTGTTCACAAAGCAAAAAAGCAACTAAATGACTCCAACACAAATACCCTTCTTGTCCACAAAAGAGATAGCCAAGAAACAACAACAATAAGAACTACATAGAAAGCATCAATAACATAACATGACAAACACCACAACAACAACAAAGTGTGACACTAAATCTTCTCAATCTTAATTGCCCGCTTCAGTAACTTGAGGGGAAGGTTGATATCTGCATCTGGTTCTTCAATTGGGGATACTCTCTTGACTGAAGTGATGATGCTATCAATTGGTTGGAGTATGTCAACATCATGTTCCACTCCAGCTAGTGAAAACTTAGGCATTAAATCCTATCAACATAGAAATACAACAATTGTAGTAAGAATCAGAATCACATGGTAGCTATTAATTCTACTGCACAATTTTTCATTTATACCTTTGAGAAAGCAAATGCTTTGCAAAACCATATAGCTTAGTTGACAGTTACATATTAGTTCTAATCATAAATACTATGTTGTAGCTACATTCACAAATAATGAAAAGATTGGTTCAGTCATCTATTTGCTCAATTTTATCTCAAATTACTGACCTTATAGTGAAGTCCAATATATCTCTCTAAAAAAAAGTGAAATCCACTATGAGACATTTATATTACTGTGTTTACTTGCAAATAATGATGTGAAGTCCAATATATCTCTCTAATAAAAAGTGAAATCCACTATGAGACATTTATATTACTGTGTTTACTTGTAAGCATTTCTGTCGATTGCTTCACAACTACAGTAAGCAGAACAAAGAATATGCTTAAATTGAATGTATGTAGCAGAGACAAAAAACACTGGGTATATACCTGTGAGACACCACTGCAAGCACCTTCAATAACATTCTCCTTCTCTTTTACTTCATATGCAGACAAAGATTCAAGATCCTATGTATAAAGACTCATTAGTATGACATAGCCTCTAGAAATTAGTTAAACAATGACATAGGGGTAGTATATACCTGTGAAAGAACATTGGTATCACAACCAGCAATTTTGTCCTTTCCCTTATCCATCAATGCACTCAAGGAATTAGTTTCCTACAATGTTGACCCAAGTAAGTATTTCCTTAAGTGTAGTCTTTGCTACTAATCTTAAAAGGAACATGAGCTTACGTTATTGTTCTTTGAAAAGGTAGCATCTTCCTTGTCCCATTTTTTATTGAACTTGTTAATAATAACCTCATTTGTGCAAATTTTACGAACTCTAAATGACTGTTCAAACTTGGGACTAAACACAGGCTTTGTCTCCACCTTGAAAAGGATAATGTTATCCACTAATGCTGACAGTTCAGGTTGGTATGTCGAACTGTCGAAGTTGGTCCTTTCAGGCATAACCCAACCTCCAATGCTCTCCCAGGATTCGAGAGAAGGCGCATGCGGTCGGGGGTGACCGTGAAACCGGAGTGGAGGATCCCATTGTCGAGGCGGTTACTGGGGAGTGGAGGCCTTGAAACGATGTCGTCAAAGTTGGTCTGTCGAACTGTCGACGTTGGTCTGTCGAACTGTCGAAGTTGGTCCTTTCAGGCATAACCCAACCTCCAATGCTATCCCAGGATTCGAGAGAAGGCGCATGCGGTGGGGGGTGACCGTGAAACTGGAGTGGAGGATCCCATTGTCGAGGCGGTTACTGGGGAGTGGAGGCCTTGAAACGATGTCGTCAAAGTTGGTCTGTCGAACTGTCGATGGCCATTTTTGTTGCCTGATGGCCATTTTTCTCCAAACAATGCAACTGCATTTAAAACGGACAAAGTTTAATAAAATATTGCCATACATGAAACATTCAAGAAAACAACAGTCAAGTCTCATCGCACTGGTGAAGAACAATTCATCAACATTCACAAAGGAAATTGAAGAAATTAAAAAAGCTGCTTATGATAGCAATAAAAATGGCGAGTCTTGAAGAAATTGAATAAAAGAAGAGTTGAATAGTATACAAAAGGAGAAAAAGAAGGGAACAATCCAGGAACCTAAGTGGCATTCTCGCTTCCTGTTCATTCGAGAACTCACCCAATGTCTACCATCGCAAAAATCGCAAACACCAAAAACCAATCCATTCGAGAACCATCTTAAACTTAAACCTCCATGGAAATCAACATTTTGAGATGGTAAAGCTAAGAAAATGAAAAAGGGAAAAATAAAAACGATGCATTACAATACAGCGTGAGCCACCATGAAGCCAATCGTTGAAGCATCTACTCGCCAGCGATAGATGCTGGTTGGATATTGAGGCCAGGAAAGATGAACGGGGGAAGTAATGAGAGAAGGGAGAGAGAGGTCGGTAAACATTTTGAAAGGAGGAACAAATGGGCTTATGAGATGAGAGGGAGCGTGAGAGAAGTGAGAGGTGTTGCATCTACTCCTTTTTTGTTTTGAATTCAAATTTTAAAAAAAGAGTCAGAGAGGTAGGAACAGAGGACGGTTGGAGAGGTAGGAGTAGATCAGAGTGACAGTTGTGAAAGTTGGAAACTTTCACTGATATGGAAGTGAAGCAGATAAAAGTGCTCTGCACAGGAGCCCCTGTGCACTTATCTACCATTTGTTTTTCTCTTAACTATTTTATTATTAAATTTGAAATGGTTTGAGGTTTCACTAAAAGAGGTATGTAAAAAAGATTAAAAAATGCTGATGTGGCCAAACATGTCTCATTGATTGACATGTGTAAAACCAACCTATAAAATGCTCTGTTAGTGTATAGTATAAAGATGTAGTTAAAAACAATAAATTTTGATTATAATTTTTATTGTTTTGCCTAAACTACCCTTAAAAATTGGAAAGGTAAATTAGATTACATTTCATTTAAATTATTGATTAAAATAAAAGTAAATTAAATAAGGGTAATAAGAAAAAAAATTAATTAATACTACACACAAACTTCAAAGGGCCTTATACAATGGGACAAATAAAAAAAAATGGGCGCGGGTTCGAACCCGCTACGCCCCCCTTTCAGCGCTCTTTGGAGTGCGTAGTAGGCCGCTGGGCCATAAGACCAAAAAAAAATAAAAAAAAAAAGCTCTTATAATTTGGGACGGAGGGAGTATTTGCTACGGATTCCACCACCTGGTAAATAACAAATGCATTATTATCTTAGATTGAAAATATTAAATAATATACTTAATTGCCCCTATTTTGGGCAGGAAAAACAAATTTACAAAACTTCCCCATGAATTGCCTTCAACCCACTGTTTGGAAATGGTAGCTTTGAATATATTGCAAGTGCAACCTTGGAAAAAGAAATGACCACAAATATCGACTTTATTACTCTTACTTATCATTTATTAGCATCAACGTGGTAGAGCTTTTGATGTCATTTTTCTAATGCAGCAAGAAGACTTGTGCATGCAGACTTTGGATCCAAAATAATTTATAATAGTAACATAATGGTAGATTATGTATCTGCATCAATAGTTGCAGTAGATGAAACGTCTAATATGTAGGAACGTTTTCTCCATTTAATTCATTATGTTACTACCTTTAATAAATGTCAAAGGCACCCTCAATCAGTTGCCATTTTTAGGTTCGTTGAGGTTTAGACTTAGTCACATTCAATCTTTACCTAAAGTCAATGATGTAGATAAAAATGGGTAAAGTACCAACTGGATAAATTTACACATGACGATGAACCAATGTGTAAAAAAATTGATTTTACAGACAACAAACACATAATAATTTGACACTATAATGTTCAGGAGGATTCAATATTTCAGGCATCTTCACTACGATTGAAATTGAAGGCAGGCTTCAGTGAGTACAAACGCAACTAATTATAAGACATCTATGGAACTTATACCCTAGACTTGGTATGCACATTCCATCTTGTTGCCAACACATGAAATGAAACAGGAGTCTAATAGTTAAAGCAGAACAACTTATACATTATTTTTGCCAGCTGCCTCCCTTTTGAGAACAACTATAAATTATTTTTGAAAGCTGTCTCCCTTCTAACTAATATGACCTATTTGAGCAGCTTGCTAAATTTCTCCATCAGAAGAACCAAAGAAAAATCAATTTTTTGGCCCCCCACATTGGGTAAGGAGGACAACCATTATGAACTGAATATTTGAATTCTCACTATCTGTTGAATAACCACCCTGCACAACTGAAAAATGTGTAAATGTAAAAAAGAAACAGAATGTAAAAATCATAAAAATGAGAAAATCTAAAACCATGAAAAACATAAAAATAAGTTAATGTTAAAATGAAACAGATTCATGGTACTTGGGCCTAATATTTAGACATTATTATAATGTATTTGGGCCATAACACAAACACTTTAATTTTGTATAAGCACTGTTCAATAAACTTAGTGTGTATTTGGTTCTGCGGTGACGAAAATTGATTTTGACAGAATTGATTTTGTAAAATTGATTTTAGTTAAAAGTGAGTTGAACGTAATGTGGTTTATATTTGGATACATTCATGAAAAAAGTGATTTTGATCAATTCATATTGTTTGGATAGTTTCGATCAAAATTGCTTTTATGTGTGCGATTACCAAAATGGACATAAATTCAAATTATCTTAGAAACTTGAAATTTGATAAAATAGACAGCAAAAATACTAAATTAGCATATATATTAGTTAAGAAATTAGTTTTTTTACATATATATTATATTAGTTAACAAATAAGTTTTGATTACATATATATTATATTAGTTAACAAATAAGTTTTTTACTGTGTTAATTTAGTAAAAAAAATAGTGTTAATTTATGTATAAATTATTTTGCTATGAGATTATAAACATATTTTTCACAATGTCTCTCAGTGTCGATCCGTTTTTTTACTTTGGGATAAATGGGCCTTTATGGAGCCCAATCCATCTCATTGTCTCTAACCTGGAGTTAGAAAATGGTATCCCTGCAACATGCTGAAACGCCGCACACAAGAATGGAGAGGGGCTGACTGGTCTCTTCACACAGTGACCACAGAAGCTTCAACAATAATCGATTTTAGTCAGACGTAAAAGCTACATGGATTTGCTTCAACTAGAATCGATTTTAAGAGGAAGAATCACTTTCTCAACTAAGATCCAAACATCCTCATAATACAGTTAAATCGTGTTTGAGGGAGGTGAACGCGAGTCCAAGGACTTTCAACGCAGAACCATACTGGGGCTTATCCAAATGCAAATAGTTTATTATATTTAAGCGCTCATAGCATAAACTCTCATACGATAAGCGCTTATAGCATAAGTGTTTAAATAAACTGTTTATCCAAACAAGGCAGTGATTAATTACAACCAATTTAAAATAAAATAAAAAATATGATTTAATGTTTATTTAATCTTTATCATTGAAGTTTATTTAGTCTCTATTACTTAGACATTTCTTATTATGCCTGTCTTCAAACTATCCTCTGGTTCGAAATGCACTTTTTACACCAACAATACCACATTGGATTTCAAAGGATCATTGCCGTGTAAGAACTAGGAGTATAAAAAATAGTCATATAAGAATCATAACAGAAAATAACCATGCATGAATAAAGTGTAAAATTTGTCAAGAAATTTGTGTATAGATCCAATGCCTGGGCCATGTTATAGCCAATTATTTTTTGCTGGCCACCATCAAGAAATTTAACTGAAGGAATAGGGAACCGGTGGATCAGGGACTTCAACAAAGCCTTCCAGCATTTGGAAGACCATCCCCATTGTTGGCCTCATTTCAGGATGCTCTTGAATGCACCAAATTGCTATCTTCACCCACTTCTCTAACCTCCCATTGTTAGCCATAGCCACCTTATCATTTTCCACCAGAACATCTATTCTTTCTTCAATGCAGCAATCATAAGCCCAGTCAGTCAACATTACCTTCTCTTCCTCCCCAGGCTCCACCAGCAGCACATTTCTTCTACAACAAATGATTTCCAACAACATGACACCAAAGCTGTAAACATCCACTTTCGCCGTCACAACAACATTCTTTCAATAAAGATTAAAAGATGAAGAGAAAATGATTAGCTAAATTTATATTTAAAATGATAGATTATTGGAAATCAAACAACAAAATAATTACTAAAAATAAAGAAAAGAAACTCTTGAGATTATGGTTCTTCACAATGACAATTACCAAACCAATTTCCTAAAGCTATGAGTGTTGGATTTTTAAATGTCAAATAATCTAATGTAACTATTGTCTTCTTTCAAAGAACAATAATGTATTTAAGCTAATAAACAACCTATTTTCATGGTAGAAATATTAGCAAAAACACATTAAGAAAAGATATTTTTCACAACCTCAAGAGAATCAAATCTATTTTCATGATTCCATTCCCTTGTTCAACCTTATAAATCTAATATCAAACTTTACCTTTCAGTCCGTTATTTGATATCTATGATCATGCATAAAAAATCACTAAGGTTGAATTAAAAGGAAACAACACCCATAATAAAGAAAAATCAGAATTGGTAATAATCCATTAATTGGAATACCCACAATCCCAATATTAGAAAACTACTCATACATAATTGAAATGTAAACAACAAAGCATAAATTAAACATGCTGGAAATAAGGATTAAAAGATGAAGAGAAAATGAAAGGGAAAACTGAATTTCATTCATAAACTAAAACTAAATAAAAGTGCCATGAACATACTTGAACAAAAGCTAAGGAAAGACAAAGTTTTGCTAAGAGAAAATGGAGAGGAAAGTGGTGATTTTCGTGGCCCTCAAGGCCTCTATATATAGCCTAATTCTACCCTAATTAAGTCCCATTACATCCCCTTAAAGACCCATCAAGATAGCTTAACAAAATTCCAAGTTTTAATTAACATTTACACTCTGTCTGTCACGATTATGGCCGTAATTATCAACGCCGTAGGTCATGATTCTCGAACTGGTGACTTTTCACATCTTCAAGCCCGAATTATGACCATAATGATAAACACTGGGAGGCTGTAATTCTCTCTATTTTTGAACTTGACATTCCAATTGCTTCACACGAATTATGGCCATCTTCTTCAACACTGGGGGTTCATAATCTTAGCATTTTGCACTTAATTGATTAACTTTTGAACTCCCTTTCCTACAAATCGAAACATAAACAAAAGGTAATAAAAATAAACCACTAATAAAGCCTATTAAAACATGGTAAAAACTAGATAAATTCTAACTTATCAAGCTGTCAATTTTGACACGGCCCAATGGGCTAGCCTGAAGGGCCCGCATTTTAGGCCAAGTTGGGCTGCAACATTTTTTCAAGTTAAAGTGGGTCGATTGAGAGCATAGATAAATCCAAATGAGAATTCGACCTTCATCTAGCACGTCATCAATGGTGAAATCCACAACTCACTCTCAACACTTTCCAGATCTTTCAATAGCCATTTGTCGTTATGTGGACTTGTAGGTGTAATAGAACTGGAGAGAAATAAAATGGAGAATGTTGGTATTTTATATGTAAAAAGTAAATGGAGAATCTTTAAAGCATTTTTATGCCGGTTTGTTTCAGTTTTTTTACAAAAAGTAAATTTTATTTTTAAAAAATCATAATTTTTCTTATTTGTTTAAGTATTTGAAGGAAAAAAAATCAGATTTCTAGAAATTACTTTGAATAGCTTCTGAAAAGGATATGATTAATTACAACCAATGTTAAAATAAAAAATTATGATTTAATATTTATTTAATATTTATTATTAAAGTTTTTTTTCCCCCTATTTGATAGTCTTTAGGATCCATCATGTCTATAGTTAGACATTTCTTATGATGCCTGCCTTCAAACTATCCTCTGGTTCGAACTGCACTTTTTACACCAACAATACCACATTGGATTTCAAAGGATCATTGTTGTGTAAGAACTAGGAAGTATAAAAAATAGTCACATAAAAATCATATCAGAAAATAACCAGCAAAAAGGTGTAAAATTTGCCAAGAAATTTGTATATAGATCCAATGCCAGGGCCTGGTTATAGCCAATTATTTTTTGCTGGCCACCATCAAGAAATTTAACTGAAAGAATAGGGAATCTGTGGATCAGGGACTTCAACCACACCTTCTAGCATTTGTATGACCATCCTCATTGTTGGCCTCATTTCAGGATGCTCTTGAATGCAGCAAATTGCTATCTTTACCCACTTCTGTAACCTGCCATTGTCAGCCAAGGCCTCCTTATCATTTTCCACCAGAACATCTATTCTTCCTTCAATGCAGCAATCATAAGCCCAGTCAGTCAATATTGCCTTATGTTCTTCCCCGGACTCCAACGGCAGCACACTTCTTCTGCAGCAAATGATCTCCAACAACATGGTACCAAAGCTGTAAACATCCACTTTAACTGTCACAGGAACATTCTTGAACCATTCAGGAGCCACATATCCTTTAGTACCTCTTATCATGGTATTGGTTCTACTTTGGTCTGACAACAACAACTTGGCCAACCCAAAGTCAGAGATCTTTGCAGTGAAAAACTCATCTATTAGAATATTTTGAGGTTTTATGTCACAATGAATGATTGGAGCGTCACACTCTTCGTGTAAGTACACCAACCCTCTTGCAATCCCTAAAGCAAATCCAACCCTTACATTCCAAATGGGTTTGTGTTGACCAAATAAAACGTCTGCTAGTGTACCATTGCTCATGAACTCATAAACCAGTAGCCTATTGACTCCCTCGTCACAAAATCCAATCAACCGTACCAGATTTTTGTGACAGGTTTTACCAATGGCACTTAACTCTGTCTTGAATTCCTTCTCTCGTTCTTGTACCAACCTATCCAATCTCTTGACCGCAACAACTACTGACTCTAATGTACCTTTGTAGACAATTCCAAAAGAGCCCCTACCCAGTTCTTCACTAAAATCCCCCGTGGCATTTTTTAATACATCATAAGTGAAAGAGTGTAAATTTGTTTCCAAAAGATTTACAGCTTGGAAAATCCTTTTAGGTTTTTTCAAGAGAATAAACAAAACAACCGTAGCTAATAGTACGCTGTTAACGAGAAGGGAGCCAATAAGTGGCCATAGAAGAACTTTCTTGGAGTCATCATGACCAGTGGGAAGATCATAGTTAGTCAGGGGTAATGATTTCTTCACAAAGATCAAATGTGAGCCGGTTTTATTCACTCTTCCATTAATCAGGGGTAATGATTTCTTCCAACAAGTTTGCGTGCCACCGGTGTAAATAGCAACAGCGCACATGCAATCTTGCAAGCAAGATTGTTGGCAATCCTGTTTAGAGTAATTTGCTAAACTTGCATAATCTCCCAATGGAAAATCTATGTCTGTTGATTCATGCAATTCATACAATTCTTGTTCAGGACCAGCATCTGATCCACAAACGAAGGTGAAATTGGATTGGCATCCACCAAATTGATTACTTGAATCTACCAGTGAAAACCCATCAGGGCATTTGCAAGTAGGTCTCTGATTGTCGATGGAGCAGTAGCTGTTATAGCCACAGGAACCACTACCTACTTCATTAAATATTGCATTGCAAATGTTATCAGGAACATACCGCAATATAGTCCAGCCCTGCAGGGCCGTGGTGTTGTCCCTTGGATGAACATACTGCGTGAAAACTCCATAGAAGTCAAGTGTTGCTCTGTAGTAATTCAACTTAGGATCGAGAGTCAAGCTGTTATCCCATTTTGCACCTTGAGGTAGGACTTTAGTCTCATTTGTTGTTGTTGTCACCACATAAACATCCCCTGATGCGTCGAACACTAATCGCGAGGCAGAGCGAGAGGCGTCGATTTTGTAATAATAGCCGTAACGCTTGGTAGAAGGCCAAGCAAGGGGACTCAGCAAGACATTACCATCTTGAAAATAAAGTTGGAACCTTCCTCTTGTGTAATTGGTCTCGGTGAATCGAGAAGTTAGATTGCTCTGTAGATCTAGCTGGAGAGATTGGTTGGGCAGCAACGTGTCCGTGGGGTTCTGGAAAGTTTCCCACACATGTTTAGATTCTCCGTCTACAAGAACAAAGTTGCCGGTGTCAAGCATGGCTCCGTAGGAAACAACGGCGTCTGGTTGTGCTGTCCATGTGGATACACCTTGAGGAGTTGTCAGCTTGAGCCCTTCTGATGTGAGCTGAAACTGTGATCCCGCTGGTGCTTCTGCAAGGTCATTGTTTGATTTCGCATACCAAACAACGGTCTTGTCGGGTATTTTGTTGTACCATATGGCAACTGAGAAGTTGCTCGTGCTGGTGCCGTTAAGTTGGCGAAAACCGAAAGCGAATTCGCCAGAAGGGGAAAGCCATTCCCGGTTGTCATTGGTGGTCAGTGTTGAACCCGTATTAATGTTAGCAAAAGCTAATAAAAAAACTTGAAGAAAGACAAGTGTAAAGATAAGAAGACGACTTTGGGAAGCCATAGAGAAGCGCTGCTTTTCAAGTGTGGGAAATGGTTTTACATTTATAATAATAATAATAATAATATGTGCATATTATTTATATTATTTTATAATGGAGTAATAACAAAACCTGAACAATCAACAAAATGAATGGAGATTGTGACTGACAATAGTAAGAAGCAGCTTCAGAGAAGATGGCAGAGCGAATAAGACAGCGTTGCCCGTGAAAAAAGGTCTACAAGAAGCATCACCCAGTTATTACTCAAAATGAATTTTTCAGTCAACGATGTTGTTTATCACACAATGATGAAACGTATAGAATGGTCTATGACTATGATGGACCAACTAGATGGCAATAAATTCGCCAAAATTTCCAAAATAAAAATCTCGACTGCTTCCCTTTGACAAAGTCAAAACATACTTCAATATACAATATGCGTGTTCCCGTGCGATAAAATTATATTTGTGAGATAATAATTTTTATTATTTTAATAAATAAATAAATTGTATTTAAAACAAAAATGATGTCAAAATTAAATTAATAACACTTCATTATTTTTATCAATAAAGAAAAAAATATAGCAAAATGTTTTTATCTTATAAAATCCATATGTATCAAAATTAGTAACTATACTCTTTTCGGTCTTTTTTATATGAAATAAAAGATTTTTTTTTGTCATAATTATGAGAAACAACATTAATTTTCAAATATATTAAATGTCTGATTTTTATTTATATCCTTAGTTATAATGGTACTTATATTAACGACATACTCTATTTCTTATGCAAGTAGGTTGATTCATAAAATGACAATTTAAAAAAAAATATTTATTAGTATTATTTAGAAAAAACTATTTTCAATGTATTTCTTTAGTCTATGTGAATTAGGCTTTTTTTTTTTGGTACAAAGCTTTTGTTTTTTATAATAAGAACCGGAGGGAGTAAAAGTTTATAAACTAAGTAAAATAGATGTAACAATTTTAATTTAGCAATCCTTAAGAGATGACTCAAGAGAGCTGCAAAATAAAAATTCCGTTCATGGTCTCCATAAGTGAAAGAATATAAAGCAAAGTGATATGCGAAAAAGCCACAATAGGTGCCACCAGAAATTGTCTCCAATCAGTGTTTGGGAATGTCCCTCATTGCTAGTTGTTTTGACAATTTCAACGACATGGGAACGCCGGGACAGAGGTTCGAACCCAGGTGTTACCGTTTAGATGCGTGTGTGTGTTTGTTGTTTACCATTTCTACTGACTGATAAAAAAAAATCAATGTTTGGGAATGTCAGCTTATAATGTAGAGCAACCTTGGAAAGGAAATAACCACAAATGATCACACTAATTATGTAACAATTATTCCCTCCGTCCCAAATTATAAGAGTATTTTCGTAAAATCTCTCTCATTAAGAAATATAATTAACATAGTTAAAAACAATAAATTAGTCTACAATTTTTATTGTTTTACTTAAATTATCCTTAAAAATTGGAAAGGTAAATTACATTATACTCCATTTTACTTATTAATTAAAACAAAAATAAATTAAATAAGAGTAATAGAGAAAAAAAATTAATACTACACACAAACTTTAAAGGGCTTTATAAAATATGACAAATAAAAAAAACCAAAATACTCTTATATTTTAGGACACAGGGGTATTTGCTACAGATACCACCACATGGTAAATAACAAATGCATTATTATCTTAGATTGAAAATATTAAATAATATACTTAATTGCCCCAATTTTGGGCAGGAAAAACAAATTTACAAAACTTACCCATGAATTGCCTCCACCCCACTGTTTGGAAATGACAGCTTTGAATATAAGGCAAGTGCAACCTTGGAAAAAGAAATGACCATAAATATCGACTTTGTTACTCTTACTTATCATTTATTAGCATTAACGTGGTGAATCTTTTGATGTCATTTTTCTAATGCAACAAGAAGACTTGTGCATGCAGACTTTGGATCCAAAATAATTTATAATAGTAACATAATGGTAGATTATGTATTATCTGCATCAGTAGTTGCAGTAGATGAAACGTCTAATATGTAGGAACGTTTTCTCCATTTAATTTATTATGTTACACTTACTACCTTTAATAAATGTCAAAGGTACCTCAATCAATTGCCACTTTTAGGTTCATTGAGGTTTTGACTTAGTCACATTCAATCCTTACCTAAAGTCAATGATGCAGATAAAAATGGGTAAAATACCAACTGGATAAATTTACAAATGACGATGAACCAATGTGTAAAAAAATTGATTTTACACACAACAAACACATAATAATTTGACACTATAATGCACAGGAGGATTCAATATTTTAGGTATCTTCACTACGATTGAAATTGAAGGCAGGCTTCAGCAAGTACAAACACAACTAATTATAAGACAACTATGGAACTTATACCCTAGAGTTGGTATGCACATTCCACCTTGTTGCCAACACAGGAAATGAAACACGAGTCTAATAGTTAAAGCAGAACAACCTATACATTATTTTTGCCAGCTGACTCCCTTCTCAGAACAAATATAAATTATTTTTGGAAGCTGCCTCCCTTCTCACTGATATGACCTATTTGAGCAGCTTGCTAAATTTCTCCATCAGAAGAACCAAAGAAAAATCAATTTTTTGGCCCCCCACATTGGGTAAGGATGACAACCATTATGAACTGAATATTTGAATTCTCACTATCTGTTGATCAATGACCACCCTGCACAAATGAAAAATGTGTAAATGTAAAAAATGAAACAGAATGTAAAAATCATAAAAATGAGAAAATCTAATGAAACATAAAAATGAGTTAATGTAAAAATGAAACAGATTCATTAGCAGTGGGTTTGTGCTATTTAGCACAAACCCAGAAAGCATGTATAGAATTCCACAGCATGAATAGAAAAGAAAACGCCTAAAGTTTCAATATCATTAAAATAGAATTACAACATCAGATTTTTTGAAAAGAATTAAAAGAACATACCTTTTTGCCTTGAAAATAACAGGCCTATTGCTGCAGAGGAGTAAACCCAAATGCGTTGCTGATGGATTCATACTACAAACAGTAACAAAATAAATTAATACAAAAAAATCAGATGAAAAATATAACCCCAGAAGATTTCACCTTTCTGATCTTCTGGAGACAACAGGATCGAAAATCTACAAAACAAAAAGTCATCAAACCAGATGAAATTTCGCCTATTTTTTTTCCAGAAGAAGAAACGCAGCAAAGAAGTAGAAACAATGTACAGTTATATTTCACAGTTTCTTTATATATAAAAAAAAACTCATAACAAATAACTCACAAAACGCAAATCGACTTCACAAATATAGACATCTTGTTGCATGTTCAGCGAACATGATCTTCCAGTAGCCATGAAAGACTCAAACCGAGATTGAAAACGAAACAGAGCAACAACTTTATGCGCAGTGACCGTTCGGCGCCGGAGATTTGTATGGCGGAATATGAAAATCAAGCGGTGTTGAAAGTTAAATAGGAAAGAAAAGGAAGAGGAACCGAACAGTGTGAAGAAACAATGCTTCTACACATATGCCCTTTTCCATTCGGTGGGAGTAGGGTTTTGGAATGTTAAGAAACTCAAAAAAGTATAAAAAGTAGCTTAAAAAAGGGTTTGGAAACTGAACGTCAAATTTATTATTCTTGGAGAAATCAGAAGTGAGTCACACTGGTTTTAGCAATGGCTATGCAACCCATGTGTCCATATCAATTAAAATCTAGCCTCATCATTTTTAATTAGGTACAGCAGTAGTTTATTTAGTCACTAAATGACAAAATTATCCTTCAATTAGGCGGAAAACTTTTGCTTGGTACAAGAAATTATGATGAAAATGTATAAACAATAAAATATTTTCTAATTTGCAAATCAACACTGCTTAAAGTAGATATCATTAAAATGTTTTCTAATTTGCGTATCAACATTGATTAATGTACTTGTGTATATTATATTATTTAAAGAGTAAAACAAATAATAGAACATGAATCTAGAATAAGCAAACTTTAAAATTTGGTAAAATACAAGCTATCAGCAGACTTGGTCAATGATATATGCAGTTAGTAGAACATGAATCTAGAATAAGCACCAATGAGCATTGACAAATATTTGGAATGCACTGTGCTTATCCTAACTACATCAACATACTGCTAATTTTACGCATGTGTGTAAACACCCTGTTTGTAAACGGGTTGTTATATACTTAAAACCTTGTTTATACTAAATTCATGTTCTTTTAAATTAAAATAAGTTTGTCTATAATAAAATTGATATGTGTTAAAAGACAATAAAATTACAACGATAACATCTAATTTTCCCCATATGGACTAAAAAATAAAATAATTCTTTATAAATTTGATGCGTTCAAAGACGGCAAAATTATTTTCAGTAATTCATATTTCATAAGCTCATTGTTTAAGATGCTCGACTTGGTGCACCCACCCAATTTAACAAACATATTTCAATAAACAATATTTTCATATCTAATAAACAAATTTACTGCAAGCAGCTACAGTTAAATTAATTTTTGTACAAATGCCTACGCTACATCCAACCTAGAATTAATTTTTGTTTGGATCAGTTTTGCTTTACAGGACATTAACTGCCTTCATGGGCTCATGGCTGCAGAATGTAACCTCGTGTGAGTGTTTTTGGTGTTTTTTTATTTATTTGTAGCAGGACTAGGTTGCGTGGCTTTTTTCACAATAATAACTCAAGCACCTGAAAGCCAATATAACAATCATCTAAAAAGAAGAACCAACTGCAATTCGAGCCCCCATGAGCCAATCACCAATCGAACACAACACCCACAATTAGAAACTAATACAGCCTACCAGGTTATTTATTTGAAGAGTATAAACTAAAGGAAACTCTAATTTTTATACTCACAATGACTAGTTAGAAAAATTACAACTTCTCAACCTATTTTATACATTCTATTGGACAAATACATCAATCACAAACAGTATGAAAACCAAATCCAATCCATTCTTACAGAAAACAGGGCCAGGATCTATTTAAAATTGGATCCATAATCTGAATAAAGTCAAAAAGTCAAACCTCCTTTGCTTAAAATCCAAATAGACCTAACAAAAGTATGCATCAAAGATATATTCGTAACTAATAATCAATAGTAATTTTCTTAAGCCAAGCACACAAGTCAATAACAACAAACGAGTGACCAAAAAGAAGTCAGAAGACTCAAAACACCCCCCAAAAAAAAAACTGTGCAACAGAAAAAAGAAGAGTGAGCAATAGAACAAATGCAGAGAAAAGGCACATATTTGCGTGAAAAGTGAAAACTAAGGGGACTTGCTTGGCCTAGTGGGTCAGTATCAAAGTGGGTGTCAAAACCACACATACATATTCCTAATATTCTAATAACAATCAAAATTTTAACAACCTTAATCAACAACAAAAACATCATCTTTGAGAGCGAACTGATAACTAATATTCAAATAACACATTCCTAAAAGAAGCAATCAAATTACACCATAAAGCCAACCTTAACCCAAAAAAAGTTGAAAGAGACTTAAAAGAAGCCCAATAGATTGCACATAAAACAATCATTTTTCTAGCTTTTTAGTCATAATAGAAACTTAAAAAGGCTCAGAAACCAAATTCCGGATAGAAACGTACTGTTTTAACAAAGTTACACCACTCTAATTTGACACAAAGCCACCAATCCCGTCCAAACTCACAGGATTGTAAACACAACAACTCAGTCCAACACCAAACTGGTTATGCACACCCATGGCTGGCCACGATGAACAAACAGCATTCAATGTGAACTTTGGCCACACATCACGTACCAACAAATATCCATAAAAACACCTTTAGTAGGTAAAGAAAAATCAATCAACCTTGAAGGAGACTGTAAAAAAAACTTTGGAAGAACTTTCTTTTTGGCCTAAAAACAAAGAAAAAGCAGGAAAAAAACACACACACACACGCACAGATATATATATACACACACACACACAGAAATTGCATGGCAATTCAATACAACAGGGGGAGTCGGGATCAATATAGAGAGTATTTGAGAGAAATAGTATGATATGTGTATTTGCATTTTTTATGGGCAACCTAACTGTTTGGTCAATTGAAGGTTGAGTCATTATTTATGGAAAGGGTCCTTTAGTTTTTTGGATTTACGCGGAGAGCAATAAAAAAAATCTACGGATTGCTACCTATAATATTTGCATTTACAAAATTTCTAAAGTCAGCATACGTTTCTTTTTCGTGATATGAATTTGTAAGTTCTTAATAATTCTTACACTGCTGTAGATGCAGACAACATTGCTATAAAAATACATAAATTATTATTTTATCCTTGTAGTTATTTTTCTATCTATAAATGCATTGTTAATTTATTTGATATACCGAAGTGGCGGTAAACTGGTAATGTAACTTTTGTTAGGATCAATATTTGTTAGGATCAATATTGCTAAAAAATCAAACGAGACATTCATAATTTAAAATTGTATGCATTAAATAAAATTTGATAATAAAATATCCTCAATAGTTTTTTTATAATAAAAAATAGCCTCAATAGTTCAACCTTGTAAATCATTTTTATTTGATTTTTACAATATATTTCATTTCTTTGGCCATTTTTTTTTTGTTATAGATGATGCGAGAATTTTCCTTTTCTTTTCCTGTCAAATCGGGTATTTTTCTTAAAATGTGGATTTAATTAAAGAGTTTAAGGACTATGAACTGATGGTGTAAAATCTTTTTATATAATCACAACCAGATCTCATTATATAAGTATTTGTTGAGATATTTTAGGAAGTATTAGAATAAGGTGGCATCTAAAGTGATCTATTGATTAGATGGTTCATGGGTGAACCATGTGTTAACAACCGTTGATTTAATATTATAATAATTAACGGTTGAGATAAAACACGGGTAGTATAAGTAATACATCGAAGAATTGTTGTAAAAGACTAATTTGATTTTGCAAACTGGTCCAATCGTCGGCACCGTGAAGAGTTTAGATCTTGTGAAGCTATAATACGACAACTTTCATTTTTATTTTTTTTTATACAAATATGACAGCTTTCATTAATTTTAATTTAACTCTTTCTTTTTTATCCATTTTTTTAACACTTTCATATGGGATATGCTCATTAACCTGGCAAAGTGTGAGTCAAACCACAAGAAAACCAGAACACTTTTACCAAAAAAATAAATAAATAAATAAATAAATAGAACACTTTCTTCCAAATTTAACCGAACCAACAATACTTTGAACCAGAAACTGCGACAATTACAAAGAGAAATCAGAACATTATATTACAAAGAGTAATCAGCAAAAACCCTTAAAAACCATATGAGTTACAACCAAAAAAACCCATCTACCAATAATTCCCACAATCCTTAGAGGCTGGCCCGCCATTCACCCACCTATGGGTCTTCATCAGCCCACACAAAAAAGGGTAATTTTTGGCGTTTTGCAAAGAAAAAAATGAAGACGTTTTGCAGATGAGAATCAAGTGTCGACGAAAGCTGATTTCAGTAGTTGCAGTTCACGAAACACAATTTCAAAGCATTCCTTAACAATTCAGAAAGCAAAGTTTGAAAAACATCAAAATGTTGATGAACAAAAGGTGAAATTGTGAAAGCAAGAGATAAAAAGCAACAAAAAAAGGGACCTTTAAGTTAGAGATGGTGTCAATGTGAGCTTTGGACTCTCTCTCTTTGCCCAACATTGTGAAATCAATTAAAAAAAATTAAAATTTCCATCGGCAAAATTTTATTTTCACTCATTTTTTGCTTCAACTTGTATACGAGCTCTTACGGAATCGAACCCCAAAAAGGGTTCTCTTCTAATAATGATGTTTCGTCTGACTCCAGTTGAAAGAAAATGGCCACTGTTGCGGCACCATTGCAATCTCTACCACCCACTTCCGCAACGACCACCATGACTACACTGCCTGCAGAATCGTGACCCAGCTAAGCCTCTGTGGCTAATCCCTTCGTTTGTTGTTGCCATCGTCCGTCTTTGTTGTTGGCCATGCTTAATATCCTTCATGAACCACATTGTGCCCCGGCCCTCTGCATCGTGTTGCGCGTGCGACCCTCTGGTGCGCTGCCGTGTGTTGCCTCCGGCTGCATCACCTCATGGTCGCAGAAGAGTTTCTTACTTCTCTTCTCTGTTGTGTCGTCTCTGGAAGACGCAGTTAGCAATTTGTCAATTGTAAAAATTACCCTTAAAAAATGTATATATTATAAGTTTTACCCCGCAGATACCAGTGTTAGCAGGTCGTTCTCATTCCTCACGGGTGAACCACATGTGACAAATCTTCACCCTAAAAGCCACCTTAGAACAAAGTGGCATCATGTTGAAATCTGATTAGATGATTATCGTCAATACATAGTCTTAAACTCTTAATTAAATATTTCACTCACTTTTTTTTTTACTGGAAATATTTCAGATCAGTCACTTTTTTTGTCTGGATGAAATATTTAAGTCATTTAAACCCTGTAGATTTTTGTACAGATTATTTTTAAGAAAACTGTGGTAGTCTCATTATGCTCTTTTTTTTTTACCGATCCCATTATGCTCTTTGTTACTCCTAACATTATGGTTTTTTTTATGGGAGATAGCATTATCGTTTTTACATTACTGTTATTATTGCAAGCTAGTTTAAATTAAATCATTATTGTTATCATTATTGCGATTTATTATTATCAAGTAGCAATGATAAAAAATTTAATTATCCAGATATAAAAAAAAAATTAATTATCCAGTGGTATTGAGTTCTTGTTCTCCTTATTTATCTGGGACTACTACTTAGCATTATCTTGCAACATTTAATCGCTTCTCACAGAAAGAGGCAAATGAGCCAATGAACGAAAAAATACAAATACCACTTGTTTTGGGGAACTGTACAAGTAATGTGGGTCATAGTTTATTAATGTTGAAAACTATGGGCTAAAAGTATTAATAAAATTATTAATGTTGAAAATTATGGTAAAAACTTCTTTACGCTCCCTTGCTTCTCAACTAAAGTTGAGCATTTGGGGAAAAAAGATGGCAACAAAGCCAATAAGAGTAAAAGCCCATTAGCAATAGAAGGGCAATAAAGATGCTGCAAACTCATAGATTTAGTAAAGTTAGTAAAGTTATAAGCAAGTGAAATGAACCAAGCAAAGTAATTTATTTTAATCCTTAAAAGTAATTCAGTTACTCAGTAAAGTTATAACTGAAAAATATGAACCAAGCAAATTATCATTTGATCTTTCATCGCTTAACATGGTTTAACGATAAAACTTCTAATATAATATAAGCAATAACAACAGAGATTACATATATACACCGATTACAATGATGAACTTTATGAAAATGAAAAGAAAAAAAAAGTAACAATTGAGAAAATTAAGAACTGCATTATGAACTGTGGAAGCAATTCTTTAAAGAACTACATTATTTTTATAAACAATCATGCTAATTAATTTAACATTAGCAGAGATCTTTTGCAAGAAATTCAAGAGCCTAAGCTTTGAATCGAAGAAGCTAAGACAGTTGAATCCCAAAGGAAAAGGGGCATATATATGAATCAAAAGGACAGTCGAACTCATTTTCTCAATTGATCGCAGCGGGTGCGATGAATTTGCTATTCCTAAAAGCCTATTTGGATTCATTTGGTTTGCCAAATTCTAGGAGGTCCTAGAATTTGGCAAACCAAATGAATCCAAATAGGCTTTTAGGAATAGCAAATTCATCGCACCCGCTGCGATCAATCTTCCTAGAATTTGGCAAACCAAATGAATCCAAATAGGCTTTTAGGAATAGCAAATTCATCGCACCCGCTGCGATCAACAACCAAGACCACATGAAGCTACAATCATTACGAGAAGGAAAAACAAAGAAAGTGTAAAATACTTTTACATGGGCAAGGGAGATATACTCATTTACCTGGAAACACAACAAAACATAGGAATGAAGGAAGAATTGACTCAAATGGGGATTCATAGAAACACCAACAATATACTACCGCTAACACCCATAAGGAAGAAATGTAACACACGCAAATAGTCACCACTGCAGATGCAGTTCTCTGTCAAAAATAAAGAGATGAAGATATGACAACCACCATCAATAAAAAATGGAGTAGAAAAAAGAACAGCTAAAAGAGAGATTCATGAGGAACTTCGAAAGAAGAAAGGCAAGAAATAGAGAGAAGAGAGAAACAGTGTAGACATGGCTTCATTTTCATTTTCCACCGGTCTCTCATCTCTCCACCTTCCATTTATGAAAAAAGAGTGAAGTTTGAATTCAAAATGAATTATGGCTGATGGAATGAGATGCCTTTACTCGCATGGAAAAAAGAAAGAGTTGTCTCCATAATGAAAAAGGCATTGAAAAAGGCAATGCATTAATCACAAATGATACACTTCAGCCAATGTAAATGGGGAATACAAAGTAATTAATGAAAGCCATAAACAGGTGTGCCCTCATATTTGTCGGGCAAATAGGCTGAAAGAGAAGAATACGAAAGGGCAAGCAGAAAATAAACATATTAGAAGACGAGGAGAGATGTGATGGGAAACAAAAAGGCAACACGGATTAGAAGAAGAGGAGATGCGATGGGAAACAAAAATACAACTCAATTAGATGCATTAGTGTGAGCAAAATGGTGGACAATTTGGGCGGAAAACTCTCCCTTGTTAGTTCTCTTAAGTAATAAGAGATGGTTCATAAGTTGGCTTAAGCTTATTTTTCATAATTAAGCTGTGATGATTGGCTTATCAAATTCTCTTATGCGGCGGTTATACCATCTTTCGAATCCAATCGTGCGCTTTTACTTTCTGCAAGCATTTATTTTTTCCTGTTACGAGCTCGTGCATGGTGTACTGCTTTTTGAATTCTTGATATTTTTTATTATATGAGTTGTCTTTTTGGTTTCTTCTAGCATTTTATTTTTTTATTATTGTTGAATAATTGCCTCTGTCTGTTTCGTAAATGATTGGATAATTGCTTATCTTTTTTGTTTTTTCTAGCATTTTATTTTTTAAAGAGTCATGCTATATATCGCGAAACAGTTGCATCGTGATTATCACGAATATTTTTTCTTTCCTAAAAACTATTAAAAAATAAAAAATAAAAACAGAAAATTTGTTGTTGCGTGATTGTCGGCTTGACACTCTCCATTGTTTTACCCCAACCTTAACAATTCTTATCTCCTTAACAATTCTTATCTCCTTTCTCTTGTCTGCCACATTTCATGGTCCTTGGCCTCCGCGATCTTTGTTCTCATCTAATACTGGTCTTGAGATGATCTTTTTTTTTTTAGGCAAAAGAGAGGAGAGAGGCCTCGTTAAAACCTTCTGATGCAAAACCCTCCTTAGGAAAAAAACACCAAGAAGGAAAAAGAGTACCCCCGCCTAAAATTTATTAAAAAAAAGGAAAAACAAACAAACATGGGGGGACTAGACCAAAACCCATGAGCAGAAACAAAATGAAGATCCGCAAGAAAGAAACACCCGCCTAAAAAGATAAAACAAAGCTTGACATGCACAGGCATCACAATAATGGCTTTCATCCCAACTATGTTGGCACCAAAGCCATTAACAATCATATGCAGCACATCAAGGGAAGACAAAGTAAAACCCAACCCCAAGGTGAGGCAATTATAACTAAAGACTGCAAAAAGCAAACAAGCCAAAAGCAAGGCACAATTACTTGAATCTATAACAAGGACGACCCAATCTATTCTTAAAGAAATCTTCATAAAGAAACTTAGGCAGCGAATTCCACCAGATGAAGCCAGAGATACCAAGGCCATGAGCCGCTAAACGATCCGCGCAGTTATTCCCTTCACGAAAAATATGAGACACAAGGAAAGTCATATGCTTTGTTAGAGCAATGCAGTTATTCCATCTATTCTTAAGTCGCCAAGGCACAATACTTTGATTCTTAAAAGCGCCAACAACCAACTGGGAATCACACTCCAGCCAAAGGTGATGCCAACCCTTCTGATAGGCAGTCTCAATAGCGAACATGGCGCCAAATAATTCTGCCTGAAAAGAGTTTTTAATACCCAGGTTAGCAGAAAAACAACCCACAATAGCTACATTATAATCACGAAAGATACCCCCACAGGAAGCAGGGCCCGGGCAACCCTTCGCAGCACCGTCGGTATTGCATTTAAAAAACAAAGGTTGAGGGGGAATCCAAAAAATCTCTTTAATAATAGGAGCTGGTCTGGGGTGACACAGAATCTTGAAAGCTTTCAAAATGGAAAACTCCTCTATAGATGGGAACATAGTGCCTTTGCTATAATTACCAGCAAGATAAACATTAGCAATAATGAGATTAATAACAGATCCCCGAGGGAGCACCTTATTATCAAATCTCAGCTTATTCCTGCAAAACCAAATAGCACAGACTATGTTCACCACACAGGCTACAACAACATCCAAAACACAGGAGCTCCAAGTTCTATTACAAACCTCTAGAATAGTACCAACTGAGAGCAGTCAATATGAATGCCGAGGATGCTTTCAAGCGCCAAAGAGACAAGGCAAAAGTACAACCATGGAGCAGGTGGGACGAACTTTCCGAATTATTGCCACATAGGCTACAGATCGAAACCACAAGTAACACCACATTTTCTCAGATTATCATCGATTAGGCGACGATTGTGAATTAATCTCCAAAGCAGAAAGACTTTGAAGGAGGGATAGCACTTCTCCAAATAATCTTACACCAAGGCAAAGAATTACGAATGGGTTCAAAAACAAGTAAGCATCTTTAAAAGATAAAATACCTTTTTCATTAGGCCCCACATAATATCGTCGATGTCGAAGTTTGAATAGCTATCTCTTTTATCTCACCATAACGCTAGAGCTCTAGCAAAGAATAATGTGCGGGATAGACCAAGCTCCATCAACAATAAAATCTTGCACCTTCGCATGCAGCAAAGGGCGCAAATAAGGAGGAAGGTTCAGAAGGTCCACAATTGGCTGAGACAACCACTTATCCCTCCAAAAGTTAACTTTAGATCCATCCCCAATATTCCAGGAAGAATGCTCATCAATAAAGGGTAAACAGGTTTTAATACCTGGCCAAATAGAGGAAGAGATATGGTAAGTGACAAGTCTATTATTCTTGACCGCTCTAGCTTTCAGCAGAGAGGTCCAATATAGGTCCGAAACTTTGAAATCCCAAGCAAGCTTCAAAGATGCCAGCTTTATTAATAGACTTAATAGAACGGATGCCTAAACCTCCCTCCAAAGATGGTCTAGTCACTTTGTCCCAGGCAACGGTGACCAACTTACGCTGATTAACATCTCCAGACCAAATAAAATTACAAATCCACTGATCAACCAAAGACAACAAGCTCGGGGGCCAGGAGTAAACCTGAAAGCTATAAACCATCATACCCAGAATAACCGATTTAACCAGTTGCACTCTACCCATGATGAGGCGAAGGACCCTTTCCAAGCCGCAAGCTTAGTTTTGATTCTATCCGCAATAGGCATAAGATGAGATTTTCTAGGAGTGCCTTTAAATAGGGGGACACCAAGATAAGTGAAGGGAAAAGTACCTGAAGCAAATCCCAGCTGATTAGAAATAGCATCCTAACGAGAAGGAGAGACATTGCCCACATAAAATTTAGATTTATCCGAGCTAACAACCTGACCGGAAATAGCCTCATAATCAGAGAAACAGGCAGCACCAAAATCAATTTTTTAGTCGCCTTGCAGAAAATCAAAACATCATCCGCATATAAAACATGACTAGGCATCCTGAAACCTCGAGGACCCGTCATCAACTGAAGCTTGCCTTCATTGACGAGCATAGAAATACCCCTGCTAAGAACTTCTTCGGCAATGCAAAATAAGAGAGGAGAAAGAGGGTCACCCTGTCTAACACCACGTTTACAACTGAAAAAGCCAACCGCATGACCGTTAACAGAAATAGAGAGCTTAGCAGAATTTAAAATCAAGCTGATCCAGGAGCAAAAAGTATCACCAAAACCAAAAGCCTGCAAGACTCTAAGAAGAAACTGCCAGTCTATAGTATCAAAAGCCTTCTTAATGTCAATCTTAAGAGCAAGCTGACCTCCAAAGGATCGCTTATGGAGCAAATTAACAGCTTCTGAAGCAGTGCAAATACAATCAGAAATACTTCTACCTTTTATAAAACCCCTTTGATTCTCAGAAATAATCTTGGGAGCCACAATTGAAAGCCTGTCAGCCAAAACCTTAGTGATAATTTTAAACTGAAAGTTAGCTAGGGCTATCGGACGGAACTAGTCAATCCTATCAGCTCCAGAGACTTTGGGAATAAGGACCACCAAATTAGAGTTCAAGCTAGGAAGTAACCAACCTTGCCTGAAAAACTGAGTAACCGCAGCATAAACATCCTCAGCAATAATATCCCAATAAGTATGATAGAAGAAACCCCCAAAACCGTCAGGCCCCGGAGCACTGTCACCATTTAAAGAGAAAACCGCTTGCTTAACCTCCTCAAAGGATGGCACCCTGGTTAGCAAATCATTATCTGTGATCCTGATTGAAGGAATAACTTTATCAATAAGATCATTAGAACGACAAGAATTACCCACTGCAAAAAGATCTGTATAATAATTTAAAATATGTGCCTCGATATCCTCTGCCTCAGATAAAAGATCATCACCATTCTTAATAACAGATATTTTCCTGGTAGTCCCCCTGATTTTGGCCAGTCGATGAAAGAAAGCAGTGTTTCTGTCACCCTGTAGATGCCAATTTATCCGAGCCTTTTCTCTCCAAAAATCATCTTCCACACCTAGAGCATTTTGCAAAATTAATTGAGCTTCCTTCTCCCTACTGAAGAGATCATCAGAGCCGCCTGATTGGTCAATATCTAATT
The DNA here is from genome assembly GCA_037113605.1 of Calophaca sinica. NCBI lineage: Eukaryota > Viridiplantae > Streptophyta > Magnoliopsida > Fabales > Fabaceae > Calophaca > Calophaca sinica. The sequence goes on from CM073736.1 coordinate 9,024,649, forward strand.
GAATGGAGTCTAAATCAGCCATAGCATTAGAGACTTTACAATGAACATCACCAAAAACCTGCTTATTCCAAACCCTGAGCTTGGTTTTGAGAATTTTAAGTTTCTGAGAAAGAACATACATAGGACAACCATGAACCTGAGATTTCCAAATATTCTGGATGACAGGTAAGCAGTCAGGATGTCTAGCCCACATTTGCATGAATTTAAAGGAAGAAGCAAATTGACGATCAGATTTCTTCAAAGTAAGAAGCAAAGGGAAATGATCAGACCGATCCCTTGTAAGAGTGCAACAATCAACAGAGGTCCAGAAATCAATCCAATTATCATCACAGAGAGTCCTATCAAGCCTCTTGGCATTATATTGATGACCCAGTCTACCATTTGACCAGGTATATTGAGCCCCACTCGTAGGGAGATGGATAAGATGATCATTGTCAGACCAAGCACCAAACTCAGAACAAGAGATCTGTGAGGGCTTACCTGCACCCTGACACTCATGAGCACCAAGAACAGCATTAAAATCACCAATATAGCACCAGGGTTCAGAGTTAGAAGCATGAAGGGAGTGTAGGCCAGCCCATAAATCCCTGCGTAAAATGTAACTAGTAGAGGCATAAACAACAGCTAAATTCAAAACTTGACCTGCATAGTCAATAGTAAAAGCAACAAATTGATGTGCCCTTTGAGTAACAACAGGAGCATACTCAACTGAAGAGAAACACCACAGATTAGAAGGGGGACACCTCTATCATTTTCTGCAAAAAGCGATAAATTTAAAGAGCGAAAAAAATCAACTGGAATTTGAGTAAAAGCAACCCAAGGTTCAGCAATGAGCAAAACATCGGGTTTATGCAATCTGCAAAGATTCTTGAGAGCAAGTCTGGTGTCTGGATTCCCAAGACCCCGGACATTCCAATAAATGACTTTTAACATAATGGAGATAAAGAATCACTCTTAGAACGAGTTCTATACCTAGAGTTACCTTGAACTTTTAGCTGTTGCTTTCTCATCTTTTTCTTCTGAAACTTAGAAATAACATTAGTAAAATCCTTGTTGTCCTCTCCTAAATACTCAGATACTTTCAGGGCATTATCCTTCCCACTGTCTATAGTTTCATCATCAGAAATATCCTCTGCATCCCCCCAGAAACGACCCATCACTCGTAGGTCCGTAGCAACCAAAGAGCCAGTGCGATGCTCGATAATAACCACGCCAGCGCAGGCATTAGCCTCTGATGAAATAGCGACAGCATCAACCTTATTTAAATAATTATCTACAACAGCTATAGCATCCATAACAGGAAGAACATTTATATCTTTAAGTAAAGCAGCAGATTCATTGACATTTATAGGGCTAGACCTACTTACCGGGGTAGCAAGTCTGGGACATGAGAAGCTACTAACCTGCTTAGGATGTGCAACAGACCGTTGTTGCTGCAAGGATGACGTCGGCTGTGCACTGCAAGATATCTCTGGTTGCATAACCGGCTCTTGATCAACCGCGGGATTCTGTTTCATAACGACGTGCTCAGTAGTTTCTTGAACCACATCCACCTGAATGTCAGTCCCGGAAGACTCAGCATCAAAATCTGACACCTCACTCTCCCCCACATGAGTTTGTTCAAGAGCCAGATCCTTATGACGATGATAACTAGGACCCTCCCCATTAGTTGCACCTGAAAACGAGGTGTCAACTACCACTTCCTTCTGTTTAGCTGCATCGTCAGTTTTATGTGGCTGCCCCTTCTTTGGTTTAGGAATTGCAGGCTTGTGAGAAGTTGCAGCAGCAGGAGCCTGCCTAGGTCGATCTTCCACCACCTTATTTCGCTTGCACTGACTTGTAAGATGCCCGATGGAATGACAGGTAGAACAGAAAGCCGGCAAGTTTTCATATTCAAGCCCCACATAGAAGTCATACCCTTCTCTCTCAACCAGAATACTATCACGAACCTCCGTGGATAAATCAAGGTCCACCAACACCCTTGCAAAGTGACCAAAGGTCCGGTTCTTGGTGGCCTCGTCCAAACAAATCGGAATTCCCAAGCCACTCGCAATAGCAAAGATGATATTGGGACTCCAATACTCTTGAGACAAACCAAAGATTCTCACCCAACATTGTGCCGAAGTCTGCTTCATCGTGTGAGGATTAAAGTCCGGCGACCAAGAGAACAGCCGCAGAAAACCAGGTTTCAGGCTCCAAGAGCCATTCGAAAGAACACTTCACAGGTCCTCTATATTGGCAAAAGCAAACTCATAGTATCCCTTCCCTAGAGGAATCACACTCCAATTCTTCAAAGGCCTCCATAACTCCAATAACTTCGAATACAAGTCTGCCACTTTCAAAGGTTTGTCACCTTTTTGAAATAACAGACGGCCATGCAAGTGAGACTTGCATCTTTCAAGACCCTGCTGATAGTCATGATCCGGAATCTTGATCGCAAGCGCACCCCCCTTGATGCATGGTCGAGGAAATTGGTAGACCGGATGTCGCAACGTTCTTTGAGGACTTTCGCGAAAGACTTGCGTGGAGACACGACAGCGTGAATCGTTGTTGTTGTTGTGCGCCGGTGGAGGAGCAGCCTCCGTGACTGAGAAAGCCTCCATGAATTGCCAAGGGCAGACCACGGCCATGACAGGCGCACCGTGGAAGGCCAGCTGTAACCGTAAAAACGCGTTGTCACCGTGGAATGCACCGCAGAAAAAAACCAGTGCGCCGAGGAAGAGAACCAGTGCGCCGAAGAAGAAAACTAGTGCACCGCGACAACAGGGGTAGAGGGGGTCTAAGGCGCAGCCAGGCCAGCCACACACGATGGCGTATCTCGCGAACCTCAGCAGGCCAAGTTTTACGTGGAAAATGGCGTTCGTCTGTTGTCGCCGGAGATGTGTGCGCCAGACTGGAATGGTGGTGCGCCGGGGTAGGGGAGGTGGAGGAAGGTCAGTGGGGCAGCCAGGCTTGCGCCGGAAGGCAACCCATGGTGATCGGCAAGGGAGACGACGAAGCGAACTCTCAAACCCTAGCAGACGACGAAAGTCAACCCCTCTGAAAATCAATTCAACTAATTCAATCAATCCGAGTGATTTTTTTGAGATGATCTTGTTCAATGGCTTGCAAACATATATGAATGGAATTAAAAAACTGGTTTCTTTTTCAAGTTTCATTTCCAAATGTATCGAAATAGCTGGACCAGCTGGGTTTTCTCTCGGCCGAATTGTTCACATCTGGGAGGAACCATGAACCATAATATTGGTAGACTAGAGACAACCATAGGATTGAATCTAATTCAGAAATTAGAAAGAAACTAATGAGTAAATACTCAAATTGGTCTCTAATAAAAATCAATGAGACCAATTTAGTTATTGAGAAATGAAAAATATCAATTTGGTCTTTAAAAATCTCAAATGTGGGTCAAATTTATCCCTAATATGGACTAAAATGTCCATTAAAATTATTCTAAAAATGACTTATTTGATCTATATTTGAGATTTTTAAGGATTAAATTGGTATTTTTTATTTTTTAGAGACTAAATTGGTCTCCATAATTTTTATCTGGACTAATTTAAGTATTTACTATAAATGAATTTTAACAACAAGAGAGAGAAACCAAAACAAAATATACACCGATGCCACGTCACTCGTGTGGCTTCTCACAAAAAATTGGTCGTGACCTTTAGCATTTTCCTTTTTTAAATTACTGTTGGATAATTGCAACGTCCCTGCATTAGTTTTGGTTACAGATGTTTCTCTTGCATCGTCCTTGCGTCCCATAGAGAAATGTTTATAAACAATGTTTTCTTAAACGATGAATTGCTTTATTTTAAATATATAATTTTATGGTATATATTATTTAAATCTTAACACTATAATTTATTTTGTAATCATGGTTTGTTATTAAATTTTTACAAATTATAAACAACTGAATACTGAATGTTAAATTTTTTTTTTAATCATGGCATCATGGTATATATTATAAGATGAATGGTGAATTTTTAATTTTTAATAATAATTTTGTGATATTTAATGTTATTTTTATAATATTTTTAAATTTTTAATTATGGTTTGATGTTGAAGTTCTTTAATTTTTAAAAATTATAATATCTTATAAGTACTTATACAATGAGGTATCCAAATACTTTAATTTTGTATAAGCACTTTTCAATAAACTTAATATCTGTTTGGAACCACGACCAGGATGTATCAAACGTGCGACTACTCAAAAGCTATGAGTCTTAGCTTTTACGGTGAGTTGGTATTTGAACGCGGTTCCAAACACACATTTAGTGTATATTTGGCTCTACGGTGACGAAAATTGATTTTAGTTAAAAGCGAGTTGAACATAACGTGATTTATATTTGGATACATTCATGGAAAAAGTGGTTTTGATCAATTCATGTTATTTGAATAGTTTGGATCAAAATTGTTTTTAGGTATGCAATTACCAAAATGGACATAAATTAAAATTATATTAGAAACTTGAAATTTGATAAAATAGACAGCAAAATTAATAAATTAGCATATATATTAGTTAAGAAATAAGTTTTTTAAATATATATTATATTAGTTAACAAATAAGTTTTGATTACATATATATTATATTAGTTAACAAATAAGTTTTTTACTGTGTTAATTTAGTAAAAAAATATTGTGTTAATTTATGTATAAATTATTTTGCTATGAGATTATAAACATATTTTTCACAATGCCTCTCTGTGTCAGTCCGTTTTTTTACTTTGGGATAAATAGGCCTTTATGGAGCCCAATCTATCTCATTGTCTCTAACCTAGAGTTAGAAAGTGGTATCCCTGCAACATGCTGAAACGTGGCTGACTGGTCTCTCCACACAGTGACCACAGAAGTTTCAACGAGAATTGATTTTAGTCAGACGTAAAAGCTACATGGATTTGCTTCAACTAGAATCGATTTTAAGAGGAAGAATCACTTTCTCAACTAAGATCCAAACATCCTCATAATACAATTAAATCGCATTTGAGGGAGGTGAACGCGAGTCCAAGGACTCTCAACGTAGAACCATACAGGGGCTTATCCAAACGCAAATAGTTTATTATATTTAAGCGCTTATAGTTTAAACTCTCATACGATAAACGCTTATAATATAAGTGCTTAAATAATATGTTTATCCAAACAGGGCAATGATTAATTACAACCAATTTAAAATAAAAAAATATATGATTTAATGTTAATTTAATTTTTATTATTGAAGTTTATTTAGTCTCTATTACTTAGACATTTCTTATTATGCCTGTCTTCAAACTATCCTCTAGTTCGAAATTCACTTTTTACACCAACAATACCACGTTGGATTTCAAAGGATCCTTGCCGTGTAAGAACTAGGAAGTATAAAAAATAGTCACATAAGAATCATAACAGAAAATAACCATGCATGAATAAAGTGTAAAATTTGTCAAGAAATTTGTATATAGATCCAATGCCTGGGCCATGTTATAGCCAATTATTTTTTGCTGGCCACCATCAAGAAATTTAACTGAAGGAATAGGGAATCGGTGGATCAGGGACTTCAACAAAGCCTTCCAGCATTTGGAAGACCATCCCCATTGTTGGCCTCATTTCAGGATGCTCTTGAATGCACCAAATTGCTATCTTCACCCACTTCTCTAACCTCCTATTGTCAGCCATAGCCACCCTATCATTTTCCACTAGAACATCTATTCTTTCTTCAATGCAGCAATCATAAGCCCAGTCAGTCAACATTACCTTCTCTTCCTCCCCGGGCTCCACCAGCAGCACATTTTTTCTACAACAAATGATTTCCAACAACATGACACCAAAGCTGTAAACATCCACTTTCGCCGTCACAGCAACATTCTTAAACCATTCAGGAGCGACATATCCTTTAGTACCTCGTATCATGGTTTTGGTTCTACTTTGGTCAGACAACAACAACTTGGCCAACCCAAAGTCAGATATCTTTGCAGTGAAAAACTCATCTATGAGTATATTTTGAGGTTTTATGTCACAATGAATGATTGGGGCGTCGCACTCTTCGTGTAAATACACCAACCCTCTTGCAATCCCCAAAGCAAATCCAACCCTTACATTCCAAATGGGTTTGTGTTGACCAAATAAAACGTCTGCTAGTGTACCATTGCTCATGAACTCATAAACCAATAGCCTATTGATTCCCTCGTCACAAAATCCAATCAGCCGTACAAGATTTTTGTGACAGGTTTTACCAATGGCACTCACCTCTGTCTTGAATTCCTTCTCTCGTTCTTGTCCCAACCTGTCCAATCTCTTGACGGCAACAACATTATGAGACAATACTGATTCTAATGTACCTTTGTAGACAATTCCAAAAGAGCCCCTACCCAGTTCTTCACTAAAATCCCCCGTGGCATTTTTCAGTACTCCATAAGTGAAAGAATGTAAATTTGTTTCCAAAAGACTTACAGCTTGGACGATCCTCTTTGGTTTTTTCAAGAGAATAAACAAAACAACCGTAGCCAATAATAGTATGCTGCTAACTAGAAGGGAGCCAATAAGTGACCCTAGAAGAGCTTTCTTGGAGTCATCATGACAAGTGGGAAGATCATAGTTAGTGAGTGGACCAACTCTTCTTTTCACAAAGATAAACTGTGAGCCGGTTTTCTCCGCTCTTCCATTAATTAGGGGTAATGATTTCTTCCAGCAAGTTTTTGTGCCACCGGTGTAAACAACAACAGCACACATGCAATCTTGCAAGCAAGATTGTTGGCACTCCTGTTGAGAGTAAGGTGCTAATCTTGCATAATCACCCAAAGGAAAATTTATCTCTGTTGATTCAGGCAATTGATACAGTTCTTGTTCAGGACCAGCATCTGATCCACAAACGAAGGTAAAATTGGATTGGCATCCACCAAATTGATTACTTAAATCTACCAGTGAAAACCCATCAGGGCAGTTGCAAGTAGGTATCCCAGTGTCGATGGAGCAGTAGCTGTTATAGCCACAGGAACCACTACCTACTTCATTGGTTATTGCAGTGCAAATGTTATCGGGAACATACCGCAATATAGTCCAGCCTTGCTGGACCGTGGTGTTGTTGTCCCTTGGATGAGAATACTGTGTGAAAACTCCGTAGAAGTCAAGTGTTGCCCTGTAGTAATACAACTTAGGATTGAGAGTCAAGTTGTTATCCCAATTTGCTCCTTGAGGTTGAACTTTAGTCTCATTGGTTGTTGTTGTTGTCACCACATAAACATCCCCTGATGCGTCAAACACTAATCGCGAGGCAGAGCCAGATGCGTCGATTTTGTAATAATTGCTGTAACGATTGGTAGAAGGCCAAGCAAGGGGACTCAGAAGGACATTGCCATCTTGAAAATAAAGTTGGAACCTTCCTCTTGTGTAATTTGTCTCGGTGAATCGAGAAGTTAGATTGCCATCTAGATCCAGCTGGAGAGATTGGTTGGGCAGCAACGTGTCCGTGGGGTTCTGGAAAGTTTCCCACACATGTTTAGATTCTCCGTCTACAAGAACAAAGTTGCCGGTGTCAAGCATGGCTCCGTAGGAAACAACGGCGTCTGGTTGTGCTGTCCATATGGATACACCTTGAGGAGTTGTCAGCTTAAGCCCTTCTGATGTGAGCTGAAACTGTGATCCTGCTGGTGCTTCTGCAAGGTCATTGTTTGATTTTGCATACCAAACAACGGTCTTGTCGGGTATTTTGTTATACCATATGGCAACCGAGAAGTTGCTCGTGCTGGTGCCGTTAAGTTGGCGAAAACCGAAAGCAAATTCGCCAGAAGGTGAAAGCCATACATTGTTGTCATTGGTGGTCAGTGTCGAACTCGTATTAATGTTGGCAAAAGCTAACAAAAAAACGAAAGACAAGTGTAAAGATAAGACGACGACGTTTGGCAGCCATAGAGATACGCTGCTTTTCAAGTTTGGGAAATGGCTTTACAAATAAAATATGTGCATGTCATTATTTATAATAATAACAAGACCCGAACAATCAACGAAATGAATGGAGATTGTGATTTGACAATAGTACCTACATATGTGTCAGGTTATTAGTGGCTTAAAGAAGCTTGACTGAGTCATGCTAAGACGTAAGAAGAAACTTCAGAGAAGATGGCAAAGCCAATAAGACACCGTTGCCGGTCAAAAATGGTCTAAAAGAAGCATTACCCACTTATTACTCAAGAAAATCTTTTTCAGTCAACAACGTTGTTTATCACGTAATGATGAAAGGTGGCACCTAGCATGGGGAAATCCCCACCATGGTCAAATTGATTAAGAACCATTGATTTATTAGTTTTTTATTCAATGGATCTGATTTTTTGATGGGCAACCTGATTTGTTGGTCATTGACTCATTGTATATTGAATTAATATTTAAGTATAGGGGCCTTTAGTTATACGAAGAAAATTTATAGATTAATTATCACCTACAGTATTTACTATTTATATGTACCAAAATTCCCAAGGTTTTTTTTTTTTCCGTCATGATTTCTTATACTACCGTAAGCGTGGACAACATACCCAAAACTCCATAAATTCTCATTTGATCGTTGTAGTCTTTTCTGTAAGTAGGTTACTGCGTAATTTTTTTTATTTTTTTTTAACTTTTTAGTCAATTTTGTATCTATAAATGTCTTGTTAATTTGTTTATTTGATATATCGAACTGATGTTAATTTAACTTATTTTAGGATTCAAGTTGCTAAAAAAATCAAACGAAACTAGGGATGACAATGTCGCAATAGGCACCCTCTAGGCATGGTATTATAGTGCCCGTACCAAGACCTATACCAGCGTGGGTAGTAACTTTAGTACATGTACCCTCTTGGTATCTAAATACCCGTACTACTGCCCGTCATCCGTATTTTAACTATGAAAAAAATAATAAATAACAAAAAAAATATTATAACAACTCAAAAACAATAAAAAAAATCTTTTAAATCAGGTCATAATACATTACAAATCAAAGTATTTAACTAAATAAAAACATCCAAAACATAAAAAATAAGTAAATATCGTAATAAACATCCAAAACAAAAAATTCATAAACTTATATATTTAATTATGAATAAAAATGGACACATTTTCATAAAATTCATAAATTCATAAACAATAAATTAATAAAATAGACATTTTTCACCCAAAAAAAAACACTTAAACCTGATTATATTTCTATATGTGTGTGTGTGATGGGGGGTGTGGGCGCGCGGTGGGGTGTGCACTAGAATGCTCATACCTGTACTCATACCTACTCAGATTTGCGGGTAGTTACCCAGACCCGAACTCATATCCATAAAGCGGGTTTTTATCATGTCCATTGCGGGTTTTTTTTTCGAGTATCCAATGGGTTTAGATCCAATCGCCATCGCTAAACAAACCCCAAGAAATTGGTCTAGTAAAGCATAAGAATGTCTCACAAATGATAGGTCGCAGATTTAAATCCCTACTAGTTTTTTTAGTATTTTTTTTTTATACATGATGCTTGGGATTTGGTTTTTTTTTTTTTTTTTTGCTTGAGACCCACACTATTTTTCTCAAAAGTGTATTACTGTCACTTAAATCTGTAGGTTGTATTACTTTTTTTAAAGTGTATTATTTTTCAAATAAATCATTATTTTTATCATTATTCTTATTTATATTGCATTTATTCGTGATAGTTATCGGGATTGTCCTTGTTGAACCCTTTTTTTTGATAAATTCTTATGCATTCTTGTATTTTTATGAGTAGGATACCCATGTGAAATGGATGAACACGTGTACCTTGGCCATTAAAATAATGGTAACAGTTTTTTGGTTTTTATATTTTGCAATCAAAACTTTTTGAATTGCAGATGAATCCTTAATCATTAGTATTTAGCATTTATTTCACCCTAAAACAGTTTTTAGAGGATAACGTGAGCAAATCGTAACTGTTTAAGCATTTTAACTGCTGAAATTGTTTCTTGCATTTAATTACTCAAAAATAATAATAAAAAAATCCTTTGGAAACTACGGTTCATCTCTCTCAAACTCCGATCACTCTCTTTTATCTCTCTTTGACTGCCTTCCTTAACCATGGACGATTCAGATACATGACATTTTTTTTAAACTTTCTTCCATTAAATGTTGCTTCTGACATAGGATGGATGTGATAAAATTTCTTCTAGCTCCGTCAGACTATTCCTGCACATTAAACTTTGCAAGACTGTTCTCCGTTTGATTATTTTGTCTAAATTTTTCACAAAATAATGGTTGGGGTTGGCAATCTTTTGCCGTAACATGGCTGAACATGGGAGAGTTCTCGTATAATACTCTTCTTTTTAATTTTGTGCAGAAAAATTAGGAGATTTACAGATATTCTGGTAACAGAGGATGAACGATTCTTCTAGCTTGATTTCATTCTGTTTTTGAATTTAAATTTTGCTAGGAACATGATTGAGATTTAGAGATCTTTCCGTAACTAATAAACAAGGAGGAAGGTGATTGCTTATTTCTATATTTACAAAATTATTAATTTAAATTTTAAACAAGAAACAATCTCGGTCATTAAAACACTTAAACTATTAGGATTTTCTCACTTTATTCTCTTAGGGTGTGTTTGGTTGGGAGTTTTTGGAGGGGAGGGGAGGGAAGGGGAAGAGATATTTTAAATTATATTTATTTGGTTCAATTTTTTTAATAGGAGGGGAGGGGAGGGGAGCAAAATCCCTCCTAAGCCAATTTTGGCTCCCCTCCCAAAGTGGGGGTTTTGGAGGGGAGGGGAGGAGAGATTAAATTATTTAAAATAAAATTACTGAAATATCCTTATATATAATATAATATAAAACACTATAAGGATATACCAGTAAATTAATCTCTTTCCTCCATTAAAATCCCTCCCCTTCCCTCCTGAACCAAACAAGCAAAGGCTTCCCTCCCATCCCCTCCCCTCCCCTCCCCTCCTCTTAACCAAACACAAAATCAAAGTAAATCCTCCCCTCCCTTCCCCTTCCTTCCCCTCCCCTCCATTAAAATCCCTCCCCTCCCCTCCCTTTATTTGAACCAAACAGACCCTTAAGTACACCTCACTTTGGTATGCTACCCAACCAATCTAATGGGTGTGAGAGTGAGAGTGTTGACTTTTTTTTTTCATTTTACTGCAAACATTCATAGTCGAAGAAAACCACCTTTCAAAATCATAAAAAGTAGGTTAAAATAATGTCTTAGTCCCTATACGTGACATCAATTCTTAATTTGGTCTCTATACGAAAAAGATATTAAAACAGTCCCTACAGGTGCATAAATTCTTAATTTGGTCCCTGTCGTCTAACCACGTTTTCTAACGGCGTTAACTATTTAAAACAATTATTAGCAGTCTCTATACGTGACATAAATTCATAATTTGGTCCCTATACGAAAAAAAATTATTAAAACAGTCTCTGTAAGAAACAATGACTAAAAGCTTATTAATATGGTCCCTATACGAAAAATAAACTATTAAAACAGTCCCTATACGGAAAAAACTATTAAATCAGTCCCTATACGAAAATAACTATTAAAACAGTCTCTGTAACAGGGGGAAAAAAAGACTAAAACTTGCCCATATTGCAATTCAAATATGGTCCCTAATGTGACATTTGCCCATATGTTAGGTACATATAAGACATATTTAATCCACAAACAAACATATAAGACATTTAATCCACAAACAAACATATTATGTTGTGGATTTATATGCACTTTTATGTTAATCAAAGTGGTTTTATATGTTTGTTTGTGGATTAAATATCTTATATGTTTATTTAGGAATTAAATATGTCATATATGTACCTAACACATGAGCAAGTGTCACATTGGGGACCATATTTGGATTGAAACATGAGCTGGTTTTAGTCACTTTTTTTGTTACCGGGACTATTTTAATAGTTTTTTTTTGTATAGGGACTATTTAATAGTTTATTTTTCATATAGGGACCATATTAATAAGCTTTTAGTCACTGTTTCTTACAGGGACTGTTTTAATCATTTTTTTTTGTATAGGGACCAAATTAAGAATTGATGTCAGTATGTGGACCAAATGGGTAACAGTTAGAAAACGTGGTTGGACGGCAGAGACTAAATGGGTAACAGTTGCACGTGTAGGGACTGTTTTAATAATTTTTTCGTATAGGGACAAAATTAAGAATTGATGTCACGTATAGGGACTAAAACATTATTTTAACCTAAAAAGCACAATAAAGCATGGCTCTCGCTAGTCACACCCCCTAGTTTACTGTTCACACCCCTTGTCAGAATTAAAAGAAGCACATTGACCAAATTACCACTGTCCCCATTTTTAATTTTCAAAACCCACCCTTTTTCTCCCCTCTGTATTTTACTATTGTTCTCATCCGTTGGGACAAAATGGAAAACTCGTCGAACGTTCTGAGTTCAAAACATTCCTCTGTTCCTTCTCCTTCTCTTTCTCTTCCTCAGCCTGATGGTCTATAAGGACCTTCTTCATGCCCCTAAGCTCTTTCTCAAGGCTTTGAATACGAGAGTACGTGGAATCCATAGCTTCCTTCAGCTGTGCCATTTGGTTAAGGTTTTGTACGGCAAAAATTTTCAGAAAAATAAGATGCAGAAACAATTGTGTGAACTGAGATGCAGAAACAATTGCGTAATTTTTTTCCTGGCAAAGGGGTATACGTGAACTAAAACTACGTACGCGTAAACCAATTTATTAGTGGTACGTGAGTTAAAATCACGTAAGAGTACGTGATTTGAGATCACATAACACCCAAAAAATTGATTTTTACTTACGTGATTTGAGATCATGTAGCACCAAAAAAAATTAGTTTTCACTTACGTGAATTAAAATCACGTAAGGGTACGTGATTTGAGATCACGTAGCACCCAAAAAAATTGGTTTTTACCTACGTGATTTGCGATCATGTAGCACAAAAAAAAATTGCTTTTCACTTACGTGAATTAAAATCACGTAAGTAAAAACTAATTTTTTGGGTGCTATGTGAACTCAAATCACGTACCCTTACGTGATTTTAAACCACGTATTTCTTCTTCGATGAGAAAAAAATAAAGGGAGAAACGACGCGCAACTCGAGCGATTTGTTGGTGGATGTTTTCCATAAACCCATGAAAAACAAAGTGTATTTTTGGTGTCCGACCAAAACGCAATATTTTCTGTGGGCAAGTTCTATCGTGGACCAGTTTTATAGGTACCACCACGGTGAACAAGGAATTATAACCATTAGATTTATCAGTTCTTTGTAGTCCACCACTTGTAATGGTGAGTCTGCAGCATTAAATCATTTCCATCCTTCCTCCCAAACTCTAATCGTTCTTCCTCCTACCTTCGCATCAAGTGCCACCACGAGGAATATTGCCTCGCCGAAAAATCCTCAACGAAAGCTGAGAGGTTCGCCCCTCCGCCACAGGATGCTTATCCTTGGTCGCGACTCCTCTTCCCTTCGCGTTCTACATCGCACATTACTAGTGGTTTCCCTTCTTCTTCACGTTCTGCATTGTACAGTACAACATAGAGAGAGTATGTGACTGTGGGGACTGAAAGAGGAGAAATTCGCCCCTCCGCCACAGGATGCTTATCCTTGGTCGCGACTCCTCTTCCCTTCGCGTTCTACATCGCACATTACTAGTGGTTTCCCTTCTTCTTCACGTTCTGCATTGTACAGTACAACATAGAGAGAGTATGTGACTGTGGGGACTGAAAGAGGAGAAATTTGTGCAAGCACAATGCAATTGACATCAAGTAATTAACAAAACCTACAATCAATGTAGGAACTTAGGGTCCAGTTCAAAAATTAGGGACTTAGAAAAGGGATTTAGGGTTTCAATTAGAAGTGCGACAGTGGTGGTCTAGGTTGACGACGGTGATGATAGGCGGTGGCTCCGACAACGCTGTGAGTTCTAGGCGACTGAGTTGTGTTCACAGCGACGAGGAGGAAGAAGAACAGTTTCACACAGCGGAGGGAATAACATGTTACAGATCAGAAAAGAGAAAGGAAGAGGCTGCCTCGCTGGAAAAAGAACATGACGCGGTGGTGTTACTCCAGAACAGCGCCTGCTGTCGTGCAACTGTTTGAATGGGTGCGTGTGTGACTTTCTGATTTCTGATGTATGCATGCGGTGGCTCAGTCGTGGAGAAGGGTTGAAAGGAGAAAGAGGGAAAAGAATCCAATGCAGAGGGTGCACTGGACTTCTGTGAGGATGAGATTAATCCAAGGGATATAACTCATGGTCCACCGTGGTGGTACCTATAAAACTGGTCCATGATAGAACTTGCCTAATGTTCACATTATCCAGTTATCCTTGCTTTTATGTTACCCAAATCAAAGATCAGCTCATTTTATTACACCAGGCTTCAGGCTTTCGTTAACCACAGCTCCCAGTTTGTTGTTCACACCCCCTGACACATTATAATTTTTCTAAATACCAAAAATACCCTTTTCACGAAAATGGTCCTTCTCTTCCTGGAAAATATTGTGTTTTTTTTTTTTTGGTACACAGAAATAAGTAAGAAACGCTAATTATACCTGAAAAGACTGGTAATGTAATGTGTTCAGAACATTTGGGTGGTTGGTCCAAAATTAAATTAATTGACTAAAATCAAAAGTAGAATAGCCAACACCATCGGCTTCATCACTTCCATGGTGTTTTGCAGCTATTTGATCCCTTCCCCTGATGTTGTTATGTTTCGTTGCTCACATTCCTGATTTCTTCACTGTTGACAAAATGAACAAAAACAGTAAGTGTTAATTGATCTGGCTGAAATGTTGGATTGATGGAAGTTTTGGGTCAAAATGTAATTTTTGAATAAACAGAAGAAACAGGCAATTGCAGGTCATACCCCAATTTGACCATGGTGGGGAAAAAGTTATATTTGACCAGGCTAAATGCCACCATGATGAAAACCTATGGTCTATGCCTATTATGGACCAACGAGATTACAATAAATTCGCAAAAATTTCCAAAATAAAAATCTCGACTCTTCCTCATGAGTCATGACAAAGTCAAAACATACTTCAATATACAATATTCCCGCGTGGCATTTTTCAGTACTTCATAAGCTCGTTGTTTAAAATGCTCGACTTGGTTCACCCACCCAGTTTAACAAACATACTTCAATAAACAATATTCTCATATCTAATAAACAAATTTACTGCAAGCAGCTACGGTTAAATTAATTTTTGTACAAATACCTGTACTACATCCAACCTAGAATTAACTTTTGTTTGGATCAGTTTTGCTTTCCAGGACATTAACTGCCCACATGGCTGCAGAATCTAACCTCGTGTGAGTGTTTTTGTGTTTTTATATATTTGTAGCAGGACTAGGTTGTTGTTGTTTGTGAAGAGTGTAGAACTTCGAGTAACGTTTCCAAAGACTAACACAAATTGAAGAAAGAGAATGGAAATTATGTTAAGGGGTGCCATTAGCTGATTACTGAAATGATGGTGCTACATATTTGGGAAATGGCTTTATGTATGTAAGAGTATATTAATGGAGCAAGTAATTTGACAATGAGGGGTAGTTATTTGTCAATTAGTGGGTTAAGATAGCAGTAAAGTAAAGCAGCCTGATTGACTAAGACATCACCAAGAAGAAAATTCAAAGGGTGGGATTATTGATGAATGAAAGATTGACATTTGGCGTGGATGGGAACCGTTGGATCATTTTGAAGATTGAGGATGTTTGACTAACATGCCCTTGAGAAGAAAGGGATGGATGTTAATAAATGATGTTCAAGTTCAACTAACATGTAGGTCCATTATCGATGAATGTTGATAGTTATTCTCATCTTATTTTTCAAACTCTCATGTAGAATTTACTACGAAGTATGTTAATATTGTTGTTCATAACTTAGCCAAAACGGTCATATTTGGTGCTAATCCTCAAGTTTTTTATGATGAGCGCAGCTATATCTCGCGAAGGCCAGAGACGGACCCAAAAATTTTGTGTTGTGGGGACAAAACTAATATTAGAAATATCCATAATTCATATTTTTTATAGATCGGCAAGCAACAAGGGTCATTATGTGCCTAATTTTTCAGAGTGGCAAATATTCATATGGTAATCAAGGATCCTTAATTATTTGATGTGATAAATAATAAAAATAGACGCGATCTTTTTTAGGTCTGACAAAAAATAATGGTGTACTAAAAAAGAAAAACGAAAAACGGCATCACCTTTTAGGAAAAGAAATTGTTGGAACCAACTTTGTGATAATAATATTTATTATAAATTAAAATGTCTACAGTAGTTTGATTCTATATTTTATACACAAAGGTAATGAGAATCTATGTAACTTCCTTGACACACGTCTCTCCTGCAATAGGGATTTTTTATTTTATTATCCTCATTCTAATAATTATTAATCGATATATCCTAGTTTTTTCAATATTTTCCTAATTGTCCTAGTTTTTGGCTAGTTGAGAAATCGGGTTTAGCAACTCCGATTTCTCAACTGTGTTGATTTATTTTTTTTGTGACTTACGTTGAGAAATCGGGATTTGTATCCCCGATTTCCCAACTGCTATATTTTTTTTTTAATATTTTCGATTAAGAAATCGGATTTGTATCCCGATTTATCACCTCTTTTTTTTTTTATTATGTTTTGAGAAATCGGGTTTTGTAGTTGAGAAATCGGTCCCTCTGGACGCGATTTCTCAACATGTTTTCTGTTTTTATTTTTTCTCAGTGGTTTTAATTTGTTTTTCTGTTTAGTTTATCGCTGTCGAGCTCAAAAAGACAAAGGCGCACGAACTTCGGAGGTGCAGCTCGTTCTCGGGTTCAATCCCTCCTGACTAAACCCCTCGTCGTCATCGGCAACATCGACGCGACGATGTCTTACTGAATAAGCCTCAAATATTGGCTTTCTGGAAGTTTCACGATTTTGGGAAAGAGAGGCACAGAGTTGCTAGAATCTCAATTCCGAATTCTCGCCATCGATTTGGCAGTTATTGACAACAAGGTCGTGAATTCTTACCTTATGTTATGGACCGGTCCCGAGCCGAGTTCTAGGACGCTCGTCGACCTGGTGCAGATCAGCTCGGTTGTCGACCTGGTGCAGATCAGCTCGGTTGTCGACCTGGTGCAGGTTTGCATACGCTCTACTCTCTCTCGACTCTCGACAGTCTATTCTCTCAAAACACTAAACTCATCTCTACGATGCGAGCTCTACGCTCACCCTAAAAGCCCCACCGCTCGACATCTCGGATCCAGGACCTCGACATCACAGCTCAACATCCGGCGTGTCTGTTCATAACAATTACTTAACCTCTGTTGGACTGCAAATTCAACACTAAAAAAAACTAACGTCACATTACATTACATTGCATAACCAAAAACCTCTGTTTGTCTTCTTTGAGCTCGACACTGATAAACTAAACAGAAAAACAAATTAAAACCAGGTGAGAAATCGGGGATACAAAACCCGATTTCTCAAAACATAATAAAAAAAAAGTGATAAATCGGGGATACAAATCCCGATTTCTTAACTGAAAATATTAAAAAAAAAAAAAATATAGCAGTTGGGAAATCGGGGATACAAATCCCGATTTCTCAACATAAGTCACAAAAAAAATAAATCAACACAGTTGAGAAATCGGGGTTGTTAAACCCGATTTCTCAACTAGCCAAAAACTAGGACAATTAGAGAAATATTGAAAAAACTAGGATATATCGGTTAATAATTATTAAAATGAGGATAATAAAATAAAAAATCCCCTGCAATAGTTATTTTTTCATAAATCGACAAATAACGATGCTCATAAAGATATCAGTTCAAGTATAAAGAACAGTGGGGGCATTGACGATTTCCCATTGATGCATGAAGCCCACGTCCCATAGCTGAAAATGAAATTAACTAAACTGAAATTATAGTGGGGGCATTCCCCCAAAACCTTAGGAGTAGGTCCATCTTTGGCAAATGCACTCTTCACGAATACATCGCGATGTCACTGTTGTCATTCTTTTTTTTAAAAAAAAGCAAGGAGTTTATTTTAGATTAAGGTTGCGTTTGGCCCAGTTTCTTTTAAACTTTAAAACTACTTTAAAGCTAAAATTAAAAATAAGAGCTTTAAAAATAAAGCTAAAGTCGTTTGGTAATTATTGTTTTTTTAGCTTAAAAGCTATTTTTAAGCTAAAAGTTGTTTGGTTAGATATTTTTATAAAAGCTCTGATTTTATTATAAACACAATAAATAAATCAAATATTTTAAAAATAAAAGGTAAATTCTTTTAAAAAAACACTACTGCTAAAAGAAAAGAATTTTTTTATAGAATGAATAAAAATTCATAAAAATCATATCAAAGAGTTTGGTAAAATATTTTACAAAAGAGAAATTGTATAAAGAGTGCATAAATTATATTAAAAGTGTAAAGAGTTTAATAAATAATTCATGACTAAGAACATCAATAATTGTTGGGTTACATACGTATAATAAAGTCACAATAATAGCTTCACTAAAAGTCAAGGGATCTCCTTCTATTAAGAAGGTGTAAAAGTCATCTCCTAGATTGGTTTCTTTCCTTATTCTTTTACTCCTTCTAGGCTCAAGCTCAAAATTATCAGAACAAGCAACAAGTTCACATGAAGGTCCAGACATTGATTTTCCTATCGAAGATTTTCGGGGAAACACATTTTCAAAGAACTCTGCATTTTTTGATTCAATAATAGTATTCATTTCTAAAACATCACTTTTCAACACCAAAAATCTATAAGCAGCACTATTTTCAACATAGTCAATAAACATGTAATCACACGTTTTAGAGCCAATTTTCCTTTTCTTAGGATCAGGTAATAAAACTTTAGCCAAATACCCCCACACTTTAAGATACTTCAAATTTGGTAATCGTTTTTCCTAAAGTTCAAAAGGAGTTTTATTGGTTTTCTTAAAAACAATTCTATTATGTATATGGAAAGCAGACAAAATTGCTTTCCCCCACAAATTTGAAGGAGCCCGAGCACTCAATAACATAGCATTCATCATTTTTTTCAATATTTTATTTTTCCTTTCAACTATACCGTTAGACTCTGGTGAATAAGGAGGTGTTATCTCATGAATTATTCCATATTGTTCACAAAAATCACTAAGAGAATTAGAATCATATGCACCACCTCTATCTGTTCTAAGCCTTTTGATTTTCACATTCAATTTATTCTACTTCAGCCTTATAAATCTTGAACTTATCTTCCGTTTCATCCTTAGTCCTTAATAAATATACGTATGAGTATCTCGAAAAATCATCTATAAAGGTAATATAAAATCTTTTGCCTTCTCTAGTCATTGTTGATTTTAAATCTCCTAAATCAGAGTGAATCAAGCCTAAGAGATCGGTTTCACAAAATTCCACAGGTTTGCAAGGTTTCTTTGTGCTTTTGGCTTCTACACATATTTGACATTTCTCATTACTAGTCATTGATAAATTATACAAAATTCCTAATTCTCTCATTTTCTTTATGTAAGAAAAATTAACATGCCCCAATCTACCATGCCATAAATCAACAGAATCAACCAAACAAGCAGAGGACAATGCATTTTCATTCATAATTTTAGAAACATTCAGCACAAATAAGCCATTGCAGTAAGACCCTTTACCCACAAAACCCCCCACATTTTGAGAGTACAACTTTGTTAGATTCAAAAACAACCTTAACACCCGCCTTGCTCAACATAGACACAGACACCAAATTATAGCTCATATCAGGCACATGGAGACATCATTTAATGAGAGGATTTTCCCAGAGATGAGTTTTAAATTCACCTTCCATTTACCAAGAACTGGAATTGTTCTTGAGTCATTAAGAGTCACATGATCCTCTCCTTCCCCGATAAGTTTATAGGAGGTAAACACATTTTTATTTGCACATATATGTGCGGTAGCCCCAGAGTCTACCACCCATGATTTCTCCTCCATCACAACAATTGTTTCAGAAACAACATACACAGTAACATCTGTCTCAACTAAATTAAATTTAGAATTAACAGGTTGGCTGTTTCCTTTTCTGTATCTATATTGAGCAACACCATATCCGGGTTTCGGTTTGAAAGATCTAAACAAAGCACTACTATAAGAGTATTTCATCAAGGAAATATCCATAGCAAAGAACAAAATTTTTTATTTTATTTAATCTATCAACATGCAATAAACAAGACAATAATAACATCAAGAATAATTACATGGTGACAAAAAAATAATATCTATAATAAATAAATACTCTTAAGATTGTTGGAAAAATTAGACATTAAATTAGCAATAATAAAAATTCACTACAAATATTAATGGAATAAATTTGACAAATAGTTAGCACAGGAACAATGAATTACATGTAACAATTAAATAAGCATATAAATAAAATAAAGCACTAAAGATAGACTTATCGATTTTGGCTGAGGCGTGCAGAAACACTCGGCTTAAGAGTATTTCGCCACTAAGGATAAATTACCCGATGCAGTTAGTCTCACAGCTAATACTCTCCAATATATAACAGTCACTTCTCACTAATATTGTACATGGAATAACAATGGCACATAAACAACTCTTGGATGTTCAAAGAATAAAAGTAAAAGAAAAGAAAACTTCACAAATTGTCTCGATGTATCTCGTGAAAATCACCGTTGAGAATCAATATTTTCTAGCAAAACTTCCCCAAGCCACCGGTAGAAAATAGCCACTAGGTTTTTTGTTACTGTTTGGGGCAGGAGGAGAACAAAATCGCCACGTATATGGACTAGTGACAGTGAGAAAGAATGTGGCTTATCACCAAAGTTACAAAAACAACTCACGGAATCCCCCCAAAAAATACGGACCAGTAAGTATACGTTGGTAACTAACTCATGGATAAGAGAGAGTTGGTCCAAGAACAAGTCAAATAAAAGATAAAATAAATAATAAACAAATAATATAACAATCAATAATACTCCCAAACAGAATGAACACAGTAGCTTGTACCAACAAAAAAAAGAATGAACACAGTAGCAACAAGAAGGAGTGATGAAACAGAATCCTAAACCTTTGTAGCACAGTAACAACGAAAAGGAAGGCGGGGACCGGCGGGGGGAGCAGCGACTGGTGGAGGGAGATATACTGGAGATGGAGCTGCGAGCAGTTTCCGAGGGACTCAGTGATGGCGCGGGCGACGGAGTTATCGGAGAAAGGGGAAGTAAATATTTTGGAGGAGGGGGATCCAAAATGGGAGAAGGGAGACAAAATTAGGGATTCACTCTCTAGCATGGCTGACGGCAGTATATCGGTGGCAATAGAGGTCACAGAGATGCAGAGAGAGACGTTCTTTCAATTATTGAACATAGAGTCCATGAGTCGATGCTAAATTCAACGGTAAAAATGTCGTCGTTTGGCTGACGCAAATGTTATTAGATATTAACTACAGTTAGTTAGTCAGTCTAAACTATGATTAGTTAGCTTGTTAAATTAGTTAAGCTGTGAGTTAGTTTAACAGAGTTAGTTTCTGTTTCTGTTTCATATATATTCAGGCTCATTGCCTATTGTATAGTCAGAATCGTTTATTCAATACAATGAAGAAAAGCTTCCACATTTGCTCTGTTTTTCTCTGTTTCCTGTCAATGCAGTGATATTTTCATGGTATCATTCGCATTTCGCTTCCGCCAATTTCCTTCTATTTCTCGCGCGATTCTTTGATCGTTTTCTGCGATCGCGTTTTCTTCTTCATCGATCCTGATCAATTGTGATCTCGATCCATTGCGTTTTGCGTTTTCTTGCGATTTTCTCTTCAAGATTTGTCAATTTTCTTTGCGATCTTGATTTCGCATGGCTGCTCAAAATTACTCCGATTTTCTCACCAACACCTCCAATTGTTACTATTTGCATCCAAATGAAAGTCATGCGGTGATTCTTGTTACTCCTTCTCTTGATAACAAGAATTATCACAACTGGTCCAGATCAATGATGTTTGCCCTAACTTCAAAGAATAAGGAAAAATTCGTTGATGGAACCTTGCCAAAACCTCTCGTTTCTGATGCGATGTTCGCTCCCTGGGTTCGATGCAACACGATGGTGCTCTCATGGATCCAGCGTTCCACCTCGGCCTCTATCGCTAAGTCAATCCTTTCTCTTGACAATGCTGCAACTGTTTGGAACATTCTGAAGAACAGGTATTCTCAGGCTGATGTCTTTCGTATTTCTGATATACAAGAAGAGCTTTATCGATTTAGGCAAGGCACTCTTGATGTTTCTGAGTATTTTACTCAACTGAAAGTCTTTTGGGATGAATTAGAGAACTATCGTCCTCTTCCTGCTTGCAAATGTTCCATTGCATGTTCATGTGGTGGCTATGAATCAATTAAGAAATTTCGTGAACAGGATTATGTGATTAGGTTCTTAAAAGGGCCGAATGATCGGTTTTCACAGGCTAAGTCTCAGATTATGATGATGGATCCATTGCCAAACATTGACAAAGCTTTCTCACTGGTCATTCAACAAGAAAGGGAACTTGCTGGTTCTGCTGTTATTCAAGACTCAGTTGAATCTTATGTTGTTCTTGCTGTCAACTCCAACTCGGCCTCTCAGGCAAATTTCTCAGGTTCATTCTCAGGAAACAAGGGCAATTACAATGGTAAAGGAAGAGGACAGAATTTTCAAGGGGAGAATCGTGTGTGCACTCACTGTGGGAGAGTTAATCACACCATTGAAACATGTTTCTTGAAGCATGGATTTCCTCCAGGATATAAGCCTAAAGGGAAGCCTCAAGCAAATGTCTCTGCTGCTGAATCAAAGGTGAATGCGATTGATTCAAGTCAACAGGCACCACAGTTTGGTTTCACACAAGAGCAATACCAAGGCATCTTGTCTTTGCTGCAACAGTCAAGCTTGAAAGCATCTCCCACACCTACACACATGGCCAATTCTGTCATTGCCTCTCCCTTAGCCTATAACACCAATTCCACAGCCACCCATGGTAAGTTTTCTAACACCTGGATCATTGATACAGGTGCAACCGACCACATTTCTTTCAATTTGCAATTTTTCACTAATTACAAAGATATACCTCCAATTCCTGTTTCTTTTCCAAATGGTACACAGTTAATTGCTTCTGTTTCTGGTACTGTGCACATTACTGATTCATTAATTCTGCATAATGTTTTGTATATTCCTGGTTTCAATGTGAACCTCATTTCTGTTCCTAAACTTACTCAAGCTAATGAGTATAATCTTGTTTTCACTAATGATTCATGCCATATTATGCAGAAATGTACCAAGAAGATGATTGGTGCAGCAAGCTTGCATGGAGGATTGTATGTGATAGCTTGTGAAAATCGGCCAATTGCAGAAAAATCCTGTAACTCTGTTTCAGATTCTATTTTTCTTAATTCTAACACAGATTCTGTTTCTTTCAATTGTAATACAGATTCAGGCTTAAATAATTCTAGTCTATGGCATTTAAGACTAGGCCACATTTCTAATTCTGGTTTACATTCTGTTTCAAAACAGTTTCCTTTTATATCTTGCAATATTCATTCAAATCCATGTGATGCTTGTCATTTTGCAAAACAAAAGAAATTGCCTTTTCCTCTTAGTAAATCTAAAAGTTCTGCTCTTTTTGATGTTTTGCATGCTGATATATGGGGCCCTTATGCCACTCCATCCATTCTTGGTCATAAATACTTTTTAACTTTGGTTGATGACTTTAGTAGGTTCACTTGGGTCATTTTTCTTAAAACCAAAGATCAAACTAGAAAATGTCTTCAAAATTTCATAGCTCATATTGAAAATCAATTTCAAACTACTCTAAAGTGTTTGAGATCGGATAATGGATTAGAGTTTGCCATGAATGATTTCTATCTTTCCAAAGGAATCATTTATCAAATATCTTGTGTAGAGACCCCTCAACAAAATGGGGTTGTGGAAAGAAAGCATCAACACATTTTAAATGTGGCTCGGGCTATCTCTTTTCATTCTCATATTCCAATAACCATGTGGAATTTTAGTGTCAAACATGCTGTCCATCTTATAAACCGGCTTCCAACACCAGTTTTAAAATTCAAAACACCTTTTGAGCTAGTGCATGGTCAGCCACCTTCAATGGTTGATCTTAAAGTCTTTGGTTGTTTGGGGTATGCAACTACTTTGCAAGCTCATCGTACCAAGTTTCAATCAAGGGCAAGAAAATCTGTTTTCTTAGGTTACAAAGAGGGCACCAAAGGCTACATTTTATATGACATGCATTCACATGATCTTTTCATCTCTAGAAATGTTGTTTTCTATGAGTCTCATTTCCCTTTTCAATCATCTCCTTCTAATGTTCTTCATGATTCTGATTCTATTACTTCCACTCCAGTGTTTGAGTCTCCATTAGATGCTTCTCATCCAGTAATTACTGATGCTTCTGCCACATCTTCTGCATTATCCCCTGCACTAAACCGCAGCAGTCCTTCACTGTCTAGTGACAGCCACTTAATTTCCAGCCATGATTTCTCAACTACATCTTCTAATTCTCATGAATCTGCATCTTCTCATTCTCATGATTCTGCATCATCAAATACTGCACCTGTTGAAAATACTGGTTTGAGACAATCTACCCGAACTAGGACTGCACCTAGTTATTTACAAGACTATCACTGCAATCTTGCTTCTGCTATTGGCTGCAACACTGCATCTTCAGGTAACACAACTCCTTATCCCATTTCTTCTTTTCTTTCATATGACAAATGTTCCTCTTCTTACAAAAACTTCTGTTGCAACATTATTGCAATTTCTGAGCCCAAAACCTTTGCCCAAGCTTCCAAACTTGACTGTTGGAGACAAGCCATGGATGCTGAATTATCTGCCCTTGCACAGAACCATACTTGGTCCATTGTTGACCTTCCTCAAGGTAAAACACCTATAGGGTGTAAGTGGGTATATAAAGTCAAATATCATGCCAATGGCTCCATTGAGAGGTATAAAGCCCGTTTAGTTACAAAAGGGTATACTCAAATGGATGGCATTGATTATTTTGATACTTTCTCTCCCGTTGCAAAACTTACAACTGTACGGGTCCTTTTATCTCTAGCTGCTGTGAAAGGATGGCACCTTGAGCAATTGGACGTTAATAATGCGTTCTTGCATGGAGATTTACATGAGGAGGTGTACATGACACTTCCACCCGGTCTATCTCTCTCCAATCCTTCTAAAGTTTGCAAATTACACAAGTCTCTTTATGGCTTGAAGCAGGCTAGTCGTCAATGGTACTCAAAACTTTCCTCTGCACTGATTTTACTTGGTTACAAGCAGTCCCAAGCTGATCATTCCCTGTTTGTTAAAGTTGTTGGGACAAGTTTTACTGCTTTGCTTGTGTATGTAGACGACATAGTCTTGGCAGGGAACAATTTTTCTGAGATACAATCTGTAAAACAGTCCCTGCATGCTCAGTTTCGGATCAAGGATCTTGGACAGCTCAGATTCTTCCTAGGACTTGAAATTGCAAGGTCCAAATCGGGCATTCTGCTGAACCAACGCAAATACACGCTTGAACTGCTAGAAGACTCGGGTAAACTAGCTTCAAAACCTGCCGCTACTCCTTTTAATCCCACTACTAAGCTCTCAGCAGAGGAGGGTGATGTTCTACCTGATCCATCCTCCTATAGAAGATTAATTGGAAGGTTGCTCTACTTAACTACCACTCGACCTGACATTTCCTTCTCAGTTCAGCATCTTAGTCAGTATATTTCGAAGCCTCTGCTGCCTCATTTCAAGCTGCACAACGCATATTGAAATACCTCAAGGCTTCTCCATCAAAAGGGTTGTTCTTCTCTGCTTCTAGTCCTCTGAAATTACATGGCTTTGCTGATTCGGACTGGGCTTGTTGCCCCGACACAAGAAGATCCGTGACTGGTTATTGTGTGCTTCTTGGTTCCTCTTTGATTTGTTGGAAATCAAAGAAGCAAGGCACGGTGTCCACTTCTTCAACTGAGGCTGAATATAGAGCTTTAGCTCTATTGACTAGGGAATTGCAATGGTTGAAATTTTTGTTTGATGATATGCATATCCAATTTTGCAGTCCAGCCTCTGTCTACTGTGACAATAAATCGGCCATATACTTGGCTCACAACCCAGCATTTCATGAAAGAAGTAAACATATCGAGATGGACTGCCATATAGTCAGAGAGAAAATTAATTCCAAGCTGATTCACCTTTTCCCTGTTCCTTCATCTGCACAACTAGCAGATGTTTTCACCAAGCCACTGAATTCTCCTTCTTTTTCTTCCATTTTGTCCAAGTTAGGACTTTGTGACATCCATAGTCCAACTTGAGGGAAGGTATTAGATATTAACTACAGTTAGTTAGTTAGTCTAAACTATGATTAGTTAGCTTGTTGAATTAGTTAAGCTGTGAGTTAGTTTAACATAGTTAGTTTCTGTTTCTGTTTCATATATATTCGGGCTCATTGCCTATTGTATAGTCAGAATCGTTTATTCAATACAATGAAGAAAAGCTTCCACATTTGCTCTGTTTTTCTCTGTTTCCTGTCAATGCAGTGATATTTTCAAATGTAACACCCACCAAGACCAAGTTTGGATCCTATCGACGAGGTACCAAGTTTCTCACAGGGCAGAAGCCTATCCTAAACCATTGAACATCTAGACAAGTCGTTTTGTAAAATATAAAAATAAAATAAAAAATAAAAAAGAAAAAGAAATAGGATTGTTGTGCTTTATTTAGAACCGAAAGTAACCATGCTTCTCCTGTTGGGACTAATTTTTTTTAGGTTAAAGTAATCTTTTGATCCCTACATGTGACATCAATTCTTAATTTGATCTTTATATGAAAAAGTTATTAAAACAGTTATTACACGTGCAACTGTTATCCATTTAGTCCCTGCCGTCAAAACCACGTTTTCTAACTGTCACTCATTTAGTCCCTATACGTGACATAAATTCTTAATTTAGTCTCTATACGAAAAATAAATTATTAAAATAGTCTATGTAAGAAACAGTGACTAAAAGCTTATTAATATGGTCTCTATATGAAAAATAAACTATTAAAACAGTTCCTGTAACAAAAAAATGACAAAAATCTGCCTATATTGTAATCCAAATATGGTCCCTAATGTGACACTTGCCAATGTATTACGTACATATAAAACATATTTAATCCACAAATAAACATATAAGACATTTAATCCATAAACAAACATATAAAACCACTTTGATTAGGTACATAAGTGCATATAAATCCACAACATAATATATTTATTTGTGAATTAAATGTCTTATATGTTTGTTTGTGGATTAAATATGTTTTATAAGTACCTAACACATGGGCAAGTGTCATATTAGGGACCATATTTGGATTGTAACATGGACAAGTTTTAGGCATTTTTTCGTATAGGGACGGGTTTAATAGTTTTTTTCGTTTAGGGACTGTTTTAATAGTTTGTTTTTTGTATAAGGATCAAATTAAGAATTTATGTCACGTATAGAGACTGCTAATAATTGTTTTTAAACAATTAACGTTATTACAAAATAGTGTTAGACGGCAGAGACTAAATTAAGAATTTATCCACGTATAGAGACTGTTTTAGTCAAGACAAGGGCATGTTGCACCGAATGATAAACAAAATCCAATGACAAACAGGGTTACAACTTAAATTGGTTAACAAGCACAACAGTTAGTCTCACGGTAAAAATGACGCACACGAACTTCCCACCACAAGCTCAACAACTTCTTGATGATCTTCCTAAAGATGTTCCAACCACTAGCACTCCTAACCATATCCCCCAAAAGGCTTCTAGCCACCACTATCGAATCAAGGTGAACCTCCACAGCCAAGTAACCTCTATCTCTGGCCAATCGAAGACCCTCATAAACACCCCAAAGCTTCACCATGGAGTATGATTAGCGAAAACTTGGAAAAAATAAAAATATGTCTAACTAAAAATGAATTCACTGTATTTGTCACAGTGAAAAATACCTTTAAAATATATGAAAATTATGGTATTAGTCAAGGTAATTAAAACCGGACCGGGCATTGAACCGGAGAGGGCCAGGGTTCAGGGTTTTTGGGTCGGACCGGGGTCGAACTGGGTTCGAATAAAATATTATTTTTTAAATATTTCATACAATATATATATAAATAATAAACAAAAAATAACTGATATTCATAATTTCACACAATAAAAATTATACTTCACTTAACAATAACAACTATAAATAGAGGCTAAGTTCAACAAGACAACAACACATTCAACCAATTCCAACAAGTTCAAACTAAAAATTTTAAAATTACAATTAAAAATTGGCCATTTTTAAAAATAAAAAAAGCAAGTTTACGAACCGGCCGGGTTGAACCCGGTTTTCCCGGTTTTTACCCGGTCCGGTCCGGCTTTTTACCAGTTCTTAAACCGGATCGTCCGGTTTTTTTACAGGCGGTCTAATTGCACGACTCCGACCGGCCGGGGGTCCGGTTCCCGATCCAACCGGTCCGACCGGCCAGTCTGGTCCGGTTTTTGTAACCTTGGTATTAGTCACAGTACAAGCTCGTGTGGAGATTAATTTTTACTGTTAAACACTTGTTCTTACATAGGAACGATTGTTACATGTCGCAAGTGTCCTCGTACTTCTCCTCCTATTAGAACCAGTTCCTAAATCAAGAATGACTCAAAGAAACCCAACAATATCACTATTAAAGCATCCACGATGGTAGAACCATACTTGAGCTTTTATCTCTCATTTTGTGGGCCCTTTTATGTTACATGGGATATAAGAACACAATATTTTTTTTTACTCAAATGAAAGAACTCATTTTTTATTCTTAAGTGGGTTCTATAATTAAACCCATTTATTATTAATACTTCTACAAGTGTATTTATCCGTGCTCGTACGGGTTATCTAAATTTTATGATGCGCAAAGTAAAATGAATCATTTATTTATTTTTGACAAAAAAATAAATCATTTATTAAAATTTATAAAATTAAAAGTAACTAAATTTGTATTGTTAAATAATGATTTATAATTGATATAATTAATAATTAAAAATATGTAAGTCATTTAAAGGTTTTACGCTGTGAAATTATTATTTGACATGAGGTAATAATGGTTGCTATAAAAAAATATTAACTTAAAAATTAAATCGATTTAGGTACAAAATTTAATGATTCTTATTTTGTCACATGACTTGGATAATATTTTAATTCAATGACAAATGTCCAGATATGAGAATTAATTTATTGATATAATTTAATTTATTTACATTTTTAATTTAAATTTGATTTAATTCAAATTTGATTGAATTGTAAATGTCTAGATACGAACATTACTTGGTTGATATGTCTTAATTAATGAAATATCAAATATTAAAAAATTAAAAATAGATTTTTTTTTATTTTAGCGGGAAAAAAATAAATATAGAGTTGTCACGTGACTTAGGTCTACGTGACTTCGTTATGATATAATAGATTTATTTTTGTTTTTATTTTCCTGACTCCATAATTAACTCCAAGAATATATTCTTTACCGTTCTCACTGCAGAACCGCAAGAAAACGTTCTTACTTTTTGGAACGATAATAAGAACGACCGTTGATGTCATACCACCGGTATTTCTCAGTACGCATACCTACTGCATCACTAGACTGAAACGGTCATGATACCACAGTTTTATTTTAAGCTTAAATATCATTTTGGTCTCTTAACTTATTTTTGAGGTTCAATTTAGTCTTTTAACTATTTTTTTGGCCAAATAAGTCCTTTAAGTTTTTAAGGCGGGTTAAATAAGTCATTTTTGACCAAATAAATCCTTTAAATTTTTTAAATTGGCCAAATAAGTCTTTTCAATTTTTAAGTCAGGTCAAATAGGTTCTACGTGGCAATGACTCATTTGACCCAACTTAAAAACTTAAAGGACTTATTTTGCTCCGCTTAAAAACTTAAAGGACTTATTTGGCCGAAAAAGACCTATTTGCCCCAACTTAAAAATTTAAAGGACATATTTAGCCCAAAAAATAGTTAAAGGACCAAATTGAACCTCAAAAATAAGTTAAGGGACCAAAATGGTATTTTTTGCCTTTATTTTACTTCGGTTTTCACGTATTTAGGGTAAAAGCAACGCAGAGGATTCTTCTTGATAATAAGTTTACAAAGACGTACGGTAAGAGCATCTTTAACGGCGTCAACTAAACATTTTCCTGTGTTGCTTATTTTTCACGCGGCATTGTTCAGCTTTGGTGGCAGACCACATATAGCACACCGTTCTCTTAAAATTGGTCAAATCATCTGTATAGATTACATGCAACTTAGAGGAAATGGAGCCCACCATAAAAAAAAAAAAAGAGGGAGAGAAAAATTCGAGGGATGTCAGAAAAGTAACTTGCCGCAACAAAACTGATTGGCTTAAAGAAAAGAAAAAATGTAGCAGGAAGATGTGGCTATATAGGGCCCACATTAATAAACGAATAAGCGTCAACTTAAAGACACCCGTTGTGGGCGCTCTAAGCAATTAGTCAACCGTAGAGGAGAAAAGGAACTACAGGATGATTCTGTAAATTGGTCAAATATCTGAATGATTTTCAATCCACTGTCTTTAATTAATTACCAAATCAACGTGCCTTATTGCAAGTTGAATTTTCATCAACATGTTAGTTGAACAGCATTTAAGCTCATTATTCTATCAATATCGAAAGCATATCAGTCAAACATTTTCGATCCTCAAAAGGATCCAACGGTACCGAAGCACGACAAATGCAAATCTTTCATACAACAATAATCCCACCCTTTGAATTTTCTTCTTGGTGATGTCTTAGTCAATCAGGCTGCTTTACTTGCTCCATTACTATACTCTTTATTTTTTATTTTATTTTTTTGACTTGTCAGTAAAATTTACATACATAAAGCCATTTCCCAAATTTCTAGCACCATCATTTCACTAATCATCATCTAATGGCGCCCCTTACACTTAACATAATTTGCATTCTCTTTCTTCAATTTGTGTCAGTCTTCGGAAACGTTACTCGAAGTTCTACACTTTCCACAAACAACAACGATACGTGGCTTTCACCTTCCGGTGAATTCGCCTTCGGATTTCGCCAACTCAGCGGCACAAGCCTATTTATGGTTGCGATATGGTACAACAAAATACCCGACAAAACCGTTGTTTGGAGTGCAAAAAATTCAGAGAACAAAAACCTCGCAGAAGCACCAGAAGGATCACAGGTTCAACTCACATCAGGAGGTCTCGCTCTAACAACTCCTAAAGGGGAATCCTTATGGACCGCACAACCAAACGCCGTCGTTTCATACGGTTCCATGCTTGACACTGGTAACTTTGTTCTTGTAAACAAAACTGAAACTATTGTTTGGGAGAGTTTCAATAATCCCACGGATACTTTGTTGCCTAATCAAACTCTGAAATTAGGTGGAAACCTAACTTCTCGATTCTCAGAGAACAATTACACGAGTGGAAGGTTTCAACTTTATTTTGATGATAATAGTTTCTTGTTAAGTCCACTTGCTTGGCCTACTCAATTACGTTACAAATTTTATTATAGAATTAATTCTTCTGATTCTGCTGATTTTGTTTCAAGTTTAGTGTTTGATCAATTAGGGGATATTTATGTTGAGACTAATAATAGGACTAGAATCAAACCTCAGGGTCCAGAATGGGATAACCTAGTTTTAGATCCTAAGTTGTATTACTATAGAGCAACACTTGATTACTATGGAGTTTTCACACAGTATTCTCATCCAAGGGACACTAAGGCTCAGCAAGGGTGGAGTATTATGAGGTATGTTCCGGATAACATTTGCATTGCTGTGTTCAATGAAATAGGAAGAGGTTCCTGTGGCTATAATAGTTATTGCTCTATGGATAATCAGAGACCTACTTGTAAGTGTCCATATGGGTATTCGTTGGTGGATCCAAGTGATCAGTTTGGTGGGTGTCAAATCAATTTCACACTCGGTTGTGGAGCAGATAATGGTGAAGGATTACCAGAAGAGGTATATGAAATCACTGTTGTTAGAGATGTGGATTGGCCTCTATCAGATTATGAAAAGATGCAGCCTTACTCTCAACAGGATTGTCAACAATCTTGCTTGAATGATTGCATGTGTGCTGTTGCTGTTTTCAACAACGTAACTTGTTGGAAGAAAAGATTGCCTCTTGCTAATGGGAGAGCGCAGAGTGGGGGTCAGTTGGCACTAATCAAAACAAGAGTTGCTCCTTTGGGTAACCTTGGTCCTAGAACTTCCACTGCAGCTGATTCAAAGAAAGAAGATCGAGCTAAGAAAGTTCTTCGAGGTTTACTTATTGGCTCTGTTGTTATTAATAGTATACTCCTGGCTACGGTTGTTTCGGTTATTCTCTTGAAGCCAAAAAGGGTCGTCAAAGCTGCAACTCTCTTGGAAACAAATTTGTATTCGTTTAGTTATGAAGCATTGAAAGAAGCCACATGGGGTTTTAGTGAAGAACTAGGTAGGGGTTCTTTTGGAATTGTTTACAAAGGTGAATTGAAAGCAGCATCTTATAATGTGGTAGCTGTTAAGAGATTGGACAGATTAGCACAAGAACGCGAGAAGGAATTTAGGACTGAGTTGAGAGCCATTGGTAAAACCTGCCACAAAAATCTGGTAAGGTTGATTGGATTTTGTGATGAGGGAATGCATAGAATGTTGGTCTATGAGTTCATGAGCAATGGTAGTCTTGCAGACATCCTATTTGGAGAAGCCAAACCCATTTGGAATGTAAGGGTTGTATTTGCTTTGGGGATTGCAAGAGGGTTGGTATACTTGCACGAAGAGTGTGACACTCCAATCATTCATTGCGACATAAAACCTCAAAATATACTCATAGATGAGCACTTCACATCAAAGATCTCTGACTTTGGGTTGGCCAAGTTGTTGTTGGCTGACCAAAGTAGAACCAATACCATGATAAGAGGTACTAAAGGATATGTGGCTCCTGAATGGTTCAAGAATGTTCCTGTGACGGCTAAAGTGGATGTTTACAGCTTTGGTGCCATGTTGTTGGAGATCATTTGCTGCAGAAGAAGTGTGCTGCTGATGGAGTCCGGGGAAGAACATAAGGCAATATTGACAGATTGGGCTTGTGATTGCTACGTGGAAAGGAGAATAGATGTTCTGGTGGAGAATGATAAGGAGGCCTTGGCTGACTATGGCAGGTTAGAGAAGTGGGTAAAGATAGCAATTTGGTGCATTCAAGAGCGTCCCAAAATGAGGCCAACAATGAGGATGGTCATGCAAATGCTAGAAGGTGTGGTTGAAGTCCCTAACCCACCATCGCCTTTTTCGTTCAGTTTGATTCCTTGACTGCTATCCAACCAAAAAAATTGGGGGAGAGAAGATGGACCTCACATTTGTTCTATATACCAATAGTAATTCCTTTACAATTTTTATACAATTTTCTGTTATGACTTCTTTCTTATTTGTATACTTCCTGCATAATGGATATCCCCCTTCCCTATATTGTTATTGTTTTTATGTTGTTAAAGATGCTGTCTTATTAGGAATCATTTTTTGGAGGAAACAAACTTCGGATGAAAAAGTTTCAAGATTTCACTGAAGTTTGAAGTCTGAATCTTCCTGATTTTATCACTCTGCAATACAACCCTAATGTTACAGCAATTTTTGTTTTCCCTAATGCCATAGTACTAACATTTTCATTGACAACCCATTTGCCATAGCATTAGGGAGAACTCTAATGCTATAGTACAGCAAAGTAATTGAGCAGTCGAGTCAACTTTGTCAAAAAAGGGAAATCCTTTCAAACCCTACGAACCCATCGCTCAAGCCTAAGTTGCTTCAAAGCAGGCCCAGTATTTGGTTTACGTTTCTGTGGGCATTGCCATTTCCCTGTAATCTCAAACGCACTGGATTGTTGAAGATTTGTTGCTTCTGTTAATGCCTTTCTCTTTGTAACAGCATTCTTTTCACATGCCAATGGAACTGTTCCTGTATTTGTTGAACACTGTAATAATGTCTTTTCTGGTTTCTTCCAAGAATTTTCATCATTTGCTATGGTGCAACTGTTCTTCCTCGTTGTAACAAAACCATCATTTTCTTTATTTCTTGTACAAGTTGAGCTTCTTGCTGAGAAGCATGTAGCTAAACTTGCGCTAGTATCAAGCTTATCAGCTTGGATCTGAGCTTTTGATTTTGCTTTTTTGGTGTCATGCTTCTGTACCACCTTCGTGGGCGTCATTACTCGATTGCAGCCGAGACTTTCATGATTCGGGCTTAATGTCTCCTCACATTTGGTTGGACCAAGATTATGTTGCAGTGCCTTATCTTGCACACATGGCTGCAAAATCTTTTCCAAATGGGAAGTATTAGCATTAGTTAATTTTTTCTTCATTTCAGCACTACCATCACCCTGTCAAAACCAAGGAAAAACAGTGAGCTCAAATGACTGGAGAAATTACTGGACACATTCATGTATTTTAAGTCATATAATATATTAACCAAACTTTCTCCCTTTGATCTTTGCCAAAGTAAACAGTATCCATTCATATCATCAATCAACTAAATGTTCTGCTTCTAGTTGCAATTGACCACACATGTTTATTGCCATATTATGAAGATGCATATTCAGAATTTAGGAACATTGATCATTAACTAAATATGTATTATTTACCCGATTAATTCCATAAAAGAGATTTTACGAGAGAAATCAGGAATTAATACCCTGCTTGAAGGCTTCTTTTGCTTTACCTCCATGTTTTTATCAGAAGAGCTATTGTGTTCAACACAAACTTTCGGGTGGACATTCTCAGACCTGTCTTCATCTTCATTTATGACTTCCAAATTAAACCTCTCATCTCCACCCTTATTCTCTTCAGAATCTTCTTCATTCCTAAAAAGACTGCTTGTATCAGATGCAGAAGACTCATATGCATAGCTTGAGAACCAGTTTCTGATATCTGGAGGCTCTGAATTTCAAAAAACAAAAAAAATGCAAGGCAATCACTTTTTATGTAGGATTGCATAGAAATTCTATTGACAGCCAACATATAGAAACTTATTGCGAAAAAAAATTATAAAAGAAGCATGCAAAGTACAAACCAGAGAAGAGTGAGCATGAGCTGAAAGAATCCGGATTCTGTAAGGGAAAAAAGCAACCGAAAAAAAAAAATCAGACATAAAATTATAAAATCTCCATTTCTCAGCTTAATTTCTAAGAGCCGAACTTTGAAGACCCTGAAAGTGACTATGACCAATTAACAACAGTAACCTGGATTTTTTCCCCCTCTTTCTTTAGCCTAGTTTAGATTAGTTTCTATAGTTCATGAAAACTTTTCAAATGAAATTAGTGTATAAATCTTTACAAAAGCTTGTGTCCTTTATAAGCTTACGGATCTACATGAAGAAATAAATAAAGGAGTTTTTTTAATAAAAAAAATAGATGATGTACCTAATCTCAACCTATAGCTGAAGCATTTGTTTGAAAAAAAAAAACAATAATTATTAGAATTTTTTTCTACATTAGTGTTTGAGATTCAAAAATGAAAAGTTGAGTAGACTGTTTACCTTGGTCAAGCACAGGTCTTCGTTACGATTACCATCTATAACACAAGTTCCGCTACACTGCACTAGCTTCTCCCCAACAAGCCCTTCATCTGGGTCCCCAATCTTTTCAAAATCCGTTTTTTGTTCTTCATCTCTCTGGGATTCGCGTTCTCTGAAAGCAGATTCTTCGAGACCAAAATTTGAATCCGGATAGGGAGATTGATACTCATAGCTTGAGAACCAATTTCCAACATTGGGAGGCTCTGAAAGAAAAAACCCACAAAACACAGAAATCAAAAGGAATTCCCTTTTTAGGTTTAGGTTTTTTTTTCAGTTTAAAAATGAGAACTTTGAGAACCCCACAAATTAGTCATTCATAATCATCATTCCCATGCTTCGTTCAATTAGTTGGGTTTTGACTAGATATGGATACTTGACCAAAAAAAAAGACTAGATATGGATACAAACCAGAAGGGCACGATAACGAGGACAACGAACTGGGAACCTAAAAGAAAGAAAGAAAATATGTCACACAACTTTTCGGACACTTTCTCAGCAGCCAAACTGGGGGGAAATGTAAAAGCGGTTGGAGGTTGGACATATAGGAAAATTGGTACCTGGAAATCGAAGCCGCGAAGGCTTGGATTTGAATCCATCAAAATGCATCCAGCAAGCTAAGAATGTACATGGTTAAGTTGCTATTAGCTGTTTGTTTTGGAATTTTTGGGGATGTCGTCAAAATTTTGAAATTTCACGGTGCGGAATTGGCGCCAGTTTTCTTAAAGGCGCTTTTGCTTTATGCTGAGGCTCTGTCTGGGCCATGATTTTAACATCTTTTTAACTTATTTTTCTCACCTCTCCTCCATTGAAAATTCCTATTTTACCCCTATTTTTATTGTCTTCTTCATCAACTCTCTCTCTCTCTCTCTCTTAACTCAATCTGACTCTCTCTCTCACACTCTGTCTCTGTGTCTCTCACTCTCTCTCTCTCTCTCGCACTTTGTCTCTCCGTCAACACAACCATCGTCGCGGACGCTCTCCACCGTCGCGCTCACATTGGCATGTTTTTGTCTTATTTTTTTAAAAAATTACCACTTCTGAATTCTTGTTTCTATAAGCTCCTAGAATCAATTTTCCGGATTGAAATATGGTGAATAAAAAAAAATACTTTCGGATTCTTATTGTCTGGACATTCCGGATTCTTATTGCCGGAAAATTCAAATCTAGCAAAAAATAGAGGCGAAACAGCGTTAAGTTATTCAAAACATTTTCGGATTCTTATTGCCGAGACATTCCGGATTCTTATTGCCGGGAAATTCAAATCTAGCAAAAAAATGGGAAATGAAGCATCGCATACGGGAAAGGTGAATGAGTATTTTAGACATTTTAAAGGGGATGGGAGGTGATAAAATCAAGTGGGGGAGGCCCAAAACCATGGGCCCTCTGTGAGTTGACATTTTTTTTGTCAATATTTTTAGGATAAATAAATAGTCTCCATGTAAAAAGTACTCTCTGTCTCATTATAAGTGTCATTTGTAAAAAAAAAAAATGGTCCCAAAATAAGTGTCATGTTAGGTTTTCAATGTAATATTAATTACTTTTTTACTGTTTTACCCTCAAATTAATAATGAAGACATCACTCCCAAGTCATTATACTCTATTATGCACATTTATGATAATTGTTAATACCCAATGGTTAATACGTATAATTTTATAAAATCGTTATACTCTTTTATTCATTTATAACTTCTCCTTAATATATGTGAAACTTCTAAATAAGACACTTATAATAGGACGAACGGAGTATTAGGCTTTTTTTACCAAAAAAAAAAAAAAGTATTAGGTTGAATTTTACTTTTAGTCACCCTAATATAGTGCAAAAGTAACTTTGATCCCACCATTTTTTAAAATTAAACAATTTTGGTCCAACAGTCAAGCGGTGGTCAAATACTTAAATGTTACGTTGATGTAGCAATACACGTGGAGAGATCTGTTGATGTGGCTGTACATGTGAAAAGAAGATAAACATGTGAAAATACAAATTTTCAAATGATAAGGTTCGAGTAGCAGACCTTCAAGGTATCAATCTGAACCAACAGAAACATTGTTGGACCAATGTGGTTGCAGTCAGGGCTTTTCTTTTGGGACCTCCTCCCCAACTTAATTTTATCACCTCCTTTTTCTTAAAAAAATCTAAAATACTCTTTTATTTTTTCCATACACGATGCTTCATCTCTTTTTTTTTTTTTTTGCTCGATTTAAATTTTTCGGCAATAAGAATTTGAAAGTGTTTTTGAACAGCGTAACGTTATTTCACCTCTCTTTTTGCTAGATCCGAAAAATTAACACTTCTGAATTCTTGTTTCCGGAATGTCCCGACAATAAGAATTCGGAAATAGTTTTTTTTATATTCAACCGGAAACTTGATTACGGGAGCTTCCGGAAACAAAAATTCGGAAGTGTTAATTTTTCAAAAAAAAATACTAGCATCAACACGTATTTTCAGTAACGCAGCAGTGCAGCACCAACCAAACCTAATCAATCAAATTCGGCGAAACTCTCTATCTCTCTCTCGTGTGCGCACCAAACCCAGTGCTTCTTCTCTGAATTTTCTGGTCAGTTTCACTTTCCCCTTCCCACTTCCCTCTTTCTATCTTTTTTTGGGTACATCACTTCCCTCTTTCTTTCATTCTAACCTCAATTTCGCCTCTTTTTTTCTTCTGTTGCTTTTTTTTTCTTAGTGAGATTGAGTTGAGAGAGAGAGGTGAAATGAGTGGGAGGTGAAGATTGAGAGAGAGTTGAGGAAGAAAAAGATAGTAAAAAATAGGGGTAAAATGGGAATTTTTGAGGGAGGGGAGGTGAGAAAATTAAGTGAGGGAGGTGTTAAAATCATGGGCCTGACAGTTATGGTTATCGATGATGCCTCTCTGGTATTGGCGGAGATGGGTTTACACAGTGATTCGCGACTGCCCCCCATGTGTTGCGACAGTGACGATCATGATATGGGGGCAGAGATGGGTTCTGTCGCAGGTGAGTCACTAAATACGGTGGGTATGGGAAGAGGAGAGCAGCGACTTCATGCATGGTCTCTGGGTGGTGGTGATGGTTTTTGTTAGGGTGTGTCGACTACTGGTGGTTCACATGGTGACGCGGTTTGATGATCTTGACAACGGTCACTAGTTTTGGTGGTTGGGTATGGAGGAGCTGCCTCATGCTGGTTATAGTACAAGAAAATGAATTTACAATAGCTACATATAGCAATGTTTCCACACCTATAAAACTTGTGTCAGGTAACTCAATGGCTTTCCTTTAGCTACACGCAAACTTGTTGGTCCTGTGTTCGAGGCATGAGATTCCATTTTTGCATTTTGAAAATCCAACATTTCAAAGCATTGTCATCTCTCACATAGCTTTAAAAAAATTTGAACCAAAATCGCTCAATTTAAAATATGGGAACCAAAATTTATTTTGCACTATATTAAGGGATAAAAAATATAATTGAGCCAAATTACTAAAATTAATAAGGCTTAAATTTATATTTTTAGTAACCCAAAACATGATAATTTCGTTTTTGGTTCCTAAAAGATTTTTCGTCTCAAAAAGATTTTTCGTCTCATCTAGGTCCCTTTTTTTGAAAATGTGTCAACTTTTGTCCTTGTAACTCACTTCGCCAGTCAAGAATCCTCCGTAAAAGCTACAGAATCTTAGTGTCAGGAATCCTTACTTGCAACCATCCAAACACATGTAATTTATAGCCAAGATATTCACTAGTTTTTGCACAGGCTCTCACATTGTCCCCTACGCTCGGTGACGAATCCATCAAGTTTAAGTTGTGGAACAATAGTCATAAATATAAACTTTTAGCACTAAAATTATAACATAATAACATTTTTTAAAAGTATAAATATACATAATTTTTCTCTACAAGTTTTCATATTCTAAAAATGTCGAAAAATCTTCTCATTTTCAATATTATCAAAAGCCTCTCTTTATATGTATAAGTAACTAAACAATCATTCAACCATTCATCTCTCATATAATTTAGTATTTGATTCTTGATGATATTCATAGCAGAGAAACTCTTGATACTGGTAGTATCAAATTAAGCCAACTCTAAAAGCAAATACACCAACCGATGTACATGTTCTTCGTCTCCACAAGCTTTATAGAAAGATCACCAATCTCCCCTAATTGAGAAAAATGCACTCTCATAGTATGCACCCATGAAATAATTTTTGAACTGGTTATCTAGTGCAAAAAGCTTGATAGAAGAATATATAATAAAGTTATAATCTATATAAATCCAGAAAGTTGAAATCTTAGGAGGGAAATACTCCCACTCCTATTATGTGGATCTGTCCCTGCCCGCATCACCCCCTACAGCCCCTCCCATGCGTCACCCCCCACGATCCCGTCCCAAAACTTTTGTTTTTTAATTTTTGGAAATTTCAATCTGAAAGACAATTATTGTTTTTAATTTTTGGAAATTTCAATCTGAAAGACAATTATTTTACTATACATAAGCTAGTTTTCAATAGGAAAAAAAATTTGTTGTTAGGAAACTGCATTTTTTCGAAATTTGTTTCTGAAAGGCAATTTTTTCGCTTTTCAAAAACTATTCTTCAAACAACAAAATTTGCCTACCAAAAAAAAATCCATAAATAGGAAAAAAAATGAAGAAAAAAGTACAGTGGGGAAAGGGGCAAGTGCATGAGGAGGGCTATGGGTGCTACTGGTGAGGGGGTGGGACGGAAACGGATGGAGAGGGGGAGGGATAGTTTAGGGTTTTCCCAAAAAAAGGATGGTGCGTGTGCCAAAAAGGGGGGTGTGAGTAGCAGGGCCCAACTTTACTAAGCCATACCGTCTTGCATAGGCCCAAAAAAGAAGGGCAGAGACATCTACCCGCCCATCCCATAAAAATAACCTAATAATCACCTAACAAAGCGAAGATTAAAATATCCTATTCAAATATTATATGATGTAATAAAAGTATAAAACTTTAGCACTTTATACATTTTTATGATTATATAAGAATTCTTGTGTATGACCACCCATGATTCAGTAAGAAACTTTACTGAGGGGGAACCCCACCCTCCCCCTAAATTTCAATCTCATACATTGGGAGTATTAATACAAATACAAGTATACAACTACAAAAAATAATAAATTATGCAAATACGAAAATGGGAACATACAATCGAGTAAAATACAAGGCAGGGAAGAATATATTCTTGTGGCTGAGTCAGTTGTCTTCAATTTGTGCCAGTATCCAATCCCCCGTTTCTGTAACTATCTAATATTATATTGCAGGTATTCATTGTGCATGCATCAAGAAGACCATGATTCCAAAGTTTGATCATGAATAATCTCCAACACCTGAATATGAAGATATTTAATTTTGCAAAAACAAATTTTAAAAATAAAAAGAGATATGCAACTGATACACCACCTCCCTTGCCAACATACTACATGAGGAAGAAACGTGAAAAGAGAGCAGAGTCGGAAGCTTCTGACCAAGTCAACAGCAACAACTCCACTACTTTGGTGCAGGCTGATAAGGGGGAAGTAGGAAATGTGCATGCTCAGTATAAGGCAGTTTTTTAATTGTGGATGCACTTGTCTTTGGATTTAGCTTTTGCATTTATCACTATTTAAATAATAGGCTCAACTACACTCTTGGTCTCTTTAATTTGGACCGTGCGATTTTGGTTTCTCAAGTTTTTTTTTTTGAGTGATTTTAGTCATTTTATTTTAAAAATTAAGCAAAAATAGTCCTACGACAATTTTCTTTCACCTAAACCTTGTTTTTGGACAATAACCTAAGTGTCAAATTTTGTTAAAATATTTGAAATTTGACGATGAATTTAAGATATAAAATAATTTTTAAAAGTTTAAAAGTCAAAAAATTAATAGAATTTGAAGAATTTTTAGAATGCTGGATTAAGGTTTTGAAAGAAGTAAATTTGGGATTTTAATTTGTGAGTTTCAAGTGAAAAAATATTTAAAACAATTTCATCAACCCGGTTTGTCAAAAATTTTAATAGATTATAAGAATTTGAGAGTTTTAAAAGAAAAGAAAAGCAATAGAGACTTAATTATAACAACTGAAAACTTGAAGTACTAAAATAGCTCAAAAAAACTAGAGACCAAAATCGTACAAAAACCCAAAACAGAGGAGACCAAAAATGTAATTAAACCCAAATAATATTGGGATATTATAAATATCCCACTTAGGAATTAGTAGAGGCAGTTCTTAGATTATTTTGTAACCGTTGTTGGGAGTCTGTCCACTCATGCGGACACTCTTGTTGGGAATATTACTTACTGAGATTCTTGCATTTAGTATTTCCAGCAATTTTTCTCTGTTCTTTGTTGCTGCAAAAGGTGTCTATTAATTTGGCATCAGAGCAGCACGTTCCACTGCACCAACCAAGTCCGAAAACAACCCAGATCCAGTTCTTCAACAATTAGCATATTAAGGAACGTCTAAGTTACAGTCCATTGATCTTTTAATGGCGGGGGTGGCAGCACTCAATGCTCATTCCAGTAATTCTCCACATACTGAAACAAGCCACAGGGATCTCGAAGGGGCAAAACTACATATGAAGATGGTGATGATGATATAGACAGTCCTTGGTGGCAAATCAATCCTGCTCGCACCAAAATGGAGTTTCCAAAATTGATTTGAAGGAGGCAACCCACGAGGCTGGAGTCACAAAAATAAAAAAAAGCGGTCCAATGCACGAGACTCCCACCAGGTAGGGTTTGGAGAAGGTAGATGTACGCAAGGCAGCAACCTCTACCGTTGCGCCAAGACTCACCCTCATGAGGCTGGATTCTCAAGGCAGAAAAATATTTCCGTATTATCAAACTCCCTTGCTAAGCATAGGTACAAAAATTATCCCCTAGATTCTTTGCCCTTAAAAAATTTTCAGAAAGGCTGGGCCTGTTGCATATGAATTAGAGCTGTCCAAATCTGCCCAAATCTATCCTATTTTCCATGTTTCTTTACTTTGACCTGTTCATGGACTACAAACACCGCTATTGCCGCCACCTTTCCCTATAAATTCAGATTGATAGATGACCCTATCACCTTTAATATTTTTGCACCATATATGAGTCAAAGGAGGAAGGCCCACTCTTGAACTCTAAATTCAGAGGCAAGGAGAATTATGAACTTCTCGAGGGACAATTTCCTAATTACCACCTTGTCAAGTGTCTTTCCCATGGGGAGTAGTGAGATACAATACCTCCCTTGCAAACATACTATAGGATGAAGAAACATGAAAACAAAGCATAAATGGAAGATTCTGACAAAGTCAACAGCAACCACTCCACTACTCTAGAGCAGGGTGATAAGTATGAAAAATGTAAGTTCAACTATATCTGAATTTTTTTAGTATGTTTTTAGCCAATAGAATAGATATAGCCATGCGTAGAAGTAGGAGGCGTACATAGACTCCAAGCCTCTAAGCATTGTTTCTTCTGTGTTGGCGCTTTAGTTAGTTTTTTTATTTACGGGATTTTGTCATAACTCTCCACTTGCTTATTGGTGCTTGGATATATTTCAGTAAGTAATTGGTTAGTACTTGGTATTTAACTGATGAATCCAGTCTAGAACTCAATCACTTTCATGCTGCCAAGGAATGGATCGATCAACTGTTAATTCTTTGGATCTTTCAGCACAATTCTTTTTAAGTAGGGAAACTAGATGAAATTAGAGAAATACTAATGGAATAAAGGAGCAGAATGAGTACCAGAATAAAGCTGGGGATGAGATCAGCTCTTTCCCATAAAGCTTGGAAAATGCCTCACAAGCCCACGGAACATGACCATCAGCCAGCACCCTACCACAGTAAAATACATGAAACCAACAATAATCATGCAGAAACCATCAGGCAAACTAGTATTATTATGAGGGCAAAAGAAACAAAAGTGAAATATCAATATGGTGGCCATCAGTAGACACCTTTGTTTCCTCATAAAAGAATTCCAGAGATGCATGAGCTGCTTTTCATCTTTGGAAACATCCACAAAATCATCAAGCATCTGCAACATTACAGTTCAACATTAAACTATGGTGATTAATGTAAATTTGTTGCACTTTAGACATCCAATGTTAAGCTGCACAAGATCTCAAGGAGCAACTAGAACAGGGAAGGACCAAAATGAATTGGAATTTAAATAGGTGAAAAGGAACGACATAATTTCAGCAAATTATAATCTGGCAATTAAGAGTCGAAGAGCCATACAAAACGTAATCATGTTCCTGTTCATTCTACAAAATGTGCCCAGAAGTAACAAATCCAAATGCATCATTTTAAAATATGCAGAAAGGAAGAAGAATTTGGAAGGTTTTTTAAGCTTACCCTTCTATCTTCCAGGTCAGCAATGTCATCATCAACTTCATTTTCACTGTCTCGATCTGATAACACTTGTTCTAGTGCCATAGGCTTCAATTAACACACAACAGAAAGAGAAATGGGCTTAGAAACAAATCAAATATTTTCTTATTAATCCATTTGAAGTTTTAAAGCCAGAAAATGTACAAATTGTATGGGTTTAAAAGGGGCTTAAGACTATTTTGGCAAAGGAGTTCGCTTTTCCTCATTCATTTTTATGATATTCAGGGTTGCATTGTTTAGTTAAGATCTTTTAATTTGGTA
This sequence comes from Calophaca sinica, assembly GCA_037113605.1. NCBI lineage: Eukaryota > Viridiplantae > Streptophyta > Magnoliopsida > Fabales > Fabaceae > Calophaca > Calophaca sinica. The sequence continues at coordinate 9,068,749 of CM073736.1, forward strand.
GCTATTCAGTAATATTTAGTTTGCTTTAGTTTAATATGTCAATTATTTTAATTTTGTTTTATGTTAGCTACCATGTAGGTAATATTGGAAGAAAATGAGAACTAGAGGAAGATCGGGACAGCTAAGAGCACAGTTGCACAAAAGCCCAATACCTACATGGAATATTGTGTTTGAAATTCTGTTTTGCATCCTCGGCACCATAGTGCCAGTGTTCGAGCACCCTAGCCGTCAGGTGCACACACAAGTAGTGGAGACACAGTGCCTTGGCACTGGCTGCACATGAAACATATGGCACTGAGAAGCTGGTGCCATAGTGTTGATAATTATGAAATTTCTGGTATAAAAGATGGAAGACAGAGAAAAGGGGCAGCTGAAGCATCATTTTATTTGAGCATTGCAGAGCATATTCTAAGGTTACTTCAGAGCAATACTGGAGTTCATTTCTTCCCCCTTCTCCTTTTCTTTTATCCTTTGCTATGACGAAGACTTGAAGTAAACCCCTTTGATTGGGGTATTGATGTAGCTTGATTTTGAACACGTACCAAGATTGTGTATCAGGTTTAAGTCTCTATGAACGAAATTCAGAATTTATCTTTCATGCTTGAAGCTTCTTTGACTTGGCCACTCATTGATTGATCTTAGGTTAATGTGTGGATTGGAAAATTTATGCATGAACTGGACTTAGAGATGAACTCCCTGATTTCGTTACTTCTAGGAATAGATGTAATGAATCTTTTTTTTCTTTTTTCTTTTTTATAGTTTCATTGCGCTCTGAGCTTGTTCTTCTGAAAAGTAAATTAAAAATTAACCAATCCTTAAGAGTTCAAGAGGGACTTTCATTAAGTAATTAATCTTTGGTTGTTTGAGGGAACCTGACCATGAATGTCATGGTATTGGCTTAGACCAACATTGCAATTAAGATACATGGAATGAATCAAATAAGCTCAATATCCCAACTCCATTTTAATTGCTTCATATTGAATTACTGTTAATTTCTTTACTTTTGTTGTTTTCCAATTTTCTCTCTTATTTTCAGCATATCTCTTAGAACTCTCTTCAATCCTAATTAATTGATGGCTCAAATAGGATTCATGCAGTGAATTAGTTCTCAGGTCTTTCAACTCTCAAGAGACGATAACTCTACTCACTCTTTATTACTTATACAACCTGGTATAATTGCCAAAAGAGTCCAGCATAAAGCATTAAAAGATGTCTATTACTAGAAGTAACCCTAATATTACTGAAAAAGAATGCTACATTTTAGTAATCTATAAGAAAGGTTTAAAATACAAGACAATCAAATATTTAGCTAAGCAGCTTACGATTCAATTTAGAAAAAGTATTCCACAGAACTTACAATAAGTATAATAATATATCAACCCCAGATGGTGTTAGTGTTGCATAAAATACATCACAAGATAATTATTGTCCATCAAACTGAAAATCTTGTTCAATCATATCCCAAACGAAACGAATTTCAGAGGAAGACACGGTTTTTAAGCTCCTAAAAGAAATTTAAAAAGAAGATAGAGGAGACAGAGAGGAAATACAAACAACAAAAAGCTTAACCAAACTGTTAGAACACCTAGAGAATATTTTAGAATATTTTATCTCATCATATCATCATGGTTTCCATATTTTAAGGATCTCAGATGATTTCTAAAAGTGGTTTCCATATTTCATGATTTATTTCTCTTGTTTAAATAGAATTAAGAGTTTAGTATAGATAAGGGTAAGTGTTTTCTTTTGTATCACATCAAATCAATATCAATTTCAGATTATTCATCAGCTTGTTCTCTCTATTCCTCCTTCCCTACTTACAGTGACAAAAATTTCAGCAACAAAAGCTGAACTGATCAATGACTCCAGCATATAAGAAAATGAGCACCCACAATCAAAAGATAGGAAAACCAGTAGCTCAGTAGTAAATATTGATCCCATGTACTCCTGTTTGTTAAAGACTAAATTTCAAAAGCTAATGGTAATTACAAAATGAGGATAGACAGTCTAGTACCAAATCCATGCAAGGCAGATAGCTTTTGAACATAAAAAGCAAGGGGTCTCTACAGTTAACAAATCACAATAACCTGTAATACACTTATAACAATTATCTTATACATAAAATAGTCCATACACCAAGCATGTTAGGAAGGGCATAAGTAAATAAAAAATCTGAGAGATCTAAGATAGTTAATCACCTGAACTCTATGTGAGTGAAAGAACTGCCTCTTCTGCAGCAACATACGACTGGAGAAACAATTTTATTTTAATTTTGGATAAAAAAATGAATCAAAATGCCCAAACCAGGAATTCGTAAGATAAGAAGAATGATGGCTATGGCTCAATCCTCTCAAACTAATTATATTTCATGGTGATTACAAATTTTATGACATTCTTTAAAGAATATATATCTGATGACACGACAGTAATAATGCATATGCATGAACCAAGAAACTTTAATCATAGATGAAGAAATACAATACACAAACTGCCCGACTCAAACATTCTCAGAGGCATTCAGCTATGTATTATTTATATTATTTACAAATATCCAATATGTTTATAGTATTTAAATAAATACAACTTGATGTTTAAAAAATTACCACATCTATCAGAAACTATACTTGTACCCATATGCATGTGACATAGAAACTAGTTACTTATATTTTAATTAAACAAACAACTAAGCTACAACATAAATAAATTAAATAACAGAATTTAAAAAACAGTTGTGTGTGATAGGTTCATTTAAAACTGATGTTTGTATCTTCGAGAATACAAAGATAAGAAACAAAAGGCTTTGAGAAAATAGTCATCATACTTTTTTGAGTCCGAACGATCCATATTTAACTTCTTTGCTTTAGAAGGCAGTACAGGATCAACTCTATATATTGATTTGCTACATTCAGGATCCCCAGAAGATTGGGGCATGGCAATTGAAACACCTGGAATGTTAAAACTGGATTCTACATGTTCCAGGTAGTCCGTAGCACTAGGATGATCAGCACCAAATTTCCCCCCACCATTTCCTTCATTCTGCAAATTCTTCTCATTAGGAGATGCTCTAGACATATTCTCCCGTTTGCAGGACAGGATATCTACAAATAAATTTAGAATTTCAGTCCATTTCACAAAGAATTTATGGTCAATGAATTGTATAGATATTACTCTTAACTAACAAACTGGGAAAAATAAGAGTAGGTATTTGTACCTCCCCTATATACTGCAGTTAAAGAATTACATCAACTTGCACCCTTTTATTTTGAAAGCGAGATGGGAGGGATGTTTTCCAGAGTGTATACTGTATATAACTCTTTGCATCTTAATAGAAATATTATATGAAGGTTTTGAAGTTAGTCTAGCCAGCCCACATACCCCCACACAACCAAACCCACATCGCATCCCAACTATTTTCTTTGCCAATAATCCACCGACAGACTACACATAGCCTTTCCAATTTCTCAGTTTTTCACCGGTTAGGACCAAAATTTATTGCATCTATCACTCTTCTTTTTTCTATAATCTACGCACAGAACAAACAGTCTCTTCTACAAGTATGCTTTAAAAGACAAATCTCAAAGCATCTTGGTAAAATTTGTGCTCTTTTTAGGCCCAAAAAAATTTCACTACAATTGTCTATACTGTTCCTAATTATATTTATGGTAGACATCAAAATATAATTGATACCATTGTCTTTTTGTAGAAACCCAGTTTGTATGCCTTCTGGTGAGTCCAACTCCAGGAACTTTATATTGGCACGCTTTTCACTTTGCATAGAGTCTTTTGGTTTACGTTTTCGAGGTCTAGAACTGTACAGTTGTTGGTTAAATAATTTATAGTCAATAATCTTTAAACTAAATAAATTGGTCAGCGACTGATTTAAATAAATATACACAACCAACCAGAAGAAGAAGGTTTGTGATTGTGGAATTACTCCATCAGCAACATTCTGCATAGATATAGATACATGTCAACAAAATAAATAATCAGCAAAAAAAAAATGTTACTGCCATACATTTCAAATGAAGAATTTAATCAAATAGTCATTCAAAAAGGGAATTTCCATCACTCAATCTTAGTAAAACCACTGACACATTTGAGACAAATGTTCTGTTGAAAGTTGCCAAGCATGACAGATTAATGCTAGGTCATCTTTAAAACCTAATGCTTTGTTTGTCCTTTGCCCAACACCTATAGGAATACATTGGGCAACTGACACATTTTGCATCAGCGGGAAAAAAAAAGTTGATAAGATCATAAACATGATCTGCATTTAATCCTGGCATGAGATGTAGATCCTATATTAAGGTCACAGTCACTGCACGATGGCAGTACAAAAACATACCCCACACACAAAGATGTTCCCTAAATAGAGGATGCATTTTAACATTCATCATCAATACCACAGATGGAACAAGAAAACCTAAACAGCTGCAATCCAGCTAAGCTATTCAACAGCAATTTTGTTAGTAATCACAGAGAAACAAGTTTCTATAGGATAAACATTTTTTGAACTATTAACATTACATGATGAAAAAAACAATGTAAGATTAGGCTATATCTTAGTTGTTTTAATAATACCCAATGTTACTTCTGATGATTTGATCAGTAGTTTTAAATAATTGACAATCCCTGAGAAAAATTAAAACATTCATCACAAATCAAACTAATAAGGTTCTGACCTCTGATCTCAATATGTCAATTTTTACAGACACATTCACTGCTTGGTAATCATCAGTAACCTAAAAAATAGAATTAGTTTAAAAACCATTCAGAAATCATCAAATATGAAAAAGTCGACTTTATAGCTACAGCTGCGAACCCAGAACTCAAAGTTGAATAGATCATGTGATGAACAAAGATGAAATCGCAAACCCTGCACAAATAAACTGAGGTTGATAAAATTGTCAAAGAAGGAAAAAAAAATCAAGACAATGGAGAATGAAACCAGCCATGATTAGGAGAAATGTGAAACTTAACAGACAAGTTCATATAACTTTGTAGTAAAAGTTTGAACGGAATAAATAGCCAAAAGAAAGAGTGTCAAACAAGTGATCATCAATTTGTCCTGTTAAACTATAGCACAGATTAGGAAAATAATTTTTGGCCATAAGATGAGCAAGTTGAGATGTACAAAATATATTGAAATTCACATCTGTTTCCCATCAATATTTGCATCTTAAATTTCTTTACCACTTCAAAACAACAATACATAAACTCTGCCATTGAAATCAGAGAATGAGTACATTAAATACTGAAATTCAATACCTTTCCATGACAAACAGTTTTCAAAGTTTTCTCTCAACATCTAACAAAGAAACAGACATCAACCTAATTATTACATACTGAATGGAACAACCATTACTATAGTACAACTCACAGCATGTACCTTAAAGCTCGCACAATGCATCAAGCAAAACGGACAAGAAAAGTCTTCAGTCACTGAATTTTTAAAGAGACAGGAAACGTGTCAGTATTGTGAAAATTGTTTCTTATATAAAAGAAATTGTTACAAGAAAAGGAAATAACATGACAGAACACCAAAAACAAAAGCGAAAAAAAAAAATTGTCAGCTCAAGAGAGTAGCATTTTCAAAATCTTATTTGTCCATATTAAAGGTACAGTTCTGCACTCTAAAGCTATGAGTCATAAGCACTGGAAGGATGTTGGAATCATTGAATAAAAAGATTGGTAAATGTTGATAACTAGTTAGACTGCTCTAAAAAAATGTACTTACTATAGGAAGGCAGTGGTAAGATGCAAAGTTTGACCTAGTTATTGATAATTTGATGATATGATGTACCTTCAGTCTTTCGAAGCATGTTGTAACAGTCCCTATAGTTGAAAATCACAATTCCTGCTCGCAACCTATAAAACAGAAAGCCACCAAACATTTGCCACTCAATAAGACAAAAAAATAATACAACCAACAAGAAACAAAAAGATAAAGCATAACAGAAGAACTCCTTTTGATAAATTGTTATTCAGGAAAACTTGCAAGACTTACCAGCTGCTGAATGTAATTTTGCAAAAGACATGAGTTACTTAAACTAGGATCAATCAACCCGCCAGAAATATTGAAATATTGAACAATATAGCCTGTGCCATTCTAAAATTTTTATCCCTCTATCTTTGAAGTTCGCTTAGCATTAGCCCATAAAAAACGTCTTACACAAACACAGGATTAATATCAGTCCATAATTGAATAATAATCACTTGTTAATGGAATTGAAGGCACCAAAACGAACAACTGAGGCACTAACAAAGGCACCACAAGGGACCAGCACTTCTTACTGGTTAAGGAGCTGATCCTTCAGTGAAGTGCATACCTCTGGTGCCTTAGGCGTGCCCTTCCAAGTTCAAGTGATGCATGCCATTAGTGCCGTAATGATAACTGTAAAAATTCCAATAAAACCAAACATCTAGCTAGCTAACTGTGATAATAACAAGGGTAAAATAGTCATAATGTTAGAAAAACTACTGGATTTAGTCTTTGGGACTAGAAACAAAATGTAACTAGGGTTTTCTAAATTGACCATCTTATTCTTTTATTTTTACCATAGCATGAATTTTATGCCCGAGTAGTAAGTTTATATAGAAAATTAAAGCAGAATAGCCAAATATTTTACTGTTTTCTCCTTTTCCTAATGTTAACACCTTTCTACAGTGAGGCATGTGCTTTTTGGAGCCTTTTGCCTCAACCCTTCACCCCATATCTCCTTAAGGAAGCAATGCATATTGCACAAGATAGATATCTAAAAATGGTGAATCTTTATTGGATATGCAAAGGGGCTAGTTACTCTTTTGAACCGATGAATTATCAAAAGAGTGGTAAGTTTATACAGAAAATTAAAGCAGAATAGCCAAATATTTAACTGTTTTCTTCTTTTCCTAATGTTAACACCTTTCTACAGTGAGGCATGTGCTTTTTGGAGCCTTTTGCCTCAACCCTTCACCCCATATCTCCTTAAGGAAGCAATGCATATTGCACAAGATAGATATCTAAAAATGGTGAATCTTTATTGGATATGCAAAGGGGCTAATTACTCTTTTGAACTGATAAATTATCAAATTACTTTTTTACCTCTGTTGTTTTTGTTTCTCTTACAGGAGGATTCCTGATCCTCACAAATCAAATTCCTTTTTTTCTCAAGACAGTTATCTTTTTATCGAAAAAAGAAGACAGAGATGCGTTACAGTGTAATAATCCCCCCAAAAATTTAATGTCCAGCAGTACAACTATTAAAAATTGTGTTGAGTCAACAAATTAGCAGCAAAGAAATAGTATAAAGGGTAGTAGTGTAGTTCAGCAAATGGAATGATGAAACTAAAAATAAATGAAATAATATGTATATATAGTAGTTGGAAGGAATATTTACCTCCTTTTACGCCTTGCTCTTATTTTATAGCGCAAACATCTCCTAAGAAGAGTAGGCTGCAGGAGAAATTAATTCTAAGTAGAATCAAGCGATAGATTTTTTTTTTTTTTTTAAAAGGCAGACATTGGCATCTACATTAATTTTAAGAGCAACTTTCAAATGTGGAAGAGATATGAAGACAACTCCCAACAAACGCATAAGATCACTTCATGTGTTTAACTATCAGAAAAATGGGTCAACCAAATCTCCTTTAGGCATTCAATTCAATTCATAGCAAGCTCGGCTCACCAAATTGCAAAATTGTTAAGTAGAGCCTTTAATTTTCAGATTATTTAGTGCCAAAACAAAAACACACCAAATAAATGTTTTTTGGCCCTTAATTAAAACACTCTGCCAGAATAGGAAATAATCAGAATAGGAAAGTAAGGTTGAGATTTGAATAATCACAGCAACACAGCACAAAATCAATATGGCAGAGAAAAATGCATGCTATATTTACATTATGAAGAGAACGGCGGTAGAGAATATTGTACAATTCAACAGGCTTGCAGTAAACTAAAAGGCTCTCATCAGCTGCAATTTCTTCTTCACCAGAATGATGCACGGGCGAATTTTGCCGGCACATGTTGTATGCCTTTAATAAATTTCAACCTGCACAACACGATATTAACATTAAACACACATTGTTACACGCAGGCACAGTTATCATCTCAAACACTTAGGTCAAACGAACTGATACGGCAACGTTTATCACAAAGATTGTTGCAGCTGCACACTAAAAGCTGAAAATAAAGTAATTAATGAGAGAGAGAGAGAGAGGAGCTTACGAGTTACGAGGCTGAGAGGAGGAGACAGAACGCCAAGGAGTCCTTCGTCGTCGTAGTCGCCGATAAGAGATCTGGCGGAGAAGGGAGGGGCCTAGCACCGTCAACCCAGTCCAGCACAGAAGGTGTCAGCAGGGCTAAGCTTGTACCCAACCATAATGGCCAGCCAGAATTACTAGCCCAACTCTTCATATTTTGTTAAGGGGTACTTCCGGCGGCACCCCTTTTTTCCATCAACATCCTCCCCCATTTTTTCCAAAACACGAATTAAAGGGGTTGCTATAGGAAAAAATAAGGGGTGCTGGAAGTCACCGCTTTAATTAACGAATGATGAAGCTACTCACGGTCCATTTCAGCCCAAAACAACAAATTGCACTGTGACCCAAGAGACATATTTATCTATATTTACTATACTGATTAGGAGGGCAATCAATAATTTTTTTTTATTTTAGAGAAATTAATTGATAGTTGTTGTGGTCACAAGTTCATAATACATAATATTTTACTTTCTATTTTTATTTCATAATACATGAACCTGAAGGAGTCTATCGTCTTAAACTATACCTAGTCAAAAAAAAAATTCATCTTAAACTATACTGATTAGGAGGGTAATCAATAAAAAAAATTAGATAAATTAATTGATAATTGTTGTGGTCACAAGTTCATAATACATAATATTTTACTTTCTATTTTTATTTCATAATGCATGAACCTGAAGGAGTCTATCATCTTAAACAAATAATAATACTAATACTATTAGCCTCTTAAAACAAACCACAAGTCTTTGTTATTTATATCATTATTACTAGTGGCAAATATGATCGACAGCCAGCTCCTCGCTCGCCATAATTTGTAATAACTTTAATGCCATCCTCTGATTTGATAAACTAAAAGATGAAATGTATTCTCATTTGCTATCTTATAGTGACATACCATAACTATTATTGCCAACTAAGCAACTAGTTTTGATATGTAGTAGCATGGAATCGAAGGTAGAAATTAGTCACGACAATTTATGTCATTACTTTATGTTCAGTAGAAATAGGAAGGAGAGAGTGTCGAGAGAGAAATAAACGAGAGAAAACAGACTAACTCATTTGGTTGAGAAGAGAAATACAAGAGTGACTAAAACACCGTGGGACCCACTAGAATTTTTTTGTTTCCAGGTTTGTGAAGAAAGTCCAGGAGGAGGAGTTGTTATTTTCTAATTTCCTTTTATCTCTCTTTCACTAATCCCCTCTCGGTCAGTGGCGGACCTAGGACCATAGTCCAGCGGGTGCATAAATTTTAAAATTATCGAAATTATAACAAGAGTATTAGTACATGCTTTTTTATAAAAAAAATAACAAGAATAAATGCTTACTCTTCTTACAAAATAACAAGAGTATGATTTCTGATAATTCAAAACCGGTTTTCGAACTTAAAAAAATAGAAAAATTTGGGAATTAAAAAAATAAAATATAAAATAATAAAACAACATAGACCAAATTAACAGAGACCCAATTACAACAGGAAAAATTACCAGAGAAAATTAATAGAGAGATCAGATTAGAGTTTTAGTCTAAATCGGGAGAAATCTGAACTTTGTAAAAGGTGCAAATAGAGACCGAAAATGACACTTTACCAACAGGAGGGGGAACGGGTCGAGATATGAGACAGTGCAAGAAGTTATGTTTTGAGTTTTGAGAGAGAGAAATGGCCTGGTCTGATTGGATGAGATTAAATAAAGTGCAAATTATTATACAAAGAAAGAGTCAAAATATAAATTTTATAATGGGTAAGTAGTATTTTTAATTTTTCATAGGGTGCATGTGCACACCCTAGATAACAAACAGATCCACCTTTGGATTAGATGACTAGTTCGGACAGTGTGTACAAAATATTAAAGTGAGAGAAGTCAAAATAAAAACTATAAAAGATTGTAAGTATCATTTTTAAAATGTTAGGTGTGCACTATTTAGGTCCGGCCTCTCAGCCACCTGCTCCAATACCCACCGCACACTGCAGGTCACCTTTTTTACCTAAGCAATAATAAAGATGAAATAAAAAAATGAAATTTTATTGTGAATTAAAAATTTTTGGGGAAAAAATGAAAAATTTCACGTGCCTTCTTCTCAACGTTTTCATACCCCCCCCCCTCTCTCTCTCTCTCTCTCTCTCTCTCTCTCATTATACTCTCAAAGAAGATTAGCTCCCTTTTCTTTGTGTTGTGCGCTTTGGCTTAATTTGATGGAAATCCAAATTTAAAACATGAGTAATTAATATTACTATTACTACTAGTTAATATTTTTGTCTAGAAGTCGTTGACATGCTCCGGCGTCCAAGGGAAATAGACCTTGATTAATACGGAATTTGATTTGGAAGTAAGTAAAATCTGACCCTAAATTGTTTTATTATTAAATATCGAACTTATATACTAGTCAAATCTATCCTTTTAGATCAAGTGCATTAATCACTCGAACCTAACTTTGGAGTTAATTAGTAGTAGTTAATATTTTATATACTATACTATATAATATATTACTATTACAAAACGACGAATACAATAATATATTTTCAGTGGTCTCAATCGAACAACTCGTGATAATAATGTGTAATATCTTTTTCAGTGGTCCTAATCACACTTAACCGTGGCGAGAACATAAAGTTAAAAGAGCCGTAAACTGATAAAAGTGAAGGCATCTTTTGTCCAGTGTCGTGGAACATCATTTTAGAGAGGAACCCGCGTTACAAATATCCCTCGTGTTTTTTTTTTTCCTTTCTTTATAAGCAGCAATATCACTCGTTTAAAATGGGCATGTCTTAAATTGGATGAACACTCACGGCATAAATTTTTAACACACTTTTTAACAAATTTCTTATAATTAGCTTATTTTTAAAAAATAATATTTTTAAAAATTTGATTAATTTATGAGATAAGTGCATTAAAATTTTACAACAATCACAAAAATATGTTGAAGAATACGTTCAAAAGAGTATGCTACTGTCATTTTCTTAAAATTAAACCAATAAATATATTGTGTATTGTATAGTATTTTTAAAATAAAATATTTAAAATTATACAGGATATATTTATAAATTTTGGAAGTGAAATATTTTAAATTGCAAAGAAAACTATAAAATAAATTATGTGGATTAGTATATCATTATTTATGTCTATTAATTTGATGTAATGTGCCATAATTCAAACTAGCGAACTCCGAATTTATAGTTGTGAGAAGTCTTGATATTGCCTACAAAATATGTATATAATTGACTATATATTTTCTAGTACATAAAATTTTAAGGTAAGGGGCCAATGCCTCGTTCTAAGACTTGGAAATCCTTCGAATTATGTAATTGATTAAATTTAAATAATAGATTTTTAAAAAAAGTAAATAATAAGAAATTGTTACATTTAGATATGAGGATTCAAATATAATATATAAGAATTGATAAATCCCTCACACAAAAAAATCGATAGATAACAGTGCACTTAATTTCAATTTTATAAAATATTGTAAATCTTTTTTATTAATTTAAAAATATGTGTCTCTATTTAAGTTTTTTGGATAGAAAAATATATATCTATTTAATTCCTTTAAAGATAATTAATTTTCACAGAGATTTTTTTCAACACTAAGGCTCTGTTTGGTAAAATCATTTTGCAAGCTTATAGCGGATAAGCTTATAGAAAGTGTTTGGTAACATTAGCTTATAGTATTTTTTCACTAATTTATAGCATTTTTTCAGACGCTACTCGAAGTACTCTCATTTTTACCCTTATTACTTTAATTAAATTCCTTGTTTTTTAAATTATTAACCCATGTATTCTCTCTCTCATTTATTACAAATGTACTTTTATATCATTTTATATTTATCAGCTAGTTCAACTGCTAATTTTATCAAACACTTTAAATTCAATATGTTAATTTATCCGCTATAAGCCCATCCTCTATTTATTGAAAAATATGACCACTAACTCTATAAATCACGAACAAGTCACGATCACTAACTCACGTACAAGGCAGTTGTCACGATCTCAGAAACACTAACCCACGAACTAGGACAACTACGAACATGGTGCTTAGAACATTGATCACGTACCACGAACATAATACCATAGCCTGAGGCGTGTGAAATCACTCTGTCGTCAAAGATTTATTCACCTAAAACGATAATCTTTCAGGCTTCAACAGGCCCTTCCGAAATGATCTCGGATAACAGAACTACGAGAATATTTTCATTGTTAACCCAAGAAAAGTTTTAAGAAAATCGAAAACAAAAACTAGTCTAAATCTAAAAAACCAAGCACGGCTTACAACTTAAAATATATTGGCCTCCATGGTAACTATCGATACACAGCTAATAGCTATTCAAAAAATACGTTTAAAATCAAAGTAAATGGCAAACGGTTCACGACTGAGTGCAAAACGTTACAACTTTTGAAAGTAATAAACCATTCTTTTAAATTCTAACATTAAAACAATTAAAAGTACTAGTATTAAAATTTAAACGTTTGCCTTTAATACGTTTTCTACACCTGAACAATTGGCAATAGAGAAAGTATAAATATAAACAACCAAATGAAACCGCTGGATACTAGTGTTGGAAACACATTTATATGGATTTATATCATTTTAATATTAAAAAATATTAATACAAAACGTAAGACATCACCGTAAATGGGTTATAAAATTTTAACTTAAAATATTTTTTATCAACGTTTAAAACTTTTGAAATAAAATATTTAATATTATCCGTTAATTTATCCGCTATCAGCTGTCTTATTCGCACTCCGCAATTTTTTATCAAATAGGACCTAACTATGAGTGTATCACACGCTCCTCTCCATCGGCAGACACTTCTCTGCTCTCACGTTTTTTTTTTTTTTAAGATTCTCAGTTCTCACGTTGGACAACGTATATGTATATGACACACACTTTTTCTTTTATTTTTCTTTGCCGGGCACTCATTTCACGTGGTCATGATACCCCCACCATATCAATCTTCTTTTGGAAGTGGAAGGATCACTCAGCCACTGTGATTACATTGCAAAAAGCGCATAAAAAATGGGAAAGTTTTTTCTACTAATTTATGTAAATTGTTCGTAGAATTATCTTAAATTACTTAATGTTGATACATTATTATATATGATAACTATTTCATCTTTTCAATCGAATCGGTGAAACATCTAGGTCATGGTTTATTTAGTTTAACCATGGTTATACTGGATAACTAATAAATAAATAAATAAATAAATAAATAAGTAAAAAATATTAAATTTAGGGGAAAAATAAATAAAAAATATTTTAAACGATCAACCTGGTTCAATTAGCAGTTCAACCAGACTGCAGTTCAAATAAGGTTAAACCAACTACTGAACTGACCGGTTTCCAATTCAACCGGTCGGATCGGTCCGGTTTTTTAAACATTACTGGGGACATTATATGATTTGTTAAATAATTTTATTAAAAAATCATACAAAGATTATATATATATATGTGTGTGTGTGTGTGTGTGACACACACATATACATACATATATTACATTTGTATAAAAAATATTTTTACTAACAATATATTTGAAAATATATATTACACAAATCATTTAAAAAATGAAAAATTATTTATATTTTAAAAAAAAATTCAAAATAATAATCTTTAAGAGAAATAATTGCTTTTAATATTCAAACAAACAGCTCATACACACACATACACATATATATAACATCATACTATATTTATTTCATCCCTCATTCCAAATTTTTAAACAAAAGTTGTTATTTTGTTTATTATATTAACCTTTTGGCACGTGCAAATTAACATTTAATAAGGCTTTTTTTTTGTTCTCACAAAGAAGAACTAAATAGAAAATAAAATAATACTATGTAATTTCTTTTAAAAAAAAGTGAATGAGTTTTGATTACCTTATAATATTATTTATTAGAAACATGGATGCAAAATTTTTATTTAGTTTTATTAAAAAAAATCGAATAAATATTGCATTATCTATATTGTTTTTATTTAAAAAAATTGGTTTGCTTAAAAAATATATAAAACAAGTGAAGTAAGAAAAACACGAAAATGCAACAAAAAAAATCATTTTCCTTTTTATTAGCTTTGTATATTGTGAATAATAAAAGTAGTGAGACTCATAGAAAGATTTATCCATCTTATGAGCAAGGTTGTTAGACTCGCGAGTCGACTCGTCTGATTCTACGAGTTTACGTTTCTACATGGAAGAAACGAGTTGATCGTCGTGTAACTCGTTTTTACACAAACTCGGGTGGACTCGTGGTAGACTTACTGACTCGCAAGTCTAAGCCGAGTCAGTGAAGTCAGTGTTAACATTTAAAAAAAAAACCCAAAATGCTACCATTTCATGCCTTTCGTTCTTTTTTTTAAAACAAATACTTAGTCTGCAAGTTTTGCTCCGTACGCATACAAAAAAAAGGAAGATCAATCGTTTCCTTATAGTAAGTATTTGTGATGTGTAGATTTGTTTAATACTACCTTTGTTCCTTATCATAAGGAACAAAACCCTAATTCACATAGACTAAGGAAGTACATTGAGATCAGTTTTTTCTAATTAATATGTCTAAAAGTTGAATTGTTGTTTCGAAATTACCCCTTCCATCAAATGGCAGACAATTAATGACATCAAATGCTTACCAACAATTAATCAGCAAAGATGGCGTCCCTCCCTCTTCTTCATGCGGAGCCTCATTGCACCCATGTCCTTCCACCTTCCTTCATCTTCACACAAAGCATTCTCAATTTTAATTTTTGCAAATTTTGATTTCCCACCAATTTTTTGATAGTAAATTTCCCACCAAATTTTAAGTGAAAAACCTGAGGGATTTCAAATTTCAATCAAGTATATAAGAAACTTTACGTAGAACATCTAATATTCATCCAGTTTGGAAAATGGCACTTGATAATGATATAGACTTGAATGTTCCTTTCACCATTATTGATGAGGCACTACTTTCAGAAAATGAAACAACAGCAGCATCAAATAAAGAATCATCTGACTTTGAGTTTGATTTAAATGACCCTCCATGCCTCCATGTTGAAGATGAATATGTTGTTGATTTAAATCACACAGACCAAAGTTTCCCATGTTTTGAAGAGAATGAAGATACTGTTGATTTAAACCACCCTCTTTCCTTCCTGCTCAAGATGAAGCAAACAATGCGGAATCTTTCCCAGCTGAAAATGAAGGTCAGTATTTAGTTGCAAAGCTGCATCTATTAGTTGATGAGGGTTTAGCTTGGCACATTTTTTTCCTCTAATTTTTATTCTTATTATGATTATTTATGCAGACACATTGACAAGCGAAACAACTTCCAAAAAACGTGGTTTTCTAACGAATGAAGAGAGGAGGGCTATATATCATTTGTTGATGAAATCAAGTCATAATGGTATTCTAAGTCCATGAATAATAGTACGGGTAGCTTCTTTATACAATGTTCATAGAACTGTCATTTATCGCATTTGGAATCAAGCAAATGAAACAGGTGATGCTTGTCATAAGAAAACACAAAATTGTGGAAGGAAAAGGGTTCAATTAGATGTTCAGAGAATACGTGAAATTCCATTATCAAAACGGACAACCATTCGATCTCTATCTCATGCTTTGGGTGTTAGTACGACATCATTGGTAAGGCTTCAAAAGGCCGGAGTTATACGGCGCCATTCGAATGCAATTAATCTGCATTTAAAAGAGGAGAACATGATTGCTCGTTTACGGTTTTGCCTGTCAATGCTCGATGATAGCAGCATGCCTCATGATCACAGGTTTAAATCCATGCATAATGTTGTGTTCATCAATAAGAAGTGGTTTTATATTACAAAAAAAAATCCACAAATTATTATTTGGTTGAGGATGAGGACGAGCCACACAGAATATGCAAAAGCAAAAGTTTTATATGCAAAGTTATGTTCTTAGCTGCAGTAGCTAGACCTAGGTTTGACAATTAAAAAAATGACACATTCTCAGGAAAGATTCGTATCTTTCCAATTGTGTTTGAACAGCCGACAAGAAGGAATAGTATCAACAAAATGGCTGGGACAATGGAAAAAAAACCCGTAACTTCTGTGACAAAAGAGGTGAGTAAGATTTTTTTAATTGACAAAGTTTTACCGACCATTAAGAATAAATGGCCAAGGGAAGATGTAGGGAAGACAATTTTCATACAGCAGGATAATGGAAGGACTCACATTGATAAAGATGACGAAGATTTTTGTCGAGCAACGAGCGAAGGTGAGTTTGACATTCGATTGACTTGTCAACCTCCAAATTCTCCGGATATAAATATTTTGGACCTAGGCTTTTTCAATGCTATTCAGTGTTTGCAGCAGAAGGAATCAATGAAGTCTATTGACGATCTTATTGTGGCAATTGAAAAATCATTTGATGCTTTTTCTACTATACAATCCGATAAAATTTTCCTCACCCATCAATCATGCATGGTTGAAATAATGAAGGCCAAGGGATCAAACAAGTACAAAATTCCTCACATGAAGAAAGATGTGCTATATAAACAAGATGGAGTACCTACTCAATTAAGGTGTGATCCTTCACTAATTCAAGAAGTCACCCAGTAACTACAAAATGCTCACCCTTCATGAGCTTGAGAATGCGCCAATGTTTTAAGTCAGATTTTGTTGGGACATAACAATGTAACTACTGTTTTTGCGGGATAAAATTGTTTCAGTCAAGTTTTATTGAGACATTAGCATGACACTTAGATCTCTTAAGTGTATAAAGTGACACCTAAAAGCTTTGTCTTTCAGGTGATGTGATATATAACTAAACCATGACACCATATTTAACTAAAACATGACACTTAGATCTCTTGATATCATTAGCACAAATAAAAAGTATTCATAGTCGATGACATTTACATTACACTAATAATTGTCCAAATAAATCTTGAGCATAGTCGTAACCTCATTGTTTGAAGCTTCACTTTCACAACTGATATCATCTTCTTCCTCAGGATATTTGTTAAGGTTAAGAAGCTTCTTACTGTTAGAGCCACTTGGAGTTGAAGGATCACAGACATCTGGCTCTGGATGCACAACTTTCTTTTCTGTGTCATTCTTCTCATTCGACAACTTTTTCTTCCCTCTAAAGATGGTTTTTCTATTCTGGTCCTCGGTATAGTCATCTTTGTCCAGCAAATCCTGAACAATGTCCAGTGAATCCCCATGAGTCCTCAGGCAATTTGTTAAGGTCAAAATGATTCTGTACTTTATTTTCCTGAGACTTTAAACCCTTTTCCTTAGTGTCATTCATCAAACCCATGATGTTCACTCTCAAGCGTAGATGTGAAACTGGCTTTTGGTGTGTCTCATCGGGAAAAGAAATTGCTCATATACTCCCTCCGTAGAATGTGAAAACTGCCTTTTGGTGTCTCTCATGTTGAACTTGCACATTAAATAGTCAGGCTACTGAACCATTACTATGCATAGGAAATAACTCCCCTCGTTAATACATCTCTCTCACTATATAAGGGTAAAATCGAAAAATATCAATTAATGTAGGAATATTCTTCCATGTCTCTTATAATTCAGAACACCAAAAAAACCCCTTTTGTTCCTTATATAAAGGAACAGAGGGAGTATTATTTTAAATATTAGGTAAACTCGAACGAGTTTACGAGTCGAGTCTACAAGTCGAATCTATCTATGCACTACGAGTTTGCCTAGACTCTCTCATTAATATTATTTTAAACATTAGGTAAACTCGTACGAGTTTATGAGTCGAGTCTACCTATACTCCACGAGTCTGTCTAGACTCTCGTGTTTGACAACCTTGTTTATGAGTGTGCAATTAAAAAATCTCGTTCAATCAAACTAAACCAACAATTAATTAAACCAAAACATTTTTAAAATATCCAAACTATTTACAAATATTTCAGCCGGTCCATATTACCCCTAAAGTTAAAACCGGTTCTTCGATCTTATTCAGAAACATTCCAAAAGATAAATTATTTCATTTCATACTTCTCTCCTACACCAACAAGGATTGGTCCGGGTGGTAACTGGGATCGGATCCCATCCCAAAGTCTCGAGTTAGAGTCTTGGGTGTGGCCAAAATTCTGTTGGGAGGGGAGAACCACACGGACCAACAAAGCCGAGTAAAAAAAAACATGTGGCCAGCCAAGTTCCCCAGTGTAGATCTTAGTCATCATCGAAGTCGGTGGATACTGCACACCAATAACGTGGTAACCAAAAAAAAATACTCCTCTTCTACTCTTCCCTCTCCACTAAAAAAATTACATTCAAAACAAACATTTAATCTGGCAAAACATTTATGTTCTTCAGATCTCTCAACCCTTTTTTTCTGGATCTTCTGGCTTAGAAAAACTTCGTATGTGCCTAGCATGTGTGCAGTCATACTGTGACAATTCCCTTGTCCAGGTTTACAGGAAAAATAAAGGTACCGGGTTTGTCCTTGTCAACGGAGACAAACAAATACTTAAAGTGGAGTATAATTTTATGTAATTTAAACCGATAGTTACTCCCTCCGTTTTTTTATATAAACAAAAGTCACTTTTTATATTTATTGAAAAATGTATGTATTTGGTCCAAATTGTGGACCGGATACATACATTTTTCAATGAATACGAAAAATGACTTTTGTTTATATACGAAAACAGAAGGAGTATATTAGTAGCAATAAATTTATAAGCAAGTTGGATATGCATGTGATATTGCTTTAGTATAAGAAAAGTATTCACACGATTTATCAATAAAAAAAACACCTTATCCAAAAAAAAAACAAGTATTCACACGTGAGATTTTAATATATAACCTGTATAATAATTCGTATAGTTCGATGGACAAAAAATATGCAAATATAATATTGATAATCTACCGCGGAAAGAAAACATTATGTTTGAATGTCAACGCCGTGTCTCAAAGTTTTGTATGAGAGTGTGAATATAAAATAAAAAAAGTTGGTTTGATTAAAGTAAGTACTAACAACTAAAATACACTATAGGAGGTATGCCGCCAACATAGGCGGACCTATTTGAGGGGGTGCAAAACTTGCTCCCCATTACCCCTCTCAAAATAATACTCGCTCTAATACTTTTTATAAGTTTTTTAAGACAAAAAAATATATATTAAAAAAATAGTTAGCATAATTAAATTTGTCTATAATGTGTGTATTAGAGATATAGGATATTATAGATTAGTAGTTAGTTTGGTTGCCTATATATAGGCATGATGTAAGCACCTTGAAGTCACTTTTCTCATTTGTAATATTTTACACTCATCAATATAATACACTTTTAGACTTTTCTCTCTTCTCTTCTATGGATGCCATGTTTTTCAACATGGTATCAGAGCAAACTTGGTATCCACCTTAAAAAATTTGACCGCTGCATTCTTTTTCTTCTCTTCTTATTTTATTTTCTTTTGCTTTCCTTTTCAAATTCCCGTGAAAATCCAAAACATGATTCTTTATTTTTCTGTTCTCTTTCTCGATTTGGTGTGTTTTTACTGCTTGATTCGATTTGATTTCTTCCATTTCCAGATTTGTTATTCTCAGATTTCGGTGTTTGATTCGTTGAATCCGTTTCTCAGAATTTCAGTTTGTGATTTAGTTTCCATTTGCGATTTCTATTTCTATTTTTTTCCAGATCTGGTTCTTGACGTTGAATTGATCGTTCTCCTGTGTTCATCGCGATTATCTTCGCGTTTCTGGTGTCGTTCTTGTTCGCGATCGTCACCTCCTCCTTCGCGATCTCTGCGCATCGTGTTTTTCACCTTCGTTCGCTCGCTTCCGATTCTCGAAACTCTGCTTCGATTTCTCGTTCAAGTTTCTCGATCGATTTTTCGATTTTTGAGTTGGCGATTGTTCTTGAACCGGGTCTCTTTCGCCATTCTGATCATGTTTCGGTTCATTCTTTGATTCACTCATTCGACGCCGACAAATGACGGATTCTCTGATTCAAGGTTTTGCGGTGATTTCGTCGTTCTTCTGCTGGATCACCGATTCTCAGATTCATGTAATTTTCGCTGGATTTCAAAAGGTTTTGTTGAAGATGATTCCAGATCTTGACATATGTGAAAACAGCTGCGCACCTTGAAGTCACTTTTCTCATTTGTAATATTTTACACTCATCAATATAATACACTTTTAGACTTTTCTCTCTTCTCTTCTATGGATGCCATGTTTTTCAACAGTGTGTATGTTTTTCTAAATTTGTCTTTTAATCATACTTTTAATTAATTAATGTATGTCTTGGATGTTTAAACACTATGCAATTAATTAGGGATACTTTTAGAAAAAATAATTAATGTATCTTGTAATTTAAAAATGAGTTTATAATTAATTATAATTTTTTTAAAAGGGGCTTATAAAAAGTAATAGAGGGAGTAATCTGCACACAGTATTCTTACTCAGTCACCTCTTTCATCTCATTCAGTCACACTCAGTCATCTCTCACTCATAACTTAAAACACAATTACCCTCACTGTCTCACATCTCGACCCACTCTCACTCATGTTTGTGGATGTCATTTTCGGTCTCTGCTGCCCCTTTTACTAGGTTAAGATTTCCCTCAATTTAGACTAAAATCTTAATCTGATCCCTCTGTTAATTTTTTCTTGTAATTTTTTTGTTATAATTGGGTCTTTGTTAATTCGGTCTATATTATTTTACTATTTTTTTGTAATATTTTTAATTCAAAAACCTTTTTATTTTTTAAGTCCAAAATCCTGTTTTATGTTATCAAAATTCATTTTCTTGTTATTTTACAAGAAAAATAAATATTTGCTTTCATTATTATTATTATTTTAAAAACATATTGTTATTATAATTCTGTTAATTTAAAATTTTATGCACCATTTCACCCGGAGTCTTAGTCCCCAACCGGATCACGTTTCCCTAAATTTAGGCGAAGTTAGGAGTCATGGACAAAATATTTGGAAACCAACAATTAAAAAAAAAATGAACAGTGGCTCATTTGTGACATTCAACTGCAGTGAATCCTGTTCCCCACCAACCTCTACTTATGCATGGTACTTGATATCTTACGGTTATCCTTTATTTGCTGCAACGATGAATGTGAATAAGATTTTTTTTCCTTTTTGGTGAGCAAGAATGTGAATAAGATGGAGATTGGAGAATGGATAATAAGAAGTCAAAAGTCAATATAAGATGATTTTGTGTTTATTTTATGAGCAAGCAAACTTTTGAGTTTCGATAATGCGGGGAGCATGTCGCATCATCGCAGGCGCGTCGTGCGCGGGTGAGGTATTGGCAGTATATTTCATCATCCGCGGAGAACATTAAAAAACCCAGCACGTTATTAGTAAAAAAAAAAAAAGTTAAATTGACATAACACCTTGTAAGCATGTTATTACTACCTCCGTCTAGGGGTGATATGGGTCGGGTTTTGGAGTGTTTAAAAATCTAACCCAATCAATTAAATACGGATTGAGTTGGGTTGATTTAATTGATTTTTTTTTGCGTAACCCAAACCAACCCAACCCGATCTCATATAAGTTGGTTTGGGTCGGGTGATCAGGTTTATTGTTAAAATATTTATTTTTCAGAAAAAATTGAGAAAAATTGAAAAAATAGAACAAAAACCCCATTGTCGAGGCCTTAGTTTGGATTTTCAAATAAAGAAAATTTTTATGTCTTCATGGTTGCATAAAAAACACAGTTGACCTCAATTTAGAGTAAAATTTTCACTAAACTTATAGCACCAAGTGAAATGAAAACAAAACAAAATTTATATGTTTACAAATTACGTCTTCGTTCATATAATATTAGTTAGTATATGTGTTCAATTACATACAGTGAGTTGGGTTGAGTTGCTTGGGTTTGTAATCTTCTGACCCAACACCCAACCCATAGGCTTTGGGTTTGCTTCTTTCAAAACCGACCCAACCCAGTGACCCAAACCAACCCGAATTTTGTGGGTTGGGTTGGATCGGGTAGGTCGGGTTCGCGAGTCAACCCGTACTCGTGCCCACCTCTACCTCCGTCCATAATTATAAGCCCCCTTTAGAAAACAAAATTTGTCCCTTTTTATAAGCCCCTTTACAAATTACTAGGTGTATTAATTATTTTTTTACAACAATACCCTAATTAATTTACATTATTTTTTGTAGTCAATAGTAAATAATGTGACTAGTATTTCTCTCTCTTAAGTCAATAATTGAATAGTAGTTTTGGAAAAATAGTACATATTACACACAAATTAAATGAGTTAACTAATTTTCTTAATTTGTGTGTTTTGATCAAAATGGACTTATATTTAGGGATAGAGGTAGTATTATTTAATTATTAATACTGGGTTTCGTCAACAAGTACTTAAACTAATAGTTAGTTTAGCGAGTTAGAATGGTTCTAGTGGTAAGGGCTCAGACTCTTTGAGAAACTAGTTTAGGAATTCAGATCTCAACTCTTACAAATGGAAAATAGTTTCAATCCTTAATAAAGTAGTTAGGAGAACATTATCTACCTTGTGAGTTTTCAGGTTTTTCAACAGAGACTAGTTATTATTAAACGACAATGGATACTCTGCACCTATCAAATGAGTACAAAACAAACTAATAGGTAGTTTTTCGTCTTGCATTGCTTGCAACGGACTATTCCTACATTCATGCAATCAAACAAATCATTACCGTTTATGCAAGACCAAACGACTCATGTCCTATTAATTTGTACTTAAAAATCTCAATCATCCAATTTTTATCGATGACCAAGATCTTTCCATCGGTCATTATTTAATTGGCGGGAATCCGTTTTGATAGTTTTAGTGCACTGGATGACTGTTTACAAGATGATATATGAAAAAAAAAATATAAATTTTAAACAAAATAGGAATATATTAAATTAATAAAATAATATTCATTCATAATAGACAATAAATGAAAAAATAAAATTATAATTTTTCTGGTACACTAAGAATCCCATATTGTTTGGGTATAGAGACTAAGAGTAGTTTTTTTTTTTTGAATTGCGAAAGTCAGTATTGTTAGTTGTGTTAGTATGTTAGCATGGGGGTGGGTTCGAACCTCCATCCTTATGCCCCACACCCCAACCACCTCACCATTCTTATGACTCCCTAAAGGTAGTTTATAAACACCCACTTACCTTAACTAGTGTTATCAAAATTGGACCGGATCGGGCGGTCTGACCGATTGAACTGGGAACTGGACCTCTGTCTGGTCCAAATGAACCTGAGAACCGCTTTGCATGAAAACCAAAGATCGAACCAAAAAACCGGGCAAAAACTAGGAACCAGACTGAAAAACCGGGTAAAAATCGGGAACCATCTGTTCTTAAAATCCAATTTTTTTTTTTAAAAAATGGTAAATGACATTATTTTTGGCACATGAGATTTTTTTATCCATTTTTTTTGTACATTGATGAATTAAATCAAATACTATAAAAAAATTTAAAATAAGTTTGTATATTAATATTATTATCAGAGTACTTACGTTGTAGTATTTGCGATTATTTAATATTAAAATGTTAATATGACATATTTACATTGGTTTAATACGTAATTTTACATGTGATATGTTGACTTATAACCTTTCAAGTGAAGTTTAATTTTTAATATTGTGAAGTTATGAATATTATGTTATTTTTTGTTTAATATTGCTTGATATATTATATTAAAAATATTATTTAATTCATTTCTGGTCCGACCTCGATTTAACCCCTGTCGAACCCTTGAACCTTGAACCGGTGTCTTGTCCGGCTCAATGGTCGGTCCGGTTTTAACAACCTGGAGCTCAACCTACCGAGGCGTTTTTTAAGGATAAAACTGTGAAAGCGCACATGTGGCCCAAAGCGGACAATACCTCGAAAAACGATGTTGCAGACTTGAGGTCAGAACATTAGCGCTAGAAGGATGGCCTAAGCCACACATGAGGGTGACAGGCCTTTAGCCCCTTAGCCTCGACTGGGGGGCTATTGTTACGGTATACCAAAAAGTCACACGTTGCTTGGGAAACGAGGCCAATAGTGGCTTATAAACATCCACTTACCTCAATCCACTGAGGCCCTTTTTAATGACAAAATCGTGAAGGCCCACATGTTGTCCAAAGCGGACAATACTTTGGAAAATGATACTATAGACTTGAGGTTGGAACACGTACCGTGAAGGCCTTCACAGGTTTTTTCTTAAAAAGCGCCTCGATGGGTTGAGGTAAGTGGGTGTTTACAAACTATCCTTAGCCTCGATTCCCAAGCAATATGAGACTATTGGTGTCCCGGAACAATAATTAATTTTAAATTATGCATAATTTTGATTGAGAAATTTAAATATTCATCACATAGATCAAGAAATGTAAATATATTTTGATTGGATAACTAATTAAAAAGAAAATAATGGTCACTAAAAGAGAGAAAATAATACTTATTCAATTTGATTGAGGATAATAAAAGTTTGAAAACATGTGACATAAAATAATCAATTCATAACCATGTGAGAGAAAAGATACATGTAGAAGTTGATGTATTTTGATTTTAGAGTAAAAATATCAAAACATAAATCACTTGATTTTAAAGTCATTTAACCTAACCAATTTTATAAAATCAATTTCATCCAGCTTAATACTCAGTCCATATCGTAAGAAAATTTTTGATGTATTTTTTTTATTCTGATTATAAGAAAAAGAAACACATTTCAAGGTAAATCAATTACTATAATTTGTTTAGGGTTTTTCTAACATGTGCAACTTTACACAGATTAAAACTCATTAATTATTCACTTTATTTCCTTATTAATTACCTAGTTTCCTATTTATTTTATGGATTTAATCTCTCTCTTTCCATCAAATAGGAAAGTGAGTAATGAATAAGGAAAAAAACTAAGTAATTAATCAGTCTTAACATGTGCAGGGTTGCACATTTTAGAAAAACCTTTTTTTATACACCTATTTAATGTGAGGCATATATTTACTAGAAACTCACATGATGATTATAAATCATTTAATGCTGAGGATATATTTGGGTTAACATTTCAATTTTATAACATTAAATAGTTTTTCTTAGTCTTGGTAATTTTTGTTTTTTTCTCCTTATATTAGAGACTAGAGGTAGTAATTTGGTCTTATTGATGCTTGAGTTTCTTCTGTGCATTTACCTTTAAACGGAAATTACAAGAAAGGCAAAATTAAGTAAGGAAAATAAAATTCAAAAAAAAAATGAAGAAGAAAGCAAATCCAATATTAGACCAGAATTTAATGGCGCATTCGGCATCTGTATGAGGAGGTCCAAGCCTTGCTTGCACATATACTCTATCGAATATAAAAAGTATTTCACACTACTTAAGAAAAAAACTACTTGCATCAACAAAGAAAAATACTAGTTAGTTTCATTTAATTTTTTTAAAGTAATTAAAAAAAATTGTATCTCCTAAATTGTCCTTCATGAGAAATTGTTCCATGAGAATAAAAAAATTATTAAAAATTAAAATATAATTAATTGAAGGGTATTTTGGATAAAACGTCATTAAATAGAGTGAAATTAATTAAAATTTACTTATATTTAGAATCACTAAATTTAGATTTTTTTTTCTACTACATAATTAATTAATTAATGTTTTTGTAGGTTCTCTAATGGAGTTGAACAGAAAAGGACAGGCGCTCAGCATAGAGTTAGACAAACGTATAGGCATTCAATGCCGAGGTTTTTTTTTAGTTATCTGAGTTTTGGCCTTTGACCTGAATTGTTCTATTTATTGTGTGTTCAATGTTCAAACACTTTTACTCCAAAATTATGGGACCTAATCAGAATCAGAAATATCTAACATATATGTTGAATGCTTGAGCTCTGTTTTGTTTGTTTGAAAGGATTAGGTCATGCCTGAGCTTTTTGAAATTATGTTAAACGTCAGAGCAACATATCAAATTCCCCTCTTCTAAACAGATCAGAGGACAAAACCATAGCGTTACTGAGATGATCCCCTTACTGGAAAAAGTAATAGGGTTCACATCAAAAGTTTTTTCAATATTTTACGAATATATTATTGCATAATAATAAATAAAAAATTGATTATATTAACTAAACCCAGAAAATATATTGTTGTTATTTTTCAATTATAATTACTTTTTTAATTCACTGTCAATATTAAAATGACTATACTTCATCGAATATCATCTTTGTTGTTCAACTATAATTAACCTTAATGATTTTTTTTTGAAGCACCTTACTGTTAATACATTGGTAAGTTGACATCATTTACATTTCAGCACAATTGTAAGATGGATGAAGTTTCAGAGTCAAACAATATAAAATTCCTACCCGTTGCTTTGATGACTCTACGATGATGAGCGAAATCCCCAAGGACAAATAAGGCATTTCATTCTAAAAGCGAGTAACAGCGTCGCGATGTGGCCGCAGACTTTTACGGAATGCGACTTCCTTCCAACTTCGCTTGCCAAAACGGCAAACGCAATGTTAATTCACACTCAACCTACAAACGCGGTCCACATTTATTTATTACTTTTAGAAATAAGTTGTTTTAGTTATTTTTTTCCTTACAACTGTTCATTAAAAACAAACCAATTTTTTTGTTTTTATAATATTTATCATCTTTTTATTCCTTCTGACTACCCGCGGTGTCCATATTATATAGGAATTTCAATTCTTTCAGTAATTAATACTATTAATTAATTATGAGATGACATAACAGCCAAACTACAAAATGAAGACCCACCTGGCCACCTCTTTAAATACACCCCTAGAGGACTTGATCCATTCAAGAACAGCACAACTACTTACTTGGGTTTCTATTTTCAAGCGCACTTCAAGATCTATCTAATCTCATTGACGCTGTCTTCACCTCTGCTCTCACCGAATCATTCTCAACTCTCAACCTCCACAGTAATCACCATGATGCAAATCAGCTCCACCGTACCGGCTCACAACCTTCACAGGTTTCAGGCAATAAGATGCCCCAGTTTCAGATGCCATGCTTCTTCTTCTCCCTTAAACCCAACCGCGAAACTTCCATCGACTTATGCTTCCCTTCAGACTCAGAACTCGTTCATCTCCACCGAGTCAACCCGTTTGCATCTCGCCAACCTCGACAAGTTCCTCGAGAGCCAAAAGCCGGTGGAAACAACGACCCAACTCAATCCCCACAACCAGCAGCAGCAAATCCAGAAAAACGACCAAAAGGACAAGAAAGGAAGAATCTTTCTGGGAGGGCTTGACCTGGCGAAGCTATGGCCAGAGATCAAAGCAGCGTCGGAGGAAATATCCCCGCGCCACCTGAAGCGTCTACAGCGCCTCCTCTCCAAGACGGCGGAGTATTCTCCGAGAAACATCATCGGCGGCCGGTGGAAGGAATACCACGGCAGCAACGACTGGAAAGGGATGCTAGATCCCCTCGACGAGAATCTCCGGCGAGAGGTCGTTAGGTACGGCGAATTAGTTCAAGCCGCGTATCAGGCCTTTCACTCCGACCCTGCCATGTCGCCGGTCGAACCGCCACACCCCCAACACGTGGCGTTGCCGGATAGGTCTTATAGAGTTACCAAGAGCCTCTATGCCACGTCATCAATCGGGTTGCCAAAATGGGTAGACGAAGTGGCTCCGGATCTTGGATGGATGACCCAACGTTCCAGCTGGGTGGGATACGTCGCCGTTTGCGAAGACAAGAGAGAAATCGCACGCATGGGACGGAGAGACATCGTGATCTCTCTTCGCGGAACTTCCACGTGTCTAGAATGGGCCGAAAATATGAGGGCCCAGTTAATGGACTTAACCGGGGATGAAGATTACGATCCGGCCCAAGGAAAGCCCAAAGTGGAATGCGGGTTCTTGAGCTTGTACAAGACGAGAGGGGCTCACGTGCCGAGCATGGCTGAGTCGGTGGTGGAAGAAGTGAAGCGTCTTATGGAAGTTTACAAAGGTGAAGAGCTTAGCATAACCGTCACCGGGCACAGCCTTGGCGCGACGCTAGCATTGTTGGTGGCTGATGAGATAGGCACGTGCTGTCCAGAAGTGCCACCGGTGGCTGTTTTTTCCTTTGGTGGGCCTAAGGTGGGTAACAAGGCCTTTGGGGAACGTCTCATGGCGAAAAATGTGAAAGTGCTTAGAATAGTGAACTCGCAAGATGTGATTACAAGGGTCCCGGGAATTTTTTTGAGCGAAGAGCTTGAGGAAAAAATAAGGAACTCAAAGGTTGTTAGTGGTGTCGTGGACATGCTGGAAGAGAACACACCATTGGGATACTCACACGTTGGATCGGAGTTACGCGTCGATACTAAGATGTCGCCGTACCTGAAGCCCGATGCTGACATAGCCTGTTGTCATGACTTGGAGGCTTATCTTCACCTGGTGGATGGGTTCATGGCATCTAATTGTCCGTTTAGAGCAAATGCAAAGAGGAGTTTGGCTAGATTAATGCAAGATCAAAGTTCTAATGTAAAAAAGTTGTATACTAGCAAGGCAAAGGCCTTGACTGTGAATCTTAGTAGACAGAGATCCATGTCTATGTCTACTTGTTTGCCCAGTCCATCTTAATGAAACTCAAATGTGAACATACACAATCTTGCGTATACACCGTTGTTATGCTTGTCTTTTACTTCTGTTTCTATATTTTTGCTCAAGTTATTAGGCTGGAAATCCTGGAATGCATATTGGGAAGCAAAAGATAATTTTTTTTCCATGAAAACTGGGTGGTTTATATGATCACAATTACTTGGGTTCCAAAGGAAAAGTTATTCTAATAATGCCACTGAGAGCAACTCCTGAGTTCTTAAAGTTAAGGTGAATTTCACCATTTGAGTACGTCTTCACGTCAACCATATGATTGCTTAGGTTTAAGGGATTATATAAGCAATGGTTGCGCAACATTAAAAAAAATATTTTTTTCTTACACAAACTCAACAGAAAGTAGAAGAAAGTATAAATATGTGGGTTAACTTTTGGAACCTATAAGGCCAACTTTATCGCTGGTTGTTTACCAGCGTTGGTTGATTGACAACAATAGAGCAATTCTGCAGCAGTGCGTTCGTCTCTCTCAGTCTCTCTTATTGCTGGTCCACCTCTCACATAAGAAACTGACAATTCACGGTGCATTAATATGTTGCTTTGACCGAACAGTGCACTAAAATTTGGACATACTTGGACAAAAAAATTGCCATGTAGACAAAGTCAAAGCAACTAAAAATTAAGCAACCCCCATTAAAGTTGCCCTAAATAGTTCATAAGAGTTGTACTATTAAAGCAAAAAGTGTCTCAGTTCCTTAAAAGTGATATGACATAATAGAACATACTTAATGGTGAGTGTTCTGTGAAGGAATATTGGGTGAACCTCGAGGGAGGCTCGACGAGAGTTGATCTGTAGATGATGATAATCTTCGTGGGGGTGTCAGTGGCGGATCTATAAATTTTCTTTCGTGGGGGCAATAAATAGTTATAATATTTTCATATAAAAAATATTATAAGTTTTTACAAAATATATAATCTTTATGACTAAAAAACCTAAAATACCTAAGCTTATACAAATTACAATTGTACTATACGCATTTTCATATTTTGAAAATGTTATATGATTTTTTGAATGTCAATACTATAAAAAATAGTATACCTCTATGTATGTAACAACACAATTATTTAAGCATTTTTTTCAAAAAAAAAATTATTTAACCATTTATATCTCATATGTTTATCCCAATATCACTTTTTGTATCTTATTCTAATGATCTTTGATAAAAAATCATCAAAAAATTATCTCTGCTCTTTGAGTCTCTTAATCTCTTTCTCTATTTTGAACGATGTTTCTTTTTTGAAATCTAATGTGTTTTGTCATTGTATGAGTTTAGTGTTTGAGAAGTGGTAAAAATTAGAAGGATAAAGAGATAAAATTAGTATTAATTTATTCTCTGTTTTATCTTTTATAACTTTTTTCACTTATTTAAAAAAATGTGTCTTATGAGGGCAACACCTAATTTTTTTATGGGGGCAAAATAAAAATTATTAAGCATATTTAACTAAAAAATAATTATGTCGTGGGGGCAATTGCCCCTAACCTAGTCAATGTGGATCCACCACTGGGGGTGCCGTCAGGGAGGTATCTACAAAAGCTACTCTGATTACAAAGTCATCCCCCATAAAATATAGTAGTGTCATTAGGGTATTTATCTTATCTTGTGAAGGGATGACCTTATATAGTTATTAAATAGGCTTAGTAATGGGCCTCGAGCTTTGGGTCTAGAAGAATGATCAATTTGGGATGATATTGACTTCATCAGAAACCATCGACCGACCTTAGTGCGAAGAACTCGATTGTGAGTGCTAATATCGCCATTTGGTCGGGCCTATACTGAGGCGCCTAGTACTTGACCTATATCCTGTACGACCTAGTGAGATAAGAACTCAAAATAGGTTGCAACATTAAATGAAGATGCTCTAACATTTAAGAACTTATAGTTATATGAATTTAGGAGTGGACATATGTAAGAGGTATGTAGATACACAATGTTAATAGAGCATATACCAATGTTACGACCAAACCCTATGATCTAGCTCCCTTCATCATCACAAAAACGCCTCCACAACTAGCATAGTTACCATCTTGAGAAATTGATCCATCAACATTAACTTTAATGGAACCACTAACAAGAGGCACCCACCCGACCATACGATTTTCATATTTCTAGACTTTAGCATTCGACCAATCACAACACTCACCCTCCCCATCAAAAAATTTAGCATACCTTATCACTTCTAGCTCAAAGGATTTTTCCCCAAAAACACATTGATTCTCTGACAATCCATATAGTCTAGAGAGTATTAGGAAACACGTTCGCCCACTTCACGCCATGGAGATGCTCATGACTGCTTAAATTTCCTAGATTCAGGACTCCTAAATTGCCACATTACAAACACATTGAGGAAAGTTAACACTCAACAAGGACTGTCACACTTGTTGAACCAAGTTGTAATATCTCAGAAGATGGATATCTCACTTTGTATGTGTACCACAAATGGTACATAAGTTAGAATTACTTATAAAGCATCTCTTTCGCGCGTGGATAACCACCTTGAATCAGCACCCATAAAAAAATCTAGTTCTTTGGGATCCAACCCATTTCAAGATCAAATCACAATTGCTATCTCTTTGTGGCTCTAATCTTAGATCCTATAAAATCAATCAAATTTTATCAAAATTTCATTAAATTTTTCACTTCATAAACTTTGATTTTTTTTTATTATTCTAAATTCATCAGAAACATTCAAATATTTATATTCTAAAATCTAAATAAAAATTTAAGTATTTTCAGTAAAAAATTGACATCAAAATTATTTTTACTTAATTTTAAAAGTAGAAAAAAACGATTGATTAAAAAACTTAAAAAATTAAAATTACGTATATAGTTACGATTAAGTCTAAATAAATATTAAAATATCAATTTTTTAACGATTCCTTTCTCTTAAAATGTCTAAATAAATATATTTCATCAAATTCCCTACCAATTCTATCCTCAGAAATAGGAATAATACCAAATTTGGTCCCTTAAGTTTGTCGCTCGTCTCAACTTGGTCTCCAATTTTATCGAAATTACTAAGTAGTCCCTAAAATTTGAAAACGTGTAATAGTTACGTCCATCCGTCAGTTTTTCTGTTAATATATTCCAAAATAATCCTCCAATTTAGTCATTTATTAGTAAACAGGTCCATGTGATTTATAACTTAATATCAATTTGGTCCTTGTGATTTATAACTTAATGTCAATTTGGGCTCTGCTAAATTTACGGAGAGATGTAACTGATACACGTTTTCAAATTCTAGAAACTCTTTAATAATTTCGATAAAATTGGGAACTAAGTTAATACGAGTGAAAAATTTCAGAAACCAAATGGTGTATCATCCCTCAAAAATATAATTTGTCCTGGAATAATATCGTCACCTTGACAAGGCGTGTACCTTGAAAAAAAAAACGTCAAGTGAAAAGAGAAGAAAGTTGGACTGATTTGAAGGGATTTGATCATTTGAAGCAGCGAAAGGCGACATGGAGGAGAGCGAAGAAAACCTACCCACATACGATCCCCTCTCCCACGTTGCCAAGAGAGAACTCTCTCGCCTCAGATCAGCCCAGAAAGCAGTCCATCTTATCCCTCTTCTCGTTCTTCTCTGCGCCATCATCCTCTGGTTTTTCTCTTCCCCTTCTCCTTCACGTCACAACAAGTAACTAACAACCAATACTTGCATCATCACAAAGGTTCTTTTCTTCTCAATCTCACTTTTTTTTTCCTGCAAAAAAAAAACCCTACAGTAGCAATTATTTGCAGTTTTAGATTCTGTTGAAAGTACCAGAGTTGCTATGCTAACTGGTCTAATTTTTACCCGTATTACAGATTACAGAAATTTGATGGATGAACAATTTCAGCATATATAGACTTTTTTGTCACCGACACCGTCATGAGAGTCTCAGGAATTTGGAGTAAAAAGGACAAGACCAACTCAAGTGTTATTTCATCTTTTCAAATGATTTTTATTCAGTGTTCATTGTATTAAATAACAAACAAACAGAAAGAAAGGAAGAAAGAAATTTGTGGTGTACCTAACAGTTTTAGAATCTAGATAGAAGTTTTATCAGATTGTGTATCAATAGATTGCTTGTATGTTTCTTGATCCAGATTCCCTTTTCCATTTTGATTGTATCATAACTTTATTGATTTTGCTATATCAGAAGAAGGAAAGCTCGTATTTCAAGTGCATCTTGAACTTTTAATGCATCTATCTTTAGTACTGCTTCATAGCAACAGAGGATTCCTTTGCACACTAGGTAACATCATAGAGCTATTAAATCTCCAATAATAGGTAAAAGCGAAATCGGATTCCCTGCATTAAAAAAAAATGCCGCAGTTGCTATAGTCTGACAATCTAGACCGTTTGATCTTGATCAGACGGTATACATTCTGAGATTGAATTTTGTATCTAATTTACTCAACTCGGAATGTGATTCGTCAGATCAATATTAGACGGCCCAAATCGTTTGATTGCGGTAACTGATACATTTTTTGACTACAGGAAATCCGGATTTGGTAAAAGGCACACTAGGTGGCATGCCAATCATTAAGTTATAAAAGGGGGAAATTGACATAGAAATACTGGCTGTACTTGTTACAACTTGTTGAACATATCATTTCTCTTTACATTGATATGAATAAAGTGCGTATATTAAGGTGTACATAGGATGGGGAAAAGGAAAGTGGATTGAGCAGAATTGAAATTCCTTATCCCTTGACAACATCATCATCTTTCACTGTGACAGGCTACCAGCCAGTCTTAGTTTTTCATCTTTATAGACTCTCACAAGTAAAATTTGTATGCTCCAGCAATGGTCCAAGCCTTACTAACTTAGGTATGACAATATTGTTCCTAACAGAACACACCACTGGGTTATCCCACTGCAAAACTGAACCCACAAGGTTTGCACGTATGGTTAGTGGAAATACTCGCGGCCATCTTTCAGTGCCATATGATCTGAAAGCTTCTTCAACAGAAGGGACATCAGAATTAATGGCTCCGGCAAGCTTTTTAGCAAGAACCACTGCATCCTCAAGTGCACAACAAGCTCCTTGCCCAAGATTCGGAGTCATCGGGTGCCACGCATCTCCAACCAGCACAACTCTACCTGTAGAAGCAGGTGGACTTATTGCTGGCCAAAGCCATCTATCCACCAGTGGAGTCTTAATTATAGTGTCATCTGGTGTAGAATCCATTATGTTTATTAGCTCTGGAGGCCAGTTTCCAACTAGTTCCTTAGCTTGCTTCTTTAGCACTGTTGTATCAGTTATTTTTGGACCTGCCATTGAACTCAACTATTTTTCATAAGAACAATAGAAGATGGCAGCATATATATGATGCAAAATATATATGGATTTCCTATTAAGAACCTGGAGATGAACTGTTGAAGCAGATGAACCAGTAAACTTTGGAGCGAGAAACAGGAACATATCCTGCGCGCAATCCTTTTCCATAGATGTAATTCACTCTTGGTTCATAAGGCTGTCCATCTGGATATGAGGCAAGTCCACGGAAAGCACAGTGACCAACGTAATTGGGCTCAGGAAACCCCATCCACTTAGCTATTGGTGATCGAATCCCATCGCACCCTATTACAATCTGTTTAGACATGGAATTAATTTGTTGACACTTTTCAGGATCAAAAGTTCATAGCAGGCTATGATTACATCTCTAAATTCTAAGGTCCAGTAGTGTACTATATTTTCAATCGCAGCCAATCATGTGATTAACTTAATCAGCGGTGCTATTCATAGCGAATTTTTTTTTTCACGACTCGTGATGAAATATGTCGTGACAATAAGCATTTTCCTAACTTAAAACGTTTTATTTCATGAAATTGAGCTCGTTGTGAATGAGGCCTTGGAGGACATGACACGTGTCCTTAATACTTGCTAATATTAGCTGCTAAATAGTTGCTTTGAGCCAACTACAAGTGTATTTGGGTAAGTATTTACAAACTTTATTTTGAATTATCTTTATTTTATAAAACTGATTTTGGTTAAAATTAAGGGTAAGTTTGGATCATAGTCTGCAAACCATAGATTGACCAAATGGGAAAACAACAATTTTTTTTTATATACTTAAAGCATGGTTTGAGACTAAATATCATGTTAAATTTTTCAAATATAAGCCGACATGATTTTGCCAAATATATTTGTGAACGAAATTCAGTTTGCACACCTCAATGTCTCAAACTAGGTGCAAACTCTAATACAATCATATATTAAATCTAAATTGAAATGATTTATGTTTGAACACATTTTCTCATTTTGCACACAAACCAAATGTTTTTTCAATCAAGTTTTGAAGTAATAAAATCATGGTTGAATGAGTGAAAACTTGAGTTTTGCAGCACCAAACACACTAAAAATCGCAATGACTGACCTGTGCAAGCAGCTTAGTCCCATTCACAAGTTCCAGTAAGGTATCTCCATTTGGATTTGCTTCAATCCTTGCTAACCGTGAAGAATATTGAATTGTATCTGGAGGAAGCTGACCAGCCAAGGTTTCCAAAAGTACCCTCCTCTCCACTGCACGCACCTCTTGGCTGCAATAAATTGCCTTATAGGAATAATTAATGTGTCTTGACATTGACAAAACAAATGATGATACGTCCTATTATAAGAAAATTTTTGGTGATTTTTATTGTCCTAATTATAAGAATTTCTACAATTTTTTTTTATATCCTTATTTAACGTGAAATATATATTTACTATAAACTTAAATAACGAGTATAAAATATTTAATGCTAAGTGTATGTCTGCGATAAGATTTTAATTTTATAACATTAAATAAGCTCATTAATCTTGGTTATTTTAATAATTTCTTCTTTCTTATATTATATATTAGAGACAAGAGGCAGTAATATCCAAGATGAAACTATCTTATCCACACACCATAGAGAGCATACCTTTCATCCTCTTCTTTGAAATTGAAGGCACGTAGTTCCCTCCCATCTTCAGATTTCACCACCATCCTGTACAGCTGATATTATGAACCAGCTCAATCTCTGCTCAGCTGATATATATAGGCATTAAGCAATAATAATGGATAAAAATGATAAGAAAATAAGGAATGTACCCTTGAATTTCTAAATATTGAGTTCTGAGATGATTTGCTACTCCAATTGCATCAAGAACCCTCCACCCGTTCTTGAAAAGGGTGAGTGAAGTTCCACCGGTTCGAAGTGACTCTCCCTGCTCCAACACCAGGGACCGAACCCCAAGCCTGTGAAGGGACAGAGCAGTTGCAAGGCCTGCTATCCCACCACCCACGACCACAACATGTTCCTTTCGGACATCCGATTGAGCCTTGATGGGAAATTTGGAACTTCTGCGGGCTTCAATTCCACATCGCTTGAATGTTGTGGTATGACGTGGCGTTGAGCTAGGAGATTTCAGAAACACAAAAGACGAGGTTGCTGTAGCCATGGATGTTCAATTCAGTTGGTTGTGATTGATAGTAGCTACGCCATATACAGTTGGGTCGTGGAGAGATATTGTGTGTGTTCAGCCTTGGGCCACATAAATTAGTGGTGGGTAAGGTAACAAATTTATGTACAATTCCTATGTATACCTGAGTGAGTGGAAGTGGGATACAGCGACTATGGATGTTACTATATATTGGGATACCAATTACCTCGTTATGGAACGAATGCTACACGGGTTTTTAGTAGACAAATTAACCAAAACCACTCACATTTTAGCAATTAAAATTAATTTCTTTAGAGAAATTAGTTCATAATTACATTAAGGATATGTAGTGAGGCTACATGGAGTTTCTTGTATTACTGTGTCTGATAGAGATCTTAGATTCACAAGATTTTGGGGTATGTCACAAAAAGTAATGAGTATTAAGTTACAACATAATAATACTTGTCATCTCCATACCGATGGTAAAAAAAACAAACCATTCAAACTCCAGAAGATATGTTGAGAGCATATGTATTGGAATAAAAAGGAAATAGTCATACTCGCCTATAATTAGTTAAGTTTGCATATAATAATAATTATCACTCTAGTATAGGGATGACACCTTTCGAAGCTCTTTATGGTATAATGTGTAAGATGTAACAGCCCAGATTACTTTTAGGATTGCCGACTGTCCCCACAAACCAACACAGGTTTTTTCAGCATGCTTTGTCCTCACTCACATGCTTTCTGGAAAACTTCCCAGAAGTCCACTCATCCTAAGAGTGCTCCAAGTCAAGCACGCTTAACTATGAAGTTCTTATGTTCTGTACTCCCGAAAATGCATCTTGTTGGTATATGTAGTACCAATAAATGATCTTCTAAGTCATCCTTCAACCGTGCAGTCCCATACCGCACAAATTTCGTGATCTCTCTCATTTCGCCAGAATTCGGTTCATTCACATGCCCTGCTTGTCAGTGCATCGCAAGCACCATCTGGCCACTTTATCGCTGGCCGACCTCAGATGTCATAACACCTTTATGTTGGTCTGAGTTTGGGAGCTAATCTCTCAAGTCATTCAACACCAAATCACTAATCTCAAGTGGGAGTGTAAAATTCATTTCACATTTTTTCATTTATTGATTCATTTAAAGTAAGGGCTTTGGGAATCATCCAAAAAATACTTATATATTTTACATATTATATAAAGTTGAAGCCTAAAATGTGAACTGTTTTTGTGCTGTTTGTGCTCTTCGAAAGTTGCTTGGGCTGGAATTGCAACAATAAACTGTTTGCATCGTAAGAAAAAACCTATTATGCACCAACCAAAATAAATAGGGCTATGCTATTAACCCTTTCCATTTTAATTTTGCCACCTCCCAGTTTTGTGTAAAATGATTAAAAATACATCTACCCCTGAAAACCCAAAAACCAACCCTTCCCACCAGGCACCACCTCTTCCCCTCCCCACCATTCCCCACTCCATGACCACTCTTCCCCATCTCACCACCCCCAATCCCTCCCCACCATTTCTCATGTCTTCCGCCACCATCTCCACTCATCTCCCACCTACCCCACACACTTGCGAGCGTTAATTTTTTTTCCTTTGTTTCTAGACATTCCAGATTCTTATATTTGGATCTTCCCAGAATTTAGATTCCAGATGTGTAAAAAAAAATAAGTGCACCTCCTATGGTCCAGAATCTAATTTTCAGAAATATGCGGAAATGAGACTCTGAAAGTTAATAACATTTGAGAGTGAGAGACTTGCATTTCTTTGGTTTTTTTTCCCTTTGTTGGAACTTGCAAAAAAGTGTTGTTGGAAAGATGGGCACGACAATGCTAATGGTAGTCCCATGCCCAGATGAGAATATGCGTGCTATGATTGTAGTTTCACCCCATTGAAAAGTAACACCATGAGCACATTTGTTGTGCACAATATTATCGGAACTAGTAATTGTTTCAGTCAAGGTATGGACCAATGAGCCAAGTTATTGGTCGAAATAGTGAGTCACTGGTTGAGCTGCATGAATTGATATATTAAATAATTATGATATTATATATAATACATGTTTGTGCATTTATATTGAAACATGTTTTAGCATAGTGGTATTTTGCTCTCATGTGTTGTAAATATAAATAATAAATATTAAGGGTTTTATTATTTTGAGTATCCACACAACTTGACTTAATTAATTAGAGGTTGATATAACATTTAAAAATTGAGAATATTAGGGAGAAAAAAAAAGCCAAAGTCATTCCAATGTGTAGTCTTAGCTATAATTAGTGTAAGGAAGTCTAATTTAATGAGTTAGATGGTCGGAAATCTTGGATTGATGTGTTTGGACCTCGTTAATGGGCTTTTGGTCCACTGGATCGAGTATCCGAGATACTTGTCCATAATAGAAAGTAGTAGAGAACACAAGAATTTACTTGGTTTAACACTTCTTACCTATGTCTATGTAAACACTCCAACAAAATATTTGCTATCAAGAAAAAAATTACAAGATTGTAGCTCACCTCAATTGTTGTAGTTATCACACTACAAAAAATGATAAACACTCGAAAAGAAACAAGAGAAACTCTCGATCCAAGTAATCACTCGACATGTGCTCTCTCCTTCTACTAGAGAGCCTCCGATCTGAACTCCCGTTAGCAATTACTCTCACTCCCGTGCGGCTTTTATGGTGTAATTGATGCTTCAGTTCTCATATTTTAATAGCTCCCTTGTGTATCTCGCTTTGGATTTAGTAGGGGTGCTCATGGTTTGGATAATCATATAACCAAAACCAAATCCAATTAAAACCACATATTAGGATGGGTTTTCAAATCCAAATTTCTAAAACCGGATCTTAAATATGGTTACGGATATAAAACCGGTTGTTTTTCCATATCCGGTTATGAAACCGGTTGCAACTCAAAACCGGTCATAAAACCGGTTTTTGTCCTAAAACCGGTTACACAACCAGTTATGGATCCTAAATTCGGTTATAAAACTGGTTTTATATCTAGTTTCATACTTGGATATCTGGTTTTATCTCTAAATCCAATTTTGGTTTCGTCATTTCACTTCGATCGTTTACAATAGGAAATAGTTATTTTGTAATAGTAATTTGTTTTTGTTTTGTTTTACATTATAAAGTCGGTGCCATTATTGTGATGCGGTGGTCCTTCCTTCTGGAACAACGTCCACGTATCCTGCTATGCTATTTATTCGCAGGGTTGAGTCTAATCTAACTTTATAATTTCCAGAACTATATCCTAAATATATTCTAAATATATTTGTCTTCATCTTTTTATTGATTTTTTCTTGGTTTAAAATTAATTAACGTGTTTGAGCTTCATGAAATAAATTTAGTATGTTTTAATTAATTTGATAAAATTTCAAGTTTGTTTAATTTAACGATGTATTTTAAAACTTATTTTTTTACTATTATTGATGATAACTATTTTACTTAAACTCACCTATCTTATTTAGCAAGATAATATATTTAGATATACATAATTATTTTAAAATTATATATCATAAAAGATGGCTCAATTTCAATTTATTATTTTCTGAAGGTTTTTTTTAAATTAGTTGTGCAGAAATTTTAAATTTGTGTATTT
The DNA here is from genome assembly GCA_037113605.1 of Calophaca sinica. Classification (NCBI taxonomy): domain Eukaryota; kingdom Viridiplantae; phylum Streptophyta; class Magnoliopsida; order Fabales; family Fabaceae; genus Calophaca; species Calophaca sinica. Next base: position 9,108,488 of record CM073736.1, read on the forward strand.
TGTTTAAATAGTAGAAGAAAAATGAAAAGAAATAAATTAGTTAGAAAAACAAAAGATTTATTGTTATTTCTTGGTAGAATATAATAACAGGGAAGAGAAAAAGATATGCGTAACATCGATAGCAAATTATTTTGCCTGTCGTATCCACAAGTTTCGTTTCTGCGCTATTCTATATGCATTTCAGCATAACTCTAAATGGGCGGTTGAGCTGCAGTGGAATAGACATGGTCACATGGATATCTATTTTATCAACCGGATTTAAATTACGGACATCTAAATCCAAAAATAAATGGATTGGTTAATTAATTGATTGTAAAAATTTGGTCTTTTCAAAATGGTTTTGGACATGAATATGGTTTTAGTCTACTATCCGGTTATTTTGTGCACCCCTAGGATTTAGCAAAGGAGCATTAATGCATGCCACTTACCAGTGGAGTCACCGGTGCCCATTGTGCACTCCATCCCTCTTTACTTTATCGATCGATTCCATGGGCTGCCATTATGCCACCTGCTTGCCATCACTGCCCGTTATTTTTCTACCCATTTGGAATCCAACCACACAAATGATGGGTGGTCCGTGGTCTGGTATTGGTGGAAAGTGGAGCAAGGTGCGGAAGCATGCACCTGAATGCTTTCTTAATGAACATGTTTCGTAAAGAAATTTTCTTCGCTATATTAGACGCATTCGGGTTTCTCTTATTCATGCCCGACCATGAGTCATCATCCTTGGACTTCGGAAAGTTGGGTGTTATTAAACTTAATGAAGCATATGGGTCAGCACACTAGCCTGGAATGGAGCTTCTTGTTTTGTTTTGTTTTATTACAGCGTGGCTTTTATGGCAGGCACGTAGCCGGCCAGCGTTGTTGTTTTGTTTTAAGAGATCGGCGCCTATCATCATTCCGATCCTTTGTATAAGAAATAAAAGATCATTTTTTTCTAGGTCCTACTTATAAAACACAACATCCATTTCTAAATGTGTTAAATTTCTAATTTCTATTTATACTCTTATTTATAGTGAGACTTATATTAATGAGATAACTTATTTCTTATGCAAGTGGATTGGTTCATAAAAAAAATATTTTTGAGAAAAAATTAAATCTTTAAGAGTATTAATTTAAAAAAATGCATTCTTTGTTCTGTATGAATTAGAGGTTTTTCCTTATAATAAGGACAGTAAAGAGTACTCAATTTTATGAGAAATTCTATAGTGCTAGCGGCATTGATGTTGTTTTTGTGTGATCAAATTGAACACATGTATGTCATACTATTTGAGCTCATCTATGTTATTATTCTCTCCAAATATTATCTATATACTATCTCCGATATATTATATATAAGACTCTTTTTACCTAATTTACAAGAATTAAGAAAGTTAGTTAATTTAGTTAAATTGCAATAAATTTGTTAACAATTTGCATAATTTTTACTCTTAAAATTATTGGGACTCGTTACTACAAAGTACAACCCCTCCTGCTCCTGAATTGAACTTACATTACACCAGCAGTGGGCCAAAGCTAATGGCGCGGCGCATTAACACTCGTAGATGTACCTTTTCGCAATCGCAACCACCTTTATTAATCCTCTTCGAGAAGTTTTCCTTATAAATAGTAGTAGTACTTCCCATCCGTGTTGTGGTAACTTCGAGCTAGCAATAATACTAAGTTGCAAATGGGTGCACAATACAATGGTGGCTCCCAAAGCCAGAGCCTAAAAAAGTTGGAAATTGTAGGAGTAACAAGTGTATCACCAGCCAAATTAACTGAACCTCGGCGAGTTTGCCACCTTTTATTCAGTGACACACTGAGTGAGGACCAGAAAATCCACACAAGGACTATTCAGGGATGCTACCAAATAGTTTTGTACTATGAGAAGGTGAATGAGGTGGACCATGATTGGTCTTTAACTGGTTGGATTGTGGACTCACTAGCAAAGGCACTGTTGGAGTACCCCCTACTTGCTGGTCGGCTCAAAAGAAGGGAGGTTGGTGATGATGAAACAGGATTGGAAATTGTGTCCAATGATTCTGGCATTAGACTCTTGGAGGCACGGTACTCAATGAGGTTGTCAAAGTTTCTTGAGTTGAATAAGAAGGAACATCATGAGGCTGAGCTTGTGTTTTGGAAGGAAATCAATGGTCAATGTCCTCAGTTCTCTCCCCTCTTTTATGTTCAGGCAAATACTCCATTAACATTTTTGATATTAAAATACTCCATTTACTTTGATTTTACTTTTGTTTTACCCTGTTGATTTTTCTATATATTATAATTCATTTCTTTTTTTGGTTAATGAAGTTCATATTGTTTTAGCTTGTTTGCAGAACACTTGAAAAGCCTCAAAATCACCTTTGATGCCACAAAACCAAGGTTTTAAAAAACAATTCGCAACCACAGCACCAACGTTAAGGTTTTTGATGTCTTGAGAACTATATCGCAACCGTAATTGTTATCGTATCAGCAATTTGAAACTTTTAGAAAAATTGCATGGGAAACATATTTTTTATGTTCATTGACATCTATCTTGAATAATTAAGAAATAAGTTTGTGTTTTGTTTGGCCGTGAAAATTATCAAAAATGATTTTATCTCATATCAAACGTGATTTTAGTAAGTATTTAGATAGAAGATATAGATATCTAGATATTTGGCAAAACTGATTTTGACTCTAAACCCCAATTTTACAAGAAGTAATAAAAATGGTCTTTAAGTTAGGTTGAAAAACTTTCACTAAGTTTTGTATCAAGCTTGCTTCGAGAATAAAAGCAATTCTAACCAATATCACTTTATTTCAAACTTAATTTTAATTAAATCAATTTTACAAAATTAAGTTTACTTAAAATTATATTTTATCAAACATTCACCCAAACATATATACTAAGGCACTTAGAAACCCTCAGTCACGTTTGATGCTAAAAACGTGATTTTGACGAGGGGAAAAAAAAGATATTTTGTTGTTTCTAGTTAAAATTACTTTTACTCCAAAACGTACATTTGATTGTAAGCTAAAAAATCTAGCTCTTACATTGAGTTAAAAATTTCAATAAACTTATTTTTAATGTAAAAGTTTCTAAATATTAATAATTTCATTTAACTCACTTTTAATCAAAATTAATTTTGTAAAATTAAAATAATCCAAAATCAAGTCTACAAAACATAAGTGAATTAAGGAACATAATTAAGGTGCATGTATGATGCTTTTGGGGTCTAGCTTACTAGCACATGATAGTGTAGGCCCCTGTAACCCTTTATAGAATGTGGGTAGGGCTTCCCGTTTTGATGTTCTAGCTGGACAATATTAATAAAATTTCAACTTATCGAAAGGAAAAAAAAAAGTCTACAAAACATAAAATATTAAAGTTTTGAATGAAGTTGATTGTGTTTTTTTTTTACTTCAGGTGACCAACTTCATATGTGGAGGGTACTCAATAGGCATTAGCTGTAGCCTCCTCTTGGCTGAGGTTTCAGTAGTTGAGGATTTCCTCAAGAAATGGGCACAAATACACATGTTATCCCAAAATGAAAAAAATGAGACATCCATATTTAACCACTGTCGTCTTAAAAATCTTGAGTCTCTGCCATCCGAGGATGTAATCAGCCACACTCAAAGCAAAACCGGATTTCAAAGCATGATATTCAGAATCACTGCCAAGGATGTAAATAACTTCAGCAAGGAATTGTGGAGAGAATTAGCCATTCTTTGCATTAAAGATGCGGAACAAAAGCTAGACAAAAAGATGGATTCAAGTTTTACTTTGGTCATCAAAAAATCCTCGGAGGTCATCGAGGTAGAAAGTTGCACAATGAGTGGATACAGTATGCAGAGACTTAAGGATCAAATCATTCGTACCACATGGAACAATTTTGGAGTGTATGAGGTAGTATTTCATGAAAAAAATAAGCCTGTCCATGTTTCTTGTTGGATTGGATCGGTTGCTAATGGGCATGTCATGACAGTCCCATGCCCAGAGGAAAGCGCATGTGATGTGATTGTAGTTTCACCCCCGTTGAAACGCAAGTATTTGTTACGCATCATATAAACAGGGATCAGATCAGGACTACAAAATCTTCCTGTAGAGGGTCCGATAAAATTTTAATAATATACAATATTTTGTCTGGGTCGTGTTTGTAAATTTTGAAGCGTTAGACAAAATTGATGTTTGAGGTCTTCGTCTAATATAAATCTTATTCAAATATAAAATTTAATGTAGCAAGTTTACACAGCATGTGTATACTACTTTCTTGAAGAGGTGAAGTAGTGTACACAACAAACTCCAATCATGCTACTTTGTGACAATAGCTCAACTATCAAGTTGTCAAACAATTCAGTCTTGCACAGAAGAGGCAAACACATTGATGTGAGGTTTCTTCTACTTCGTGATCTCTCTATGGAAGGAGCTGTGAAACTAGTTAGTACTTAAATGCAGAAGTGATGTGTTTTAACTAAATCCTTGAAGGCTGAATCTTTAATGAAGTTTAGGCCATTACGTGACATGTGTTCCATTGAAGAAATCAACTAATTGCTTACAAGCATTCAGTTTAAGGGAGTGTTAAATTTGGCTGGTATCCATTTTTACCTGTTTTTATTTTCTGTTGACAAGTCTTATTAAATACCAATCATGGGTCATGGCTATTAGGTTGATCGAGTCTGTGGGAGGGAGTGTTCCTCCTTTTTTCGGCTTGTTTTGATGCTGTTCTTTAGCCCATGTGGATGTGGTAGTGGTGTAAGGCTATCTAAAGCCAGTTATCTTCTAATTGAATAAAAGAAGTTCATTCTCCCAAATCACATACCTTATTATCAGTTCCGAACAGAGCAAAACAGAAATTTTCCATTACATTCTAAGTTGCATTTTTCTTTGTTCACAAGTTCCATTTTAAAAAAACTGAATCCGTTGATTCTGTCATTATTCCTCTCCAATTTGAATAAAAAATAAAATAAATAATTACTGTCTAAATTATGTCAAGGTTTTAAAATAGAAGTGTAAATTATAATTCTTATCACACTTACACAGCAATCACTGGTAAAAGAAGCATACACAAACAACGGTGCATATTTATATAAGCATCAATACTTAAGAAATACAGGAAACAGCTCTGATAATGCTAGAAGAGTTGCTAGAAGAGTTTCTATTTTAAAATAGTAAAAGGATTACCTCGGAATTTATTATGTAGAAATGTGAATCTGAGAGAAATTCATCAAAGAGCCATGTGCTCCGTTTTTCATTGATCAGAAAGAATGATTCAATACACTGAAGAACTAAAGCTGCAATCACTTACATATATACGTGTGATGTGCAGAAAACAAACTAACTGATTCTAACCGCTAACAACTAACTATTTGACAGCTAATCAACAGCTAATCATAAACTAACTCCTAACTAACTTTGGCCACGTCAGAATTAGCACGTGACTTAAATACATTGGCAACACCCCCCTCCCTCAAGCTAGAATGTATGTCATACATTCCTAGCTTGGAATCAAAGGTAGAGAAGGAACCGGGGCATAGAGCTTTTGTAAATATATCGGCAACTTGATCTTTTGATGGAACAGGAAGAAGATGTATTAAGCCAACTTGGAGCTTATCTCTAACAACGTGACAGTCAATCTCTATGTGCTTCGTACGCTCATGGAAAACAGGATTGGCTGCAAGCTGGCTTGTTATCACAATAAAGGAGGATCGGAGGTGAGTGTGCTATGCGCAAATCAGTGAGTAAGTACTTGAGCCATTGGGCTTCACATGTTGCTAAAGCCATGGCACGATATTCTGCTTCTAATGAGGATCGGGAAACAATAGATTACTTCTTGCTTTTCAAAGATATCAAAGAGGAACCAAGGAAAAAGCAGAAACCAGTTGTAGAATGACGAGTGTCAAGACATGATCCCCAATCCGGGTCACAAAAACCTTTCAATGTCAGAGAGGATTTGGCACTGAACAAGATGCCTTTGCCCGGATTACCTTTGAGAAATTTGAGAACTCTGTAGGCTGCTTGAAGGTGATCAGAGCAAGGAGAGGCCAAGAATTGACTAAGCTTACTCACTGCAAAAGATATTTCTGGTCTAGTATGAGTGAGATAGAGAAGCTTGCCAATAAGTCTTCGGTAAAGGGATGTATCAGGTAAAGGAGTACCACTCTTAGCATGTAATTTTAGATTGGCATCCACAGGAGTAGAACATGGCGTAGCACCAAGTAGGCCAGTATCCTGTAATAGATCAAGAATGTATTTCCTCTGACAAATAGAAATGCCTTCTTTGCTGCGGGCAACTTCAAAACCTAGAAAATACTTCAAGAAACCGAGGTCCTTAATACTGAACTTGGAATCCAGCAACTTTTTAATGGAATTTATTTCAGATTGATCATCACCAGTGAGAACAAGATCATCAACATATATAAGAATGACAGTGAAGCCAGTTGTTGAGGATTTGGTAAAGAGTGAGTAATCTGATTTGGATTGGTTGTAACCCGAATGTAACAGTGTTTGAGTTAGCTTGAAATTCCATTGTCTACTTGCTTGTTTAAGGCCATATAAGGATCTTTTTAATCTGCAAACCATGCCTTTTTGAGGAGTTTTAAAACCGGGAGGAGCTTTCATATAAACCTCTTCATCTAGATCCCCATGTAAGAATGCTGTATTGATGTCTAATTGGTATAGAAACCAGTTTTTAGAGGCTGCTTAGAGGCTGCTAAGGCAAGAATAAGCCGTACTGTTGTCAATTTCACCACAGGGCTAAAAGTTTCTAAATAATCTATACCTTGGGTTTGAGTAAAACCTTTTGCAACCAATCGGGCCTTATACCTTTCTATGGACCCATCAGCATGTAATTTGAGTTTGAAAACCCATTTGCAACCTATTGCTTTCTTGTTGGGAGGTAATTTAGTGACTTCCCATGTTAGTTTTCACTAGAGCATTTAATTCATTTTGCACAACTTTGCTCCAATTCTCATTTTTCATTGCTTCCTCATAAGTGGTAGGTTCAGAAATTGTGGAAAGGTGCAGGCAAAAGTGTTTGTAAGAAGGAGAAATTTTGTCATAGGATAAATACTGTGAAATAGGATACCTGCTACCTTGAGAAGATGGTTGAGAGATGACAGAATTCAGAGTGTTGGACTTAATGAGGGAACAATGATAATCCTTTAAATATGTTGGTGGTTTTCTGTCCCTAGATGATTTTCTGGATGCAGGAGGAATGAATGCATGTGGGACATAATTGGATGAAGAAGGTGGATTGGAAGTATTGATAGGTGATGCATGAGGTAAATTGGAAGATGTGTGATCTAATTCATGTGAAGAATCAGTAGGTAATGCATGATTTAATGCAGAAGATGATGCATAATTTATTGGATCAGTGGAAGGAGATAATGATTGCTAAGTAGAATGTGAATTGTGAGTTTCATATGGTAAATCATAAAAGAAGTCATAGGAAGTGTCTCCTGTATCCAAATTTGGCATTGGAATAGAAGTAGCATGCTAAGATAGACAATAAAAGAAAAAATTGATTCAAAGAAAGTGACATCTCTAGAAAGAAAGATTTCCCTGGATTTAAGATCAAACAAAAGATAGCCTTTCACACCAGATTTAAAACCTAGAAAAATGCATTTTCTAGCTCTAGAATCAAGTTTCTTTCTATGAGCTTGAATTGTAGAAGCAAAGCATAAACATCCAAACACTCTTAAGGTTTTGAAATCTGGATCAGTTTTATATAAAACTTGATATGGTGAATTGTGCTCTAAAAATCTTGTAGGCAGCCTGTTAACCAAATATATGGCATGCATAACAGCATGAGACCAAAAATATTGAGGCAAGTGAGCTTGAAATAGCAAAGCTCTAGACATGCTTAGAATGTGTTGGTGCTTCCTCTCAACCAATGTTGTCAAATGCGTAAATTGGACTTGAATCGGTAGGAGGCTGAAAAATCGTAACACGGATCGTAAGATTCTATCAAATCGTAGGATCAAAACTCGAACTAGAATCGTAACATAGAATCGTAGGATCGTAACATTCAAAACATAATAAAATTCATATAATTATAACATAACATCCAAAACAGAAACATAATCCAAAACATAAACAAGTATGGTCTGCTAACTCTAAAAAACTAAAGTTCAAAAACAAAACTAAACATAAGTTCATAATACAATGCTTCCATGCAACATCACCTCTAGTATTTTTTTTTATTTAACATTGGACCCACCAACTGCAACTGCTTCTGTTGAATTTGCACTGGTTCCAGCATTTAAAGCCATTTCCAGAAAGCAACAGTGTGTGTGAATCGCAGATAAAATATGGGCAGAGGGAGAGGAGCATGGGAATCACAGCAGAGTAAAGAGGCAGAAAGAGGAATATTTATAATAAAGAGACTGAGGGAGAGGAATGTTTGTAAAGGAGTGTCTTGGAACCATTATCATTCAAAACAGAGCAGATATTAAGAGATTAGAACAATTTCCTGCGCAAAGAAATAAATGTCGCACGAAGAATTGGGAAGAAATTGCAACAGATATATTAGATATTAGGCCCATGGTCGGCGGCGCCCAATGGAATGCAAGGCACGTTTTCACAAATAAAAAAAATAAAAAAATAAAGAAAAGAAACGAGACATGTGCCAGTCCCGCGTAGAAACAACGAGACACGCACGTGGAGATTAAAAATTGAAACGACAGCACATGCCTCTTCAACGCAAATCGGGGCGCGAAAGTTGAAAATGGGTCAAGGCTACCCGAGTCTCTTTCTTCCTGGATAACGGGTCTCGAAAGCTGCGACCAACAGCACAGTGAACCCTAGCGTTTGGAACGGCGGCCGACGGCGAAATCTGAGGATTCATCAAACGCGAAACTCGGAACGGACGCGATTCAGCGATTCAAGCGATCCAGAATGACGATTCACGTCTGATTCAACAAATTTACGATTCTTTCACTTAGTCAACCCGGTTTTCTACACAGGAATCGTAAACTCGAACGAGTCAACGAGTCGACTCGCGATTCTGACAACACTACTCTCAACTATACCATTTTGTTGAGGAGTACCAACACAAGATGTTTGATGAAGAATTCCTTTTGATTTATAAAATTCCTTGAGTAAGAATTCATTTCCATTATCAGATCTAATGCATTTGATATTGGAATTGAATTGATTTTGAATTAATGAAACAAAAGATTTTATCAGAGTAGAAGTTTCTGATTTTAATTTCATGAGGTAAATCCAAGTAAATCTACTTTTGTCATCAACTATGGTAAGAAAATATCTATGACCAAACATTGATGGAATGGATATTGGACCCCAAATATCCATGTGCACTAAATCAAAACAATTTTGTGACACAGAAACACTGTCCAGAAATGGCAACTTTTATGTTTAACATAGAAACATACATCACATGACAAAGTATTATTACTGGTTTTCACAAATGGAAAATGGTGATGAAGCTTTACAAGCTTTTCAGATGATGGATGACCAAATCGTAAATGCCAAATGTTACAAGATTGCTGCTGCTAGAAATGTTATGTACAAGATTGACGCAGAGGAACTAGAAATGTTATGTACAAATGATGAAGCATTAACAAGGGAAATGGAATGAAAAAATGCAGACTGCTGCTGAGCAGTGGATTGATGCAGAAGATAAAGTCCATTCTGAATTTCAGCTGCACCAATCATCTTCCGGGTAGGAAGGGCCAATATCAAACAGTTTTCAGATCCAAAAATTACATCAGAATTGAGTGACAGTGTGAGTTTAGGAATAGAAATAAGATTCAGTTTGAAAGTAGGAAGAAACAGAACATTAGTCAAGTAAAGATCATTTGAAAAATACACAGTGCCTGTTTGTTTAGCTAGTAAAACCGAACCATTTGGAAGATGGACTGAAATAGGATTAATATCCTTGAGAAACAAGAAATGGTGACTGGAAGAACAAACATGGTCTGTTGCTCCAGTGTCTAGAATCCAAGAATTTGGAGTATATTTTGAAGAAACAGCTAAAACCATACCGGAATTGGAAGTAGGTTGAGTAGTAAGATGGTTCAGGTTATGAGTAGGCATGGAAGAAGAGTTTTGAAGCAAAGCCAGCAAAGCACGATGCTGATCAGGAGTGAAAGCCAAGTTGGTCAAGTCATTGGTTACCTCTTCACAAGAAGCAGATTTGATGTCATCATTCTGTTCATCATCTTCAGTAGAAACATTGTTCACAGCACCTTGTTTCTGAAAATAATGAGGTGGATAACCATGCTTCTTGTAGCATGTGTCCACTATATGGCCTGGTTTGTTACAGTGGGTGCACATCTTTGTGCCACGCCCTCTTCCTATTGATGTCCTACCACCACGGTTACCTCTTCCCTTAGAATCACCTCTGCCTGTGCTAGAAAAACTACCAATAAACTTGGTATCATCCGCTGGAACATGGAATTGCCGCTCCTGTTGAAGAACCAGAGCAAAAACTCTGGCAATGTTATGAAGAGGATGCATCAACATTATTTGAGATCTAACAGAAGCATATTGTTCATTGAGTCCTTTCAGAAATCGAAGGGCATAATCCATATCACGATATTCTTTAATCTTGACATAACCATCACATGAGCATTTGATAGTGCAGGAACATGTAGGAAGAGGACAAAAATTGTCTAATTCAAGCCATAATTTCTTGATCTTATTATAATATTGAGTAATTGAAGAATCTCCTTGCCGAAGCATGTACATCTCTTCTTGCAAAGCTGAGATACGAAATATATCACCTTCATAAAATCGATCTTTCAGATCTTGCCAAATTTCAGCGGCAGTATCCATCCACATAACAGTCTGAGCAATCTCAGTTTCAATTGAATTAAGAAGCCATGAAATAAGCATGGTGTTGCAGCGATCCCAGGAAAGAAATGAAGGATCAGTATCAATCGGTTTTGGAAGAGTTCCATTGATAAATCGCAATTTGTTTTTGGATCGCAAGGCAACTAGCATCGATCGAGACCAAGCTCGATAATTCTCGTTTGTTAACGGAGGAGAAACAAGTTTAATACCTAGATTATCACTTGGATGTAAGAAGAAAGGATCAAGCATATCTTGTTGATAACTGCGATGATTTGATGAACAATTGTTGCTATTGTTAGCAATGCTATGATTCTGATTACCAGAACCATCAGAATTGACAGAAACATCATTAGGTATAACATCATGATTTGGAGTCGCCATTGGAGATGAATCTCGAAATCAAGAAATTGAAGAAGAACTTTGTGAGCGGATCAAGAATTGATCACAAATCAGGAAGAAATCGAAAGAAAACCAAAGTGTATTGAAGAACGAAGATCAGACTGTAGCGCAAGATTACTGCTGATACCATGTAGAAATATGAATCTGAGAGAAATTCATCAAAAAGCCATGTGCTCCGTTTTTCATTGATCAGAAAGAATGATTCGATACACTGAAGAACTAAAGCTGCAATCACTTACATATATACTTGTGATGTGCAGAAAACAAACTAACTGATTCTAACCGCTAACAACTAACTATTTGACAGCTAATCATAAACTAACTCCTAACTAACTTTGGCCACGTCAGAATTAGCACGTGACTTAAATACATTGGCAACAACAGCTCTGATAATGCTAGAAGAGTTTCTATTTTAAAATAGTAAAAGGATTACCTCGGAATTTATTATCTTCAGTAAGTATTCCAAATGCTTCTGCAATTTCACAAACCATGATGCCAGAAATTCGGGTAAAATTGGTTACTATACACTACACAACTGCAAACCATAGATGGACACAGTGCAGTGAGTGATGACAAGCAGACAATTATATAAGAGGTAGAGGCAAAAATAATTATGTTTTGTAGGAGTTTCAACTCTTCTAAATTGAAAAGACAACGTCTGTTGAGCCATAGGAGTTCCAATACGGAAAAAATTTGGCATGCTAACATGCTGGTACAATCAATTGTAAGATCATATGTAACTTTAGTTGCACACTATTGAACATAAAAAGTGTCAATGAAATTAGTTAGGATTCAGGAATAAGGTACCTGAAATTAATATGTAACTTTAGTTGCTGAATATTGAACACAAGAAAGGTCAATGAAATTAATTAGGAATAAGGTACCTGAAATTAAAGGGAAATTAAGAGGACTTAATTATAAATGATTTTCCCCGAACAGGGCTGCCATAATACAATTGATTGTCTAAATGAAGGGGATAAATTATCAAACTAGAGTAGGTGACATGGTCAAGTTTCGAATCCAGGAATCGGAATCCCAAGTTCGGGTTGTTATAGTGACCTTGTCAAGTCCAACCTGGTGACCGAATAACAGTAACATCGGGGGCAACACAGGTTGGGCACCTTGCACAATGCAAGCAGCGGTGGTGGTGAACGAGACTATGGATGATGAAGGTGGTGGTGAGGCAGGCAGTGATGGGGAAGCAAATGATGGGCCGACCAAATTCATGAGAAAGAAATGGGACCAATATGTAAACTTTAAAATAAGGAATATAACCTGTTTTCAGTTATCAATCTGAACCATTCATTTAAAAACTACTATATCTAACAATATATATATAATGGTTTATAGGTACACCGTACACCACATAAGAGGTGGTGCACCTTATACGTGGCCTTAGACCCAATTTTTCCTTTGCCTCTTGTACATGTGTTATATTCTTCCTTTGTCATGGGTTTAAAAGGATGTTGTTTCATCAACATATAAAGGCTCTACTGATGACTACCTTTTTGTAAAGTAGCCTTGTTACGATCTTTGGGTTGAAATCAGATTAAGACACAGGTGTTGTTTTTAGCGCAATTGACAAGACAAAAGAATATGGAAAGAGGAAAGGAATGGAAGCACCACAATTCCCTAAGGAATTGATAAGCCGATCAAGAACGCCACAAGAAGGTTACTTCTTGATAAGTTCAGCTTTGGCTCAATCCGAACCCAAGAGTGCATAGCTCTCACAAGTGTTTAACACTAGTTTTTTCTCAAACAAAATTCTCCCTTTTCATTGATAATGGCGCCATTTAAAAGGAAAATACATGGGAATTCAGCTGCCTTTTGTCTTCCTAAACAGCCCACTAATTGCTAATTAAGTGTGTAAAACAAAATGTAACCAATTAGCACTTAATTGAACAAAAATTGAACATAAGTAATCAGCCCAAATGATGTTCTAGGCGTGACCTTCAGCCCAAAGGATGAACCTAGGCATGATTTAGGTGCATAGAGGAGCTCTTGGAAATTCCTTTAGACAAAGCTTTAAAATTTGGCTTCAATGTGTCTTCAAAGTGTAATCGCCAAATATTTAAGGGTGAGACAATGCAATGAACTACTCCTTCAATTCGATTCTTCAAAGTGTAACTACTAAGCATTAAAGGTGAAACAATGCATTGATGCTCTTCAATTCTTTGTCTTGTGCATTCATGAGTCTTCATTAGTTTCTTTCCTCTTGATGGCGCCTTCATTCACTTTAGTGTAGCTGAATTATTTGTTTTCCTCAATTAAAAGGCCATAGAAAAACACACTCCAAATAAAGAAAATGCAAGAAACCAAACAAACTAATTGTTGGGCTCTAGCAAAATTAAAGAGTTCAGCCCAACAATTTATTCAATTTTAAACACACCAAAACAACTTAAAATAATGCATGACATTGGGTCATGCGCCATCTATTGGCCCATGTATGCAATAGACCAATTTGGGCTTTAAGTCTTCAAGTATTGGGCTCTCCTTAAACATTTGGATCACCAAAGGTTCAAGGCCTCCTTAGCTCTTTTAGCACGTGCCACTTGTCATAGGACCTCCCACCTCTTGTAGGACTTGATCATCCTTGCTCTTTATGTCCTCATCATCCCTCCTTCTTTAAGTGAATTCGACCTCGAATTGACATCTTCTTCACCTACATCAAAAGGAGACAAGTCAGCCACATTAAAAGTAGCACTAACACCAAACTCACCTGGTAATGCTATTTTATAAGCATTATCATTGATTTTGGAAAGCACTTGGAATGGTCCATCCTCTTGGTCGAGCTTTGATTTCCTTTGTGAAGGAAACCTTTCCTTCCTCATGTGTACCCAAACCCAATCTCCAGGTTCAAATACCACCCTTTTTCTTCCTTTGTTGGCATATTTGGCATAGCTTTCGATTCTCTTCTCAATTTGAGCCTTTACTGCTCATGTAACTTCTTCACATATTCAAATTTTTAGCTTTTCCATCTTTGTGTTTTAAAGCGTAAGTGTCGAGATAATGGCAACAAATCAAGAGGAGTTAAAGGGTTAAACCCATAGACAATCTCAAATGGGAATGTTGTGTAGTACTATGGACAACTCTATTATATGCAAACTCCACATGAGGCAAACACTCTTCCCAAGACTTGATATTCTTTTTAATCACACTCTAAGAAGAGAAGAAAGAGTTCGATTTACTACCTCGGTTTGTCCATCCGTTTGAGGATGACAAGTGGTGGAGAAAAGAAGCTTTGTGCCTAGCTTACCCCATAAGGTCCTCCGTGACTTAGGAATTTTGTGTCACGATCTCGAAACAATGCTCTAGGCACCCATGGAGGCGCACCACCTCCTTAAAGAACAAGTCAAAGAACATGGCAAGCATCATCAACCTTTTTGCATGGTATGAAGTGTGCCATTTTGGAAAACCTCACAACAACCACAAAAATGGAATCCTTGCCACTCCTTGTCCGTGGCAACCCTAACACAAAATCCATAGACAAATCTATCCAAGGAGAATCGGGAATAGGCAATGGAGTATAAAGACCATGGGGCATTACCTTAGACTTAGACTTTTTACAAACAATGCATCGGTCACAAAATTTATGCACATTAACTTTCATATGTGGCCAATAAAAATGTTCATTCAGCATGTCTAAAGTCTTTTGAACCCCAAAATGACCCATTAATCCCCCCTCATGATCCTCTTTTACAAGTAGTTCTCTTATGGATCCTTTTGGCACACATAATTTTTTCTTTAAACAAATAGTCATTGTGCCTAAAGTATCCATTTTGGGCAACATGCACACATTTAGCATATTTAGAGGAGAAATCGGGGTCATGTTCATACAAATCCTTAATGTGTTCAAGACCAAAAATTTAGTTTCAAGGGTAGAAAGTAGCACATACCTCCTTGAAAGCGCATCAGCCACTACATTGCTCTTACCCTTCTTATGCTTGATCACATAAGGAAATTGCTCCAAAATTCAACCCATTTGGCATGCCTCTTATTCAGCTTGCCTTGTCCTTTAAGATGCTTCAAGGACTCATGATCACTATGAATGACAAATTCTTTTGGCAAAAGATAGTCTTTGCCAAGTTTGTAAAGCCCTTACCAAGGCATACAACTCTTTGTCATAAGTGGAATAATTAAGAGCAGTCCCATTCAATTTTTCGCTAAAGAAAGCAATGGGATGCCCTTCTTGCATAAGAACAGCCCCAATGCCAACATTAGAAGCATCACACTCAATTTCAAAAGATTTTGCAAAATTAGGCAATGAAAGTATTGGTGCATGAGTGAGCTTTTCCTTAAGGCGAGAGAATGCATGCTCTTGTTTTTCCCCCACTTAAACCCCACATCTTTTTACAATTTCATTAAGAGGTGCAGCTAGAGTACTGAAATCTTTCACAAACCTCCTATAGAAACTAGCTAAGCCATGAAAACTCCTAACATCAGTCACATTTTGGGAGTTGGCCACTCTTGAATTGCTTTTATTTTCTCTTCATCAACATGCACACCCTTAGCATTTATAACAAATCCTAAGAAGACTACATGATCAGTGCAAAATATGCATTTTTCCATGTTTGCATACAATTTATCTTTTCTAAGCACATGCATAACACCTCAAATGATTGTAATGGTCATCTAAGCTTTTGCTATATATCAAGATATCATCAAAATATACAACAACAAACTTACCCAAAAATTCCCTCAAAACATGGTTCATTAATCTCATGAAAGTACTAGGTGCATTAGTTAAGCCAAAAGGCATAACCAACCAATCATACAAACCAAATTTTGGTTTGAAAGCGCTTTCCATTCATCCCCTTCCACTTATTCTAATTTGATGATACCCACTTTTCAAATCAATTTTTGAAAATAAGCATGCACCAAATAGTTCATCAAGCAAATCATCTAACCTGGGAATAGGATGCCTATATTTGATGGTGATGTTGTTGATGGCTCTACAATCAGTGCACATCCTCCAACTACCATCCTTTTGGGTACCAAAATTACCAGACAAAGACAAGGACTCAAACTCTCTTTACCCACCCTTTGCGCATCAATTCCTCCACTTGCTTTTGTATCTCTTGGGTTTGTTGAGGATTGCTACGATATGTTGGCCTATTAGGCAAAGAGGCTCAGGAATGAGATCAATGTGATGCTCTATTCCTCTTATAGGGTAAACCATCAGTACCTCCTTTGGAAACACATCTTCAAATTCCTGCAAAGAAACTCAATTCCACTTGGCAAAATTTTTGCTTCAACATTGTTAGAGAGTAAATTAAATTCCTTGCAAATGAGCAAGTATAGAGGCTGGTGTGAAAAAATTGCTCTCTTCACCTCTCCTTTTGTAGCAAGAAAACTCTCTTTTTCTCTTTTTCAACACTTTTTCTCACTATTTTTACTCTTTTTAATTACCTCTCTTCTTTCTTTTCACTCTCTTTTTCTCTCAACTCCTCTTGCTCTTTCTTTTCTCTCATTTTTATTTGATCCTCTCTAACCTCTCTAGGAGACAATGGTACAAGAGTGATCTTTTGATCATTATGCATGAAAGAAATCTTGTTAGTGTGCCCTTCATGGTTGGTCTTCTTATCAAATCGCCATGGCCTTCCCAATAGCATGTGACTAGCTTCCATAGGTACCACATCACACAAAACAAAATCATGATACTTCCCGATCGAAAAATAAACCTCAACTTGTTTGTTTACTGGTCATTTCTACCGCTTCAACTTAGCCATTGGAGTTTATAAGGTTTTGGGTGAGGTTTCGTTTCCAAATTAAGTTTTGACACCAAACGTGTGCTAGCCACATTAGTACAACTTCCTCCATCAATAATTAAAGAGCATACCTTCCCTTGAACAAGACACCTCGTATGGAAAATATTCTCCTCCGACTTGTATCATCTTCTTTAACTTGGCTTCCTAGCAACCTCCTTACCATGAGCAAGTCTCCTTACGGTGGGAACTCCTCTTCCTTTTCATCCTCACTATTTGGGGCGGATTTGGATGAATACTCCAAGAATCTTCTCTAGGGTTCTTCAACACCATCACCTTCTTGCTTGGACAATGAGAGGCAATGTGACCCTGCCTAAACACTTAAAACATTTGACTTCACGATTTTTAGTGTTAGAAAGAGTATCATTAGGAATAGAAGTAGCTTTCCCTTAGGGTCTGCTGTGTGCTCTTTGGAAAATGATGAACCCTCCTTCTTAAATTTGTCCCTCCAATTTGATGAGTTCACGTTAGAGGAACTCTTCTTCAAGTGACCACTTCCTCTTGAGTTGTTGTTCCACTCGATGGCTTGGTGAACCAAGTCTTCCATCTCTGCATAGTGTTGCAACTCCACCACATCACTAATGTCACGGTTTAGGCCATGTAAGAACCGTGCCATGAGTGCTTCTCGATCTTCCTCCACATTGGCTCTAATCAAAGCCAATTCCATCTCCTTGTGGTATTCATCAACACTTTTAGACCCTTGGGTGAGTCTTTGCGACTTGTTGTGCAATTCTCTATGGTAATAAGAAGGCACAAATCTCCTCCTCATCAATCTCTTCATCTCTTCCCAAGTTGCAACCGGTGGCTCTTCATTTCTTCTTCCTGTCTTTGACGTTTGATCCCACCACACCAAAGCATAGTCAAAACTCCAAGGTCGCCACTTGCACTTTCTTTGCTTCAGAAATTGTGACATGAAAAGATTTGGTCAACCTTCATCTCCCACTCCAAATATGCCTCTGGATCATTTCTTCCTTGAAAAGATGGCACCTTTATTTTTATGCCACCCAAACTATCCTCTCTATCTCCGCCATATCCTCTTCTTCTCCTCTCATATCTCTCCCTATGCCTCCTTTCTTCAGATCCTTCACTATCAGCCCGAGAAGAATGTCTAGATGATCTATTCCTCTCCAACCGATCAAGTCTCTCATGGAACTCATCCGATTGTTGGCGGAACATCCTCCCCATTTCTTGAGCCAAAGTCGTTATTTGCATTTGTAGACGTGCAGTTCTTGGAGACAGAGAGGAGGACTGGACCATGAATTTTTCTGCAAAAGAAACAAATATAAAATATAGAAAATAGGACCTCACCACTCTACTCACGTGTTTCACTCAAAAGAATTTTTTTCCACTCGTGTTTCACTCAATTAGGCTTTTTTCTAATGTGCACTCTTGCCTTTTTCCACTCAAATGCCCTCTTTGAGTTCTTTAAAGAAGCCAAACACAAACAAAACAAGTAAGCAAACAATCTTGTAACAAAAAAAGAAAAACAGAATTTTAAGAAAGTGAGTCTATCAATGAAATAAAGAAAAGGCACTAAATGAGATTGTCCAAATCAAGAAAGAGTAACTTTTTTTTAATATTTCAATTTTTTTAAAAGGCAAAGTGTCTTTCTTTTTCTTTTTTCTTTTTAATCAAAACTTGTGACTCTGGTTCCTTTTTTTTTTTAATTTTCTTGTACCTTCAAAGATGATTCTTTTATAATTTTCTGGACAAAAAGAAAAAGCGAAGTTAGACAAACTCACAATTGAAAGGAAATGAAAAATAGAAATGAAGAAGAAGAAGAAGTAAACAGAAACTGAATAGAATAAAGCGAAAAACAAACAAAAATTTCAACCTCAACCTGAGCTTTGGTACCACTTGATGACTACCTTTTTGTAAAGTAGCCTTGTTACGATCTTTGGGTTGAAATCGATTAAGACACAGTGTTGTTTTTAGCGCAATTGACAAGACAAAAGAATATGGAAAGAGGAAAGGAATGGAAGCACCACAATTCCCTAAGGAATTGATAAGCCGTCAAGAACGCCACAAGAAGGTTACTTGATAAGTTCGATTTCAATCCAACCCAAGAGTGCATAGCTCTCACAAGTGTTTAACACTAGTTTTTTTCTCAAACAAAATTCTCCCCTTTTCATTGATAAGGGCGCCATTTAAAAGGAAAAGACATGGGAATTCATTTGCCTTTTGTCTTCCTAAAACAGCCCACTAATTGCTAATTAAGTGTGTAAAACAAAATGTAACCAATTAGCACTTAATTGAACAAAAATTGAACATAAGTAATCAGCCCAAATGATGTTCTAGGCGTGACCCTTCAGCCCAAAGGATGAACCTAGGCATGATTTAGGTGCATAGAGGAGCTGCTGGAAATTCCTTTAGACAAAGCTTTAAAATTTGGCTTCAATGTGTCTTCAAAGTGTAACTGCCAAATATTTAAGGGTGAGACAATGCAATGAACTACTCCTTCAATTCTGATTCTTCAAAGTGTAACTACTAAGCATTAAAGGTGAAACAATGCATTGATGCTCTTCAATTCTTTGTCTTGTGCATTCATGAGTCTTCATTAGTTTCTTTCCCCCTCTTGATGGCGCCTTCATTCAGCTTTAGTGTAGCTGAATTATTTGTTTTCCTCAATTAAAAGGCCATAGAAAAACACACTCCAAATAAAGAAAATGCAAGAAACCAAACAAACTAATTGTTGGGCTCTAGCGCAAAATTAAAGAGTTCAGCCCAACAATTTATTCAATTTTAAACACACCAAAACAACTTAAAATAATGCATGACATTGGGTCATGCGCCATCTATTGGCCCATGTATGCAATAGACCAATTTGGGCTTTAAGTCTTCAAGTATTGGGCTCTCCTTAAACATTTGGATCACCAAAAGGTTCAAGGCCTCCTTAGCTCTTTTAGCACGTGCCCTTGTCATAGGACCTCCCAGCCCTTGTAGGACTTGATCATCCTTGCTCTTTATGTCCTCATCATCTACCCTCCAGCAGCTGTCACATATTTTCTAATTCTGGATAGTTGGATAATATTTGTCTGTAACACGAAATAACAACAAGCACTCGCTTAAAAGATTTGCAGCTAAAGAATAGGGTCTAAAACTTAGAGCGGGGATAGTAGCTGTCTGACTATGGTGACTTTCTATGTGCCTCAAATGATCATGTGCAACAAATATAGAATCCATTCATAATCTGAAAAGGGGATAGATCCTTACAGAGTGGTAATTTCTGTTTTAATCTACCAAAACATTAATGGAAAGGGTCCCAAACCACCAAAGAAATCTCCAAATGGCTGCTTGCTCAAGATCAACCACTTGCCCATGACCTTCATCAACCAAAACTTTTCTGGATATTACTTCCTGACCAAGAAAGACATCACTGTGTTGAATTGCAGAATTTTCGGACACTGCTAAGACAAAGTAGCAGACAAATTATACGAGTTAGAAGTTTCAAAAAAAACATCTAGAATCAAGAAGAAACACAATGTTTTAATAATGGCATTCTTCAATGTTTTTGGAAGTACTTTTTTAGGAAGGTTGTAATCACACATACAGACAGCATAATACCATCATGTTAGTTTTTGCTCATGATGCAAATACTAACACCATGTTAGTTTTTTCTGTATGTTGCAGTTTCATATCAAGTACTCTGACATAATGGATCAATAATCATGGAGTGGCTATCCGAGTTAAACAAAAAGATATTCAGTTCTACCCGTGATAGACCAAAATAAGCAGCTAAGTACATCTCTTGTGATTAAAACTAAATAATGCATATTAACTCAAAAAACTCCCCAACCAAACAATTGTAGAATTCAAAAGTGATTATGATAGGAACCTGCACAATATATCTCCTCTACTATCTTGATATCAGAGGAACACCAGTTTTTTTTTTGGGGGGGTGGGGTAAGCAATGTAAGATAGATGAATGAGAGCAGAAAAACACATAAATAGCTCAGGCAATTTCGAGAGTACCAGATGTTCTGCAGTAGCTATGCTTTCTGATGGCATTGAATTAACAGTAGAATCAAAAGAATGCTCAAAATATGGTGATTCTTAAGATTGATTTGGAGCCATTCTCCACAGATGATCAAATACACGGAAGATGTGCTATTATTGCTAAGGGCATTCATTCATCAGCAAAGGTTGTACTTGTCACATGAGGGAAAACATATATTAAAAAAGGGGGAAATATTTTTTTTTATTTTCAAAAAGGCAATGAGGTCGGCTCAGATCTTAAATGATTTAAACACAACCATGATCCACTCTCCTACTAAAAACACAATAAATTAAATAAATAATTGAGTTGAACAAACAAGAAAAAACATGAATAATTGAATTCCTAGACAACCAAACCACAAAACTCTCAGATTATATAAATGCTATCATTGATTTGAATTAAATGGGCAGCACGCTTAGTTGAGCTAGGTTCCCTGCCAGTCAGCCTCGGCAATGAAAACAACAACAGAAGTTTTAAAATTCAATCTATGAGCTAAGCAACACCATAAAACTGATCGTATAACCATTCAATGAAGAGCCATAAAAATCAACACTTAATCATACCACATAAACCACCAAAAACAAAACACCATGTAAGTTGTGATTATTTGGAGAGTAAACAAACACAAACATTACATAGATATGGAAGACTAGAGTTCCCCGATATATGCTAGAATCAAGTGACTCAATTCATTGTTAAACACACTTAAAGTGACAACTGGCATATCATTCCAGATCCAAACTTCGCATAATTGTCACCAAAGTAATATACAGCACCCTGAGTTAGTATGAAAAACCCCTCGATTAAACAAGAGTATTAAACCAAAATCAAAGTAGCTAATTATTTCGCTACAGGTTCCAGAAAACAAAATAGTTCAGCAGCAGTTGATGTCAGAATGGATTCAATTACACTGTAATATACATAACAAGCTTATTCTATTAAAGGCAATCGAAAACATAAAGATTTTAAGGGTTTGCAGTAGCGGCAGTCTCATTGTTGTTTGTATTAGGTGGCTTCTCTTGATTGAGGACGCGTCCTGTTAAAGCATCTACAGGGCGCGTGTCACGCGGTCCAAACTTTGCGCCCCATGGCCACCATTGGCGGAGGAGGAAGTAACCCTGATCGGAACAAAAGACGTTCTACGGGCTCCGACGGTTGAGCTTTCCTCAAATTGGCATAGAAAGAGTAAGTTAGGTGGCTAGTTAGTTAGTTACTTCACTCTTTCGAAGTTGAGACCCATTCTTTTGCCACCGTCTGCTATCAGCAGCCATCACACGGTAGAATGGCTTGTTCTTGCATCCCAACCGAGATAGACGAATCCTAACCACCATTTTCCCCAATTCAACCCTTCTTGCAATCAATCGCACAGTGAACAACGAAACGAAGCTCGCGGTTACAGTGGGGTTTTTCCTGGGTTCTGCGTCTGTGTCGTTTATTGTGAGTAACTGTAGGCGTTCTAGTTTTTCGCCACTTCTTGGCGCTGAACGACGGGTCGGGCTAATGGTGGGTTCAAAACGACTGGACTCTGGAGAACTAAAATATTTTATTTTATTTTTTTTTGTTTTTCATATCACTTATTAGTTATTATCACATCTGAAAAAAAAGTTTACGAAAAAAAATGAATTTTGTCTTTAAAAACTATTTTCTATTTTATAAAATTTAATAAAGAACAAAATTTATTCTTTTTAAATTTTTGAAAATAGAAAATTGTTTTTAAAAAGTATAATCAAACAAGCCTTGAATAATCTTTTCTTTCCATCTATTTTTAAAATATTTGTGAGCAGAATTTTGGTCCAAATATATTTATTAATTATTAAATACAATATTTTATTGAATTATAATTTCTTCTAAACGAATATTGTCGCCTACGTATGATTAGTCTTTATTAAATTTCTATGAAATATACTTTCCTCGTTTATAGCTAAATTAATTGTTTAATTATAATTTTTTATTTATTTTATGACCCCCATTATAAGATTAAGTGCCTGTTTGGATCGCCGTTCTCATCCCCTCAACGTCCGTTTCCAACGATGAACTGATTTTTCTCTTCGTTTGGACGCCATCAACTTCCGTCGATGAAACGGAATTTGCCATCAAACGTTGGTTGGGATGGAAGGAATGACCCCCTTGCTTTTCCTTTTCCCGTTTTTCGTTGGGAGATTTGACTCCCGATTTTACCCTTCATCACCTATTTTATTTTGTCGTCACCTCATTTCTTTTATATTTAAATAAATGTTGTACATTAATTAGTATTGAAAATTTAGAATATCTGAAATTTTCTCTATATTTATTTTTATTGATTAAATTTTTTGCTCTATATATTTTTCTTGTTATTTTATTTTTAAATTTGGGGCATATATATTAACTTGTTGTTTTATACTTTTACTAAGATTGTATTGGGAATTTTCTCACCTGTTAGTGGAATTTATTTTCTTAACAAAGCAATAAAAAAATATTATTAATACTACATTATAAAACTCATACCCTTTTTGATAATTACACATTTAAAAGTACGTTTGATTAACATCATCCAAACAATTTTCATTTTGTCAAATGTATGTTTGCGAAAAAAGTATCCAAACAGAAATCACGTTACGGTAAACTCAGTTTTAACCAAACGTCCGTTTACAAAATGACGTTGAATCAAACGTCCGTTCGCAAACTTTAATCCAAACGGCCCTATTAATTCAAAAAACAATAGCGTGTGTAAAATACTAAAATATTTTTTTTGAAAGATAAAATACTAAAATCTTGATTATCCCATTACTCATGTATATAATTATATTTCGTTTCTTTGACAATAGCGTTTTATCTTCCTCTTTTCATCATAAAACACAAAATTTAATTTTTTATATTATTATTATTGAGTTCTTAATCAGACGAAAATAGATAGGTTTTAAAATTCAATGACGTATTTTTTGAAAAAAATACTTAATATTAAAACAATAATCAAATGTCACTATTTGATTTAAAAATTTAATGAATAAAAAAAACCTACCAATGCCAACGAGTTATAAGGTACTAGTAGATGGGTTGGTTTGCGGAGGGACATGGTGGCATCCTATAATAAGTGTTGTCAATGTTTTTATCGTAATATTAATTATTTTTTCATTTTTATTCCAAATTAATAATATGTGCAAACGTTCAAGTCATTTATTATACTATTTTATTATGTATTTATGTTAATTGTTAATACCAAATAATTAATAAAAATAATTTTATAAAATTGTTACGTTATTTCATTTATTTATAGTTTTTTTAATCTTTATTAAAAAAAAAACATAAGACTAGACTGCCAAAAATTATGGGTCTTCAAGATACAAGCGCGCGCGCCCCCCACCACCAACACCGGTCTCTCAATGGTAAGTGCCTCAACTACTACAAAATTATTGCAATCAACAAGCAGCACTTAATGTTACTTCTGCTTTACCCCGTTTGAATCCATTTGCCAGACAATTCTAGCATAAATTGCAATGTACAGAAACTTCCTAAAATATGTTTAGAGAGCGATAGCGATAGAAATATTTGCTATAGCATACTGTGTTCCCGTTCACATCTGAAAAAATTGGTAAGAGTGTGGGACTTAAATTTCTGTATTTAATAATCCCGTGTTGGTCTCGTCGCAGTATGAATTAATGTAAATTGTAACCGGTAGATTTGGTGGCTTAGATTTGATGCACACATGGATTGCATATTAGTTTGCCACCAGTAGCCAAACCCTACCCATAATATGCCAAGTTGCCAACCTCACCCATTGAATTAAATTCTCACTTGAAAATTTGTTATTAACTCATTATAAATAACTCCTTTACGTGCAGGTCACTTAGAATTAGACAATAGTAAAGAAAGAAAGAAAATAATGGACGCGTTTAGCCAGAGTAGTCATTCAAAGTTGGAGATTGTATCTATAATGAGTGTGCCACCGCTCAATGTGACTGAACCACGACGAGTTTGCAAAGTTTTGGCCATTGATCACCACACTATCCACACAGGGACCATTCAAGGATGCTATCAAATAGTTTTGTACTATGACAAGCTGAACGAGGAGGACCCTGGTTGGTCTTTGGCTGGTTGGATTGTAGAGTCACTAGCAAGAGCACTTTTGGAGTACCCTCTACTCGCTGGTCGCCTCCAGAGAAGGGAGGTTGGTGATGATGAAACAGGATTGGAAATTGTGTCCAATGATTCTGGCATTCGACTCTTGGAGGCACGGTGCTCAATGATGTTGTCAGAGTTTCTTGAGTTGAATGAAAAGGAGCATCTAGAGGCTGAGCTTGTGCCTTGGAAGGAAATTGATGCCCAGTGCCCTGAGTTCTCTCCCCTCTCTTATGTTCAGGCAGATATTAATTGCTTTTTCTCTGTGTCTAGGTTTATTTATTATCTGTTTGATTTTTATTGGACAATCAAATTTATAATTATATAAATATAAATATAGGACCAAACTAGTTCTTAAAAATACATGAATACTTATTTGGTCCATGAAAAACAGGAAATTACAAATTTGGTATTAAAATATCAATTAAATTAGTATTTTTGGGGATAATTTTGCAGGAATATTTTAGTCCGACCAGGACTAATTTAAGCGTTATTTGATATTTTTGAAGGCTAAGTTGTTACTTTTGATTTTTAGGGTATGTTTGGATGGAGAATTTTGGAAAGGAGAGAAGGCTGATTTTTAATTTCTAAATTAAAGAAGCTATAGAATGTTTTTAAAAAAGAATGAAGTGTGATTGAAGTATTATATGATCATCTATCATGTTATTTCTTCAATTTTTTTAAAATCTCAAATATATATTAGCATATCAATTCTTAGCCCTCCAAAACCTTTACAAACCCTCCATCCAAACATACTCTTAGAGACCAAATATATCTCCGTGTTAATTTTAAAATGGGTCTTTGTGCAATTATTTATGATGAAATTCGAATTGTTTGAATGTGGAATTCTGTTTTATTTGCTTTTGTGTGTGTATGTTTTTTTCCTTAGGTGACCAACTTTGAATGTGGAGGATACACAATTGGAATTAGCTGCAGCCTTCTCTTGGCAGAAGTTTTGGTAGTTGAGAACTTTCTCAACAAATGGGCACAAATACACAACATGTTACCCCAAAATCAAGATACGGAGACACCTGTATTTTGTCATACACGTATGGAAAATTATGGGTCTCTCTCACCCTACATAATCAGCCGCACTCAAAGCAAACATGGAGTTCAAAGTATGGTTTTCAAAATCAATTACGAGGATTTGAATTTTAGTAAGGAAAAGTTGTCGAAGGAATTAGCTGTGCTCTGCCTTGAGGAAGCAGAACAAAAAGTAGACAACAAAAAAATAGGTTCGGATTTTACTTTGGTCGTGAAAGAATCAACGGAGGTCATCATGGTAGAAAGTTGCTCAAAGAGTGGGTACAATGTGCTGGGATTGGACCTCAAGAATCAAATCCTTCGTGCCACGTGGAACGTTATCGGAGTGAACGAGGTAGCATTCCATGAAGGAAATAAGCCTGTCCATGTTTCTTGTTGGGTTGGATCCGTTGCTGATGGATGTGTCATGGCAATCCCATCCCCACGGGAGAATGCATGTGTTGTGATTGTAGTCCCACCCCCGCTTGAAACATGACTTTATGAGCACACTTATTATAATGTGGGAAAAAACACTTTTCTACATAGATTTTTTTGTGGACAAAACTTGTCTTCATTGAATTACAAGTTCTACTATTATAATATAACTTGGCTTAAAATTATAGATAACTAAGTTCATTATTCATGGTCTCAAACTTGCCCAAAGTCTTCATATAGACTGGTTAATTGTTGAGCTAGATTCTGAGGTTGTTATTAACATGATTAAAATGAAGAGATCCGTATCTTTTTATTTCGAACCACTTCTTCATGAAGCCTTAGCTTTGATTGAGGAGGGGATTGGAATTGCTCTATACAACACATATACCGTGAGGGTAATAGATGTGCAAATTATTTAGTTAATCTTGGTCATTCGAGTCTTATATCTTGTAATTGTTTAGATGTTGCGCCTCCTCAACTTAGGCTTTGTTTAGAAGCGGATACTAAGAGAGCTTGCCTCCCTCAGTTTAGTTAGATAGTTGGTTGTATCACCCTTTTGCTATAAAAAAAAAAGATAGTTAAGTTCATTATCTTTCAACTGAAGTTAGATTACAATATTAATTTACGAAATAATTTGAGAGTGAATATAAACTTACCAACGCATTTAAAATGCAATCTCTATTTGAATGGGCTGTTTCTATTAATTATCATTATTATTAAAAAAAACCAGAGCAATTATCAAACCCTATTAGGACTAGCTTTATGTGCGTTTAATAATAATAATTGGGTCGCGATGGCAATTTAGATACTTCATTATGCTAATAAATTATTAAGTCGATAAATTATATTTAATGAATCTTTAATTAATATTTATAAATTTGTATTTTGTGTTTTGAAGTACAATTTTTACTTTACAGATATTGATTTTATTTTAAATAAACTAGTAACATACCCGTGCAAACGCACGGGTCGCGCGACATTTGTATAATTGTTATGGAATAGTGAGACACCTATCATCTTAAGGTTCAAATTTAATAATATTTGATTTGATTAAGAACATCCAAAGTCTTAATGGAATAAAATAATAACAGTAAGAAAATGTGATGAAATATTGCTTCAAGTAGATAAATCAGCAATATTAAACAATAATAGAAGCAACATAAATGGTATAGATTTTTCTATTTTGTAACATACACAAAAGATATCATGAAACATATACCATATATTCACTTCTGACAAAAAATGACCCAAGAAATAGTGACAAAAAATTATCTGTTATATGCAAATAAGCTTGTCTATACTAAGTCATTACATGTTTCCCCGTCAAGACTTAGTATTGTGATTAGATATATGTAAAAATAAATACATGCATAAAATTGATGTGCTCAAAGAAAATGAAAGCATACTGACAAACTCAATAACCATTGCGTTGGTTATAATAATTAGTATATTTTTTTATTCAGCAAATATTTCAATACAGTGATTCATATATCAATATTATCAATATTAATTATATATAATAATAGGATTCAAAATTCTCTTTGTTATATACAAATAACTTTCTCTATACTAAGTCATTACATGTTTTCCGTCGAGACTCGAGATTGTGAATAGATATATATAAATAATAAACACATGCATAAAATTGATATTTTTTCATAGACAATGAAACTAACCAATAAACTCATTGAAAACCATTACATCTTTTCCCGTCAAGATTCATAAAAGCTACATATTCGATTAGATGTCTTGCTTGAGCTACATCCATTCCTTTAATATTGCATGGTATCCTAATTTTAATCAGATAATTGGTAGAATTGTTCAAACGTCTTGTTCGTAAACTTTATATTATATACAGATACGCTTGTTTATACCAACACAATCGATCATTGGATAAAATCTTTCCTTCCTCTTTGGATCTATGATAATCCACAGCTTTAGTATGACGCCTTGAAACATGAAGAGCTTTTCTACCATCCAAAGTAAGTTCAGAAGGCTGAGCTCCCTTTGTCAAGAGAGATGAGAGATATAATAATCTTTGGTTGTTTTCTCATTGCAGCAACATGCAGCAAACTATAGCCCATTTAGTTTTTGAGATTGACATCAGCAATCCAAGATCAAGCAGCTCAGTAGTGGTCTTAATATCACACTATGCAAAAACATAAAAATTATCTGATTTAACTTGACCATATTGGTAATCAATCTGACATTAAGATAGACTGTCAGTTAGATATGTGTACCTATGAATAACCCATAACCTACAGCTGAGATTCGATAAAAAATATCCCCAGTCATATAGAATGCTTTCCAATCCTGAGCAAGAAGAGTTTCCATTTTCAGAAATTGAAAGAATCTAAAAGATTGTGGATATACTGGGGAACATATAGCGGATATAACCACCAATAAAGAAAGTGAAAAATCTCCAAGACATCATAAATCCCAATTTATTTATTTCCCACCGATTCCTCTACCTGCCAAAAACTCAAATATTTTACCTTATCAGCTATGAAGGACAAACATGGAGCTGTACTTATTATACACAATTCATGATTCAACAATCCACTTATTATACTACCTAGATACAGAACTTCAAAGTAGTCTTTTTTTAAAAAAAAAACAAAGAAACAACAGATATAGAATATAATAATACTTGAACTCATATTGAATGATTAAATTATCTTACTTGAAGAAACATGTAACAATGGCAGGCTTAGCAACAAAAAAACAGAAAGAAAAATAAAACAAAGGAATGAGGGGAAATGAAAAATAAAAAATGTGCAACAATGACACAACATGGTTCCACCAATAGGCAATCCAAAGATCCTCGAGATTCCGTTGAACTTCAACCTCTTTTTTGATATAATTCTCTAAGTATTACAATGCAAATATATCATGATTTACATATACAATTATAATTTAAAGGAATCAACGAAGTAGTTTAACATACAGAATTAAGTAGTTTTGTTTTGATTATATGTAATTATAATGTAAAGGAATCGATGAAGCAGTGACATGCTATCAAGTGTTAGTGCTGCAGCATACCAATCCATAAACAAAGTTAGGGACAAGTTAAACAACATAACAAAATGCAATGGCTGAGTAACACATTGCAGTTACAAAATGTCTTCCATCCCATCCCTATCTTTGCACTTTTTTTTGGTCCAACTCGGATCAATAGCTTGCAAGATGTTTGATCACCTGAAGGTCCTATTAGCAGCAGACTTTCATAAGTTGTATTCCTGACAGGTGTACCAAAGTGTTGTGGTAGATCCTGTAAATAGGGCAATGGGTTGGTGTTAACGGTGATTTTTGGTAAAAAATCCACTTCGACAACAAATAATTAAGATCAGACGAAAATGAGACTCTCCGGTAAATAGGTAACTCTGATCACGGATTTAGAGCAATAAAAGAACTCAAATGGTTGAAAGACCACTTGATTGAGAGAAGAAGAGGAATGTAAGAATGCAAAGAAAATCATTTAAATAACATGAATTTAAAGAAGGCTTGTAAATGCATGAAGATAAATGACAGAAAAGATAAATTGCTGGAAAGTAAAGACAATGAAATAAAATGCTGGAATTGAAATGGTTGGCAACATTGCAATGACCCGTCAATCCGTGAACGTCGAGGACTTAGGATATGTAGGGTGCTTACAAGTTCCAACCTTGATTACATTGTGCTTACAAGTATATATAGGCAAAATAAAATAACTTCCTAATGACACAGATGTTGACACGTGTCTTATTTAGTAACTTCTCTATTCTAATATTGACACTTGTCAAATGCTACTTTGTTTCCACCATCACAATTCTTGGTTCGACACTCATAAACCTACAAGAAGCCAACTTCGACACAGTACAGAAAATTGAATTTTCAATACTAACAGAGGCCCCCTAGTATTTATCTTTTGACTGAATAGGAAAATGATAAATACTAAGTATTTACCCTTCAGTGCAAAAACATGCATTCAGCCATTCAGTTTCCAACAAATTGGCCTTCTCGACAATTGAGTTTTTTTTTTTTGACATTCTCAGTGGTGGTTGTCGAATTCAAACTGCTGGTATTTATTCGACACGTTATTAAGAGGCCTCCAATTTTTTTTTTTAAATTGGCTATCTAACCTCCATATTGTCGAATGTTTTTTTTTTCCGACATGTTTGCCTATTTATATTGAAGCCTCCAACAATCTTTGCATAAGATATACCAATTGGCCAAATAGATTATTGGCCTTTTGGAATGTACCTTACACCTTATTGTACGATGCTTTTGCTGCTTATTAATTAAATCATAAATTATCAAAGCAGAAGTGCAAAGATGTTGGGCATATTTGCCTCGACACATTGGCTTTGCTTTTTTTTATTTATTTCAAGCCACATTATTTTTTTACGTGTGTCATGTTAGACTTCAATCGGCCATATATTTAGCCAACAATTGATTAGGCCTTTCACCATTTGCTCCTTTCACTTCGACGAGTTCTCGGAATAGTCATCAGAAAACTAACTTGAGAATTTCCAACAACCTGGCCACTTTTCATTTGCCAACCAGGGAAACAAAATATCGACAAAGGATACGTAACTTTCTTATGCACTGAAAGCCAGTAACCCTCAATGCCAACAATCTATTACATCTTGGATATTCCTTGACAACTCTTAATGTCTTTTAAGCTTCAACTAATTGTTGTAAATTTCTCTTCTCAAATAGAGGTTTCAACCTTGAAGTGAAGCATGACATCCTTCCAAGTCGAAGTTTTCTTCCCAATTGTCGAATCATCTTTTTTTTTATATTCGACGTCACCTTGTATTCCTCATTGAACAGAGGCAAGTCAACGCCAGTTAATATTGTTCCTAATGTCTTTGAGGACCAACATCTTCACACCTTTGTCGATCATGGCGTTTGCTAATATTCTTAACAATTCAGAGTCCCCCCAGTGAACAACACTGATATCATTAACTCGACAAGTTATTGAAGCATCAAGCGAAGCAAAATTTCTCTTAACCTTTGGCAGATCATTTGCTTCTCTGGTGCCAGTAGATTGAAAAATTGTTGCCAATACTCTAGTGTTAAAGGATGGAGGACTAACTGTCGACAACTTACAAAATGATCTTCTCGTTTTGTAGAATCTTTTGTCGAACTCCAACTCTAGTCTAGCACAAGTAATTTATTGGCATCAAGCAATGAAAGAGAGGGAGTGAGAGAAATGGTTAAATAGGTGAGAGAGAAAATTGTTTCAGATCTGAATCTCAAAGTATAAGAAGAAAATGTGAAATTGAAATTGAATTTTGAATTGTGTGGAAGTAAGGAGGGCAAGCGATTTGAGGCGCCATTTGATCGGTCTCATGGACTGGTTTCCTCAGAATGAGAAACCGCGGAGAAATTGTGAGGAGGGTATTGGGGATCTAAAATAGGTCAATTTGGAATGAAGGAGAAGAGAAAACAAAGCAAAAGGGAGAGACTCTGTTTGAAATTTGAATCTAGTTTTCGGGGAGAAAAACGTGAGATGAAGAGGGAAGAAAGAAAAGAAAATTAAAGAGACTAGTTTACCCTCAAAATTGATGACGTGTCGAAATTATAAGATGGGTTAAAATGGAGATTTTAGTAGTGGTTCATTGTCTTAGATTAAAAGGAGATTTTTGGGCTCAAGATTTAGTAATGGCCCTGAAATCAATGGGGAGCATTTATAAAATTTTGTGGGACTACTATTAACACCTTGGTTTTTATTTTTTTGGAAATTTATTTCTTGAAGTTTATTTTTTCATACTCATTTTGTCGTCCAGAAGTTAGTTTTTAGACAATTTTTGTCGTCCAAAAATGAACTTCTGAAAAAGTAGGGTGTGTTATATAAAATTAGGGTGTTAATAGTTGCACCCAGTTTTTTTTTTTTCGAAATACTTTTCATCTAGAATCAATTTTGAACCAATTTGGATAAACTTTTTTCGTAGTATTAATATTTTGTAATAAATAATTATTAGTTTTTAAAACAACTTCGTATATGAATTGAAATTAACTTTAGCATTTTAGTTTTTATATGAATTAGTCATGGATATGGAGGAATAATCAACTTCATGAATCTGGTGTCCAAAGGCCTATGAATATGTTCAAGTGGATTTTGGAGTCTGTGATATACATAAAACGGGCTAATTGCAATGTGGATAATACATTGGGTGGTAAGAGCAAAATTACTATGATGTCTAGGTGGTCTCCCCCTAAGATGGGATGGTGGAAGCTAAATACAGATGGTGCTTCACATGGTAACCCGAGTAGCGCTGGATGTAGGGGTCTAATCGTAATGAAACGGGTGCTTGGATTAGAGGTTTGGCGCTAATATCAGCCATTATATTGCTTATGCAGCAGAGTGATGGGACTGATCTATGGTTTGCAACTAGCCTGGGAGTGGGTATTCGAAAACTGATAGTAGAGCTGGATAATGTGGCAATTATGCAGTCTCTCAAAAAATGACTTCTTAACAAGAAGCGTGGCAATCTTTATGTCCGAGCCGAGCGTATGAATGAATTCAAAAGGATTAGACCATTGTATTTCAACATAGCTATAGATAAGGAAATGTATGTGCTGCTTGATTAACTAATTGGGGGCTTAATCAACCATTGGGTGTTCATTGGTTAGACTCTCCTCTTGGGGATGATTACTTACTTGCTTGATGATGTTTTTTTGGGGTTTATTTACCCCGTAGAGTGATTATTATTTTAGTCTAGAGGTCTTCGATCCCGTTGCGGTGTCCAGGAAAAAGGGGCTCTAACTAATTCAAAGTTCGGTCGGAAGATAAGTAAAGTCTGGCCCCAAATTGTTCCATCGCCAGAGATCGAACTCAGGTACTAATCGAGTCCGTCCCTTTAGATAGAGTGCGTTAACCACTTGCACTCAACCTTGAGATTACCATTGACTATTGATTAGGTTGTATTTTTTCGGCTTTTAGCCCCTTCTAATAACAGGAGAAAAAAAAGAACTTATGTCAATTAAATTTTTAATAAATATTTATAACTTGATAAATATATTTTTGTAAATAAAAAAATACAATTTTTTTTTTTACAAAACTATAAACTTGTTTTACCTCAACTCTCATGAATTAGAAGCTAATCAGCCTTCAAAAAGTTTGAAGAGTATAGCTGAGTTTAGTACAACTTCTCAATTACTAGTATTAGTCAATCTTGGGTTGGATGATTATGGTATTTCATTTTTATTGGCAAGGGTGACCAAGTAATTCCACGTTTTCCTGGGTGGGCTTTTCCTGTGGCTGTAACTGCCACCTTGGCAAGGGCAAGTTAAGGAGGTGCCTGCTATTGTTCACACGGACGATGCAGCCACTGCATCAGGGGAACACTGTGGAAGAGGAAGACGGAGGGAAATTTTGAGAAAGAAGAGACAGAGAGGAGGGTTATACACTTAGCTTTTCTTTTGGTGAGAAAGAAAAAGAATTGAGGAATGGAAAGCAGCAAAAGAGTTAGCAATAGCGAGGTAAATGCAATTCGAATCGAGAATCCATTTACTTTGAAGGTGGGTCAAGTATTTACGGGTTTTGGAATCGGCTGTGGAGTGGGCATCGGCGTTGGTCGCCCTTTAAATTTAGGTACTTTCCTCATTTCTCTTGTATTGAGAAAACAGATGGATTTGAAACGCTTCTTTAAACCCAAAACTGAGCACAGTACACCTACTCAAACTTCTCTGCACAAACCATGTATTTGTTTTTACCATTTCCCTACACTTTTGTGATTGATTCTCAATAGTTTAGGTCATTTTAATTTCTTTAACATTAATGAAAATATCTTCCTGTTTAAATTTTTTGACATGTGCATTCCTTATAGGTGCAATACCTATGTTGAATCAAGTAATGAGTGCCACCAGGGGTGCAACCGATGCATTTTCTGGTGTTAGCAGACATGTCAATGCTTCTGTAAGACAATGATCACCTTCTTCCTTTTTAAAATATGATGTTATCATTGTGTTACTCTTGATGAAATACCCGTTTCTGATATATATATATATTTTTCTTTTATACAGTTGAGGAAGTTGGGAGCTAGGAATATTGAAGTGGGCGTTGGATGTGGAGTTGGTTTCGGTCATGGTTTTGGAGCTGGTAAATGCCACATGTATTCAGTATATTTCTCAATTCTTTGCCAAATAATATAATGTTCCAGCCTTTTGTATCATTAGACTACAGTTACATTGGATAAACATGTCATTAGTTCCATTCTTTTCTTGTTACATTCTTAAGAATTTTTTGTTTTGGTATTTGTCAAGGTAACTGTAAGTAGGGAGCTTAGTCTATCTTTTGTGGCACTATTGCCAATGTTTTTAACTTTCACATTACCCGAAAAATGTTAGATCATTTGTTCTGAATAGTTCCCAAAATGATCCATTTAGGAAGTAGGAACCTGACATTCTGATGTTTTAACATTTTATATGCTCAGAAAATATTGAAAACGCTCCTAGGAGGCAGTTTTCTAGTGTGTGTTGATTCTATAGCTATCCTGTATTATATATCATAATTCATACATACATATTAGTTATGCACTTCATGAAAATGACATTGCAATTCCAAACCACCTCTATGTGAGACTAAAATTAGATTACAATTCATAAACCACAAGGGGCTATGGCTCACTGTATGCTGCCATTCTGCTGTGATACATTGTAATGCATAAGAGAAAGAATTATATTAAACAAACTAAATTGTAAACTTATTCATTCTTATGCTTTGTACACTAAAGAATAAATTTGTTGAAGCAGGAGATGTTGAAACTTAGTTATCATTTATATATTCCTAGCCATTTTCTCTTTGTCACTTGATATGAGTGGATTCTGTTTATTTATTTCAGTTGAGAAAGACTCCATAATTTGTGCACAATCTTCAGTTGATAGATGAGTTTTTATTTATTGTGACAGGCCTTGCTGTGAAACCAGGGGTGTTGAATCAAATTCAATCTTGTCTTGTAGTATGTGAAATTTCTCTAATTTGAAAAGTATTGTCTTTTATTCTCCGCCTGTTATGCATCTAAGGTTTAAATTCTTTAATTTTCCAGGTAGCAATGACAAAGATGATGATGAAGTTTGGACTTACTCCCAGTTTACCCTTTAGTAGTCAGGGTGCATTTCCTGCCTTGCATAGTGCCACAAGCATAGTCAATAGAAGTCAAATTTCTGCAGGAAGCATGACTCAGTTGGCAAATAAATCAGCTGATCAAGTATCTGAAGGTCTAGCAGGGTCTCAACCAATGCAGATTGGTTCAGCTTTTGGTAAAACTGCATTAAAAGACACTGCAGTCGACACTAAATTTGGCAGCCGAACTGAGAAGGTTCTTGACAACTTTCTGCAAAATCCACTTTTGAAAGGAGAAGGAGGAGGACTAAATGAAGCAGTATGCACTAATTTCCATATATGACAATTAAATGTTTATGCCTTTTCTTCTATTCATTAAATTTAAAGCTGAGGGATTTTATTTTTAAGTAGAACTTTGAAATGGCTTCTAACATAGAATTTTTACATACACTTTATACTTCACGTAAATGGATGAAATCAAAGAATTTGCATTCTGTACTCATACAGACTGTAGGCAGCATTTGCCTTTTGGAATGGGATTTATTTTTTAGGGTAACAAGGGAGGTCCAACATGTTTGGAGATGGGGCAGGTAGGCTAAAATTGAGTCAAAGCCTAAATTTGCCTTAATGAATCAGGCAACCTCCAAAGGGACTTTGTGCCACTTGACTCGAGTTATAGATCCTGGGCGAAATGTGATTCTTGGATATGTTGCCAAAAAGTTTGGCTTGTCAAAGTATTCTCGAGAGTATTTTGTGAAATTCCCCAAAAACTCATGAATACCTATAGTAGGGTTGTAGTGATAGTGGTAGTAACAGCTATGGCAGAGGCTGCAATGTTGCTGGTTTGTTGGGTAGTAAGGATGGAGGAAAGTAATGAGGGTTGGGTAATGATGTTTCTTTAAATGCTATTCCTGGGTATTAAAGAAGATCTCATCTCTCCCTATATGGGCTTGCTTTTTGGCCAACACATGGGAATGTTATATCATTCACTGGAATATATATATATTTTAAAACAGATCCAAATATCCTGCAATCCTGAAAACAATTTGAACATCCTGTATTTATAATATATCTCTCTCTTTTGCTCTCGTGTGTTAAATATCACTGTTGATACTGTATTTGTTTTTACACCCCCCACTCTCAGAAAAATAACTGTATATGGTTTGATTTGAATAACCGAAGCTGTTTAAATTATTGAGCCTTGAAAAATATGGTTATCTGTTGAGAGGAATGAGTATCAAAGTCTTTCAATTGTTATGCTCATGCATCTTTTGTTGTTTAAACTGTGTCGATATTACTTCCTTATCCTACAACAATAAACGAGGACTAAATACTGTTTGTTTACTGTGGTATTTGAATACATAAGTTTGTGCAATTAGGTTATTAATATGATCTTCTTAGTAGTCTAGTTCTTGTTTATGAAATATGAAATGATTTTCATAACTATATAGTATGTTGCAAGACAAAATTATCATCGTTTTACCATTAAATAAGCATGTGAATGATAGAATGTTCATTTGTCTATACTATTCCCTCCTTTCCTCTTTTGTGAGTTTTTCGAGTTACTCAAATATTATATGAAATTCTGATACTAATTTCTAAGATACATTGTAGGCTGGATCTGGACGCTTGCAGACAGAGAACAAAATACTTCAGATGGTAATTTTTCGTTTTGTCTAATTAGTTTGTGGCACATCACTTTTTATAATATAACCAGCTAAGAGAACTCGTGCTCAACGCGGGTGACAAAGAAAAACGTAACCTACAGTGTAATTAAGTTTTTGGAGTGTCCTTTTGTTATTTGTTTTTTGTGGGAAAACAGATGAATGGGTTTTTGCCACGTGTCTATAGTATAGTTAAATTTCTTATATAGTTAATAGAATATAGTTAGATTCTGAATCTTATAACTGGGGTACATGCTTTCTGTTAAGCTACTCAATGGTTCAGTCACTTATATTATGTATTTATTTATTTATTTGTTTTTGTGGATTTAGGTTTTGAAACACCAGCAAATGATTGAAGAACTTGTGGAGGAAAATGAGAAGCTTCGCCATATACTAGTGGAGGAGCTGAAAGTACCATCCAGCAAACTTGAAGCTAGTTCTTCAGGTAGAATTAGAAATAAGTTGCCATGTACTGATTGTTTTGAGTGCCGAAGAAAACAAAGAAGAAAGTAGGTTCAGAATAATAATAAACTCACTGAAGTGCTTGCATGCCATTGCTAAAGGGTCTCCCCGAAACCGTGATACCCTTTGTTTTTTGGGTTTTGTTCCTTTCAGTGTCCTTGCGAATGGGTCACCAATGACTGGAGATAGCATAGGCACAAGTTCATATAGCCCGACAGCTTAAATGGAATATAGGAATTTTCATTATAACAATTTTTTATCATGTCCCAGGAAAAATCAAGAAATAATACAGAAAAAGGTATACTGAGTTAGGCCCCAAGAGGCCTTAATTTGGTCGGTCTACTAGCCTATATATTGTGGTTGGCTCTTCTAGTCTCGGCTGAAAGAGGCTCAAGTGAGAGCATCATTTGGTTACGGCAATTGCTACCTACACCCGCACACCCCTTTTTCTTCCCAAGATGCCCCTCTCACCTGCCACTCTCCCCCGTTCCCCTCCCCTGGCCTGCCCCCTTTTCCCCTCTTCCACTCTCTCTCAACCCATAAACCTTTGCAACTATGCATCTCAAGAGAAACAGAAGTACACTGGGGAGAAACCTAGTGCACATTTGCAGTAACAGAAGATGACACCCAAGAGGAGGGGCCCGCGACTGGTTTAGCCATGATGATGCAGTGTTGGCGAGAGCACAGCACAGCGCAGTGGGCCAAACACCATTTATAGCGTTTTCCAACAATCGAAGGCAGCAGCATTGTAGTCCAGCATAGAAGCTCACAACAAGAGGGGGGTGGGGTGTGGTGCACAAACGATGGAGATAGAGAATAGTGAAGATTGGAACCTACCAAAATTTAATTTTCGGAGGAACGTAAATGTAACATTCCGAAAATTAAATTAGGGAACGCAACAAGTTTTTATTTTAAAAAAATAAAATAAAATGTGAATGCATTTTGGAAATTCATTTTCGAAACTCACTTAGATGTGTTCTGATCTAGAACTGTTTTTCGAAAATTTTCACAAGTTCCGGAATTTATTTTTCGGAATACATGAAAATGTGTTTTAGAAATTAAATTCAGGAAGTTTTCAAGATTTCCAAAAATAACTTTGGAAATTAATTTTTGGAAACAACTAAAACACAGGCAGTGCTGAGGGGTATGTGGGGAGAGGGGTATTTTAGTTAGATAGAGTAGGAGAAAATTTAGAGGTGGGTGTGGTTAGAAATGTGGAGGGGTGTAGGCAGCAACCCCTTTAGTTAGTGAGCTACATCAAGGGTAGAAAACCAGGAAGGTAACTCACTTGCTATCTTTTGACCGAAATTTTTTTGCTATCTTCGGTTAGTATTTTTGCCTTGGAATCATTTTCATAGGCTCTATTTGACAAAAAAACTAGATGATAAGCTAACTAACCGATAGCAGATTAGGTATTTAATAGTGAATGAGCTAACTGATTGAATATGAAATGTTTGATGAAATTAGTTTTTTATTATAAGTTTGGTGAAATTGGTGGTTAAACTAGTTGATAAAAAACATGTTTAATTTTTTTTATTAAAATCTATTTTTATGTATAGTATTTATTTTAAAATTAGTCACTTTCGATCTTTCATATTGTTTATATACTAAAAATATTATATATTTAGTTTTAATTTTGTCCTCATTTTTTAATTTTTATACTATATTTAGTTTTAATTTTATTCTCATTTTTATTCTCATAAAAGGCAGCCGAATGATAAAGTACTGCAGGACATTAGGAGTGCAGGTTCGAACTCGCGACGCTCCACTTCCCCCTCTCCATCCCCCACCCCATGATCGTTTGTACTAAAGTACAAAAAATAATATAAATGATATGACATGTTTATATGATTTTTTATTTTTTATAATATTATTTTAGGGAATATAATTTTTGTTTTTTTAGTAGAGAGTAGAGGAGGAATTTTAGTGTATGAAAAAATGCTATAAACTAGTAAAAAAACGTTATAAGATAGTGAAATAAAGTCTTTTACCAAATAATCCTATTTTATTAAATCGATTATAAGCTGGTCAAATTTCTATTCAAATATGTTATCAGCTAGCACAGATTTTTACCCATAAGCCACTATAAATCCTACGATGATGGGCAACCCTCCACTGGGTGATCCCAAGTTACTCAAGAGGCTAGTTGAGTAGCTGTTTGCGGTAATCCTCTTGGTTAACTGTTAAAACCCTTAAATGGGTGTGTGGGCCACATCCCCTAGCTGGGCCTTTGGTACTCTGCATGGTAGTCATGAGAGTATCTTCCCTAACTGCCACTTTTATACACACACACAAAAGCTAACAAATACTTGCCTAATATAGTCTAATCAGTAAGTGAAAGAGAGGGCAGTGAGATTCAATTTGAACTTTATTGGGGTCACGATTTGATTTGAACTTAAAGCATTCTGAAGTTGGAATATGGGTTTGCTTAAAAGACGACTTCTGTATTTGTGTTTGCAGATCGTAATGCCCAATGTCCAAAAGGAGAGAATGATAGTAAAGAGTAAAGAGCTAATAGCAAAATCTTACAACGTAATGTGGAATTTCTATGCCCAAGTATCAATTTGATAACTACGTTTTCTTAATGTGTGAATATGGAATATTCCATCAATAATTTCAAATTGATTTTGTTTAGTACTATTGATCATGGATCCCTTTGTAAGTAATAACAAATAAAACAGAAAGGGATTAATATGTTTTTCACAAGTCATTGCGATGGAATCTAATGCATTATTTGGTGTGGTACTACATTCTTCCTGTTTATTTTGATCAGAAATGAATAAATTCTTATTCTTCTAACTTTTGGCATACACGAATGCCTATTGTTATAATTCGCAAACTTTTAAATGCTTGTTTGTGGCTTGTGCCTAACCATTTTATTCTTTCAAAAGTGAACAATAATAAGGCCAAGGATGTGTCCATCTCATCTATTCTCCACTACCGGTATTGTCCTTTACAGAGAATTGCAATTTGTAATAAAAATCAACAAAATACAGTCCACACGTTCAGCCTATTATTCAATCCACTTACTCTCCTCCCGAATCCTCTCAGGTTTGTGTTGTGTTCTAATGTAACTTCTCATCTCATATGACTATTACGAAACAGATAGACGGGCACATAAATAAATGGCTTCCATCAAAGCTAGAATAATGTAGTAGGAATTTTGATCTTGAGACAAATCATACCCTTTTGGGTTTTGCTATCCAGTGATATAACTTTTTTTTATAGGAAAATGTTAGTATGTTAGTTGTTAGATTAGTTTTTTCTCCTTCACTAGGGTTTGAACCCAGGACCTTTGACTCCTTCACACCATTACACCCTTAGCTCAAACCAGTTGAGTTACTCATCCCCTCTATTCAGTGATATAAATTATAAGGACATTGTTTTCAGTTAAAAATTATTTAATACTCCCTCCGTTACTTTTTATAAGCCCTTTTAGATAAAAAAAACATATTAAGAAAAGTAGTTAGCATAATTAAATTTGTCTATAGTGTGTATGTTTTTCCAAATTTATCCTTCATTTATTATAAAGCATACTTTTAATTAATTAATAAATGTCTTGGATTTTGTATTAATTAGGGGTACTTTTGGAAAAAAAATAATTCATATATCTTGCAATTTGAAAATGGGCTTATAATTAGTGACATTTTTTTTTCCCAAAAAAAGGGCTTATAAAAAGTAACGGATAGAGTATCTTTTTATTTTAATGCTTTCGTTACGTAAGAAGATATTTAAAAAAAGTACATAACAAATATTTTACTTTGTAGGGTGGTATGTCTCTACATTTATATGATATTGTTTACTTTGTGCTCTAAACCTTCATAAATTTGCTTTTGGACATTCTCCAAAAGGCTTCATATCAATTGGAACATTTACTTACTTATAAACTCATGTTATTTTCCTTGTTTAGTCAATATGGAATTTTGTTTGCACCTCGTCATATTTTTTATTCACTATTCAATATTTATTTCCTTAACATCTTTAGGGCATTTTTAGTAAAAAAAAAAATCTTTAGGCCATTTGTGAGATTTTTTTTTTCATTTCTGTTACATCAACCATAATAATGTGTTGGAAGTTGGATATTTGTATTCAATTGTGTTCGTTGGAAGCTTATAATCCCCCTTTCAAATAACACTGTCAGGGCTAGAGAGACCATGTGCACATCACGTTCTACTGAAGGTTGATTTTGTGAAGGAAAGCCCCACCAATATCATCCTCCTGTGATTTTTCCACCACAAGTCGTCCCGTTCCTCCTTTAACCCTTTCTTCAGTACTAATAAAATTCCAAAATGCCACCTCTCTCTTCTCCAAAAGCAAAGTCACCTTCAACGCATTCTTCCACATGTTGCTCTCTTCACAGCTAGCTAGCAGTACAACTTAACCTTTTCTTCTCTCTCCTATTCCTCTTCCCCACCACCCAATTGACCTTAAAATTTATACCACATGCAGTAGTTCATCTCATCATATGCTTACCTACCCCATTAAGGATTCTCCTATCTCTTGCAATTACATAGCAAGAGAGGCTTTCAATTTACAAACATACTCAACTTCCAATCTCAAAAGCAATAAATTGCACAGTTATGGTCGAAATAAATTAGTTAGTTAGATGGATCCAGGGGCGGAGCCAAAAAAAATTCCTAAGGGGGACCATTTATAAGTGGAGTTGACGTAGAAATAGCTTAACTTACTAAAAGTCTATATTTTTACTCAACTAATTAAAAGTCTAATTGAACTGACAAAGCGTAAAAAAGATAAAAAAGGGGCAATGAACAAAAAAACTAAAAGGCATTCACACAAAAAATTAAAAAGACATGTCAGTACTTTTTTTTAAACAATTGTCAATTAAATACTACCTGGGAGGCTAGTGATTGACGTTCACAGGCTCATTTATGGAAACTTGTTGGGGCCATTGAGTGATTTTATAGGCGGGTAGCAAGTAAAATCAAATAATCATGGGAGACCATGGCACCACTAGGCCTCCCCCTCCCTCTGGATGGATCCCCTCTTAATTTTAACTATATATACAACCACACCCTACTAGAAAATAAGGGTCCCTTTACTTCCTTTTTTTTTTAATTTTATTTCTTGTTTTCATTTCCACTTATTTCTACTTAAACTAAGAAACATCTACTATATTATATAAAATTAAATTTTGTCACGTAGACTCATGCTACGTGGAAGCTCTACATTCATTATTTTCCTGCCAACATAAAAACTATTTTATTTTTTATTTTTTAATTTAAGATATTTCATTAATTAAGACATATCAATCGATTAATGCTCATATCTAGACTTTTACCATTCAATCAAATTTGAATTAAATCAAATTCAAATTCAAAATGTAAATAAATTAAAGAATATCAATCAATTAATTCTCATATCTGGACATTTGTCATTCAATCAAAATATTTTTTTTTTGGTATATAATATTATCTAAAGAATCATTAAATTTTTTTACCTAAATAAATTTAATTTTTTAAGTTATTGTTTTAATTATAGCAATCATTATTACCTCATGTCAAAAAATAATATCACAGGTCCAGAGAGCACAGCCCGGTGGTAAAACACGCGTAAAACCTTTAAATGACTTACATATTTTTATTTATTAATTATATCAATTATCATTCGCTATTCATCATTATTTTAATATAGAAATATATAAATAATTTAGTTACTTTTCATTTTATAACTTTTCATAAATGATTTATTTTTTTGTCAAAAAAATAAATAAATGATTTATTTTACTTTGCACATTATAAAATTTAGATAACCCGTGTAATCACGGGTAAAAACACTAGTTAGAGGGAAAAAAAATCAGTATTTTCACACATTTTGAAAATGACAAAAAAGTGTTTTTATTATTTCTAAAAATGTATTCTCCCTAGTTAGCATTTTATCTTCTGTCTACAAGAATTTTTTATCTTCTTATTAACAATATAAAATAAATACAAATTTTAAAAAATAAAAAATACAAATTTTAAAAAATAAAAAACAGAAAATCTGTTTAGAAAAGTAAACGGGCGTGAAGCGCTTTTTTCTTAAAAAAAGCTATTTAGCACTACTTAGTTTGGAATTGCTTTCACAGATTGAAGTTGCAGTAGACACTGCTATTGTGTATGTCATGTGATAGAGTCAGATATTTGTTCAAAGCCCTGGAGATGACAAAGAAATAAGGAGAGGCTCCAAGGCGTAGACAATTAAAAAGTTATTCATAGTCGTTTGATACCTGAATAAACTAGCTCCAATAATTGAGTTTAGAAACTAAACTCACACGTTAGGAGTAGCACCTTTATGTCAATTTATCACTCAAATTGAAAACCACGGTAATGAGAAAAATTTAAGTCCCATGAAGACTACTAGACATAAAATTTTAAAAAAGTTTATAAATAAATGGCACTCCTCACCATACAAACTGGTTTTGTAAAAATGAGTCAAAATCCTAATATGATATCAAAGTTTATCATTAATCCATTAGCTAGGCCCAAAATCTTAATACACGTTACAAAATTAGAAATCACCAAATCTCTCTTATTCAGTAAGCTACAAAATACTACAATATGTGACAAATGACACGCACAACAAATACATACATCTGCAATGTTTGGTCACCGTTAAGTCACTAACGAAGCACCGAAGAATCATCCACGAAACATTTAAACAAAAGCAACAAAAGAAAAAAAACAGAACAGCTAAAAAGGAAAGGGGGGGAAAAAGCTACGTGAATGCATACATATCTTCAGTCTACGTAAAGTTGAATCAACGACCCTGTCGGAGTTTAAGCAAGAAGCACAGCAGCAGCAGCAGCAGCACCTGCAGACAATGCTAGCATGAACAAGTTGCTTCGGTGAACAAACGCGTTGCTTGGGCTTGAGCCCACCGGATTATCAGACGACGGTTCTCCGGCGGACGGTGAGGGAGAAGGTGATGGTGAAGCAGGAGTAGGGGCAGGGGGAGAAGGTGGCAATGGGCTTGGGCCCATGCTCATACTTGGGCTCATGCTCATGCTTGGGCCCATACTCATGCTTGGGCTTGGGCTTCCAGGAGCTGGTGGCTTCGAGGAGGCTGGTGCTGGTACTGGGGAGGAGGCAGGTGAAGGAGTGTGCGCCATGGGTGGAGGCATGGTTGGAGGGGTTGCTGGTGACATGGCAGAATGTGTAGGTGCAGGGGAGGGGGCTTGGGCTGCGGACATTGTTACGAGAGCTAGAGACATGGCTAGCACGAGCGTGGCACGTGTGAGTGCCATGGTTGCAGTTGC
Organism: Calophaca sinica; assembly: GCA_037113605.1. NCBI lineage: Eukaryota > Viridiplantae > Streptophyta > Magnoliopsida > Fabales > Fabaceae > Calophaca > Calophaca sinica. The sequence continues at coordinate 9,153,415 of CM073736.1, forward strand.
AGTTGGATCACAGAGGAAGCAAAGCAGGAGTGGTTCAGAAGAGGAACACAAGAACAGAGCAATTGGGGGGTTTTGTTCGGTGACTGATATATATATATATATAGCAGTAAAGATAAGAAAAGTTATTATTCGATTATTTATTTATTTATTTGAGGGAAACTGAAATGGGCGAATATTTGATGTAATCAAAGGTGGGATTGATTGACACGTATTTATGACGCAGATAAAGTTCACAAGGCACAGACCCAGGCATCTTTTGAGGTCCAACAACGCCGATGGAATTGGAATACGACATTTAAAATCCCCCCGACAAAAAAAAAATATTTGCCCCCAGGCATCTTGTATGTTCTAATGTGCTCCGAAATTATTACATGAATGGGACCTATGCCACTTTACCGTGTATAAATGTATAAAAAAAAAAAAATGAGAGAGTAGCCAACATAGGTTGGTCCAGTCACTAAGGATTCAGCCCATATCTCACAATAACAGCACTCTTTTAGGCTATGTTTGGTATGTAAAAAAGTGAGGAGAAAAAAAAGTGAGAGAAAATGAGAGAGTACTTATACCACTTTACTGTGTATTAATATATAAAAAAAATGAGAGAGTAGCCAACATAGGTTGGTCCAGTCACTAAGGATTCAGCCCATATCCCATATCGGGATCCAACTCACATAAATTTTTCTTTATAAAAAAAAAAATGAGAGAGTAGTAGCTATTCGCTTTTATTTTTTATTTTAAAAGTTGTGTTGGTCGGTTTGGCAAGAGATATCAAGTATTCAAACACTACTTCATAGTTGCATCTCAAAAAAATTATAAGTTAGTGAGATAAATTTGTTTCCCAAATAGTTTTTCTTTACTCAAACAAGCTTATAAACTAGTCCAATAAGCTATAAACTAGTTTATTAACCTTACCAAACAGAGCATAAGATGGAAATGAATTTCAACAATATAGGTAAGACTAACCAACGTTTAGAGTGTCTCAAACATTAACTATACCAATACCAAATATTCTATTCTATCTTGAAGTGAACAGCATGCAATCTTGAAGTGAAAATTAAGATTTTTTAAAAAATAAAATAAAAATTAAAAACTACAGATTGAAGAAATAATAAAATAAAGAAATAAAACAACATTAAAAAAAAAAAATATAAAAATAAGAAAATATAAAATTAATAACATTAAGAAAAAACAAAAAAATTCAATATAAGCAAAAAATAAAAAGTAAAAAGTAAAAAAAATGTAAAGAAAAAAAAAATAGAAAACATCACGTAAAAAATACAATATAAGCAAAAAAAATAAAAAAGCAATTTTTAAAAAATAGGAAAAAATTAAAAATTAAGAAATAAATAAGAAAATAACTAAATAATGAAGTTTATGAGGGACTGACTTATGTTGTAGAAAACATGATTCTATTAATAGTGATAGATATTAGAAAAATAAAAAACAAAAAATAATATTTTATTTTTAGCGGTAAAAACGGTTCATAGGTATTGACGCGTGCCAAAGAAGGGACAAATTTTTTTAATAATAAATAATAAACAAATAAATATAATATATTTTGAAGGCCTAAAGAAAAAGAAAAGAAATGATATAAATTTGTTAGAGAAGGAAGGTGAAATTGGAAGGGAGTGAGGGTGATTAAAATGATGACATGTGGCATCTCAAGTTATACCCATATTCACAGGTTACTGCAATTGTTATAATGATGCATTGAGTCCATTTTCCATAAAAAAAAATGATGCATTGAGTCCATTTTATAAATTTTATTTCTGTTGCAATTTAATTTTTAATCCGGTTAGATTCATGAAACTCCATTTTTTGGGTCTTGGACAGTATTGGATCGATAAGGACACGAATCTTAGTGGGTGTTATTATTAACACCCTAAATTCATTAGTAGCACCCCACATTTTTTTATTTGCACAAAAATGCCCTTAAAAAGCCATTGTAAACTAAACAACTAGTTTACGGAACACAATTTTTTTTTTAAAAAATGTATTGTAAAGAACTAGTTTACAGTAACCAATTTTTTTCAAAAATGTGTACCGTAGTTTACGATTTACGTTTTTTAAATGTATACCCTAAAGTTTAGGGTAGTTCTAGTTTACGGTAGTATTAAACAAACTTGGCTCACAATAAATCAATATTAATCAATATTATATACAATTAAGAATAAACTTCATTGATTACACCTCGAAGTGTCACATTTACATGAAAAGCTCATTAAATATGACTTTAAGTGTCATCCTATTCACCACATCTTAATAAATAATTATCCATGTATAACAATATTTAAGAAAATAATTTACATGCGTAATGCATCAGGTGCACAAGTGTCAAAGAAACTACCTATTCTTAGAATATTTTAAAATTTAATACAAAAATAAAAGTTTACAAGTGTAATAATATCATTTAAAAGTAATTTTTAATATATTTAACATTACTTATTTTTTATGTGATATTATACACGTCATAATTTTAATAGTATATTAAAAATTAAATTAAAACTAAAATACATACCAACATATTATTTTTTGTGTTATTTATAAAATATGTATGACACAAAATCTCTATTATATTATATACAAATGATTCTCCACATGACATCCTATAGGTGAATTAACATTTATTAATTTATTATGCGTCCAATGAAAACTGCTGATGTGGACAATAACTGCCGACATGGGAACTTGAATAGGCATTGACATGTATAAGTTTATAAGCATATAATATCATAAATTTTTAAAAATTAATTTAATAAAGAATCTAAATTTAATTCGGAAGAAAGTATTGATTACGATAAATTCTTTATGGAAACATATAAAATGATAAACATTAACATTTATATATATAATCAAACATATTAAATTCTTTCCTTAAATTTCTTCTTTTTCAAAATGAACAGAACGTGTACAATTGTTTACCTGACTGCTAAACTAATTTTAGGGAAACATATATAAAATGATAAATGTCTGCCTTTATATATATAGTCAAACGTATTAAATGCTTGATAAAAATTTCAACTTTTTCAAAATGAACAAAATGTGTACAATTTCTGGAAAATATGAATTTATGAAGTTATTCATCAAATCATACATAATAGATTAGGGGAGCGGCCGAATTAAGGTTTTGACCCAATGAACACCATCCACCTACAATATTTTCAAGCATTAGAAATTCTATAAATAGTGGATACTGAAACACACCAGGTTCATTGTGATTTGATTACCCATCATTAGTGTTTTTTGTATTTTTGAATTTTTTTACATTTGTGCCAAGTTTTTCTTCAACGAAAATAAACCTCAACCATGATCAAATCCCTGCCATCATCTCTTCAATTGATCGAAACTGGAATTTAGTAGTTGAAATTTTTCGTATGTGGCGCACTAATGCACCACAAACAAACAGTTTTCCTTTATCTATTGAAATGATCATTATTGACAATGAGGTGAAAATGTTATATTTCATACGTGTGTACAAAATAATCACAATGTGTATCGTTTACATCTAACTTTAAAATTTTGATGTAGGGAAACAAGATTCATGCCACGGTGCTCAGAAGTTTGTTGTATAAGTTCTATACAGTTTTAAAGGAGGGTGTCGTTTATAACATCATAAATGTAGATGTTATTGCAAACAATGGTTCCTACCGTACTACCAAACATCTCTATAAACTTAAATTCAAGTTTTCTACACGAATGGAGAGATTTCAAGTTTGGTTGCAAATACATTAGTGCGTATCTTTATCAAAAAAGTAAATGATTAATTTCGTATTTCTTTATAACCCTAATATTATTTTTTTTTTCGTATTGTCAACCAAATATATAACGGATTAAGTCATGATAAAAATTTCCAAATTTTTGTACACAATTAATTAGAAATTTTGGCCTTATAAATAATCAAGTAAAAAAAAAGATTTTTTTTTTACAAATATATTCGTTGTTAATTTAATTGTTCTATATCAGCACAAAATATGTATCATCATTATTACAAGTCAACACACTAAATTATCATATTTTATTAAAAAATATTATAAACATTTTCTCCATAATTAAGATGACATTTAAAATTGAAAAGATATCATTTACTTAACATAAAATAAACATTCAATTATAAAAATTATATAAATTTTTGTATGTTTTCTAAATGCGAAATTCATGTGTGGTCATTTAAACAAATAACTAATCCATAAATTATATATCATTATGTCAAATATATATTGTATCAAATATATATTGGTGGTTAATTAGAATAACAATTATCATGACAAATCGTGCAAATCAAATCAAAAAAAAATACAACATTCAGATTAAGATTTTCGTAAGTCATGTAAAACAAATATAATCAAATCATGTAAGGTGATTTTCTGTGTAATAACTGGCCGATTTCACAATTAATGTCTTTTATTAGCAGATCATAACTTATAATAAGAAATCATAACTGATATATGTCATTATTTACATTAAAAATTGTATTAAATTACTGAATCACATTAAATTTAATGATATATCGAATTAAATTTTCTGATATACACAATTAAATGAATAATTGCAAGCATCCATGTTAAAAAACAATTTAACATTTATATGTAAACAATATAGTATTAAACAATTTAATGGACCTAAAGTTTTAAAAAAACAACTAATCAACAAATGATATATAGTGGTTGCAAATATATGTCAGTTTAAGAAAAATATAAAATTGAATCCAATGACATATAAATAAAAGACTTATAAATAAATGTCTTTTTTTACAAATATATTGGTTGTTAGTTAATATTTAAAGATGAAATCAAATATTTAAATTTATTTCATAAGAATTTGTTCTATATCAGCACAAAAATATATATAATCATGATTACAACTCAGCACACTCAATTATTATATATATATATATATATATAGAAATATTATATACATTTATTGAATAATATAATGATAGTTAAAATTAAAATTGATTCCTAAAGATAATCATATCAAATCAGTAGCTGATTAATATCATATTATTGGATACTTCCCAAACATAATTTTTTTCATGTAGTCAACACATTTAATTACGGATTAATTATATGATATCACTAACCTTCAATAAAATAAACAATCAATAAATATATGTAAAAATAAAATGAAATTTAGTTTTTTTTTAAACACCATCACCTGTATTTTTAAATGACAAATGATTAAAGTTGGTAATAAAACAAGCAAATCAAGCAATTTGTAATAAGGACATTCTGATGTAATAAATAGCATATATTCCCACTTAAAGCCAGCTATTACCAAATCATAACTAATAAATAGTATACTCGTATGTGTGACTCGTGCCGTGCACAGGTATACATTATCATTTGATGAATGGTTTGTTTAAAATTGTATATCATGTTATCTTGACTTATATTATGTTAAATTATGAGAACCATGTTGGATTATAAATTTTAATATTATATTATTCCTATGTATTAATCATAATATGTTCTCCCACCGTTCCATAATATAAGAGCCTTTTTGATTTTTTAGTTATCTCATTTTATAAGACTTTTATGAAGTTTGTATGTAGTATTAATTAATTTTTCACCTATTACCCTTGTTGAACTGGCCTTTGTTTTAATCAATAAATTGAAAAAAGGGTAATCTAAAGTTACTTTATCAATGAATTAAAGGGCAGTTTAGGTAAAATATTAAAAATCATAGAAAAATTATTGTCATCGTATGCATTAATTAAATTTCTTGGTGGTATAGATTTTGTCAAAAGACTTTTATAATTTGGGATGGAGGGAGTATTATTTATTTCAAACATCATAAGTTTGTTCAATAGGTAAATATATGACGCATATTGCATAAGGTCATGTGTTATTATAATTATATTTTGTCATACATATATGGATATTGTTTGTACGTAATATGTAAATAAAGTTGAAACTTGTGTTTGAGTTGTGTTGGTTTTCGCAAAAATATGGTACTTATGGGCACCTGAGTCCAAACTCACATAAACTCCAGGAAAAATTAAATAATAGGTTTATCAAAAAAAAAAATCGTGTAAATTACCCTTGTTTAATATATTTTAAGATGAGCCAAACATTTTTTAAAAAACAATAATAGTTAGTTCACCTAAATTAATCCATTGATTCTACATATCATTTTTTAAATATTATTAGATATAAGGTATACATATATGATATTTTTTTAATATTTAATAATTTTATTTGACGTTTTTCGTTTTTTAGTTTACAAAGCGATTTTTACAACAAAAAAAATGAGAACACAAGCTCATATTTGTTGAACCATTCGGGTTCATGAGCCTTTTTTTTTGGTACATGGGTTCATGAGCCTTTTAAATTTAGAGATTGAGTAATTAAGTAATATAACATTAAATGTATTAAAATATATTAATCAGCTAGAATAAGTAACCTCAACCACGATTGGGTAAACATGAATAGAAGGAGCATCCCCCCAGGAAAAAACCCTTGTGCACCATTTCTCCCTCTCCTGAACTCTTGTCTTCGTCTTTCCCCTCCTAACCACCGGAGGGGGTGGTTTTTGGCCATTTTTTGCCAGGAATCACTCATCTACATTGTTTTTTTCTCTCTTTATTTAAATAAGTGGTTTTCCACATAGATCTAGTTTTTTTCGTGTTTTTTCCGTGATGTCGTCGTCTAAGTGCGGTGTTTTGTTTTATTCGTCGTTTTGGTGCGGTGTTGTTTGGTTTTTTGGTCTTGCTGCGGTGTTTCGTTTGATTTAGATTGGCAGATCAGCTTCGATCCATCCTAGTTGCAATCAAGACGTGAGCATACTTGAAAGTTTGAAGACTGTGGTTCCTCTTTTCTCTTTAGTCATCGGCCGTACTTGAAAGTTTTTGTTTTGGCTGTTAGGATTAAGATGGCTTGATAATGCCATATTGGCTTCTGTTCTGATTAATTGTTTTATTACCATGTACTTGGCTGATTTAGATGTTCGTGTTGATTTTCAATTGTGAATGGGGAATGTCCCAACTCATTCTGTTCAATCTGGGTGTATTGATCTTTTTTATAATTTTTGAATGAAGTTTGATTAAAAAAAAAAAAACAACCTCAACCATTACATACTTCATACTGCATTTAATCACAGTGTGAATAATCAATGCACAAAATTGTACCATGGTCAATAGTCGTTAACAAATAATAACGCATCTTTTAATGTTATTAAATAATTGTAAATTTGTTGAAAAAAAATATTTGAACAAGATATTATGACCAAACTTATTAATTTCTATATTTATATAACATATAGTTTATATTTGTCCCAAGTAGGTAGCTCGATTGGTGAGCTAAGTGACACTGAAGGAGTGCAGGCTGGAGGTACTGGGTTCAAACCCAGGAAACTAATAATTCTAACGATGGCTAACAACTAACATTTGCCTATAAAGAAAAATATAGTTTATATTTATTTTGATAGGGTTATTGTTTTCTATAGAATTTTCAAAGAAACTACATGGATATAATGGGGATCACGTAAGTTTAAATTTACGATTATAAGATGTAGTCCATAATAAAACGGTGTACTGTAGACCATGTTATTGTTAAAATCAAACCATTCATCCACCGAACACACGATAACTAATATGGATTAATTGTTTTGGATCATATCCCCAAGTCTTATCTTTAACAAAAACCACATCGGTACCCATATGCTAGAAGATTCGAAACAAGGAAAATTTGGGTTATTTGTTCTCCATGTTTTACCAATCTTGTGTCAGTATGTTGGTGACTTATCACCGTTTGCTACTGAGATGAAATCGGTGGTCTTTAGTTCGTGGTGCGTTTCCATTGGTCGATAGATTGGTCCGGATAAAAATAGATATCTCATTGGTCTTTAGGGTTTGTTTAATCACTTCATTGATGCAATCATCCACTACGTAAGTTTTCTTATTCAGAAATGTTTAATCGGGTTATGTGTCTAATTAAATTAATGTTTAACTGTACGCATCTAACATTTACAGGTGTTTTTGTGCTACATGTCAACTGTTGAAGTTAACCCAAATTGACAGTGTATCGCTTTGATAATACTCGGTTAGACAACCATTACATATTAATTTATGTACAGATAAAAGTTATGTTCATTGTGTTGTATATTGTGTAACATATATAGATTTATTCAAGTAAAGGTTATTTTATATTTTATATAGGTTATATAACTACATAATAATTTTGGCGATTCCATTAAAGATATACATTATACTAATCATGTTTCTATTAGTCCCTTTACTGTGTGCAATCTGCTAGTTTTATTCCCTTGTAGAGATGTGAACCAAGTATTAGACAGCAAAAAACATCTCCTAATTTTGTGCAAGACAGAATAAGAACGTGATAGTTTAGACTATTAATACTCAAATGAGATTGTACACCTATATGCAAATTCACTTGAAATCTTGGTAGCACTACACCTTTTCCGTAGTAGATTTGATTGTTGGGTTTAAAAAGGTCTATATAATATACTTCAATGAATTTTTCCACGCTTATGTGAACAAATGGCATATTTAATTTGACATTCGACATTTGACATCTATACATATACATAAATCAGGGATGAAGTCGCGCAAAGGATGGCAAATATAGGTTTGAGGGAGAACTGTTGTTGAATACTTCTATATGTCTTTTTAGAAAAGTCGATGCACCCAAAGTAACGTTGTCAATGTTATGTTACAAATACAGTTGTGTTTCTAACGGTAAGTCCTTAGCATTGTTTACTTGCAAAAATTGTACAATGGTATTTATGATTAATCTAGTCAATTGCATTTTGTAGTGCTGAATAAATTAATGTTAAGCAAAAAACAAATCTGAAATTGTAATAGCCTGGGCCGCCACCACTATTGGGCCGTACCACAGAGCTGCCCGACCCACTGCCTACCGGACTCCCCGGCCCATTGTCTGGTTCAGTCCATTGCCACAAAAGGCTTCAGCAATGTCCGGTTAACCTCACAAGACTTCTGCACGCCTCAGTGCAGTTTTTGCCTTATGTAGCGCTCGAACCCACACCCAGAGGCTTAAAAGTAATGGGAAGCACGCTGCCATTAGTCTCCCCGACCCATTGTTTGGTCCAGTCCATTGCCACAAAGGGCCTCAGCAGTGTCCAATTAAACTCACAGGACTTCTGCACGCCTCAGTATAGTTTTTGCCTTATGCAGAGCTCGAACCCACACCAGAGGTTTAAAGGTAATGGGAAGCACGCTGCCATTAGTCAGGTGGTAATGGCAACGTGCTTCCCAATACCTTTTGAGCCTCTGGGTGTGAGTTCGAGCGCTGCATAAGGCAAAAACTGCACTGAGGCGTGCAGAAGTCCTGTGAATTTAACCGGACACTGCTGAGGCCCTCTGTGGCAATGGACTAGACCACACAATGGGCCAAGAAGTCCGATAGGCAGTGGGTCGGGCAGCTCTGTGGTACGGCCCAATAGTGGTGGCGGCGGCCCAGGCTGTTACACTTTATATTTTTTATCTAAAGAAAATTGTAATTTCTTTAGATAAAAAAATTTGATAATTTTTTTTACAATATATCTATATGTCCGTGCTACGCACGATATATATTTAAAAATTATAATCATACATATAAGAATTAGAAGAAGCAACATTCTATATACATTCAAACCTTCAATATCTAAGCATCCCTTTGAGAATAGATTTAGATCATAGAATCAAATGTTGCATCCATTGCCAAAAGGCTAACAAATATCAGTGGAACAACAAATACTTTGCAAAAATTTTATCCCATAAATATTTTATATAACTTCAGTGTTGTTGGACACTGTAATGAAATCTAACTTAAACAAACTTGTTGGACACTATAATGAAATATGACTTAAACTAACTTGTAAACACTCATCAGCAATTGACTAATGAATTGAAACCAATTAATAATCAGACAACGAATCATCCAACTGAACTGGAGGCAAGCTCTTCAAAATTGTTATATCTTGAAGCTGCAAAGCCAAATGATGCCATAGTTCCCATACAAACAGCACGAAATGTATCAAAGAGGTGAACATTAGCAAAAAGTTCACCACAAACCCCACTCTCATTTGTTGGGTGAAAGTAAAATAAAAGATACTCTACACTGAATGTTATGGCAACAATTAAACAAAGAGCACCTTCTTGCAAATGAAGATACCACATAAGAAGAACAAATTAAAGGAGGAAAATAATTAACCGTAGTTTAAGGACAAGTAAAGTCATATTAAGATATTTTAGCAATTAAATAACATATTTAAATTAGGCTTCATGTCTGATAAATAATCATAAACAATGTCTGGAAAATAAATTAGATGCACCAGCCTTCTGTTTTAATGCATCACCCTAATGTTTGGTCTATTTAGTCATTGTTACCATCTTAAACAATGACAAAAAGGTTAAAAACATCACCTCCCCTTTCAGTAAGGGTGATGTAATTTACTCTAATAATTATAATAAGCACGCCTACAAAACTTATCTATACATAAAAGAAAAGCATGACAATGGATAACAAAGCACTGTCTAGGTCTACCAAATTATGAATGTGTCGTAGTCTTCAAATGATAACAAACATAATATTTGCTTCCAGGCATATTTGACAATGGTGCTTACTAAATTTTTACTGTCAAGTCAGATATGATTATAGAGAAAGCCTGTTAAATTTAGAATAGAAACAATGGTCTACACAAAAAAAAATAGAATAGAAACAATGGTGGCTTTTAGCATGGAGAGATTAAAATTGTCCCCATAGATATGTCAGTTATCTAAAGCCGTCGATAGATATAATAATAAAGAAATGCAATGGTTGTGATTTGTAAAGTGCAACCTCTTTAAAAGGTTTTGTTTAGACTTGTTAAAAATTTTCTGAAAGAGGTATGTATTTCTATTAATTTATAAATTTGACTAAAGTTATACATGATCGAAAAAGTTGTCATAAATTTTTTAATCCCGTCACTGATAAGAAATAAAATCGTTCTTACGAACTTTTGTAATGCAATGGACATTTTTTTTAGCTGATATGCTAGCACCCATATAAGAAGTGATATCATGTTTAATAAATTTTAAAAACAATCTAAAAATGTTAGAGTTGGAAAAAAAACATACCATACCAATGCAAGACGTTGAAGGTTCGTTAGGGAAGAGTATTTTGCTTACATAATTTTGAAAAATGAAAAAAAACTATTAGTTTAATTTTTAAGAAAGGATTTTAAACGCTACCCCATAACTGGTTCCAATTGTATATCACAACCGTTTTAACTTTTTTTGACAAAATTATTGTTTTAACTTAAAAATTGGCTATTCTTGTTTTTGCCCAGTTATAAAACAATTGGAAACCACATAATCATTTGCAAATCATACCAAGGCTTAATTAATATAATATAATAGATATATAAACACGAAGACTGAACACGAGTAGTAACAATATTGAGGAGCAAAAGTTGGTATTGAACCTTTAACTATAATCCAAGTCACGATACTTCAAACATCAAAGGAATTTAAAAGGAAATCTTCATGTATACACATGTAAGCATTTTCCAAGTCATTTATAGTTACAACACCATTGATAATCATGTATTAGTGCATAATAGGCTGACCTAAAGAACTCAGTGGAATGGGGGCATATAGTTTGTTTCAACTAATTATGCACATCATCACAAAATTTTGCCCTCGTTATCTTTACCAATCCTTTGAAAATAACATGAGAAACTGCTAAAAAGTGAAAGGACAGACCCCATTCTCTACAATAACACCAAACAATTTGTTCCAAAGGACTGCACACAAAAATATATATCCAGAAACAAATGTATGGTATCCTATTTTTAGTGTTCTCGGTGAACTATACCAGCTTCATCAAACAATCCCTACAAAACTATAAATCAACCATACACGTGAGATAACACGCAATCATTTCAAGTGTGCTATGTTTTAGAACTTAAAGGTCTTACAAAGAGCATGTGACCTTCCAAAATTGTTTTTACTGTAAGAGATGATATGGAGAAATTGTAAGGAAAAAAATAAGAATTAGTGTAACACCTGAGGACGAGATCGACATCGTATTAGGACGACGTATCGAGACCTCGACCAAGACCTTGTGTCGAGATCCCGTGCCAAGATCGTTTGCCGAGGTCATTTGCCGAGCTGAGGAGACCGCGTGCACTAGTCTAACCGAGGAGATCGCGCGGTCGAGTTGATGAAGTCGCATCAGCTGATGAGGGCGCGTAGCCGGTGAGGAGGCGCGTCACGAACTCGTGTTAGAGCCTTGTGCGCTTGCACGAGCACCCTCGACATCGTGTCGAGATGATACCCATTCTTTCGAGCGTTATTCGCTATTATTATATTGTTTTGTAATTATTATATTGCTCGACACGCTGCCGCGTCTGCGTGTCTGCACTGGCCAAGCGAGTAGAGGGTAATTATGAGAGGAACGATTAGATGCGGGTAGAATGATTGATGGGATTGGCATCTTATAAGTGAAGTTACGATTATACCCCTTTTCTCACCGGTATACCAGCCAATCGATTCCCTCAAACACTCATTCTTCTCTTTCTTCTTTCTTCTTCCTTCCTTCATACGCTCGAGCCTCGTTGTTTTTCTCCAAAACTTCCATCGATTTAAACCTTGAGTTCCATCGAGATTCTCGCACAAGCTTTCTTCATCAACCTTGTTCATCATCATCTTCTCGACATATCTACTTTGCTCGACCATCACCATCGAGGTATGAAGAAGGATTCTTCTCTTCCTCTGCGTACTCTTGTTTAAGCGCTACTTTTCCTTCCATTTTTAGCCGCTTTTATGCTTCCAAATCATGTCAAACTGATGGGTTTTCTTCTTCACGATATTACCTATCTTTCTAACCGACATTAATTGGGCTTGTAAAACAAATTTTCTTCCTCTCGCTTTTTCTCGCAATCGGCGGCTGCCGTAAACCCCCACTTTTGGTTTGTTTAGATTTCTTGTTTTTCGCTTGTTGTACGGTTATTGTTGTTGTCGATCTATCTGTTGAAGCATCGTGATAACCTTTTTCATGAACTTTTGATCGAAAACCTAACTTTGTGTTGGAGGAAAAATATATTTCGCTTCTTGAGTTTTTAATATTTTTCGGGTTGTGGTTAAGTTTGGGATGAGCTAAGTGTATTAGAACCATAGATCGAATCGAGTTGTGTTTGTTTTAGGAAGTCGATTCCCGAGATCGTGTGATTTCCGAATCAAGGTGTACGGGAGGCGAATCCGAGGGGCGTGGAAAGCGTGGAATCCAAATCGAAGCTGTGCGTGTCGAGGTCGATTGAGGGACTCGTGCGATGTCGAGTCGTTGTCGAGCTCGTTGAAGACAGTAGTGTCGAGATCGAGTGGAAGAGTGGTTGTCGAGCTCATTTGAAGACAATTTGTGTCGAGGTGGATTGTCGAGCAACTTTAGCTCGAGTTCGTAAGTGGCAACTCCTAGATATCTCTAAGGCTTTATTTTATAAGTCCTTATGTAAAGTAGGCGCTTTCACATTAATACTTTCATAGTATGCTAGCGTAGGGCAACTTTTTAGACATTATTAAGACTTTATTTTTATTGTTATATTTATGTATGGACTCCTTGATTGGTGTCGAGATTGGAATGTTGTGATATGATTGAGTTTTTTGCATGTATTTGATATGTGATTGAATATATGTTGTGAATGGTGTATTCTTTAATCATGCGTTTCTTCATGCAGAATGTTTTATTGCTTAAATGTCGGTGCGTTTTCTTCATGTTAAGCATGCTCTCTTTATTTGATATGTGATCAAGTAGTTGTGTTACTCTTTGACATGCGGCGAGCTAATCATCAGTGAGAGAGCTAGAAGTCGTATGACGCGTTTTTGAGCCGGACCGGATAATCGAGGGTGCTAGGTCCCCTTTTTGTTTATGGTGGATTGGCTAGGCGTCGCGATTATCGGTTGGGGTTGGGTCGACTCATTTGATTAATGCATGGTATCGGTTTGGGGTTGGACACCGCTTTACCTATTCACGTCGGTTTGGGATGGACCTGCTGACGATATTCCGGAATAAGAGTCGAGTCGAGTCTAGAGTGAGATGGTCGAGTCACGTGTGGTGATTGAGATACATTATTGTGTTGCTTATATCTTTTATGTCGAGCTTATCTTGAATTGTTGAGAAGTTGACCCTTTCCCGTGGTGCCTTCAATCCATGACGGTTACCCAGGCGATGTCGAGGGCGCAGGGAGGAGGAGCTCGACGAGGACCCGAGTGACGACCTCTATCTGTCGTGATTGTTTATGTTTGTTGGATGTTTGTTTATCCCGAGGGTATCAGTTTTCCTTTTGCGGTTCTGAGGTCGTGACCAGTTTGGGGCCGATGTTGTTTTGTTGTTTCAGGGTAGACCGGTGGTCTTACTTTGGAGCGACCCCTGCGTGGGAGTCTCGGAAGTACCCCCAGGTATGATTGCTCTTTTAGTCGCTGCATACCTTAGGTGTATTTTCTTTGCACATTTGCTACTCTCAGTATTTTGTATACATTATTATTTAGTGATATATATATGTATGTTATGCATGTATGTTTTATTAGAATTTAAGTCTTGTGTCTTAGTTGCACCATGTTTCAAAAGTCGTAATTACTCACGATGCACGAGTTGGTTTTATAAAAAAAAATATCGTATTTTTAAAAGGCACAAGAGTTTTGTTTTTAAAACACATCTCATATAGGTTTATGTTGAGCTTGGTGTGTTGAGCTCGTAACTCGAGCTCGGTATATTGAGCTTCATTGGCGTCCTAAAGCGGTCGGATTACAATTAGCATGACATAATATAATAGAGTTATCGTTGCTAATGTCACTATTGTAGTATGACCTATGCTAATGTTACTATGTCGATGTTGACATACTGAGAAGAATCTGAAAGTGTAGAGACTCATGCGTCATGCTAGCTAGTGGTAAATGAAAAATTAGTAATTAGATCGGATCAGAAATAAAAACTAATCAAAAATAATCAAACCATGACAAATGAGAAGAAATGTAAAATGTAATTCAGTGTTATAGTTTACTAATCTTTGGCTGTGTATGAAATTTATTTTGACTTCTTGTTACCCCTTTGAACTTGATGCATGACAGTGGCACAGTGCACATTGCACACTCAACCTTTTGTTGAAATCAAGTTGTACATTTAGTGAGGATTAAACTCATAACAACTTGGTCATAAAGACTCTGATACCATGTCAAGGACTAACTCTTCTAAAGGCTTAAGTTGTTAGGTAACAACTCATGAATTGTTTTATATCCATACTAAAAAAGACATTAAGATATTTAGCTGAGAAACAGTGCTAAACAACTCCAAAATAAACTAAAATGGAGGAGAATGCTCACATAATAGAAATAATGCCTCTTTTGTCATTTTTCATTCCCACTTCCCTTCATAGTTATTATCCTTAGTTTATTAGTGCTAGAAATTTAAGGACATCAATGACAGCTTACTTTGTTCTCACCATCTTGGCAGCTAAAGAAAAGCAAGACTGCAAAATCCTAAGGAACCATGGCTTTGGCTGCAATTACATAAGCAATTCAAGTTAGAGATATAAAGGGAATAGAATCTGACTGATACTACTATGTTAATATTCAGAGATGAGAACATGAATAATATTAATATATTAATCAAAAACAAAGAAGGCTAATGCAACTTTTTTCATTGAAAAAAGGCTTACAAATATCAATGAGAAGAACAGTAAAAAGAACAAAAATGGTTCAAAGTGCAGGAGAACTGAACAAAACCAAATAACACCCTATTGAGATGTGTTAAGAAATATATTGATCTCTCTTTAAACAATAATCAACATTCTGTAATAAAGTGAATTAGGGTTGAAACTTATCTGTGAGATCAAAAAAATGACTTATCTTCTAATAGAGATGTCAAGATATATGTCTTTGAGAGTTTGAAAGTAATTTTGTGGTCGAATGTGGTCAGATTCAATAAGGATGAGGGAAGAAACAACAACAAATTCAATGATAAATAAGCATCGGTCCATGACAACAACCAAAAAAAGCAAAAATTGCATATCTAGTAAAGAACCTACACATTGTTTTCTCTTTGATGAAAGAGGTTTCAATAGGAAGCACTTACATATATATATATATATAAACTTTTACCTTTTAGAAGATGCACACGAGCCAAAATTCTTATAGGCTGCATCAAAGGAAAACAATTAAAAATGAAAACTTGGAAAGCTCCAGCATTTTGTATCACAATGAAGATCCATGATTCCATACGGTTGGAGAAGAAATTGAGAAAATACATTGTAGGAGAAATACTCTGGAGAATAAATCAAATAAAAGAGCAACATTAGTTAGTAGTTAGAAGAAGAGAAAAAAAGTTAGAAATCTAGCGATGGAAAGGGAAGGGAAGAGAGAAGAGAGAGACTATATACCTCATAAGCAATCGCATAAACCTCTTTTATGGGATGAAAATGAGTACCTTTTTCAGATTTGGAATATCCTTCTCCAAAACAATAACGACAAATGACTCCATATTAGAAACCTAAAAAAGGGTGGCTCAAAATTGTCGCGGTCATATATAATAATGGAAGACATTTCTATGGTGTTAAGCAAGTACCCCATAAACAATCTATATTCTCCAAATTGTAAAAAGGTTTGCCTAAGCTCCAACTTTGTGACATTAAGACCCAGACTAATAACAAAAACCAATCTTGCAAAGTGATTTTATGTAAGAGTACCAGGTCTCAGGAACATTTCAATAGGTTATGAGAAAGAGAAGGGAATCAAATAAAAAATAATAATATGATCAACAGTAACTCCCAAATATATAGAAAAGAGATATTTATTCCATTTATGACATGATACATATGCTTTCTCAATCTTCCTTATTTTGTATACCTCTTCCCATATTTATCATTTGACAAATGCTCCCCATCCTGTAATGAAATAAGACAAATGCAAGCCGATTACTTCCCATTCAATTTGTCACTATTACTGTTTTTTTTTCCAGAAAATGAGGATTTGCAAACCTGTTTGTGATTAACCCAGAAATCAAAACGAATTCAAACCTGGAATTTCAGAAGACCAAAACCACAATATCAATGTAGGGAAGACTCAGGAGGATTATAATTGACAGAGATTCAGTTTCCGAATTCCTCCAAGAAATTGATTTAGCAGTTTCTGCTACGCAGGATAACAGATGACTGATCAGACCCTGACATGCGCAAAAACTCACGAAATAAACAACTAATTTAGTAGCGGAGAAATCAAAAATGAATGTTAATTTAAAGTTAATTGAACAGACTTGAGGAAACGAAAATAACCCATAATATTCTGACTATACAAAAAAAAGGTGATTGTGACTAATTTCTGAATGGGAATTTGATTCCATATTTGTAACAGTCTTTTTTAACTGAAATGAAAAATCTGAAAATGTGACCAAGTTCATTTCCTATCGGTGTGATTTAAAAAGGAAAATTAATGTAAATTGATTAGGAATTTTGGTAATTGGAAGGTGATCAAATAATTGAGATACCTGGACAGTGTGTAAGGCCCATTATGGGATATTCCTGCCATATTAAACCTTTGACAAATAACAATCAACCGAATTTTGTTCATGATTACTGGATTGGATATAAAATCATAGTCAAAATTTTAATCATGTTTTGGAGATTGACATCAATTACACGATATTGTTAGGAATAACAAAAGTTTAAAGCTATCAAAATATGGAAGGTTTTTATGTAAAATCATTGTCCTAAAATATAACATGTGAGTGCATTCAAAATATCCGTTTTTATTCTTTGTATTTATTAAATAGCATATCAATTAGCTTTTAATTCTGAATTAAGCGTTACCAAAAAATATATATTTAGTAATTGGTAACATGTTACATGTGAGGATTTTCAGCAGGTCAAAGGAAGCACATAAATTTGAATTTGGCCAGTGGGGATTGCGCTTGACATGCAGTGGTGACATGACATGCCACGTTTTCATGGAATTTGGAGGGAACCGATTATAGAAGGACATTTGGAGCTTAGTTGTGATTAGCATGTTATTTGTAACTTTCCTCTTTTAAAACATTTACAATTGTATATTATATAGATTCTGGTGTAATAAATAGCATATACTCTCAGTGTTTTATTTGTTTTATTCATCATGTAAGGATATTTTCATCCTTCCAAGCATTTTGATCCCTCCTACACTTTGAAGCTAGAAAAAGCTATCTTTAAATCACCACTAGCATATGCAAATTCTTTGGTGGAAAATAAAATCTATAACGTTAGTTTATGACTTTGCAAAACTTCCATTATTAGTTGTTCGAACTTGATATTTTCTAAAAATTACGATGGAAGCTTTCACCTAATCTTTAATTCCTTAAAGACATGAGTTTCTTTTTAGTCGACTATTAATATCTTATAGAGATTAATATTAACAATATGCTCTATCCAAACATCTTAAAAAGGAGTAAAGGACTTTTGTTTAAGAAAAAATAATGTTAATATATAAGTATCTATTATGTCTAAAAGCAGAGAAACAAGGTGTTATTCGATTCGTCGGTATGTTGTATTACGCCTTGTTTGCAATAAAAGATTTTTTTCCCACGTATTAACTGAAGTGGCTTTTGTCTTAAATTAATATTAATGAACTTAGCATATATACATGCTTCTACCGTTATGTGTATTTTACTTACCATAAGAAAAAAGAAACCGTAAAAAAAGAACCTCCTACTATATTAGTGTCTAAATTACTGTGATATAATAACACTTTCTTTTAATAATTTTTTAAAAATATACTAAATTATAAGAATAATAATAATATTTAAATTACAGAGTAAAAGTATATCACACGAGAGTTAAATATTTTACATGAAGGTATTATAATGTCCAACTTATTATTATAATAGAGATTAAACTTTAATTGAATATTTTTTAATATAAATTTATATTTATCATAAACTTTTCTAATTTTATTATGTTTATGATTATACTTTTTTTAAAATAGTTAATAAATGATGACTATATTAAAATTAATTATGATATTATTAATAAAATGTTTTTTCTTTTTTTATAATTAAATACTAATGACATCATTAAACCGTGCATTAGAAAAATTTAAATTTATATAAATATATAGACTAATTAATATGCAAATATAAACTATATAAAAAATATAATACATGGGAATGAACATATTACATGAATATATATATTAAATATAATATTTTTCTTTAATATATTATATGTAAATATAATAATATATTATATTAAAAAAATATTTTACTCACACAAAAAAATATTAATATCTAACTATAAATTGATTTATATAAAAATCATATAAAATAGAAAAATATTACATGTTGGAATAAAATAAAATTTTACATGAAATCAAATTTAGATTTTTGTAAGATATAAATTTAAATTTAGCAAATTTAAATTTATATCAATATATAGATTGATTAAGGTATAAATATAAACTATATAAAAAATATAATATACAGGAATGAACATATTACATGAATATCTATATGTAAATATAATATTTTTCTTTAATATATTATATATAAATATAATATATTATATATAAATATAATATTTAACTCACACAAAAAAAAATTAATATCTATATGTAAATTGATTAATATAAAAATCGTAGAAAATATAAAAAACATTACATGTTGGAATAAAATAAAATTTTACATAAAAGCAAATTTAGATTTTACATGATATAAATTTAAATTTATATCAATATATAGATTGATTAATATTTAAATATAAATTATATAAAAATATAATACACGGGCATATATATCTATATGTAAATATAATATTTTCCTTTAATATATTATATGTAAATATAATATATTTTATAAAAATATAATATTTTAGTCACACAAAAAAATATTAATATCTATATGTAAATTGATTAATATAAAAAATCATAAAAAAAATTACATGTTAGAATAAAATAGAATTTTACATGAAAGAAAATTTAGATTTTTTAAGTTTTAGTTTATTCCAAGCTAATTTAGATTCTCTTTTATAACTTTATATCATTTTTTTTGAAAGGATTTAAATTTATATCAATATATAATATATAAATTATATAAAAAATATAATGCACGGGAATGAACGTTTTACATAAAAACAATAGATATAGATAAAATATAATACACGTAAATGAATATTTTACATGAAAAACAAATTTGTGAAAAATATTTTATGTACATTTTAGATCATTTCTTATGAATTTCTCCATGATTTTTTTTGTTTATATATTTTCAATACGAACGGGTCAACATACAATAGATATGTTGTTTCTATATAGTGCATCTTATTCGTATCCCACCCGTGCGTCGCATGGCTCATGTCTATCATACTTTAAATTTTTATTTTACAAAGTATTGTTTTATTTATTATTTGTTTGTACCAAGAACTCCCACATTAGTTTGGTATGAATGTAAGTTCATAAAATTTTTATTCTCTTAAGTCAGCAACAATTTATATTTTTTCCACTGTATTCAATTTTAAATATGATAATCAACTATATATTTAATCAACTCTTTATAATGGACAACATTAATTACTAATTTTTTACACAAAATATTAATTAATATTTTAAAGATTAATATAATTTGTGATACATAATTGAAATTAAATTATTCTTATATAATTTTTCGTAGATATTGCCTCAAACTCAACTTTAACAAAAAAAAGCTACACAAAAATTAAATTATTTTATATAAATGTTCAAAAGCCAATATATATCCGTGCATGGCATGGGTTACTATACTAGTTATTATTTTATTATTATAAAAAGGAAATGCTCACGTCAAACACAACTAATAATAATGTTGAAAAGAGTCGAACACGTGGATTGACATGGTCACAATTACAAATATATGTCTTGTTACGACAAGGTGTGGATGAGTTTTAAAATGTGTACTCTAAACTATTAGTTTACGGTAACCATGTTCTCTTTTAAAATATATGTATACAGTAAAGATGGTCTTTACAATAGCTTTAAAATGTGGGGGCGTGAGGGTAGGGGTACATTTGTCCGACACTAATTTTGTGGGGGTGGCACTAATGAATGTTGGGGTGTTTATAATAACACCCATCTTAGCGCCTATGAATTCGGGCCCATCCATTTTTGCAGGCCAGGCCCAATCAAACTGTACTTTACACGTGTGAAACAGATAGAAACAGATAAGGGCGCTATTTTGTAATTGCTGCCGTTAGTTTCCTCTTCTTTGCGCTGTGGTGTTTCCATGACTGGTACCCAGTGAAGTAACCGTCTTCCCGAAACCCGTGTTTCGCTCTTCCTCCTTATGGCTTCCCGAGTTTTTCTTCAGGTTTTCTGCTCTTATCTCTTAATTATGCAATTGATTGTGAAAACCGAAACATTTTCAATTACGCTACTTTACTCGGAATTTGCATTTTTGACAGGCACTCTTTGCCCCCAATCAATGTTCTCTCACCAAGCTGGGTTTCTCTTCTTCTTGCGCTCCCTCCACCCTCGGTTCTCGTAACTTACCGTTGATTTCCAGGGTTTCTTCGACCTCAATTTCATGGCGTTGCAGTCCTCTCATTGCTAAACCTACTTTTGTTGTCAGAGCTGATTCCAACCCCGACGCCACTTCGGCTAATGTTGATGGAAATCCAGCAGCTTTGGATAGTGTTGATGAAGTTCCGGAAGCTGAAGGAGAACAGGTTTCGGATTCTGAACCTGAATCCGAGCAACAGAAGCCTCCCAGAAAACCCCGAGTGAAGCTTGGAGACGTTATGGGGGTAAATTCTTTCTTCCATATCTTAATTTAGTACTGTTGATGATTTCCCTTGTATTAAGGTTCTATTCTATCTTGAAGTTTACTTGGAAAGCTTGGTTTTTTTTTTCCTCCCCTTTTTAGAGAACCTTTAATGAGAGCAACTAAATGGGTTGCTTCCCAAATTGCCACTTAGGATTTAAGCAACCCAATTAGTTTTTACTCCAATAGTGGTTGCATATAAGCAACCCATACTTGACCCCAATATTCATATTTTTTTATTTGCACTTCCATATTTTTTGTCTTGTTGAGAGAGAAACAATAGTATTATAATGGTTAGTTGCCGTAAACCAAATACTGCACGGAGCTTAAATTTTAGTTGCGTTTGGTGCCAGCTAGATCAACTTTATTGTTGAGTAAGTATAAGAAACGTCAACTAAAAATAAGACACCCTTTGAGACACAGTGTTAAAGGCGCTCTTAGTTGAGTTTTCACATTTTGCATCCTTTCTAGATGCATTGTAACTTCAACTAGTGAGTGTGTGGGAGACTGAAAGAAAATGTAAAGATGGATGAACTCGAAAATGCGTGTTGTTGTTTGTGCAGATATTGCATCAGAGGGCAATTGAGGCTTCGGATAATGTGAGGGCCACTCCTGACATTAGGACCGGAGATGTTGTGGAAATCAAATTGGTATTCTTTTTTTAAAAAAAATATTTTTATAAGTCCTAGGCTGAGATGATTTTTATGTTGATATATTTTTGTCCTACTCACAGGAAGTTCCTGAGAACAAGCGTAGGTTGTCCATTTATAAAGGTATTGTCATCTCAAAACAAAATGCTGGTATTCACACAACTATTCGAATCCGAAGAATTATTGCTGGCACAGGGGTTGAGATAGTCTTCCCAGTGTAAGCACCCCTTTTCTCCCCTTTCTCTCATGAGAACTTTAATAAAGACTAGTACTGTCATTTGTGCCACTGTATGTTTCTTTGGGTTGCCTTGTTGTGTATAACAATGTATCCAATTGTTATGACTAATATAAGAGATCCAGACGGGAATTTGGGATGAATTCTTCTTCATATAATATTTTTACTGGTGTTTAAGTGAATTGAAGTCCCTTTGGAGACATGGATGACTAAAAGTATGAAAAGGAAATAGAATAGTCATATGTTCTCATTTTCAAAAACTGTAGATTACTTCCAAGATCCTGAATTATGTTGTTAGTGTTGTACATGTACTGGTACCCTGGGTTGACTGTTAATTTTTGCAACTGTTCAGCTATCGAAAATACAAGTTGTTAGGTGTTAGAAGATATGGAAATATTTTATAATATCTTGATATTGTTTTAAAATTATCTCATAGGATTAGTTTCCTATAAGATATCTCTTAAGCTCAATTTCCATGTTTCTTTGTTATTATCATGATTTGTTTCCCTGTTTAATTAGAATTTGATGTCTTGTATTAGTATAAATAAGGGTTAGTATCTTTTTGTATCAAATCATAATCACCAATCGTATCAATCCATAATCATAATCCGAAGTCTTTATTCTTTCCTTCCCTTTTTATCTTAAAATTATAACTTCAACATGGTATTAGAGTAGTTCCATCCTCCGTGACTAGTCCCATTACTATTCCGCTGCTAAGTTCCCTAAGGCTTGGGACTTTAATATTTGTATTCATAATCCTTCTTTTCTGGCTATCGCCATCATTTTCCGCCATCAAGGAGTCTGACCCCATCTAATTTGGCTGTCGGGTGTCCAAGGTGACATCACTGTGTGGCATAGAGGCCGCCTTTCGGCCGTTCCCTCAAGCAGTGTCGTCGGAGGAGTTTCACTTGCCGTCACATATGTCTGTCAACTGTCAAGCATGCTTCTCGTCAGCACACGAGGTCCACACGCTGCCTTCCTGCTATTTGTTCGCCACGTCGGTAGTCAAGTTTGGTTTGTTGGCCCTTCCTTGCTCTGTTGAGAGTTGAGACCACTTTCAGCTTGTGGGTTTCTCATTTGAGTTTGGTTTCACCACTGTTTGCAGCTCTGATGGCACCTCTACGTAATCTCTTCAGATTTATCCTTGTTTCTCTGATCTGGTTTTGTCTCAGTTGTGGTTTGACTCCTTTTTTTTTTTTTTTTTTTGGTCAAAACTGTGGTCTGGTTCTAGTTTTGCCCCCTCTCTCAGTTTTCAATATTAAATTATATTGTATTTGGTTATTTTTCTCTTTCAAAGAGTACATTTGAAACAAGCTTAAAGCTTTAGCTTGAGGGGGAGTGTTAAATATCTTATAATAGCTTGATATTATTTTGGAGTATCATAAATTATCTCATAAGATTAGTTTCCATATTTCTTTGTTATGATAATGATTTGCTTCCCTATTTAATTAGTATTTGCTGTCTTGTAAATAATGGTTAGTGTTTAATCATTTTGTATTAAATCATAATCATGAATCATATCAAACCATAATCATAAATTCATAATCCAAAGTCTTTATTCTTTCTCTTCCCTCTTCATCTAAAACCTTATAACTTCAGTAGAAATTGGTTGAGTAGCAATGACCATACAGCTGAAAATAAAGAAATTGGTTGAGTAGCAATGACCATACAGCTGAAAATAACCATGTTCTAGAATCCATATAAGCATGTATGTAAAAATATTGTTACAAATCGGGTTCACTCATTTCCATTGGAGGGTTTGTAGCTTTTAAATAAAAGCATCTCTTAGGTCCTATAGTGGGAACTGAAAAGGCATATCCAAAATATATTGCGAATTTGAAGTTTAATGATGGTATCTGTTCCCTCTAAAAGAATGGAGGATGAGATTCATGCCTGTTTCAATGCATGACCAACATGGTTACTGATGAACATATGCAATGCTTCTTAGCAGGAACTTTTTCTACAGTCTATATGGTATGGTAAGGGTTTATGAAATATGATTTAAGTATCTGAATTTATTTATCCAAGCAAATTAGACAAATGGTTCACATTATTGACTTACCAATTGACGTTCAAGACCAAAATAATTTTCAATTATGTGGCTTATAATATGAAGTCTTTACCAGATTTTTCTTGTGAGGTACTGTCTGTTATGATGCTTATGTTTCCTGTCACAGTTACTCACCAAACATCAAAGAAATCAAAGTGGTAAACCACCGTAAGGTCAGGAGGGCAAGATTGTACTATCTAAAAGACAAACTTCCCAGATTCTCCACTTTCAAATGATAAGGTCACTCACTGTTCATCACAATCTTCTTCATAGTTGTCTGCTGATCCAGGAGAAGTGATTGCAGGGCCATAATTTGATTATTTTGATTTGTTTTGTTGTAGAATATAACAATTTTCTTTCCCTTAGTCTATCCTCCGAGAAATGGAAACAAGTGTATGTTGACCTTGATAATATTAAGAAATTTGAAGTATTTCTCCTGCATGCTTATTTTTCGGTAGAAAGCCAAACTCTAAAGAAAACATAGTACATGCTAAGGAATTAAAATCCGCATCACATTGTGTAATAGTCATGTTCTTAATTTCTGTTGTTTTATTTGTCATGTGCTGTGTCTGGACGAAATGAGCTGGCATGGGCACGCTGCCTATATTAGAAATTTTCTGGCAGCCACAGCCTTCTAATTTTTTGAGCATCTGATCTGTATTATTTAGAAGTCAGTGATGAAGCTGCCCTTGTTGCTATCATATCATGTTAGCTTCTTCTTTTTTTGATGAATTGCTATCATGTTAAGCTTTATTAAAAGCATCAGTGAATTACTTTTATTTTGATCGTTATGATAAAAGTCAGGACTCATGCCCAGCTTTTCGGATCCCGATTTATAAGCACAAATTATTGTTCATGAATGCATATTTTCATATTTTGGCACAATCATAAAATGCAGCTTACTCTGGTTGCAACATCGTTGTGTTTGAACGCTGTACTTCCTTGGCAGATTGAAGAAAGGGTATATAGGTTTCTAGGGTGCACAAGTGCACCAAATAACACCACCATGCACAAGTTTTTTCCACCATTGGATCAATCTTATCCCACAATAATACCATGTATCCTCTCTGCCAAATTTTTTCTCATTTCCTCTTTCTTCACTTCTCCTTCCTCCTCTTACCGCACACACCCAACCCTTCCCCTCTCACGGCAGACAACTCTCATGGCCGGTGTTGCACACAAGCCGCGTCCAATGCCTGTCCTCTGCCCCACACCTACCTTTTGTTGTCATACACAGCGAAATGGAACCCCATTGATGAAATCCATCAGATTTGTAAGATAAAATAACAGATCTAGCATAGAGAAAGCCAGATCTGGAGCAGAAGAGGATGCAGTGTGGGTCATGGTTGTTCGCAGTGATGAATCTCACGAGATCGAGGTTGGTTTGAGGCTCAGGAGTGGTTTTCATGTGTTGATTCAAGAACTACCGTAAAAAAACAGCATAAATTGGATTGAAGTTTTTTTTTTTTTTGGTACTTGAATGGATGAAGCTTTGACTCAAATTCAAAAAATCACTGCTGTGCTAACTTGTTGATGGGTTTTGTTTTTAACTTTTCTTTTTGTATATGGTGTGTGGGAACTGTTCAGGTTGAATGTTCTTTCTGCCACCATTCTGTGCATCCCGGGGAGGAGCTGTTATGTTCTGTTCGTGGATGTGGCGCGCCCTACCATCGCGTCTGTGCTTCGTGGGAGGAGCTATGCAGCACGCGATTTTGGGTCGATTTGAGATTGAAACAGTTGAGGGAAGTTGGGTCTTGGGGAGAAAGGAAGGGGAGACCTGGGGAAGAGGAGGAAGAGGTGGCTCACGGCGGAGAGAGGGTGAGGGAGAAGGGGAAAGAAAAGAAATGAGAAAAAATCTAGTGGAGAGGGTGCATGGTATTATTGTGGGATGAGATTGATCCAACGACAACTGATACTTGTGCACGGTGGTGTTATCTATCAAACTTGTGCACCATATAACTCACCATATCTATATACTATATCTAAAAGCTGCATGTTTGATATTTGTTTTTTCAGTCAATAATATTTTTATGGCTAAATAACACTTTTGGTCCCTTAACTTTATTTTAGTTTTTTTTTTGTCTCTTAACTATTATATTTTTCATTTTAGTCCCTTAAGTTACAAAAAAAATGCTGTTTTCATCCCCTAACTATTTTTTTTCATTTACATCCCTTAAGTTATGAAAATACTCCACGTTCGTCTCTTAAGTTATAAAAGTTACGTCAAATTCGTCCCTTTCATCTGTAATCTTTTTAAACAATAAAGTCAAAATCATGCTCCTATCAGAGTTTTTATTGATGAAGTAACATGATAAAAGGTAATGGAGCAAAAAAAAAAGAGTTTCAATGACCTATACACACAAAATAAAGGGATTACAGACAGAAGAGAGGAAAGCGGTGTATTTTTGTAACTTAAGGAACTAAAATAAAAAATATAATAGTTAAGGAACCAAAACGAAAACTAAAATAAAGTTTAAGAGATCAAAAGTGTTATTTAGCCTATTTTTATGAACACAAACTTCCTGTTAGTTTGTGATTATTAATTTTTTAAAGCAAAACAAAATGGGTTCAAGCAAATAAATCTTATGACAGAAATGATGGTCAAATTTGTGCAATCCCCTTTAAGCACCATAGTATACAGATTTGGAGTTTGTTGAGGAAGATTGTAAATGAAGTTTAATTATTATTATTATTATTATTATTATTATTATTATTATAGGTAAATGTTAGTATGTTAATTGTTAGATTAGTTTTTCTCATTCGACAAGATATGAACCCTGCACCTTTAACTCCTTCACTCTTTCATACCCTTAGCTCAAACCAGTTGAGCTTAAATAAAGTTTAATTATGATAAAACATAAATATTCTTTTATAAGAACAATTTAAAATGCAATTTAATAAAAAATAATATTTAACGAGGTGTCCCTACAGTTGTGTGAAATTAATACTCCCTTCGTTACTTTTTATAAGCACTTTTAGACAAAAAACGCATATTAAGAAAAGTTTAGCATCATTAAATTTGTCTATAATGTGTATGTTTTTCCAAATTTATCTTTTAATCATACTTTTAATTAATTAATGCATGTCTTGGATTTTTAAATACTATGCAATTAATTAAGGGTACTTTTGAAAAAAAATAATTAATGTATCTTGTAATTTGAAAAGGGGCTTATAATTAGTTAATTTTTTCCTTCTAAAATGGACTTATAAAAAGTAGCGGAGGGAGTACTTACTACACTCTTGTACTGTATGTGAAATTCACTTAATAAGAGTTTTTTTTTTGACAAAATAATAAGAGTTATTTTATCACTTGAATCAGTGGTTTTTTAATATAAAAAAATGCAAGGATGTAATTTAACTAAGCAATTTTTGTTTGATTAATAACTAGCAGCAACTTTTGAGTGCAATTTACTTGCAACATAACAATTTTTTTAGCGTAATGCTTAACATCGCGAATTATTATTTCTCGAACAGTCGCGAAGGCTCTTTAGCCCGTTGTCTCTGTTAAAACTAGATCTATGTATAACCAGATCCATGTATACCCAAAATAATCTCAATAAAAATTACGGAGACCAATTTAGTCTATTAAAAAATAAAAAATAATAATTTGGTTTTTAAAAATCTCAAATATAGACCAAATTAGTCCATAATAAAGACTAAAATATCCCTAAAAATTATCTTAAAAAGAATTAATTTTGACCCGTATTTAAAGTTTTTAAGAACTAAATTAGTAATTTTTATTTAAATTGGTCTCCATAAATTTTTTTGGGAACTAATTTGAGTATTTACTCTTTCTCTTTTCTCTAATAGTGGGACATATGGCAAATTTGCGAACTTCGTGATGGGTTTTGTTCGCTATATATAACAATGCTCAATTTTTTATACCTTCGCGTCTTTAACTACGGTGCGATCCAAATTATTACTCCCTCCAACAAAACCCTAATTTACGGCCGAGGAAAAACATTAAAAATAGGTTTTTTAGTTAATATTTTTAAAGATTTAATTTTTTTCCAAAAATATTTCTTTTATGAACTAACCTGCTTGCATAAAAAATATGTGTATCTCATTAATATAAGTCTCTTTATAAATAAAGATATAACTGAAAATTAGATATTTAATACTTTTAAAAATTGACGTTGTTTTTTATAATTAAGACTAAGAAAATGAATCAGATGGTATACAATAAATATTGAATGTATAACCTTTTTGCTTTTTTTTATCTTGATCAAATCTTTATCAAAATTTTTGTATTGTAGGATATTTTTTTTTGGGTCTACAGACGGAATGACAAGTACCTCCTATAAATTTACATACACAAAATGAGTATCTTGAGCTGAAACTCGGGCAACTACAAAAAAAAATATCCAATCTATTAACGTTAATTGTGCTAGTCCTTACTTACGTGGTATATGAACTCAGTGGAATTTTAATGGAAACTTGTTGTTTCTCACTTTTTTTTTTGTTTTGAGAAAAGTTGTTTCTCACTCTTAAGAGGTGAAAATATTAATTAATGTATATATCTATGACTATTTATATAGATATTATAGATATATAAAAAGAAAAGAAGACACGTGTAGAAAGCAAGAGTCAGATGTGTCCTGTGAGAGTTTTGGCATACACATAAAAGTGAGAGGATGGCCCCAGCCCCACACACGCACAGAGCAGAGCAGAGCAGAACAGAGTGCCGAGTGGTGTCTGCGAAAACCAGAGAGAGGGCACAGACACTCACTCACTCACTGACTCTGTTGTTGTGAGGACGGTTCAGACCGGAAGCGATCTAGGTGGCTAAAATACCGCGTTATTCTGCTTTGGACTTTGTAGCCATCGGTACCCCATGCTCCTCGTTCCACCACATATTCCTTCCATTCCAACCCTCATTCGTTCCCTTTCTCTCCTCTCTCACTCACTCACCCACCCACACCCTTTTATCCTTCTTTTGCGCTATGTTGATCGTGTTTCTGTTTCTCGTCTCTCTCTAATTCATTGGCCGGCCATAGCCATTGCCATTGCAGAAAACCACTTTTCCTCTTCTTCGTCATGACTGCAACACCACTCATCTCTGTTAGTCCCGACGAGCTCAGGTTCCATTGTATGTAATCCCTCTCTCTCTCTCGTGTAATTCTTTTTTTCATCATGAATTTTCATCCCTCATAACCCTCGTTGTTCGAATTTTACATTCTTTTCCGGGGATCAGCATCAACAATCACGTAATTGTAATCCTATTGTTTTTCCCCTTCATACGGTTTGGTTTTATTTAAGAGAGATCTGTAGTTCTGTTTCTCTTGATTTTGGAGTGCATTTTGGTTTTCTCTATTTCATAAATCAAATATGAGCGTGTACAGGATCAGAACACTGTGATGTGATAAACATTGTGTAAACTGCATAGATCATTAGAATATTTCATATAAATATGAATTCCTTTCCTTTGTTTTCCTTAATAAGCTTGGGTTCTTATTTGGTTATTCTCATAATTATGTTCATGTCACCAGTTGAGCTGGAGAAGCAAACATTTTGCGATCTTAAAGTCCTGAATAACACACAGAGCTATGTTGCTTTCAAGGTACTCTATTCACTAACACATTCCACAACTGACTTCTTGTCGGTGGATATGGTTCTCTCCAGTTCCAAACACTCTAACTTGATTCTGATTGCATTTGATTTCATTGTTATTTTTCATTTGCTGTTTGCTAGGTCAAAACCACTTCACCTAAGAAGTACTTTGTACGACCAAATACCGGTGTTATACATCCCTGGGACTCATGTATCATCAGAGGTGCTGCTTTTTACCATTGCTGAGTGATTTATAAGTCTAGTTCTTTGATTAAGTTATATATTTTCTTCTTTGGGTTGAGAGCACACATTGAATTGAAGAATCAAAAAGTAAAAGCTATCAAATGAGAAGAAGCAGCATTTTATATCTTGAAAATCCAAAGAATATTTAATACTTTCTTCTTTAAATAAACAGGATGATTTATTGAAGAGTCGGGATGATTTAATGAAGAGTAATGTTATTTTTTATTCATTATCTCTGCCCAAAAGGCACATGTTAATGATAAACCCTTTTTTCTTTTTGGCTTAAAATAATTTTACAAGGTCTTTGATTATGTGAAAGATTGAACTGCTTAAGGGAGATATGCATGTGATCACATATTCACATTACTAAATGCGCATCCAGTGGGCAGAAATTTAGAAATAGTATGTAATGTAATACGAGAGACCCGGAAGATGAAAAAGGAAAAATTAGTTAAACTAATGAAATGTGTCTGTGAATACTGGTAATTTCAACCGATCAAAGGTCAAAGAATAGATGTTTTTCTTCCCCGAGTCACTGGGAACTAGGGAAAAAGTTATTAAGAGCTTATATCTGAGCATGTGATATACTATTGCCGGCTTTATGCTTCCTAGCGACCTGTATTTTGGTTAAACAATACAAGATATGAAATCAATCATTTGTATGCCATTTGCTTATGAACTCAGAGCACTTTCCCATTCGGTGGTATTACTTATTAGCATATATCATATTGTCCAATTTTTGTATTTGTACAGTCACCCTTCAAGCCCAACGTGAATACCCTCCAGACATGCAATGTAAAGACAAGTTTCTCTTACAGAGTACAACAGTGAGTCCAAATACTGATGTTGATGAGCTTCCACCAGATACTGTAAGAGAGTCAACACTGTCCTTTATACATTATCAACCATATAGTCTGAATAGAAAAAGTTGATCACAAATACTTTTTTTTTTGGCTTGCAGTTTAATAAGGATAGTGGCAATTCAATAGAGGATTTGAAACTAAGAGTCTCATATATCTCTCCCACCTCACCCGAAGGAAGCTCTGAAGATGATGCAATGAAGAACTCCTCACAAAAACTTGATAACTCTTCTGTGCGTGTCTTTTCTTCCTCCACCCTTTGTTGGAATCAATTTGAAGTTCCATTTTCATTCTTCATTTCAAATTTGGTTATTTTATGTATTTGGCCATAATGCCACATGTTGCGTCTCATGTATCAAGCTGGAATTCCCATATGGGTGGGGTCCCTTGAGAGATACAAAGAAACTCCATATATGATTCAATTGAAATAGCCGAGAAACAAGACTAAGGAGATTTCTATGGGTTACTCAGTAGTACAATTCATGGGTTGTGTGGCAGCTTTGATTCAATCTTGTAGCTGCACAGACTACTTGTGTCCAGTGCCTGATGCATTTGCAGGAAACAACATAGGGCCTTGTATGTAAAAGTGCTAGAAAACATGTTGTGATTGATAAGTAAAGACAACAACAACAAAGGTTTTTCCCACTAGGTGGGGTCGGCTACATGGATCATACGACGCTATAGTGGTCTATCATGAATCATATCCATAGTGGTCGGCTACATGTGATTGATAAGTAAAGACAAAAAATAAAAATTGAAATAAACATTTGAAATTTCCTTCTATAGGACCCTTCTGGTGGAAAATATAAATCTGTGCCTGCATCAAATTTCTCCAGTTTAGATTAAACATAGTATCTGGTTACAAATGGTTCCGCTGCTCTTTTTTCACTTTCTACAAATGGTTACAAATAGTATCTATTACTCATGCAGGGTGAATCTTTCTCTATGCACTCTGCATAAAGAAAGATTCACCCATAGCATGAGTGTGGAAGAGAAATTATGCTTGAGGTCTCAAGTTGATTTAGCAGAATTACTTTGTGAAAATACACATACAAGTTTACTCCTCATGCCATGGTACTGTTTTTAAATCATGCTTACGTACTGAATTTGAAGTATATTACTTTTTGTATTTGCATCACCAGTTTTTTTATGGCTAAAAAGTTATATGGGCTGCTTTTAATTATGTACATATCATATACATACAGGGTCTTTCACTGTGTCAGCAATCAATGGTAGTTGCTTGAGTTCTATGTTCTGTGTTCTGTGTTTGAGTGATCATCGCTAAAACTTTACCCATTATTGCACTTTTTTGGGTTCATTGTCATACATTTCCTACATTACAGCATTGCCAGATGATGAATCTTATTTAAACGCTCAGTTCTGTAGTTTAGGTTAGCCAGTCATGCTTAAATTGAATTTCCTTTCCTTGAAGAACCAGGCTTTACAGCTCCTGAAGGAAGAAAGAGATGCCGCTGCCAGACAAACGCGACAGCTGCAACAGGAACTGGTAATTGTGCTAAATGTCCCTCCCATTACTCCTTTATCATAAGATTTTGGCTAAGATTTTGTTTTGAGGAGTTGTTTCAATCATGCATGCTCAGTGACTAAGCTTGAAAGTGATGAAAAAAATACTAGTATCAGAAGTTAGAAGCCTATAAACCTTTTGAGCGTCTCTCCCTCCAAAAGAAATTAAAAAATGTAGAACAGGAAAGAAGAATAGACTTACATACAGGAAATAATTTCACTTTTATTTGAGCCGTGTACTTGACTAGATTATGTAGAGCTAGAGCATTTATGTGAAGAGTTGAATTTTACTTAATTTTTCTGGTCATTTCCCGTATGTTAATGGAGTACTTTATGTGGCCATTAATAAAAGACGTTGTCAGTATCCCTATTGAATAGTTAATGAAGATCTTTATGTAGGAAGTACTTCTCTGATTCTGATTTATGGAGACATTGGTTGGGGAAAAAACATGCATACAAGGTCAATTCAAGTCAACCATATTTCCGGTACTAAAATTGGCCGTGAGGTTTGTACTAAAAAATGGAAAAGAAAGGCCATGAAGTGAATTAAAGCTAGAAGTGAATTAGTGGTACTGGAAATTAACTACATCTGAAATTTTTTACTGTCTGAAAGCTTTTCTTTCTTTCTTTTTTCTTGTTGGGTGCAGCGCTTGAATCTATAATAGCTGTCTGATGTATTTATATTCATAGTTGAGACTTGAGAGCTTACACATTAACATCACTAATGTTCTCTTGAATGTGTAGGACATGATGAAAAGGCAAAGAAGCCGAAGAGGCGATCCTGGCTTTTCCTTCGCCTTCGCCATTTTTGTTGGTCTCCTTGGATTTTTGCTTGGCTTTCTTTTGAAATTTTTATTCTCTTCACCATCTACAGAATAATTGACGCGCTGTTCGAAACCTTTGCATGCATGCAGACTTTCCGCGTTGTTGATTGTAGAAGTGTAAAGTTCTATATTCTTTTAAATGAGATATTTTCCAGTTTGCTTCTTACCTTACTTCTATCGGTGGGATAATGGATGGTAAATTCTTTTCTTAAAGCAGGCATAAGTGTGGTGCACGTAGAGAAATATATAAGAAGAGAGCTTGTTGCTTCTACTATACACCACCACTGATATACCAATTTCATCAAGAAATTAAATTCCCTGATAATCGACCTACACTGCTCGCTTAGCACAAAACAAACAATAAAAAACGAAAGGTTAACATTCACATCTGAAGAGATTGTTTCATTATCCTTGCCAGAACTCGGGATAAACTTTATTTACACTTTTTAAGTTGTTCATGTTTCTTCCTAATTTTTCTAATGTCAAATTCAACGCATTATCAATTTTAATATTTCTTTTGTAATTTTTCCTGCTGAATTCTGTAAATTTTATGTTCTAACTTATCTCATGTGATTTGTGAAGCACCGAAGCATATAAGTGCGTTTTTACATATTTTTTAATGATAAAATCACTTTTCTTAAGTAAAAAATATTTTTGATGGTTTTAATTGTGTTCGTTTAAGTTTTTTTATCTTTTTTTAAAAGTAATTTTATGGTTAAAATGAAAAACTGTTTTGATTAGGTTTTAGAAAAAATAATTGTCAATAGACGAGAGAGAAATACAAAATAACTTTTTAAACAAATACAAAATAGTTTTTGGTTTTTTTTTAAATGTCTAAAAAATAATCTTTAAATTATTAGATGTGAAAATCACTTTTATTTATTTTTTTACGGAAAAAAACACTTTTAATTTAATATGTATCAAACTGGCCAAAAATTTACATCAGATCACTTCAAAAATAATTAATTGTTGGAGTGTTTGCTTAATGCACAAATATCTTTCTTTTTTAGGAAATAGAATTCTTTTATTGCTATTGGAATATTTGCATATATCATTTTAAGGTTATGTGGCTCTTTGAGAAATGGAAATACTAAATTACTTTTTGAAAAAAAAAATCATAAACTTAATGTCAGATGTCATGAACTTCAAAGGAAAGGTTAAAAATTATAATCTAAGTATGTATTAAAAAAGTCACGTAAAAAAGGAATGTATAAAAAAAGTTATAAACTGAGTAATAAAAATTATGAATTCATAAAATTTTTAGACTTTATTATTTGAAGTTTGTTTGTTGTTAAAAAATAATTTTACAAAACAATTTTTAAAAAAATTAGAAGTTATTGTTTTTTTTTGAAGTTGAAGTTATTGTTTTCTTCTTTGGAAAAATATAAAAATAAATTTTTTGTAAGTTTACGTTTTTAAAAAATTACATTATTATTATTATTATTATTATTATTATTATTATTATATTTAAAACGCATTTTTATTAAAATGTGGTCTTTGAGCAAAAATAATACACAAAACCTTTTTTTCAAGAAAGTATCCAAATGAATCTCAGATTTATACTTTTCGTGATTATTATTTTTTGTGGAACTTGATCTACCAAACTATTTCGAGAGTGGTGCTGATATGTCTACCGGTAATTGGTTGTGTTACGTGGATGAATGCCTTCACTTTGACAATCACAAAACAAGAACTTCGCGTTTAGATACCTTTAATGACAATAACTATACTATTAACTAGACGTTTGACCATGAGATGCAAGGGTAAATTATGTGGAGAGTAATATTTTATATTATGTTGTAATATTTTATATAAAAATTAACATTTTTCCTAATATTCTATATTCAATAATATAAATTAATAGTTAAATTATTGCTTTTTTTATGAGATATATTTACACAAAATAAATAATATTTGATGTAGAAGATAATAATTGCTACACATATATATTAAATTTATAAATATAACTATTAAACATTGACTATTACTAATAGATGCCTTTACGGCCTGATTGTTTCGCATGAAAATGCAACGTAAGAAAAGGAAGCGAGAGAGTATGGCGAGAAAAGACAAACTCAGCATGATTGGCAGCTGAGAAAGTATCCAAATGAATCTCAAATTTATACCTTTCGTGATTATTATTTCTCGTGGATCTTGATCTACCAAACTATTTCGAGAGTGGTGCTGATATGTCTACCGATAATTGGTTGTGTTACATGGATGAATGCCTTCACTTTGACAATCACAAAACAAGAACTTCGCGTTTAGATACCTTTAATGACAATAATTATACTATTAACTAGACATTTGACCATGAGATGCAAGGGTAAATTACGTGGAGAGTAATATTTTATATTATGTATTTCATATAAAATTTAACATTTTTCTTAATATTCTATATTCAATAATATAAATTAATAGTTAAATTATTGCTTATTTTTTTATGAGATATATTTACTCAAAATAAATAATATTTGATGTAGAAGATAATAATTGCTACACATATATATTAAATTTATAAATATAACTATTAAACATTGACTATTTCTGATAGATACCTTTATGTCATGAAAATGCAAAGTAAGAAAAGGAAGCGAGAAAGCATGGCAAGAAAAGATAAATTCGGCATGATTGGCAGCTGAGAAAATAGGATGAAAGAGAAGAAAAAAAAGTCGTGGGTCCCACGCACTTTTTTTTTCTCAGAAGTGCGAAGAAATTGGCTATCGTATGTTTTTTTTCTTTTTCTATTTCTACCTTTATTCTCTCCTTGTATCTCAAATTATTTAAATTTTTAGTCAATGACATTGATATCTTTTAAAAAATAATCAACACTTTTTTTTTTCTCTTCTCTTTTTCTTATTCCAATTAATACTTCAAATCTACCCCATTTTTCACTTTTTTTTCTCTTTTCATCCCTTTTTTTTTGACAATTTCTCTCCTCAACCAATTAAATGCTTATTGAAAACATTGACCGATGAAGAAGAAAGCCAAATTTGGTAGTTATCCGGTTGTTCCTTGCGTATGAGAAAGGACATTGCAGTAAATAGAAAAGAACTGGAACTTTCTACGAAATTGTCCTCTTAACCCGTCTCTTCAAATTTTCAAATATTAAAGATAAGTAGGGGTTCTGGAATCGCATATCGGTGGTTAATCAAATTTCTGTTTAGTCGTTATTGTGAATCTGTGTTTGTTTCTGTGATAGAAAAAAGCAATGGCTTCCTTCACTTCGTTTTTCGATGACTCAAGAAGCCGATGGAATTTCGATGCTCTCAAGAACTACCGTCAGATTTCTCCCATCGTTCAGAATCACCTCAAGCAGGTTTTCTTTTACTTTTCCTTTTTCCTTCTTTTTGATAAATCATTTCATTTCACAGTCGACAATCGAGAAATGTGATGGCCGTGATTTCTAGGGTTTTATAATTTACGGTCTTACAATCAATTAACAAAGAAACTCTGAAACGTTCTATTTTCTAGGGTTTGTTTATTTATCTTCGGTTTCTCTTATTGCTTATGCCAATTTGGCACAATTATTTGCAAGAACTAGGTTTATAGAATCTCTCAATGATGAATATGTTCATAATTATCACCAGTCTTTCGTGTCCTTCATAATTACAAGAACTAGATTCTAACAATAGTTTCTTTATTTTTTTCTTTTGCTACTGTTTTTGTGTTTTTGGCTTGATTGATTGTAGGTTTATCTAACCTTGTGTTTCGCCGTGGCTGCTGCGGCTGTTGGAGCTTATTTGCATGTTCTCTTCAACATTGGTGGTTTTCTCACCACAATAGTATGCGTGGGAAGCAGTGTTTGGTTACTCTCAACACCTCCTTCTGAAGAGGCATGAATCCACTGCCTTCTTCTGTTGCTTTCTGTTCGTTTCATTGTTACGCAGTTTCACTTGTTACTCACCTATGTTTTTTTTTTATGATCTGCAGCGAAAGAGGGTGACTATGTTGATGGCCTCAGCACTGTTTCAGGGTGCCTCTGTTGGACCCTTGATTGATTTGGCCATTCAAATCGATCCGAGGTATGCTTTTCGCTACATTTTCCAGCGCATTAGTATTTTGCTTTTCTTGTGGCAACGATTGATCTTGTTGTCGGTGGATCATGGAAGGGAATAAGGGATTCATGTGATTCATACATATTTTATGCTACATGTTTTCTTTTTTCTTTTTTTGGCTATCGAATGGTGGATTTTGGATCATATTTCACCATCATGGCTGGGGATTGGGAAAAGGATATATTTTAAAAATTTTGGATGGATTTATGACATTATTCTTCCATTGGATCCAGCCTCATCTTTAGTGCATTTGTGGCAACTGCCTTGGCCTTCGCATGTTTCTCGGGAGCAGCTTTGGTTGCTAGGCGTAGGGAGTACCTGTACCTTGGTGGCTTTGTTTCTTCTGGGTTGTCCATTCTTCTTTGGTTGCACTTTGCTTCTTCCATCTTTGGAGGTTCAATGGCTATCTTTAAGTTTGAGGTAAGCGGCTGTCAATGTTGTTACTTTTCTGGAATTGTCTTGATTCTTGGGGCAGTCTGAAGCTTTGTTTTGTTGTCTTACTGCTATATGATTTTTTACATGGGGTTTTTATTTCCTACCTTTGCAGCTGTATTTTGGGCTCTTGGTGTTTGTGGGTTACATAGTAGTAGACACACAAGAAATAGTTGAAAAGGCACACTTTGGCGATCTGGATTATGTGAAGCATGCTCTGACCTTATTTACTGATTTGGCTGCAATTTTTGTCCGAATTCTAGTTATCATGGTGAGTTTGATTGTTCATCAGACCTTTTTAGTTTCCACTCCATCTCCAATTTTGTTTTTCGCTTTGTTTTCCCCCGGGATAAATTTTGATTGACAGGATTATTCTTATTCTTTTCCAGCTGAAGAATTCATCCGAGAGAAGTGAGAAGAAGAAGAAGAGGAGAGATTAATTTTCTCGCCAATCAAGCTTGTTTGACGCATCTCAATTACATATAACAGTTGTCTATGAAATGTTCCACTTGAACTTGTTCCTACTGTGCAGATAGTCGTGTGTCTGCTTTATAGTAGTAAATGTTTACATGTTTTTCAGCTTTTCTAATAAGAGAAATTCTTACATAACATAATTTTTAAAGATGAAGGGTGGGAGAAAGGGAGTCGGGGAGAAATCAATAAAGACCCATCACTAATTCTTAGTCCAGGGGGCCATATGACGAGAAATGTTTTTTTTTTTCTGTTCAAATACTGGGTAAACAATCTACTATTATCATGGGTCTTTTTTATACTTTAAAATACAGTAAATAATTTTTTGATTGAATTAGTCTACACTGTTGTGTGCCTATCCTCACAGCTATCTCTCCTAAAACCTGTAAAGCCAAAATGCTGCGACGGGTTCTTTAAGCTATGGAAAGCCCTGAGACTTGAGAATGTGGTTTTTTTTCTCCCCGAAGTTGTAGAAGTGTCTTCCCCTTATTCCACGTACGCCTTTCGATTTGTAATCGTAGCATCCATCTTTTTTTCATTAAGGAGAAAAGAAAAAGCAGCAAAACATAAGCTTTTTCTCCCACTAAAATTTTTGTCCATCTACACCAACTCTAGAGAAATATTTGTAGTCCTACTATTTCTCCCACTAAAATTACTTATGAAATAGTAGAAAATGGCCTCGTGTGGATCGACCTTTTCTGGTCTTGTATGTCATATGAATTATGAACTCTCTTGGATAATTTTGAAAAATATTTTAGGTGAACAAAGAGTCAAAGACAACGTGGAATTATGTTGGGCCGAAAACGATAGTGAGCCCTTAGAGCGGTTGAGCTTGAGCCTAAGGAACACGGATGCTGAGAGAAAGGGGAAGGGATAAGAATTAAGAAACAAGCAAGGTAACGTTTAGCGTGGTCCCATAAAAGATGTGAACATCAAGGTTGCATTGAAAAAACCTGCTATTACAAATTAACTCTGGTCTTGGAATATTTACAAAATGTTTCACAAAAGATATGATAATTCCGATATGCGCCATAAATCAATTTTGCTAAGAACATGTTGACAAGACATGTTTGGCAATCCCGATTTCCCACCTATTTTTTTATTTTTTTTTATATAAAAGATTTTCCACCTATTTCTAAAAGAATGGTATTCTTCTATATAAATTAAAAACCATAGTAAAATCTTATTATCAAATAATATCGTTGGGCCATGATTTTCGCCCCTCCCCATTTTAATTTTAACACCTCCCCACTACCTAAAAAGATCAAAATATCCTTTTTCCCTAACCTTTCCCCTCCCTTTTCTCTGTCAGTTCCCTCGTTTCCTCCCCCATCTCCCTCCTCGAAGCTTCTGCCACCTCCTTCCTCGTTTCCTCCGCCACCTCCTACCGTCCATCTTCCCTTGTTCCCTCCGCCGCCTCCCACCGTCCATTTTCGCTACTACTTCCTCTTCTTTCGTCCCCATTTCGATGCTTGTCTGCGTTATTTTTTATCTGCAAATTTATTGTTACCAGAAACTTATTGACGGAAACCCCCGTCAATAAGAATCCGGACGTTCAAAATATTGAATATGAATTGAGTCGTACCGAATTCTTGTTGACGGGGGTTTTCATCAATAAGTTTCCGGTAATGTGAT
The DNA here is from genome assembly GCA_037113605.1 of Calophaca sinica. NCBI lineage: Eukaryota > Viridiplantae > Streptophyta > Magnoliopsida > Fabales > Fabaceae > Calophaca > Calophaca sinica. Next base: position 9,193,693 of record CM073736.1, read on the forward strand.
ATTAGTTTGAAAGCAATTCTAAGTCCGGCAACAAGTTGACGGAACGCCCCGTCAACAAGAATCTGGTAGTTATAAATTTTGATAATATCCGAATTCTTGTTGTCGGGTGATTCCGGCAACATGTTTCCAGAACCTATTTTTCTAGATTCCTGCAGAGACAGAATTTTCTTCCCATCCAATTTCTTCCAATCTCCATTCCAAACCAAATTTCAATGAAATTAAAAGTTCAAACACAAGGATCAACATGCTAAATTGAGTAACAACATATTCAACATAACAAATTCATAATCAACACCAACCCATTTGTAATCATATTAGGTGACCAAATCATTTTACATAGAATTGATGAGAAAATTTCATAATAAGTGATGAAGGGCTTATACAAGAATAGGACTCAATCAACAACAGTTACATAAGACTTTGTTCTTGTTGGTAAGAATAGCAACTGCCAATCTTGCATGCAACGTGCATATACAGTCTCCCATTCCTTAGTTTTGTCGCTTCTACAAGTTTCCCAAAGTCGATCTGCACCAGGTATTGGAGCCTCATTCTTGAAATATACTTGGATACATGTCATTTTTTAACAAAATTAGTATTATCATCTATGAAAGCCAATAAAATGTTGAAAAAATAAATAGGACATATAGATGTTGTACCTGTACAAAATGTCGCATACTATGTATATACTCAATGCAAATGACGCGGTGGGTATTACGATCTCTTGGTGGTGCATGCCGAAGAGGGAAAATTGTGTAACTTCCCCTTGATTCTAAACATATAATGACCACCTTATACTTGTTAGCAATGACATATCCTGCATCTGGCATCGTCATCCACTTGTCAGGCCTGCATCTGCCCACGTTCTCAAGATATAGGGATCGAATTAGTTCGTCCACATTGTCACTGCCACCAAGCACACTGACATAGTCGTCACGGTTTTGTCGAAGCTCTGTAATTAAATCCTGGCGGATTTAAGGCCAATGATCCTCACCCATACCAAGTAAAGCAGCAATATTGCGATATCCACAATTGCCATCAGGCTGTACATCAATGATGTTCTCGATGTATTTATGAATTTGATGTGGGAATTGATGTATGAATGGCAAGGCTGGCGACGGAGGTGGAGGTGGAGCTGACTTCTTCGATGGAGGTGGAGATGGCGGTGGAGGTGGAGGTGGAGGTGGAGCTGACACTTTAGGTGGAGGTGTCGGGGTACTTGACTTCTTGGATTGAAGAGGAGCTGGCCGTTTAGAGGAAGTTGGAGTTGACGTGCTGTCATGTTGGGGTGCAAAGAAGTCATCAACACATTCCCAATATGATGGATCACGTCTTGTTGAAGTATCTACTGTCAATCTCTTTCCTTTCTTTGGTGCTCCCTTTGTGTTCACCTTACAAGGGGGTGGACACATGGAAGTGGTGTCAGGAAATGCTAACTCGCGCAATTTTGCCTTTAGTGCTACCTTGCCTGCAACATCAAGCTCCTGAAACCTACATGTCAATGCTTCTAGCTCAACCTGTATACTTAGTTCTGAACCATGGCCACTGTCGGAGTCATAGGTGTTGTTGAAGCTTAATCTTCTCCAATGAACATGAACTGACTCCAATGGGATTGAGATGTAGTGCATTGTATATCTGGTCAGTTCACATGCACGAGGTAGCCCATGAGTGTATCGTAGCACGCATCCACATGCAGAACTATCAATGCCAACCATGTTAACTCGACGAAGCTCATCTGCAATGTGGTCTAATGCACTCCTCGTCACAAGTCCATTTAAGCGCTTGTAGACTACAGTATTATAACAATGTTGTTGTCTACTAATGTTGTGCTCGAATGAAGCCTTCAGCTCAGTGTGTTGCAACCTGATCATGTTGTTCATAGCATCCCAACAACTACATAAGTCTCCTCTATTATCAGCTAACAACCTCTTCAACCTCCAATGTGCAGACTCAACCCTGTTAAAAATCAAAAACATTAACAAATATGAGTAATCAAACCTTTACAAGATGCATAAACACCAACAAATACAAGTAATCAATGCAATACACTATGCATACCTGTTGGTTGTTGTGTTTCCAATGGGCATTACATGGTCTATCCATGCTGCAACGAAATTTTCCTTGTGAGGATTCAGCCAAGTGGTTTTGACATAGTCAACGAAGTTACCGAACGGTGCTGATTCATCCTCAAAATGTGTCAATCGATCCACGTACGCACCCACATCAGGGGAGTTAATAACGGAATCAAATGCAGTTATGACAAGCTCAATTTTCTCCTGTGGATACACGTAAATCTTGCACTTGGCCCCACATTCTTGGGGATATGGAATTGGTACAACAGGTTAGATGATGTGGGAAAAACTTTAGCCACTACGTTCATCAATGCAAGATCCCGGTCGGTCAGTATCACTTTTCGCAAGGCATCCTCTTTGAATAACATACTCTTCAGCTTCTCAAGCACCCATATGAAGTTATCAACTTTCTTAGACTCCACAAAAGCAAATGCAACGGCGAACGTCATCTCATTTGAGGTAACACAAACAACCTCAAGTAGTGGCATCTTATATCTGTTAGTCTTGTAAGTGGAATCAGTCAAAAAAACAATGTTAAACGAATTTAGAAGCGTGATGGCTTCTGGATGTGCCCAACATATATCTCTCATAACATCAACATATATCTCTTATAACATCAGCACCATCCGCCTTTCTGTGCCAGTGGACATAATGATCGCGATGCATTAAGTTCATCAAGTGTTGCAGCTCAGTTCTGTCCTCTCTAAGATTTGACCAGATCTTTTGACGTGCATTGTAAATCTGCCTAATTGTAGTGTGGTTGTCTGGGTTGTTCTATTGCAATGATAGTAAGGCGCTTCTCGGCTTGATCATATTCTTTGTCATGTCACCGAGAAAAGACTTCTCTTCGGAAGTAAGCCGATCAACATATGGATGACCTTCGAAGTTTTTAATTAGCTCGTGATTATAAGTCCCACACATTACCTTCAAAACCCACCCTCCAACACCTTTCACCAGGCTTCCTTTCAGTCTGACTGGGCACTGACTTTTTCTAGTATCAGTTGCCTTCAATTCCGCCTTATAAGGTTTATACTTGCACTTTTTTCACACCTCAACATCACAAATGTTTTCTTGCTTGATCGTCCATTGTCTGATCTTGAAATAACAAGCACGCATCCAATAGATTTACCAACAGTTTGTGCCCATGCCAATAGGTCATCTCGGGTAGAAAAGACTTGCAAACGCAAAAAATAATGATTTAACAACTCATCCAACAGTAACAAACTACAAAACTAATCAACAAAATAGTAAGTAGCGTCGTAGTAGTGAATGCACTAGTACAATTATGTGTCAGTTCCATTGCGGTACAATCCGCATCCTATAATGTGTAGTACAATCCACGTCTTCAGTAACATCCATTTCAGTACAATCTGCGGCCTCTGTAATATCCATTGCACTAGGCATTGGGGTGTCGGGAAAATTGCCTTCCATGGTAATCTATCTGCAGCAGCAAAAAAATCTGTCAAATTCAAAACTGACTTAAATCCGAAAACTAAATTCTGAAACGTACCGGAAATATGAATCCGAAAGTTTTGAAAATGAAATAACTTCCGGAATCTTGTTGCCGGGTAATTCCGTCAATAGGAATACAGTAATTTTTAACTACAGGATTCCTGTTGACGGAAGTATCTGGAAACAAGATTCCAGAAAGTTTGAAATCGTAGAAGAAGAAAAAAGAGGATGAAGACACCTGTATTGACGGCGGACGGTGGCTGTGATGCCCGCGGCGGCTGCGACGGTGAGGTTGAGGTTGGTAGAGAGATGTAGTGAGAGAGAGATGCAGTGGGAGAGAGGGACGTTAGAGAGAGTGGAAGGGGTTGTTTTGGTTTTGAGTGGGGGGAGGGGAGGTGGGTGAGGAAGAGGGAAGAAAAAGAGGGAGTGGGAGGAAAAGAGGAGGGGTACTATTGTTTTTTCAAATAAAAGGGGAGGTGTGAAAATTAAGTGGGGGAGGTGGGAAAATAAAAGCCCAATATTGTGACATACAAAAAAATTACCGTATAACCTAACTCAATTCCTGGTGATGGGTTATGGGTACATTTTAAGCGTATTCAAAATGCAATATCACATAAAAAACAAACATTCACATTTATATTTTAATTAATGTGATAACTTCGGTACCCTGGAGTTTTATTGGGTATGAATACCCAATGACCAATTATTTGACGCCACATCATTTTTTTAACTTTGTTTTAAGTAAAATTAAATTCTTAGCTTTCATACCGATAGTGTGAGGATCTAGGAAAATTTCCTTAAAGAAATTCTAAATTTATTAATGCATTTTCATTTTTTCTAAGAAGTCTTTTTATTTTTTCTCTATTTCTCTTATTTGAATCTCTGCGTAAACAATATTTTAATATTTGTGTAAAATGTTTAAATTCATTCCTAGCTTATTTCTTTCTTGGTAATACAATTATATTTTTATCAATTTATTCTATTCTTTTACTTAATTCTTTATGATTAAATATGTTTTTAGTCCCTATAAAATTCACAACTTTTGGATTTAGTCCCTACAAAATTTTCGTTCAAATTTTCGTCCCCCCAAATGTTCTCCATAAGCAAATTTAGTCCCTAGTGTCAATTTTTTGCGAATTCAGCTAATGTTATTCTAGTCGGCAACTGTTGCGTGGACATTTTAATTGACATAGCATCACATAGCGAGTTGAGTCAAAAAAATATTATTATTTTATATTTAACATGTTTTTTTCCATTTAAATTGTTTTCTTTTAATTAAAGATCCTTCAAATTGTAATAAAAAAAATCCTCCTAAAATTAATTACTTAGTTAAAATTAAATCTTGATCAAACCCAAACCCGCTTACCTCCTCCCTAGCCCAAACCTAAGCGGCCACCCCATTCATAAAATCCGGCGAACAACACCACCCTTATTCCCAGATTCCGGCCAACTCGGGAACCACTTGAATCCCCACAACATAAACAAAAATCATAAGGCTAAAAAGGATCTCCCCAGCTTACTCATCACTCATCCTTCAGATCAACCTAACATCAACAACACAACAATCAACCCAACAACATAAACAAAACAAAAAAGAATGAAGTGGATCTCCCAACATGTTATGGAGAAAAAAGAAGAAAGGAGTATCAAAAGCATGTTGTGGATCTCCCCCTTCCTCGTCACTCCGTTTCTTTCAATCATGAACCAGAACCACCGTCGCGCCGATCTCCATCATTGAAACAATCGCGTACGACCACCCATTGCATCCACTGTTCTGCCACCACCAGATCCGCTTAAACCGCCATGGCCATCTCCCTCCACGTCGGACCTCTGTTCTTAGCGGATCTAGACCACCGAACCACCTAATGAACCCGCGATCTCACCTCTCACCTCCGCTAACAACTTGAACCCTTTCGTGTGGTTCGATTCGCACAACCTGGTAGCGATGAGGCCGATCATTTCGTAGAGCAGAGACTCTTCATATTCATCCTTGATGGAACGGGAGAGGGATTGGCGGAGGATAGAGATGGTCTCGGTTCGGATTTGGAGCGGAGGGTGGAGTTTGACGTTGGGTAATGGAAGGAGAGGCAGGAGAGGAGGGTTTGAGGTAAGGGGAGTGGGAATGGGGGGAAGATTGGAGGATGGGAAGGGAAAGGACTAGGGATGAGATAGGGGGTTCTGATCTTCAACATTATGTTTTTGTTTTTGTTTTTAAGGGGTTAATTAATTAGTTTTATTTGATTTGAGATTTGAGATTAATTAGTTTATGGATTAATTTGGATTATCTGATTTGAGATTAATTAGTTTAGGATTAATTTGAGTTTATTTAATTTAAAGGTGTTTAATAATAAAATAATAATATTTTTCTGACTCAACTTACCAAGTGGATGTCACATCAATTAAAATGTCAACGTGGCAGTTGCTGACTAGACTAACGTTAGATGAATCAGCAAAAAATTGACGGTAGGGACAAAATTTGCTTACGTTGGGGGACGAAAATTCGATCCAAAATTTTGTAGGGACTAAATCCAAAAATTGAGAATTTTATAGGGACTAAAAACATATTTAATCCAATTCTTTATACACGATTTTAATTTCTTTTAATATTTTAATTTATTCTTTTATTTAGAGTTCATTTTATAGGTTTTATTTGTTTTGTTATCTATAATTTATGTTCGAATTATAATTTTTTGTTTTTATTAGAATTATTTTTGTCTTTTTTACGGTTAGATATCGATACCCACATTTCTTTATGGGTACTAAAGAATTTACCTTAATTCAAATGATATCTTCATGAAATTCTCAATTAACCTAATCAACTAATTTAGTCTCCAATATTTATAACCTTCTAAAATATTCATAACCCAACTTAATATATGATTAATTGAGGATAAAAAGGGTATATATTCTCAAACACGTCAATATATTTACCTAACTTAATATTTCATATGCCCCAAATGTTGTAGTAAAATTTAAAAAAATACAATTATCAAAAAAAATTAAAAAATACAAAGTATAAAAAAAGATCAGATAAATACATAAAACAAGAGAAATGATATTTTGACAACCAAAATTTGAAAACTTTCACGACAACTTTTAAGTGGTTAATGCAGTTCAAATATATAGTTAATTACGTTCAGTAAATGGTTAATGGATATATCAGGTGTTGAAACTCATTAACCATCAACGTAACTTCATTAACCACGAATTTGAACGTGATTAACCTCAAATTTGAACGTGATTAACCACGATTTTCAGGTGTTCAAATCTACATGTAGTTGAGCACTTACAAATTTGAGGTTAATCACGTTCAAATTCGTGGTTAATGAAGGTACATTGATGGTTAATGAGTTTCAACACCTGATATATTCATTAACTATTTGCCAAACGTAATTAACCACATATTGGAACTGTATTAACCACTTAAAAGTTGTCGCAAAAGTAGTCAAATTTTGGTTGTCAAAATATCATTACTCTTCATTTTATTCACATACTTTATTTTTTAAGATAAACTTATAGAGGTGCAGATTTAAGAGCATCTTTAACAATTGTCAATTTAATGGGTTGTCTTAAATTTCTATGTGGGTCCAACAAAGGACACATGAGATGTAATTTGTAACACCTGGTCGCCACGCATTTTGGGCGCCACGGTGTGTCGACCCATCGCTTCACGACATATTCATTTTACTCTCCGCAATGCATACTACAATCGCTCACTCACTTACTTGATTTAAACCAAATTAATGGTGTTTTTGCCTTCCCTATGAATCGAGCCATGTACCTAGAGGTTAGATACAATGGTTTCAATATCTAACCCCTAGGTACATGGCTCGATTCCTAGGGAAGGCAAAAACACCATTAATTTGGTTTAAATCCAAGGGGGGTGGTGAAGTCCTGTGAGTGAACCGACAGTAATATGCACAGATCATGCCCTGATCGTAGATGCAATGGGTCGGGCACACTGTGGTACGGCCCAAAAATGGGTGGCGGCCCAGGGTGTTACATAATCAATTTTGTCAGGAACGCAACTCGCTTTTCTCTCTCCTCCTCATTGCTTATTTAGTTGACGCAGCTCAAAAATAAGAGAACATTTGTGTACAGTCATCTGTCACCTGAGAAAGAGAAAGTTTCGCAACTCTCATCACAACAGTGTCAAAGTTGGCCTAATTAGAATTTAGAGTTGGTTATATTTTTAACTTTTTAATTATAATTAACATATAATTTTAATTTATATATATTTATAAGTAAATTTTATTTTTCGTAACAAAAAAGTAATTTTCTTGATATACAAAAGAAGTAAGTTTTAATTCTTAATTTTTACAATTAAATCTTTCTATCATTTTCTTTCTGTTTTAAATTTTAAATTATTATTGTTTTACTCAAAATCTTTGCAAATTAAATTAACTAAAAAAAAACTTCTCCCCATTTTTTCTTTAATATTTATTAAAAAAGTATGCACAAATATCATCTTCTTTATTTGTAAACAGAAATAGTCATTAGTTTTAGGGTAAGGAATATAAACATGACATTATATAAAACATATTTTTGTCATAAAACAAAAATAATATCATTTAAACATATTTTTTGTCATAAAACAAAAATAATATATACATGACATTATATATCATGTAACATTTATTAACTAATTCAATAGATAATTTTATCAAACATTTTCAAAATAGTTTGACAATTTGTAACTTGCGACTAAAAATTTAATTTTTCAACTTTTAATTTATTTATCAACTATTTTTGACAAACGTAACTTATCAGAATATTGTGTAAAGAACAAAAGGTTAATATAATGGGAACAATTGGATGCACCAAGTCAATGAGATGCAGGAAAAGATGCAGATGACTGCAGAGTTTGAAGCTAAAAGTTACCAACGTAGAATAAAAATTAGAAAGAAATAAAGAAAAGGTCTTTAAATTGGGTGCATCTTAGATGTGTCACGTAGCCTTGTCTTCGGCTTCATCGTGGCTTGTTCTTTTCTGTTTTAAATATAAACTATTAATTTTAGTGAAACTGTAGTTCAATAACAATCCAATGTAATATAATTAAGTTTTGGCACTGGCATGATTTGTGAAGCATTAATCAAGCAAGTCTACCGTCTCATTATAATATATAATGTCTCTTCAGTACGCTGGAATTAGGATAATATATATTAATTAAATGGAGATAGTGTTTAAATTTCAAAGGACGAATTTGCAATATTGTTTCAAACATGTGTGTTGGTGCGCACATGCATCATGGAATTAGAACTCATGATGACACAAGACGGTAAATCATGAGTCCCAAGTCACAACCTCTTGTGAGTAAGAATGAGAGGTAGAGATGAGAAACACTGAGAGAGAGAGATAAGAAGAAAGATAGGTGATTATGGCACCCACTGCCAGGATTTTTTATTGAGGGGGACCAAGATCAAAACTCAGTCGCAAGTCGCAGTACTTACAAGCCTGTTTCCTCTGCTGTCTCCTCCCTTGTTTTGCTTCTCAACCAGCATTGCAGAATCTTTTTTGGTGCCTACTGAAGTGCCATGAACTGATCTCTTGAATCTTGGCCACTTTACTATAATTTTTTCTCCTTCAATCAGTCTTCCATCCATTCTCCTGATAGCTTCCAACGCCAGTCTTTGTTCTCTAAATCCAATGAAACCAAAAAATCGATCTGAATGAGCTCTCTTCTTCCTTGAAATGAACACATCCTCCACCCTCCCTATTTTATGAAAAATAGATCTAAGGTCCCTGTTGACTAGGTGTGGGCGAATGTTATCTATGAACAAGGTGAAAACAGAGTCATCCTAATATGATGCTGGCTTCACATATCTCCTCTGTGGTTGTTTCCCCTATCTACATTGTTCCCACCTCTCTACACCTTTTCTCATTCTACACCTCTAAACACACAAGGAATCTGAGCACCACCACAAACCAGAAGCGATCCGAGAATGAAGAAACGCTAGACTTGACAGCCCAGGTGTGAGCCCAGAACGAAGAACATCAAATCAAAAAACAGAAGTCCAGAAGACAAACAGCAAACCTGAGCGAAGGCAGATCTGCGTGAGCCCTCTCTCTGTCTTCGATCTGCGTGAGCTCTCTCTCTTCTTCGATCTGCTTGCACTCTCTCCTACGGATAGAAACGCCAAGCTCATAGCTTTTAGCTAGAAGAAAAGCCGGTCTGAATCCAATAGAGAGACGGAGAGACAGAGACAGGTTGGGAGGGGAGGCAGGTCACACCTTCATTCAAGCGGGTCACACACCAGTGGAGATCGACACCGCCACACACCTAGGGTTGGGAGGGAAAGCGGGTCACACCTTATGTAAGTCTATTGGGTATATAATTTTTTTTTTCTTCTGGAAACGTGGGGGGACCATGGCAACCAAAGGTCCCCCCTTACCTCCGCCTCTGATGGCACCCTAGAGGTAGAGAATCCATGCCCATAACAAAAAATGAACCAACGCAACCACATTAGTAAGCTCAAGATTTTTAGTTCGACGTTCAAAATTGGCAACTATTTAACCGTTCCAAAACAGAACCAGACATATTGTTTTGTTCTTCATTTTAACAAGTCAGCCCAGTTGTGAGATCCATTTCATTTTTATTGGAGTTAAAGATCAACAAGGCAACAACTAGTTTATGATGCAGCTAGCTCATATAACGGAAATGTTGGCCAGATTTGTTAGCATGGTCCCATAAAAAATATGACCATCAAGGGGAAACGAAAGTGAACTGTAGATATAATAGTAAACAATTACAATGGTCAAGATTTTTTAAGTGCTATTGTTAGTCAAGTGATTTGGGAACGAAAATACATTTGTATGTGGGGGTTTGAAGTTATGTCTAATTACAATTACAATGATTTGGGAGAAGTTTTTTTTTGGGGAGGGGGGGGAGAAGTTATAGTTTGTTAATGTGTGTCAGGTGTTTTGTATATGAGTAATGATATTTTGACAAGCAAAATTTGACAACTTTTGCGACAACTTTTAATGGTTAATGCAGTTCAAATACGTGGTTAATTACGTTCAGTAAATGGTTAATAGATATATCAGGTGTTGAAACTCATTAACCATCAACGTACATTCATTAACCATGAATTTGAACACGATTAACCATGATTTTCAGGTGTTCAAATCTACATATAGTTGAACACTTGGAACGTGGTACAAATTTGTAATTAATCACGTTCAAATCCGTGGTTAATAAAGGTACGTTGATGGTTAATGAGTTTCAACACCTGATATATTCATTAACTATTTACTAAACGTAATTAACTACGTATTTAAACTTCATTAACCACTTAAAAATTATTGCAAAATTTGTCAAATTTTGGTTATAAAAATATCATTACTATGAATGAATGACATAAGGAACGAAGCATGTGTGGGGTAAGTAACAGGGGTAGCAGCAGGCATTTAGGTTAGGTAGTGGCTGGCAATATAAGTGAAAATGTGTCGGGATACCATTTTCACCATAAATAAATATTTTTCAAAAAAAAGTAGGAAAAAAGGGTCATTGGATGGTTACCCCATAGATTAGGTTAATCATTTTTCTTCCCTTCTCCCACACCTATTTCCATTAAGTAACTTTTTTTTTTTTTTTTTTGGTTACATCCATTAAGTAACTTTTATTCCACTGAGGGACACACAACTTTCTACGTTTCACCACATAAATCCAGTCTGCACCTAAAGGCGTTTGTTGTACACGTGGCCGAAAGTTAAGTCATAGCCGCCCGGTCCCACAACTAATCTCAAAAGGGCAACACAATAATACAAGTTTATGACTAATGGACTATGACAGGTTTGAACTCACACTGAACCTACCGATCTTACCCTAAGAAGACTCACACTCGATAATCACTCTTCATAGGAACAATCTAAAAATATAAAAGGAGGGAAGCTACAAGAACAGGTTTGTCTATGACAAGCAGTTGAGTTTTAATGGGACCCACCTAGCCTGTGAACCTCACTCTGATGTTTCTATACTTATATTATATTTATATTTATATATATTTATATTATTTTATAAATCCCTATATATCTAAAACGTAATGGACAAACTTATCCCTTTTATTTTTGTTTTTTTCTTTTCTAAAACTCATTTTCGCGTTATTAGTTTTTTTTTGGGGGGGGAGGGGGTGATTACGTGTTAGCCTAATCATTGAGAAAACAAAAATATGGCGGAATTAACTTCATTTGTGGATGATCTTTTGTGGGTGCACTTCATTTTACGGATCATTATTATGGTTATTTGTTTTAAGGATTCACACTGGCCTACCAATTTGAATATTATTTTGTGCGTAATTGCGTATATTGCATTTGCCTTATGTACGTGTCAGTTTTAATTTGAAAATAGATCAGTAAACCCTCAATTTAGTTTTTAAATTAACACTCTCTCTTTTATTTAGTTTTTAAAATATATGAAAATGTTTGCGTGAAAAAATCGGTAGAGGATTAATTTAATATCCAAACAAATCGATTCCTCATTTAGCGATTACACCGGAGCAGGCTCGATTCTCGATTATGGTTCCCCAACTGCTCCAGAAAGCGTTGAGTGTGGTGAATCTACGCTATGCTAAGGCTAAGACTAAGATACATGGAATCGGCTAAGATAAATACCGTAAAAAGCTGATAAATTGCAAAAGAAATAGTTGTTTGATTGATTCGGTGTGTCTTACATTTCTCAGCGAAGGTATATATATACAAAAGAAAAAAACAAAAATGTAACCGCCCCCTATCGGCCAATATGCGTCCTGTACGTTCATGGCTGACAACGAGCGGTCGTGGGTGTCCCTCAACTGTTTCCTTATGCGTATTGTGGGTTAACCGCTCTCCCATCGGCTGGGCAAACGATTTATCACGTGCTAAATCCGTTGAAGACCTTCAAGGGCTAGTTTTAGTCATTTTGGTGCCAAAATCCATGACTTTTCATACTTAACCCTTGGTCGAGCTTCAAAGCTCTATATTAATCAACCATAGCTCAGTCGATGAGACCATAATAATCGGATATTTCCTTTATCCACATCGGCTAAACTATTTAATAATCGGATGACCTTACGATGCTCCCTGAACTTCTAACATTTTCCTTTCTAACCTCGGTTCAATGGGACCATTTTTTGGCTACCAATCTGATCGGCTTATCCCACGCATCGACTATTCCTTTCATCAGCTGTGGCTGATATTTTCTGGTGATAACAATTGCCCCCTACATCATTTCAGCTGTAAATGCTGGATTGATGTATCGGATAAGATTCGAGTCTCTGTAAACGTCAATCGTTAGTCACTTTATATGCATTTAATGTCACCCATTATGACCTTGCCATTTATGCTTCTGTTCATTTTTTCGCCTTGCATGTTAACTAGCCGATACGCGTTTCCTGCGAACACTTGACTAACTGTGAATGGACCTTCCCAATTTGGTGACCACTTACCGAATCTAGGGTCCTTGACTCCTATTGGTAAAATAGTTTTCCAAACTAGGTCACCCTCAACAAACTTCTTCAGCTTAACATGTTTGTTGTAGGCACTGGCCATTTTGCGCTTGCTTGCCTCAGTTCTTTCTAAAGCCATTAATCGATCTTCATCCAACTGATCTAGCTCCATAAGCATGGCTTGCTGATACTCTTCTAGGCTTAAGGAATTCTGTTTCGCCACTCTTAGAGAAGTGACATTGATTTCCAAAGGCAAAACCGCATCTTGGCCGTAAGTCAGCCGATATGGAGTTGTGCCAGTGGCCGTAGATTTGGAATTCCTTATGGCCCATAAGGCCTCATCCAGAGTTAAATGTCATTTTCTGGACTTGTTTTCCAAATTCTTTTTTATTAGGTCCACGATAATCTTGTTGGTCGCCTCGGCTTGCCCATTGGCCTGTGCATAATATGGGGATGAATGTATCAATTTAATCCCAAATTGCTGAACAAAGGCAACCACCTTATCTCTAGTGAACATAGTTCCCTGATCCATGGTAATGGTCTCTGGAATCCCAAACCTGTATATGATCTGGTGTTGAATGAATCGGATAACGTCATCTTGCTGTACCCTGACCATCGGCTGAGCCTCCACCCACTTAGTGAAATAATCGGTTGCCACAATAATGAAATTGTGTCCTTTGGAAGATGGTGGATGGATTTTGCCGATCAAATCCATGGCCCAGCCTCTGAATGGCCAAGGTTTCACCACTGGATGCATCAATTCAGCTGGTACCCTTTGAATGGGACCATGCAACTGGCATTCTTCGCATCCATTGGCGTACTGAAAGCAATCGGCTATGATGGTAGGCCAATAATAGCTATGGCGATAAATCAACCATTTCATAACAGGCCCAGCCCTATGCGAGCCGCATATGCCTTCGTGAACTTCACCCATAACCTTTAGGGCTTCATTTTTATCTATGCACTTCAACAATACCCCATTCATGCTTCTCTTATACAATTCATCATCAAGAAGCACATACCTTAGAGCTCGTCTCCTAATTTTGGGGTTAGTGCACTTAGAAGGATCTTGTAAGTACTCGATCAACTCGTTCCTCCATGAATCGATTTGATGCGACCATTACCTCGGTGGTAATTAAATCGTACTCTAAAGTCGACAAAGAGTTCCTATATCAGGAGGCCTCTTGGGCGGATCGTTCGCCTCCATATTAGCCCTCTAGGAATGTATGACACCTTTGCATCAATAAATTGGTGAATCAATCATCGGTAGTTGCATAACGCGCCAACAGATTTGGGTTGTTGCACCCATATTCTTTGGTTAGTTGTCTGACCACCAATTGGGAGTCGCCCTTTACATGAATGTACTCAGTGCCCATCATGGCTAACAGCTTTAACCCTATGATCATGGCATCGTACTCGGCCTGGTTGTTAGTTAAATCTGGGTTTAGCCGATACGCAAACCTCCACATCTTCCCATCTGGGTTGGTAATTGTCACTCCGGCTCCGACTCCTTTCTGGGTTTTGGACCCATCAAAAGTTAGGACCCAAGGCAATAGGTTTATGCAAGTAATTGGGGGTACCCAAGGTTCATCCACTTCCACGCAGGGATGTTCTGCCAAGAAATCGGCTAATGCACCGCCAGCGACCCTTAATGGGACGTATTTCAATGCGAAGACAGTGAGCTTAATGGCCCACTTCATCAAGCGACCTTGTAAGACAGGCCTATTAAGCAAGTACCTAACAATGTCAATTTTGCATAAAACTAATATTTCATGTGGCATTAAATAATACTCAAGTTTTGTACAAGCGTAGAACAAAGACAGGCACAACTTCTCCAATGGAGTATATCTGGTTTCAGCATCATTGAGACTTCGGCTGAGGTAGTACACCGCTCTTTCAGTTCCATCTTCAGCATCCTGTGCTAACAGGCAGCCGATAGACTCTTCAGCAGCTGCAATGTAAAGTTTCAAAGGCTTCCCTGGCATGGGGGGCACCAAAACTGGTGGACTAGCTAAAGCCTTCTTTATTTGTCCAAAGGCCTCTTGCTGTTCAGGACCCCACACCATCTCCTCAGCGTTCTTGAGCTTCAGCAAAGGGGAAAAAGCCTTCATCTTACCAGCCGAATTAGCTATGAATCTTCTCAAAAAGTTGATTTTGCCCAGCAGGCTCTGTAACTCCTTTTTGTTCCTGGGTGGTCTAGCCTCCATCACTGCCTTAGCTTTGTTTTGGTCTATTTCAATGCCTTTTTGATGCACCAAGAAACCAAGGAAGTTGCCGGTGATACACCAAACATGCACTTTGCGAGGATTCATCTTCAAGTTATGGATCCTCATCCACTGCAAAGCCTGTTCCAAATCGGCTAAGTGGGCTTTGAAGTCTTTGGATTTTACCACCACATCGTCTATGTATACTTCCATAGTCTTGCCGATTAGATCATGGAAGATAGCGTTCATTGCTCTCTGGTAGGTGGCCCCAGCATTCTTCAAGCCGAATGGCATCACCAACCATTCATAAATTCCCAATGCCCCTGGGCACCTGAATGCAGTCTTGTGAGTGTCCTCCTCAGCTACAAGTATTTGATTATAACCCGAGTACCCGTCCATGAAGGTTAAAATACCATGTGTGGCAGCTGCATCGACTAACATGTCTGCCACAGGCATCACATATTCGTCCTTTGGACTGGCTAAATTCAAGTCTCTATAATCAATGCAAACTCGAATCTTGCCATTCTTCTTCTTGATAGGTACTATGTTGGCTAACCACTCTACGTACTTGGCTGTTCTGATGAACCCAGCATTCAGCAAACGCTCGATTTCTACTTTGATTTGTGGTATCAGCTGAGGATGGTATCTTCTAGGTGGATGTTTATGTGGTTTGAATCCCTCCTTGATCGGTAGTCTATGCTCCACCAATTCTCGTGCTAGCCCAGGCATCTCATGATAATCCCATGCAAAACAGTCTTTGTATTTTTTCAGCAGGGCTACCACCTCTTTCTTATCCTCTTCCCCCAGCAATCTACTGATTCGCGTTAGCCGAGGCTCTTCTGGAGTTCCTAAATTGAGGTCCTCCAAGGGGTCTTGTGATTCAAATGTTGGCAAAGTCCTCCGAATAGGTGATTCAAACTCCATCGGCAACTCCGTGATCTCGTCTACCGATGCGAGGCCATCGCCTTGTTGTTTGTCTATCAGCAAGGACTCAGCTACGTGAGATTCAATCCTGAAAGCCTCTAGTCGGTCCCATAAGTCCTGCACCACCTGGGTGTCTTTAAACATATCAAACCTCCGTGGCTAGCCGTGGTTCGGCTAATTGCTCGATTTTGAACCCCAGGGGTATCAAGTTACAAGATTCCCAGGATCCTTCTTCGTATTCCTCAGTAACAACTATGGGAGCCACAGAGGGGGAGTAGAACAAAGCTTCTAGATTTTGTACCTCAGCTGGGAATGGATTGTCATCGGCTGGGACTATTTCAATTTTATCCCTTCCCAAAAATGAGCTTGATGCATGGTGGAAGGTAAGCATTGGCTGGTGTGGATCCAATCTCTCCTAGCAGGATCGCATAAGATGGTTTGCCATCAATCACGAAGAAAGTCGACTTGATGCTTTTGGGGCCAAGCGTAATCTCGGCTATCAGGATTCCTAAAGCGCAAGCCTCTCCCGTGAAGCTAGCCAT
This sequence comes from Calophaca sinica, assembly GCA_037113605.1. Lineage (NCBI taxonomy): Eukaryota > Viridiplantae > Streptophyta > Magnoliopsida > Fabales > Fabaceae > Calophaca > Calophaca sinica. The sequence continues at coordinate 9,210,306 of CM073736.1, forward strand.
TTTCATGTTAGTTGGGATCGGTCTTCTTGAGACTTGTTCGGACTCCTCAAGGTGGCCACCGCATCACGTTTATCTTGCCCCATTATCAACGAACACTCGATGAAGGCCTTACCATTGATGTGGGCTCTCACGTCTGGGGGCTTAGTGCTTCACCATGTCTTCGGTTGGCCTACCAAATACTGATGCTAAAGCATCTTTCTTGCCGTCATCGGCTAAAGTTGCCCATTCTCGCTTCTTCCACAAATACGTCTCCTTCTAAGTGTTCGATCTGGGAGTAACCACCCGTAACTCACTTGGGATCGGTGACAACCTCGATGGCGGCCATCAATCCGGCTTCACTCTCATATGAGAGATAATCCAAAATTGAATCCTCTCGGTAACCAGACTCTAAGTTCGGCTCGTCATTATCATTCAAGCAGTTTGTGTATGTGTGAATGTGCCCTTCCTCTTTACCAGGTTCCCCTTTTCCTTCTTCAGGTTGCCTTATGTCTACCTCGGCAACCGGGATTGTCACTGGGGCTTCCTTGGTTTGATCAGTTTCAACTTTGTCAGGCTCCAAACCGCAAGGTCCAAAAGCCCTGTCAATGGCTTCTGCCACTTTAGCTTCTGGGATCTCCTTCTTATCGGCTGCCTTGGCATCGGCTATCAACTGCAGGGTTTGTTTCATTCTTTGCAAGGATCTAGCCCTCTGCAGCCTTCTCTTCTGCGTTCTAGTCAGTGTGACTGGCTTGAACTCTTTCTTCTTCGGAGGTTGATTAACCACCCACTTCCCTTCTTTGACATTTGCAGCTGGCTTGATCATCCTCTGTAGTTTGAGTTCATCATCATTCCTTACGGTTATGCGAAGAGGACATTCCCCGCCGACATTGAACTCCGCCACTCTTCTCTTAGACTTTGGGAGAGGGTCCTCAGTGATCCTGGGCATACTCGGCTGGGCTTCAGCTGAGGTTCCCAGTCGAGTTTGCCCCCCAGTCTCCTGAGCATGCTGCGTTCTCTCAGTCTTTGAGTGCATGTTGCGGTACTGGCTGATCAACTCGTTAGTCAAACGTCCGGGTCTGGGAGGTTTGCCATGGAATCGGCTCGAAGATGGTTGGCCCCCAGCGTTTTTCGGTAACACTGGTGGGTTTCCCAATCTGTCAAACACAGATCCCCTGGTGACCTCTTGGTTTCTTTTGGATTCTTCTTTGGGCATCCAAACACTCCTGATGGATTGTTCCCCTCTTATTGGCCTGGGCTGATCAGGCCTTGAGAAGGACACCATGGCCATGGTTACAGCTGGGAATGGATTGGTGTCTACTGACATCTCGGCTATGCTCTTATCGGCTAGCTTGAACCTACCCTCCTTGATAGCCTTTTGTATGGCCTTCCTGAAAACTACGATTAGGCGTAGAATGGTTATATGAGTTGTGCCACTTACAGTATTTCTTGTTCATCAATTCTTCAGGAGGTGGAATCCGATGCCCCTCTAGCAGCCAATTTTGCTTGTCCTTGAGTAAGTAATCGAAAATCTGGTCCGCCTTGGTTATGTCAAAGGAGTACCCTGCCCTATCCTCTGTTGACTCAGTTTCTTTGGCCTTAGCGGCCTTCAATGCTGGGCAGGAATAACTCTTCCCTTTGACTATTTCGGCTACCATCATATCAGCAGTGAGGTCAGCCATCTCGGAGTCAGATTCCTCCGCCTCTATAATAGAGACTAGATGGGGGCCCTTTCCTCGGCTAGCCCTTCGCTTTTCCTTTTCCTGGATATATTGCTCAACTCGGATGGCCCTTTACGCGGTTGATTCAAATCTGCGTGCTTGTCCTACTAACTTCTCCTTCAACTGCGGGTGCATGTTGTTAATCACCATGGAGGTGTATTCGGTTTCAGGGAATTGCACAGAACACTTCACTGCTTTCTTTCTGAATCTTTCAATATAATCAGCAACCGACTCATCGACTTGCTACCTGAGACTAGTTAGATCAGTTACCGTAACTTGCGGTTGCGGCCAGTAAAATCTATCATGGAAACACCTCTCCATGTCAGCCCATTACATCTTGAGTTTGGAGGTAAGGAGGAATACCAGGTGAACGCCGTCCCGATGGTGATAATGGGAAAAGTTGAAGCTTGTGATACTCATTCGTCGCTTTCACCACACTGAGGTGTGAAACGCCTATGTGCTCCATGGTAGACTTGCCATCTTCCCCGAGAATATGGTGAAATCGAGTTTTGAATCCCTAGGGAGAGGAACCATCCGATCCACCCATTCAGGGTACGGTTTCTCGTGAAACAGACGGTCCAACGGCTTTAATCGTATTCAAGTACTTCTTGATGGTATTTGCGATCATTTACGGGTCTATCAAATAGGAGGCTCCTGATTATCTTGTGGATTCGGTTGGGCGCACTCGACCCACCGTCTCCAGGAGGAAGCTGTTGGAGCAGTGCGAAGGTTAAAGGTATTTGATGGAACCTTGCCTAGAGGTGGATTAGTAGTCCATTCTTTGCTCTGGACCATATTCCCCAAAACCTCCGACCGAGTCCCTGGAGCAGTGATGCGTGCAGGGTAAAGGTGGAGCAGTGTTCCATGTCCGCTCTCCCCATAGTTGCCAGTCGTTCGTAGTATATTTGAACTTACTGGAGGGTATGGCGTGGGGACTGGTTGCGGTTGGCAGAATGGTGGATTGTTGGCATTCCAATCATGAGATAGCTTCCCTGAACCATAACCAGTGGCCATCGGCTGCCAATTCGGTTGTCCATATGAGTTTGCCTGCACAGTAGGGCCATGCGTTGGAGCACACGACATTACTAGCGGCAGACCGATATGTCCAACCGTGTTAATTGGCCTCCGGGCCATGTTGATCTGCCCATACTGCAGATTCGCTTGATCAGGTGGCATCACTTGCCCCCAAAGACGGGTGGTACCCATGTATTCTGGCGATCACCGCGCCGTGCGGGTTGGTGGCCCTACTGGTAGTGGTATGGGTTGTGCCTGAAAAGGCCAAATTTGAACCACATTCGGCTGAGGCCGCCGGACTGATCGCCTTGTGCATCTTTGGGTTTGCCCGTTCCCGCCAATGCAGAACTGGCCAGAGTGTTCACCTTCTTTGTCTCATTTGCTCTCCATGTCTCTCGCCTGCTAAACCTCGTTATGCACCATGGGTCTGACAATATCTGCCAACTGCCTTGACACTTGGTACATAATGTCATGAATTCCCATATCAATCTGCTGCCTGATGAAAGAAGTGGTCATGACCACTGGAGCTTCGGTATTCTCTGGGTTATTCATTTCTGCAAAGGCTGGTGCGAAAATTGGAATGTCTCCAACCGCTATGGGCATACCCAAGGTGTATGCTGACTCGTTGTTCTTGCGTGATGGGGTTCTTTTGGGATTTGAACTCGACTCCATGTTGTTGTTGAGTTTCTTTCCGGACCTCAGGTTCATATGCCAAGCGTGATCCTGCCCTGGAGAATCAAACATGTCCTCCAATTCACCTATGGTCCCATCGGGCGTGCCAAACTTGTTTGCGTGGAAAAATCAGCCGAGGGATTCGGCTAACATCCAGCCGACAAATTGATTCCTGTTTAAGCGATTACACCGAGAACGGAACTCTGATTCTCGATTATGGGTTCCCCAACTGCTCCAAAAAGCGTTGAGTGTGGTGAATCTACGCTATGCTAAGGCTAAGACTAAGATACATGGAATCGGCTAAGATAAATGCTGTAAAAAGCTGATAAATTGCAAAAGAAATAGTTGTTTGATTGATTTGGTGCGTCTTACATTTCTCAGCGAAGGTATATATATACAAAAGAAAAAAACAAAAATGTAACCGCCCCCTATCGGCCAATATGCGTCCTGTACGTTCATGGCTGACAACGAGCGGTCGTGGGTGTCCCTCAACTGTTTCCTTATGCATATTGTGGGTTAACCGCTCTCCCATCGGCTGGGCAAACGATTTATCACGTGCTAAATCCGTTGAAGACCTTCAAGGGCTAGTTTTAGTCATTTTGGTGCCAAAATCCATGACTTTTCATACTTAACCCTTGGTCGAGCTTCAAAGCTCTATATTAATCAACCATAGCTCAGCCGATGAGACCATAATAATCGGATATTTCCTTTATCCACATCGGCTAAACTATTTAATAATCGGCTTACCTTACGATGCTCCCTGAACTTCTAACATTTTCCTTTCTAACCTCGGTTCAATGAGACTATTTTTCGGCTACCAATCTGATCGGCTTATCCCACGCATCGACTATTCCTTTCATCGGCTGTGGCTGATATTTTCTGGTGATAACAGAAAATAATAAGTAGTTCCTAAAGTTTGTAAATCCGTCAAATTAATCCCTAAAGTTTTATATGTAATCCCTTATAGAAACTAATGAGATGAATTTCACAAAACTTTACGGACTAATTTGACAAATTTTATAAACTTTAGAGACTACTTATTATTTTTACATACTCTGATACTCTAACACTCCCCCTCAAGCCAAAGCTTACTAAGCTTTTAGCTTGTTACAAGAAAATAACGCATTTTCCATGAAATAAAAATAAACAAAACATGAAAATTGAGCTCCACCATGATTGGGAAGGCAACTCAGGGATGCTGGAGAAGCCGGAGAGAATTGCTACAAAGATAGCTTAGCCAGATAGCTGGAACAATCGTCAGCCTGAAACAAATTTCTTGGCAAGCAGTGAAGTAAAGCAAGGTCCAACCTTTCTCAAAACAACATTTGAAAGCTTCAAACCAATAATATTGGGGACTTTCAACTTGAAACCAAGTTTGATAACTATTTATGGGATAAATACGAGGTCAGTGCATCTGGGATGAAGACGAGCTGGACTAGTGCGAGTCATAGCCATAATAAGTCACCATCGAGATGATCGTCAGTGGAAAGAGAAAACACCACCGGAATAGTCATCGATGGGAAAAGAAGTCACTACTAATATGGTTCATATATGGGAAAAGAGACACCACCGGAATGATCGTCAGTGGGAAGAAAAGCCACTGCTATGATCCATTAGTGAGAAAAGAAGGGATGACAAACAAAAATAGAACCAGCAAGAAACCTCTGAAAGATTTGACCAGATCAGTTGTTAAGAGAGAAAATGCGCCAAACAGGAGAGAGAAAGGTGAGAAGATCTGCACGAAATGTGAAGACACGCTATTCAACGTAGTCTCTCTCTTTTCTCTCTATTTCACATGGTATATTTTAAAATAGTCTAAGATATTATCATATATTTTTCTGATATTCTAACACATATTTTAGAGACTAAATAAGAGTAATAGGAGTGAGGGTGTCAGAAATTAAATCGAAAATAGAAACACTTCAATGGTTTGCCTATCAAGGGACTGAAAGTGCATTATTTTCATTAAATATAAAGAATAAAAATAAATACATTTCAATATGAATTAAAATTAAAATGACATATTTTCGAAAATCAAAGTTAGCCCAACAAATTTTCAATGTTATGGTGGCCTCAAAATTACCAGTCTAATGATAACTTAGCATGAAAATACTTTTTTGTCTGCTTTTCAAGAGGGTTAGATCAGATGTATTTGCGCAAAAAAAGGTAGACTGGGGACGAAGTGGTTCGTATGTTCCTAAAGGGCACTATAAGTGAAGAAATTGTGTTTTAACTTTTAATATTGGTCGAACAAAAGTTTTTAATAATGCAAGGCGTGTTATTTGCAATGTCTTTGAGCCATTCGATTTGTCTTTCATTGGGGCCTTTTTAACCGTTTGATATGTCGCTTGTACAACAATTAGTTTTTTAGTAAAAATGAACTACCATCTTGTGAATTTTTTTTTTTTTTAGAATGAGGGTAGTGGCTATTTTTTTTATCAGAGAGAAATAATAATTTTTTTGTAGTATTAGGTTTTGGGTCTAATTCAACCCCAAAAAACTGATTTGTAAAATAATAATTGTCTAGGTTTTATTAGTTGTATTCACGCAATATTTCTAGTCAATATGGGACTTGAGTTTTCCAATACACCCCTCACGTCTAATACTATTGGATTTGGTGTGTGGATAATATGGTGAATGACTCAATGAGTCTAGGATGACCTTTGATACTATTAGGCTTTGGGTTTGAGACTATCTCAACCCAAAAACTAGCCAATGTGGTGAGGGTTGTCCCCCACTTATAAAAACTATTCGGACCATATCACTATCCAATGTGGGACTTTAAACACACTCACTCTTATGTCCAGGACGAGACATCTGGAGCGTGACCCCAGTGGCCCGTTAACGGGTAGTTTCGACAAGATGTCGATGCTTGCGTTCAGATATTCTGTTATGCCCAGGGTAAATGGTATGAAGAGAAGTAGTTAGGTGAGAAATGGCATGACTTTGGAGAAATAAACATAACTTAATGGACTCGCCGCCATTGTCAGTGTAAAGTGTTTTAATTTTATTGTTTAACTGATTTTCAACAAGGGATTTAAACACTGAAAAAATACTTGATACTTCATATTTGAAATTGATTGGGTATAGCCAAATATATCTTGAAAATAAATCAATGAAAATGACACAATAAGAATACCCATTCATTGAATTAACTGAAGTCGGACCCCATACCTCAGAATAAACAATGTGAAGAGGATTACAACTAGTAAGACTCGATTTTACTAAAAGGTAGTTTGTGACTTTTGCTGCCAAGACAGTCAAGACAACAATTATTGGATGACTTCAACTGAATTTGAGAACTCTGTAACACATTCCAGAGGACCAGAGAGGTTAGGTGACCAAGACAGTGATGCCATAATGAGAAGGGAATACAGTGGACACGAAAGACTTGTGGGATGGATTTGGAGGGAAATCGCTACACATGATCATTATTCTTATTCCACAAAAGAACCGACCCCATGCTTAGACTTATTACCTCGAAATGAGAAAGGAAAAATTCAATTGAAAAATAATTTGTTTTGCATAGTTAATAATAAAAAAATAAGTTCTATATGATAAAGGGGATATATGAAACATTTGAGAGATGTATAATGACGAAAGAGGTGGGAATGAAAGTTGAGTCAGAGTGCTTGATAAGAAGTCCCTCACCATTGACAACAATAAGCTGGTCAGAACCATTATATTTGTTGGATTTCGAGAGATTTGCAAGGTCCTTGATAACATGGTGTGAGGTGCTAGAGTCAAGGAGCTGACTTTGATCATTAGAAGACTCATATTGAGCTAGATTAGCTTGGGGTTGCTTATTGTTGGAGAGATAGCCATGAATTATGTATAGGGATGACAAAATAGGTTGGTCCAGCCCAACCCGTTGTTAGCCCGTCTACAACAGGATAGGTTGGGTTGACCCGTTAAGAGAATGTGGATTGACATTTTTAACCCAATCCATAAGAGGACGGGTTGGCAGGCTGGTCTGCTAAAAAATACATAAAAAATATAAAAAAATTATTTGAACAACTAAAATACTACAAAAAATTAATTAAACAATTGAGTTACTAAGCATGACCATAAACACCAATTAGTCCAACAATCGTAAAGCATAAACACTACTAATCTATCAAACATAAACACAAATTAATCCACCAACCATCTACCATTAACACAATTTGAGTGAGTCAGAGAGATGAGCATGGCGACCGAGAGTTGTGGGAGTCTAACTCTGAGAGGGTTAATGAAAAAAACTCTAATTGTTTACTTTAATATTTTTAACTAAACTTTTTACTATTCACCCACTTTTGTTATATTTTATTTAAGTTATTTTTTAATGTAATCCGTCGGGCTAGCCCTGCTCGACCCGCCACCAGCCCAACGGGTTGGCGGCTAGGCAGGTTGTGCTATATGGATTAGTGGGCTAATGTACCTTTGCGATCACAAAAATGGCAAATTAGGAGCTATGAGTTGTCACTGACAGTGCTAGACGAGGCATTGTTGCGGTGTTGTGAGGGGCCGTGAAAAGAAAAGCTTTTGTCGCCTTTAGAAGAATTAGAGCCACATCGCTGCGTATAATTGGGAGTGACCGAAATAGACTGCGAAATTTGTCATCTCATTGGAGGAAGATTTCAAAATCAACAAGTTTGTCATAAAGTTCATCAATGGATAGGGGAAAACACACACACAAATTGAGGCAATGATTAAGATCAAAATCATCAATTGGATGCCCAATGAGAGCAAGTTCATCTGCGACTACTCTAATGGGTCGAAGATAGTCAGCAACGTGGATGCGTTCATTCTTATGGAGGAAAGGCATTCCTTGAGAGATATGATGCGAGACCGTGAATGATTCATATACTGCTTGTTGAGGCGGGTCCAGGCAGCAGCATGTGAATCGACAGAGTTTATGGTTATTTGAGCTTAAGGGCCACATGAAGATAAAAGTGCTAGAAAGACATAATGATCTTGTTGCTTCCAGTGAGAGTATACTGGATTGGAGACGGCAGCATCACCAGAGCATGTTTTGGGCGAGGGACATTTTGTGGTTCTCGTAACATAGCCAAGAAGTTCATTGGCTTCATGAAGACGAATGATTTGCATCTACGAAGTGTGATAATTGATGGAGTTAAGCTTAAGAGGTAGAGTTTAAGCAATTAAGAGCTCAACAACGGCCTTGAGAGCAGCAAAAACAATGGTAGCGACCATGAGGAAAAAAGAAAGATCAATCGAGCTATTAGGTTAGAGGCTTTTTGATACCATACTAGGTTTTAGAACTAATCAACCCATAAAACCGACTTGTAAGGTGAGAATTGTCTAGGCTTTATAAGCTCTATTCAAACCATATATATAGTCAATGTGAGAATTGAGTTTTTTCCAACACATCCCCTCACACACAACACTATTGAGTTTGGTGCATGGATAATATATTGGGTGGTTCGATAGATCTAAGATAGTCCCTGATACCATATAAATTAGGTTTTGGGTTTGAGTCTAAGTCAACACCAAAATCTAACTCATGTGATGATAGTTGTTTTCCACTTATAACTCTTGAAACCATGTCATTTCCAACACGTAGTCTTTTAAGCTTACCATATGATGTTGAACCAATTTTTTTTACACAAATTACCAATAAGGAAAAATAACAAGGCACTAAATTAGTCAAATCCATGAGATACCCACTATGTATCATGGACAGAGCGTTTGTCATGTTGTCTTTCCTAGAATTTAATTTTATGAGAAGAAATCATTTTTTAATTCGGAGAATAAAGTTAGAAAACAGCAAGAATTTCAATTCAATCTCTTGGTTTAAATACGACTTCTTAATTTTTACAGTTACTAATTCACCATTTTTTTTTTTACAGTTACTAAGTTGAAAATCGATGAGGACTTTTGCTCTGAACGATAACGTGCGAGAATCATGTGGCTAGCTCACAAGTCTCCTTAATCACCGTTAGGTTTGAGATAAAGCTACTTAAATCCTAAAAACTAATGCATGTTATTATTTGTCCATTTGATTTGCATATCAACCCTAGAATCAACCTCACTTGTCTAATCCAACGGTGATAATTGGGTTTGTGATCACAAATAATCGTCAAACAGACATGTTTATTCCCATTTCTCTCAAATAAAAAACCACATTAAATGCTTATCAACAACATCATGTCATCACACACGGGAGAATATTAAATTGCGAGTTAGTAATCTCATCTCCTTTAAATAAAAAGAAAAATTATAGCAGGAATATAAATTGGGAAAGGCCAAAAACATCTCATTGTTTCTTTCTCCTTTTTTTTTGTGGGTTACCTTTTTTCTTCCCCCTCACAATATTCAGTGCTAACGAGTTATTAATATTAATATTATTATTATAAATTGTTATCAAAAAAAAATATTATTATTATAAATAGAAAAACTAGAACTATAAAAATGGACGGTGAAGATGGGATACTTTAAGATTTTGTTTGATAAGGATTTGAAAACTGACGATAAGCAAAGAAGAAAAGTCCATAGTCAGCAGGATATGTGCAATAATATTCCCCTACCCCTCTGTTTACCTTGTAAGTTAAGCTCATTTTTTTAATTAATTTAACAAAAAAGCAAAATTGAGATCTTTCTAATAACATCAACAAACAAAAGAAAAAGAGAAGGGAAGTGGAAGGAAAAAAAAGCAAGGGAAAAGGCTAAAAAAATTAAAATAAAAAAAAGAAAGAAAAGTTGGAACATTTACTTCATATACAACACAAGGAAAGGGTCACATACATACACTGACCACCTCTCTCTCTCTTCTCTTCTCTTCTCTTCTCTCTCACCTTACCATTCTACCTTCCTTTTTCCTCTTTTCACAACCATTTGTGAGATTTCTTCAATGGTCTTCTCTCTTCCATTGGATTGTACAGATTCCCAGCTAAAACATACACATCAATCTCTTCAATTATAGTTGGTGTGTGGTTTGTTTTTGTGAATTTTTTTTGAAGGACTCTAAAAACAAAACTTTTTCTGGGTCTATTGGTTTCTGCTTTATTCCGCAAACTATCATTCTGGGTTTGCTGCAGGAAACAAAAACCCTTTCAAATAGCTATTGTAAATTTTTAGAAAACCTCCATTTTTTCTTTTTTTTTGTTGTGAAAAAAATATATTTCCCCCCTCATTATTCTGCAAATTTTCTGAGTCATGGGCAAACAAGGGCCTTGCTATCACTGTGGAGTTACAAGTGAGTTCTTGTTTCTCCAATATATCAATTTCTTTTTCTACAAGGTCTTTATATATTTTTTTATAAAGAGTATTCTGCAACTATTTGCAAATTGAGATTTGTTGAATGAAGTGTTGCCAGCCAATATAAACTAAAAAAAAAAATAGTCGTGTTCTATGTAATATTCTGGATGTATATGGATTCAAAACTTCAACTAATCTTGTTTCCTAGAGGATTTGGAATTGAAAGTTGTGGAAAATTATGTTGATTTTCCAATTATATTTGTTGGTTTTTTCTTCAATGAGTGTGTTTGAAATCTGAGCCAATGTGACTAGTGAAAAAATAAGGTCAGAGTTCATTGAATATGGGAATTGTGGCATTGATTGGATGAACACCTGCTTCTGTTACTTAAGGTCTTTACGAGAAAGAGTCAACGAACAGTTCATGTCTTCTCATTTCAATGGAAAGGATATAAGGGAATTATGAATTTGCAAAATGCCAAACGTTGATCCATTCCTGTCTTTTGAAAGGACTTTACAATGTTTTTGTTTCCTCTTCAAAACAATTTCTCATTGTATCAGAGGATCTTGGATAAGCATTGCATTCATCCCTCAGACATGTCTTACTCCATTGCTTTCTGGCTAATGAAAAATCAATTCTCAAGCTTTCTCAGTTTGTAAATTTTTGTTGTTGTCGTCGTCGTCGTCTGCAATACCGAATAGAACTAATCGTGCAACTTGAGCCTTGAAGATTTTCATTGCTTTTCTGATGATTTTGAAGCTGTTTCCTAAGTGTCGAAGTCATTGCTACTTGTGTTCTGTTCAATACTCTAGCACCTTCTTTAGTATAGAGTACAATGATTGCTGTTCCTAAAAAGAAGTAATGTTTCATTTAGAGTGCCTTAACTTTGATGCCTCCAGTGAGACTCAGCAGTTGCTGTTAATCATTTCAGCTCAAATGCAATAATTGTTTTCACCATAAGTCTACATTTGTTCTTAATTTGATTCTTATCAGTAACTGCTTGAGGTTTTTTATATCAATATCTTCTTGTTCTCACAATAGGATATTGATATGTATTAATCTTAAATATTTAACACTAGCTGGCTAACAACACTCAAATATCAACATCTCTAGCAGGAGTAACTAGTTCCTTGTGCTAGTGAATACTGACATGATGCTGTCTCAACCTTGAAGTTGTTTGTTGAGTTCAGCTTTCTAATATGTGAAAGACAACTAGCAATAGTGTAATATTTTTAATCCAAAGGTTTGATCAATTGTTGACTGGTATCAAGCTTATATGTATTTTGTATATGCATCATGAGTTGGATTATAAGAAAAGCATCAATATGTGGTTGTTATCAGTCTGTCCAATCTGAAATACATCTATGTTCTTGTTTACAACGGTGCTGAGTGTTTGTAGATTTCTGACAATTGAGCATTGCAACAGGCACACCACTTTGGCGCAATGGACCGCCAGAGAAGCCAATACTATGCAATGCATGTGGGTCTCGGTGGAGGACAAAGGGAACACTTGCACATTATACCCCTTTACATGCTCGGGCTGAAACTGATGATTGTGATGATCAAAGGGCTTCCAGGGTAAAGATCATATCGTTAAATAAGAACAAAGAAGTGAAATTGCTCAAGCGGAAGAAGAACCATGATAATGTAGTATCTGGAAGGTTTGCACCTGATTACAATTACAACCAGGGGTTCCAAAAGGCTGTAGATGAAGATACAAGCAATCGATCGAGTTCAGGATCAGCCATCTCAAACTCAGAGAGCTGCGCACAATTTGGCAGCACAGATGCTAGTGATCTAACAGGTTTATGCTGGTTTCATTGCAAGATCTTTCTTCATAACTGATTTAAGGCATTGGCCATTCCTTTGTAATAGTATGGACTTTATTGCCAGTCCACATTTATGTTAGCACAGTCAAGAAGTGGTTAATGAAATAAGGGAGAATAGAAAAATTGTGGAATGGCAGCACAGTTTCTTAGTTGTTGCTTTTTCTAAAATAAGGCAAATGAATTTTGCTTCTAGGGCGTGTTTGGGTAAGCAGTTTAATTAAGTGCTTATCTAGTAAGCTGTTCTAAAGATCTTAACTAATCGCTTCTTCATAAGCTATTCTGGAGATTTTATTAAAATAAACAGAGAACAATTTATAGTCATGTCATAAGTTATTTTTGTAAGTGTATCCAAATACTGATATAAGTGCTTATGTCATGAGATAAAACCAAATAAGCTTTAAATAATCTCTTCAAAACGCACTCCTAATTGTGCATGGGGTGTGCTTTTCATTGACAAAAAGAATTGGAGAGGAGATTTTAATATTTTTCGAACATGAAGCTCTAATTATATCTCACAACATTTGTAATGTTAAGTTCTTATTTTTTATTTATAGTGTATACCATATACATATTCCTTAGGTAATACATTTATTTTTCCCTTGAAAGTGAAACCTCAAGTTTACATATATGCTTTGTCTGTATAGTTCATCATTAAATGCCTAAGATCAAGAAATCATTTGCTTGTGTTAGGTAACCTTTTTTTTTCTTTCTTTTTTTTAACAAAAACATGTGATTTTAATATATTGTTTGGTTGATTTAGGCCCTGCTCAGTCAGTGATCTGGGATGCCATGGTGCCTTCAAAAAAGAGGACATGTGTTGGTCGTCCAAAGCCTTCTTCTGTTGAGAAGCTCACAAAAGATTTATGCACTATTCTTCATGAACAACAGTCTTATTTTTCTGCATCTTCTGAAGATGATCTTCTTTTTGAAAGTGAAACACCAATGGTCTCTGTTGAGATAGGACATGGAAGTGTTCTCATTAGGCATCCTAGCTATATAGCTCGTGAAGAAGAGTCTGAGGCTAGCTCCCTTTCAGTTGATAATAGACACTACCCAATGAGTGAGGCATATTCATATTCTGGTGACATTCTTATGCGCAATGGTTCCAGTCGCATGAACTTCTCATCTCAGGGAGTTCAAAAGGTCAGAAACTCTACTGTCCAAGGAATGCAGCAGGAGCAATTTAAAAGGCATGCTTTCTTGCACCAGAATAAACTATTATTACCCCCAAAAAAAAAAAATCCATTTTGTTTGTTTCTGCCAAAAAAGTTGTGATTTTTCTTTGTGCACGTGACTTGGTAAAGAAATATTTGAGATAAATTTGCTGAAACTATTTTGGAGAAAAGACAAACATACTAATCATTAATATTTCTGTTTTTTAAATTTCAGTGACAAGTCTCAGCTTGAAAGTGTACAAATCCTTGGAAATCATGATTCACCACTGTGCTTAATAGATCTAAATGTGAGTTGCATTCCCCTTTCCCACTTTTGATTGCATTGTTTTATCCTAAGTAGACAAAAATGTTCTTATCCAGGCTTGTAATAACTAATTGGGCATGACTTTACATCAATGACGAGCTCAAGTGATTTGATACATAATTTGTATAATCAATTTTTGAATCTTTTATTATATTCTTAGTTCATGTAAATTACTCTTAGAACTTTCAGGTCAGGTTAGCAAATGGTTCATATGCTTTGAGAACAGGCAATATTTTCGTGAATAATTTACTTGTAGTCTTGGATTCGTGTCTTACTAATAAAATATTCGTAGATAATTCCTCAAATCCAACAAACCGATAAATGCTTAACATATTTGCTATTATGTTTGGTTAGGATGTTGTAAACTATGAAGAGTTTTTGAGAATCTTGACAAATGAAGAGCAGCAGCAATTACTGAAGTTTCTTCCTGTGGTTGATACTGCTAAACTTCCTGATAGGTTAGAATTCTACACTTTCATTTGTGGTTCATCAAGCTTTTGTTGTAATTGATCAAAAATACTGTTTTGAATTCCAATTTCGTTTGAAAGTTTTAAATTGTCATGCAGAGGTTTCAAATCTGTTTGTTGGTATGTACCAAGTCTAAAACTATAGCTGGTGTGTGCCAGGAAAACGAAGCCTTTTCATTTTATACATCATTGCATCAGAATTTCAAAAATAATCTACTAAAATATTCATCTTTTATATCAATTTCATGACATTGCTTGCATATTTCAGTTATTTTTTTCTTTAAAAAAGTGATGGTGTATCAGACATGAGACTTTTTGAGGGGATAGAATATATATATTGACACTTTTCAATGGTCTATCGCTATTGACGACTTGTATTGTTGTATGTGCAGCCTTAAAGTTATGTTTGATAGCTCTCAATTCAAGGAGAACTTGACTTATTTTCAGCAGCTTCTCGCAGAAGGTGTCTTTGATATCTCTCTGTCCGGGGCAAAACCCGAGGACTGCAAGACATTGAAAAGATTTGCATTATCTAATCTGACAAAGTCGAGATGGGTTGAACACTATCATTTTCTTAAGGTTTGTGATATTTCATTATCTTGATATTAGAGAATGTGTTTATAATTATAAAAAAAGAGAGAATGTGTTTATAAATGAAAATGTGTATATTGATACTTATCAGATATCATACCCTTCTATGTATGCAGAGATGTAAAAATAGAGTTGAAAAATCTGTTACTCCGGGATCAACTGGTATAGTATCAACCAATGTTGCAAACATGAAGAGAATGCGTGAGAGCAGAAATCAAAATTTTCCAGGTTAGCTTAAAATCTGACATCAAAGAAGACAAAACACAGATTATATGCTAAGACCTTCCAATTATTCTCTCCATAGTGCCGCAATATAATGACGTGTTTGTTGAGTATACCTTCTACTGAGCAGGGATTTGAATTGAGGAAAATGGAGCGAAAAATTTGGATACCCCCTCCCCCAATTGAGTAGTTCGTTTTTTGTGGCAAAGAAAAATGAAACCTACAGTCTAGTTTTTGGAGTATAGTTTAAGTTTTTTGTGGAAAAATGGTTTTTGGCGGGAAACGGATGAATGAACTTTTATCACGTGTACTTATTGTAGGTTAAGTTTCTTATATAGATAATAAATTACCAGTAATTAATGGCAGTTTAAAACGCTTTTATTATTACGTAAAATTATATTGTATAATATATAAATGATAACCTATAAGCGTGTGCACTTCAATACTAATTTTAAATTAATTTCTTTTAAGTTCGCTTCTTACAGTAATATCCATACAAAAATAGTATTTTTATTGTTAATTATGATTTGCAATTTTACTTGCTAGCACACAGGGAAAATTAAAACTTGTGTTAGTTGTAGTATTTAATTTGTGCTATTTAATACAAACATTTTTATTGTTTGTTGGTATCATAGGGTACATGATCCTCAAAATGCTGAATAAATTTTGGTGTTTTACTTTGAGAGATGTGAAGAAAGTCGTGTTATTGTGGTTAACTTGTTAGAACTGTTATATTGGTTATCACTTCTTTTTTATGATTTAACTGAGTATTCATTCTTGACACTCATGTTGCAAATTTCAGAGCTGAAGACAATAATGAGGAGCCCCAAAAGAATGATCACAAAGGCTGGCTGTGAGGGCAAAGTTGTAAATGATGGCACTTGCTACAATCCAAGAAGCCTATTTCCTTTGCCTCCTGATGCTAGCTCTCACTTGCTAGATTCTTTTAACTTTGTTGAGGAGAATTCTGATCAAGACCTGCTGCTAGATGTGCCATCTAAAAGTTCCTTTCCACAGGCAGAGCTCCTGCACCCAATTACAAGTTTTGGTGCTCAAGCTAGCACTAGTAGTAGCTCCGCATACTCGCATCTTGGCCGCCATTAAGCATTTGTTTGGAACTGCGGTGGATATATGATGGACATGCGGTGAACTTAAAGCTAGCAGGGATGGCTTCTGCCTTGAACCTGTCTCGGGACGTGAGAAAAGAAGACTCCACCGTGAGTCCAAACATGCTATAGGTAAGATTGCCAGGTTACTCGAGTAGCCACATATTTTACATCTTAAATATATGATGGTTGTGCTTTTGTTTACTTGCAACCTTCTTGAGCTTGGATTACCAACGATTGAAGTTGGATGGGCTTTTTTGTATAGGTTGGTTACAGATTGTAAGATATAGCATGAAATGAGAAGTGGTTTTCTCCAGAATTTTGAATGCAACCGTAGTTTTTGTTTTTGTGAATAATTTGAGACTTTTTTTCACACAGAAACCCCACCTCCTGAACTTTGGTATAAACAAACAAAATAAGTTATGGGATTTATGGGACATTGTGTATGTATGACTATTATACGACCTAAAGTTAAATTGTATGACACCCCATATCTAGACATTCTATGGGTGCATTTAATTTCATGTATTCCTAGGCCGAATGCTTAACTACATATCCATTGTCTAAGCAAAAGGGTTTACTGTTTGATGAAATTAGAGGTGAACACAACTCAACCCAATCCAATCTAGTGACCCAACCTGTTGTGTACCAAAATTGCAATAAAGCAAATAACACAGTAAATGAATGTAAACATATGGAAATAGATGGGGAATCAGTAGTATTATTGATGACGAAAAGGAAAACAAGTAGAGGAAGGATATTCCCACTACTTTCCAGAGCACAGCTCCTATCGAAGAGAAACTTTCTCTTTGCCAAAACAGAAAAATATTCCCCAATCATTTCCCCTCACACAGTCACACACCTATTAACGGAATACCTCATGCTTCCGCACTGTTTCCCTCTCTCTCTGCCAGCTCACCATTCTCTCCCTTCTTTTTGTTTTTCCTAACATACACCCTCCATATCTTAGGTCTACCCTGTTGCTGCCCATACAAGTCATCACACCCCATTCCCTCATCAGTGTCTCTATCATTACTCCCCCTTGAGAAATAGACTTGTCCTCAGGTCTAAGCTGAGGAGACTGGGAACGCATGGCAAACTCTTCTTCCCAAGTAGCTTCTTCCACCGCCTTACCCTTCCAATGAATAAGCAATTGTTTCACAGCAGACCCGCCTTTGTTGATGGTGCGGTTAGCTAACACAACCAGAGGCTCCCACGCATCAGTAGGCTCACACTCTAACCCCTTAGGCAACTTAGTTTCAATCGTGTAGTTGCCCACCGCCTTTTTGAGTAAAGATACATGGAACACGTGATGTATCTTAGCTGTGGGAGGCAACTGAAGGTGGTAAGCTACTGCTCCTACCCGCTCAACAATTTCAAACGGGCTATAAAACCGAGGGGCAAGCTTAGGATTGATGTGGACCTCCACAGAACTCTGCACATGAGGGCGCAACTTAAGGAACACCCATTCGCCCTCCTTAAAGCTCACATCATTCCTCTTTTTATCTGCCTGATTTTTCATGCAAACCTGAGCTCTATCCAAATGATACTTCAGCTATCTCAGCGCTTCATCTCGATCAAGAAGCTCCCTCTGTACAGCTTCAACCTTGGTCTCGCCTTTCAAAAACCGAGTGATGGTAGGGGGCTATCTCCCATACACCAATTCAAAGGGGGTGGATCCAGTTGAGCCATGAAAACTTATGGTGTACCAAAACTTTGCCCAAGGCAACCATAACAGCCATGTCTTGGACTGGTCAGCAATGAAACAGCGCAAAAACATCTCCAAACAACGATTTACAACCTCTGTTTGACCATCCGTTTGAAGATGGTAAGCAGTGCTCATTTTCAATTTGGTCCCCTGTAATTTAAATAGCTCACACCAGAAATTACTTATGAAAATTGGATCCCGGTCATTCACAATTGAAGTGGGAATGCCATGGAGCCGCACCACCTCTCTCGTGAAGACTTCAGCCAACATACGGGCATTGTAGGGGCAATGGCGTATCCAGGACCCTGGTCCATGGGGTGCAAATTATTTTAAAAAATAAAAAATAATAATGATTATTATCATATGTAAAAAAAAATTATTATAATATTATAAAAGGTTTTTTTTACTCCATAATATTATAAAAGGTTAATAATTATTACTTTTTTTACATACTTTATTTGAAAGTATTTATTAAAATTTCAAAATTATAATGTTAGCTATTAGTTAGTGTTTTAAAATTCGTATCTTAATGGATTATATAAAAAAATGTGTGGTATGTTAGCCTTTCTCAAGATTTGTTCGGATATTGTTTGTGCTAATGAGACTGGACTGTGTGCTACAGTGTCTAGCATGAAAACAACAGAGTTGACAGAGGAAAGCAAAGTTCAGAGGGTGAGTGGGGCTGGGTTCATAAAACAGAAAGTAATGTTTTTTTAGTCTTCAAAGTCATATTCTACTCTGGTCTACACGTTAATGAGACAGAACTACACATGAGACAGTGTGCAACGGTCAGTCTATGGAGAACTTTCTGCGTGTGTGGCTGTTTTATTGGGTCAGGGGGTTCAAGTATTTTGATACAGGGGGTGCAAAGTTAAAAAATATCATGTATCATGTGTAATTTTTCATGGTCCAGGGGGTGCATCTGCGCACCCTCAATGTAGTGTGGGTCCGCCCCTGTGTAGGGGTGTTTTAATGGGATAAAGTGGCTGTATTTGAACAACGTATCCACTACAACAAAGATAGTGTCATGCCCTTTGGATTTGGGAAGTCCAATGATGAAATCCATGGACAAATCTTCCCAAATCTGCTCAGGAACGGGCAGAGGCTACAGCAGGCCGGCTGGGACAGCAGCCACATATTTCTGGCGTTGGCAAACGTCACATTCTTGAACAAACTTCTGAATAGTCTTCGTCATTCTAATCCAGTAGACATAATGCGACACGCCGAAAAGTGCGGTGAAAACCAGAATGTCCCCCTTGCGGTGTGGAACGAAGCTCTTGCAAAAGCACCGGAATCCAACTCGACTTGGCAGACACCACTAAACATCCTTCATAAAGAAGAACTGCCCGGACATAAGAGAAACCGACTTTGGTTGGATGGCCCTCCTTCAATGCAGTAATTATCTTTTGCAACTCAACATCCTTATGAACCTCCTCAATCAATTCGTTGCAGAATCATGCATTCTGGAAAGGGCATCAGCCCCTTTGTTCTCCAAACCAGGTTTGTAAGCGATGTCAAATTGGTAGCCCAGCAGCTTTGCGGCCCAATTTTGTTGATTCATGGTTGCAATTCTTTGTAACAGAAGCTGTTTGAGACTTTTTTGATCCGTGCGAACTGTGAATTTCCTTCCCACCAAATATGGTCGCCAATGTTGTATGGCGAGAGCCATCGCCATAAGTTCTTTCTCATAGGCAGATTTGCTTATATTTCCAGCACCTAAGGCCTTGCTGTAATAGGCTATGGGTTTACCTTCTTGAATTAGAATAGCCCCCAAACCATTTCCCGAAGCGTCACTTTCTATCACAAATTCCTTGTTGAAATCTGGAAGTGCCACTCCTCAATCAATTCGTTGCAAAATCATGCATTCTGGAAAGGGCATCAGCCCCTTTGTTCTCCAAACCAGGTTTGTAAACGATGTCAAATTGGTAGCCCAGCAGCTTTGCAGCCCAATTTTGTTGATTCATGGTTGCAATTCTTTGTAACAGAAGCTGTTTGAGACTTTTTTGATCCGTGCGAACTGTGAATTTCCTTCCCACCAAATATGGTCGCCAATGTTGTATGGCGAGAGCCACCGCCATAAGTTCTTTCTCTTAGGCAGATTTGCTTAAATTTCCAGCACCTAAGGCCTTGCTGTGATAGGCTATGGGTTTACCTTCTTGAATTAGAATAGCCCCCAAACCATTTCCCGAAGCGTCACTTTCTATCACAAATTCCTTGTTGAAATCTGGAAGTGCCAACACTGGTGCTGTGTTTACTTTCTGTTTGAGTAAATTAAAGGCCTGCTCCTCATGGCTGCCCCCAGGGACGGAGCCAGGATAGAAATGTTGGAGGGGCAAACTATACAAGTGGGGATGAAGGGAGGAGGGAGCTTTTGAGTTTATTAATGATTAATCATATTAATATGCAAGAGTCAATCATCCGTTAACTTTTTTGATAATAACTACGTCCTGTTTTCTTTGGGTGCAATGGATAATGCATCCTTGTTATGCAAAATAGGCAATATAGGCCAAAAAAGACTTTAAAAAAATAGTTGAGAAATAAATTTTGAAAAAATCTGGGGTCTTGAGCACTTGGGAGCTAACATGTAGCTCCGTCCCTGACTGCCCCATTTGAAATTGTTCTTCTTCGTCAACTCAGTCAAGGGACGTGCCATTTTTCCATAATCTTTGATAAACTTGAGATAATAACCGGTGAGGCCGAGAAAACCCCGTACTCCCTTTACATTCTTTGGAGTAGGCCATTGGAGAACACTATTAACTTTGTCCGGATCCATTGCCACCCTTCTCAAGAAATTATATGGCCAAGATACTCAACACTAGTTTTATCAAAGTGACGTTTCTTCTTATTTGCCACCAAACCATGCTGCTGTAACACGCTCAAAACAGTGGCCAAATGCTGAATATGTGCCTCCTTGCTATGACATAGACAAGAATGTCATCAAAGAAAACCAACACAAATTTTCGAAGGAGTACCTTGAAGACATCATTCATCAATGCTTGGAATGTGGAAGGCGCATTCATCAAACTGAACGGCATAACAAGGTACTCATTGTGCCCTTCATGAGTACGAAAAGTCGTCTTATGAACATCCTCACTCTTCACCCTCACTTGATGATAACCAGATTTGAGATCCAATTTAGGAAAATAACAAGCACCATTTAACTCATCCAATAGTTCATCAATCACCGGAATGGGAAATTTGTCGGGATTGTTACCTTATTCAAAGCACGGTAGTCCACACATACCTGCCAACTGCCGTCCTTCTTTTTCACCAAGATTATAGGGCTGGAGAAGGCACTTTGACTGGGTCCGATCACCCCTGTTTGCAACAGCTCCCTCACTTGGTTTTTTCTATTTCATATAGGGGCGCACATTGACAGGACCAACCCCTTCCCTAAGGTGAATACCATGTTCATGCTTCCTTTTAGGGGGTAACCCCTTTGGCTCTTTGAACACATCTGAAAACTGTTCCAAGAGCTCCTGGATTTGTTGCATTGGGCATTCAACCTTGGTCGTCAGAGTTATCCCCTTCTCTGTTTCAAAATCTGTTTGGATGCTTTTTGCTGCCATAAAAATTTCTCCCACCCATTGTTTTGGTTTTCCAAGCAAGCTCTGTAGTGCTTGTTGGTCATGGCTTCGACCTTCCTCTCCCCTGAGTTCAACCCACATGGAGCCAATAGGGAAACATAGCACATGATGAACCCAATTAACCCACATGCCCCCAATTGAAGTTAGCTAAGACATCCCAAGCACAATGTCAATGCTATCGAGGTCAAATAACCACGCGTCAACGGTAGCCTCCATACTCCCTAAATTCAGAACCCTCTCTTTACACACTCCTTTAGCCTTCACCTTATAACCATCTCCCAGCGTGATCCTGAGAGGATTTGTAGCTTCCACGGGCCATCCCATGGTAGTTACCAGCTTCCTGGATACGAATTGTGCGTGGCACAACTATCCACCAAAACCAACAGAGGAACGCCCTGCACATGCCCCTTGAGCTTGATGGTACGTGGTTCTTTCTTCCCTATCACAGCGGGAGTGTTCAGATGTACGAAACTCATGACACTGAGCTCCTCATCTTCACCATCTTCCTCTTCATACTCTGCTTTCAACACCTGCACTTCCCCTTCCTCACTATCGTCTTCCTCTGTCACCATTATCCGCAGCTGGCGGTCGGGGTATTGGTGTCGCGGATGATAAGTGCCATCGCACTTAAAATAGAGCCTATAATGCCGGCGTTCGACGAGTTCCTGGTACAAGAGGTAGTGCACGCCGCAGTCGCAAGGAACAATGTGTTTCGCTTCGGATCTGCTGTCGGGTTTCGGAGTCGGCCCGTGTCCTCCTCTATTTGATCCCTCCTTGGAGCCTTTGACAACTACCCAATCACTTCCATGATTGCGGCCCACCTGGCCTGATCCGGTTGTGGAATTGGGTCTAGAATTAAATCCCGAACCTGTGGGCCCTTTGGACCCGTTGTAACGCAGCCCAACCCAGCCCTCTCGCTTCTCCTGGATCTCAGCTTCTACCGCACGCGCAATATTCATCAGCCTCGCACGTGATACAGGACCCAAAGCCTTCAAACTCCTCACGCGCCCCCTTATACCGTCTCGTAGGCCATGAATGAAGTAACCGACGAACTGCGCGTCTGGCAACCGGTCCACCTGAGCGACCAAATGCTCAAACTCACGAATGTACTCTTCGACGCTCCCCTCCTGTCGAAGCGATGAGAGTTGCTCAAACACGCTTCCTTCTCTTATTCCTCCATATCGTTCCAGTAACGCATCTTTGAGCATCTCCCATGTCAGATCCGGCTCCTCCTCCGACAACGCCTTGAAGAAATGGATGGTTGGTCCATCCATACATAGCTGGGCTAAGCTGACTTTGATTTCAGGGTTGGTATCTTGAACCCTGAAGTAGACTTCGTCTCTCGCAATCCTCCCAGTGGGATCGTCGCTGGTGAACATTGGAAGCTCAATCTTCTTCACAGATTGACGGAACTCATCAAGCGCATCACCTTGCAATTTCTTCAGGATTTTCTTAACCTCCTCTGCCTTAGAGTTATTGGATCCATCATCATTCTTCTGTTTGTCAACAGATTTTCCCGAATCGTCATCATCCTTACTCCAAGTGATAAGGGAGATCACACGCTCTCGGTCTGCTGCTGTCTGAGCTCGCATCTCATCAAATTTCTCAGCAAAGGTAACCTTGAGTGTTGCCAATTCATTTTCCAGATCAGCGATCTTGCTCTCCATTTTCCACGGTGACATTGAATCGCTCACAAGTGCTGGTTCCTGAATGAGAATTTCCTCCGTGAAAAGATATCCGGCAGGTCGGACCAAATTGTTGTGTACCAAAATTGCAATAAAGCAAATAACACAATCAATGAATGTAAATAGATGGAAATAGATGGGGAATTAGTAGTATTATTGATGACGAAAAGGAAAACAAGTAGAGGAAGGATATTCCCAATACTTTCCAGAGCACAGCTCCTATCAAAGAGAAACTTTCTCTTTGCCAAAACCGAAAAAATATTCCCCAATCATTTCCCCTCACACAGTCACACACCTATTAACGGAATACCTCATGCTTCCTCACCCTTTCCCTCTCTCTCTGCCAACCCACCATTCTCTCCCTTCTTTTTGTTTTTCCTAACATACACCCTCCATATCTTAGGTCTACCTTGTTGCTGCCCATACAAGTCATCACACCCCATCCCCTCATCAGTGTCTCTATCACAACCTAACCTGAGTTATTTGAGTTTGGTTTCACCATGTTCCACAATAAAATAAGGACAAGGTAGGGTATATTTTAAGGTGTGATATCATGTTAGGGATGTGTTTCTATGTATGGCTTTTAATTTTAAAATGATTTTATATTTTCATTTATTTATAATATAATCTACGTAAAGTAATATATTATTTTTTTTGCTTTACAATATCATAAAATTATAAGAGCAAAAGGACATAGCTTATACAGAAAGAAAATAAGTTCTAATGTATATAATATATATACTAACTGCTTGAACTATTTTTGTTGTGCATCAATATATGATCTTCCCTTCTTCCTACCTCCAAGCGGCTTTCGAGTGCTTTCTCAAACTTTACCACAAATTCTTGCAAAGTTGTTGTTGCATCTACGAAAGAATAAAAAAAAAGAGTTAATACTCTCGCTTCTCTGAGTAGTATTCATCCCAGTGAAGAATGTACTTCTATTATAAACAGGTATTCATGATTCTCTAATCTTATATAACCCTTGAAGCCATTCATTTTCTTGCATTCGACTAGTAAGTACTTCCATTTTTCTTCAAAACTCTGGACATTAGGTGAATCACAAATACATCTTTTTAGATCACGCTTAAAAACGAACTTTTTGTGATATACGTGAGCTATTTTTCAGAAAACTTCTATCTAATGTGCCACAGGCAAAGACGACGTCGAGTTTCTGGAAATACTTTTGCCAAAGCAGTTCCGATAGCTAAATCCTCATCAGTTATGATAGATATGGTTTTTTTTCCATCCATTGCCTCAAGCCATTTTTCAAACAAACATGTGAAAGAACTCTCTGACATGTCTTGCAATAAAGCACACCCAAATAAAATGGATTGACAGTGATTATTCAATCCAGTAATAGGGGCAAATAGCATACTATACTTGTTGGTTTTATATGTGGGATCAAAATTCATGACATCTCCAAATCATTGGTAAGCTACTCCTGATCTACCATCTACCCAAAAGAAATTTACCATTTGAGATTCCTCATCACACTGGATTGCATAGTAAAAGTTTAAATTTTATGCTTGCTTTTATCTACAATAATAAAATCATCTTGAGTGTCTCCAACATCTAAATTCTTACTCCGAAAATTTCTAATATGATTGTAACAATCTCTACTAGAGAAAGTCAAGTCACCGTTTTTGAAAATTGTAGCAACTTTTCCGATGGGTATGCGTTCTTCCTCAAACTTTTCAATAAGGTTTTTTGCAGTAAGACTCATCTTTTTATGACACCTCATATAAGATACGCTTTTGGGGCTAACCATGACATGATTATGACCATCATTGAAAGATTTTATAATTCAATGGCTATTTGTTGTGCCTCTTGAGACTATAAGTTCAGCTTGACTACCAC
The DNA here is from genome assembly GCA_037113605.1 of Calophaca sinica. NCBI lineage: Eukaryota > Viridiplantae > Streptophyta > Magnoliopsida > Fabales > Fabaceae > Calophaca > Calophaca sinica. Next base: position 9,235,418 of record CM073736.1, read on the forward strand.
TTCGGGAAGTTAAACACCTTTTTCGCGTGGCCATTGTTTACCTGAATTTCTTCTTTCACAGAGATTTTCACTTTGTGTTGACCTTAATTACAACACATCAAGACTGCTCTCTTTGGTTTACTTGAACGAACACGTACTCCAAAACCTCTCCTCTTAGCAAATGAATTATAAAATTCTTTAACCTTTTCAATAGACTCAAATTCCATGCCAACACGAGGTTGCATATTCAATTCTTCACCAGCACTAGTCGTCATATTGTTGTTAGATTAACTAGCAATATTACCATCCATCTCTAGTTATTGTACCTGAAATTTTTTATTTTAAAAAGGGGTTAACGGATGAAAAAAGGTAAATTAACATTGATTCATTTTATGTTAAAATTTAATTTTCTAGAAAAATAAATAATAAGAATCGAATTATAAATTACTCCCTCCGATCTGAAATATAAGCAAAAAAGTCTCTAAAATATAAACAAAAAAATTCTATATATTTGGTCCAAATTTTGGACCAAATGCATGGACTTTTTGCTTATATTTTAGATTTTTTTGCTTATATTTCAGATCGGATGGAGTATTTAATCGTCAAAATGAAATATAAAATAAACTTGAAAATAAAATCAAAATTATACTCCCTCCATCTTTTAAAATATGTCCCTTTGACTATTTCAGGCCCCTTAAGAAAGTTGGTTTTGTTAGTTGTTATTAAATTTGTACAAAATGTGTATTATTTTTTCTAAATTACACTTACAATTATTAAGACTCATAACTATAGCTAACTCTAGTTTCTCATCTTCCAAGACCATTAACTTAGGGGTATTTTTGTAAAAAAAATTAATATATCTTGGTCTTTGAAAAAAGTTTTATATTAAGGGATTTTTTTTTTTTTTACAAAATAGTCATATATTAAGAGACGGAGAGAGTAAATTATAAATTATGAACGAGGGAGAAAAAAAATACTCCTATCAACTAGGGTGAAAATTGGTGCAATATAACATGTGAAGTAGTAAAATGAAGAGGTGGAATCAATGTCAACTCCCAAAAATTGTGACAGTGAAGAACGAAGAACAGAATGTAAAATACTGGAATAACATTGAAATTGTAACAAAAAATTGTAACAGGTGGAACAGAATGTCAAATTAATTAACTCCTAATTAGCCACGTACACCCTAGCCGCCTCTTTCTCTCAACCTTTCCTCTACTCCTCTATTTCTTCTTCTTTATCCATCGAAGGGAGTGATTTTTTACCATTTTTTGGCCTGAAATCACCCATGTACATCGTATTTTCTCTCTTTTTATCTAAATAAGTGGTTTTTTCACATAGATCTAGTTTTTCTTTTGTGTTTTTCCGTGATTTCGTCGTCTAAGTGAGACTTTGTTTTGTTTGTCGTCTTGGTGCAGCATTGTCTAGTTTTCAGTCTTGTTGCAGTGTTCGTTTGGTTCAGATTGGTAGATCAGCTTCGATTCATTATAGATTCAATCAAGATATGGGCGTCAATGTTACAGACCTGGAGGCATAAATATTCCGGTCATTTTGATTTTGTCACATTCGTAAGCATTTTGCCGTTTTATGCTATTAACCTGGGTGTTGTGAGTTTATTCGCAAATTCATCCTTTTTTATTTTTAGTGATTTTGAATTTGTGTTATTTTTTATGTATTTTACTAATTTGAATGAATGAATATCTTTTTTAGTAAAAAAAAAAGAATGTCAAATTAAGGTAGGGCGACAATTCTCTGACTGAAGGTGAGGCGAAACAGCGAAACCCTTATGCTATGTTTGGATTAGAGAAGGAATTGCGAATAGAGAAAGAGGTGAGAGAGAGAGCATGGGAAAAGAGAAAGAGGTGAGAAATTGAGTAGATTTATTGTATTGTTTGCTATGAGAGCTATAAAAGAAAAATAGAAGAGAGAAGTGTGTATTATTTTTAAAAAGATAAAAATATCCTCAAACTAAAAAATAATAGTACAATTCATTTTCTATCAAAATTTATTTAATTTATTTATTTTTATTTAACCAAGTAATTAAATTACTTAATAAATTTATTTGTAAAATTTAATTCAAAATTAAATTATTTAAATTAAGTTAGCTGGTTAAGTTAATTTAATATAATTAAGTTATTAATTTTGATCTACTTAAATTATTAATTTTAATCTAATTAAATTTTTAACAATTCTGTCAACAAAAAATATTAAGAATTTAATTAAATTATCAAATATCTATTTTTATTCAAACACCAATCGCAACGTGTAGGTACCCCTCACCTCACCTATACATCCGGTTGACCCAACCCACACACATACATTCTACGATCTCAAATTATATGTCGCAAAGGTGAAAAAATTCAACCATCGACTTGTACATCCTGCAATGGTGGTGCATGCCCGATGCGGCCTAGCCTCGAGGAACGTTGAAGAGCTTCTTCCAATGGATCTTTTAGTTTCAGTCTGTCTATAACATTGAGGATTGATAAAGAAGAGACACGGACAAAGATGGAAAATGAAAAAAAGAGCCATTTCTTTTTGCTCTTTTTTTGTTGGGATGAGGAGAAATAGAAAACCAGTGGGTCCCACTTTTGTTTTTTTCTCTCTTTTCCATTTATATTCAAACCAAACAACAAAAGTTTGTTCTTTCTCTATAACCCGTCTCTCTCCCCTATTTCACTCATACCAAAACACATCATTAGTGCATTTTTTTTGACAGATTGTATGTGTTCTTGATAATTGGATTAGTGGATGATACGAAAAAATAGGTCACATGAGTTGCAATTAATATTATTGTAGGTCGTTAGATTAAAATAAAATGTAAGGTGGTGATGGGGAGTAACTCAAAACTTGAACCCTCCTCATAATAATACTCACTCAATCGTTTAATATAGAAATCTTTTGTTAAATTTGGTTGCCACAGCTTATAAGATTTTTTTCAAATCATTATGCTGCATTAATTACTTGTTTACCAAAATACCCTTATTTTATTTACATTTTTTTTACTCAGTACATGAGTGAATTACTATCACATTTTTTTTCCCTCTCATATTAACAGTCTCAATAATTACAAGGATAATTTGAGAAGAATAATATAATTTGTATACAAATTTAATGCTAACTAGTAACATACCCGTGCATACGCACGGGTAGGGCGTCGTTATGGTAATTAGTTTGCGTTGACAAACAAACTAATAAAAGTACAGAATTAATATCATATTTTCTACATAAGGATAGAAATATTCAACATAAGTGTTCACCATCAAAAGCTATAACATAACGGGGCTAAGTTGTTTTTGTAATTGTCGTCGGAAATAACAAAATACGATTGATGGGTCTTTCAAAATGATAACAGAAGGACATATACAACTAAACAACTAAGAATCAATTCCTTTAAGATCAGGGATCATGGATCTTGACAAATTGATTTTCTATAAGAAAATACAAAGCCAAAATTGCATGTGAATATTTTAATTGGTAAAAAAAAAAACCAAACACATTCAGGAAGAGTTGTTAATCTTTAATATCACTATAAGAACATTGGATGAAGGATCTGAAATGGTTCATGTTTATAACAAAATAACACCAATGAGTTTTAAGTGTATCTCACATATCTTGAATAATGATAGCAAACTTCTGTATGCCTTGCAAAATATTTGTAGCATATAAGACATTACAACAATGTCAATGGTATCTATAAGTAATATAGACCTCCAATCCAAAAAATGAGAGGAAACATCTGTATGTCTTGTAATCCAAAAAATGAGAGAAAACATCTATATGCCTTGAAACCATTGAAGTAGCACTATTTTGTATCAATAACTGCACATAAAGTAAATATAAATAAGTAGTTAACAACACTGCCAAGGTTATTGGAAAAGTTAGTTTAATTATTAAGCTACGGTGACACTTGAGTAGATGAGCAATACCTCAAAAAATGGAAGCAAAAAGTGTTAAAGCAGCAGATTGTAGAATCTGGATAGTATTGGAGCATCAAGACCCATCACAATCAAGTTGTCGAAATAAATCATGTGAATAGCTGTCGAGATCAAGCTGATAGCTCTCAATGTTTGTCCCCCATGCTTGAGAAGAGGCAAAGACGCTCCCCCTGTTTGAGAATCACGCTCCACCTGTCGAGATCAAGCTGTCGAGATCAAGCTCAAGCTGTCGAGATCAAGCTATCGAGATCAAGCTCAACCTGTCGAGATCAAGCTCAACCTGTCGAGATCAAGCTTGATTTCGACAGCTTGAGCTTGATCTCGACAGGTTGAGCTTGATCTCAACAACTTGATCTCGACAGCTATTCACATGATTTATTTCGACAGCTTGATTGTGATGGGTCTTGATGCTCCAATAGATAGTTTAGTCTTCAATGTTACCTATAGAAATTCCAATTCTAACAATAAGTTTAAGTAATACAATATGGCACTAAATGTGATTGATAATTGTAAATGTACATACTTACCTGTTAAAGGTTTTGAAAGACCTCCTTGAAAACAACATTAGTTGTTGTTTTTAATGGTTTTTTATCATTATCATGTATCAAAATCTTCAATCCTTGTTTGCTTTGAACTCTAGAAACTGCCACATAGAGTTGACCATGACTGAACACTGGCTTAGGCAAGTATAGTCCAACACTTTCAAGTGATTGACCTTGAGATTTGTTGATAGTCATAGCATAGGAGTTAATAATGGGAAACTGTCTTCTAATTAGCTTGAATGGCCATGGTGATTGGGATGGAGACATTTCCATTCGAGGAATATATACCTTATTTCCAATGTTCTTTCCAGACATTATTTTTGCTTCAAGAACATGATTTGCAAGTCTGGTTACAATCAACCTAGTTCCATTACACAAACCTTCACTTTGATCTAAATTTCTCAAAAGCATTATTGGAGTTCCAGGCTTGGTTTGATTTTATGGTTTAGCAAACCCGATGTTCTAAGAGAGTGTAGAAATTACGGAGTAAGGATCTCAAATGGTTCACTTTCATAAGCTTGAGACTTGTCAATGTAATCTGAGCTCATATATTCTCTTTCATCCCCTATATTCATCATAGATGGGTTAATTCACCAACATTATACTAACTAATAAATAATGAATAAGTAATCAATGAATCATGTAAAATATGTTGAATAAGTTATCTGGAATTAAATTAAGGACATATTGAGTGATTTGTTCAAGAACCTCAATAGTTGAAGCTAAGATAGCCCTAGACTGCAAATACTGTTCATTCTTGTATTGGTGCATTAAATCTGGATATGTACTTTTAACTATAGCTTCAATAGGGTCATCAAAATTGGAAATCAAGAATTCCTCAGGAATATCTATTTCTGCATAACCATCATTTAGCTCAGATAATTTTCCATCACCAATGTCTAGTATCCATTTGGAGAAGTTAGCAAGTTCTGAAGCATTGGTATTGATTGCACTATTTTGTAAACGCATGTTTTTTTGTCAGAGTTAGTACCTGACAGTTGTCCCATAGATATGATGCATTGATAGTTGCATGTACAATGTTAGAACGACTTCCTCCTGGGATGACTGGTAGTATTTGTCTGAAGTCTCCACCAAAAACAACGACTTTGCCACCAAATGGTTTATCTACACTCATAATGTCTCTTAGACTCTTATCTAGAGCCTCAAAACAAAACTTATGTGACATTGGGGCTTCATCCCAGATGATTAACTTTGTTAATTTCAATAGCTCAGCAAGTTCACTTCCTTGATGAATGTTGCATGTTGAGAAGTCTAGTGTAGGTACCTAATTTTGAACTTTCAATGTCTTTGTTCTTCCTCCTGGTAATAGTAGAGATGCTATCCCACTTTGGAAGCCACAGTCAACACAATGTGTTTTGAGAACGCATAAGTATGCAGCCTAAAATTTTCCACATAAATGTTTTTCCGGTCCCACCATAACCATAGAGAAAAAACACACCACCTATATCATTAATGACTGCTTGCATGATTGTATCAAAAATACCTCTTTGCTCATCTGTAAGATAGTTATACAAATTTAATTAGAAACTACAGTTTACAAAAGAATTGGCATATCATAATAATAAACACTTATAGTGGAAGAAAGGTATAAAACCTGTAAGAGTAGCAAAATATTCATTGAATTGACGTTCTAAATCAGCTACATCATAATCTCTTTCTGCATATATGAGTCTATTTCCTAGTTGACTTGTGATATGACCCTTTGGATATGGCATTGATGGGAATTCCTTAAGACTTCTTCGGTTTGCTTGCATTAATTTCTCAATATCTAATAAAGTCAAATTTTGCAATTCTTCATTGCTAAGGTTCAAGTCTGGACAATAGGAAAATCAAAGTAAGAAAGCATCCATATTTACCTAAAGTCAGCCAACATAATTTGATATAGTGTTACTAATTTTAACATAAACGATACCTTGGTTGTTACACAGTTTTCTTTGATCATATAGGATTCCATCAGACAACCATTGCCATGTTTCTTTCCATACATGCTCTGGTCTACTAATGGTAGTTGATGTCAGAATTGTCACAAATAGTTTTCTCAAGTAATGACCTGAACCCCATTCATTGGCTTCTCTTATGGCTTCTATGTATTCTTTATCATCTCCAAGCAAACCCATTGCAAAACATGCTTCTCTGTAAGACGGGTATTCAATGTTGCCCACAGTTCTAATGTCTGTATAGGAAGTTGCCCCTTTTACAACAGTGAGCATCATCCTTAAATAAAATAGCTCACCAGTAGTTGGAGGAACCCACATTAGTCTGCCAATTGTATAACCTTTCTTTCGTGGTTTCCATTGCCTATTCTTCTTGACATACACAAATTTTGACACAAAGTGTGGATAAGTCAAATTTCTACCTTCTGTGTATTGTTTATTTGCTTCCATCCATGATGTTAGCATTGATTCTGTAATACTTGCTTTGGATAGAACATCATCAATATCTTCATGATCATTAAAGTAGACAGGTTGCTCATCTGGAAGGTGAAAGTGTAATCTCTCTACTGCTGGCTGTCTACCATGAATTGGAAAAGAATATATTCTCCAGCAAGCCTCACACGATGAGACATACACCAATCAAGATCTTGTTTGATTTCATCAAGATTACCTCATTTGAGAGGTTGCATCATTTCTTGTGGAAGCAATAATAGGCGTAATGCGGTCATAACCTTTATTTATGTACTTGAATAAGTACTTGATTGAAGTACTTTGGTTACACCATTCCATGTTGATGTGTGCTTGGTACTTCAACAATAACTTTGGATTATAAGGAACAACATGCTGATTGTCAAGATAAATACCACTCTTCAAAACTGTGTTACCTGTATCTCTTCTTCTATACACAGGATAACCATCTTGGTCTACCACTGTTGTGCTCTGAAATTTCTTAGGATAGTACTTGGAGCACTTCCCATCTATCATGCATGGGTTTGACTTTTTAGCTAAACCACATGGACCATGCATCATGTGAGTTTTTACCAACTTATACAACTCTTTATCATTTTCCTCATCTGGAATCTCTGCTGAAATAATTTTGTCAATGTCATCTGGAGAAGGATACTTGTTAGACGGATGCATGAAGATTAGTATATGTGCATGTGGCAATCCTCTCTTTTGAAACTCGATGGTGTACATATCTGAAACAAACAACAGCAAATATCAATAATAGTTATTTTGGTATCATAGTTATATTAATATCATTGCAAAAAATAAACTGATGAATGAAAATGATACATACATGCAAGTACTTTGCCAAAGATATGTTTCTTTCTCAAATCAGACAACAACTCATCAAATTTGATTTTAAAAACCCTTGACACAATATCAGGTCTATCTTGTGGTTTCAAATTCATGGGCTGAAGTATTCTCTGAATTTCTGGCCAATTAGGATTGCATGTAAATGTTATAAACAAATCAGGAAAGCCAACAAAACTACAAATTGTCATCCCATCAAAATATAATTGATCCATGAATCTACGGCTTCCAACAAACGTGGAAGGCAAAATGATCCTTTTTCCTTTATTTGATCCTTGAGTTTGACCATTGTTATCTGATTCATTGAGACTACGGTATTTATCAACTCTTAGCTTTGATTGGTTTCTCCTGATAAAAGACAATCTTTCTGACTCAATCATGGTATAACCATCAACAACGAATTGCTGGAAGAGTCTTCTTGAACGTAATAAAGTCTGTGCCTCATCTTTTCTGGTTTGCAACCTAAAACAAAGCCATTCCCTTATTGTAAGTTTATTCCTTTTGTTTCTGATTGATTTGCCTCTATCCCTGTGAAGAACATCATGTCTATAACCATTTTCACCAAAAGGGAAAATAAGGGGATATTGATAACCCAAGTAGCTAGTATGTAATTCATCTATTCTTTGAAGTTGACCACATTGCTTTTCCATAACAATATCTCTATTGTTTGCATTGTCGATATCTCCAACAATAAGAGCAGCTACATCTGAAGCTGTTGGTAAATTATCTATTCTACCATCAGTATTTCGTGTGGAAATTAGCCTTAACTTGAGATCTTGCACCTGACTTTCTTTCAATCTCTCCCTTGCCATTCTGAAAGACTTGGCATGACTGTTATATCCATCTAGCATGGCTGTCAATTTTCTAACTATTTCTGGATCAATGTTCTCTTGGTTCCTATTAATAAAGAATGTAAAAATTGATTCAGAAATAGTAGTGTTCAATATAAGACTATGTACTTTGATGTATTAACACTGACAGTTGTTTCATAAATATGTACGTACCTTTGGATCCCTTGAATTCTATTTTCTACTTCATTTTCAGTATCATATATATAAAGCTGTGCAAACTTTGGGGGTCGACCAGGCATGGGTAGTAGACTGCCAATTCTGTGGCATGTTTGTCCCTGTATTCTAATTGTTGGTGGCCCTCTACCATCATTGATTGATCTATCAAGTTTTGCTCCTGGTGATGTGAATGCAAACATCATATTATAGGATCTAATGTGGTGTTGATAATTCTTGCTTTCAGCTGAATTATTATCATATAGTAGATGCTGAAGCAACTCAGGAGGTGGTTTCAAAAGTGGTAGTTGGATCTTCCCTTGTCCACAACAGAGATAATACTTTGGAGCTACAGCATGTCTGTTCTTTCTAGTTCTCTCCTGATACCACATATATGCATGACAATCTTGACATTCAATTAGTGGATCACCAATATCGAAGTATCCTATAAAATTTGAAAATATATTGTAAGTCTTAACAGCATAAACACAGTATTAGTTTCTAGCTATTGTGCTTATAAAATACACTAAAACATATATACCTTGATTAAGAATTTCAGGTTCAATGTTATTGATGTTGTCATATATTTCTTCTTCCTCAGATGTTGAGCTATAATCTGAAGTTTCACCTAAGGACATATACAATGCATTGTGCTAAGTGTAAAACTTGATGCTCAACAATATTACATGCCACGACAATTATAAGGTGCTGATTTTTTGTCTTAGTACCTTCTGTTTGGATATCATCAAGATTTGAATCATCTTTTTCCTCATCAACTGAATCATATCTGTTTTGAATATGAACTTGTGTCTTTGTAGTGAAAGGAAGTGGTGCTGTCGAGCTGGATGCCATGTTTGTTGTAGAAGAGGATGCTACATTAGAATTTAAACTTCCAACTACATCATTGATAGAATGACAGTAATGCTCTGAAAATCTGGTCATCAGATTGACTCCCAAAGCGTTAATATTGATGCTTCTCCTCTTTCTCTGAGATAGCTGTTGCTGAGTAAGTGGCTAAGTATATTGTTGAGAATTATAGCTCACACTGCTATATAGTTGACCATGTTTCTGATTACTTTGATTCAGTGCTGCAGAAGTGATATCCGACAGTGGTGTGGTATTTGTTGATCTTTGTTGGTTCCTCATTTGTTGGATTCTACTGTATGTTCTATTTGGATTCTTTTCTTGCATAAGACTCTTTCTCTTTACACGTGCTTGTGCTGAAAATTCCTTGATGTTATTTTGTTCATTATCCATATCTGTGCTGCAAAAGTAAAGCAATATTTGTATCAATTACTAAAGTATAGAATGGTCATTATTAAAATGCAAGACTTGGTAAAATTTGACTCAACTGGAGATGCTGCACACAGGCTTATGTCCAAAAGTTGGAAAGTAGTCGTTTGAAGTTGACTCAACTGGAGATGTTACTTCAACGGGATAGCAGCAGGTGCCTTCTCAATTATTCCTTGGAAATGGATTTTGTTTTGTTTCTTTTAAATGACAGTCATCTTTGTCTCCTTTCTTTATATCAAGCTCAGGTGGGTGCAACCTCTACTTTAGAGAATAACATGGCAATTTGTTAGCAAGTAGCAAAAATAGTTGGATGTAACAAATATCAAATCACTTTTCTCCTAGAAAGACAATGTGCTTAAGCCTTTTATAATCCCATTTTTGCAAAACACAACAGGTATTTCCCAAGATGACAACTTGTGCATTTTTTGGCCCGCTACCTAGATACAAACCAGTTAAAGGTGGGAGACTGATGCTTTATAAACCTTGTTTTACCATATCATACAATGCATTAACATGTCAATAAATCTAAAGAATCTAGCATCAAGAATGAGAAAAAGCTTTAAAACATGAAAGGAAAAAGGCTTTAAAACATGAAAGGGCCCTAATAATTTGAGATTAGCTTGGTTAAGCCAATTCACTTCAGTATAATGAGAAAAAGCTTGAACTTATCAGAAGAGTAAAATAGCAAACACTGACAGAAAATACAAAAATAAAGCCATTAGTTATAAGCACAATAGCAATAAAAAAATGACAGAATTGCTGTATAATTAAAATAGCAACCAATATAGATAATAAAATTAATTAGACTTTACTTGCCTTACCCCTAAACTTCTTCTGAAGCTGACAAAGAAGCCTCACATGAATCTTCAGATTTAACTTAATATTAGAGGAGGATAGTATTGATGGCAAAGCTGTGAACAATGACTTGTCATTAAATGGTGCAGATCATAAACTTCATTAATCATGCAACTAATTCAAATATTTAAAAAGCACTAATGGAAAGGGAACACTCCTGTGTTCTCTGTGTTGACTTAAGAGATTTTTTTCAGCCCCACCCTTCTGTATATGTCAAGAGCTTTCAGAGCATGTTGCCGTTGCATCTCAAAAAACTGTAACAATAGTACCATAAATACATAGGAAGTTACATGAAGCTGCAAATTCATGAAGAGAACCATGCATACCTTATCAACCATATTAGCCGTTTGATCAGTAATAGCTTGATAAGGAACATCACCTCGTTAATGTTGTTCCTTATATTGTTATAAAAAAAAGACTACAAATAAGCTTCCTCGGTATAAAAAAAAATGAAAGTGGTACCTTGTTGTGTAAATGATTGATGGAGTCAAAAACTGCTACCTAGTGACTAAAGATTTGGTTTGCTTGAGGAAGATAATGGCAGAAAAACACTGGTTTGCTAATACATTGGTTGCCCACTGTGCTATTCCTTTGTAGCTTTTTTTTTTTTTTTGGTCAGCTTTGTAGCTTTTGTTTAAATCTGTTATAGTTCTTTTTTAGTTGACCCGCCCAATTTTTTTGCTTGTGTCAGACTTACCATTTCATTGGCAGCTATACATTTTCTTGTGTCATGATGATTTTGTATAACAACTCCCAAGATATGTACGTCAAGTATTCTGCTCTCTTTGATTTTAAATATATTATAGCTTGTTATTATAATATAGGTAGTAATAGATATTGAGGTCTGGTTATCCTAGATGATATAACTTGTAATTGGATTGTTACATTTGTAAAGATACTCTTATTCGAAGCATAAGAGTAGCTGGTGAATTTTGTGTGGTGTAAGATTCTTGAATTATTTTACTTGCTATTTATTCATTCTGATTTTTAAAGGACATATTCATTGTCAGTGTTTGTTTTTTTTAATTGATTCCACCACTCAATTAGTCACGTAGTTCAAATGAAAAAAAAGCATTTGAGAGTACTTAAGTGAGATATATCAGAAGAAATGAATTGAAAAAATCAGCATAGTATTTTTGTACATTTGTATTTAACAGTATATTTTTCTCTTTTCCTTTTTGATTGAAGCACTTTGAGTGTGGTTGAGTGAGATAGTTCTGTTTTTGTTTTGGAGCTTTTTTTTATTATACAAACTAAATTGAATCTTCAAAGTTGGTGGTTTTTGCAGTGTGTGCAATTTTCTTTCTTTTTGTACTACTTGTCATATAGACACAGGTGTGTTGATGGCTGCATACAACAACTCCCAATAAAAGTAGTATTTATTTTAATATTTGCTAATAAAATAATCAACTAATGTGACTTAGGCTAGGCTACATCTATGCGATAGTTATCTGTTCAAACCAATCCTTGCTTTTGTCTTTTTGCTTTATTTGTAGCCTTAGGCTTATTTGTAGAAAAGTTTAAATAATACTCCCCCATAAGTGGTTTCCTCTTCCATGCACATTAAGTATATCACATAATGGTGGTCGAGCATGTTGATATAGAAATGCAGCAGGGAGTAGTTTGCTCTTTGTTTTCATTTGAAAAATTAAAAACACATTAAACACGTCACCATCTTTTTGTTTTAAAGCCAGTTAGCACTACCGCAACAGTTTTTTATTTAACTCAATAATAAGATATCATGATAGCATGTCAGTGACACAATTCAAGGGACGCATCTTTGAGAATAGAATATACCTATTCTTCTATACTTGTGAAGAATTTAAGAATACAAGACAATCATTCAAAGTTGTGATCAAAACTTCATTTTGTGGGAATAGGCTAAAAACTATCAGATGCAACAGTTGGTAATATATGTTGAATTCAACTTTATTTGTGGGATAGTGGTGCTTCTAATCTGCACATAATTTGCATCACACTTTGAACCTATTCCACTTGTATCCTCACCAGAGGAATTAAATATTTTCTGAAACATCTGTTACCTAAATATTGCTATTGAATTAAAAGACACTGGATCCAAGAAGCATAGTCTAATATATGTTGTAGGTAATAAAGTTAGGTTGTTCCAAAATACAAAACACATTCAACAGTTTCAAAGTACTAAATGCTCATAATCCAGCATCAAAACGATAACATGGCATCTTCAATCTGGTAAGGCAAAAAAAGAGATTTGGATCCAGTGTTGAGCTATCATTCAGTTTTGATATGCTTTGTTATCTTCGTAGATGATAGTTGTGCAGTTGCTATTTCTTGACTGAGCATCTCATCGAAACGGCTTTCGGAGGAGATTCTCTTGGCTGGAGTAATGGAAGAGCTGATGTCTGGATCATGCTCTGATGTTATAGACAATGATTGTTGTATTGTGACAATAAAACCATGTATCAGGTTGTAACCATTATGAACATCTCGAGAAAGAAATTAAAACTAATTATAGATGCTAGAAATACTTACAGTTTCAAAGTGAACATCCTCATTCATATTAGACTTTGCATTATCTAGTTGAGATGTAGGCTAAAGATTTAAATAAACAGATGTTAATAACTCTAATTAGTTTTCATAATTTTATACATAATGAGGTATTATTATATATACCTCTTCACGTTCATCCTCATTGACAATAGACTTTGCTTTAGCTAGTTTAGATGTAGGCTAAAAAACAACAGATATGTTAAGAAATACTATAATTTGTCATATTTTTGTAACTGCATGATCTACGACTTAATATACCTCTTCAGGTTCTATATGGTCCATTATTGTTTGAATCATTTTAGGGTCATCCCATATCTTAATTACAGATGACTGGTTTGAGGACGGTTGAACTATGATCCTGAATGCTAAAGTTCTTGCCAGCATATTATCAAGAATCTTGGGATAAACCATGGGGTTGTCTTCTCCTGCCTACAAAAGCCACATGACACTCAGGTTATAATTATGTAATTCAAGTCATGTAGAAAATTGATTTCAAAACTTGCGGTTGATTATTATATACCTCAATCATCATTTGTCTAAGTTGAAGAGCTGTGAAACCTATAAGATCAGTACAATCCTTGTCCCAGAAGATAAATTTAGTACTTTCTTTTTTATGAACAACTTCAATTTCCAATTTATACCTATTAATATTGACATAAAAAGGAAGTGAATGTATTAACAAATCTGATTGAACTTTAAATTCGTACTCTAGGTGTAATTGTAAATGTGTTACCTTGGTACTGGAATTTCTGTGTAATGCTCCCTTTGACATTTGAACCCATTATCAGTTCGGTTTGTCTTTTTTGTGCAGACACAACACCCATCATAAGCCCACCCATTTTTTGAAACAATAATTTTTCCGGTTGTGCCAACAGTCACACAGGTTGTATCCTGGAACATTGTAACCAATTTGTAGTTAGGAGAATTTATAGAGTAAGATGAAAAGATTTATAAAGAAGCATAGCTGTGAATTAAGTTGGATTTAACTCCTACCTGTTGAAGACCATTAATTTCTCCTATACTCTTCAGTTGTGCCTTATACATAAATCGATCATGATCAGAAAATTGGGAGCATCCTGTGGTCTGGGTCACCATTTGACTTGATGATTCATTCACTTCAGTTACTAACAGTCTAAAAAGAATAGAAGTTAATATGTAGATTCTGCTAATAATAATGTCATGATTAACGATTAATAGAAACATATCGAGTGTACCTTTTTTTGAAGTCATGTATCTGTACTAAATCTTCATTAATCATCATCTTGGTTCCATTCCATGAGTTTGAAATCGATGGCGGCCAGTTTCCTTACATAGAAATTATTGAAGTAAACACAGAATATTTTAGATAATTGAGATATTAACAACACTTGCAATGCAATACACAAAAAATAATAAATAATGATTATGTATTTGTTTTAACCTTGTCCTTTGTTTATCTTTACACGTGCGAGGATGATAATAGTTTGTCCTGAATCACCGTTGCGGTTGCGATAATCAATGAATTGCATTGCAAGTGATTCCCATAGAGTACAAGTCATCAAGTTGCCACTACAAATTCATTAAGTGATTAATTCATTTAAGTGAATAATATTGAAATACATGTAGTAGATAGGAACACTATCATTAGTCCAAATATAGAGGACTACCTTAAATCTTTGATGGTAAAAACAACCTTCTTTGGGTCAGCATTGGGTGCAGAAAAAGTTACTTGATGTAAGGCACCAATGCAATCTACATTAAGAAAACATTTAAGTTATCCATGATGAATGGAGAAGTCTAAGTATTTAATTGGTACGAAAGATCAAAACACCAATAAGTAGATAATATAATGAGAAAATTACCTACTAACAAATCCGGGCAATAATTTTCGCTGAGTATTTCACCAAATTCCTTAAACATATATACACTTGAAGGTACATCAGGCAACTCTTTCTCTTTGAAGATTGTACCTACACTGAAAACCAATTTATAGGCATGATCACATGCCTTAAATCGAAAATCATTCCGGTAGACAACAAAGTTTTCAAAAACATAAGTATTTTTATCCTTTAGTCTTGACTTCCATGTTGCCAACTCATCTCGTGGAACCACAGCCTGAATCCTACCACCCTAATCAATTGAATGGCAGCAAAGGTTATATGTTAAAAATAAAGAAAGAGTTATACTAATGACTTAATTAGGAAATAAGTTTACCATTGCATCCATAAAGACCATTTCTAGATGCTCATGTTTTTGTTTGTTGAACACTGACCAAATATCAACAATTCTAACTCCAATCTTCCAGAGTTGTTTTGTATCATTTATGTCATTGATCGCGTCAAACGGACGTAAAACATCCACCTACAAAGAAATTCAAAAGTAATCAAAATAATTGTAGAATCAGTCATGGTTCACACTCTTGTATACAGCAGAATAAAACTTAGACAAAGTCAGCAAACATAGTAAGAAGTAAAATAGTACTGTCGAGATCAAGCTCAACCTGTCGAGATCAAGCTGTCGAGATCAAGCTCAAGCTGTCGACAGGTTGAGCTTGATCTCGACAGCTTGAGCTTGATCTCGACAGGTGGAGCGTGATTCTCAAGCAGGGGGAGCGTCTTTGCCTCTTCTCAAGCATGGGGGACAAACATTGAGAGCTATTAGAGTCTATATTATAGTAAAGTTAAGCCCTTTTTGCCTCTGTACAAAGGGAAACTTGTTTTTTAAAACAAAGGTTTGGGCAACAACAAACCTCATTTTCAACAAACTCAGCAAATCTCATTTTTCACCATTATCATGAAGACAACAACAGAACTAAAAACGAATACAGAAGATTTCTTACCTTTGCTTGACTCATTGTTTGAGGTAACATGCCTTAAGGAGGTAACATACAGAAGATTTCTCTGTGCTCAGCAGAAATGAGACTTTGTAAAAAAAAAAAGGAGAAAGGGGAGAGAAAAGAGAAGAGATAAGAGTGAAGAGAGATAAGAGAGAGGCAAGTTATTTTATTGTAGCAGAACAGAGAAGCAAGGCTGAGGAAGAAGATAAGTGGCGTGTAGCTGGGAGAAGCAGAGAGAAGCAAGGCTGAGGAAGAAGATAGGTGGCGTGTAGTTGGGAGAAGCAGAGTAGATGTGTTCTCTGATGGTTCAGCCCAAAAAAATAGATTTCATAGCTGTGAAGAGACAGAGCTTTTGAAATAATGTTAATAACCAAATTTAACCCGTTTGTATACACGTGTCAATTAAATAAAATGTCTAATATTATAAAGTCAGGTGGTATTAAATGGTATATTATAAGGAGATAACTAAATAAACTAACTTTCACAGATAATGTTTGGTTGGAGGGGAATCGAGAGGAAGAGAAAGGAGGAGTTATTTTAAATTGTTTATATTTGATTCAATTTTTATGAAAAGAGGTGAGAAGAGCTTAAACCGTTTAAAATAAAACAACTTAAATAACTTTATATAAAATGTAATGTAATGATTATAAGGATTTAAAATAAAATGAATTAAACAACTTTATATAAAATATAATATAATAATTATAAAAATATATAAGTAAATTAATCTCTCTCCTAAACCAAATAAGTAAAGCAAAGATAATATCAAATTAAATCGTTCTCTTCCTCTCTGTAAATATCCTCTCGTAAATATCCCTCCTCTCCGGTCGTTTTGAACCACGCATTCCCTTGAGAGGCGTGATATAGTGAAAAAAAAATTCCTATATTAAGGTAAGGGAAGAAGGGGTTAATAATAATTTTGTCCCTAATAAAACGGACTATAAACTTCCCCTCCGCTGTCAATTTCTCTCCACGAATGCCTGAACCTCCTCCTTTAACATTTCGGTTCTGATTTTTCTCCGCACTCACCATTACCTCTCATTCTGAATCTCGCCCTTTCTTTTCGTCCTCTTCTATTCTCGCACTTCGGCCGTTGTTTCCATATATTTTGTTGTTAGAATTTTCGAGTGCTTCTCCTCACCACAATCGGAGTCGGGAAGCGACGCTCTGTGATTTCCGTTTTCTCAGCGTAGCCACGGCTCTATCAGGGGAACCACTCGCAGGTCTCATCCTCCGATTTTAACCACACACAAGGTAGCCGAAACTCTTTCCCCTATTATCCCTCATATTTAGGCCTGTTCTTACCCTAATTGCATGTCCTTGTGCTCCTTTTAACATTGTTGCTTTTGCTCTATGTTTATGCCTATAGATCGTGTTCTCGAAATCAATTTCGTTTCCTTTTTATTGTTATTTCTTAGGTTTAGCCTTTAGAGTATACGGAAGGGGAGAATTGCATCTTAAGAATTGATGGTAAAATGTATTTTATAATTTTGAAACGACAAATAAGATGAGTGTTGAAAAGCATTCGAACTTCGTGGATAATGTCAAATGCTACTCGAATGCCAGATTTCGTTATTTATTTTGGAAGGGTGATTTGTGTCACATAGTTAGTTTTACATGAATAGGAGCGGTGTATTTTGCAAAACGTTTTGGGTTGCTCATCGTCTTTATTTGGGTAATGAGTATAATCAAAGATTCAAAGGCACTCTAAGGTGCTGAGGTGAGGTGCCAGAAGGGGTCAGTGCCTTGGAATCAAATCACCTATTCCCTTTCCCATTCCTTCATTTAAAAAACTACACCTCACTGATAAAAAAAATAGTAACAAAGAGAGATGATGTTGTCACTTAAAAGAGAAATTTTCAATTGGAAGGACAGGTAAAGGGAACAGAAGAAGGAAAGGTAAAGGAATCAGATGATTTGAATCCCACATTCCCACTGCCTATTGGCCTTGAGGAGTGCCTTTTTTGTTCAAATAAGAGAGAACAGTAAAAACCTCTGAAATCCCGGGCCATCTGAATTGCTCATGCGAATATGTGATGCTAAAGGGGAAAGATAATCAGAAACTCAGAATGTTAAAAGAATAACCAGTTATTGGCCAGGGGTGGAACTATGTATAATGTTGCCTCCCTAATCTTTCAAAACTGGAAATGTTCCCCCAACTCTTCAAATATGTCAAACTGTCATTTGAACTCCTTAAAAGTTATATCTTGCACTCTCAAATGCTTTTCTGGTTTCAGCTCTATTGTCAGTCGTTGGGACTATACTAGTCAAAATCGCGATATGGAACATAGAATTGTAAGCTTCCACGATCTTGCAAGTCCTGGGAGAGTATGTGCCAGAGCAGAATCGGAAATTGGTGGGAATGGGTTGGATTGCTGCAAAAGATCGTAAACTTATGGAGTCGGTTGAATTTTGCGACCCTAAAGAACTGTGCACAGCAACCAGGTTTGCAGGTCGTGTTTGCAACTCGGTTGCTAAAAACCTTTTTTTTTGGGTTTGAAAAAAGCATAGACAATTTCCCTCACTTGTGTGACCCCTTTACCCTCAAGTCTCGACCCTTTCTAATCTGTGCATGCTAGTGACTTCTTCCTTCCTTCTGTTCGGCGACTTTTTCCTTCTTCTCTGCTGGACTGCAGCACTTTTTTCTGTTCTACAGCCGTTTGCAAATGACAAACCCTGCCTCTTCTGGGTCTGCTATTGTGGGTCTAGTGCTTAAACAGTTTTGGGCTTTGTTTTTGGGCCCCACATTAAATATATCCCCCTTCTTATGCTTCTCTGTCAACCATGAACTAACCTATTCCTTTTGGACTATTTTTTCTTTTCATAATAACTATTAAATATAAAATATATATTAAAACATTAATAATAAAATAACCATAAAATTATTATCTACATTCTTACTTGAATTATATTTATATTCTTATACTACTAATTTATTATATTATCATATTTTATATTAAAATATATTATAATAATTTTTGTTGGATCTTACTATCCATGTTACGATCACATGATTATGATCCTGACTCTCCTCTCCAATCCTAGATAGGATCTCGATTTTAACCACCTTGTTTGGGACTATTAGTGGCCGCTAGTTTAGGGTTTTTTTAAGTAGAACATCTTAATCTTTTAATTTTACTATGACAGATAAGCTTGAGTAGATTATATTAGGGGTGGGCAAAGGTTCGGGTCAGCCTGATGACCCGACCAACCCAAACTAGACGAATGGGAAAAATCCGGGTTGGTTTGGATTTGAAAATTACAAACTTGAGGGGTTTGGTTTGGGTATCAACACCCCACTGGTGGGTATTCCACACACCTGCTCCCAACTCCATCTCCAACCCAGCTTACCTCCATCTTATTGGGAAAAACTCAAGTCCCACATTGACTAGAGACGGGGTCTGAAAAGAGTTTTTATAAAGAATGAGCACCTGTCACCTTACAAGCCGGTTTTGTGGGGTTGAGTTATGCCCAAAATGTAAGATGGTATCAGAGCCTATGCTAGATCGATTGTGCCACATACATATTATCCACGCACCAAGCTCAATAGTGCTGGGTGTGAGGGGTGTACTTGGAAAAACCTAAGTCCAACATTGACTAGAGATAAGACCTGAAAAGCATTTATAAAGAATGAACACCCTTCACCTTACAAGCCGATTTTGTGGGGTTGAGTTAGGCCCAAAATCTAAGATGTTTGTTGATTATTAATTTCATCTTAAACTTCATCATTTCTTAATCAATCCTTCAATTGTAATGAAATTCAACATAGTTGAAAACTGTTCTGCAAATCGTGTAACACCCAGAGTATGAATCTTGGGAGCAACAAGATCAAATGCTCCTTTCGTGGCTTCAATCCACAATTTCCCGTGAGATACTCACACAAGTCATTGGCTGTAAGCATTCTTGGCAGCTTTGGGATAAAACTCATGCATATTTTCAAGCTCACACGAATGCGAAATCGCATCAACTTCGATTTGTGTTGCGCAACACCACACTTGACAATCGCTTCATCTCAAATTTCTTGCCCTGAATCCAAACTCTAATCGATTTGTTGAATGCAATTGGGGAATCTGTTTCAATTCGCGAGCATCTAGATATTGTTAGTGTAAATATGACTGTTAGTTAGTTAATTGACAGCTTAGCAGTTTGTTACTGCCAGCTGTCACAAGCTTGTTAGGAGTTAGTTATTCAACTGCTCATCTATCAATACTTGTAATCCCTCTCGTATTAGTAATGAGAAATACAATTTTATCACAAACTTAGAGAACATTGAATTCTCTGAGCTCTATTAGATTCTACATGGTATCAAAGAGCTCTTGATAGCCACTCGCGTGGCTTCCGATCCAGTTCAACCTTAGTTCATGCCTTTGCAACCACAGTTCACGCCGTTGCAACCTCAATTTCGTCCTGATCCGATCTCGACGCACCCTTCACCACCGCATAGTTTTCCTTTTTCGGCGCCGCATCTTTCTTCGATGGCGTCGCCGCTGTTCGGCGCACACATTGCTGCACCTTCGTTCTCCAACTCATTCTACATTGTTTCGGAGAAACTCGGTGGTGATAACTATCTCGTTTGGCTCCAATAAGTTGATCCTGTGCTTCGCGCGCACAAACTTCATCGTTTCTGCGTGTCGTCTCGGTCAGATTCGATTTCTTTAAGAATGCATCAGTATTCTTTGGAGTTGAAAATCCACCTATTAAAACAGGAGCTTCAAGATCAGTTGTTGTTAGCGTTGTTTCAAACATCTCTCTTTGCTTTGATTCTCCCGAAGATGATCGGTTGTCGCTACTCTTGGCAGCTTTAGGAGGAGATTCATCATCATTGCATATCTAAGATCAATGCACAAGCTAGATAGTTGCGATCTGATCTTCGTCACATGAAGAAAGGTGACAAATCTATTGTGGAATTTCTCAATAAGATCAAGTTGATCTCTGCCTACATCTAACACATCACAAAACACCACAAAATTTCGTGGATCTGGTTTTAGGGGTGGCAGTCATGGTGGCCGTTACGGCATAAGAGGTGGCCGTGGTAATGCTCAATGCTAAATCTGTTACAGGTCTGGTTATGAAGACTCCTATTGCTATCACAGATTTAACTCTCAGTAGACCAATCCGCAAGGTGCTCCTCCACGGTTCTCAAATCCCTTCCAATACATTAGACCTACACAAGGCACTGTGACTCCTCAGAATGCTATGGTTTGGACTGCTCCAACCTTTCAAGTTCAGTCAGTTCCTCAAGCCACTCTTCCTCAAGCCTATATTGCGAACACTGGTTCAGCTCAGCAATCTCAGAACTGGATTGTTGACTCAGGTGTGTCTCATCATGTCACTGCAGATCCTAGTAACCTTGCTACTGCTACTCCTCTTGCCAATCCAGAACATGTGTTCCTAGGCAATGGACAAGGTCTGGCCATAAAATCAGTTGGTTCCACTTCTTTTCCATCTCCTATTCATAACAATACTTCTCTTTATCTTCATAATCTTCTGCTTGAACCTACTCACTAAGAATCTTGTTAGTGTTAGTAGGTTTGCCAAAGATAATCATGTTTACTTTGAGTTTCACCCTTGCTTTTGTCTTGTCAAATCACAACTGAATTCTGGGGGACTCTATTCCTTTCTAAGCTTGTTCTCTAGATCAGAAACCAAGTCTTCTAGCAGTGATGTTACTTCATCAAGTTCTTTTTTAATCCCACTATTTTTCTCAGTGTTTCTCCTAGTGTTTCAGCTACTGTTTTTCCCAACACTGTATCTCCACACACAACCACTCCATTTTCCTTATGGCATAACATATTGGGCAATCCCAGTTCTCAAACTATGCGTACTATTCTAAAGCTTTGTAATATCTCAGTTTCTCAGAAAAATAAAGATGACTTTTGTGTAGCTTGTTGCACGGGAAAGTCTCATAGACTTCCTTCACATCTTTCTGATTCTACATATAATGAACCCTTAGAACTCATATTTTGTGACCTGTGGGGTCCAGCTCCTATGACTTCTTCCATGGGATACAAGTACTATGTTTCCTTCATTGATGCATTCAGTAGATTCCCTTGGATTTATTTCATTAATACCCAATCTGAAACTCTATCTGTTTTCAAACAGTTTCAGTCCTTTAGTTGAGTTACAACTCAATAAGAAGATCAAATCTGTTACGTCAGATTGGGGTGGTCAGTTTAGGCCATTTAAACAGTACATGAGCAATCTAGGGATAACTCACAGGTTAATATGTCCACACGTCCATCACCAAAATGGTGTTGTGGAACGCAAGCATAGACACATAGTTGAGATGGGTCTTACTTTTCTTTCCACACATCCATCACCAAAACAGTGTTGTGGAACGCAAGCATAGACACATAGTTGAGATGGGCCTTACTCTTCTTTCCTTTAGCATCCCTTCCTATGTCCTATTGGGACCATGCTTTTCACACAGCTGTTTATCTTTTAAATAGGCTTCCCTCAACTTATCATCAATCAAGCATTCCATTGCAAACTCTTTACAATAAATTACCCGTTAACTCCTTTCTTAAAGTGTCTAGCTGTGCTTGCTTCCCTTTGCTTAGACCATACAACTCCCACAAGCTTCAATTTAGATCTATTGAATGTATCTTCTTAGGATACTCTCCTTCACATAAGGGTTACAAATGCCTCAGTCTTGATGGCAGGTTATTCATTTCAAAAGATATCCTCTTCAATGAGTACAAATTTCCAAAACTACATACTCTTGATAATTCTTCTACTCCTCCTTCTGCTCCCTCTGCAGTTCCTATTGGTGTTCTGTCTAGTTCCTCTTCTCCACCAAATATTTTTCCCTCCCCTTTATCCAACATTCCTTTGGAATCTCCCACTCCTAATCCAACTCCTCTCCTTACTCCCTTCCCTCCACTTCCTCTACTACAATTGACCCTCACTTCCACTGCCTCTGTTTCTGCTCAGCCTCCTCCTCCCACTAATATTCATCCTATGATTACTAGGTCTAAGAATGGCATTTTCCAATCAAGATTGCAACCTACTCTTCTCACCTCTGCTGAACCCTGTTTTGTTAAGCAAGCTCTAGCTACCTCTCACTGGCAGCAAGCTATGCAGGCAGAATATGATGCTCTTTTGGCTAATAACACTTGGACCTTGGTCCTTTTGCCCACTGACAGATCTGTTGTTGGGTGCAAGTGGGCTTTTCGGGTCAAAGAAAATCCCGATGGAACCATTAACAAGTATAAAGCTAGGCTAGTAGCTAAAGGCTTCCACCAAAAATTTGGATGTGACTATTCTGAAACCTTTTCACCAGTAGTTAAACAAGTTGATGTCAATAATGCTTTCCTTAATGGCTTCCTTGAGGAAGATGTTTTTATGTCTCAACCTCCTAGTTTTGAAAAAGGAGATAAGCAACTTGTTTTGCAAGCTGAACGAGGCCATTTATGGTGTCAAACAGGCTCCAAGGGCCTGGTATGAGAGGTTAACCAAGACTTTTGTCAGCTTTGGCTTTTGTCACATCAAATGTGATCCATCCCTGCTCACATACAACAATTCTGGCTGCTGTCTTTACATTCTTATCTATGTAGATGACATTATTATCATTGGTTCTTCTATTGCTTTGTTTCAAGGGCTAATCACTAAATTAAATTCTGTTTTTGCACTAAAGCAACTTGGTGATCTTGAATATTTTTTGGGTATTGAGGTCAAAGAAACATGCTCATATTTCATATACTTCTCAACCAAGGTAGTTGCCGACCAAATACTCCTATCAACACAGGGTCTCACCACATTCCTATGTATTTCGTTCCCATTCCCAGCAGAAGCTTCCTTGATTTCTTCATCCAAGAAACCCCAAGAATCATGTCCAATCCACCCAAATCCAAGACAAACGCCTCCATTGTGATTTTAGTTCCCCCTAACGTGATACCTACATCACTGTATTTCCCTGTTGTCACCTTATAACCATCCCCTAAACGAACCCGTAATTCCTGGGTTTTCGTCACCGGCAGGTCCAAGGCAGTGGCCACCTGTGGAGACACAAAGTTATGAGAAGCCCCACTATTAATGAGGACTAGAACCGAGACTCCTTTCACCTGACCCAACAATCGCATAGTGCGATTCTCGTCAGTACCCTCGTGGTTCACCCCGCACAGCTCTACAATTTGACACTCCACCATTTCCTCTTCCTCGTCTTCATCTGCCTCAATCGCGATGACCTCCCCTTCCGGCGTCGTCTCATCATCGCCCAGAATTAAGAGGCGCAGCTGTCGCTCTGGGCACTGGTGCAAGGGATGGTACTTGACACCACAACGGAAGCACAACCCGGCCGATCCACGAGTTCTTGATAAGAGAGGTGCTTTAATCCTCTACTTTTGTCGCTCCCTGTTCTGCGTTCATTTCTGTAGTGCGATTGCTGTGAGGCCTGCGAAGATTCGGCTGTTTTGAAATTGGACCCAGAAGTGCTGTTCACACTGGGCTTGGACCCGTTTTTACTTGTTGAGCCCGAACTAAACATTCTGGGTCGACCCGATTGATTCCAACCGTCAGAATCCCTATTGACCCATGATCCACGTGATTTCTCTAACCCGCCTTCCTTACTTCTCTTCTCTTCCTCGATCTCGATTTCACTCGCCACTTCTAGATCTTTCATGACTGCCATGAACAGATCTAAGTCCGGCGGTTTTGGAAGAGGTGGCGGCTCAATCGCGGCCGCTTGGTTCTTCTCCACCTCTACCGTTGCAAGACTCATCGGAATCGTGTTCGACTTTGGGGCCGGAAGGGGCATGGAAAAGCCTCCCCTGGCTTGAACCTTCTTGGTTACCGCCTGTAATCCGGCGACGGTACGAGAGTGGTCGACACTTTCAGGAACCCACAATTGGTCCATTCATCGCCCTTGGCCCTTGTTCACCTTCACGGTGGTTTCTGATTTCAATTCTTGAATCTCGCCTCCACCTGTGTTCTCGGCCTCTTCACTGAATCTCGGACCTGGTGAACTCTTCCCGGGAAGGTGGCGGTCACGAAGTTTCGCAAACTCCAACATTATGGAGCGGCGAAACTCCTCCAATATCCGGTTCAAGGAACCCTCCAATGCCGTCAATCGTGCTTCCACCGCATCGAGTCTCATCCATTTTTGGTGGCATGGACAAATCGTTCACCTTCAATTTACGCTAGCTTCGTCTCGTGATCCGGTAGGTTGGACCAATGATAGAACTTCAAGAATTTAGTGCAAAGAAACAGTGTATTATTCAACGAAAAAGATGAGTTCGAGAGCTCTACAACGATGGAATGAATAAACCAGAGTCAGCGACTCCTATCAGAGCCTAAGGCTCCTACCAGAGAAGATATTCTCCTAACAACCAATTACTCAAAAGCATGAATGAATCTCTCTCTCTTCCCTGCCCTCATATAATCCCTCGCATATTCTCATCCACTGCCACATCATGCAACTCTTCTCTAACCACCCCATTCATATTAATTCTTGGGCTTAGGTCCAAACCCAGTGTCCTATCAGAAAGCCTTCACTTGCAGCCTATGAAGTTCTGTGGATTCAGTCACTTCTTCATGAATTGCAGGTTCAGATTTCTACTCCAGTGATTTTTTGAGACAACATGAGTACTGTTGCCCTCAGTCACAATCCTGTCCTGCATTCCAGAACAAAGCACATGGAGCTTGGCATTTTCTTTGTCAGGGAAAAGGTTTTTAGCAAGTCTCTTATAGTTTCTTATGTGCCAGCTGCAGCTCAGGTTGCTGACATCCTAACCAAGCCTTTGTCAAAGACTAATTTTTGTGCTCTAAGAGACAAACTCAGAGTGCTAAGCTTCAATCAGCTACCACCCTGAGTTTGAGGGGGAATGTTAGTGTAAATAAGACTGTTAGTTAATTGACAGCTCAGCAATTTGTTACTGCCAGCTGTCACAAGTTTGTTAGGAGTTAGTTATTCTACTGCTCATCTATAAATACTTGTAATCGCTCTTCTATTAGTAATGAGAAATACAAATATTGAATTATCTGAGCTCTATTAGATTCTACCGATATCTTCCTTGAAGGATTACCTCAAGAGTATGAGTCCACGATCTTACTTATCAGTAGTAAGTTCAGTCCAATTTCTATTGAGGAAGTAGACACTTTGTTACTTGGCCATGAAGCCCATCTTGAACGATTTCGCAAGCGAATCCTAGCCTCTGCGAGTCTTGCCACTTTTGCAGATAAGTCAAATTCCTCTTCTCACTCCATGTCTTAATATTTGCAGTCTCAAGCTAATCTAGCTCAGAGTACTGTGCTTGCATATGATAATCAAAATTATGGTGCTCAAGGAGGGAGAGGAGGTCGTGACTCATGCAATGGTGGCCGTGGTGGCTGTGGCTGCAGCTCGTTGCTGTGCCAAGTCTGCCACAAATATCGGCATGAGGCCTCAATCCGTTATCATCGCTTCAAAAGAGACCATGTTCCATCAGTGCCACTTGATGATCCTTTGCTGAACACCAATCTCACTTCTCCTTGTTCTCAACAAGGTAGTTTTCAACAAAGAGGTGCTTCTCAGCAACCTTAACCTCAATTCTTGCATGCCCCTATCAACCCCCGCCTCTCCATTGTATAGTACTGTTTCCATCCTTCACTCCACTCATCAATTGACAGTTGGACTTTCTGTTATGCCCCCTTCTAGCAGGCCCAATAAGCCCAACAACCCATCACAATCACAAGGCTTGATATCTCTTTTTCAGTTAAGCTCATTGGCTTGCTGGTAAGCGCATAATAAGATATCTAAAGGGCACCCAATCTTAGGGTTTGCATCTAAAGCCACTGCCCTCACTGCATGTGTCCCTTAGTGCCTACTATGATGCTAATTTGGGGTCAGACCCTGATGACAGGCGCTCTACCTCTGGTGCCTGTGTTTTTATTGGTGACAACTTAATATCTTGGTGGGAAATGAAACAACCAGTCATATCTAGATCAAGTACTGAAGCTGAGTACGAAAGTTTGACACATGCCACTGCTGAATTGTTATGGATCCATTCTCTTACTTAATTTATATGGAATTATTTCACTTTTTTCTTTGTTTTCTTTTTGGCACCTCTCGCCTCAAGGCATTAAACCCCCCTAGTGCCTTAAGGTTCCTTTTGCCTTTGGCTAGCTAATGTTAACTCTTTGTTTCTCATGGTTTTATCACTGGAAATTTTATCTTTTTGTTTTTGTGTTCTCCATTTTTTTTGTTTGTTTATTTTTTCATTTTTAACTTGTTTCCTTGGATGCTTTCCTGTTTGCAGAGTAAAAAGAAGAGTGCAGGCTCATTAGTTGGCAAAGCTTTAGCACTTTGTTCCATATGGTTTTTGGGTTGGGAATCGGGGTTAGGTGAGGAGATGAATTCGGAGTCACCAAGAGGAATGGTACCATCAGTCAGTAATGGACATTCTGAAGAAAAAATTGGGAACGACCGCAATTTCCTTGCTCGGCCCAAGTATAAGCAGCGTAAAGTTTCTGCCATTCGTGATTTCCCAGAAGACTGTGGATCATTTGCTTCTGGGATTGGTCCAGTTTTGAAGTATGATATTGCTGGTTTTGGTTCTGAGGTAAAAAAAGATTTGTTTCTTACAGAGACTCTAGGCCAAACAAATGACTTTAGTTTGAAGGAGGAAAATCCTGTGGTCTCATCCTTTCAAGCGAATGCTAATGACGATCCTGTAAACGTGGCATTAGTGGGCATGGAAACTTTGGATATGGAATTTGCAACAGAAGACCTTGTAAAACAAGATTCCTCTTGTATATCAAAGTCATCTTCTCCAGTGGGTGAGGTAGCTATGTCTGATGACTCAAAGTCCTCATCACCCAATAACAATATAGCTGGTTCCAGTGCTTGTATGGAGAAGGTTGTAACTCGAAGGTATCCTCCTCGAAGAAAAGTTTTAGCTGTCAGAGACTTCCCTCATTTATGTGGACGCAGTGCTCCCCGTCTTAGTAAGGATGAGTGTCTAAAGCAGATCTCTTCTTTAAATAACAAGAGAGTAGGTCAACAAAACCTGGCTATAGATGAAAATCCATTGAAAAAAGTTGCAGCCACTAATGTAAAAAAAGTGGAAAGTAACATTCAATATGAACATGGTTACAAGAGAAAGCTTGCTGACATCGATCAAGCTGATTCTGAAGGAAATGCTACACAGAGCGTCAAGAAGCTGGATGTATTTGAATCATCTTCTGTGATGAGATTGCCACTGGAAAACACGAGAAAAAAGTACACTACACTTCCTGAAAAAAGTAATCATCTTCAGGTTTACATAAATTCCAATGCAGTGGTTAAAGAGGAAAACAGGGACATTAAACAGGTTGAGGGAACGTCAGGGTTATGTCTTGAGGCAAAGCCTTTGGCTATGTCTAGTCAGCATGCTTTGAAAGGACAATTTATTAGATTGGAGGTCTCATCAGACAGGAAAGTAGTGCTAGGTTTGATGTCTGAATCCGAATGTCCTTGGAGGTCTGATAATGGTTCCTCCAAATTTAAATCAAAATGTGGTACAAATGAAAGCAAGGGAAAGAAAGTTGATTTTTTTGCTAGGCTAGACAGGTCTAAAACTGCTATCAAGACGAAACCTGGACTGAATCATGCTGGGCACAAGCCGTTGAAAAAGAAAAAGGAAAATTCTGGTTCTAATGACATGGGTCAATTAGTAACATGGGAAAAGGATTCTCTTGACCCTGACGAAAATAACAGAGACTTTCAAAGTGTCCAAAAATCACATGGTTTGGGTGTAAACGTTCCTCCTGTTGGTCGTCGTAATTTTGGTGGTCATGAGAATGACTCAAATGTGACCCGACATAAAGTGAGGGAAACGTTACGCCTATTCCAAGCTGTTTTTAGAAAGATTTTGCATGAAGTAGAAGCAAAGTCAAATGAGCGATCAAATAGGAGGATTGATTTACAAGCCGCGAATACGCTCAAGGAGAAAGGGAAGTATGTTAACACAGGCAAGCAGATCTTGGGATCTGTCCCTGGGGTTGAAGTTGGTGATGAATTTCAATACAGAGTGGAGCTCAATATAATTGGCCTTCATCGCCAGATTCAGGGTGGTATAGATTATGTGAAGCACAATGGTAAGATCCTTGCGACTAGTATTGTTGCGTCAGGGGGCTATGCTGATGAATTGGATAATTCGGATGTTCTGATATATTCAGGCCAGGGTGGAAATGTGATGAGCAATGATAAAGAACCAGAAGATCAGAAGCTTATAAGGGGCAATCTTGCTCTGAAGAACAGCAGTGATGAAAGGAATCCTGTTAGGGTGATACGAGGCTCTGAATCAGTGGATGGAAAATGCAGGATATATGTTTATGATGGACTGTATCAAGTTGAGTCATGTTGGCAGGATATGGGGCCACATGGGAAGCTGATTTATAAGTTTCGCTTGCGAAGAATTCCAGGTCAACCAGAGCTTGCTTTGAAGGAAGTGAGGAAATCTAAGAAGTTCAAAACAAGAGAAGGTCTATGCGTGGCTGATATTTCTCATGGGAAAGAGCGAATTCCCATATGTGCTGTGAACACCATAGATGATGAGAAACCCCCGCCATTTAAATACATAACTAGCATGATATATCCTGATTGGTGCGATCTCGTTCCTCCAGAAGGCTGTGATTGTACTCATGGATGCTCTGACCTGGAGAAATGTCCTTGTGTGGTCAAAAATGGGGGAGAGATTCCATTTAATCATAATGGGGCTATTGTAGAAGCAAAACCTCTAGTCTATGAGTGTGGACCTCGTTGCAAGTGCCCTTCCACCTGCCATAACAGAGTCAGCCAACACGGCATAAGGATTCAACTCGAAATTTTTAAAACCAAAACAAGGGGATGGGGTGTAAGATCCCTAAATTCCATCCCTTCAGGAAGTTTTATCTGCGAATATATAGGAGAGGTTCTTGAAGACAAGGAAGCTGAACGAAGAACTGGTAATGACGAGTATCTTTTTGATATTGGAAATAACAAGAACAGTGCTCTTTGGGATGGACTTTCGACCCTAAAGCCGGATTCGCAGTCACATTCTTGTGAAGAAGTGAAGGATGTTGGCTTCACTATCGATGCCGCTCGGTTTGGTAATGTGGGGAGATTCGTCAACCATAGTTGCTCCCCTAATCTTTATGCCCAGGATGTTCTTTATGATCATGATGACCACAGGATTCCTCACGTAATGCTATTTGCTTTTGAGAACATTCCTCCCTTGCAAGAGCTGACTTACGATTACAACTATACGATAGATCAAGTCCGTGATTCTGATGGCAATATAAAAAGGAAGGATTGCTATTGTGGTTCTGCGGAATGTACTGGTAGGATGTATTGAGGTTTGCCAAGGTTAATCGTTGAACAATGTATTTTCCCGTCCTCAGACTAAAATCCAAAAAATAAAAAATTGGAACTTAATTGAGAGCCATGGTAACCGTTGCTTCCCGATTATTCTGTGTTGGTCAGCGATGCTATGCATGTTGTTTGAATAGAAAGAGTGGAAAAAGAGAGAGGAAAATAACTTGAATGGAAAGAGTTCTGTCATTTGTTCCGAGAAAATAGGTGGAAAGAAAAATATACTTGTGAGTCCCACTATTTTTTTTTTTTGAGTGGATATCCAAAATGGTTTTTGACAAAAAATTTGGTACTCAATTTAGTCCTTTAGAATAATTAAGCCTTGTAATAGTCCATCGTAATTACAAACAACGGACACATTAGTCTCTATATTAATCTCCGTTCGGTGGTTGCTGTGTTTTTTTTATAGGCAAATGTTAGTAATTGTTAGTAATTGTTAGATTAGTGGCTTGGGATGAGTTTGAACCCATACACTTTATGTCTCCTGCTCCTGCACCTTTTTTTCCAAACCAAGCCAACCACCTTATGATGTGTATTGTTAAATTGTTGATGTGTTCATTAACATGTTCAACGTGTAAAATAATGAATATGTGTAATATTTTTAGAGCTAAATTAGTCTCTCTACATTTTCAAAAAGGTCATATTGATCTCTGCATTTGTATCTCTTTAATCCTCTCTTATTCTTCTTCAAACCCTAATCTCGTTGATGAATCTTAAATTGTAGATATTTTTAGTTAAGTTTTTGTTAATTTTCTTATTTTGTTTTATTATTTTATTTAGTATTTTTATTGGATTAATTTTATTTTATTTTTATAGAATTAGTTTTATCTTACTTTGTTTTGTTTTTATCTAACTTTTGGAATGTTAACCGTTTATATTTCTAGTTTTTTTTAGTTTAGTTTTGTTTTAAATTAATAATAGCTTTGTTAACTATTTTTTTTTAATTTCATTTCAGGCTTTTATTTCATTTCAGGGAGGTAGCTGGTCATTTAGTGTACGTGCGTTTCAAAAAATTATATCAAAGGTGATCAATGTGATTTATGGCTATGCGTAAAAAAAAAAAAGGAATAAAAGGTGATCAGAAAAGGGGAGCACACGGTTCAGATTGGAAAATTGTAGAGGAGGAGGAAGAGTTTAAGGGAGAATTATTGCTAGGAAACTAAAGCTCATGCTAGAGGATTATTTAACCACTTTTTTTATCGGTTTTATTTTCTTAACTATATTAGCTTAATTTTACTTTTGTTAGAGGTAGATGTAACTGCCTGTATGACTGTCCCTGTTTTTTGGGTTTTGATCTAAATATTCTAGTTTATGTGAATCTGAGATTTTGTTCTTCAATTTCATGTTTATTTACGGTTTAAATTCATAATTGAAAAATTGAGATTTTTAGTACTATTGAGAACAAACTGTTTGTACCGTGTCCTCTTAGGAATAAGAGCAATATCAAATAAATGTGATTGAGTTACGTTGTTCTTATTGCTCTTGTTAATTTATTAATTAAAATTTAACGAATTGAATTTTTTATACTTAACTGGAAGAATTATCAATCTAAGGAATTAGAGGATATGATTAAAACTAGTTTCTCAATTTATATGAACTATCATATTAAAATTCAATGTAAGGGATCAGTAGGAAAGTCAGTGAAATCGAGCCTCTAGCAATTTATCTTTGATTGTTGCGATGTTCGTTTGGTTTAGTTTGACAGATTAACTTCGATCCATTACAGATTCAATCAAGATTTGGGTGTCAACGTTACAGATCCGGAGACATGGGTATTCTGGTCACATTGATTTTGTCACATTTGTAGGCATTTTGCTGTTTTATGCTATTAACCTGGGTGCTGTGAGTTTGTTCGCAGATTCATCCTTTTCGGTTTTTAGCGATGTTGAATTTGTGTTGTTTTCGATGTATTTTGCCAATTTGAATGAATGAATATCTTTTTAGTAAAAAAAAATACAAAAATAATTTTTTTTTGCTCTTTTTAATCTTGAAGGTTAGCATTACTTACAAATCACTTGAGTTTTCTGTTGCTCGAACGAAATTAAATTAGTAAGCTAGTAGTTAACAATACAATCCATGTGGACAATAATTTTTGTACTATAGTAGCGATTTGGTACACTTGCCAAAGTGCTCATCACCCATTAAAGGAGGGTATTGGTGGTAATTGGGCAAGATTTCCCCCCCTCATTCGAGTGGGTAGAAAATGGCCTTAGAAAGAAATTTTCGTCAAGGACAAATATATAGGCTTTGTTAAATATACCTCACCCATTTAATTTTGCCACCTTTCCTCCCCTTGAAAAGACCTAACTACCCCCACTTAATTTACCTAACCCAATCGTTCTCGCTGTTTTTTTTCGAAAAATTTGAACTTCACGTCAACTTGTTGACGAGACTTTTGTCAACAAGAGGATGCCCATGTTAATGGTAGTCCTCTCGTATTCATAACACGCTCATCAACTTGTTGACGAGAATTTTCATTAACTAGTTGACGAAACCCTTCGTCAACAAGTTGATGAGCGTGTTAATGATAACTATGTAAGCATTAATACCTCTCATCAACACGTTGATGTGAACCCTCGTCAACAAGGTGACGAGAAATATGAAAACACACAAATATACAGGGATGCACAATAGAGAATAATAAGGGTAAAATGGTACTTTTAGAGGAGAGGAATGGTATCAAAATTAAACGAGGGTTTAGATAGCAAAGCCCCACTATATATGTGTGTGAAAACTCATGATTGGTGCAGATTTTGTGGCCCACCTCAATAGATACTTCACCATAATACCATGTTATTTACGTATTTCATAACTATTATGATGTTTTTTTAAAATTTTTTAAGAGAAATAAAATTATTTCATATCATCAAGCAGAGTGCTTACAAGAAAATCAAAAATATCAAGAAAATTGAAAGGGTTAGCATTATATATAGATGCTCTAGCTAAACTATGAGCAACTATATAATTTTTAGATTAAATTATACTTTTGTTTTTTAATCTTTAATTTAGGTTTCAATTTTATCTTTTTTTTAATTTTTTATTTCGAAATGATTCCTTATCTTACAAAATTTATATCAAAATGGTCTTTAATTTTTATACTAAAATGGTATTTTTCGTCAGTTCTGTTATTGACACTGTTAATTGTGGTTTATTTTTTGTTCAAAAATGCTTTTTATCTTTGTGCCAACTAGAATTGAGGCGCCAAACGAAAATAAAATGATAAGGGGAAAAAAAGATATGCCTGTAGACTCGTACATAGATCATACAACACGAGGATGATGCTTATGCCATAAGCTCTATATAAGCTGATGTTATAAGTTAGTCACGAGAGCTTATGGAAATGAGCTATAAACAACTTAGTAAACAATCATAAACTCTTTTTATAAGCTCTCACAAACACTCTCATAAATACTTATACCAGTATATAAGCTCAAATAAGTTGTTTATAAGCCAATCCAAAGGTCCCAAAAGATCATTCTACTTGGCGTTGAAAAACATGGCATCCATAGAAGAGAAGAGAGAAAAGTCTAAAAGTGTATTATATTGATGAGTGTAAAATATTACAAATGAGAAAAAGTAACTTCAAGGTGCTTACATCATGCCTATATATAGGCAACCAAACTAACTACTAATCTATAATATCCTATATCTCTAATATCCCCCCGCAAGCTAGAAGGTGTTCACAACACTTCCAGCTTGGGATGAACAATACAAGCATATCAAACAAATGGAAATACAAAGAGAAATGCCGGAAATACATCGGCTGAAAATGACATGAACAAAGCTTAATCACCATACTGAGCAGAAGCGAAAATCATCAAAGTCATAAGGCAAAGGCTTAACCACCAAGCAGAAACTATACCTCAAAGTTTAACCACTTGGCAGAAGCACAAATCAATGAGAAATGCTTAACCACCATAAGGCAGAAGCTAACATCAAGAAGGCCAATTAGGCACCAAAGCTTAACCATCAAGAGTACTCAATTACTCAAGACAGAAGCACAATAGCAATGCTTAACCATCTATGGCAGAAGCATCACAGCTTAACCACCATAAACAGAAGCTAAAAACAAGCCAATAAGGCTAAACATCAACAAAAACAGCAAAGAAGCAAATCACAGAAACCAAATATGTCTTCAATATTCACAGCTGCAGACAAACCAGTAGCAATCATAAGCCAATAGCAACCAAACTTGCCACAAAATATGATAAAAGCCAGTAGCAAACCACATGAGTGAAACTGTCTTCAAAGAGGACTTAGTACAAACACTTAGCAGGCAACACAAGCTTAATCAGCAACAACTTCAACAGAATTGCCAACACACTGATAAAGAAGAAAACAGAGAAGCCAATGGTTCATTGACAACAAAGGAAAACGCATATTCCTCAATCATCGATCCATCCAATGCTTGCACATAAAATCGAAACGTTTCGGTTCCAAAAAAATTCCAAAAGACAAAGTACCAATGGAGGCGAACAAAGCGAGAATCAAAAGTTGCACTCATCCGATGCTCGAAAAACAACTCATCACAAAAGTTGCAAAGCCGAATGAGATTCCGAAACAAATTCTAACACCTTCTCCAGCTTGAAATGAATAACAATCTACGTGATACAAAGACAACCTGATACAATAGAAATGAAAATCCTCTGGTCTTTGGATTGATTGGCGTCGAATTATCAAGAAGTAGAAGGATCAAACTCTAAATATCACAAAGCCAAAACAATGAGAACTACATCTTGAACACAATGAGAAAGAGTAGCACAACGAAAATTCTCAAACGAGCAAGCACCAAACCAGAGTGAGTGCGGTCGCGGATGAAACATCAAAGAACCAAGAAAAGCGAGATGATGCGCAATTGTTTTCACATATGTCAATATCTGGAATCATCTTCAACAAAACCTTGTGAAATCCAAATAAAATTACATGAATCGAGAATCGGTGATCCAATGGAAGAACGATGAAATCACCGCAAAACCTTGAATCGAGAGAATCGTATCGTTGTCGGCGTTAGAATGAGTGAATCAGCGATGAACCGAAACTCGATCAGAATCGAAAGAGACCGGTTCAAGAACAATCGCCAACTCGTAAATCGAAAAATCGATCGAGAAACTTGAACGAGAAATCGAAAGCAGAGTTTCCAATCGGAAAGCGAGCGAGCAGTAAAGGTGAAAAATACGATCTTGCAGAGATCGCGAAGAAGGAGGTGACGATCGCGAACAAGAACGACACGAAACGCGAAGATAATCGCGATGAACACAGGAGAACGATCGATTCAACGTCAAGAACCAGATCTGGAAAAAACAGAAATAGAAATTGCAAATGGAAACCAAATCACAAACTGAAATTTCGAAACGGATTCAACGAATCAAACACCAAATCTGAGAATAACAAATCTGGAAATGGAAGAAATCAAATCGGAACCGAAGCAATAAGAACACAACAAATCAAGAAAGTGAACAGAAAAACAGAGAATCATGTTTTGGATTTTCACGGGAATTTGGAAAGGAAAGCAAAAGAAAATAAAATAAGAAAAGAAGAAAAAGAATACAGCGGTCAAAATTTTCAAGGTGGATACCAAGTTTGCTTTGATACCATGTTGAAAAACATGGCATCCATAGAAGAGAAGAGAGAAAAGTCTAAAAGTGTATTATATTGATGAGTGTAAAATATTGCAAATGAGAAAAAGTAATTTCAAGGTGCTTACATCATGCCTATATATAGGCAACCAAACTAACTACTAATCTATAATATCCTATATCTCTAATAGCTTATTCAAGCCATTTGACAATAAGTAACATATATTTGTGCATCAGTGCATACTTTCACTTGTTTTCTAAAGTAACATATATTAGTAAGTCACAGCTTTCCGGCGTGTTAACAACTTTAAAGCTGCAACTTATTAATGTACTCATTCTACAAAATAAATAGGAATATATCAAGGATAGATGACCAAACTAATTTCACAAGAAATACGTTAGACCGGAATTACTTGTCTTCGACAATCTCCACAACCACCTAGCCTAGCAAATATGCACTCATCGTGTAAAAATTGGGCAACTCACATTCTAAATTCTTCAACTCAGTCTTAATTATCTGATTTTTATCAACGATTTAGATAGTACTTACAATCACTTTTGACCGTAGAGAATTCATATCGGAAGTATGTTAGTGTTAACAAACATACAAAATCATATGAAGAGAAAGAAGAAAAGGAGAAAAGGAGAGAGCTCCCTTAGGGTTCCAATAAACATAACACAAGTTGATAGAATACAAAGCTAAAGAGAGAATATATAGTAACCTATTAAAAGACTATACTACCCTTATTAACTAATAATATCTAATACCCCTCCTCAAACTCACGATGCATTAACAGAAAGCATTGAGAGTTTGTCAGTCAAAAAATGAAAACGCTTAATAGAATGAGATTTGGTGAACAAGTCAGCAATCTGCATGGAGGAAGAGACAAAAGGCAAAGAAATGGTGCCATGTTGAAGATGATGGCGAGTGAGGTGACAATCAATCTCAATGTGCTTGGTGCGTTGATGAAAAACTGAGTTGTGAGCAATTTGAATAGCACTCTTGTTATCACAGTACATAGGAGTTGGTCCAGAAAGACATACACCCATATCAGAGATCAACCAACGTAACCAAACTATTTCCGAAGTGGTGTCTGCCATAGCACGATACTCAGCTTCTGTAGAAGAGCGGGAAACAACTTCTTGCTTCTTACTCCTCCAAGAAATAAGAGAATCTCCTAGAAAAATGCAAAATCCAGTGGTAGACTTGCGATCAGTGGGGTCACCAGCCCAATCAGCATCAGAGTAAGCACGCAACTCCAAAGAAGAGGATGAAGGAAAGAGAAGACTTTGAAACTGAGTGCTCCGAAGATAACGAAGAATGCGAAGAACAGCTGCCCAGTGCACTGTAGTAGGAGAAACAACGAACTGACTGACAACATGCACTGCATAAGCAATATCAGGTCTAGTAATAGTAAGGTACACCAAACTGCCAACTAGGGTCCGATACAAATTGGGATCCGGTAGAGGAACACCATCAGTTAAGACATATTTAGCATTAAGCTCAATAGGAGTGTCAGCTACTCGAGTGTCAGAGAGACGAGCTTGATCAAGAATGTTGCCAATATACTTAGATTGGGAGAGAAGATAACCTCTAGGAGAGTAGGCAACTTCAATCCCCAAGAAATAGCGAAGAGGACCTAAATCCTTCATCTCAAACTGCTTGGCCAACTGTAATTTCAACTCAGAAATACCATCAACATCATCCCCAGTAACAATCATATCATCAACATATAAGGATAGTATTACACGACCATGAGGAGTAGACTTGAGAAACAAAGCAGAATCATGATCACTAGAATGGAAGCCGAGAGAGGCAATCACAGTGGAGAACTTTTCAAACCAAGCTCTAGGAGCTTGTTTAAGACCATAAAGAGCCTTCTTTAACTTACAAACTTCTCCCTGATTATGAGAAACACCTGGTGGAGGAATCATGTAAACCTCTTCTTGAAGATCACCATTTAAGAATGCATTTTTAACATCTAACTGAGAAATATGCCATTGACGGACCGATGCAACTGCAATAAGAGTACGAATAGTAGTCATTTTGGCCACAGGAGCAAAAGTTTCTTCATAATCCATGCCATATTCTTGAGAGAATCCTTTAGCAACAAGACGGGCTTTGTAACGCTCAACTGACCCATCAGACTTAGTTTTGATCTTGTATACCCAACGAGACCCAATAGCACGTTTTCCTGGTGGAAGAGGTACTAAGTCCCAAGTATCTGTCTTGTGTAAAGCAGAAAGTTCCTCTGCCATAGCCTGCTGCCAAACAGGATCAAGACTAGCCTCTTTATAGGAAGAGGGCTCAGACAAACTATGAATAGTGGTTAGGAAAGAAGCAAAAGAATTGGAATAAGTGGAGTAAACATAATCTGGTAATTTAGTGGACTTACGATCACGTAGAGGATACCGAGGAGGAGGAGGAGGAGGGGGAGGAGGAGGAGTAGATGCAGGATCAACAACCACAGGAGGTTCTTGAGGGGCCGTGGGGATGGAGGGAACATCTGGAGCTGTAGAAGTACTAGTGTCATCAACCCTGCAATTCTCAAAATTAGAGTCATCAACATCCATGGAAAAAGGATCAATACATGTGAGATCAGACCTAGTGAGACCATGAGAGTTAGGAGGAATAGAGTAAAATGGTATGTGTTCAAGGAATACAACATGACGAGAAACATATAATTTTTGACTTGAAGGGTCATAGCAACGATAACCCTTCTGACCATCTCCATAACCAAGGAAAACACATATCGTAGAACGAGAAGACAACTTACTACGTTCTACATGAGGGCGAAGGACAAAACAAGTGGAACCAAAGACTCTCAAGGACGAGTAATCAGGAACACAACCATATAATTTTTCAAAGGGAGACAAACCTGATGTGACAGAGGATGGAATTCTATTAATGGCATGAACAACAAGAGAAGAAATTTCACCCCAAAATTCACTTGGAGCAGAGGCGCACAAAAGAAGGGACTGAAAGGTTTCAACAATATGGCGATGTTTTCTTTCAAAGAACGCCATTTTGTTCTGGGGTATCAGTACACGAGGTTTGGTGCAAGGTCCCATCTGAAGCAAGTAACTCAGAGAATTTATTAGAGGTATACTCACCACCTAAATCACACCGAAAACACTTTATAACAACATTATGTTGAGTTTTAACCAAAGCACGAAACATGTGATAAATACCAAAAAACTCATAACGATGTTTCATAAGATAAACCCAACAATAACGAGTACAATCATCAATGAAAGACACATAATATCTAGATCCACCCTTGGTAGGAACCGGTGATGGACCCCATACATCAGAATGAACCAAATCAAAAGGTGCATTAGAAACTGAGATGCTTTTGCTAAAGGGCAAAGCAGAAAATTTAGCAAGTTTACAACCACAACAATCAGAAATATCATTTGTTTGTAACTTTCCTAAGGCACCAGTAGAAGCTAAGTATTTTAAACGAGAAGAGGAAACATGTCCAAGACGAGAGTGCCACAAATAAAAACTAGAAGAAGATGAACTCATTCGAAAAGATGACAAATCAACAGTAGAGGCTGCAACATCTGGTACTTTCAGCTCATCCAGAAAGTAGAGTCCCCCCTGCCTACGGCCTGTCCCAATCAGCCTCCCGGATCGCTGATCCTGCACATAACAATGAGTGGGAGAAAACAAAACTAAATTACCAGAATCACATAACTGACCAACAGAGGCAAGACTCAATGTGAGATTAGGAATGTAATATACATTTGAAAGAGATAAGTTAGATGTGGAAACAGACCCAGTGCCTGCTAATGGCATAGGAGTGCCATCAGCAGTCATGACAGACATAGGTGAGACATGATTTAAAGACACAAAAGAATTATAATCATATGACATATGGTGTGCAGCTCCAGAATCAAGTATCCATAAGGGTGAAGATATACCACCGACGCTGGGAAGGCAAACCTTTAAAGGAGGAGGCGGACATGGCATGTGGGCGTGTGGCAAGGAACTTTTGAAATCGCCAGAAGATCGGATACTTGAGGGGTCTCGTAAGAGGATACATGTCCAATACCAAGAGCATCCGGGAGGAGCAAAGAAGAACATTCGATGAAGGGGCCCTGAAATTTCTTTGATTCGACTGATTTGAAGGAGGGCGCCATTGGGAGGACTGTGGTGATTTCCCTAATTTTGGACATTGTGACTTCCAATGACCCTTCTCCTTACAATAGCTGCGAATCGTAACCAACCTTTCCATGAGGCTTGCCTTTGTGAAAAGGAGCAAGAAAGACAGATGGAGTGGAAGTGGAGAGATTGCCTTTTCAGAATGAGAATGAGACTTAAGTCGAATTTCTTCACCCAACAACTCGTTAACCACTGAATCAACATTTGGGAGAGGATTACGATGTAAGATAGTCCCACGAAGGCCCTCAAAATCATCCCTAAGAGCCATCAAAAATTGAACCAAACGCTTCTTCCTTCGATTAGTATAAGGGGTGAAGGCTTGTAATTCAAATAGATTCAAGAAGAGCCAATTGATCCCACAAATTTGACATAGCAGAGTAAAATTCCTGAACACTCATATTGTTTTGTCAAGAGCCGAATATCAATCTCCAACCGATATTGTTTAGCAAAATTGGGAGTACATACTGATGCGTCTCAAGTGATCCCAAACAATTTTAGCAGTGTCAAATTTAGCAAGTTGCATGCCTATAGAGTGTGAAACCGAGTTATTAATCCAAGTAATGATCTTCAATTGTTGACTTCCCAATTTTCTAAATCCTTTTCATATTTAGCAACATCTTCCTCTTTATCTTTATCTGTGGGCTTAAGAGATGTGCCTCAACATAGCTCCACATTCTTTTTCCTTTCGTAAAATTTTTCATCACATAGCTCCAAAGAGGGAAAAATTTTGCCCACCAATTGCACACTAATGGATTGAAGAGAATCATCTTTTTCGGTTGCCATCCCTACAAATCGCAGATACCCAAGAAACCAACACAACAAAGGTACAAATACGAGACCAACAGCAGACCAAATACCAGACAAACACAAGAGAAAAATCGAACAGAAGAGAGGAAAACAAAAATACCAGACCACCAAAGAACAGATGCGCACCAAACGGGAAGATCCACCTGAAACAGAACCGTGCCGGGAAAAAAACCACAACAGAACCGCGACGGCCCTATACCCAGAAACGATGATCAAGAGGCGGCCCTATACCCAGAAACGGCGTTCGAAAAGTCCTCGCAAAACCGGGTCGCAAAACGGGTCGCACAGAAATTGTGGAACACGCTAACGTTCTTCCCAAAATCTTACTAGCTCTTTGATACCATGTTAACAAACATACAAAATCATATGAAGAGAAAGAAGAAAAAGAGAAAAGGAGAGAGCTCCCTTAGGGTTCCAATAAACATAACACAAGTTGATAGAATACAAAGCTAAAGAGAGAATATATAGTAACCTATTAAAAGACTATACTACCCTTATTAACTAATAATATCTAATAGTTAGCAAGTTAAAGGAATTTCTTATCGGTCATTTCTCAAAAACAATAGCTAAGGGACCTGATACTACTACTTGGATCTGACATTGCCAGCAACCAAATGTACTAGCCAGCAAGGGAGAGAAGGTACCTTTATTTATTCATATTATGTGATGAGTCATATGTTAAGCACATAAATCCCCACAGTTTTAGTCACAAGTACAAATTAAGAGCACTCCACCACCCACCCACTAGTACACAGGAACATTCTTAGAATGACACAAACCACAAACAATAAAATACTAGTCATCCCATCTCGTCCCTATCTATATCTTTTGTTTCTAGGATTTGAAAGTGCTTTTTTTAATCAAGCTGAATTTCTGAGTCATAAACAGCCCCAGCTTGCCAATCACTAGAGATAACATTCTTGGACTCCACCCAATATAGCCCTGCACTACCACTCAGTTGGAACCTCAACTTAATATCACCTCTTGGCGGGTTCTCAGCATCAAACACTGTCCCAAAGGGCCTGCGCATTGGCCTCCATTCTTGGCAGTCTTCCTGTTCCATTACCAATTCAAGAACCCAATTCAGTTTCTAGTAAATAAAGTACTATTAAAACCCCTTTTATATTAATTTTAAAATTTAATTATTATACACTGAACGGTCTAAAAAAATTAACAAAAATATTCAAATCATATCTTATTACGTAAATATTTATGCAAATATTTAAAAAAAAAAATAATATTATAACGTGATATCATAGTAAAATATATATGACCGGCACGAATAGTTATTAAACTTATAAGTTTATATTTAAAACAACAAATTAATATATGTATACCTGCCACAAATCAACAGCAGTTATGTCGTTAGTTCCACCAACATAGAGAATGAGAATGGCCAAGTAGTGAGGGTTTTTGCTGCGCTCGTGGACCTTAAGCAAGACATTATAGCCATTGTATCTGCAAGGGACCCTTTTGTATTCTACATCCACCACACCATAGTTGAAAAGCTCTGCAGATGCATCAGCATTTTTCCCCAATCTTGAATAGCCACGTGGACTCATGATGAAGTCTGTTCTGTCTCCTTCACCATAATCTGTCACCACCACGTATGCTCCATTCTCATCGCACAATTGTGGTATTTTGCACCTAACCTAATTCATCAATATTATTTTTATATTTTATAAATCATAAATAAACAACTGTTAGTGGATGTCGGTAAAGTGTTTCCTTTCACTGAGAAATATATTAATTATTAATTAATCATTAAAAGAAAGGCAAGTAGGTTACTATAATAAAAATTTGTTAATCAAATTAAATAGTAGTCAATTAAGTAGAGTTAGTACTTGGTAGCATGCACCACAACCAGATCCATTCTTCCATAGCCAAGACACGCCTGCGACATTGCCATCGTTTAC
This sequence comes from Calophaca sinica, assembly GCA_037113605.1. Classification (NCBI taxonomy): domain Eukaryota; kingdom Viridiplantae; phylum Streptophyta; class Magnoliopsida; order Fabales; family Fabaceae; genus Calophaca; species Calophaca sinica. The sequence continues at coordinate 9,278,420 of CM073736.1, forward strand.
CGTCTTTCCATAATCTCCATAACCACAAGCCCCCCCTAAAACATATTAATTAATTGAACACTCAGATCATGTACTTTATGTAATGTGCCAAAGTAGTGTAATGTCTAGGTTGCACATATTTTTGTCCAGAAATGTACCCTTTTTCTTAAAGAAGGAGCATGCATTGCCAAATTGTTTCCTTAATTAAAAAAACTAATTGTAATTCCAAAATATCAAGAACTCATGTCAAAACTCAAAAGCACCCGCCAAAGTAACATCAACATACATGGGTACATTTCCGGATTACTTACAATAATAATATGGAAATATAACTAAAAACACCCTCCATTTTTGCTAATATGCACCCACCTTCCGAAAGTTTATTTATGTAGGTTAGTTATCATTTTGTTGTCTAGAAGTTTATTTCCAGACAAACTATGCCGTCCGGAAATAAACTTGTGGAGAGGTAGTGTATGCTAACAAAAATGGGGGTGTCTTTAGTTATTCTGGAGTAATATTTCTACATGCACAATCAATATAGAAATGTGCTTGTATATAGACAAGTGCAATTATGCAGAAGAGGAAGCTCATGTACTTGGATTTCCATAGCAATCTGGACTACCATAATAGGTTGCTCTGGAACACGTAAAAGAGTCCTGAGAGGAACACAGGACAGGTAGGAGCAATAAGACACAAACAAGACCAAGTTGGCGCTTAAAATTAAGCTCCATGCTAAATGACAAGAAGTTGTCAAGCTCAAAGAGGAGAGAATTGCAGCAAAGTATTTAGGATGCTGAATGCAAGAAATTAAACTAAAGCATGTGTAGAAAGCAAAGATGGAGAGTCATATTTATAGTACAAGCCAGAGGTGGTAACCAATTTTTTTCCCTTCCACTTTGGACTATGGAAATGCAAGAGAATTGGAATAATGATGTGTACATGTAGACCCTATATGATTGTCCCCTCAAGGGCCAGGGTCATTATATAATACTTAATTAGAACCAATTTTTTATTGCAGTGGCCAGTGGCAAAATGCCTAACTTTGTTCTATTGTAACAGTTTGCTTGGAAGATCCCTAGCACTTGGAGCTCAAGGCTCGGAATCCTGATAAAAAATTTAACTAAAAAAATAAAAATTTAAGGGAAAGAAGATATCATTGGATATTCCGTACCTAACCCCCATTTTCGTTTCTCAAAAGTCATCATAGTATGTAGGTAGCTAGATGCAAAACTCATAAAAAGATAAACAAATAAAAAATCTTGAGCAATGTTTGAACCGCGTGAGTAATACTGTTAAATAGTAAATATAAACGTGATAAGGATTCGACTCATATCCCACGAGATATCAGTTCGAATCCTACTACGGATGTGAGGACTTCGTTGGTTGGTAGGTAATATATAAGTATCTCTGTAAACGCTTAAAGAACCTTGAGGTGGTGAGCTCTCAGGATCAACTTGGCTAAATTTTTTCTTATAAAAAAATAGTAAATATAAACGATTATTTTTTTACACTTCAATTTTAAAAAAGTATTTTAACAAATAGAAAAAATAAAAAAATAACTCGTCCCAATATGTTAAATGTTTATTTTTTTTGACAACATGTTTATATAATTATATTTTTATTAAATATTTTTTAATTTATTGAAAAGTACTCTTATTATGAGTAACCATGAGAAGGGTTATACTTTTCTTTACCCGATCCTAAATTTCGACTGAGCCAAAATTATAGACTCAAACCCGATCCTAAACCTGACATGAATCATAAGTTAAATAAAATTATTGAATAATCATGTTACACTGCACACACACAAAAAATTGTTCAAGCAATGGGTTAATATATATATCATACACAATAAAATTTCTTTTAGTATAGGCTATGTCCTTTTACTGTATCATAATTTTATGATATTGCTAAAAATAATAATATGTCATTTTACATATAGAATATGTTTTTAAATAAATTAAAATGTAAAATATATTAAAATTAAAATCATATATGAGACGAGTAAGGTAACCCAAAGATTATTTCAGACACGTTTAATTAACATGATATCAACTCATAAATCGAGACCTTAGTTTGTGTTTATCGATCATTTTATTTTAGAGAAATGTTGTTTGTCACGAGGGAAATCTATCACTAATTTCGTGTCCCCCTCATTTTTTAAATAAAGACGTAGAGTTTCATCTCATTTAGATGTTTATGTGATTATAAAAAAAGGTAAAATTACATTTCAGGTCCTTTAAGTTTCAAATTCATCCTTTAAGTTTTTTTTGTGTCAAATAGGTCTTTTGTATTTTAGAACGTATACACCGTTAACCTTTTTTGATATTCCGTCCAACTATGCTAAAAAAAAACGACGTGGCAATAACTGTGCTGATGTGTACATGACACTGCTTACCTGGCAAGTCCAACAAAGCTTTTTAATAATTTTTTATTTAATTTTTATTAAAAAAATAGAGATCTTTCTTCTTCTCCATATCTTCTTCTTCACCGGAACTGAAATCTTTCACAAAAAAAAATCTTTGGAACCCTAATTATCTTCTCCAGATCTTCTTCTTCCTCGCAATCTTTCACACAAAAAATCTTCTCCACCCTAATATCATCTTCTTCCTCATAACCCAGATCTGGAAGCATGATAACGCACCTTAATGAAGCTTTCAAATTTCAATTCCATAATCAAACTGAACAATAAACACAAAACATATATCAAGCTTCCCAGTGAAGTTCCCCGTTACCAAAATCGTTCAATTGATTTGAAACGTCACATACCCAAACACTCTTACTATTTGAAAAACAAACAAAAGCAAGAAAGAAAAAGAGAATAGAGTTTTATTTTGGGGTTAGCAGCCAGTGACCGGTCGAAAATCGGAATCATGGGTTGCAACACCTCAGATCTTCCTCATCTTCTTCATATTTTTCTGGGTTCATCTTCTTCATCACATAAATCAACACAGAGAAAAAAATTGGGGGAGAATCATGGAACGATGCAGAACGATGCGTCTTTTACATGATTCATTAGTTTTAAGATCCAAACTAGCTAGATTCCTGAGAAAAGAGATGTTTCATGTACAGTACAACTACTCATGAATCTTTCGCATCCGTCTTTGACTTCTTCGTGAAGGAGTCAAAACCTCCCAAATCTGAAAATGGGCAAGACATATAAAAAAAGGCAAATGAGGCCAAAGAATTAATCAATGTCTGAATTCGAGTTTGGAACAACCGATATCAAATTAAATTAATTTTTGTTGGTCTTGATCTATTACATTGATCTGGAAAGCAATTTTGACGTTCCTTAATTTAGGGTTAAGAAATGACGAAGATGAGTGTTGGGGAAGAACCTTAATTTAATTTTTTTATTTATAATAAAATATTAAATAAAAAATTATTAAAAAGCCTTGTTGGACTTGCCAGGTAAGCAGTGTCATGTACACATCAGCACAGTTATTGCCACGTCATTTTTTTAACAGAGTTGGACGGAATATCAAAAAAAGGGTAATTGTGTAAACGTTCCAAAACATATATGACATATTTGACAACAAAAAAAACTTAAAGGACGAATGTGAAACTTAAAAATAACTTAAAGGACCTGAAACGCAATTTTACCATAAAAAAGTATCTTTAAGTTTATGTGTCTGGATGAGATATTTATCAATTGCAGTGCATTATTTTCAAAGTGAATAGACATCTCACTATACACTTTTTCATGTCTTTTTCTGTGAACATTTACACAAGGATTTTATCATTACTTAGGATTTTTTTTTTCATTCCGATAAACGTAAATGTATACATATATAGAGTGGAATTAAACTCCACTTCACTATTTCAGAAATGATACATTTTTTATGGGTGATTTCAAATTCGTGATCCCCGTGATAAGTTTCCCTCGTGACAAATAGCATCACTCTTTATTTTATTATGAGACATGCATAAACTCAAACTCAAATACTTACCCAAAAAAACTCAAACTCAAATGGCTGGATTAGGTAGGGTCATTATGCGGTCATGCTCACCCCTAACTCTTATGACTAGAATCTATTCATTAATCATCAGAAAACCAGCTTGTCATAAAAAAACAAAAATAGCTGTAGAGGTAATAAAAGAAATTACTCAACCCAACACCATGTCATTTAGAAGAATTTTAAGTGTCAATATTATTTTTTTCATTTAATAATGTACAATTAAAAAAAATTAAGTCTTCTAATAATTATATAAATAGTTATTTCTAGCATAAAATAGTGTTTGCTAATTATAGAGAAAATAAATATTAAAATCAAAATTTAAATATTAATAAATAAATATATAAAGAAAGGTTCGGACGGAGTAAACAACTGGGCCTCACCTTCGACTCACTTAAATATCTAGCAGCCACGTTTGGTTGTAACGCACCCAAGACGTCACTCCACCCAGTGGTTCGTTAATTAATGCGAGCACTAGTTGTAACTAAATTTATCTTTGGACGCGTTAAGGAGAAATCAAATCATGTTAAGACTTGTTTTGACTTTATTTGAGTCTATCTACGGATTGTACTTATCGCAGTGTTTAGAAGAGCTTATGAAAATAGTTTACATGTTCATAAGTTATTTTCAGCTTATTTCGATAAGCTCTCCATGATAACCTATGAAAATATATAGTTTATAGTATATATAAAAATAGTTTAACTATATTTTCTTTTTTATTATTGAAATAACTTATAAATAAGCGTCTATAAGTAAATGTATATCCTATAAGTGATTAATTAAGTTATTTACCCAAAATATCATAAGTTACATATACCAATATACACTATAAATATGAGTAAATCAACAATTTAGTCCCTGAAATTATAAAGTTATGTCAATTTAGTCTTTAAAATTATTAATATTCAAAAATAGTCTATGAAATCGAAAGCCTTGTATCATGTTAGTCCTTTTGGACCCATCAATGTAGCCCCTGAAATTATCTGGCAGAGACTAATGTCGTCGATAATTTTCAAATTTATCGCTCTTTTTAGAATTTTGTTAATTTTAGAGACTAAGTATTTTATTTTTATTTAGATTGCCTCGTAAGGGTCTTACTATTGTTTTTTGTCGTGCTTAAAATATTTTTGCCATTGCCAAGCGTACCTCAATTAATAGACATCTCACTCACTCTTTTATTGGTTAAAATTCAAATAGGTCCCACTAAATCATATGGGTCCCACATAAATTTGGCGAGACCAATATAAATTTTAACCAGTAAGAAAGAGTGTTTTGATAGCATTTCTCCATCCCCTAATTACTTCTTGCATCGATTGTCTTACGTCTTACCACTTATCGACGATCTTACTGATATGGTACTTCGTTTTGGTTATATAAAGCACTTCACTTTAATGATATTTTGTCAACCAAATAACTCCACTAATCGAAACACTGATATTTTAAAGGAAAAAACTTACGTACAGTGCCTTAAGCACTATGCGTCCTGTTTCTCACGTAAAATTGTTGTCAACTGCTGTAAACTTCCAAAAATGAAAAAACGGTTTCCTACTGATATGGGTCACAACATGGGTGACTTAGCAAACAAATTAGTACAGAATGGTACGCACAGTGGCTAAGGCACTGCACGTAAGTCTTGCCCTATTTTAAAATGTATTTGGCCCTTTGGAGAAACATATTTAGCTCCGCCCCTGATTTGATCCATTTATTCACATGTAATCGAAGCATTGAAATACCTATAATAAAATAGATACTTTGATAAAATGATTTTTGGTCCACAAATTAATGTGTCTATGGATTTTGGGGAAATCATCTTCTTCTCTCTCTATCTGTGTTTATTATTATTATTATTATTATTATTATTATTATTATTATTATTATTATTATTATTGGAGTATTAAATAAGAGAAGATAGAAGGAAAAATGATGAAGGAGAAGAGGAGAGGTATGCAATCTAAACCAACAAGGTCACAATCAAATTATGCTACATCTAGCAACCCGTCCGTGCTGGATCCACTATGTTATAAGTCTTTAGAAGGAACAACATCGAGCCTTAGGTTTTGCCGTCAGAGGAGGAGGAGGGTGAAGAGAGAAAAGGGTGGTGAGGAAGGAAAGAGCTAGATTTGAGATTATTTTGAAATTTTGTAAACTTTAAAGTCTAATCCTATAAAACTTACATATTATGAAAATTATCCCAAAAATGTCTCTTGTAGCAAGTAATTTATGTTGGTTCACTTGTCACGGTGACTCACCCTAGAAGCTACCTTTAGACATAATATTTCCTATGATATATAAAATTCATCGAGTGTCATCTTCATCATCATTATTTTTTCTTTTCTTTTTCATCATCAATATCTCACTTCACTTTATACAAACTTTAAGTCCAATTTTAACTTCTATATTATGGTTATAAGATGACAAGTTATACGTGGTTAAATTTCTGGTCTGTATGTGCAGTTAAAAACATATGTTAGATGCTTATAATGAATTTGTGAAGTTAGTATGTTATAAAGGTCGAAATGCTATTCTGCCTTTTATGGATTGTTATTAATGATTTGGTTAAATGGGAAATAAATTAGTGTTTGCAATGGTTTTGACAGTAAATATGGGGTATGCACATGCTGGGAGCCCCATGCAGCGCACGGGCAATATACTAGTAATTTGTTCAACTCTACTAGTCGGTTTTTTTTTTTTGTTGTACAACAGATACAATGATATTTTGAACCTATAGCTTCGTATAAACTTTCCGTCAAAAAAGTAAAAAAACTTCATATAATCTACTCAAAGTGTTACTCCCAAATCCCAATTTCACTGGCTTTACTAGTGGATCACATTACGTTGGCGTTTAGTAAGTAGTTACTCTACCAGAGATTATCACACGAAACTGATACAAAAATATAAAATTGATACAAAAACATGAATAGCGCACGTTTCATTTCGTCCTTAACTTTTAGTATCATTTTTTTCCTCATGAATTCATGCCGACTACTTCATTAGTTATGCAACATTTATATATTTTTCGCACCAATCAGTTGATGCTGATCACTTTTTTTTATAGATGAGTGGAATCGTTAACAAATAATTAACTGGTGCGTCTCTGTAAAAGGTTATGTTGCAATGATTATTACGTCAAAGTGTAAATTACTTATATTTAATCTAAACAGCAGTCACATCAACATTTGTCATACAAATTCACTGTGCATTATTATTCCAATAATAAGAGATTTTTTGTCGGCAATATTACATTATGGGGCAAGTGTAAGTCCCCAATTGAAAAGGAGGCATCGAAACGCCAATACGAATTCAATTGGAGTAGGTGCTTCTTAATCCAACCCGTACATTTGCTGGCTCCTGCTCCTGCCCTTGACCACGAAGCTGCCAACACAAGGCCAGTGCTACACCTTGTTCTAAGTGTGGCCTACAGCTACAATGAAGCTTCAAAATTATCACCCATCTACTTAAAAAAAGGAAAGAAGATTATAATACTACAAATTATATGATCATGGGACCCGGAATCTTGGGACCCGGATTCGTGCAGGAGTCATATCATACAGTTGTTATAGTTGGACATCTCGAACCGTCTTATCTTGATCAATACAAAGTTGAAATACAAACCATCTAATCTTAATCAAATAGTTCAATTCGGCTACGACGGAACTGCGTAAATACAAGAAATCCGTTTCTATATAGGTAGAGAATCCAGCCATACGATTTGCTTGGACCAAGGTTTAGGCAAGGTTGTACAGTTCGGCACCAGGTCTTATATTTCATTTCAGCTTAAATATTGGTTGAATTGACAGCAGAAACGTAGGATCTATAAGACCTATCGGCGTGCAATTTACCATTCTCGTTGAGATGTCCTTTCTTTTCTTTTGCATAACCAATAAGAAACCCCAATTTCAGTGCAAATTAGATACTGGCATCACTATCCGGTATCCACCAATGGGTGATCGACAAACCATTTAATTAGTTAGTGGAATAGATAAAAGAAATGATCATTAATATTGCTCTTTAAAGGACCATCGCATTCGTATTATGTGCAAGGGATGTCACAATTCCGGATTCCATTGGCAATGTCTCCCTTCCTCACACCTAGGGTTGTTCGCGGTGCAATTTGGTTCGATTTTGAAGTAAAAAATTATCTGATCCAAAGATTAAAACAATATACGGTTCGGTTTGGTTTGGATGACTTCCTTAAAAAAATCTAAACCAATCCGATCCGATAAAATGTGGTTTGAATTTGATCAGATGGTTCGATTTTTACTTTTTATCGAACATTACACATTAATTATTTATATGACTTTAAATAACATATTTAGATTTAATTTTTTAATGAATAAATCTTTTAACTAAATATTTAAATAGTAGATTTACTTTGTTTTGGTTATATTTCAGTTTGGTAAATATATATTTAAAGAGTGGATTTACTTCAAATTATCTTTGTATTTACTTTTTTAACAATATACAGTTCGATTTGGATTGGTTCGATTCTAGGTAAGCCAACTACAAACCGAACAGCACGGTTAATGAAAATAGTGGTCCAAATGAATCCAAAAAATATCGATTTTTTTCAGTTTTTAGTTTTTTTTTAATTGGTTTATGGTTTTGTTTTTGGATTGAATTGAATTTGAACACTCCTACTTACACCGGCGTGTGCCACGTGTTTGCAAACAATGAACCAAGTATCCACCGATCTGAATTATATTACGTAATAAGGCAAATGCAACTTATGCAAGGTGTACACAAGTACACTAAACAGCTCAAGGAGCAACTTTAGCTGGACTCTTTTGCTACGTGTCACTTCTCCTTATTCCTTTCTTTTTCATTTTTCAGGGAGTGGGAAGAATAATTTTTAATGGGTAGTGTATATTGCCATGAAAAGAACAAGCAATTGCTCTATTATGCTTGCACTTAGTAGTGGAATAGAAAAGAACAGAAACTAGAGAGATTGTGAAGTCAATGTCAGTATATCATTGATACTGTTTACATTATTATGTGTGGGCCGGGAAACGCTACTTATGGGCTGTTGTTGCACACACCCAACAAGTTATTGCTCACACTCTGTAAATTTTTATTTGAGAATAATGTCTTATTTTAGTCCCTAAAAATTTTTACGCGACCTATTTTAGTCCATAACAAAAATTAAGTCCAAAAATAGTCTTTGACATTTTCAAAACAGGGTCACGTTAGTCCCTCCGTCAATCTCCTTCCAAATCCATCAGTTAACGCACTGACGTGTCATGTTAAATGCTGACATGACAACATTAACCCTGCCAAATTACCACCAGCTGTCCTTTTTTGTTCCAAACTCGGATTGGGACGTTTTAGTCATTGTAAAAAATGGGACATATTAGTCCTTCTTCCCCCATTTTTACCAAAACACTTCTTCTTCTTCTTCTTCTTCCTCCTCCCTAAAGTCTAATCTGATTTTTCCCCTCCCCAAATCTGATTTTATGTTTCCAACACTTGAAACCTATATTTCAGCATTCGGGTTGGTCTTTAGATTCCAATGAGTTTTTTGTTTCCCTTTTTTTATTTGAGAAGGTTATGTGCTAATTTTAGATTCCAATGAATTCATACGCAATGAAAGATTTCATATGTACTCGCACTTTTATCAGGGTTGAAATAAAATTATTTAGGGTTCTCTATGGTAAAGCTTGAAAATTTAGAGCTAGGCAGTGTCTGAAACTATGGTATTTGAGAAATTGTTGTTTTTGTTCCTGTCTTAGTTATCTATCATAAATTCTTCATAAAAGACATAAACTCATCGGAACCAAATAATAGATTTTCCATTTACTCCCTAAACGAGAATATTGAGAAGATTGGGGAGGGGGGAAATCATATTAGGGTTTAGGCAAGAGGGAGGAGGAAGAAGAAGAAGAAGAAGCAGAAGAAGAAGTGTTCTGGCAAAAATAGGGAAAGAGGGACTAATATGTCCCATTTTTGACAGGGACTAAAACGTCTCAATCCGAGTTTGAAATAAAAAAGGATAGCTGGTGGTGATTTGACAGGATTAATGTTGCCACGTTAGCATTTAACGTGACACGTCAGTGCGTTAACTGACGGATTTGAAAGGAGATGAATGGAGAGACTAACGTGACCCTATTTTGAAAATGCCAGGGACTATTTATGGACTTAATTTTTGTCAGGGACTAAAATGGGTCGCGCAAAATTTGTCAGTGACTAAAATGAGACTTTATTCTTTATTTGACCAAATTATCTCTATAAATCAATATACCGTAAATAGCTAATTTACGGTATGCATTTTTCAAAACACATACCATAAATTACATAATTTATGGTATTGAAAAAATTTGTCAATACCGTAAATTACATAATTTATGGAATTTTTTTCCCTAAAAAAAACACATACTATAAATTACATAGATTACAGTATTGAGAAATTTTTTCAATACCATAAATTATGTAATTTACGAGTTATAATTTACAGTATGTGTTTTGAAAAAAAATGCATATCGTAAATTATGTACTTTACCTTATACTTTTTAAAAAACACATACCATAAATTATGTAAATTACAGTATTGAGAAATTTTTTTCAGTACTGTAAATTATGTACTTTAAAGTATACGTTTTTTAAAAAATGTGTATTGTAAATTACAAAATGTACGGTATTGACAATTTTTTCCAACGCCGTAAATTATGTAGTTTACAGTATGCTTTTTTAAAAACATGTACTGCAAATTATAGGTGATGGGATTTGGGTTTAGGGGTGTGGAGAAAAAAATTTGCCAATACCGTAAATTACGTCATTTACCGTAAGAGGTGTGGAAAAAAATGTGAGATGAAGTGGGTGTGGAAAAGTTTAGGGAGTTTTATGATTTTTTAAGTTAGCGGTATTTTGGGGTTTTCAAATATTGTGGGGGGCGTGGTTAATGAGGTGATGGGTGTGGGCAACAGCAGCCTACTTATGGATAGGCATGGCACGGGCGGTTCAGGCGGTTTTGCATTCCCGCCCCGCCCAAAAAGCCTGAACCCGCTTCGCTGGCCTCAAAACGGATCCCATCTCGCCGACTGGTCGGGTTTCCCGCCCCGCCACAAATTATAATATAAATATTAAAAAAAATTATAAAATCATTTTAATTTATTTTTTTTTTTGACAAAAAACCATTTTAATTTGTTTTTTTTTTTCGAAAACTGTAATTTCATTCATTAAACATCACAGAAATGGGCCAAGGCCATACACAACTAGGCCCAAGTACAGGAAAACACAAAACAAGAGAAGAATATCGCAACCCTCTAAAAGTTAAAGCCCATTTTAATTTGTTAACATGCTTGGAAACAGACATAAATTACAAATTATCCAAACAACAAATTAAAGCATCACCAAAATACATTACAAACCAACATATAAATAACAAGCAATGTTACAAATTCGTTAAATAACAAGGCAACTAACGATCCTCTTCAACAAGTGAAGTAACACCACTAACCAACTCACCTGTATAAAGAAAAAACCGAAAGTTAAATTATAAACATTAAGCTTGATAAAATGTGAAGAAAATAAAATAGATAAAATAATACCTTCATCATCCACTACAAGAAAACACGGGTATACCGACGGCCTTATACCGATGGCTTGAGGCCGTCGGCGAGAACACGGATTTTCCGACGGCTCTGCCCGTCGATAAATCCAATGTGGCGTACCGTGGACGTACCGACGGGTAAAGCAGTCGGAAAATCCCTGTTCTCGCCGACCTCAAGCCGTCGGTATAAGGCCGTCAGATACATCACAACTTTTCGTTTTCCGGCTTTTATGACATACCGACACTTTAACCCGTCGGTATTTGAAAAAGACCGCTCGGTAATCCCAAGAAATTTTCCGACGGTCAAGCCCGTCGAAGGTTAAGATGGCCGTCGGTAACGTCCGGATACAACCACATGAAAGCCCCTTCTTCCCCTTCCTGTTTCACTTCTCCTCTCGCCTTCCCAGATCGCTCGCCGCCTGTTTGTCTAGTCTTCCTTCGCACGCTTCCTTCGCTCTCCTAACCCCAAACTAAGCGCAATAAACGAAAATGCACGCTTCCTTCCATTTCCTTTGCATTGTTCGCTCCCTTCATCGCGCTTCTTCGTTTTTCCCTCTCGCCGCGCGCCTCTATTCCCGGCCCCACCATCCTAGCTTCCACAGACAAGAACGTTGGCGCTCTCTTCCATCGACAACCAGCAACCAACCAACCTTCTCATTATCTTCGTCGCCTCTATTTTGCGACGAGTTAAGCAGCCGGTGCCACCTGCGACTTTGCGCGACGTGGTGTCTAGCCTCTCCACTCCAGGCGTCCAGGTACTTCTGTAAATTTTTGAAACATGCATTTAGATGTAGGAATAACGGTTAACGCTGGATTTTTGTTTCATTGTTTGAAGTGTTTGAAAATTTTGGCTCAGTGTTTGAAGTGTCTAACAATGTTTTGTGTTGTTGGTGATAGCTGATGGGTAATATGTTTATTACATGTTGATGATGGTGCTAAATCATGTTCTAGTTTTTTCTTAGAGAAACAAATGTCTATGTTTGTTTATGGTACTGAAACATATGATGCGCAAGGGTTAATTAAACAGCTTAGTGGACATGTAGATTTTTTCTCCCTCTTATTTGCCATGGGTGCTATTGCTTGTCTATTTTTTTTTTTGTAAAAGCATCTTGATTTGATTGGTGAAAAGAAAATGTTGTATAAATTAGGTTAAGGAATTGGCTGAATCAAGAAGCAAATGTTGGGGGTAATTGTTGTGAGGTTGTTGCAGGATTGGTTAGAGTCTGCAGCATGCTGCAGTGTTAGGAGGCATGTGGGAGCTTCCTGGTTGTGAAAAAGGTTTAGTTTAAACATGTAGGGAGGATTTGATAAAGATAATGCAAGAGATCATTCTATATTAGTTTAATCTTACAAGGTTTGGCCAAGTTCAATTGAATTTTCATGGTCTGAGATAGCTAAAGGTTGGTGTCTCTAGTTGTTCATGCCTATGCATAGGTTGGCATTTCTCTTAAAAATGGGAATCAAAATATGTGTTCTTAAGACAATTTCTGTCAAAGATGTTTTGTCCATATCGCCATGAGTTACGAATATTAGTGGATTGGTGTCATGGATGCATATATTTATGTTTATATAATTAGACCATCGAATTAAAGCAGGGACACCCGGCAAAATATGAATTTGATTACAACAAAATAGAAAGACAAAAACTAGGAGCCAAAGTGAAAAGGAGACTGAAAAATAAATCTCGTTAGTCCTTGTCTTGATGATTTTGGGAAATTGTGACCAGGGTTTTCATTAATCATTGATGAAAAATGCCTTAAAATTTGGCAAAGGTCAATGAAAGCCCTTGTTAAGGAAATGGTGTCTATTGTGAGTATATGTTGTGTGATAACTTGTGCAAATGTCGCCATTTTCTTATGACTATTGGGTCAGTAGTTCTTTGTTGAAAAGAGGTTAACTTGCATATTTATATTTAATTGTCATCCTGAATGTATTCATTCCTGAGGAAATTGCAACATTGTTATTATTGCAATTCAATGCCTACATTATATAGCGTGCCAAATCAGGAATCGAATCATCTAATTATGTTGATGAATTTGCACTGTCTGCCCATGGAAGGTCCTTCTTGATGGGATCTTTGATCTTTGTCTCTGTAGAGAGGATTTTAAGCTGAGAACTTGTACTTTATAAAATTGGATTATACTTTGGGTGGCGCCTAATATGCACCCAAAAAAGGGGTGCAACGCTGGACCCTTCGAATTAACTTTCGTTATAGAAAGGTTAAACTAGTTGTTTACTTGTCTCTCTTATTAATTTTTGGTAACAATCATCATCGTTATTTTATTTGATTCCCACTTCTCACCTCCATCGACAAAGACTCCTTTTCCTCTCCACTTTGGAGATTTGGCAAAGAAGTTGTGTGCAGCTATGAGTCGATGTTCTTGACATAGGTTAAAATTGATTGGAGAAGCATCCTCTTTATCATCCACCTAGATCTGCAACGATGAAACATTCTCGCTCAAAATGCATGTTTAAATTGATTGATTTTCTGTTTATATATCTTAAGCTTTAAGGATGATTCATTGCTTGACAATTTGCATCTTTCGTGATCTTTATCATTTCAACCAAAAACCTAGCTTTGGCCTATGCTCTGTGGCCTCGCCTGCGTTGACGTTATCGCCGTCGTGATTTGTGCCATTTGAGGAGAAGCTTTTTTGAGGTATGCACTCTAACGAAATGTCGGTTTACTCATTGGGTGGAAAAATTCACTGAGAGACCCCCACACCGACATATTTATTTGATTTCCTTCATAGTTCTCTCCACAGAGAGAATTTTGAAATGATGTATATTATAAGATTATTTTATTGTTATAAGATTGAGACAAAGACAATTTGATTTGATAAAACCGGCGTTATAAGTATTTTTTAGGTATATTTCACACTAGTGATTGATTGCTGTAAAATGAATCCTCTGGTCATTGTACATTCTTGGTGGAAAGTGTGATTCTTGATTCTCTTCTTGTTTCCAAATTCATGTCTTGTGATATTAAATTACTTGGTTTTGTCACTGATTTCATCTTTGCTAGAATGCTTTTTGTCATCGTAAACTTGATTCCTTTAAAGTTCTTTTACATGGGCAAATCGTCTTAGCACATTTCATTTTGTTCTCAATTCCTTTTTGTGCATCTAGGGGTAGCTCACAAATGAGATGGAGTACCCCAACTTCATATCTTTGAAATCTTCAACATCAAGCGAATCTAAATACTTAAAGATCTATGTCAAGAAGAAAAGTAAATGTATTAAAAATCATAAAGCATTTCTCCATGTCTTACAGAAAAACAACCAATATCAAAGATGACACAATTAAACTTTCAAGCAAAAATTGATACAATAAATAATGAGAAATAGGAAAATTTCAATGTGTAGAGTTTGAAATTAAAATTTTACAGTTGTTCAGGTCAATTGCCAAACCTTCTGGTCTTCCTCACCAAAAGATCACAGAGTCTTTGGATGACTCAAGAACTAGAGTTAGACATAGCATAAGTCATAGTGATCATGCGACTTTGTTACTAAAACAAAAGCAATAAATTTCGCAAATCCTTAGACAAAGGTAGCCTTCGCTTTCATCCATTGTTATTTCCAAACCATGGAGAATGTGTATACTAACACTAAGCGCAGTTACCCAGAAGTCAGGAATAGTTTTGATGATTTCATTCGCCCTATCATGACAAAGCTTGCGTATCTCATTATATTTCTGTTCGACTTCCAAAACTTTTTCACTGGCCTCCTCATCTACCGTTGAGCATAAAATACCATTATGAAGCAACATGCATTTAAACTGCATAAAACAATCCCCAACGCCCTTCACTAACCTCTGCTGCTCCAATAACTTAGAATCACCAAGGCTAGATGGAGTCAGATCAAATTAATGTACACAAACAAGAAAAATATAACTACTAAAATACATAAAGGTGACACATTCAAATCCCATGACTACATATCCCTTTATTAAATAATTATCGATATAAAAAGGGGCTGATTTCCATAGGGGATTTCAATGTAGCAGCAATAAATGGAATCAGAAAGCTGATTTTCATACATGCTTGTATCTGTATCTCGTGGTTTTGGTTATACCAAATTAATTATAATTTTGTTTTGCTTTGCTTTGCTTTGCATTACACAAAAAGCAAATCTTTAGAATAAATGGGTTCAATCAAAGAATCGTATTACAATGAAGAACACCAACCACAACCACTGTGACAAGGCTGCATACACACTATGAACCAAAAGCAACACTCACAATTCACAACCTAAAAGCTATCCATATGGAAAGCAATGTAAGTAAAGCATCCACAGACAGAGCTACTGCACTAACATCTTACTCTTACACCACTCAGTCTCTCATCATACTTGTAACCAAAAGAGCTCATAACTCTGAATATGAACTAAATGTTGTGTTTGTGTGCTATTTCAAATGTTGTGTTTGTCTGAACATGTGTTTTAAGTGTAAATTCTCCACTTTGCAAAAAAAATTTGCTAAAATATTTCTAGTCTTGAGAAGGCTTATAAAAAAACTACGGTTTTTAGCCGTTTTATTTTTTACTAGGTCTCAAAATGTATTTGGACCTTATTTTGAACAAGTAGATAATTGACTATCCGTTAGTCCATGATCTTATCGGTTACTAACCCACTAATCCATTAACGTTTATTTTTTAATCCCGGATTTCATGGCACTTATGATTGTCCAATAGTATACTCCCTTTCCTCTCGGTGGATGGAGGAACTGCACACGCCAATATTTGGATGCAGATTAAGGAAATCTCATGATTTTAACATAAAAAGGGGGTTATGTCATAGAATAAAACATATGGAAACTGTAAATCCTGCATTTGATTCTGGCCTAGTTTCTTTTAGTTGCGAATATTTTTTAAGAAAAACACATCACAAATCCACTCTAAAAGAAAGTCCTATGTAGCCTTATAATGACTTTTACTACTTCTATTGGGATCTTAAAGAGGCTCATGTACTAAAGAGGAAGGCTATTAAGGACATATTTAATCAGTGTCAATCTCATAGCCTTTGAAAATTTTTGCTTTTCTTGAGTCTAATTTCTTTCTAATTTTTGCT
The DNA here is from genome assembly GCA_037113605.1 of Calophaca sinica. Classification (NCBI taxonomy): domain Eukaryota; kingdom Viridiplantae; phylum Streptophyta; class Magnoliopsida; order Fabales; family Fabaceae; genus Calophaca; species Calophaca sinica. The sequence goes on from CM073736.1 coordinate 9,294,964, forward strand.
GTCACTGGTTTCCAAGTAGCTACCTTCTTAGGATTTACGCCTTAGGGGATTCGTAGGTAATCAACAGGAAAGGAAGGATATTACAACCTAGTTTTGCATCCATATAGGAGCTCTAATTGCATGGCATATACCAAGCCAAACCACTATGAAAACAAAAATTGTTAAAAGGATTTATGCTTCCCTTGCCACTTCTGCTTGTTTAATTCTATCCTTTAAGAGGATGTCAACTTTCAACATGTTACTTTTTAATTATTGATGAAATGGATGTTTGATATTTGTTATTAGTATCGGAGAGAAGCCTTAGCTTCCCGTTTGAGGTTTAATATATTATTGAGTGCATATACTCTTTTAGGGTACCATGTGCTCATTGTATATTGAACCTTGAATTGTCCAAGTCGGACAGTTTGGGAAAAACTTTTTCTTTACTCGTATAATAGTTGTTGCTTAATTCTCGTATCTTTATATTTGATGAAATTTCGTTCGATTCATTTCCTTTTGTTCTCTGGGTGCATACTTGATTGCGGTGTTCATAATCGCTCATTTTGTGTACTCGAGACCAATGGGAAATGTCAATAAATTTTGTCAAGTATAAGATACGAGAATTAAGGAATGATTATTATACGAAGTTCAAAAAGTTTTTTCTCGAATGGGATAGGGTCATACCATTTAAAGAAAGAGAGCGGTTGTAAGAACGTTGTGGTGCTGAAATTGTCATTTTTTTTGACATGCAGAAGATGGAATATTTTCTTTCGAGTCGTAGTTGGATGTACGATAGGTTGTATCCGGGGAGAGGGGGTTTGAAACCAGATTTTTGCGCTGGGGTTGCGTACTTTGTCCAAGTCGCAATGGCACATAAAGATTTCAAAACTAATGGAGGGATTAGATGTCCGTGCTTTAATTGCGATTACAGAATTAAGAGCCCAAGTGAGGTCATGCACCACCGTATTCAGCTGGATTTAGGCTTAATTACGATTTGGACTACACATGGTGAAAAGTTGCCTCACGTTGATTTAGGGGTTGGTGATAATTGCGAAGGTGCTTCAAGCGTGGGTCGGGATGTGGTGAGCAGATTGAATTGATGCAAGATATGGTTTGTGATGCCTTGGGGGTGAACGTGTTATTCGAGGAGCAACAGTATGATGACACAGATGAACTTCCAAATGAGACAGCACAAAAATTTTATAATCTATTGTTAGAAACAAACAAGCCGTTGTTTGAAGGGTCTACAGACTCTAAGTTATCAATGTGTGTGAGGCTCTTAGCTCTTAAGTCCAACTGTGGTGCTACCGAAGTGTGCTTGGATCTCGTAACGAAAATGATGTTGGACTCGTCACCTAGGGAAGGCAAAGCGGGCCAACCCGCCCCAACCCGCCCCAACCCACTTTAGCCCGCCAAAAAGCGGGGCGGGGCGGGCTGGCCCGCCATGGGTGGCGGGTTCAATTTTTTGGCCCACCCCGCCTAATGGCGGGCTGGCGGGCCAGCGGGCCAGACCGCCCACCCAACATAAAAAAAAAAATTACATTTTGGCATTTTTATTGTTGGGTATAAAAAAAATTCAATATGCAAAAAAATCGTTTTTTTTTTGCCCTTTTGATTGCAAGCCCAATACTCAACATATAATCCTCCAGTCTAATAATTTTTTTGTACCATTTTTTTTAGAGTGATTTAATTTGTTGAGCTATTTTTTATTTGAATAGCATATGTACTCTATATTCTAAATATTTTTTTTTAAAATCAAATCCGTACACCATAGCTATCTAAAAAAAATACTCATCAGAATAGTTTTCCAAATAACTATGTTTCATATTTTTACTGACACGTTGATGTCTCGTATTTTCGACATCTCAAAATATCAAACACCTGATTATAATGTAGATATCACCAAGTTCAACCAAAAGTCTCAAATACACAAAACACACATTCAGTGCACAATACATACACATCCAATATTACAAGTCCCAACTTCCAAAATAACATCATGAAATTCGTCAACAATTCTTTAAACTATTAAATTACTAAGAAAGATCATCAGGCATCATCTTCCACATCAAGAACATTAGATGCACTCTTGGAAAAATTTGAGTGTGCAGAGGAACGTGTTACGTGGGTGTCGTCGACGTTATGGGCCTTTTTTTTTCCAGTGGAGTTATATGGGCCTTGTAAATTGTAATAGATAAATAATAAAAAATGGGCTGGCGGGCTGGCCCGCCCCGCCCCGCCTCTGGCCCGGTGGGTTGATGGTCCAAGCGGGGCGGGTTATGTGGGTTGGCGGGTTCAATATCCCAACCCAACCCGCCCCATTTTGGCGGGTTGGCGGGCCGGCCCAACGGACCAGGCCCACTTTGCCACCCCTATCGTCACCTATCAGAGATGGTTTGCCAAAAAGTTATTACGAGGCTAAAAGCTTAGTGTCCAAGTTGGGGCTGGAATCTAAAAGGATTGATTGTTGTGTGAGAGGGTGTATGTTGTATTACGACAATGAGTTTGGTAAAAGCGATGGTGCGCTAGTTGAATGCAAATTTTGTGGTGAGCCTAGGTATATGTCACATACTAATAATCGGACGGGTAGACAAAAACTAGTTCCAGTGAATGCAATGTTTTATTTGCCAATTATTCCAAGGTGCGAGAGAATGTTTGCATCACCACGCATCGCAGACAAAATGACATGGCACTATGAGAATAGAAGCACTTCAGGTATGTTGCGCCACCCTTCCGATGGTGAAGCTTGGAAGCACTTTGATCGTGGTGCATCCCGATTTTGCAAAGCGATCCACGTAATGTACGACTTGGCTTATGCTCGATGGTTTTACCGTATGTTCAATCCACGGCGAAACCTTATTCTTTGGCCGCTATCGTTACCCCATACAATCTTCCTCCCGAAATGTGCATGTCTAAGCCTTATATGTTCTTGACTTATGTTATACACGGTCCAGATAATCCGACAGATGGTATTGACATCTATTTAGAGCCTCTTATTGACGATCTCAAAAGGTTGTGGAATGGTGTTGTGGACGTGCGATATTGCACGAAAGAGGAATTTTACAATGAGGCGGCGCTTATGTGGACCATTAATGACTTCCCTGCATATGGCATGTTGTCCGGTTGGGTACTCATGGTAAAATGGCATGTCCGCATTGCATGGAGCATACAAAGGCCTTTACCTTGAAATTTGGGGGGAAGAGTTCTTGGTTTGACTCACATCGCAGGTTTTTACCGAATGATCATGCATTTAGACGGAATAAGAACGCTTTCAAGAAGGGAAGTTGAATTAGATGGCCCGCCTCAAGGTTAACGCCGAGCATGATCTGGGAAAGGGTTATGGAACTGCCAAAATCACGATTTTGGCAAATTGGATCGATTTGAAGGATATGGACAATGGCATAATTGGACAAAAAGAAGTATTTTTGGGATCCGCCATCGAGAGATAATTTATTGAGACACAACCTTGATGTTATGCACATTGAGAAGAACTTTTTGACAATGTTTTTTCACGATGATGAACGCCTGAGGAAAAACAAAAGACAATGAGAAGGCGGACTAGACTTACCACTTTCAGTAGGCGAAAGGACTTACATTTGACGAATCGGTCGGATGGGAAGACCTCAAACCCAAAGCCTGTTACTCTTTAATCGAGGAAGCCAAGTCGATCATCGGTGGATAAAAGAACTTTGATGCCGATGGTTATTCTTCTAATTTGGCAAGATGTGCCGATGTGAACAAAGGAACCATGATTGGGATGAAAAGCCATGATTGTCATGTATTCATGGAGTGTTTACTTCCTATTGCATTTATTTCCTTGCCGTCAAATGTTTTAAATCCACTGACTGAACTCAGCCAATTCTTTAAAGATTTGTGTTCATGACACCGAGAGGATGATCTCATAAGGATGGAAATGTAACATACCAGTCATTCTTTGTAAGTTGGAGAGAATATTTCCCCCTGCTTTCTTTGATTCTATGGAGCATCTAGCAGTGCATCTTGCACATGAAGCTAGGCTTGGTGGACCGGTTCAATACAGATGGATGTATCCATTCGAAAGGTACTATAATAAAGTATTCTCTAAAATAAATATTTATTTGAAGGGTGAAAAATAAGGCCAGGGTTGAAGGATCTATTTGTGCAACTTACTTACACCGTGAGACAATCCATTTCTGTTCCCATTGTTTTACGAACTTCATGTTGACACCAACAAATAGTAGGAACGAAGTAGAAATTGAAAGTGAAAGACACCCGCTTGCCTTATCAGTATTTTGCCTTTCCGGCCGTCATGGTGGAAAGGAGGTGGATAACTGGATAACGGGCGAAGTGTGGAAGTCAGCCCACGTTCACGTGTTGATCAACTGTGCAGAAGTATCACCGTATCTAACGTATGTATCATTTTGACCACTTTAAATTTCTTTAATCCACAATTGCTCTTGATCATTGGTTTGATAATGACTTGATCAGGGCATTCTTGTTAACTAAGCCTACAAGCGTACAAGACTCTTACCGCTTATATTCATGAATATTTCCCAACGTGGTTTAGGAACCAGGTATGTTTTTGAGTCGTCATATATATTATTATTATTATTTATTGTTTGAAAATACAAAAATATTGTTTGAAAATAGGAACCATAATTTGTTTGCACATGGTGTGTACACAGTGTATAGCGAGGCGTAATCCCTAAAATCCAACACTTGAGAAATTTATCTCATGGTCCTAAATCACGTGTAAAAGAATGGCACACATTGTTTGTAAATGGATACAAATTCCAAACCCAGTCAAAAACAGAGTGGAAAAAAAGAATTAAGAGCCTGGTTTATGTAAAAGGTGCCACAGATGCAGGTGAAGATGACCTTTACGGCGTGATTCAACATATATATGAATTGACGTACACTACTTTAGACTATACTAAAAAAATAGTGCTATTTTATTGTAATTGGTTTGATCCACAAATAGAGGCACAAGAGTGGATCGAAAATATAATATCGTTGACATACACATGAGCGTAAGATACCAAATGTTTGATCCGCTTATCATGGCACAACATGTAAGACAAGTGTATTATGTCCCTTATCCATCAACTCGAAGGGACAAACAAGGTTGGTGTGTCGCAATAAAGATAAAACCACGTGGTCGCATTGAAGCGGATGATACACGTGAAGAAGTGGCTTATCAAGTGGATGAGATATCTCATGTCAATGTAGTAAATGAAGTGGAACCCATTACTCGACTACGTGACAATCCAATCACATATGAAGATGTAGATGGGGATGAGGAATTAAATGAAGAAGTGGCGAGAACCATCAAGATCTCAAGACGATCTTTGAAATTGAGTGGGCAGAATGGGCGATTGATATTGTTTAACTTTTTACAATTTGAGAAATTAATGTGTAACAATATATTTTAATTTGTCGATTATTTTCATAACTTGTTTATTTTTATGGAATTCATTTGTAATATTGTTATGTTTAAATATAATATTTCATGATCAAGTATTATTCAATTGCTCTATGACAGATATGGCATCGCAAGGTTCAGGAGCGTACCCCGACCACCCGGTGGTGGTAAATGGAAGGAAGGATCGCCCTCGACCCTCGCCGCCGAGGCCGACCATCATTAGGCGTGACCCTATTGGGTTTTCGACGTTGTCATCTACACGTCGTCCTAGTACATCTACGCCGAGACAGCCTGATACACCTCCTGCACCTAGACAGCCTTTTGCACCACCTACACAGACTCAGGCACATTGGACACCAGCTACACAGACTCGGGCACGTTCGGTACCTTTGCCTCACATTGACATGATCCCCACCCCGGGGTTCCAGCTTGCACATGGCGCTTTGAGTTCCCATGTTGTGCCTGATCCGGTGGTCGATGCTCATCAGTCCGACCATGATTATAGTACGGGCCATACACCTTATGACACTGATGTTGGGCAGGACGGGGAGGAGCAGGAGGTTCAGCAGAGGAGGTTCTTGAGCGATGGGAGGTCCAGGAGCCCTGACACTCTTGAGATGTTGTATGATGGTCGAAGTTCTTATCGTGCCATCCGTAAAGGGTATGTATTTGTATTTTTTTCGAGTTATTAATAATTTTTATTAATAATTTACATGTATATATATATATATATATATATATATATATATATATATATTATTTAACATGTTTTATTGTTCAGGTTTCTTCCTCAAAGCTCACGTTAGCTATCACAAAGAACAATTGAGGAGAATTACCAGGAGTTTTGGCCCACCTGGGACATCAAGGATTTTGAGCGGGACCATATGTTTAATTCTTTCAGAGTAAGCTACAATTTTTATTTTATTGCATATTTTATTTTCAGAATTTCAATTATGTTTAATAATGTCTTATATTGATACTGCACGAGGTTGCTTGGGAGGAAAAAGATGAGGAGCCGATGGAGAAGAATTTTCATATGAAGGCCTCCCACCGCCTTTCTCGACATGTTTCGAGATGCCCGTGATCGTGATCGCCAGTTGGATAGGGGGACGAGCTCGCAGCGTGGTAGCGCCGAACTCCCCGAGTTCCAGGCGACCACAAGGCCAAGAAGAATAGGGCCTCTGAGAAGGGTGGCAGCTTGCACACTGGAGGCAGTGTCAGTCAGGCGCAGCACGCAGTTAGACTTGTACGTGTTATAAAATTGTTATTATTATTATTTTATTATTATTATTATTATTATTATTTATTTAAATTTTTATTAATACAATCTCGATCGAGGAGGTTGGAGAGAAGTTCATTGCACGAGCTTCATCTTGCAACTCATCTGAAGAGGAGTACTGGTGATTTCGTTGATGAGCGTTAAGGCGGACTCGTAATTATAAAATATAATAAATATTTTTAATAATGTTTATATTGTTTTGTTAAAAAAAAAGATTTGACTTATTTGTTTGTTTAACAGAGGAGTTTGAGGCGAGGATGTCTCACTTAGATCTCGAGCTCATCATGTTCTCCATCTCGAGCCCTGACGATCTATCTACACCGCCGAGGGTTTGGCGGAAGTGGTTGGCGGAAGAAGAAGGGCGCTTATATGGAGTGGCGACCTTGCCAAAGAACTACAAAGGGGCCCGCCGCCACACACCGGAGAGTCGCCGAGTAGTAGTGCCACGAGTCGCTTTACGCGGATGACCAGGAGATAGCCAAGTTGAAGCGGGCCGTGGCCCGGCGGGAGCTTTTGACTCAGTCTTTGCGGCGACGAGCGAGATGTACCGCTGGCTAGCCCGCCGACCTACTCGCCTCGACCTCTGCCTCGCCTCGCCTCGCCTTAGCCGTCTCCAGCGTACTCATGGTCATGTCGATGATGCAGATGATGTAGAGCATCTCGATCATGATCAGAGTACCAGACTATTAGTTCTTTTTGTACTTATATTTTTTCATATTTTTGGATATCATTTTTTCCGCTTTGAGATATTATTTTAGTTCTTGATTTTTATTTGTTGAATTTTTATTTATTATGTTTTCTTTTTTAATTTGCTTTTTAGTTTACATTATCACATTTTTATATATGGAAAATTAATTAATAATTAAATTAAATTAAATTACAAGTAATTTTTAATTAAATTAATAAATAAATATTTTTAATATGAGAGTAAATTATTTTTATAATTAAACAAATAAATAATTAAATTATTTAATTAATTAAAGAATAAAATTAATTTGGTTATTAATTAAAATTAATTTATTAATAAATTTAATTAAAAAAAAAATTCCCGATTACCGACGGCCTAAGCCGTCGGAAACAATTCAAATTTACTGACGGTCACGTCCTTCGGAAATCGACGTCATTTACCGACGGCTTTTCCCGTCGGTAATCGACGTCATTTACCGACGGGTATAACCGTCGGTATTACCGACGGCGAAAAAGAGTCCGTCGGTAATCCTTTGCGACGACCATATTTCCGACGGGTTTTAGGCCGTCGGTTATCCGTCGGTAAAAGTGGGTTACCGACGGCTTTTATCGCTTACCGACGGCTTTAGGCCGTCGGTAATCCCGTGTTTTTTTGTAGTGATCAGACTCCATTTCGTTGAGTAAAGTAGCAAAATCGTTGCCTACTTTAGAATTAAAACCACCTACAAATATAAAATCCGATACAAACTTAAGATATACAAACTTAATTTGTCATTTCATAACATATTTGAAAGAATTTTTATTTACAACTTGCCTGCTGCGTGTTTGTATTGTCTCCTCCAAATTATCTGCGGTCTCCACTTGAGGCGTGCTCTCAGCCTCCCCCTGAGGTGTGCTCTCAGCCTCACCCTGAGGAGTGCCCTGAGTCTCACCCAGAGGTGTGCTCCCAGTCTCAGTGCCTTGTACACTTTCCTGTGAAATGAGTAGTTGAGAATTACCAATATCGGCCATATCCATAACCTGTTAAATTATACATACATACATACATACAAAATCAGTCTACACAGTAAATCATTTACTTCATTAACTGCAACGAAATGAGTAAGCAAACAGAATGCTGCACAAACACCAGATTGTGCAAGAGCAAAAACAATGTCCTGTGCTGCTACAATCTCAATAATCTTGGACCTTTTTCTCAGAAATGGCAATACCACAGACGAAGGACCTTTTGGATCATGTGTATCATATTCTTCCTATAAAATAAATCCATCAGACATGCCAATACAAGTGGGGGAAAATGAGCACACTTAATTACACATTTCACTATCAAAACAGGAGGAACAAAAGAGTCTTCAACATCAATGGTTTAAAACAGAGCAAGTATATTATTACCCAACTAGAAGCAATAATTTCAAATGTTGTACTGCACACAAGAGTGTAGAATTGCTACGAACAAAAAACACACTTAATGAATTTGCAGTAATATGGGGAAGAGGAAGAGGAAGACGAGGGAAGAACTGCTTGACCTTGGAGAGATCGACGGCGATGAGAAGCGGAGAACGGCGACGATGTGCGGAGAAACAGAGAAGCGCAGGCAGATCTGCGAAGGCGGATGCGGAGAAACAGAGAAGAGAAGGGCCGCGGAGATGTGAGCCGGAGGGAGAACGGCGGTGGAGATGTGAGAACGGCGCCGGAGATGTGAGGTAGAGAGGCGAAGAGAAGAGAGCCGAAGTGAAGGCCTGAGAGTGAGGGGAAAAAGTGAAGGCCTAGGGTTTATTCAGGTGCCTTTACTAATATATATATAAGGGGTATTTTGGTAATTGTACACTAACGGGCCGGGTTCGGGCTCGGGCTCGGGACGGGTATTAACATCCCCGCCCCCGCCCCCGACCCCGACTTTGTGAAGCGGGGAAATACCGAACCCGAACCCGAACCCAGTCAAACCGGGTTTTCCCCATCAAAATCGGGACGGGTTCGGGTGGGTCCCCGCGGGTTCGGGTTTCGTTGCCATGCCTACTTATGGATGGTGTTGTTGGGGTCGAGGGAGCCCAAATAAAGATAAGGGTCATGTGAGCAATTTTAGGGCCTTACGCAAAGTCAAGACAAATAATTATTCTTTAAATTATTATTTTTTTTGTAAAATTTATACATATTTATTAAGCATTTCAAAATTAATTTAGTTAAATTTTTTGTTGTCAATTAGTATTTTTATTTCATTTAAAAAAATATTAAAATTAAAAATAATATATTCTTAAATTATAAAGGTGAAAAATAATTAAAAATCAATTAAAACTTGTTATTAAGCAATCACATTTTAAAGCTTATAACAATTGGGTTGTATATATAACTTGTTGGGGATGTCAATAGGGCGGGGCGGTAGCGGGGAGTACTCCCACGTTCCCCATCCCCGTCCCCGTTTCCTGCGATGGGGAGTTTTACTCCCCTATCCCCATCACCGCGGGAACCCCATTAACATAAAAACTTTGTAAAATTTATATTTGTAATTTGTTCACTAATCAAAATCGCATTAGGCAAAACTATATCAAAACCTTATCAAAACCTAATCAAAATAGCAACAAATCCCTAAGTAACAGGAGTAATAGAACAAAGACACGAAGACAATAATATTGCCTAATAGAACAATTTCAAAATAGTAGTAATAAAAACAATAGTAATGTTGCCTAATATTCTACTTAATCAAAACAATAGTAATCAAAACGGGCACAAAGGTAGTATTATTGTCTAATAGAATAACTTCACACTAGATTTTGAGTTAGGGGTATTTTGGGGTTTTCAAATATTGTGGGGGGCATGGTTAATGAGGTGATGGGTGTGGGCAACAGCAACCTACTTATGGATGGTGATGTTGGGGTCGAGGGAGCCCAAATAAAGATAAGGGTCGTGTGAGCAATTTTAGGGCCTTACGCAAAGTCAAGACAGATAATTATTCTTTAAATTAATTTTTTTTTTTGTAAAATTTATACATATTTATTAAGCATCTCAAAATTAATTTAATTAAATTTTTTGTTGTCAATTATTATTTTTATTTCATTTAACAAAAATATTAAAATTAAAAAATAATATATTCTTAATTTATAAAGGTGAAAAATAATTAAAAATCAATTAAAACTTGTTATTAAGCAATCACATTTTAAAGCTTATAACTATTGGGTTGTATATATAACTTGTTGGGGATGTCAATAGGGCGGGGCGGTAGCGGAGAGTACTCTCATGTTCCCCATCTCCGTCCCCGTTTCCTGCGATGGGGAGTTTTACTCCCCTATTCCCATCACCGCGGGAACCCCATTAACATAAAAATTTTGTAGAATTTATATTTGTAATTTGTTCACTAATCAAAATCGCATTAGGCAAAACTATATCAAAACCTTATTAAAACCTAATCAAAATATCAACAAATCCCTAAGTAACAGGAGTAATAGAACAAATATACGAAGACAATAATATTGCCTAATAGAACAATTTCAAAATAGTAGTAATAAAAACAACAGTAATGTTGCCTAATATTCTACCTAATCAAAACAATAGTAATCAAAACGAGCACAAATGTAGTATTATTGCCTAATAGAATAACTTCACACTAGATTTTGAGTTAAGGGTATTTTGGGGTTTTCAAATATTGTGGGGGGGCATGGTTAATGAGGTGATGGGTGTGGGTAACAGCAACCTACTTATGGATGGTGCTGTTGGGGTCGAGGGAGCCCAAATAAAGATAAGGGTCATGTGAGCAATTTTAGGGCCTTACGCAAAGTCAAGACAGATAATTATTCTTTAAATTAATTTTTTTTGTAAAATTTATACATATTTATTAAGCATTTCAAAATTAATTTAATTAAATTTTTGTTGTCAATTAGTATTTTTATTTCATTTAACAAAAATATTAAAATTAAAAAATAATATATTCTTAATTTATAAAGGTGAAAAATAATTAAAAATCAATTAAAACTTGTTATTAAGCAATCACATTTTTAAACTTATAACTATTGGGTTGTATATATAACTTGCTGGAGATGTCAACGGGGCGAGGCGGTAGCGGGGAGTACTCCCACATTCCCCGTCCCCGTCCCCGTTTCCTGCGATGGGGAGTTTTAATCCCCTATCCCCATCACCGCGGGAACCCCATTAACATAAAAAATTTGTAAAATATATATTTGTAATTTGTTCACTAATCAAAGCCGCATTAGGCAAAACTATATCAAAACCTAATCAAAATAGTAACAAATCCCTAAGTAACAGGAGTAATAGAACAAAGATACGAAGACAATAATATTGCCTAATAGAACAATTTCAAAATAGTAGTAATAAAAACAACAGTAATGTTGCCTAATATTCTACCTAATCAAAACAATAGTAATCAAAATGATCACAAATGTAGTATTATTGTCTAATTGAACAACCACACTAGATTTTGAGGTGACCAAACGCAGAAAAACGTAGAAGAATGAGGCACACTGATTGCAGAAGAATGACGAAGGTGGATTTGAGATGAACAACGATGGAGGCTCTGACACGAACTACAACAATAGACAATGCAGAGGTTGTCGGGCGATCGACAATGAGCTGCGGCAAACGCGAACAGAGTTGATTACAGATGATCCATTGTGGAGCAAAGACGGAGCACTGGGCAACATGAATAAAGTCGAGGATCAGAGACGGAGCATTGCGGACACAAAATGGTGGCGCAAAGGTTATGAGACATCCCACGATGAGATGCGGAGCATGTGAGGTGACTAGGGTTCCAACTTTCAATATTCAAACTTTCAATTTGAATATAAGCTAGAGAGAGATATGCGATCTGAGTAATGAGTTAGTAAGTATGTATTTTTTTTTAAATAATGTAAAAAGACAAAATATATGAAATACATCTACACACATATAAATGATATTTTTGTCATTTGCTCGGGGATGGTGACCCCGCGGGGTGGGGGCATGATCCCTGTCCCCAAACTATCATCAGGGGGATTTTCTCCTCCATCCCTGTCCCCACGGGGAAAAAATCCCCCGCCCACAAGGCTTCGAATGGGGCAGCTCCCACGGGATCCCATTCACAGGTGCAAATTGACATCTCTAAATTGGGCCTTTATAATAGCAAATTTACAAATGAACAAAGATCAGGCCTAAAGCAACTGCCTTAATTGCTTTACCTTAAACACACGACCCTGATGAAGAGGGATATATAACATGGGTTGAGTAACCATAAAAACACCATATATATTTTCATATATAATCTAATCGAGTTGGGTATATGGATTTATTCCTTTATATTATTTTTATTTAGTCCATATTTCTAAACAAGCATATTTTCATATGCTTGTTTGTCTGGATTTTTTCAGGTAATCGGAAAAGGGGGAAAAGATGACACACATGTCTCTGATGTACCCGACTTTGGAAGCAATGACAGACATCTTTGAAATGAAAAATTGGAAAACCTTTTCACATTATAACCAAATCTATGAAATGCCAATGGACATTGCAGCAGTTGCACTTTCTGAGTTAATTTCAATGAAAATGATTGTTGATAACAAGAACTGTTGGAAGTTATGGGTTAACACTGAAAATCAGTCAGAAAATCCTGATATTGTAGATGTTGAGGAGTCAGGAATAAAAAGGAAGAACAGCCGCTCCTCTAAAAAACCTAGGAATAGGAAGAGGATCACATTGCCAACCGATATGGATGCCATCTCCAAGATCAGTTTGGAGAAACATGACATGGTTCTGAAAAGTGTTGATGTATACGGTAAAGAATTCTTATGAATTTTGGTTTTGGTTTTAGTTTTAGTTTTAACTTTTTTCCCTTTATATGTAGGACATTGCTGATACCGTCACAAGGAGGACTCAGCTTGATTCACACCTTAACCGACTTGTTATGCTAGCTTCCAAGAAGCATGGAGGGAGTGGTAGAGATATCTAGGAAGAATAAGGGTATATATTTTCTACTTAAAGCTTATATGTTCAGCCCTAAAGCTCACTAAAACAGTATGAATCATGTCTATTATTTTACTACTGTAATTCTTCTCCCCAGTTTTGTGTGGATTCATCATGAACTTCCATTTTAACCATTTAAATGTTTTATTTTATAGATTTTTAAGATGATAAATCCTATTAGTCCATAAATTATGACTATTTCACTAACTGGCCTTTTCCTTCTAATGGACTTATGGTGGTGACATAACATAATCCTTACCTTCCATTCGTGTGATATTTGCATCATCTATCAAATTATTCATTGTAAGTGTTTATTTTATATACATTTCAATCCTTGTAAAATAATTATGGATTTTACAATTCTAACCTTTCATTTGTATGACATCTACATTATTTATTAAATGGTTTAAATATGAAAAGAATTTGCAACAGAGGAATTAAAAGTAGATTATATTGAATAAAAAATAAAAGAATTTATCATCTTAAAAATCTATAAAATAAAATATTTAAATGGTTAAAATGGAAGTTCATGATGAATCACACAAAACTGGGGAGCAGACGGTAAAGTAGAAGAATTACAGTAGTAAAATAACAGACATGATTCATACTGTTTTAGAGAGCTTTGGGGCTGAACATATAAGCTTTAAGTAGAAAATATATACCCATATTCTTCCTAGATTTCTCTACCACTCCCTCCATGCTTCTTGGAAGCCAACATAACAAGTCGGTTAAGGTGTGAATCAAGCTGAGTCCTCCTTGTGACGGTATCAACAACAACGTCCTACATATAAAGGGAAAAAAGATAAAACTAAAACCAAAACCAAAATTTATAAGAATTCTTTACCGTATACCTCAACACTTTTCAGAACCATGTCATGTTTCTCCAAACTAATCTTGGAGATGACATCCATATCGGTTGGCAATGTGATCCTATTCCTAGGTTTTTTAGAGGAGCAGCTGTTCTTCCTTTTTATTCCCGACTCCTCAACATCTACAATATCAGGATTTTCTGGCTGATTTTCAGTGTTAACCCAAAACTTCCAGCAGTTCTTGTTATCAGCAATCATTTTCATTGAAATTAACTCAGAAAGTGCAACTGCTGCAATGTCCATTGGCATTTCATAGACTTGGTTATAATGTGGAAATGTTTTCCAATTTTTCATTTCAAAGATGTTTGTCATTGCTTCCAAAGTCGGATACATCAGAGACACGTGCATCATCTTTTCCCCGGCGAGCAGGAGGGCGTTCATCGGCAACAGAGACGACGGTAGCGAAGAGGGCAGAGGTTAGGGTGTTTTTTTTCCCAAGAATTCATAACCCTCGCTCTCTTCTTCTCCCCTGAAAAAAAGAGTGCTCAAACAAACCTATGTGTGCATTTTTCCTTTCGCATTTTTCTCTTGCTGGCTTCATATTTTTTTCTTGATGTATTTTTATTATTTTTGTGTTCTTTCTTAGCATGATCATACTTTCCTGGTGAAGACACATTCTTCATTTTGGACCATAGGTAAAGGTTTCGATTTTCCCTAATTGCTATTTTTATTTTCAGGTATAAATTTTGGGGATATTGTCTATTCTCTTTTTCATCTTATCGTGTCTATAGCCCTTATTTTCCTTTCCTTTTTATTTGCAGGCTAGCATTATAGGGAGGAAGAGGTTTTCAAAATGGAAGTGGGTTTTTATGTTAGCAAGGAGATGGAGATTGATGACCTTACGATGAGGAAAAACGTAGGTTTCTTTTCCTTTTCATTTGGCCTTTCAGGAGCGACTTTTATTTTTCGTCAACCATATTTTTTCATATTTCTGTTCTGCCAGATCTGTGTAGAGAGGGCATATGATATGAAGAAAGAGCTCATATGCGGTGGTGGAATGTGAGGATTACGACGACCTCATGGACGAGCACTGCGGGTATGGAGATCGACTGGAGTAGCTGGTCCATGCGACAAATGCAATAAAGGCTTCCACGTGAAATGCATGAGGGCCATCGTGGCGAGTGTTTGGGAGAGAAGAGAGTCAGCAATAAGGGATTCTCTTTGTTTTCAAAACATGATTTTTGAAAACCTCTTGAGGGCCATCGTGGTGAGTGTTTGTGTGCCTTTAAGCAAGTTCCTTGATTGATTCATTGTAAATATGTCATTGATTTCTGTGTATTTTGAACTGAACTGTGATTCTGTATCAACATAATTAAAATAAATCTCAGCAAGTGACTTTGATATGTTGTGGTGTCTGTTATATTCATATTTCAATTTTTGAGGTTTGTTGAATGCATAATCTCCTGAGGTGGCAAAGTAAATAGCACTACTTTTAAAATGGAATTACTAGCACATGGTAATTGAAACTGAATAAAACTACTTTGAAAATAGAATTACAGTATTCATATGTATAGCTTTGTTTTTCAGTTTATACACACTAGGTATGGGGTTATGCAATTCTTTGTTCGCTGCTGATAATCTATTCATGCCATTGGAATCAATTCTGTGTTTAGACAATATGTGATAGGCTGATAGCTATTTGGTTATTCCTAAATCAAGCTGAACAATTTGTTTCAATTGGTTCCCTTTTTACTTAGTACCAGTTAGTTTTAAATATATACATCAATAAGAACATAATGACAAAAATCAACCAATAACACCGCATCTCTTTGTTAAGATGCCTTTGAATCGGGTTGCTGTTGTTTCAGTCCTTGATCCAAAAACTTTATCTGTTAATCCATATGATCCACATGTACTTTATTTTAGGAGTTGGAGTATGCTATTTGTAAAGTGCTAAGTACTAAACCAGAATCAGTTATGCATATCACTTATGCATATGACATGAATAACTTCCGCAGACACTTGAGCAATTACAGAATGCCATTGTTTCGTCTCCGTTGGTGTTGAAACCTAAAGCAAATGATGATAGACTGATTGCTGTCATTCCACCGTAAGCATTTATTCCATTTGCAATCAGTTACTCATGCCTGTGGGAGTGAAGTTTGTTTGGATATAGTGGCTATTAAAGTAACTTAATTTTTAGTCTCATAGACAATTGACTAATTTACTTCTCCAACCTAAAATGACCAGATTAACGAAAGAGCATATGCAGGTATGCTCATTATACTTCATTTATATATGATTTCTTATTTATAATTAACTCACTTTATTTGATAGCATGCTGCTATATCCTTTTGTTTAACATTTATTCCAGGCTATGACTAAATCTCTTGAAGATACTTGGCAAAGCATTAGAAGAGCTCGACAAAAGGTGTGGTGTGGCTTTGCTATTTCTTGACTTTTTTTTTTGGTGGATTTGCCGTTTAGCAATTTTGACAAGGGATTAAGGAAAGGGTATAGCTTAATTTTCTGCAAACAGTGATTAAAGATATTGCATTACAATTGCCAAGCAATTTAAAGCAGTAACATCATCTGATGCATAATATGTCAGAATTTCATAAACTTCCCCAAGCCATTACTAGGCAATTTTTTTTTTTTGGCAATGTGCAATCTAGGCTACAAATTGGCTTAAATATGCAAAAGAAAACCCAATAACCAATTCGAAAACAGCCTTTATGCAGGTCACAAAATTGGAGGCAACACTATGAATCCAATAGTGATGATTGGATAGGCGGTACCAGCAAAAAGAAGCAATTGTCAAGTGTGCTAATTAGTACTCATCAGCTGAAGGCAAGAGTACACAGCAGAATTGGTAATGTGACCCGGTATTCATTTATAATAGACCCCTGAGTATCTGTTGTAATCACTTCATGGATCATACTAGCTAATGAATGAATCTGCATAGACATTCTAAGACTCTGTCTGTGTTATGAACAAAGTTACTGTTATAAATAATGATAATAAGCAAATGCTCAATCCAAGACTTTTAAGCAAATTACTTTTTTGCATTGTATTTTTCATGTGTGTAAGGGTCTGCCTAAATTATTTTTATCTTTGCACTGCATTTTGTAAAAAAAAAATTAAGTTGATAGTTGGACTTCTCCAAACCTCAGGGATATGATACAAGTTTCAGCTACAACTTGATCAGCATCTTCATATTATTTGTCAAGTTAAAATTATTAATATTCTACTTCGATATTTTTTAGTTCATGCTATACACTTATAGCATAGTTTTCGAACTTTGCTAATGATCGATGCATAGGAGGTGAAAAATGGAGACGTGGAGCAACAGATAGTAAGCAAACCACCTCCTGGAAAAGGACAAGAAGTAGTCACTGATTTTTTTTTAGTCACTGATGCTTATTTAATTGGTAATAAGAGAAGACTTGAAGAAAGTTTTATAAAACACCAGCATGACCCTCTAAGCCATTCATCATTGAATTTGTTGTTGTTTCTTCCCTCATCCTTATTGAATCTGACCACATTCGACCAGAAAATTACTTTCAAACTATATATCTTGAAATCTCTGTTAGAAGACAAGTCATTTTTTTGATCCCACAGATAAGTTTCAACCCCAATTCACTTTATTACAGAATATTGATTATTGTTTGAAGAGAGATCAATATTTCTTAACAAATCTCAGTGGGGGTTTAGTTGGTTTTGTTTAGTTCTCCTACTTTGGACCGTTCTTCTCATTGATATTTGTAAGCCTTTTTCAATGAAAAAAGTTGCATTAGCCTTCTTTGTTTTTTATAAATATATTATTATTCATGTTCTCATCTCTGAATATTAACATAGTAGTATCAGTCAGATTCTATTCCCTTTATATCTAACTCGAATTGCCTATGTAATTGCAGCCAAAGCCATGGTTCCTCAGGCTTCTTGCAGTCTTACTTTTCTCTAGCTACCAAGATGATGAGAAACATGGTACAGCAAATTAGCTGTTATATCTCATCAGAGTATATTTTTATTTTTACTATATTAACTGAGTCATAAACTTGTAAAAGCGTTGTGTAAGTTTAAGTAACTGCATCATGCATGCTTCATCTTTTATGTTAGTCTACGCAGTTCTTCTGACTATAATCAAGACCATGCATGCTGATGCTTTTAAGTTATGATTATGAATGTAAGCAAAAAATCATTTACTTTGCTTATGGGTATATATCAATGTATCAAACTGTCACATTTTGTCGTGCCAGGTTGATCCTGATGAAGTGAATGCACTAGCTCAGCTAATGACATGGAAGACAGCTGTGGCAGACATTCCATATGGAGGAGCAAAGGGTGGAATTGGCTGCAATCCTAAGGACCTGAGCCTCAGTGAGTTAGAACGTCTAACTCGTGTTTTCACCCAAAAAATCCATGATCTCATTGGCATTCATAGGGATGTTCCTGCCCCTGATATGGGAACTAATGCACAGGTACTCATTTCCTTACTTTGTGCTCATTTCTTATGGAAACTAGCCATCTACATCTAGCAGTTTCATGTATCCTTCTCATTCTCACTCTTCTACTATTTCACAGACAATGGCTTGGATTCTTGATGAGTACTCGAAGTTTCATGGACATTCACCAGCAGTTGTGACCGGCAAGCCTATTGTAAGTACAAGGATGCTCGTTAGCAACACTCTGTTACACTTTCTTTCCAATGCACTTTTTTCTTACTGGTTGAAATTTAAATGATCTCACTATGTTGAGAATAAGTCTCATTAAATCATGTGGGTCTCACATAAATTCGATAAGAACCAATTGAAATTCAACTAATAAGATAGAGTATGTTGAAAAGGTGTTTAAAGAGAGGGTGTGCTGAAAAGGTGTTTAAAAGTGTTACTAGCAGTTCTTTAATCATAACTTTCTTGTGTACACAATGATAATTTGTCCGCCCAAGATTCAAGAAATTGGTTTGAAATTTTGGCCTGTAGGATCTTGGAGGCTCGTTGGGAAGAGAGGCTGCAACAGGACTAGGAGTGATTTTTGCAACAGAGGCTTTATTTGCTGAATATGGGAAATCAATTTCTGATATGACATTTGCCATCCAGGTACTTTTTCACCACCATCTCCAACACCATGGATATTAATCCCACTTTCATCTATATGATTGATTATTATTAATATGTTACACTGTTTAGGGGTTTGGAAATGTGGGCTCTTGGGCTGCAAGGTCAATTTTTGAGAGAGTGACATCAGTGGTGCTACTAGAAACCCAAATGGAATTTGATATAGCGGCTCTTCTGAAACACAAGGAAGGCAATGGAAGTTTGAAGGACTTCTCAGGAGGAGATGCCATGGACCCAAGTGACTTGCTTGTTCATGAATGTGATGTTCTCATCCCATGTGCCTTGGGTGGTGTTCTCAACAAGTATGTTTATCTAAGTCACCTAACTTCAGAAATCATCACCATCAAAATATATTTTTTATGAAAGTTTAACTTAATTTTGCATCTATTGTTCTTGAAGGGAAAATGCTGCTGATGTAAAAGCGAAATTTATTATAGAAGCTGCAAATCACCCAACTGACCCGGATGCTGATGAGGTAAGGTTATTGCTGTGTTGTTTAGTAAGAGATATTAGTAAGAGAGATGTGTGTATGATATGCTGAACTTGTGTTATGCAATTGAAGTGATCTGTTTCTTGCAGATATTGTCTAAGAAAGGAGTCATTATATTACCTGATATACATGCCAATTCTGGGGGAGTGACTGTTAGCTACTTTGAGTGGGTCAGGTAATGAGATTGGTAAACAAAAAATAAAAAAAATAAAAATAAAAAATAAAAAGCTAACAGCTCTTGATTACAAAGTTAAAGAACTGGATTCTAAATTTCTCTTTGTGGCTCTTGCAGAATATTCAAGGATTCATGTGGGATGAAGAGAAAGTGAACCATGAGCTAAAAAAGTACATGACTAAAGCTTTCCGGAACATAAAGGCAATGTGTCAAGTTCACAACTGCGACTTGAGAATGGGAGCTTTCACTCTGGGAGTCAACCGTGTGGCTCGCGCTACACTTTTGAGGGGTTGGGAAGCTTAGAGAAAGACCTACGTCACTACTTGCTATAAGCTAGATTTTCCTAACTTTTGCTTTGTTCCTCTCCCTTTGTCCTTTTACCTATCTGTTCTCAAGTAGGCTTCTTTTTTCTTGTTTATTTGTTATCTTAGTTTAATTTTAGTTCAGTGGTTGAGTATAGACATTGTTACATGGGAAATTATCATTCATTGTTGCCTGAGAACGACATGTGAAATTCCAGCCAGAAATGAAAGTTTGGACAGAAATAAAGACAGTGTTGTTAATCACGGATTGCGGAAAATAGCGGCGACCCAAAAATCCGCTATGTGAAATAGCAGATCGCGTAGCGGACAAATAGCAGAAATTAAATAGCGGGTAAAATAAATAAAATTATATATAAAAAGTGACATAATACTTAATTTGAAAGCTCAATTATTCTAAACAAAATCTGAAATGACATAATTAAATAGATTGAAAGAACCAAAAAAAAAAGACAGAGGAATACGGAAGAGCATAAGGAACAGAAGGAGAAGAAAGCAGAGCAAGAACAAATAAATTGATAGAACAGTAAAAAAAACAGTATAAATACAACAAGGGAAAGGATAGTAAAAACAAAGCAGGAGAAAGGCATATGCAAGAAGTCCAGAACAATAAAACAATATATAATGGCAAGTGGAAAACGTGGGGTAGTAACAAGCAGCAAATATAAAACAATATAACAGAGGAGAAAAGACAACAGCAAAACACGCAAACACTGTAACAGGCAGTAGAGGCAAACACGCAAACCCGTTCAGTCCGTTCAAAACTTAAAAACAATTAAATAAACCCTAAAATTTGAGTTATAAGTAGTGGGCCGGGTCGGTTTGCACATATCAGTGCCTTCTGTCTCAATTTTTAAAGAAGAAAAAGAAAAAAGCGAAAAAGAAGCGGTCAAATGCACGGTCGCGAGACGACCAGTTCGAGCTTCATCTTCTTCATGAAGTAGAATCGTGCAATACATCACAGATTCGCGATTCAGTAGATACAACACCGCCCTTTTCATTTATCACATGTGGATTTACCTCCTATTAAAAGGGCCGCACTAAAGCGGGCCCGATTCTTCGAATTCTTCACAAAACAAATCCACAACGCTAACTTCCGCTATGGTCATGACGGAATCGACGGCGGATAGCGGCGTAGCGGGCGCGATAGCGGTTGTAGCGAAATCCTCATCGCGTAGCGGTTTTCATCGCGGACAGGCCAAAATCCGCTATGTAATAGCGCTATAGCGGCCGCTATACCGCTATTTGACAACACTGCTTACATTACAGTATTTGTGATTATTGAATATTTAGAATGTTATTATAACATATTTGTTTATTTTAATATGTAATTTTTGTATGTTATATGTTGACTTATAACATTTTAAGCGGAATTTAATTTTTTATGTCGTGATGTTATGAATATTATGTTATTTTTTGTTTATTAGTGTTTTATATGTTATATTAAAAATTTTGAAAATATAATTTAATTCATTTCCAGTCAGGCCGGTTCGACCTGGTCAAGCCTTTGAACTCAATCAAGATCTCTGACGGTTTAGTGTCCGGTCCGGTTTTTATAACCTTGACTGTGAGTGATTTGACTCTGAGTGATGAATATGGTTGCTAATTTTTTTTTCACACAAGGAGACATACACCAAAGAAAAATAATGTAGTTTTTTCTAGTGTCTTATTTTTGTTTACATGCTCCTGTTGGACTAAATTTTTTTTAGAAACTTGTAAGTGTCATGTTATGGCCCAAGAAGAAACGCATACTGAGGCCCAAGAGCATATCATTCCTCAGAAGACTATGCCCACAAGGAATAAGCTGCGACCCAAGTGGCTTAAAGACTATGAGCTCCCCTCCAAGACTAATGGTGTGATTGGTTGAGGATAAATAAAGAAGAGAGAGTGGGGTGAGAGAGAAGTTGAAGAGAGATGAAAAATCTCTCTTGATTGGTATGCAGAGAAATGGAGCAGAGAGAAACAAATATGATGGATCCCACGACTATTTCTTTTCTCGCCAAAACAGCGGAGAGTTAGCGAAGAAATAGAGAAAGGCTATGCACTGACGTATTTGACCTTTGATTTTGGTTTTAAAAAACTGGGAAAACGCCAAACACACACACACGAAGAGACTAGGCAATTATGATTTGACAAATTGTTTTGTTGCAGACTTACGAGAAGTTGAATTAAATTGTTAGTTAATTGAATTAACCGAAATATTACATTAACATAAATAAGCTGAATTAAATTAATCAATTAATTTATTTACAACAGATTAATAATTTAATTAAATTATAATTAATAATTTAATCAAATAAAACTAATTAATTAAATTAAAATAAATTAACTAAATTAATTTAAATATTTTACTTATATAATTTAATTAATTGATTAATCAATATTAATTAATTATTCAAAACATTTTTACTTGGTAAGGATTAAATATTTTTTTGTTATGGGCTTTTTTTGTCAATTCATAAAATTATTTCATTTCTCTCTTATCTATTTCTCTTCTCTTTTTCTTATACCAAACAATACATCAAATCTACCATATTTCTCACATCTTTCTCTCTTTTCAGACTCTCTCTCACCTATTTCTCTCTTCACAATTTCTCTCGTGAACCAATCACACCCTAAAGGATCACGTAATCCAAGAGCTGAAGAAAGGTCTAGAAGCTGCTGAGTCACTGCCATAGTCTTATCCTTTTATTTTTCGTTTTTGCTCTTGGCTAGGGGAATCTTTCTGTACCAAACCCTAGATTTATTTCCTTTCAATTTTTGTATGATTGACACTATATAATTCAGCTGACAATGAATGAAATGGAAGAGAAGAATTATAGAAAAGCTTGTCTTTAATTTTCCTTAGATTTTTATAGTTATTTCTTTCCTGCTTGACAGCTCCTTACATTTGGTGCTCTCGTTGACATGACTTCCTTCCCTCACAGTACCATGGATGACCTTGCTTCCACCCTTCACCAAATCCTTCAAACCCAACAATCTTTTTAGAACAAATTCCAATCCATCAATTCGGAGCTCCACAGCCTCCGCTCACGGCTTGGGTCTCCCGGATTTCCCCTTCACGCGGAAACCATTACCCCTCACCCATTTTCCTCTACATCCATCAAACTTGACATTCCTCGCTTTGATGGGTCCGACCCACTGGGGTGGATCTTCAAAATCGCTCAGTTTTTTTTTTTTTATTTTCACCAAACCCCGGAAGACCAACGCCTCTGTATCGCTTCCCTTTACATGGAAGATGAGGCTCTCACTTGGTTTCAGTGGATGCATGACAATGGGCAACTCCTATCTTGGTCCTCCTTCTTACAGGCCCTCAAGCTCCAATTCGCTCCGTCGCTGTACCAGGATCCGAAAGGAGACCTGTTCAAACTATGCCAGACCTCGACGATCAAAGAATATCAAGCTGCATTTGAGTCTCTGGCCAACTGGATCGTAGGTCTCCCACCTCCATTTTACCTGAGTTGCTTTGTTTCAGGTTTGAAATCCGAGATCCGCACAGAGGTTCAAGCCTTTCAACCCATCTCGTTGTCCCAAGCTATCAGTTTGGCAAAGCTTCAATAGGAGAAGATGAACGATCGCCACCCACCACGTCGCACCGAACTATCACAACCCACCCCATAACATGCCACACCGAGATCTCACCCTCACACATCATCATTCAGTCCCACCCTCACCGTTGCTCCAGCGAAGCCGTCCCCACCGGTGAAACGCCTCTCGCTGGCTAAGCTTCAGGCCCGCCGTGAGAAGGGACTCTGTTATAATTGCGACGAAACCTTTGCCCACGGCCATAAATGCAAACGCCAATTTCACCTCTTGATAGCTAAACCCGACCCACTTCCAGAACAAGAGAAACCACTACACCTTCTTCTCACCTCTGTGGATACCCCAGCCCCTAATGTGAGATTGTACATGATCACGATATATATATGGATGTGAGATGCGTCGGAATCAATCTATGTATCCAGGCTCCACGTCCGGTAATCCAGGCGCCACCGGAGCACCAAGAACAATGAGGTCCTGATCAAAATGAAGCCACCTCTCGTCCATCTCCTCTGAACTGACCGACTGTCGTCTCAAGTCCCGGGGATAAATCGGGTATCTTGTTGCACATGTCCAAACTGGCGCAATACCCTGTCCGGCAGGTATGGATACACGAGAGTCCCGAAACGGATGAAGCCCCTGAAGTGCGATATAGCGTAGAACTCCCGCGCCTGCCTGTGACCGACATACGGGTCTCAGGTAACATCTCCTACAGTCAGCCGATCCAGGGCCCGCCGATATGGCCTCACCAGCCCTGCGCCTCTGACCACATCCCAACGAGAGGCACGGTATCGCCTGCGTCGTACTCGGACATAAACTCCTGGATCCGAGGTCGTGTCCGGAAGTGCTCATGAATCCAGGCACGCATGAAAATTAAAAACTCAAATACTCTTTAATTAGCGCTTTACAAGTATAATAATGATTATTGAATACAACAAAATTCGTGCACTGTAATAGCGTCGCAAATCCCGCCATCTGGCCGTCTTAAACTCGCTCGCATCCCCTCGAGCCGGGTCCTACAAATGTGCGAGGGCCATGGCACCCCATGCGTAGGTCTCGACACGGCTCAAGTCCCTAAACATGTGCAGCCATCCTATACGCGTCAAGGAGCTACTCTTCTCGGCGAACAGAGCGGTGCCGACAAGGTGCAATAGGTAAGCCCTGGCTGCCATGTCCCACTCTCAATCATCGCAAAGACGTCAGATACCTCGGTCTTGCAGCCACCCCGAATGAATGTACATTTGTTCCTATCAATCTCCTCATGTGATGCAGCTCTAGGGACGCCTAACACTGTCAAGATAGCAGAAATGCTCGCTTATCCATTGGCCAGGCGTATAACGTCCCCATCACTGGAATATGGAGTGGCTGTGAGACGTCATCCAGAGTGACCTTCATCTCACCAATCGGCAGGTGGAAGCTGGAAGTGTCTGAATGCCACCGGTCTACAAAGGCACTGATCAGTCCCTTGTCGACCGCCCCATAACAAAGCCGCCTGAGTGGATCAAGCTTCGAGTCAAGCAGAATAGCATGAATCTGCGGATAAGGGGCAAAAGCAGATACACTGGTGCCGTGACTGATCACCCTAATCTCTCCCCACAATCGACATCAAACAAAGACAATATAAGTCAATTACATATAAATAAATGAAATTAATGTAAAAACAAAAATAGTGTTTACTTACGTCGGGCTCGAAGCCACAACCGCGGCCACATGTTCTTGTCCATAATCGACAAGAATCGATCTGTCGTATGGGCCCCAGGGAATGACTTCGGCCAGACGGCTCCACCACCGGCTCTACCATCGCTCCACCATCGGCTCTATGCTCCACCGCCGGCCAGACTCCCACTACCGCCGTCGGTGACGTCGCCTCCACGACGGCTCATGTGTCACCGACGATTAGCCGGCACCGACTCCACTACCGTCATGAGGTCGACGCAGCTCATCCTGACGCTTGCACGCCGACATAGTAGGTCTCGTCTGGTCATCAGCAGGGGCTGATATCCGACCACCTAGTATCCGACCACCCCTAGCGGGTGCACGACCCATCCTACGTGCCATAGTCCTGTAAAATAAATTCATAAATAAAATATAAATAAAAATCAAATTAAATAACTACTGCAGTCATTTTGAACTTTCAGACTCTTGAATCCGGAACACTCCGGCTTCAAGAGTCCAGAAGTATGTCATTCTGAACTTCCGGACTCTTGAAGCCGGAGTGTTCCGGATTCTAGAGTCCGGAAGTTCAATAACGTAAACTCAATTCTACTTCCCACTCTTGAAGCGGGTGTTCCATTCTAGAGTCAGGAAGTTCGAATGATTGAGTGCAATTTCTACGTCCGGACTCTTGAAGCGGGTGATCCAGATTCTAGAGTCCTGATTCTGAGAGAAACCAGAAAAAAATAATGCAGGCGATGCTCGTACCTTGCGTAATCAAGTGATGATCCGGTGAGAGGAGAGAGACGATGCGAGACGGTGGAAATGTGGGGAATGTGAGGCGAGAGTGAGATCGGGAGAGGGACGGTAGAAATGAGGGAGGTGAGGCGAGGATCGGGAGAGGAGAGGGAGGTGAGGAACTGTGGGGGAGGGAGGTGATGAAATGAGGGGGGGATTAGGGTTAAGTTGATGGGTATTTAAGTCTTTTCATTAGGTTGGGGAGGTGGGGAAATTAAGTTGGGGAGGTGTTGAAATAAAAGCCTGTGTCCAATGGTTGAAAACCCTAGGCCCGATACTCATAGATAATGAGCAATTGGCCATGTGCTTCTTCAAAGAAGGTCAGGTGGTACAGCTCTCCGGTGAACCTAAACCCGGCCCTGAGGAGGCTTCCATTCACCAGCTTCAGCGGCTCGTTGCCACCCATTCCATTGATACGCTATTGGAGCTTCACCTTCTACCTCCTTCCCCACCTCAGTCCCCCCTTCCTCGCCACCCCTATATGACCGTAAAGTTTTCCTACTCACCAAATACTCCTCCATCTTTAACCCACCCGCAACCTTACCACCGAGCCGTTCCCACGACCACCATATTCCACTGCTTGACAGCTCCTCCCCTATCAACGTGCGACCCTACTGCTACCCCAACTTTCAGAAACAGGAAATTGAATCCTAAATCCAAGATATGTTAGCCACCAGCCTCATTCAACATAGCTCTAGTGCATTTTCCTCTCCGGTCCTTCTGGTTCGCAAAAAACATGGCTCATGACGTTTTTGCATAGACTACCGAGCCTTAAATGCCATCACTTTGAAGGATAGATTCCCAATTCCGGCAATTGATGAGTTGCTCGATGAACTCTACGGCACCCAGTAGTTTTCAAAACTTGACCTTCGGTCCGGATACCATCAAATTCGCATGGCGCAAGATGATATTCACAAAACCGCAGTTCACACTCATCACAACCACTATGAATTTTTGGTGATGCCCTTTGGATTGTGTAATGCGTCGTCTACATTCCAATCCACCATGAACACTATATTTCAGCCCTACCTCCGGCGTTTTGTGATCGTATTTTTTGATGATATCCTCAGGACCTCATATACAGTCCCACTTGGGAGGCGCATTTAAATCCCCTAGACTTGGTCTTGCAGTGTTTACAGGACCACCAATTCTTCTTGAAACACTGTTCATTTGCTCAAACTTCAATTGCTTACTTGGGACACATTGTATCTGCCGCAGGTGTTGGCCCGAACCCGGAGAAAATTCAAGCTATGCTCAATTGGCCACGCACAAATCTATGAAGCACCTCAGAGGTTTTCTCGGCCTTACGGGTTTCTATCGCAAGTTCGTTTGCAACTATGCGTCCATTGCCCTTCCTCTCACTGAGCTTCTCAAAAAGAATGTGTTCCAATGGATTGAGAGAGCCCAGGAGGCCTTTGACCAGCTGAAACTTGCCATGACACAAGCCCCTATACTCGCTCTTCCCAACTTTGAGAAAGACTTTGTGTTGGAGACGGATGCTTCAGGCATTGGCATAGGCGCAGTCCTTATTCAGCAGGGACACCCCATCTGTTATTATAGTAAGCATTTCTGCCCAAGAATGCTCGCTGCCTCCACTTATGTGCGTGAACTCTGCGCCATCACCTCTGCGGTCAAGAAATGGCACACCTACTTATTGGGCCGAAAGTTTCTCATTTACACTAATCAGCCCAGCCTTCGGGAACTCATGACCCATATCATTCAAACTCCGGAGCAGCAATTTTACTTGTCCAAACTTCTGGGGTACTCCTATGAGATTGTTTACAAATCGGGTGCACAGAATGATGGAAACCTAGCAAGCCCAATGAAGAGCCCACGCCCATTGAGGATCCCAAGCCCAAAGAAGAGTTTAAGCCCAAATAAGAGTCCAAGTCTAATGAAGAGTCCAAACTCAATAAAGAGACTCTGGCCCAATCTAGAGGAAGAAGCATTCAAATTGGGCCAAATAATTCAAGTGAAAGACCAA
This sequence comes from Calophaca sinica, assembly GCA_037113605.1. NCBI lineage: Eukaryota > Viridiplantae > Streptophyta > Magnoliopsida > Fabales > Fabaceae > Calophaca > Calophaca sinica. Next base: position 9,323,139 of record CM073736.1, read on the forward strand.
GCCCATGAAGAGCCCAATATGAGGCAAAGTTATAATTAATTTTAATTATGTAATTGGACTACTAGTTGACTATTTGTTTTTAGTTTTGGGCCTATTGTTATTGGGCCTTATTTGCTCTAGGGTTAGGGTTAGTTTTCACCTAGTCATAGCCTAGTCATAGTCATATGCTCCTATTATGGAAAGGAGGGGTAGTTATGCTTCTACTTAATGCCTGTAAATAGGCTTGTATTCTTCTTCATTTGGCACATTTGATTTTGAGAAATAGAATTACTCCTTGTGAGTTTTTGAGAGCCTAGTTCTCTTAGGGTTCACCACCATTGATTCTTATCAAGAGTATCCTTACTCTTGTGGCGAATCCCCAATTGACTTATCACTCTCTCAAAGAGTGTGGCGTCTTCCTCCCACTTCTCTTCTTCTCCATATTTTATATTTTTGTTCTTTATTTTTCCATGTCTTCTAATTTTATGCGCTTACTTTAAAGTTTCTATCTTTATGCGCTTTTCATCATCTTTCTTCTTGTGTGCCATTTTCTTATTCAAGGTCAAAGCTTGCATCTTTGCTTGCTCAAATTTCATAAAATGTGCGCCAAGCATAAGGATTAAAGAAGCATTACTTAAAGTTCATTTCTTTTCTTCTTTAATTCGTTAATAACAAGAAATCAACTCAAGGACGATCCGTAAAAACTATATGTATCCATCTTGGATCATATCATGTGGTATTTAGAGTCCAGATACCTATTGTTATTGTTTTCCAATGCTTGGGAAAACAATAACAATAGGTGGGAAATTGTTCACACAACCCAATTGATGGGTAAAAAATAATACTTGTTGTGGATAATTTTTATAGAAACCTGTTAGGTGTTGTTTTGATTTTCATCTCTAGACGTTACATCTTCACGTAAAACCTTAACACATTGAGCATGGGGTTTTGTTCGACTATATTATCTTAGTTCAATCCATTTCTAATTAATGTGGAATTTCATCGCTGTAATTATATATATATATATATATATATAAACAATAATATTTATGAATTATTATGATTATAAATAATGGTATAATTTAAATATAATTAGTAATTTAATTATAATTAGTATAACACATATGTATACTTTTTTTTCAAATAAGATATATTATTATTTCAGTAGCACTAATGGTCATGTTATAACTGTGAGATAGCATCCCATGGACATAACACATGTATATATTAATATGCTAATTACATATATATATATATATATATATATATATAAACAATAATATTTATGAATTATTATGATTATAAATAATGGTATAATTTAAATATAATTAGTAATTTAATTATAATTAGTATAACACATATGTATATTTTTTTTCAAATGAGATATATTATTATTTCAGTAGCACTAATGGTCATGTTACAACTGTGAGATAGCACCCCATGGACATAACACATGTATATATTAATATGCTAATTACATATATATAATTAGTGTATATAATCGATAGTTGATAACTATTATGTATTTAATTGTCCATATGAAATATATTGCTATCTATAGTTGTCAATGACTTTATCAATCTATTAAAATCTAAACAATGCAAATGTAATAGTGGATGGACAAGTTACCTTTAAAACTAGGATTGTTCATAGTTCGGTTCAGTAGGAAAACCGAACCGAACCGAACTACCGAACCGAACTGACATGACGGTTCGTTTGAACCGAACCTTACTGGAATGACAGTTCATCACGAACCAAACCGAACTGTTCTTTGGATCGGTTCACTGAGTTCTATGTTGCCGAACCGAACTGTAATGGGTTTGCCGAACTGAACTGGGTTCTATGTTCCATCCGATTTACCTTTCCACACCCCTGAATCCGACGCACCTCGTGTACTATAGAGGATGAATCAACGTAACCAAAACAAACCAAAAGCATTCACAGGTTCACATGATTAATACTATAATTTATAAATTTCCAAGCCAAACTAAATAAAAATACATGAAAATTTAGAAATTATTAAAAAAAGATTGAAGCTCAATTGAACACATAATCTCAACCTCTCAGCTTCCACACAACCCTATGTTTGTTTTTTCTACGACGATCGGTGCTATCGTTTCGTGTTCTTTTGAGCGATCTCTTCCGCCGAGTGGAGATATCTGTCGTTTTGTTGATTGTTGCAGATTTCAACTCAACCAGAAACTCCCTCTCCTCCGCCGAGTGGAGATCTCTGAGCACGGCGGATCCCGAGAAAGATAATCTCCGATCCTCGTGACAGTTTGAGAGGAGTATGATCTTGGCGACGGGGTTCCTCTGCCGTCGATCTTCCAGAACCTTCACAGCTTTCTTCAGCGCCTCCTTCCTTGTCGGAGCACTGTCGCAAAACGATTCAGGAAAAATTACTCTTGGGAGAGCGTGATAACGTGACAGATCTAGTTGTGGGGGGGTTGCTGTTGCAGGGTTGTGTGAGAGGGTTCGGATCGCATCACATGACACTAAAAGTAAGTAACGGTTCGGTTCGTTTAGTTTACAAACTGGGACTGTGTTTAACGGTTTAATTAGTGAACCGTGTTTAAAATACCAGTTCGGTTCTCAAACTGTGATGATCAATTCGGTTCTTTATGGTTCGGCCCGATTCGGTTCGGTTCGGTTTTTTGGTTCTTTTGAATAGCCCTATTTAAAAGTCATATCCATTGGATTTAATTTCAAAAACGTAATCTGAACATTGCAACTATTAAATTCTGAGCACTGCAAATTAGCATTTATCTAAGCGAATGAAAAGAAGAATAAGGCATGCAATTTTCAACCTTGCTTCCATTTTAACCGCATTCAACTTCGCCTCGTCCCATAACAAACTTCACCCAGAAGGACAAAAAAAAAAAAAAAAAAAAACCAAAAGAAACAAAATAGTAATGCCTTCTTTCTCTCTCCTTTAAGGTGATCCGAACAATTCTGAAATTGAATGTCCTTCCCACGTACCACCGTCTATTTCCATTCCTACACTTTGGGAGAAGAAATAGTAAAGCAACAACCTGAAAGGAATTGAAGAATCTGGAAAACTTATTGAAGAACCAAATGTACTCTTCATTCAAGCAACGCATCATCACTTGGTTGATCCTAGTCATGATAATACTATACATCCTTTACTCTTCCAATCTTCTCCTATTAACCAATGAAAAGCGAGATTGTTCCACCTCCATGCATTTAGATGCCACCGCAGAAGAACAACTTGAGATGAGTGGTACCGCTAATATATCCTCAACTACAACTACCGTTGAAAATGTTGTTGCTAAAGAGAAAAAAATAAGAGAGGACGAAAAAACAAAGGAGGAGGAAGAGGAAGAAGAAGAAGAATTACCCGTTGACCAGTTATCTCAAAGACAAGACACAGAGATCAAACACATTGTTTTTGGGATAGCCGCCTCATCCAATTTATGGGACATAAGAAAAGAATACATCAAGGTTTGGTGGAAGCCTAATCAAACAAGAGGGGTAGTGTGGCTGGATCAAAGAGTGAGGACTCAATCAAATGAGGGGTTACCTGAGGTTCGAATTTCTGGGGACACCACAAAATTCAAATATACGAATCGTCAGGGGCAGCGATCGGCTTTGAGGATTTCTAGGGTGGTGACAGAGACACTGAAGCTTGGGATGGAGGATGTGAGATGGTTCATGATGGGAGATGATGACACAGTATTTATGGTGGATAACGTGGTTAGAGTTCTTTCCAAGTACGACCACACTCAGTTCTATTATGTTGGGAGCTCATCTGAGAGCCATGTCCAGAACATACATTTCTCGTATGCCATGGCATATGGTGGGGGAGGATTTGCTATAAGCTACCCGTTGGCGAAGGAGCTCGCGAAGATGCAGGATCGTTGCATTCAGCGATACCCTGCTTTGTATGGCAGCGATGATAGAATGCAAGCTTGCATGGCTGAGCTAGGGGTGCCATTAACCAAGGAAGCAGGGTTTCATCAGGTAATTAATTAATTAATTAACACTTCTACACCCTCCTCCCCCGTTCTCAAATATAAACAAAAGTCAAAATGTACTTGGACCACCCTCCGTTCTCAAATATAAGCAAAATCTAAATACAATTTGACTTTTTCTTATATTTGAGAACAGAGGGCATACTGCGTCAATTACTAGGAACGAATGGTGATTTTGATTCTTCATTCTTGGAAGGGATTGAAATCATCCAATGTATAACTTTCTTACTTACTACTCCGTCTTTTATTATAAGCAAAACAGTACATATATTTGGACCAAATTTGAACTAAATATATGTACTTTTTTGCTTATAATAAAAAAACGGAAGGTATATGCAGTATGATGTTTATGGGGACCTCTTGGGGCTTCTGGGGGCGCATCCTGTGGCCCCACTAGTGTCATTGCACCATCTCGATGTAGTGCAACCGATATTCCCAAAGATGAACCGAGTACAATCCCTGAGGCATTTAATGAAGTCCGTCAAGCAAGACTCGGGTAGCATAATGCAACAATCAATCTGCTATGACAAAAAAAGATATTGGTCCATCTCTGTATCATGGGGCTATGTGGTTCAAGTTCTGAGAGGAGTATTGTCTCCCAGAGAGCTGGAGATGCCAACGCGGACCTTCCTCAATTGGTATAGAAGAGCTGATTACACCGCATACGCATTCAACACAAGGCCTGTAACCAAACACCCTTGTCAAAAAGCGTTCCTTTTCTACATGAACAGAACTCGATACGATCCAGCCAGGAAGCAAATTATTGGTACTTATTCTCGGTACAAATCTAAACCTCCTTATTGTCGGTGGAAAACGGACTCACCAGAGGAAATCGATTCCATTGTAGTTTCAAAAAGACCAGATCCTCTTCGCTGGCAAAGGGTAGGGATGCTCCGAGACTCATATTACAAAATACACAACATATAATGAAATATTAAGCATGTTTATTTCTTTCTCTTTTTTTATTTTCCCTTCTCATCGGGAAGTGTACATTTATATTTTATCAACACTGAAATCGGATCCTTTTACTGACTATATCATAAACTTGTTTTTGCAGTCACCAAGAAGGGATTGCTGTAGAGTTCAACCATCACGTAAGGGCTCAACTATGTACATAAGGGTGGGCAATTGTCGAGAGGGGGAGGTTAGTGAATTGATTCTTTAAGGTGGAACTTGAGCTTCAAAGTTCCAATTATTTTATCTAATTTCTTGATTGTATTTGCATCAGAAAGTCAATAGAACACAGATTGAACAATTGTCATTTAAAGTCATTTATTCACTGTATTTAAAGGACTGTATAATTATACTAACCTCATATTTTTTTATTTGATTGAATAGAATATAGTCCCTGATATTTTCAAAACAGGGCCACGTTAGTCCCTTTGTCCATCTCCTTCCAAATCCGTTAGTTAACGTACTGATGTATCACGTTAAATGCTGACGTGCCAACGTTGACCCTGCCAAATCACCACCAGTTGACTCTTTTTGCCCAAACCCAGATTGGAGCGTTTTAATCCCTGTCAAAAATATGGAAATGAGACATATTAGTCTCTGTCACATTAAATCTTGTGCTGGCCATTCTTCTTCCTCCTTAAACCATAATCTAATTTTTCCCCTCTTTGCTTGGGTGATGCCTGCACTGATATTGGTTTATTAAATCTTGTTGCCCACAAATATTGGTTTATTAAAACACACGAGTGTCTATGAAGGTTATTCTTTTTGACATTTTATATTACATATATCACTGTGAATCCAAGACTGAAAATTAGAAAATTTATTTCAGAAAGACTGGCTTCCAATCTTCTCACACAGTTCAGTAGTTCTTATCAGTACCCTTGCAAGGTTCTTTTTTTTCCTTTTAAAAAAAATGGATTCAAATGTCTCTGTTTTTCTTTTGTTGTTTTAAGAGCACTGTTCTATCGTGAATCTTAATAATATTTTTCCAAGGCGGTGCCTATAGATTGTGAAGTTTTCCAAGGCGGTGCCACCATTACCATTGAGCACTTGACAGGGGAAGTCAAACCTCTGGAGGCCAAAGTTGGAGATAAAATTCCCGGCGGTGCAAGGAACTTAGATGGGAGAATAATTATGAAGGTTTAATAAACAAGATTTTGTGGGCAACAAGATTTAATAAACCAACATCAGTGCAGGCATCACCCAAGCAAATAGATACAGAGTAGGGTTTAGGGAAGAAGAAGAAGGGGGTCAGCTCAAAATTTAACGTAACAGGGACTAATATGTCCCATTTCCATTTCTGATAAGGACTAAAATGTCGAAATCTGGGTTTGGACAAAAAAGGGCTAGCTGATGGTGATTTGATTGGGTTAACGTTGACACGTCAGCATTTAACATGACACGTCGGTGCGTTAACTGACGGATTTGGAAGGAGATAGACGGAGGGACTAACGTGACCCTGTTTTGAAAATGTCAGGGACTATTTTTGGACTTAATTTTTGTTAGGGACTAAAATAGGTCACACAAAAATTGTCAGGGACTAAAATGAGACTTTACTCTTTTTTCTTTCAAAAAGAGCAGTGGGTAAATTAACTTCGGGCAGACATTCTTTGTCAAACTCATACCTCTTCTTCAGAATGGTGTAAGCAACTTAATTTTTTTTTGACAAAATGTGAGCAACTTAATATGCATCCATAAGATATCATACTAATTAAATTGGGTGACAATTATGTATATAAAATAACATGCAATTAAGAAAATTGTAATTCAAAATAGTTGAAAATATACAGATTACCATGCCTAACTTCATGCTTATAGAAAGTATGAAAAAGTACATTCAACTCGATTATATACAAATTGTTTCAAAATGTTTATTATAAGCATTGTTCTTGGAATAAAATAAAGATTTCCATGTTGTATAATATCCTATATAGCACCATTATTTAGTATGCACTTTATCTGGATCCTTTTTCAATATGGATGCTTCACATGCAACAGCAATAAAGACCCTATTTTGAGTTGAGAACCCATATAGTAAAATGTCTGACTAAGCTGACATGTCTTATAACTATGGTGGGACCAGGGGCAATTTCTAAGAAAGTCTTGGAACCTCTCCCAAGCTTCTGAAAATGACTCATGCTCATACTGAGTGAAATTAAAGATCCATGCTCGAAGCTTGACTAACTTGGATGGTGCGAAATGTTTGATAAAAAAATTTATGATAAGTTGGTCCCAAGTAGTAATAGACCCACCAGGAAGTGAGAATAACCACATAGTAGCCTTGTCTGCTAGGGAGAACGGAAATAGTCTGAGCCTTATTGCATTCGTGGAGACACCATTGTACATGATGGTGTCAGCTACCATTATGAATCTCTTCAAATGACAAATAAGGTCTTTAGTAGCTAACCCCTTTATTTAGAAAGTTATCACTAATAGGCATAGTCAACCTGTATCCTGTCAGTGTCTGTCAACTCCACATTAGGGGTGAAGTAGTCTTGCAAGATTCTCCTCTCACCCATGGTTCTTGTTTGTTTTTGTAAAACAGGATCAACAGTAACAAGCTTTTGGAAAAGTGTTAGCACAAACAAAAAATAAAAATAAGACTTTTTTTAAATAAAAAGAAAATAAGATAATAATAATTTTTTTGTTTTTTTTATTAAAAAAAGTCTAAATTAACAAGGGTCTCTTCGATATTGTTAAATTAATCCCAACAATGGCGTCAAAAACTTGTTGCTTCAAATGCAAGTACACTTTATCGTAATTCGTAATAAAGTGAAAATATTTAAATCCCGATTGTGGAACCCAGAGGGATTAATTAACAATTATCAAACTAAACGAGCTCCTATATTATATAGATGAGAAAATTGAATAACGGTTGAATGACACTAACTATAAAGAAAACAATAACACAAGTAGATGGAACATTGACAAAGTGTACATTTTTTAGACAAGGTAAGTTTTGGCAGTACCTTAAGGAGTCAAACATGGCTTTTGCAATGGTAATTCTCCTTCTATCACTTTCACAGTGTAGGCTCCACGACAAACTCGTACACGGTGGCGGATACAGTGAAGGTGTGATGGCAAAAGTGGGGTAGCGGTGGTAGAGGGTTGCGAACGTATAGGGATGGGTTTTCTTTCTGGGGGGAAAGTATGTGAACGATCACTTTAACATGAGAACACATACAATGTTTCATTTAGTACCTCTTTGTTGCAATTTCGTCAATTTGATTTTTGTATACGTCGCATGGCAGGTGGAGTCCTCACTCTCAGTTAAACGTGATAGCTCAGCATCATGTGTGGCAGAAAACGTGACACTTCAGTGCAATTAACAGAGTTTATAAATTGGGTTGAAATGACTAACGAAATACACATTCGGGAATTAACTTGTAGTTTCAATATAATTAGAGACTACAGTAATCGCATCTCACATGTTCAGGACCAAAATGGTCGTTAACCCCATTAAATAATGACCAGTACAATAGAATTATGGAAGAACACATACAAGGTGTACTGGTTGATGTGTTTTTCATGACCCTTTGATGACACCTAGTCTCTAACAACATATTCACATGTTACTTGTACGCATTTTTTATTCTGACGATAGCCACTAACTAACCCTGTTTTGATACTCACATGTGCAATCAAACTAGCCTAGCTATGTTCACTGTCATGGCCTCAATTCCTCCTCCGGCTCATTTCTCAACCTCACCTTCACCATATTCCAAAACCAATATCATCTTTAAGCCCTTCACCACTCTCAAACACAACAACCATTTGCTTCTTCTCTCTCCCTTGAAGGTTTCACTTGACAAGGAGGGTCGAACCTTAGGTTCAGCTGCAACACCACCTCACCTGAGCAGACGACCCCGTTGTTGGAGAAGCTTGGGTCTGTTGGTGCAGTGGCACAACAAGCTAAAGTGGTGTTTGTTAGAACCTTGAGTTGCTGGAGATGTTGCGGCACCTAAACAATGAAAGAGAAAAATTGTTGCATAAATAAATCCAAAGTGTGTGTATTACACTAAGCTTTATGTTCGATTTGCCCCCACCAATCTTAGAATATTAGATGCAACAGGGCTCTTGGTGAATCGCCTTCAGGATACTTTGGATTCCTTGAAGTGGTTTGCACACACACTTTAAGCCTATCATTCAACGATATTTTACATAATAAAGTTTTCTCACTAACTCTCGTGCATTATAGAAGGAAATGAATGATTTAGAATTTGATAATGGGAAGAAAAAGCAAATAATTTCGTATATTTTCTGCATACAGAGCGCCTCTATTTATAGAGCAACTCATGTTACGTAGTGAAGGGAAACAACTCTCCAATTTAACACTGGTTAATCTGAACGGTTATATATTATTCACTTTTACATTATAACACAACCAACACATTGGTTTGGTGGTTAAGCGTTGTGCCACTTAACCATGAGGTAGTGGGTTCAAGTCCAAGACACGTCTTTTACCATTTATTTCCGTTTTATTAAAACAGTCAGAAAGCATTCAAAAAATCAATGGTTCATATTCGAACCATGTCCCACTCGATCAATAATCCAACGTCCAACCACTGAACCAACACAACGTTTGATGTAAATTGTTAACCGTTAAATATATATAATATTACGAACAAACAATATTCCAACTTATATTTTGGAAAATCCCTCACAATTTCCTATCATTTTTCAAAAGAGATCTAAATCCATTATTCTGGAAATCTCATGGTTTTAGATAAAGGTGTCTCGCAACTTGAACCTTCACTTAGTAAGCTATGGTTTCACTCATCCTGAAATAGATTGGTAGACAAGCTTTGAATCAACTATTCATTAGAACAAGTGTGCATAACTCACACATGAAATCTGGGTATCATTGAGTGAATTATAAAGATGACACATTTGATAAGGCCTTGTGTTATGTACCCTTTTCATGAGAACTATTAGAGTCAAGCCCTTTAACTCTATGAAGCGACCACACTTCATTCTCATATAGGTAGACTATATCAGAAACACACCCATAATATGCATCTCAGCAAATATATGATATATGTCTATTAAGAGCAAAAGCCCAACCTTCCAACTTTTATTCTTATGGTCCAAGTACTTTAAATCCTTGGGATGTATCTATTAATAATCATACTTGCAATAACTCTGATAGTATACTTTCACCATTGAACTCAAGACTTGATTTTACTCAAGTGTAAGTTGGGTTTCTACTATTAATGATCAATTAGATATGGGTTTGAGTTCCATCCCCAAAGATGTTTCAAAGACATCATATCCCATGTCAATCCTTTCGTCAAAGGACTGCAAGATTTCTTCCATTTTCTTATAAAATTCTAAGTGTCACTTCTTCACATAGCCATGCTTTAACTCAATGTCCCATGACATGTCATTACTCATTAGTTAATATATTCTTGATAGTATTGAATAACTATCACAAAAATGGACCGCTTATCCCATTGACTTTCCATTATCCAATTGGATATATGTTTTTGATTGTGTTGACAATCACAATGTAAGTATACTTATGCCATTGGTTTTAACCAAATTGATATATATCATACAAAAAGTTTCTAAGTAACTCTATTTTGTTGCTACTAAAACATGCAATACTCATTTCATTATGAAATTCTACTCCTTTTTTAGTTATCTTAATTCATTTAAGATATTATGAAATGAATGCATTAAATGTTCATAACAACTAGTACAATCATATTTGAAGATCAAAACTATCTTTAAATACCAAGGTGGGTTAATCATGTAAATCATATACATACATAGTAACAAAATCATGTAAATCATATACATGCATAGTAACAAATTAATTCCAACACTGTAAAATTTATGTTAACTCTATTAAGAAACATTGTCATCTTAATTAGCATACAAATTATACATGCATCATAAATTCTACTTGTTAAATATTAAATAAGAACTTATCATAGCATTTCTAAAACTTAACCCTAAACAAACTTAATAATATCATTATCAATTACACAAAACATATTACAACAAATTTGAACAAGTATGTATAATCTTATTATTATAAACATACCCTCCTATTGAGGATAACATTGTCTCCCTCAAATAGACACATGAACCCATACTTGTTAAGTAATGGTACATAAAATAAATTCATCAAGTACATTACATATATTCTTGAGAATAATCACTTTTCAAAAGTGAATACTATGCTTCAAGGTAGTCCCTTGATGCACTAGAGTTCTTTTCTTTCTTTTCATTCTTCAAGAATCTACATTCATTTTTGTAATGTCCCTGTTTGCCACAATGGAAACAACTTCCTTTCTTTTTCTTTTTCTTTTAGTTATTCTCATTGTTGTTGTCATGAGATTCTTCACAATCTCGATCACTTTCTTTGTGAGACTTATTAGTCTTTCCTTCCTCCGTCACATACACTTTCGCATGAGTAAATTGGTCTTTAGTATCATCTTGTTTTTTATACTTTTCTTCTAAACGAAGTTGACTATCCAATTGTTCAAGAAAGATATCATCTTTTCTATGCCTCAAACTTCTTTTGAAGTCTTTCCATGAAGGGGGAGTTTGTCTATGATTGAGGAGACAATAATGGTTTCATCCATATGCATATTATGTTGTTTGTTTTATAATAGATCTACCATCAATCATCTTCAAATTTCTTTTGAAGTCTTTCCATGAAGGGGGAGTTTGTCTATGATTGAGGAGACAATAATGGTTTCATCCATATGCATATTATGTTGTTTGTTTTATAATAGATCTACCATCAATCATCTTATAATTAATAAAACAAGAAACAAGAAACTTCTTACTTGTTGCATCTTCTTGCATGTACTTTACTTCTAGTTTCTCCCAAAGTTCCTTTGCAGAGGAGCTGCTTTGATATACATCGAGCAAAGCATCTGACATTCCATTTAGGATGTGTCCCATACATATGCAGTCATCATTGTCCCATTTCTGTTTTTCTTTAACTTCAGCCACGGTCTCATCTTCCCTGTCAATTAGCCTTGGAGTGTTTAGGACATACACAATTGTCAAAGTGGTGAGTAGAAATTGCATCTTCTTTTGCCAGCGGATGGAGTTTCCACCATCAAATTTCTCCAACTTGACAAAGTTAGAGGTCATCTCTTTCAATGATGCAGCCATTGTTCAAAAATGAAAATCGAACCTAAAGATTGTTAGAACCTTGAGTTGCTAGAGATGTTGTGGGAGATGTTGCAGCACCTGAACACCTGAACAATAAAAGAGAAAAATTGTTGCACAAATAAATCCAAAGCGTGTGTATTACACTAAGCTTTAAGTTCGATTCGCCCCCACCAATCTTAGAATATTGGATGCAACAGGGTTCTTGGCAAATCCCCTTCAGGATACTTTGGATTTCTTGAAGTGGTTTGCACACACACTTCAAGCCTATCATTCAATGATATTTTACAGAATAAAGTTTTCTCACTAACTCTCATGCACTAGAAAAGGAAATGAATGATTTAGAATTTGATAATGGGAAGGCAAAGCAAAGAATTTCGTATATTTTCTGCATACAGAGTGCCTCTATTTATAGAACAACTCATGTTACTTAGTGAAGGGAAACAACTCTCCTATTTAACACCGGTTAATCTGAACAGTTATATATTATTCACGTTTAGATTATAACACAACCAACATGTTGGCTTGGTGGTTAGGCGTTGCGCTTCTCAGTCATGAGGTAGCCGGTTTGAGTCCAGGACACATCTTTTGCCATTTATTTCCGTTTTATTAAAACGGTCAGAAAACATTCAAAAAACGCAATGGTTCATATTTGAACCATGTCCCACTCGGTCAATAATCCAACATCCAACCACTGAACCAACACAATGTTTGATGCAAATTGTTAACTATTAATGTTACGAATTAATAACATTCTAACTTATATTTTGGAAAATTCCTCACAGTGTTAATTGCTTTTGAGGACCCAAGATGGGTTGGAGGGACATGGGAATTGAAACAGTTTCAGAAAAATGGCAACACTGATTGGGTTGTTGTTATTGATGTTGGTCAGGTTATCAATTTTGTTATAATTGTGTCTTGCTAATTCAATGCTAAGTATTTTGACTTGATTGTAATTTGAAACCATATTTTTTATTTCTTGCATTGAAATGGGAGTGGGAATGTATGCTGTAAAAAATCAGTAGTTGAAATTCCTATAAGGAGTTCAATTCAATTTTTTTTTAACAAATGGAAGCTGATGATTTTTTTTCCTTTTTAAATAAACTAACTTAGAGAAACCGTGCTGACAAAGAAAAACGGTAGTTAAATTTTTGGAGTGCAGTTAAGTTTTTTATGGGAAAATGGTTTTTAGCGAACAAATAAATTGGCTTTTGACATGTGTTCTTAGTTCAGTTAAGTTTCTTATACAAATAATAAATAGATAAAGGAAAGTTGGTGGCACCCCAAATGCCTAGCATAATAAGTTTCTGTTTTTGTTTTCATTTTGACAAAGGAAGAAACAGATGAACAATTATTTTAAGCATAAGTTCAAATGTTAGCTTTTCATTTTTCATTACTATTATTGTTTAATACTTGGCAGTTAGCACACTCTCTCATCTAAGGATTTTTAGTTTTCAATTCTTTCAAGAGGCTAAGAGGAGAAAATGGCTTGTGGAAAACCTAGAATCATCCAGTAATGACAGCCATGTAGTTTTTGACACCTCCATCAGGGCCGGTTCTTAGTTTTTAGGTGCCCTGGGCGAACCAAAAAATAGTGCCCTCATAATTATTTAAATATCGTTCTCCTTACATTTTTTGTTGCAAAATCATCAATAATACGATCATAATCAAGATTTTTTTTAAAAATCATTTTCAATAGAAATCAAAACAAGACTATTTAATCTATCTTGGGACATAATAGATCGTAAATGAGATTTTAATAATTTCAATTTAGAAAAACTTCTTTCAGCAGATGCAGCAGTAACAGAGATAATTAATATTATTCTATAAGTCGTGCATGCATTAGGGAAATAATTAAATGTCATCAAAAAAAAAAATTGGACGGTGCTCAATACCAAGAAAAAAATTGGACGGTTCATGGGTTCAACTTTCCAAAATTGTGAATGTGATTAGTTAAATTTATTCTACAATTTATTTAATCATATTGTTTGTTTAATTATTTTACACTAATTTTTTTATATAATTTTAAATAAATTTTTTACATATATATACATACTATTACTTTGTAAAAAAAATAAAATTGGTGCCCCTCTAAAATTGGGGCCCTGGGCGGTCGCCCCTCAATACCACTCTCAGGGCCACCACTGACCTCCATTATACCTTGGTGGGCATGGATAAAAAGGTTTCATCTTCTTGAAGCTGAACTACTTAATGGTTAGTACATAGTTTAGCTCGGATTTCCATTCCGGAAACTAAAGATTAGTGTTTGAAGAATTAAGCTGACAAGAACAAGATAACTAAATCCTTCTCTGTTACTCTTGTTATAACAAAGTATCCAATATGGGGAAATTAAATGTGGAAGAAGACATGAAATAAACACAAACAAATAAGACACAGATTTTAATGTGATTCAGACAAAATTCCACTCATAACCCAAAACCCAATTGCATTCAAGATCACTCACTCTCTTAGACCCACAAATCTTTTTCTCACTATTAGACCCTTCTCTCACTTTTAGAACAAGGGAATGAAGAGAAAGTTATGAAGATAAGATTTCTTAAGAGCTTGGAGCTTTGGTCTGTATTGTTCAGTTGTGAGCCTGGCTATTTACAGCCAAATGCAATGACCGAAATGTGGTCATAATTCTCTGTAAGTTGGTGCCTATTACAACCATATGTAATATCTGCCTAATAACCATTAATGTGGTATTATGAAAGCCATTTATATGCACTAAGTGCCTCCAATAGTCATATGTGTGGCCCTTTAGTTTGTCTTTTAGCCATTATTTTGACGATTTCCACCTTGGCTAAAAGCTCTGGATATGTTAATCAAGTTCAGGTAATGCTTGAACTTGGCTGTCGGAACTCGCTTGGTGATCATATCTGCTGGATTACCTGTTGTGGAGATCTTTTCAACTTTAATAACACCTTGTACTTTTAAATCTCGAATGAAGTGCAACCTAAGGTCAATGTGTTTGGTCTAGTGCGCTCATGATACATCTAATCAAAGATCAAATGTATGGCGCTTTGGCCGTCGCAATAGAAAAATTGTATTTTTTGCTTGCAATTCTAATTCACTGACCAAACCTCAAAGCCAAATAGCTTCTTTTACTGCTTCTGAAGCAGCAATGTACTCTGCCTCGGTAGTTGACAAAGCAACAATTGCTTTTCCGCTAATAGTACATCCATAGAGAGTGAAATTATAACATGGCAAGGATCTTTTTTAGCTGGAAAGTAACATTGCAGTCAAATGCTTATAACAACTCTCCTTTTATTTCCTTCCCTTTTGAATACCATGCAGGTCGTGCTGCAATGATAGGATTCTTTATGGCCTATCTGGTTGATAGCTTGACAGGAGTAGGTCTAGTTGACCACATGAGCAACTTCTTTTGCAAAACTCTTCTGTTCATAGCAGTGGCTGGAGTACTTCTGATCGGAAAGAATGAGGACATTGAAACACTTAAGAAGCTGTTGGAAGAGTCTACATTTTATGACAAGCAATGGCAAGCAACTTGGCAGGATGAGAACTCAAGCTGAAACACCTTCAAAACAGATTAGAGGATTTTATGTTTTGTAGTTTCTGGTACCCCAAATTCCTATTATGATAAGTGTTGTTCGTATATTTCATTTGACAGTATAATTGTTAATCTTTATTTCTGTCCAAAATTTCATTTCTGGCTGGAATTTCACATGTCGTTCTCAGGCAACAATGAATGATAATTTCCCATGTAACCATGTCTATACTCAACCATTGAACTAAAACTAAACTGAGAACAAATAAATGAGAGAAAAGAAGCCTATTTGAGAACAAATAGGTAAAAGGATAAAGGGAGAGGAACAAAGCAAAAGTTGGGAAAATCTAGCTTATAGCAAGTGGTAATGCAGGTCTTTCTCTAAGCTTCCCAACCCCTCAAAAGTGTAGCGCGAGCAACACGGTTGACTCCCAGAGTGAAAGCTCCCATTCTCAAGTCGCAGTTGTGAATTTGACACATTGCCTTTATGTTCCGGAAAGCTTTAGTCATGTACTTTTTTAGCTCATGGTTCACTTTCTCTTCATCCCACATGAATCCTTGAATATTCTGCAAGAGCCACAAAGAGAAATTTAAAATCTAGTTCTCTAACTTTGTTATCAAGAGCTGTTAGCTTTTGATTTTTTTTTTTACTAATCTCATTACCTGAACCCACTCAAAGTAGCTAACAGTCACCCCCCCTGCATTGGCATATATGTCTGGTAATATAATGACTCCTTTCTTAGACAATATCTGCAAGAAACAAATCACTTCAATTGCATAACATAAGTTCAGCATATCATACACAAATATCTCTTACTACACAACAATAACCTTACCTCATCAGCATCCGGATCAGTTGGATGATTTGCAGCTTCTATAATAAATTTCGCTTTTACATCAGCAGCATTTTCCCTTCAAGAACAATAGATGCAAAATTAAGTTAAACTTTCATAAAAAATTTACTTGGATGGTGAAGATTTCTGAAGTTAGGTGACTTGGATAAACATACTTGTTGAGAACACCTCCCAAGGCACATGGGATGAGAACATCACATTCATGAACAAGCAAGTCATTTGGGTCCATGGCATCTCCTCCTGAGAAGTCCTTCAAACTTCCATTGCCTTCCTTGTGTTTCAGAAGAGCCGCTATATCAATTCCATTTGGGTTTCCAGTAGCACCACTGATGTCACTCACAGCAATCACCTTACCCCCTCTCTCAAAAATTGACCTTGCAGCCCAAGAGCCCACATTTCCAAACCCCTAAACAGTGTAACATATTAATAATAATCAATCATATAGATGAAAGTGGGATTAATATCCATGGTGTTGGAGATGGTGGTGAAAAAGTACCTGGATGGCAAATGTCATATCAGAAATTGATTTCCCACATTCAGAAAATAAAGCCTCTGTTGCAAAAATCACTCCTAGTCCTGTTGCAGCCTCTCTTCCCAACGAGCCACCAAGATCCTACAGGCCAAAATTTCAAACCAATTTCTTGAATCTTGGGCTGACAAATTATCATTGTGTACACAAGAAAGTTATGATTAAAGAACTGCTAGTAACACTTTTAAACACCTTTTCAGCACACCCTCTCTTTAAACACCTTTTCAACACACCCTCTCTTATTAGTTGAATTTCAATTGGTTCTTACCGAATTTATGTGGGACACACATGATTTAATGAGACTCATTCTCAAAATACTGAGATCATTTAAATTTCAACCAGTAAGAAAAAAGTGCATTGGAAAGAAAGTGTAACAGAGTGTTGCTAACGAGCATCCTTGTACTTACAATAGGCTTGCCGGTCACAACTGCTGGTGAATGTCCATGAAACTTCGAGTACTCATCAAGAATCCAAGCCATTGTCTGTGAAATAGTAGAAGAGTGAGAATGAGAAGGATACATGAAACTGCTAGATGTAGATGGCTAGTTTCCATAAGAAATGAGCACAAAGTAAGGAAATGAGTACCTGTGCATTAGTTCCCATATCAGGGGCAGGAACATCCCTATGAATGCCAATGAGATCATGGATTTTTTGGGTGAAAACACGAGTTAGACGTTCTAACTCACTGAGGCTCAGGTCCTTAGGATTGCAGCCAATTCCACCCTTTGCTCCTCCATATGGAATGTCTGCCACAGCTGTCTTCCATGTCATTAGCTGAGCTAGTGCATTCACTTCATCAGGATCAACCTGGCACGACAAAATGTGACAGTTTGATACATTGATAAATACCCATAAGCAAAGTAAATGATTTTTTGTTTACATTCATAATCATAACTTAAAAGCATCAGCATGCAAAGTCTTGATTATAGTCAGAAGAACTGCGTAGACTAACATAAAAGATGAAGCATGCATGATGCAGTTACTTAAACTTACACAGCGCTTTTACAAGTTTATGACTCCGTTAATATAGTAAAAATAAAAATATACTCTGATGAGATATAACAGCTAATTTGCTGTACATTGTTTCTATATTACTATTTCGTAATATTAAGGGCATAAATATCAATATTTAAAAAACCGAACAGGACATCGAACAGACGAGACTTTCAGACCAGGGTTCAACCGCTTTAAACCGCCTGAACCGGGACAAAACCGTGGTCGAACAGTCAAAATAACCAGACCATAGACAGACTGGTTCGCGGTTCATCTGGTTAAACCGTCCGGTTTGGTTCTATTTTTAAAACACCGATAAATATAACCGCGGCAACAAATTAAAAATAAACCTCGGGGTGATAACGAATTCCGCCTTTCATAGGACCACGAGCATTGTCATGTTGGATCCTGAAACCGATGTAGGAAACCAGAGTTCCATCATCTTTTGGGATCGTACATTCAACCTGCCAATTCCATAAACCCCTTTAATTAATTAGGTAATTCTAAAAAAAAAAAAAAGATAAATACTCCTTCGTTTTTGTTTATTATTGATACTACTTTTTACGGCAGAGAAGGTCAAAAAATTGAAACGAAATCATGAGAATGGGAAAACGAGACAAGAAAATTAAAATTAAAATTAAAATTAAAATTAAAATTAAAATTAAAAAAAGAAAATACTTTGATTTCCCTGAAGGGAATGAGAAGGCTATTCTCAAGCTTGGAGTCCAAACCGAGAATGCGAGCTGCACGTCGGAAGTTACGGTTGGTGGCAGCAAGAGCGTTCATAGCTTATTATAATGTTGACTCGATTCTGTGCAACACTACTGAAAGTGAAACGAAAGGAATGAGTTAAGTTTATTATTAAAAGGTCTACTCTTGAATTCACAAACACAGCATTGAATTTGATTACGTCGGATCGGAGAGGATAAACTCGTAATTAAATTACTTATGCGTGCGTGTTTCCGTAATTCATGCACTCCCACCGTTTTCGTTTATAAACAAAAGTCATTTTTTATATTTATTGAAATATATATATATATATATATATTTAATAGATGTAAAAGTAACTTTTGTTTATAAACGAAAACTTGGACCAAATACATATATTTTTCAATGAATATAAAAAGTGATTTTTATTTATAAATTAAAACAGAAGGAGTAGCATTCAATGTGAAAGAAGGTTTTAAATGCGATCGGCATGTAAACGAAAATGTGGGCGCATACATTTTTTAAAACATAAACAAAAAATACATTTTCAGAAAATTTGAAAATACGTGTTTTACTTACACTTTTAAAAATTCTAAGAAATGCGTGATTAACTTACGCACAAAGACATTTTTTATTTTTTCTTGTTTTGAATGGAAAACAAAACAAATTGTAGAGAAGTTTTGATTAGGTATGTGAAGAAAGTATATGAATGAAATATGAAAAGAAGGGAGGGAAGTTGCAATTGGCACGGCAACTAGTTCTCTCTGACCAAACTAATACCCCGGACCGGACCACACTAAACTAGCGGGTTGACGTGTATAATTCACATAACACAATCCATTTTCTTAACCAAATCCAAATGGGTGAAGTCCCTTCCCTTCAAATCAAACACATATTTCTTTTTTTCTTTTTTTAATGAGAATTTGTTTCTAAGGGACAAATCTATTTTCCAGGTTATTTGGCACATGTTAAACACGATGAATATAAAAAATGAGTAGCAAATGTAGTCAACCCATCATTACTAAGAAAAATTCCACAGCACTTATAAAAAAATATAAAAAATTAAATTAGAAATATGTTTTAATTAAATTTATTTAATTAGTAAAAAAATTATTTTAATTAAGAAAAATGAGTATCAAATTATAGATACTAAAAAAGTAATTTTTTTGTCTAATTGAATAATTAATTAAAAATTAATAGTTATTTGATTTGATATATGATGATATATAGCCTCATAAAAAAATATCATGTGGTTTTGTAATATTTAAAAATTTAAATTTAATATATGTGATTAAATAAGTAGACATAACGTGTCAAATTCATGTTGTCGTATCAAAACCCGATCGAGGTATATTTAACCCCCAATAATTCTTTATTATTAGGTTGTAACTACGTAATTTTATGCTCATTTACTCATATTTTGGAGAACATATCATACATTAAATTGAAGTTATTTGATAAAGTGTTTAATATCTTTTAAGTTTTATTAAAATTTGATGACTTAATCTATTTAATTAGTAACGATTTTTAATTTGACGATTGAATCGGTAAAATTTAAAGTTGTAAAAAGAGTTGCTAAATGAAGTAATTATTAGAAGAGTTACTTCTAAAACTTTAGAAGATAAGCCAAAAGGGTAAAACTAGCTCACGTGCATTTTCAGGTTCAAATGATCAAATTCTTACTTGAGTTCTAACCCATTTTTCATCATGAATAGGGGTTTTTAAAGTCTATATTCCAATACCTATTATTTACAACAAAAAACCATCAATCGCTCACCGATCTCAAGATCAATCCTCAAAATATACCTAAACCATCAAAGAACTCAAACTATGAAGAAAAAGCCACTCTTATCATCTCCAATTACCGATCAATTCACTCAATTATATAGTTAATACATATGTTCATGCCAAAGGCTAAGAATCAATCTCACACCTAAACCAAACTGTAAAAAAATGGGTCTTCAATCAATTACTCACGATAACTCATCACAATTTCAATTCTAAACGTTCAATGAATTAATAGAACTTTACGGTCTCATCTAAATACATTTAACATTAAGAATCAAGGGTTCTCATCATGCTAAATCATAAAGAGTCATAAGCCCTAAGATTCAACCATTCAATTTAATCCAACATTCATCAAATTACACAAAAATAGCACATAAAACAGGGGTTCATGGATAAACCCCATCATCTCGTTTTACTCCTTTACCCATAACTGATAATAACCTCTTACCTGGAGATGAGATCGTCCAACAAGAGCGAGTAAGGATTAGAAGGATTTCCTCAAGAAACCTAAGAGGCCAAAAGAGAGCTCTACGACTTGTCTTCCGCTAAAGAACGAATAAGAATTCGAATTCAAGAGTACAAGATGTCGAGATTGATGAGAGGATCCCAAAGATGTATTTAGACGAGAGATCTGAATTGAAAAGGGTGTTCAATCTTCAAGAGAGATCAAAGTTTGTGATAGAGCTTGAGAGAGAGAGAGAGAGCAATTGAAAAAGAAATGATTAGGATGGAGAGAATGCTGGTTAATGGATGAAATTAGGGTTTTAATTTCGTATAATGAGATTTCATTTCGAGTCCAAAGGATTTCTCATTCATTTTAAAACTAAAAATGTATTTTGGCCTGACAACACAAGATACTTGAGTATTGACATGCACATAAGAGAGTTTTAGCTCATAATACTCGATTATCATCAATACTGATAATCGAGTATTACGACCAAACTTGGTTTTCTTTGAAATTTGGGTCGTGATACTCAAGTAATAGGGTTGTCATATTTGTGTATTCCCACGTGATACTCGTCCACGAGTTCAAACTAAAAAATAAGAGTTTTCAACACTCTTAAACCCATTAACCACCCTTGCACTGATATCTCAGCTGAAAGGCAACGTGAACACACATATTCACACATCATTTTAAGCATCAAAATCAGTCAAATCATTACAATGAAGATTTAGGGTGTTACATTGAGGGCCCAGTCGCATTTCTAATTTCATTTTTAATTTTCCCTTAAAATTAAGTTTTGCAATTATTTTTAATTCATTTAATATATAATATCTGACTTAGTCACTAATGTGACGTAGATACCATGTCAATAGTGATATACACATGGCATGTGCTGAGCCGGAGCACCATCAGCCATGCCACCAAGAACGTAACAAGAAGAACTAGAATTGGTAACATGGAATTAAGTGACGATGAAAATTGAGTAAAGACTAAAACCTCAAAATTGGAATTTTATAGAGACTAAACATTTAGCCGAAAAAATAAGTCAGTCAAAATTTAAAGGCTTTCTAATTACAAATAAATAAAATGCTGTTAAATACAAAAGGGAGATCTAGAATAATCTTGGTAATGCATATGAAATTACGTTTTCCAAACATGGTTTTGGGACATGTATTCCTACATTCTAAAATATTCGAGAGCCGGTCCTTATAAAAAAAACCCCAGGTGTTTTTTTATTTTTGTGTTTGATCCCAAACCTAACAGCTCTCGTATTAAAAATAAAACCATCAGACACAAATACAAAAGAAACTTACAAGAAGAAGAAAAAAACTGATGAAACAATGAGAATACACATTTAAAATAGAAGTAATGAAATAATACATTATTGTACAGTTACAATGGAATAATGAACATGAGTATGAGAAATCATAGATCCATGATGACGTAATGATGCAGAATCAAAATAACAGACAACTTGAATAAATTGTTAGTACCGTTTGTATAAATGAATTGTCCTAATCAGCCTCACAACAAGGTGGGATATTTGGCATCTAGAAAGTCTCTAAGAGTACGAGCAGCTTTATGACCACCCATTAGTTCCGCCAGCTTTTCTACAGGAAGAAGTGCAAGTTCTGCCATGCTCTTACACCCATCCATTATGGCCCTATAGTTGGAATCTGTAACACCTGGAAGTCGTCTTAAAAACTCCACAGCCGATGTGTTGTAATTTTCAGCCCTGTGATATAGTAATACACCCCAAAATTTATATTATGAACAGAAAATGAATCAGTGCATACAAACTCATTAATGACTCAATTTGATTAGAATGACTCCGGGAATTCTGAGCTCTGCAGTTTAAACTTTTATATAGTCGTGCATTAGAGCCCATGAATATGTGTAGGCCAGGAAAGGTGCTCGTTGAGACCTGGCAATGCTAAATTTTATATAGTCATGCATTAGAGCCCATGCATATGTGTAGGCCAGGAAAGGTGCTTGCTGAGACCTGGCAATGCTAAATATTTGATAGCAATTCTAATATATGTAAGAATTGCTTAAATATATATAAAGCCCACAAATCAACATTTGTTGCTAACAAATTCATAAACCAATATCGGTTGAGCATGGAAATTGGAGGTGAGTCAGCATGCCTTTAAAATTATGGGACAAGTCAATTCATTAATGTTTCGTACCACCAATAATTTATACGTACCCCAACCTTCCAAGTTTCAACTATGAAACGGAAACTTACCTCACGTCATTTTCAACAATTCCTTCTTCTGAGGGGACACCCACTCTGATTGCTTTTGTTTCATCTGGTTCATCCTGATTTGCCTTCAGTGAAGCAAATATTTCAGAAGTAGCATGCAAACTTCGAGACCAGACTATTCTTAGCCGCGGAAAGTGTAGAGCAAGCAATGACAATTTCGATATAATGCTATTGGGTGTCACATCATCACCAATATCACTAGCAGACTGGAAAAGATATCAATGAAAATATCAAATGTCATTCGCCATTCCACACAACGAATGCTACTCACTTAGTACAATAGAACTATATCAATGGCTGAATAAGCATTTCTATTAAACCAAAGAAACATACAATAACTTTCTACCAGTACAGCCAAGTCATGCTAAAATTCAAACATTATACCCAGGCCATCCGTGTCCAGAAATTGGTACCCGTTTATTTTGGACCAAAATAGTAATAGCAACCATTCTTAGATATGGGCAGCCTGCCTGTCAAAACACCCCCCTCCCCACACAAAAAAAATCATCTGGACATACCATTAATAATAACATGAAGATAGTAAAAGAAGAGCAGATAGAATTGTATACTGCTCAACAAACCTGGAATGAAAAGCTCTTATCCTGTGAAAACTCAATCAAGAGTACAGGTATCCTATAATATCGCACCATTGTCTCCACCTGGTGGTATAGACGACCTGACGTGAAACTCGTGAAGAGATCTTGGATACTTTTTCTTTCAACACAAATTGATGGTGATAGGATATAGTCACCAACTTCTAGGGTCACTGGAATTATGCGCATTCCCTTTTGATGAAGAACATTTGGAAGGCTGCTCATGAATTCCCGCATGTCCACAATGACCTGCAATTAAGAAATTCCCAAACTATAAATTCCTTGGCAAGTATATGGGCCATAGATCATACATCACACATAAGAAAATATCACAAACCTGCATTTCTTTATCAACCTCCTTTCTCCCACCTGCTTTTCTAGTTATTGAGTTCTGAGGCGTATTTAAATCTGAATCTAGAGTAGAATTCAATCCTAAACCATGCCCGCTCTGATAAACAGCAGACAAAATACCAGACAGAAAAGAGAGGAAAACAAAGGAAAATGAGATCAGTTAATCAATTATTTGACAACTTGCCACTCTCAATCTTGCTATACTGAAGGTGCCCATACCAGAGTAATGGACCCAATCAGCAATCGAAAGCAAAAAGAGAAACAGAAGAGGGAAAGCAAAAAGGTGAAACAAACCTGGTCAACTGGAATAATCATCATAGATTTTTGCCTGATCAAAGATTCAAATGCTCCATTCTCTCTACGTATACTTGCCTCAAACTTCTGAACCTCAGTTGAATCTTCATAGAAAAGAAAATATACTTTCAACCTTTTTGAGGGATTCTCAGCTTTGTAGACTTCAATTTCCCTAACAAAGGCCATGTCTGGATGGTAAACAATGATTATGGAAGGCTTTAATATGTCCAGTATAGGCTGATCACTTTCTAGGGCATAAAATAATACTGGTGGTAGTGGCTTCCCATTACTTGCTACAGCATCAGGATTAGTATGCCTTCGAAGAACCATGTTGTCTACAGATGTGCCACCATGCATGGTTTCAGAAAATCTACCAGCACTGACAGAATTAGTTTCATCTGCATGGACGCTACTTTTTGAATCAGACATCCCAATTTTACCACTTGTTGATTCCTCTTTATTATCACTCTGCACTCCGGAGCCATCAATAATGATTGGGCCATTTCTATTCCCCAATTTTCTCTTTCCTTTTCCACGGACCAGTCCACCAAAATCCGATTGAAGAGTATCTCCAACAACACAATCATTTTCAGCAAGATTTCGTAATTTTGATGCTGCTGCCAGAAGGGCATCATGCTCTTGCTTATTAATGCCACTAGTTTCTGCATTCTGAGCGGGGCTTATGGGGGTAACTCCATCAAGAATTCCAAAACCCTTAGGATCCTTCGGCTTTTTTTTCTTATGCACCATGTCACGCAGCTGTACTTTGTTTAGTAAGTATTTCTTCCATTCTTCTCGCATGACCTTCACAAATGACAAACAATGGATAGGATATGAAAGTCAGTTTCTTCATGTCTTATTGACTATCAGCCGACAAAATCTATAAAAGGAATCTAGACCTGCAAACCTCCATCATAATCACAAAAAGTAAAGCATCAAGCTATATACAACAGAAATATAACACAATAAGTGACTTCTAATACCATTATACAAGAAATATTTAAACGTCAGAATTAATGAGAAATAACATTGAAGATGTGCAAAATAAATATGGCTGCTTCAATGGCCTCACAGCCTCTTGCTTCAGACCACAGCCAGCACAAGTGCACATCCATTCCATTCATTGCCAATAAATTTGAACCCATGAGCTGCCAATATTCAGTCAAATGCCGATATAGATGAAAGTTAAGGAACCCCATCCAGTAAAGCCAGATGATTTCTATGCACATATTTCATAAAATTAAAGAGCACTTAATTAGGTGCATCAATGTCCCATTGCACTACTGCCACTTTGTAGAGTATCCATGTTAATAATCACTTATCAGCATCACAGACTGCAATGAAAAGAACCAAGGACGAAAGCTCACGGGAAAAATAGTAATTTGCAGATTTTGTGCCTCCAAATCTCCCTCTAGAAATCTTCCAGTAACATAGTTATCCAACTATTGCCATCAACAATGTCAATTCCTTATTTCTTTGCCTCATAATTTTTCATAACTATCATACCAGAACAAAGTCTTGTTAAGGAAAGCAAGTATAATTGGTCTGGATAAGTTTGGCTGTGTAGACCAAATGAAATTTATTACTATCACAAATTAAACCAAATGAGGAATGCCACTCAGATTACAACTTATAAGATGACATATCATGGGACATGTGTGGGAGAAGGAAAAAAAAAACCTTTTTCGGACTGTTGGTGATACATTCTTCAAGCTGCAAGCACGACCTTTCATCTTTACATGCCACTAATACAATGCCATTGTTAGTGTCTTCACCTTCAGCCAATACTTCGTCCCTCAACACACCTTGCTTTTGTCTTTCCTCTTCTACCTCCTCAAGAACCTCCTATAATGATATGATCAAATCAAGGTTCAGCCAAAAATATCCGACATTCAACAAACTCAGCTATTTTACCAAGACACACTTCAGTCCATCCTATTTTGAAACAACAAATGAGCCACAAAAATATTTGTCAAAACAATGCCAAATTATTGTCTGTCTCACATATCAAATCAAACAAAATGAAAATATCAGAGACTTTCTAGAACAGGAACTCACTGACTCACACGTAAGACCTTCCATTTCGGTGCTTCTTCCAAAACTTCCTCCAAGACTAAGCCAGAATTTGAAATGTTCGATGAAGTACCATCAACCGCTACACAAGCATCTAAGATAAAAATTGAGCAGCAAAAAAATGCCATCCATAAGCTTGGCACGGCACATCTCATTTCCTTTCTTCCTCTTTATACTTCTTTTTAAATGCTAGTTTTTCATATAATTAAGCAAAGTCACAGAATCATGACCAATGCCAGAGTAAAGCTTCTAACAAGTTCTTACCTTCTTCTTCAGTGTCTTTGTTATGCCCTTTGCCTTTTCTCTTTTTGCTTTTGACACCCTTACTCGGCCCATTAAATTTCACACCATCTGACCTCATAAGATGAAAAACACGTTTCTTTGCATAGTCAAATATCTTATAGCTCGCCTCAGCAAATATCCAAACAGATCGAAAACTCTCTGACACTCTTAGTGTATCCAAATACTTCAAGTAAGTCACCGCATCATACCTATCAGGAAGAACCCACACATTCAGTGCCCTAATAATCCCTATAATAAGCAGCACCATATTCTTCACACAAATAAATTACAGATATCCAACACTCCACTGGGGTCACACAAGCCACAAAAAATCATTAAAGACACTTCAAATAAAACGCAGAAGCAGTGAAAGAATAAACAGCAACAGAACCTGACTAGATACTCCAACAATTTCCTCAAGGTCTTAAGGTCAGAGACGAGTTGCTTAGTCTTTTTACCCAAAGTATGCCAAATTGGATCCAACTGTCTCCTCACAATCTCATCAAAGGATTTGAACAATCCATTCTCCACCGTCAGATCCTCCACGTCAACCTTATTCGTCTTCCTCATCTCCTTCAAGCACGCGTCGATGACCTCCACAATGGCTTTCTGAATCCCCACCATGTACTTGGTCATCGGCACCCTTATATCCACAACGTCCGGTGGGTCCCTCTCCAGTTCCTGCGAAACATAAACTTGAAACCTCGGCCACAGGTGCAGCCTCCGCACGTGCAAACACTTCATGGTTCGCTCCGCCTTCGCGAAACCGGAGACCATCGCGTGCGGTTTGTCGGAGAAAGCCCGAACATAGGCGTCGCGGTTGAGGGAGCGGAAAATCCTTACGATGAAGGCTTCGGTGGAAGTCTCGGAGATGGAATGGGCGTTGAGGATGATGAGTCCGGAGATCTTGGAGGTAGGTAGTTTGTTGGTGAGGAGGTCGACGATGAGGATTCTTGGGGTGATGAAGAAGGCGGAGCCGGAGGTGTAGAGGGAGTGGCGATGGTGGGTGGGGAGGTCAGCGGTGATTTCGGCGGGGATTTGGAAGAATTGGGGGTTTAGGGTTTTGAGGTGGAAGTTGATTCTGGATTTGAGAGTGGTGGAAGAGGGAGAGAGGAGGAGGAGTGTGCCTTGAGATGAGGAGTGTAGAAGGAGAAGGGAAGAGACCAACTTCGACAGAGAGAGCCCCGAAGAGAGGATGACGAGGCCGCCATTGGAATCTTCTAGAAGCTCTGTGATTATATGCTCGTGGAATTGAACCATCGATGCCCACTTCCAACTTCCCACCACCTCCAACTTCAATCAATTTGATTATTACTAGCTGCGAACACAAACCAAGGTTTGCGCGGTTCGTTATGTTCTTCCTTATAATAACTTACACCCCGCGAAAACCAATTTGGGCTGGATATTCATTTGGGCTGGCCCGTTCGGCTGCTTTTTCCAAGTAGTACAAGGGAGATACTTGGGCTTTTCTAAGGGCACCGCCAATTTTGCTTGGGGCACCCTGATAACATCAATATTGCATCATTTTATTAGGGATAGCAGAGTGTAATTTGAATAATTATTGAATGGTTTCACATACAATTCACTCTCTTTTCATCTTAAATGTGCAGAAATAGAAATTAAGCAATATGATGAAGAAATGCAAGTTTGGGCTTAAACGTGGGCTAAAAGAGGGCCCGTAATGCTTAAACACGCCTTCGCGCATAATATAATAAAGCGTGTACATGCTTATCTCAAGAAGCAATTAGCCCGTAGCGCGCCACGCTGGCGTCCGTAAAGGATAGGTGGTTGGTATTTTATTCATATCCTGGGTGTGAATGCTCGGATTAAAGGCGTTCTTTGTGGCGTTGGAAAGCTAAGAGAATTTCCTACAACTTTCTCAAGAATTGGATGGAGCACGGCCTTGTCATCATGGAGCACGGCCTCTCATTGACCAACCACGGCCTCTCCATTGACCCGGCCGACCTCTTCATTTGACCCGTACGACCTCTCCATTTCCCACCCGGCTCTTCATTTGACCGGCCACGGCCTCTTCATTTGACCAAAGAAGGCCGTGCTCAAACAAAATATCGAGAAAATCATGTCGGCAAGGTGTGTGGCGTATATGAACCGCGGCCTTGGAGCACTAGGCCGTCTTGGTGTTGTCTTTGACCCCCAAATTTTGCCTATAAAAAGGAATGTTCGTGAGAACATTTGAAAATACTCAGGGATCGACTTTCTCCCAAATTCTTTTTCTTCCTGTAATATTCCAGTCTTATTTTACTAGTTTTAGTTGTTACTCTGTTTGTTTTTATATCTAGTTTATTATTTCCTTCTACTTAGTAGTGGAATAAAACCGTCACGAGGTGATGGGGATCTAATGTCGTATCTGTGATCATTAAATAATTTATAATATTAGTACTTAATCTCTTCTATGATTAAATTATTCCTAGTGAATTTATTCTATAAGAACTGATCATTCTTTACTCGTAATTAATTGTGTGGCGATCGTCACCCTTGATTAGTTAATGGAACTCACAGGGATAATTGAATCTCGCATGCTCTGTAGGATCAAGGATTGCGTGTTCATTTTGATCAGTCATTGAATTGATAAATCTATTAGTACTTTATGCTCTTTCTATTTACTTGCTTTGAATGATCAAACAAAGTAATAAATTAGAAAAGAAGGCTAACATTGCATGATCATTGGGTGTTAATAGCTTTTGAATAGAGATTAATCGATTAGAATTATTGCTCTTGTATAAATTGGTCAAATACGGATATCGCATTAGTGATCAGATTACCTTAGTGACATTTATTTTATTTGCTTTCTTTTTATTTATTTTTATATGACTTATCTTTTACACACTCTTTGTGTAATTTCACTTCAATTCATTTGTCTAAATAACAAATTAATCTAAGTAGAGCGAGTATTCGTTTCAATTCCCACTGAGAGCGATAATCTTATATACTATAACTTAGCGTTTATTACGTGCACTTGCGATTTTGGCGCAACAAGTTTTGGCGTCGGTCTTAGGGAATTATTAATGATATTGATCGAAATGATTAATTGTTAATTTAGACGCTTTTATAATTATTTTATTTTCTCTTATTTTATTTTTATCTTTTCTTTTTCTTTTTCTTTCTTGTCATTTTAAATTCTAGTATAAACACTTTCTGAAGGTTCATCCTACTATATGGGCGCTTATATTTTCTTTTTATTTCTTGTCATTTAAATTCTAGTATAACGCAGCCTCTGAAGGTTTTACCTACTACATGGATGGTTTTATTTTATTTTTATTTTTTTGCCTTTTATTTTTTCATTTCTTGTTGTATAGCATCTCTGTTGGAAGATTATGTCTCTCTGTTGGAAGATTAGATTTTATTTTCTTTATTTTAAATTTTATTTCTATTTTCTTTTCTTTTAATTTCTAAAAAAAAGGATAATGTTTCCTAATTTATAACTTAATTTATCTGGATTAGGATAGTGTCCTTCTGATATTTATTTGTTGAAAGTTCCCCTTGAGGTGTACCAACAATTTGGAAAAGATTGCGGCAAGGATTAGGTAAACTTCGGGACTTTGAATAGACAAAGGTTGAGCCCTTGCCGCTCAAAAAAGGATCGTGTGCTACCCTTTCTGAAAGGCTTCTTCTAATGGAAGTAAACATAGGAATGATTTGTGGGTAATCATGCTGAGAAACCCTGCGGCTTTTGTCATACTGTAGCCACCTAGGAGTGTAAGACTGCAGGTTCCAACAAATGGAGCATTGTGATTAAATAAAATATACATTCATCGTGGAGAAATCAGTTTGGGAAGAAAATACTCTACATCTCCTCCAAAGAATATGCTCGTGAAATTTTTCACAGGGGAGTCCTTCACTCTTTACTTTTAACACTTAAATTTATTGTTATATCTTTATGTGTTTATCTTTGTGATTACTAGCATTGAGGACAATGTTAGAAATAAGTGGGGGGGGGGAATAACATGACTCATGAATTCTCAAATAAATTGAAAATTTGAAGTTAATTAATTTTTGGGAAAATTAAAATTTTTAAACGACTTTAAATTTCTTAAAAGAAAATATTTTTCTGAAAAGTTGAGAAATTTGAATAAGCCCTTCATTGACAAAATCTCCAAGAAAAACTTCTATATGTGAGAGTTCGAGGCCTAATCTAAGGGTTACATTTAACACATTGATTTTTAAAAACCCTTATTTTTCATTTGAGTGTTTTCGTTAACAATTGTGTTCTAGAGCTTGACATGTGACCATTCAAGCGAAACTAATTTACAAAATTTTTGAAAAATGACTAGGCACTTAGGATTGTTTCTAGCCTCCAACACTTTGAATTGAAATTTTTTTACCAACTAGTTACCCACTTGAGCCTTCAAGATAAAATTAATTTGATACCTCATGTTCCTTTGAAAGAACTACAAAATTGGTTATCATTGAGTTATAAAGAGCAAACGTAGCATTGGTAAAAAAAAAAAAATGAGAGGGAAAAAGGAAAAAAAAGCGCGATGAGGAAGTATAAAAAAAGCGAAGAAAAAAGAAAAACAAGTTTATGAAAATATGGTTTTACGCACCTAAAAATGCCAAAAGCGTGAAACAAGGATTTATGCTCAAAAAGAAATAGCTGAATTTTCCAAAGCCCTTGTAAAACCATTTTACGGATCTTCATACCTTGAATTTCTACCCTTAGCCTCATTAAAACCTTATACAAGACCTCTTGATTTCAAAATTTTCTGTGAATTGTTAGTCGAGTTTTGGTCTATTGTAAGCCTATGGTAATGCTTTGTTTCTGAGAAAATTGTGTGAATTCCCCTTAACCATTGAAACACTTGAGAGATTGAAAGGGAGTGACATATTCTTGGTTGATTTAAATATCAAAGTGCTTATTTTTTTTTTTTTTTAGTTTCAATCAAGTGGAAATATTTTTTTCAAAGAGATAAAAAGCATCTTTTCGAAACATTTGCTCTACCCATTCATTTGTTAGCTATTGATGAAAATTATTGAGAATTCATAGAACCAATTTGCTTGAGGGCAAGAAAAATTCAAGTGTGTGGCTATTGATAACATCAATATTGCATCATTTTATTAGGGATAGCAGAGTGTAATTTGAATAATTATTGAATGGTTTCACGCACAATTCACTCTCTTTTCATCTTAAATGTCTGCGAAATAGAAATTAAGCAATATGATGAAGAAATGCAAGTTTGGAAGCTTAAACGTGGGCTACAAAGGCCCATAATGCTAAACACAGCCTTAGCATAATATATAATAAAGCATGTACATGCTTATCTGAAGCAATTAGCCATGGCGAGCGCGCCTCACGCGTCCCATGCGCTCCCAGGATATTTGGTTGGTATTTTATTCATATCTGGAGCTAGATATGCTCGGATTAAAGCGTTCTTTGTGGCGTTGGAAAGCTAAGAGAATTTCCTACAACTTTCTCAAGAATTGGATGGAGCACGGCCTTGTCATTATGGAGCACGGCCTCTCATTGACCAGCACTCTTCCTCTCGGTGAGAAGGCCTCTTCATTTGACCACGGCCTCTCCATTTGACCAAAGACGGCCTCTTCATTTGACCAAAGCACGGCCTCTTCATTTGACCGAGCAAGGCCGTTGCTCAAGCAAAATATCAGAAAATCATGTCGGCAAGGTCGGTGTGGCGTATATAGACCGCGGCCTTGGAGCGCGGCCGTCTTTGGTGTTGTCTTTGACCCCAAATTTTGCTCTATAAAAGGAATGTTCAGCGGAACATTTGAAAATACTCGGATCGACTTTCTCCCAAATTCTTTTCTTCCCTGTAATATTCCAGTCTTATTTTACTAGTTTTAGTTGTTACTCTGTTTGTTTTTATATCTAGTTTATTATTTCCTTCTACTTATTAGTGGAATAAAACCAGATCCTTTAGGTGATGGGGGATCTAATGTCATATCTGTGATCATTAAATAATTTATAATATTAGTACTTAATCTCTTCTATGATTAAATTATTCCTAGTGAATTTATTCTATAAACTGATCATTCTTTACTCGGCTAATTAATTGTGTCGCGATCGTGCCTTGATTAGTTAACGAACTCAGGGATAATTGAATCTGCATGCTCTGGGGATCAAGGATTGCGTGTTCATTTTGATCAGTCATTGAATTGATAAATCTATTGGTACTTTATGCTCTTTCTATTTACTTGCTTTGAATGATCAAACAAAGTAATAAATTAGAAAGAAGATCATAACATTGCATGATCATTGGGTGTTAATAGCTTTGAATAGAGATTATTGTCGGTTAAATTATTGCTTTTATTATAAATTGGTCAAATACACAGATATACGCATTAGTGATCCCGTTACCTTGGTGACATTTATTTTATTTGCTTTCTTTTTATTTATTTTTATATGACTTATCTTTTACACACTCTTTGTGTAATTTCACTTCAACCATTTGTCTAAATAACAAATTAATCTAAGTAGAGCAGTATTCGTTTCAATTCCCTGTGGAGACGATAATCTTATATACTATAACTTGACGTTTAATCGTGCACTTGCGATTTTGACGCAACACACCCCCATAATAGTGTCTTGACCAAAATACCCCCATGTAAAAACACTCAAAAGTGAAAACTTTTTTTTTCTCTTTATTCTTTCCCTCGCAGTTTTCTAATTTCAGAGAGTTGTTTTTTCCTCTGAAAACTCGCAAAGTTGGTCCAAATTTTCGCAATTATCCTCTTCATTCGCAATTAAGGTAATTGCGAGTCCCATATACTCCCTCGCAAATATGGTATTTGCGAAATCCTCCAGCTACTCGCAAATACCATATTTGCGAGGGAGTTTTTTTAAAAAAAAATTGTGATTTTAATTTTTTTTGTTTCAGTTATGCCACGCAGCAGGGGAGCAGCTTGGTTGGCCGGCAGGGAGGCTGCGATGAAGGCTACTAGACAAGCGGTTGAGGCTGCGAGAAAGGAGGCTCAGCGACAGCGTCGAGAGCATCGGGAGGCCATGACTGCGTCACACCGTCGGAGAATGGTTGACAGTAGACCTGGTCCGAGTAGACAGGGACGACGTAGACGACAATCTCAGTACGAGGAACCTCATTATGAGCCACCTCAGTACGAGGGACATCAGGACGAGGGACCAGTTGAGATGTATATTGATGCAGAGACAGAGGGGGGACCATTTCCTGGAGGACCTTCCGATACATCGCTGCTAACTTCATTCAGGGACCACATCGCTTACCGATTGTGATACGGAGATATAATTATTATTTACTGTTTTAAAACATTTAAGGGTTTTATTAGTTGTGTAATTCATGACAAGGCTTTTATTTTTATGTGTGCAGGACTGGGAGGAACCTCTTAGGGTTTTTTCTTACGGCAAAAAGTGGAAGAAGTGGTTTGAACATCGTCAGCCACTACCTACTGCAGTTAGGGACCATGTTGATCGAGCTGGTCTCTCGACTCTGATGTATTGCAGCTACCCGATGGTTGACAACTCACTGCTGACTGTGTTTTCTAAGAGGTGGCACCGGGAGACCAACTCGTTCCACTTTCCAGTCGGAGAGATAACCATCACGCTGGATGATGTGTCATGCATTTTGGGCATACCGATCAAAGGTGCCTTGTTCATACCCCCTGAGATGGATACAGATATTGCTATATCTGTTCTACAGTCAGTGTTGGGGGTATCTTATGAGGAGGCCCGGGCAGAGGTTACAGGCCATGGGTGGGCATCTGTTGGTTTATCTTGGCTGCAGGACCTTTATGATGCACGGAGGGATAAGGGTCAGATGGACTCTTCTGACAGATTAGACTAGCACCCGTATTGACTGTAAATATATCAAGCTGTTGTGCCACTTGGAGCAGGTGGGACAGTGGTCATGGGGAGCTTTAGCCCTATGCCACTTGTACGGTTATCTTGGCGACGCCAGCAGGTTGGAGTGTCGTGGGTTAGCGGGCTATATGACACTCTTTCAGGTACCACTGTGTTATTAAATACGAAAACTAGATTTACAATTGTTTTAACTCTAACACGATTTCGTAACTGATTCGTTATTTGTGACAGGCATGGATCTACAAGTATTTTTCTACTTCTGTAGTAGATGGAGGCTTGTTAAGGGTTATGAGAGTGAGCTTGTACACGCTAACTGCTGGAGAAGTAAGAGGGGTCATGGGAGGGTGCTTCCATGCAGGCAAGCACTGAATGCGCTTACCACTTATGATGTGTGTTGGACACCATGGGCCACCTATAGGCAGCATTGTCCATTCGATGCAGTGGCATACTTTTCGAGGTACCTTCGGTATGGGAACACCGTAGTGGTGTACCTACTGGAGAGGGTAATGCGATAGTTCAGGTACAGGCAGGAGATTCCTCGAGAGCCACCACAACGTCTCTCGGCTGAGGATATTAGTCTTAACTGGATGTCGTCTCACCTGTACTCTATTATATACCTATTTCGGTTGAGGCAGGCCGCTCATCCAGCTGAATGCGCCCGGGGGTACATGGATTAGTACTACAGGCACTCGCATCCACTGCTGATACCACCACAGGCTCCACCTCCACAGGCTCCACATGATGCACATGCTGATTGTGCCCCTCGGGTAAGGAATAATAAGTTCTTGCACTATATATATTATGTCCATTCGTAACATTATCTAATTTTTTGCTATAATGTATTTATGTCATTTGTAGGCAAATTATGTTCACGCACTAGGTATGTTGGATAGAATTGCCACTATGCTGCATCAGGTCGTTGATTACGCACAGGAGGGAGATGACATGTGTGACTACTTTCGGGAGGTGCTTCGAATAGCGGAGGATCGCCGCTGAGTAGTTGTCTTTTTATGTATTTTTTTTGTGCGACCACTTGTTTTTGATGAATGTAATTATTATTATTATTATTATTATTATTATTATTATTATTATTATTATTATTATTGTTGTTGTTGTTGACTGTAGTTTTGTTATTATTTATTATTAGTGAGTTTAGAAATACAAAACAAAATAATAAAAACAAACTTAATCGTGACTATTTATTAAACGCAACTACTCATTCAACAATAATAAAACAACATTACATGATCACCGAATGCAACAACAAAACAAACATTACATGACCTAGTCATCGGTGCTTATCCTTGGCTATGGTTGATGACATGCTGCAAGGATCTCGTCAACTGTTCTTGATGCACGGCAAGCTGTAATAATCTCGTCAATCGATCAACCAAGCACAACATACAACTCTATTGGGTCATAGCTAGAATGATCATTGAATGCTTCCCACATGTGTTGTATGTCGTCGTTGGTTAGAAGTATCATATTCATATATTGAACACGCCCACTACCTACCGAAACAGGGCATCGATAATAGAGATCTGCCACTGTACGTGATCCAGCTCCAAGCTTTCGCCATATCTTTTGCTTCAGTTCTTCGATGGTGATGGATGTCTTGATCCTAAATATTTTGGGACATCGCATTCAAAAACCACGCCATCAGCACTTGTTGTGATTATGCACCGTGATAGACAACGGCAAGGCTCGAATTCATCGAGAACTAGGTTGACTGAGTGAGTGACATGGCTCCCGAGCGGGCTAAGGGATGATGAAATTGATTTAGGGTTTATGTGAAATTGGGTGTGTGAAAACGGTTCTATTTATAGAATGCTTAATGCGATCTGAACCGTTAAAAGTGTGTCTGTCGCATCTCGCTCGTTGATATTTTTTAACATAAAGAAAAAAAGTATGCCAGTATTTTTTACTCGCAAATATGATATTTGCGAGTGTGTAATTTTTTAAAAATTAATTGTTATTTGCGAGTGAGACGAATGAAAAAATAATAATTTTGATATTTTTACATGGGGGTATTTTGGTCAACACACTATTTTGGGGGTGCCCCAAGCAAAATTGGGGGTGCCCTTAGAATAGCCCGAGATACTTTTTGGTCAGACCAACCAAAAAAAGAGGATATACTTTTTGCATCCCATTTTCACTTTTGAATCTTTTACTACTAATACAACAAAGGTTGTTGTTCAGACCCGGTTAGATGGACTCAAGGTTTGGATGTATTCTGGTGGCCCCATACTAGCTCAGGAGAGTATGATATTAGGTCTGGCTATATTATTGCTTGCTCTAGAACTGGTAATACTTCTAATTCACAAACTGGTTCATCTACTTCTAATCCTATCCCTAAGAACCTTTGAAAGGAAATTTGGAAGGCACAAATCCCCCAGAAAGTCAAAATTTTCATGTGGAAACTTTGTCATAATATATTGCCTTTTAAGACAAATCTCTTCAAAAGACACTTATCTAGGACTGCTGCTTGCCCTATTTGCCATGTGGAAGAGGAAACAGTTGAGCATACTTTGTTGCTCTGCCCGTGGACTTCCCCAGCGTGGTTTGGAATTCAATTACAAAGTGTTCCCAACCCAGAAAGTGTCTCTAGTATTAATGATTAGTTGACATATAAAATCACTCAACTTTCTATTCATAAGGACTATAAACTATTTGGGTTTACTACTATCTATTACACCTTATGGCAAATTTGGAAGGCTAGGAATTCTGTGATTTTTCAGGGGGATAAGGCAAACCCAAATAATGTTGTGCATCAAGTTAAAATTCTTGTACAAGATTCTTTATCCAAAAGAACTGAGGAGAAGACAGAGATTAGGCAACCACTTCATCCAACTGTTAACAGATGGAATCCACCCCCTTCCAATGTCTATAAACTAAACACTAATGCAGGATTTGACAAGCACAAACAACTTGGGTGTTCAGCAGTGGTATTAAGAGATTACCTTGGGAGACTAGTAACAGGATCCTCTCGCATGTTTGCTACGACCTCCCCTTAATTGTGGAAGCTTATGCTGTTCGAGATGCTCTTGTCTTGGCGAGAAACATGAGTCTCCAACGGATCTGCGTGGAGAGTGATTCTTTGCAAGTCATTCACAACTTCAATAAGATCAATAAATTAGGGGAAATTTTACTAGTAGTAGAGGACATCATTGCTCTCTCTCAGGACTTCGAAAGCTGTAACTTTACCTGGACTCATAGATTTGGGAATGAGGTGGCTCATTTGGTGGCTAAGAAGACAATCAATCGATGCCTTCCTTTGCTCTGGGCTTCGATCATTCCGCCAGATATTCTAGTTGTAATTCAAGCGGATGCTCCTCTTCTCCAACCGGAACAATCTATAGGTTTCAAGTTCCTTGCACTTTGGATAAAGAAGAAGCAACTCGGAACACAAATCAATCTTTGTTGGAGACTGCTACAGAGGATACCAGAGCTCTTGTAGAGTCTATTCGGAATTTGCAATGATCTTCAGCTGTGGCATTTGAAGAGGAGAAGTTTCTTGACGATCTAGGGTTTATTCGCTCTAGTAACAGATAGAATCTTCGTGAAATAGTCTTCTGACTTAGGTGTTGTACTTTACGTATCTGTCAGACAAATTAGGGTGAATATGCGCTACTTCTTATGTTTTGTTGGTGTATGGTAGTCCGTAAATTGGCGCTAGATCTTTTGTATGGGCTATCTGTTAGTTGGGCCAGTTTTGCTACAGTATTGAAATCGATCCTTTTTAGACCCAAAAAAAAATCCCTTATTTTTTTATTTTTTATTTTTTCTCAAAATATCCTTCTCTCACACACACTATCCTCTTTCTTAAATACACTAGCCTTTCTTTCTCTTCCCACTCCCCCTCCCCCCACCCCTTTTCATTGCCACATTCTGACGCTGTCATGATGCAAATTTCAACAACCATGTTATTTAAAAAATGGTTATTTAGGTTGCCGCAAAGCCTATTTGAGGTCCATACAAGTCTTGCCAATTTAGATTGTTATGTTTCTAACTATGGAGTTTGAATTCTTGCTTCTTGTATCATCCTAAACTCATAATAACATTTTGGATGTGGTTCTTCTAATATGAGTAGAGATTAAAGTGAGTAATCTCAATCACTAATTAGAAAATCAATGGTCGATTTATTGTACATATACATGTAATATCAACGATTGATTTATTCATCAAGGATTGGTTCTGTCCAAAAAAAAATCAAAGATCAATATTACTCACTTTACATTCTCAAGTGAATTGTTCACTTTAGAGGGGGCAAACATATTTCTTCCTGATTCAAACATTTTAGACAGAAAGCAGATTAAGCAAGCTGTTTATGGACTCTCGAAATATTTGTGAGGAGAGTTGGGTGTGATGTTTTCCATTTGAGGCATCTCACTTTCTCTGATCCTCCCCATCTCCATACTGAGGAAAATAGAGCATTGGGTTGACTAGGGCCTCGAGGACGAAGACTTTTGTACGCTGCAACAGTAGAAATATATGTAACACCCTCGAATTCTCTTCCTAGAACTTAGGGTATGTATGCATGAATGTGTATGTTTGTTATGTGTGTTGATATGAATGAATATGTTTTTGGATTATTAGGACCTTAGTTAGGGTAGCACAGACCTCGAACAGGCGAACCGGGACGTAAAACAGACGCATAATGCATTTCCAGGGAGCGCATGGCGCCCTAGAGTGAGGCGCCTGAACTCCGACTCTCAGGGCGCTAGGCACTGGCGTTGTTTTTGCTATTACACGTTTTGATGTGTTAGACCCGACCCATGTAACCCAGTTCGACCCGTTACGACCTAAACACTTAAGGAAGAGTTAAATAACCTATACCTAACCTTAGTTGCTCAGAGTTATATCCTAATTTCATCCCCAAGGTGCTAAGAGATACCTAAGCCCTGTTGGAGTCGTTTTTCACTATTCTCTCTCGTTTCTCGCAAATATAAGGCAAATTTATAATCTTTCTCATATTATAGGTAGATGTCATCCACCATATCATGATCTTTATCATGCAATGTCTTTCCTACTTAATTACACTTAAGCTTATTTTCAAGAAGAGTAATGATAAATGAACACCCAATTTGGGACACCCCGTATGAACACCGTATGTCCGTACGGTACGGACATATACGGAACCGTACGAAATCCGTACAATTTTTTTTTGTTTGCAAAATTTTTTAATCACTTTTTATAAAATTATTACCAAAATACAATTCATGTAAGTGGTTAATACAGTTGACTATCTGGTTAATTATATCTTTTTGTGACTCTGAACGACAATCCCAACGCACTAAGACATTGAGGGCCCGTTTGGTGGCCAGGATATGATAGAGACATGATATGATAGAGAGGTGGTTAAGAAAAGGATATGATATAGATAGGATAAGCTTTTATCATATCCTGTGTTTGGTGCGCACCTGATAGCATGCTGGACAACATTGTATTATCCTATTATGTGTTTGATATGGACCAGATAACAACATGATAGGATATGTATCATTATCAAATGACAAAATTACCCTTATACAAGAATTACATGTATTTTCTTAAAAAAAAATCAACATGTAATCTATTTTTTGAATTTTATAAATTGGTGAAAATTATTAAAAAAATTAAATAAGTAATGAAATAATGTTTTATAATTTTAATAAAATTATTCATCTCTATAATTCTGGGAACAATGTCATTAACGAAAATAACACGAGAAAATATATCAATAACGAAAATAACATGAGGAACAATGTCATTAACAAAGTTCTCAAGTCATTGTCATACACAAGTTTCATCAAATAATCCAAAAATTCAGCCAACAAAAATATAGTTCATCAAAATATAGCTAGAGAAATAAAGTCATGTGCTTAAAAATGATAACTTCTATCAAGGCTACTAGATTAACGACTTAACAAATGCAAGACGGTCAACATCATCACAACCCCCAAAATATGTGCAATCGATGGGGCACAGATAATATTTTATCTGCTGCAAAGAAACGCTCTTGTTGTTAACTCCATTTTTGAGCTCATTCATAATGCTCCTGGAATCATCAAACACATCTTTACCAACTCCAAGGCGATTTGCATGCACCCAATCTTTCTGAGCGTTTTCAAGCCAATTTCCAAAAGTCTTTCCTAATTGGATATACTATTGGCAATTACATTTGCTCCTGCATTTCTTTTCCTTGATTGACCTTCCACAAGGTCATGTTTTCTTCTAGATTGTGATTGATTAACGGATGGTGATCCAAGTAGTTCTACTTCAAGCTCCTCATCATTATTTTGTTCTTGCTCTTCTCTATCTACCTCACTCAACAACATCGTGGTCTGAAGATCCTTTTCGGTTACGGTCTTTTCCGAGAAAGCATGAGCAAGCTTATCAAAAAGTGGGATTGGAGTGTTCCTATAATCTCTTGCATTTGGATGACTCATATAAGAATAGAAAATGAAATATCTATTAGATAATCATAAATAGCAAGTGAAACAAAAAGAATTTACTAGAGAAAAAAACAAAAGAACACTAACCTTTCATACTCATTCCACACTTCATCACTTTGTCCACATGAATCATTTTTTCTCATCATTCGGCCAAATCCACTTTGATTAATCATATCATAAATTATTAGTAAACTGTCCCTAGTCTTTTCCCTGCAGATTCAATGTGTGGTTTTACCTTAATTCCACATCCTCGGGAACTTCTCACTCAATTTTGTCTCACCATTCTTAAGGTGTGTGCTTGAATTGTCCGCATCACATCTTTGACCATTGTTCAGACTTGATCAATATATCAAGAAAGGCTTCATCCTTAACTTATCCGACCATTGTCTCACGATCTCTTTTTCTCTTGTTATTTTGTTGCACGTTGCTCTCGAGATTCCATTCCTATTGTATAACCAAATATAATTCTGAGAATCTCTTATACAATATATTCCGAGGAAAAACATATGGAAATAACAAAACATAATCCAACTAAAAGACAATATAAGTTGTTAAAAGTCCTTAAAATTACATAAAGCGAGTAAAGACCAAACAATGTAAAATTACTAGGAAATTAACTAATAAAAACAATCAATTCATTTGCCTATTAACAAGCCATTCATTCCACATTTCGTTGCTAAGTTTTCCCTCCAAGGCACCATGCATCACTACTCTCAATCGTGTTAATATGATCGCGATAAGTAATCTCTTCATTGTGTAGTTGCCTATCCATTTCTCAGAATCTAACTCATCTTCCATTGGGTCAGAGGCATTTCTCTTGAATGAAATTGTGTAGCAGACTCAAGCAATTATAATGCGATTTTGGGTTTTGATTGGGTAGAAAAGATCGACTTCTAAGAATAGCCCAAGCGCATTTTTAACAATCCAAAAGTTCTCTATATCACATTTTCTTGCCATAGAGTGTCTCGTATGTTAAAAAGCTCTTGCTTATTCGATGGTGTATCCACGTCTCCATTCAACTGCGATGATAACGGCACCCTCATATGGTGCAAGGAATCCTTCACAATTTGTATAACTTGACATCCACAAGATAATAATAACCTATAATAAAATAGAGTTGTCAAATTAAAATGTAAATTTATTACTTTTTACTACTATAACTTCTATGTCATGTGATTATTGTTACACTGTGGAACATTTAAACCATTCCTCCTAGAAATGGCATCACGCAATACCCTAAGTCGATCGATCCCTTCCCATCGAAGGTAACACAAAATAAATTTCATATCCCTAGAACATACACCTAGGACATTGGTAGATATATCCCTTTTTCTATTACGATATCGAGGTTTGTCACAATTGCCGATACATTAAGCGGATATGTGTTCCATCTAATGCCCCAAGACAACTCTATAAGCAAAGATCCAAATAAAAGTCAATGTTTAGAGAAAAATATAATGATAAAATTTCTAAAATATATTCTATCACCATACCTTAAACCATTTCCATCTTTCATCTAAGCAATCTTAGGGACAGATCTGGTGCACTAAGAAGTGTTTCATGCAACAGACACCATTCAACACTAAGTTAAAATACCTACTATTTGCTTCTCTGATCGATTAAAGTGAAACTTAATAACACTATTCTTAAAATGATGTGCCAACACGGGTAAGAACATAGCCACTTGTTCTTCAATTCTTACTAGTCCATCTTCTTTCAATTTACCTTCAAGATGCGGAGGAAGAACATAATAAATGAAAGGATTTAATATTCATGCGAGAGTTGATTAATACATGTGACATCATCTCTGTTGATCAATCTCTAAAAATTCTCCCACCTTCTCTAACCATTCCTTGTTCCCTAAGGCTATGATTTTCATAAAACCATATTGCAGAATGACTTACTGCCATAAAAATTGCAAAACAAAGTCCAGCCATCTCTAAAAACATTTGCTCCAAAATTAGGTACAACATAATATCATGTTGTTCCTCTGGATTCATATCTACCTATAAAAAATCAAATATCTCATCACCATTTCTATTTATAAGAGTTACACAAAGCTCTAATTAGTAAGTGAATTACACAGCAAAAAATGGCAATTGGGACAATCTATACCAAC
The DNA here is from genome assembly GCA_037113605.1 of Calophaca sinica. NCBI lineage: Eukaryota > Viridiplantae > Streptophyta > Magnoliopsida > Fabales > Fabaceae > Calophaca > Calophaca sinica. The sequence goes on from CM073736.1 coordinate 9,366,245, forward strand.
ATGAATATCATGAATAAAATGGCGTTCTTCAAAAAAATTGAGATAGCAACATCAAACCAACATCAGATGAACCAACATGAATATCATGAATAAAATGGCGTTCTTCAAAAAAATTGAGATAGCAACATCAGACCAACATCAAATGAACCAACATGAATATCATGAATAAACGATGAACCAACATCAGACCAACATCAGATGAACCAACAGCAAAAGATGAACCAACAATTGCCAACGTTTATAGAGAATCAGACCAAAAGATGAACCAACATCAGAGGACGAGAGACGATACAGATTACAACATTTATAGAGAATCATGAACATACGCTGCGATTGGAAAAAGAGGCGATCGTTCCGGGAGAGGAGGGCCTGTAGAGAAGATGGAGAAAGGCGCAGGTGGGAGAAGAAAGAAGGAACACTTCGTGAAGGTAGATTGAGAGACAAAGAGGTGGGAAAAGGGGAGTGAAGCGGCGGTGGGAGAAGAAAAACAAAAGCGGTTGGTGGAAGTCGATCGAGAGACAAAGAGATGAGGAAGAGAGTGACGGCGGTGGGAGAAGAAAAATGGGACTGGTTTGTTCTGATCGGAGAGAGGCAGAGATGAGGAAAGACGGGGTTAGCTTAGGTGGGAGAAAGGAAAAAATGGCTTTGTGGTATATCGATGAGGCATGCAGAGGAGTGGAAAAGGGCAAGTGAGGAAATTTATTTTTAATCACCATCCTACTTATTCTAACCCATTTTCTATCACTAAGATAAAAAATACAAAGAGATAATAGGATAGGATAATTGATAGGATAGTCTTATCATATCATATTAAAGCTCATAAACAATAGATAATGAAGATAAGATAGGCTTTATCATATTACTGTCTCCTTATCACCGACCAAACCTTTGGCTTATGAGTGACTGGTGTTTCTAATTTATTTTGTAGATTAATTATATACTATTAAAATATTAAACGTGGGCGCACCAGCACGTCAAGAAGAAGGTACGTGAAAAACAATTAATTTGATTTTACAATATTTTTATTAGATTAGATTAGATGAATGAAAAGGAAAGGAAGGAGGATAACCTTTGGCGCTCCCTAATGGAGGCAAATAACACGTGCTGGGACTACCCACCAAAACCAAAATCAGACACTATTCAATGAATGAACGATGTGACAATACCGCCAGCGGTGCCTTGTCGCAGTAAAAGCTGTCTTAAAAAACACACACACAAAACTCGTGCTTTAATTCCACATCAAAAGAGGATAAAGCTTAAAATCCTCCGCTCTCAAATCTCACCCACCCACCCTGAACCTTTTAAAATACACTCTCTCTTCTCGTTTCTCTCTTCATAGCAAAAGAGTACAAGCTAGCTTGAAGGTTATTTTGAACGATGGAGAACCTGACAGCTATGAACTTACTCTCTCCTCAGCAAGTTGCTTATCATCCTCATCTCTTTGTAGAAGAGTCTCCAATCAAGGCTATTACCAAAGAGCCTAGAGGTTCGCATATGACAATCTTTTATAATGGACAAGTTATTGTCTTTGATGATGTTCCAGCTGAAAAAGCCAAGGAGGTTATGTCCTTTGCAAACAAAGGAACCTCTCAGAGTCAGAACAACTATGCTATTGCTTACACATTCTCCCCTTCATTTCTTGCTAACAACACTGTTCAAGAGCACCCTCAGCCTCAAGTACCATCCACACCTACTACTGTTTATGGTAATTTATTTGGATCTCTAATATTTGAGACTATGGCTGATTTGTGTCACATTTTATGCGTTTCTGATTCTTGACTTTCATTTTTATTCAGATCTACCAATGACTAGGAAAGCCTCACTGCATCGGTTCTTGGAGAAAAGGAAGGATAGGTAGGCACATAAGTTAACTACGCTATAGATTTCGTTTTTTCTTTAGCTGAGTACGGGTTCTCTTTAGCTAGTTTGTTCGAAGAAAATTTTTAACTGCAAATTATTGGTTGTTCTTTTTATTATTAGTATTAGTGTTATGCTGTTTGGGATCCATTGATTGATATTGTCTTTGTTACTGTTTCTACAGAATTGCTGCTAGGGCACCATATCAAAAAACCAGTCCAATGGGAAACCTTGATAAGCCAATTGAGGAATATATGGCATGGCTTGCCTTGGCACCTCAATCACCACAAGACAAATCTGAGAGTAGCTCCAGCTCTGTGTTATTCTAAGTATTTTTGTTGGATGCATGGACTGGAAGATTTTATAGGCATCTCCGCCAGTCATGTGTTGTTGTTTATCCATGGACTGGGGTCAATCAGCTATCTGTGTTTTTTTAGGACCGGATCCTATTCTCACAATTATATATTTGTGGATGTTGTAGCTCCACTTATTATTACTACAGTGTAATTCTGATTGCCCCAAAAAAAAAGTGTAGTTCTTGTTTGGTTAGCTTAATTGGAAATTTCCTTAGATTAATTTTGCTGTGTCAGTTTAGTTTGTTACGGTTCAATTGGGGTTACGGTGGTATATAATAGGGATGTCAACGGGGCGCTCTGTAACCGTCCAGCCGTCCCCATATTGCCTCTGATCTCGTTCCCGATCCCCACTAAAGAGAGTTTTTCTCCCACGTCCCCACGCGCATGATCCATAAGCATAACAGAAAAAAATATATTATTTTCAAAATTTATTATTTAATATATGAAAGTAGGACTTTTATTTATATTTTTTTTATAAGTTAAGATAATTTATTTTCAAATTTTGTTGTTTTTTTTTTAAAAAAAGATTATATTTATAGTAGATGTATAATGTATAATATACTTAAGGGTATTCTTGTAATATTCTTAAAGACGAGACCCACAGAGCGGGAACTATGTTTCCCATCTCTATCCCCAAAATGTTTTTCGCGGAATTTTTCTCCCCGTCTCATGGAGAAAAATTCTCCATCCGCAAGGCTTCAAAGGGGGCAGTCCCCGCGGAGATCCCTATTTACTGTGCATATTCACATCACATACAAATTTGCCTCCATCCTAGATCATGCCATGTTTTCCAACACTCAATGTGATGTTGATTCCTAAAAAATAAAACACAGGTTTATAGTAAGAAAAAATACTTACTAATTTTACAAGCCATAAATTCTCATGTTTCGCTTCTAAATGTGATGGATTGAGTTGTAATAATTAGATAAAAAGAAACTGCAAATATAAAATAATGCATATGCAAGTGTGTATTATTGAGCATAGTTGCAATAGAAAATTTCCTCAGATATTCTTCTTATGCCGTTGACAATATAAATTCCCCCAGCAACATAAAGCTTTATACTCCCTCCCTCTTAAGCCGTTCTCAAACTGAAGCTCATTACTTGAAATTACAGCAAGTGTTCATTCATCCCGAAAAAAGTAACAACAACAATGACAATATAAAGTGAAGAAAAAGTTTATTAAAATACAGTGAAGAAGAAGTTACACAGCAAACTCTATATCAACAGGACATGAAAATACGTATAAGCTTTTGGACCAAAAGAATTGCAATCTACAAGCACCAACAGCTTGTTTCACACTTTCAATCTTCAAGGCTTTTCTTGATTCTTCTCAGCAAGAACGGAACGGGTTTTTCCAAAACGGTCACGTTAATATTGTTCCAAACATCAGATAATGTGGGGAGTGTAGCAATTTTCTCAGCAACATTCATGTCTTCTGGAAGAACAGAACCAAAGACAGTGTATTCTTGTTTCCACTCGGAATGGTCAGCTAGGCTAATAAAGAATTCAGGGCCAGAACCAATCCAAGCAACTGAGCCCCTTCTTAAGATGGGACAATCTTCTATGGGAAGTTTATTGAATGGTGTGCCTTGTGCTTCCAATGTCCCTTGAATTAACGCATAAGGGGGACCAAAAGCAGCCTGGAAAATAAGGACTCATTTACTATCACCCAACACTACAAAGTGCTACAAACATCATGGCTTTTAGCATTGAGACTGCGAATATGCAAATAATTCCTTTTTTTTTCTTTTTTCTTTTTTTCCATTTGGGAATACTGTGCAAATGGCCTGAACAGAAGTACAATAATTTTTTCTGTAATCTCATTTTTGTTTGGATTAACAAAAGAAAGTAGAGTCTTTGAATACAAAGTAGGGATTTCTAACAAAAACATGTAAGTCCTCAATTCTCACCTACTCCATATGAGAACAAAGAAAGGGAAAGAAATTTGCGGGGAAGAAGAAAATCTTAAAAGGGATTGCTGGTTTATTGGAAATATATGGAAGGACAATGAAATTCATTTAGCTTCGAAAACACTAACATTTTCGGTAGCCATGTCACGGATTATAAAATGTCTATTTCTCAAGCATAAACTCTCCTGCTATGCGAAAGTGAAAACATGGCTCATTCTTGATCTATGAAAATCCAGGGACACGTTGATTGAATTGTTTCAATATAGTAGGTCAATCAATTCACAGTCATTTGGCATCATAATTCCATTATCTTTGGTAAGTTTTGAATTTGGTATCTGTAAACAACATGCATGTTGTTCATACTGAAAATAAGCTATACAGTTTTAAGGATCTAAAATGGCTGGGAGAAAAGCAAGAAAAATATGCTACAGAAACAGCTCACATAGACCTCAACAAAATCATGTCATGATGGGTAACAATAATAAGACTGAGCTTAAAACAGAATCGCACAATAAACTAATACCAACGAGAATGAGATTTTAAAGCAGAAATTCATAACAAAATTTGCATAGATAATTGCAGAGTGATATAGATGTGAATGTGTATATATAGAGGGAAATGCTGACGACTCAACTACACTCGAGTTACTCGTTAAGAATTCAAAAATAAAACTATTAGATAACAAATGAAACCTTTAAAATTCTTAATGCATCAAATACTGTAATTTTCATTAAAGCACTTATATATATACAATCATGCATCAGATGGGGAAACAGTCTTACATTTTTTATATGGTTTCCTTCTGAATCCCATGATTGACCTCGGCTCTCTGCACGGTAAAATTGGCAGCCTGCACAATGGTGCAAAGGCAACAATCGTAGAATGTAGGCAACAGAGTGTGGGGCACAGTCAGGGAAAAGCTGCATCAAATAAAGAATCTCCAGAGTTAAACATGTTCTTCAGTCATGACGGCAATTTCGAAATACAAAGTATTTCATAATTCATAGTGTAAGCAGAAACAAGAATCGGTCAAGATGTATCAAGTATTAACAGAAAAATAAGATGCAGTAAGTTGAAATCAATGCTTCACAGAATGTCAGAAACCAAGAGCATCCCGTTTCATAGTCAATGAATCATCTGAGCGATTATTTAAAGAGTCTTACTAATAAGTGCTCTAAGATACTCATTAGCCTTCTCCTTATTTAAATACGTAACAATCTAGTGTATATTTTTCATGAAGCTTCGACATTCAATCAACAGTTTCATGATCTCCTATTGAAGATACACACACATATGATAAGAGCTTGGTGGTCTCCTGGGGAAAGGAGATTAAACAGATATTCATAGAAGCTCAGAAACACAAATGCAGGTTGCATCCTGACCAGGCACCAGCCCATTGACAAGTATTCAATGTGCTCATTTAAATATGCCAATTCCTAACTTCATACATACAACATGTCATTGCTTCACAATCAAAGCATTTGGATTTTAAAGGTCCTGAAAGCATGAGCACTTACTTTTACATGAAGAGTTCCATATTCGGTTTCCAATCCAATAATACCCTGAAAAAAGATGAATTAGAAATACTATTGATAAATAAGATAACCCTTCATAAGTTGAAAAATTCCAACTATGAAATACATCATAAACAGACAGGAAAGACAAACATTAATAGGAAGAGAAGACACAATTTTACAACATAAGTAAGCCGCCCAAGATGATCATCAATTAATCACAAGATACAATCATACAACTAAATCCAAAGTTGGTGCTCTATTCACGTACATCAGATTCATCCCATCATTTGACAGATGCCTAAGTGTATGAAACAGAGTCTTCGTAATCACATATTATCAGCTAAAAGACGTAAAACATGACTATCAATAACTTGGATTTTAGGTTATGTATCTCATGGTCTTCTCCTGGACAGATTATGCAAAATAACTCACTTCTTAACTATAGAATTTAAGTTTCAAAAGCATATAACTGGTTTTACTAGGGATTCTCTTATTGGGTGCTTTCATAAACACATAATATAATTCTATTGCAAATTTTCAGTAGAGTTGTACCCTCCCCCCTTTTAAGTCTTGAATTGTTAAGACATTTATGGAAAATGGGTATGTGCCATCTCTTAGCACGCTAGCGGTAGCTTAAGTGCATCAGGTGAGGGGTAGCTACAATTGTTTCTCTCACTTAAGTGAAACGCCAATCCCATTCCTAATTTTCTATGTACTTCCACTAACTAGCTGTACCCATTTAAATATGTATTTTGGAGATAATTAGCATCAAAACCCATTGAAGACGGGATTCAATAATTTTCTTTCAGGTTCAGCAAGCTTTCCCAAGCCAGTATCCGAACAAGAATTTTAAATCGTGCGCCAGTATTTGATATAGATATTTTTCTGAGGCCACAACTATCAAGTCAATTTGTGGCATAATGGCAAGCAACAATTTTATAAATAATAATGATTAATTAGAAAAACCAAACTTCTCTTACCTCTCCTTTTCCAAATATGAGACCAGAAGTCCAACTAACTGTTTCCTCTGGAGGCACTCCTTCTTGCTGTTCAGGGGCTAAGCTGTCCTTCTGTTTCTTCAACCAACACTGAAACAATGAATGAAGTTGAATGCTATGACTTTTAAGCTCAATGTCAAAATTTTGATTAAAAACTTAAAATTTAAATCGCCAAAAAAGTTCTAAAATAACAGTCCTGAACTAAAATGAACTCTATCATACATAAATTCTCTCCAAAAGAATTTGCAAAAAGCCCCAACAGAAAGCAACTTGTTGAAATGGTTCTCATTGGTTTAAATTTGCTAACATCCAACCTCTGAGATACTGATTCTTCCCCTTCACACCCAAAAATACCTCATAAGTGCGCATCACACACTTTGTTAATCCAAGCCTAAACAAGCAAGCTCTTGCAATGCACTTGATCAGGCACATTAATGAAACCTATTTTTTGCACCCTAATATTTTAGCACTTACTGCTCACAACCTTCTACAGCCACAACAGTTTTTTTTTATCTCACTTTGCATACTATGACTCACACTATCAAGGTAACAATAAATCAAATTCAATTCAAACCATATCAGGTTGAGGATGAATCTAGAAAAACACCAAAACACTGAAAACATAATTTTAATGTAATTGCAGTTCAGACTGCATAATTTAGAATGGTAACTTTGTTTATCTCTGAAGTCAATAAGCCATTTGAAATTATAGCGTGATCTAGTCCAGGACTCAGTTTAGCAACTCTAAACAAAGAAACAAGAATGACAACACCGATTCCAAAAAGGGGGGTGTAGAATTGAAAACTGAAAAGTAACTTACCTCACCGAATTTGGATCCACAAGACTCACGATTCCCACAAAACACCCATGTATCACAGAGGCAAGGTCCATCCTTCCCAGTACACATGGATTTACAAGCGTTGCAGCAATCTTCAGAATTGTTGAATTTGAATTCAGAACCCCACTTCACAGCTGCACCCCAAAGCTCCAAATTTTCAATTCCTCTACAGCACCCTCCAACATTCTCACCAACCAACGCCAACGACGTTTTCCCAAACTCCGAAACGGCAGCGCTTCTGCTTCTGCTTACGGCAGAGAGGAAGAAATAAGCCAAACCGCAAGAAGCCAAGCACACCAAAAGAAGGATCAAACGGTTTGATACGGTGACGTTTTGTTCACTGTGCTTACGACCCATTTAAGAGTTTGCAAAACCCAGAAAATGGATAAGCTTGAGAAATTGGAGAAGCCGTTGACCGCAAAAAAGGGGGTAGTTATTCTAGTTGGGAATATAGAACAACAGTGGTAATGTAAATGAGATTGAAACTGAAATGGAAGAGAGAGGGATGATATGGTAATTATTGAGAAGTTCGGAATTAGAAAAAAGAGGAATGATGATGAGAATGGGGATGCCAACTTTTCATGGTGAGGGAGAGACAGAGACAGAGAGTCATATATTTTGTCCTTTTCGGTATCCGTTGAGTTAGTGGGTCTTTGACCATGCTGCTTACTAGTACTACAGAAACGTGCTGTTTGTTTCTTTGGTTTGATTTGGAATCGATCCGGCTAGGCTGCTGCTATTCACAAATTTAATTTAACAACCAAAAAAAAATGAAGCCTAGAGAGTTGTGAAATAATTGAGCTCAATGATTAACTAAGTAAAGAGATCAATTAAACAATAGATTATGATAGAGAAATTTTAATACTCCCACCATCCCAAAACCTTGAGAGTTTTATAGCTTTTGATTTTTGTTTCAAAACTTTGGATATTTTAAAAATTCAAATTATAATTCAACATCTTTTTTTCATTATACCCTTAAATTAATAACATACTATAATTATAGTTTATTTTTACTAGATAGTTTTAGTGGAGTGTTAATAATTACCAACGAATTTTATATTAAAAAGTGACACATTTATTAAGGGTCTTTTAGTCAAAATTTATCTCCATTAATTATTTCTTAACTTACGTGCCAAAACCATAAACAACCAAAAAGTAACACATTTCCCGTCAGGCGATTAAAACTCAATTAAAAATGCATTATATTTAAACATCGATAGTGTAATACAATATCATACCAAAAATAATGTAATTCCATTGTTTATAAAGTGATAAACGACCAAAGTTTTGGGACAAAATGAGTAATTCATTTACCGATAGCAGAGTAAAACTCAATTAAATATGCATTATATTTTAACATTTGAGAGTGTAATACAATGTCATACCAAAAATAAAGTAATTGCATTGTTTATAAAAGTGACAAACTAGGTTTTATTACTCCATAGGTCCCTGAACTATTTAGTAATTTCTAAATAGGTCCATAAACTAAAAAAATTGTAAATGAGTCCTTGTACTTGTCAATAATTTGTAATTGGATCCTTAAATTTTAATCGAATCCTTAAACTTTTAAATAATTTACAATTAGGACCATAAACTTTTAAATAATTTGTAATTAGGTCCCCGTTAAAGTGGAGAGTTCAGGGATCGAATAAAAAATTATTTAAAAGTTCAAGGACCTAATTAAATATTATTTAAAAGTTCAGGGACTTGAATAATAGTCATGACCCAATTACAAATTATTGATAAGTTTATTGACTCAATTACAAATTTTGTTAGCTCAGGGACATATTTAAAAAAAATTCTCAAATAGTTTTAGGACCAACAAAATAATTAAACCTTTTGAAAATTATGTAAGTGTTATTACAATTTAAGTATAAAAAATGATAAATAGCACTTCATCAAAAAAAACATTCTTCACAAAAAAATGCTAAACACCACCAACGTTGGATTGTTTGGGGTGGTAAGATCTCAACCCGTAGTGAGAAGAACATGGTTCAAATCCGAAAAATGACCAATTTTCAAGGCCCCTCGCTCCATCAATTGAATCGTCACTAAGAACCGAAATGGGCCCCACCTTTCATATTTTTTCCCCACTCACCCTGATTATCTCTCCCCCACTCACCCCCCCTCTTCCCCTACCGGTTCAATTTCCCCCATTGGTTCTCCCACAACCCCCCATCCCCCTCCATTTGCGCATAGATTTTCCTCCCGCTTCTCTCTTGATTCCCTTTACCCCCTCTTTTCCTCTACTTGCTTCTTCTACGATGATGACGATTGGCATCAGTGATTGACGGTGGTCACCGCTTGTCCAACACTACCCTCTGCTTCTATTCACATCACACCCACATGGTCAAACCTCACCACCAGGCCTAGTTCACCGCAACCTGTGGTTGATGTTTGATTCTGGTACATTTTGACATTTTTTAATTGTAAGAACGATTTTTCTATAAGAACTATCCTTACAGTTGGCGTCCAGATCATCTTCCTCTAGTGGTGCCCCTTGCTAAGACACACACACACACACACACACACACACACACACACACACTAATAACTCTTCTATGAGTTACTACGCTTAATAACTCTTTCTATATATCAAATTTTATCAATCCAACCGTTAAATATCATCATATTACATTAATGATCATGCATACCAAATTTTAGATAAATTAGATATTCGTAGCTATGTAATCATACAGTTAATATTTTACTTGTATTTTAAAAAATATATTATATTAATAAATAACACACTTTAATTTTGGCTCATTTAAATAAAAGAATAACTTGTTTCTATTTTGCAAGCATGTGTTTTACACTCATAATTTGTTTACGACCCAAATGTGAAGAATGCTACATACTAGGTATTATAAACAAAATTGAATAAAAAAAAAACAAAAAACAAAAAGGTATTATAAACAATCCAGTAACCACAAATTAAGGCCCGGGTCACACTAGTTTCACATGGTCACCACTAACATCAACTTCCTCTTCAACCTCGGCAACATCCACAGCATCCGATGAACCTGTCCCACCTTTGGTTTTCAGCCCCGGTGTCCTTGCTTCTTGTACGATCCGCATGATTTCTTCCACACTTTGGCTTGGTTGGTCATTTTGTGTTTCCTTGTAACCCTTTTTTTCAGCCTCAATCAACTCTCTAGGCATGTTCTTCCAAAACCAAGGGTGCTGCTTTATCTCCGAGATAGTGATCCTCTTTAACAAGAACGATAAATAATCAGCTTCATTATACAAGAACTATAAATCCACTTACGTTACATTCTATAACATTTCATTTTGACATTTTTAAGGTGAAATATGAATTTAGCCAAGGCCATAGTTGTAATTTCTGTTAGAACAACAAATCCGGATCAAAAGAAAAGCGGATAAAACACACACAAGAACACAAACGAAGTTCAGCAAGTGTGCCTACATCCCCAGGAGCTAAAGTGGCTGATTTCTTATTATAATCAAATAGGGTTACAAAGATATGCTTAAATACTACGATACATTTTACAATAATAACCCCGTACCATACCGTGGGAGACTTCGCCCCCCGCACCCTCCAACCCACTCGTGGTAGCCCCCGAACAGTTTGGGCCAAGCTAAAGGGGCAGAGCCTCGAGCATCCGCCCACCTTTCATAATTATGAGCCATACTCAACAATTTCGTATAAGTACTATGGTTTGGCAGAATTAATAATAATTACCTTGGCAGGATTGGCAACAAAAATACGAGAGAGGAGATGCCTACACTCTTCACATACACGTACATAGTCAGGTATAGAGTATTGAGCACTCATTATTCTCTGCCAACAAAAGAATCAGAGTTTAAACTTCCTGCTATGGATCATAGGTATTAATCATAATGTAAGTATGGAACTTTTTAAAGACAAGTAAGAGCTCACCAGAACATTCTTTCTGAGATTTCTAGGATCTTCTGGATCTTCAAATGGGTATGATCCAACCAACATGACATAAAGAGTCACACCACACGACCAAACATCTGCAACCTACAGAATTGCCAATCTGTGAACGAAATTGAGCATCTATGAACTACTCCTATATGATGAAATGTGATACTGTATAGGTTTCAATTGTGAAACCATGGTGCCACTTACCACAGACTGTGACTAGATATAATTAATAGGCACAATTTATAATACCTTTCCATCATACTCCTTTCGTGACATAACCTCAGGAGCAATGTATGCAGGAGTTCCAACTGTTGATTTGGGTTGAGAGTGCAGTAAAGCAGACTGCGATTGAATGTTAAATTAAATAGGCAAGTCAAAAAACAAATATATATGAAAGCACTACTCCATAGTCCATACATAAAGATTAATTTTGGTGAGATGTTATTGTTAACCTTGGAGAAACCAAAGTCACAGATTTTAAGTCGAGGAGCTGGATTTCCGTCGTCCAATAGAGTGTTTTCCAATTTCAGATCTCTATGACATATTTGCTGCAGTAGGATGCATTATAAGATAAAATAAGACAGAACTTTTATGATGAAAAATAAAATAAAATTCTGAGTGCATATGTATCATACCATGGAATGACAGTAGCTAACTCCAGATATTAGTTGCTGGAAGAAAAACCTTGCCTGTAATATTGTGAATTCATAGAAAAAAACCACTCAGTAATATATACATGTAGAGGAACAATTATATATATATATATATATATATATATATATATATATATGCACTTTACAACCTCGTCTTCACTCAATCGACCAGCGGTGCATATCCTGTCAAAAAGTTCACCACCGGCAGCATACTCCAGGACAATAGCTAAATGAGTAGGGGTCAAAAACACCTGCAGAAAGGAATTGGCATTCAAAATTTGTTGTATATAACTTCTAAAATTCTGAATAGAAGTAGAACACATCATGTCTGATCTTAGCCCACACCAAAGAACAGACACACACATCACAACATTAAAAATGCAGGAAACCCAAATCGAGCTTTTTTTTTCCTCCACCTTTCTAAAGGAATGGAACCATTCGGTTACGGTAAGCAGAGGTGGAGGGAAGGGGGGACACACAGGGTTCCCCCCCAACAGTTTTTAACACCCTTTAGTACCTAAATGCTTTTGTGTTCCCCCTCTAGCTTTTGTTTTTGGTCATACGTTCCATAACTGGTCAGAACTCTCTGGCTCTCTTGATAAGTTGAACTTTCTGTACATAATGAATGCTTTTGTGGGTCCCCCACTTGCTCATTTTTGTGTCATACACTTTTACTTCGTTTCAGAACTTGTTCACTCCTTCTGACCCCCTTGCTAACGGTACACAAACTGTAAACAAATGCTTTGGTTGAACTCCCCTTTTGTTTTCAGCAAAAAGGAGATGGTAAGTTCAGTTTACTAAGCCATTGCACCATCATATCTCTCTCTCTCAGCAAGAAGTACAAAATGAAATCCTTTTTCTCAAAGGTTCACACCCCCAATTCTATGGTCATTCAAAGTTCATCACTTTAGCATGAGGGGTTGAAAGCAAAGTACTTGTATTCATAAAAAATGTGTGGTCTGAAGCTCCTAATATGTTTCAAGAGTACCTATGTTCATGCCCTCAGTTCTTCATCAGAAACCAATGGTGGTGGCACTAGCATCAAAGCCACAGTGGCTGCAACCAAAGCTCACAACCTTAACCATTCATATGACCACATCTTAAGCCCAAATTAATTAGTAGTCTGGCTCCTGGCGACGTCTTTGTATTTGGTTTCCCCGGGATCAAACTCCTAGCTCCGCCCCTGTTGGTAAGTATTTTCAAACTAGCCAACTTGGCTTGCAAGAATTGTTGAAGAAAATAATGCTAGATGCATGATAGTTATGTAACCTAACTGTTTGCATAGTGTTAGATACAAAACAATTAATGTGTTTTTACATGATAGCTTAAGCTTTTGGAATAATTAGTTCTTGGCATGGTATTAAAGTCTTTATTACCAACTAAACAGAAGCTACAAGTGTCACCAAACAGCTCAATTTTTTATTTTTTTTTCTGGATCAAGTTTCAAGCAGACCGTTACTGAGAGCTGTAGGTACAAAAAACAATGCAGCTAAATATCAAGAGAATCCAATACTTCCAATTCCATATCTAGGAAAAAAAATCCTAATGAAGGAACAGCTTTTAAGGTCCAAATTAAAAAAACAAACTCTTACCTCTTTGAACATGATAATATTTGGATGCCTTAAAGATCGGTGGTTAACTATCTCCCTTTGCACATTCTCTTCAATCTGATTACACCACAAACACAACTCGCTCAGAGAAAGGAAGACGATAAAGAATTCAGAAGAAATTATTAGAAAACAAAAATGAGAGGTTACTGTACTTTGAACATATTAACAATTATTCAAAATGCAAACCAGAAGAAAAATCCCCCACAGACAAATATGCAGAAGTCACTTTAAATTTTCAATTTCAGAATTCTTAAGAAAGGGATTAATGATTGAGAGCATTAGCCCATTGAATTGAGTTTCCAAAATGTCAACTCACACAGAATCAATCTCAGAATTAGGGAAAAAAAATAAAATTAAAACCTTTTTTCCCCTTTTAATGTATTTGATAGCAACAAGCTCCCCTGTGTTTTTGTGTTTGGCCAACCTAGCAACTCCAAAGTTCCCCGAACCAAGCTCCTTCAATGTCTCATACCGTTCCTCCATTTCCACTGTCGCAAAAAACCAACTTCCACAGACCACAAGTGTTTCAGTGAGGAGTGATCAGGATCCAAATAACTGCAAATTTTTAATGAGGAGGAGAAAGATGTGAATTTTATTGTTTGGCCCTTACTGTATTACTTTTTCTCTCCGACGCGGCAACGGTTGCAAGAAGAAGGGTACTACTTGCAAGCTTTGGAAGTTGAATTGAATGAAGTTGAGTTGTCTTTGTTGTCTAACAGAACAATCGCGGAGGATCATTCATTAATCCCTTTCCTTTCCCTCGAATAGGTTACTATATGTAGTATTCGTAAACGCAGATGGCTGTGGCGCTCATGATGCATCGCTTTAACTTCCTTCCTTCTTCGGATTAGAATGTCATTATCATGTGATCTGCAGTGGGTCCTACCTAGTAAACTACTCTCCACCTGTACTTTTCTAGAATATTAAATGGTTTTTTAGAGTAAAATATCCTAGCTAGTCCACACATAAAAATGTGGATAAAGACTATTTTGGTCCATCACAAAATATTTACGACTCATTTTAGTCCCTCACAAACTTAAATCCAAAAATAATCTCTCACATTTTTTAAAAATGTTATTTTAGTCCCTCATATTTTTAAAACGGGGTCACATGAGTTCCTCCGTCATTGTTTGTCAGGGACTAATGTGACCCCGTTTTAAAAATGTGAGGGACTAAAGTAACCTTTTTAAAAAATGTGAGAGATTATTTTTGGATTTAAGTTTGTGAGGGACCAAAATGGGTCTTTACTCTAAAAATGAAATTCAATTTAGTCGCTCGAAAACAAAAATCCTGAAATGGTCCATAGAATTATAAATGAGAGAGATGTTAGTCTCTCTATTTAGTTCTGTTCAATAACGATTGTTAAGTTACTGATATGTAACATTAACTACTGATGTGCCTCGTTAATGATTTTCCAGCATAGAAATTGTCAAAAAAAATTGTATAATTAAAAGGCCCAAATTGGTCGTTGTCCCTTTTTTCTTCCTTTAGACCACTTTGAAAAACCCAGACTCCATTGAATAGTGATTTGAAAAACCTAACTCCATTAAAGAACTTGTTAATCTGTTTTTTTTAAAGTGTTATGTCTGATGGTGAACACATAATGTTAATGGAACATTGAATCCCTTTCTTAATCCTAAACGCAACCCTAACAGAGAGCCCTAATTTCTTGAAAGAAATCTAACCCAATTGGAAAGATGCCAGTTTAATAGTTCATTGGGTTTCTCAGCTCCAGGGCCTTGGGAAAGATGATTCAACGGAGCCATTCCCTCCTGCAATTCGTAGGTTTAAGTATATATTATGATTTCACCAAAATGTTAAAATAACAAAAAGGGGAATTTCATCGCTACACCTGTTCTTTCTTGTCATGTGCAATGAAGTTTCTTTATACTGCAATAGTGATAAAAAAAACTTTTTACAATTACAAGACAATCATTGAAAGTCATCACAAGCAAGTAGGGGTGTACACGGGTTCGGGCCGACCTGCCAACCCAGTGGCCTAACCTGGATCTAAACCGTTTTTTGCCCAAACCAGTCAAGTTCGGGTCCAACCCGAACTTGATTAATGTAAGCGCATGTATTTTATATTTCCATATATATCTTTCTTTTCCATTTTACTTATCAATTTACGGTCCAATTGTTTGAAAATCTTAATAATACTAATGTGTTGCAGGGCATTGAAGAGATATGTATTATCATTGTTCACTTCTTGCATTATGTGAAGAAGAATAGGCTTCATGATTCTTCTTCACATAATGCAGGAAATGAAGGATTGAAGTTTTAGAAGAAAAGATACAAAGAGGAAAAAGTTGTTGAAGTTTGTCACTAAGATAATGGTGAAACCATGAGTTCTTTTGTGTATTCTATGATGGTGTCTTTCTATGATGGTGACACCATCATAGAATATGGTTTCACCATCATAATCTTGGTGACAAACTTCATCAGCTTCCTCTTTGTTGTATCTTTTTTTCTGATGCTTCAATCCTTCATTTTTTGCATTATGTGAAGAAGAATCATGACGTCTATTTATCTTAGCAACAAAGAGATATTTTAAAAAAATTGTGTTGGAACCTAAACGATTGAGAAGTTTAGACCCTCATTAATTTTGATGATAACAAAATATTCACAAGAGAACAATTTATGTTCTAACAATTCTTGAAGTGTGCAGATACTAATATTACATATATTTCTAAGCCACTTAAACAAGAAGGAAGAAGCTCTCAAGAGAAGGATACACTCCATGTGTCAAAGATCCTACCATCCTAGTATCCGTCCTCGTGAGCGCCTGGAATTATCTTCTTGTGACACTAGTCTTATCCATTTGCTATGAGCGTCAGATCTTCCGCTCGAGCAAGCGTCAACTTCATTATAAATCACGTGTTGGTCACGTTGTTGCTCTTCCTCTCGTAAGTTTCGAACGGATTTGAATTTGATCTTATGCGCTAAAATTGTTGTGCGAGGTATCAAAGGTGACACCTTTAGCTAAAAGACAAAAATCGTACAAGCAATTGTGAAAAGCAAGGTAGTGCAGCGGTAATGTGTACTCTTGAGATACTCTCTGAAAGGAATAAAGAGACTTTTGAAATCACCTCACTCAATGGAAAGGAGCCATTTTCTTTATGCTTGTAATATCCTTTAGAACTCCTATAAATACCCCAAGGTATCCATTGAAGAAACAGTCGAAACTCTACAAGAGAATATTGCTTCATTTACTGAGAACAAGCACAGTTGCTATACACTACAAAGAGTCAATACTCTGAAAGCACTGCTTCTGTGAGCAATCAAGTTTCGAGCCAAGTATCTGGACTACAAGAACTGAACTCAGCGTCCGACACTTTCTTTTAGAAAGCATTTCTATATTGAGCTTAATTTTTATCCTCTCAGTGAGAGTTATTTATATTTGTATTCAACTTACTTGTAAAAGTTGCTTTGGCCTAGTTAAAATTTGTTCCCTCAAAGGCTCGAATGTCTTGAGTCGTTTTGAGAAGTTGAGAGTATTGTCAAGGTTGTGTGAGAATACTCTTAAGGTTTGTAATGTCGATTGATTATAGTGGAAAATCCTTCAGGAACGAAGGGACTAGACGTAGCTACCAGTTTGGTAGTGAACTAGTATAAATCTCTGTGTCTCTTGTTTTACTGCTTTCTATTTATCTTTATCTTGCTCTGTTAAAAACAAGTTTTCACAAACAGCTTTTCCAGCGTCTGGTTTATTTCCAGCGTCCGTTTTACAAACTATTTTGAAAAACTTGTGTTCTAAGTGTTTTTAACTTAAAGTTAAGGAAAAGTTTTCTACACAATTCAACCCCCCTTCTTGTGTTCACGTTCAGTTGGTACCAAAGCTCGGCCTCTTGGTTGAGCACTTAACAGTGTTAAGAGTAAAGATCCTACTGTGAACATGTCTGTTGAAGGTGGTCATATGAACCGTCCTCCTCTATTCAATGGAGAAAAATTTGATTACTGGAAAGATAAGATGAAAGCATTCCTTGAGGCACAAAATCTTGATTTATGGGATATAGTTGAAAGTGGATACATTTCTCCCGCTAATGCCCTTGGTGTTGCGATACCTAGGGAAAAGCTGGGTGATGATCGAGAAAAGAGATATCAAACCAATCGGAAGGCTAGATTTATTCTCATCTGTGCTATGACAGAAAGAGAATATGATAAATGTGGTAAGTTTGATCGCCAAAGAAATGCTGAGATTCTCTTGTTTTGTCTTATGAGGTTACGCCAAGTAAGAGAAACAAAGGCTAGCATGATGGTTCGCCAGTATGAGCTATTCAAAATGGAAGATGGAGAAAACATTGAAACTATGTTTGGAAGGTTCCAAACACTTGTTCATGGGTTGCAGGCCCTTGGAAAAAGTTATACTACACCTGACCATGTGAGAAAGATCTTGAGAAGTTTGACTAAGCAGTGGAGACCCAAAGTCACTGCTATTCAAGAAGCAAAAGATCTAAATGTCCTTCGGCTTGAAGATCTTATGAGTTCTTTGAAAGCTCATGAACTTTAGCTAAATGAAGAAGAACCTACCAAGAAGAGTAAGTCTATTGCTTTAAGAGTTAATCAACATAAATCTAGTACTTCTAAAGCTTTTCAGGCTGAAGAAGAAGAATCAGATGATAAAGCTTCAGAAGGAGATTATGATGGATCAGATAATGAGCTAGCTTTCATATCTAAGAAGATCCAGAGAATGTGGAAGAAGAGAAACTTCAGAAGGAGGTTTCAGAAGAAAGATACAAAGGACAAGAAGGAAAGCAAAGACAAGGGCAAAGCCCAAGTCATTTGCTATGAATGTAAGAAGCCTGGACATTTCAAGTCCGAGTGTCCTAATCTTAAGGAAAAGTCCACAAGAAGCTCCTTCAAGAAAAAGAACAAAAATCTCATGACAACATGGGAAGATCTTGACTTATCCTCCTCTGAGGAAGATAAAGAAGAAGAAGCTCACATTGCCCTCATGGCAGACACTGATCTTGATTCAGAAGAAGAAGTTGAAGAGGTAATAATATATGACTCTTATTCTGAACTTCAACTTGCATTTGATGATCTGTTAAAGGATTCTGCCACTCTCTCTATTGAGTATAAGAATTTGAAAAAGAAATTTTCAAAACTATCACAAGATTTTCATTCTTTACACAATGAAAACTCTGTACTCAATGAAGAGAACCAGAAGCTGAAAACTGAAAATCAGCGTCTGGAGGATAACCAGCGTCTGGAAGCCAACAAGCAACCAGAAGCTGAGAGCTCTCAAGTCAAAAGCTCTGTAGTTACAGGCAATCCTAACTGCAAATCAAATGACTATGAATATGC
Source organism: Calophaca sinica (assembly GCA_037113605.1). Lineage (NCBI taxonomy): Eukaryota > Viridiplantae > Streptophyta > Magnoliopsida > Fabales > Fabaceae > Calophaca > Calophaca sinica. Next base: position 9,385,203 of record CM073736.1, read on the forward strand.
TTTTCAAAAGTTTATTGCAGAGAGTGTAACTCGAAGCAAGCAAGCTTCTATGATTTGGGGTGTCAGTAAAACGACAACTCATAGTCTTGGTTATATATTAGATGAACCTCTTTTAGAAAATGATTCAGCATCTGATAAATCCAATAATCATAGTAAATGTTTGCATTGTACTTACTGCAATAAATCTGGTCATTTGAAAAGTGCGTGTACTGTGTTTATAACTAAGAAGGACAAGTTTCCTTCAAGAACTAACAAGAAAGGACCCAAAAAGATATGGGTACCTAAAGATAAAATAGTCTATGTTGCAGACTTGCTTAGCAACAAAGTCAACACACCTATCTTGGTACTTAGACAGTGGATGCTCGCGTCACATGACGGGAGAAAAGCATATGTTCCAAGAACTAAGACCTAGAGAAGCTGGATTCGTTGGTTTCGGAGGAAACCAGAAAGGTAAAATAGTTGGAATTGGTCGCATAGGTAAAGGCTCTCTTCCTTCTATTGATAATGTTTTATACGTTGAAGGACTAAAACATAATCTATTGAGCATAAGTCAATTATGTGACAATGGTTATAATGTTGTCTTTACAGAAAATGGATGTTCAGTAAAAAGCAAAAATGATGGATCTATATTCTTTACAAAGAAAGAGGAAACAAAACATTTATAAAGTTGATCTTTCTGAACTTGCAAAACAAGATGTCAAGTGTCTTATATGCATTGAAGATGAGCAATGGATTTGGCACAAAAGATTGGGTCATGCCAATTTGAGGTTAATCTCAAAATTAAACAAGCACAATCTTGTTAGAGGCTTACCAAATCTTAAGTTCCAATCTGATGCCCTGTGTGAGGCTTGTCAAAGAGGAAAACAAGTTAAAACTTCATTTCATTTAAAAAATGTTGTTTCGACCTCTAGACCACTTGAAATTTTACATCTTGATCTTTTTGGTCCCACAAGGACAACCTCTTTAACTGGAAAGAAATATGGATTAGTCATTGTTGATGATTTTACTAGATGGACATGGGTTAAATTCCTTGCTCACAAGGATGAGTCTTTTAAGGTATTTACTGTTTTCTGCAAATCAGTTCAAAATGAAAAAAGCATCTGTATTTCTTCTATTAGAAGTGATCATGGGGGAGAATTTGAAAATGAAAACTTTCAAAAATTTTGTGAAGAAAATGGCATCTCCCATAATTTCTCCTCTCCTAGAACACCTCAACAAAATGGTGTTGTAGAAAGGAAAAATAGGTCCCTCCAGGAAATGGCCAGGACCATGATCAATGAAGCTGATATTGTAACACCTTGCATTTTTGTACATTTTATATTTTTTTTAAATGTGTTTATTTCATTAATTGTTGTGATTTGTAAAATTAGTGATTCTAATCCCTAGGTGTGTTTGAATTATTGAAAAATGTTGATTTGGTATTTATTTGTAATTTTAGAAAATAAAGGTAATATATTATTTATTTATTTTACTTTTATAAAATATTAGTAATCGAAATATTAGTATTTTTGGGATTTTATTTTGTGTATAAGAAGTGTTAAAATGAGTTTGTGGGAAAAATGGTTTAAAAATATGTAAATTAGAGTTTTGGTTTTTGTTGGGTGCACACCCATTTTCTACTGAGATCTGACCTATAAAGTCCTGCTATTCTCACCCCTGGAAACTTCTACGCGCACCCCCTAGATGGCAGGGCCCAAGCCTATGTTCCCCTTCTTCTTCCTCTGCCAGCGCCGTTTCACAGCAAAAACCCCAACCCTCTATCATTTTCGTCCATCCCTCTCCCAACTCGCCTCACCTCCATGACCACCACCATAGGCTGCCTCTCAGGCGCCGCGACCAGTCACCACCGATCACCTCCCTTGCGTCCCCCTCCCTCTCATCCGTCACGATGTTGTTTCATGCGGCTGCCATGGCCGCTACAAGCTTGAGTTCCGGTCGCCTCTCAAGCGCGATTTCTGTCCACGTTTTGGCCTCCTCAGACCACCACTTCTCCTCCATGTTTCCTCTGCCAGAGACAGCCATGAACTCTGCCATTAAAGCCACCATGAACCTCCATAACCGAACTGGTTTTGGGTCGATTCCGGCCACCACAGTCATCTTCTCATAAAACGGACGACGTTTTTGGATTCTACGCGTCGAAAGCTTTCAGAGTCACTACTCATTTGCTCGTTTCGGTGAAGTTGATGTCGGACCCTTTGTAACCCCATTGTCTCGGCAAATCCTCCTTGCTCTCTTAAACACTGCGATTTTTCTCGACCAAGGTAAGTGCTTTTCTCCTACAAGTTAGAGCTAAACGTTGGTAGTTGTTTAAATATAGATAGAATTTTGTGTGGTGTCTTGTTGAAAGGAAAAATTCATATCCTTATCAAATAAAAGTCTATAATGTTTCACTATTTTATTTTTATTTTCGTGTAACCCTCTAAATGAATATATTGATGATTTTCTTGCTATTTTATTGATCCTATACTCATATGTTGTTAAAAATCGTGAGAGTTATATTTTTAGTGCTAAAGATTTATTCTATATTGTCCATGAAATATGTATTGTGGCTACGTAATTTGATAAGGATGGATATAAATATGTTTTGACTCTTGATGATTTATTATATTTCATTTGATAAGGAAAACGATTTTTGATATATGTAGAGTAACATGGATAGCTGCTAATTCTTGTCATCTGATTTGGTGCAAACCGGTTATGTGATTTATTTATTGTGATTTTAAATAATATGTTTATTTGTGGATTGTTGAACTTGTTTAATTAATTTGTTATGGATGTGCATTGGTGGTGCTATGGCCTTGAGATGATGAGGTTAGTTCAGGAAAGAAATTTTGATATGTGTGATGTGCATTGTGTTGTGTTAAGATCGTGATAAGATTAGGCTATTTCATAAAAGAAAATTGGATATGTGGTATTTGGATACGACGTGTATTGGATTTTCTGGTGAATTACCTCTCATGGCATGAATTGACTTGACTAAATGACATGCATCATGTAGAACGACATGTGTAGGGCCTTCGTGGCGGTGATATGATTTAATTCCCCATTGGTGTGGGAGGTAGCTATTGTTTTGGACCTTTGTATTTAAGGCCTTCGTGGCGGTGATATGTTTTGATTCCCCATTGGTATGGGAGGTAGCTATTATTTTTGGACGACCTTTGTGGTTAAGGCCTTCGTGGCGGTGTTAAATTAAATTCCCCATTGGTATGGGATGACTATATCGCGATTTATGAGAGTCTTGCATAAGGTATGCATACTAACTTGAATATGCTGATTTTTTGTGGTGTTGATAAGTTGATTATTTATTTGTAAGTTAGTATAAAGAAAAAAAAAGAATAGATTCTCTTTTGTCTTAAATGTGATTAATTTTAATTTCAAGTTCGTATGTGGATGTAAATACATTTTTTCATTGGTTGTTTGTTATGATAATTCTTGTCTTACTTATTTTTATTTAAATGTGGAAAGAGAAATTGTAAATAGTATTTGAGCAATTTTTCATGTTTTAGCTTATTACAACTTGTCACATGAACTGACCCTTACACCACTTTTTAGGTACAAGTGGATTTGAGAAGGCTCAAGTATAATTTGTTTGCATTATGTGTGATGGTGTTGTCGACGAATAATTGTGGGTACATGGGTGTTAGATGCTCTGTGCTACTTTTGAACGTTAACTTTATTTTGCGCAAATTGAACTTGGTATTTTCTTTTGTTGCGGACATGGTGTTTTTCCCGCTAAGCAATTGGGATAATTTAAACTTTGGTTATTTTCCCTATAATTTATAATTTCAGAATTTTATTATATTTTAGTTGTGTTGTAGAGTAGTTAAAAGTATTTATTAATTTAGTTTCACCTGATTTAAAATTAAATTAAATTTTCAGTTAGACTAAAATTAGCTTAGTGATTAAGTAGGGTCCTTGCTATTAATTAAAATTTTATAATTGACAATAAAGCAGTTCTGCGATTATCAAACACTTTATCAGTTATTAACCGTAATTTTTTTAAATATAGGCCGATTTTTCTTATAATAGACGAGTTAATGCCTCGAAAATTCGGGGTGTTACAGATATTGCAAAATATTTTTGGGCAGAAGCAGTAAACACAACTTGTTATATTCAAAATAGAATTCTTATAAGACCTATTTTGAATAAGACTCCTTATGAATTGTGGAAAGGTAAAAAACCAAACATTTCTTACATTCATCCTTTTGGTTGTATTTGTTATATTTTGAATACTAAAGATCAGTTTGGTAAGTTTGATTCCAAGGCTGACAAAGGAATCTTTTTGGGATACTCTGAAAGGTCTAAAGCTTTTAGAATATACAACAAAGAAACTTTGACAGTTGAAGAGTCCATTCATGTCAAGTTTGATGATAAGAAGTCTGACACTGCTATGTCAGAGCTAGATGAGTTATTTTCAGAATTAAACCTCGGTGACAAGTCAGACGGTGAACATGCATCTTCATCATCCGGTGGTGATAAGACGAAGGATTCTACTCCGGCTGAAGCAAGAAAAAGCTGGAAGTACAAAACCAATCATCCAAAAGATCAAATCATAGGAGAACCTGGTGATAAAGTACGAACCAGATCCTCTTTCAAGGAGCATGCTGATTTTGCACTTCTCTCTGAAATGGAACCTAAGACAATTGATCAAGCATTGGAAGATGAAGGGTGGATTCTAGCAATGCAAGATGAGCTAAATCAGTTCCAAAGGAATGATGTATGGAAGCTAGTCACTCTACCAGAAGATAAGCAAGCTATTGGTACTAAATGGGTATTTAGAAATAAGCTTGATGAAGATGGTAAAGTTGTGAGAAATAAAGCAAGGTTAGTTGCTCAAGGTTACTCACAAGAAGAAGGTATTGATTTCACTGAAACTTTTGCACCTGTTGCAAGACTAGAAGCTATTCGCATTTTACTTTCATTTGCAGCACATCATGAGATAACACTATATCAAATGGATGTGAAAAGTGCTTTTCTAAATGGTTTTATAACTGAGGAAGTTTATGTTAAACAACCTCTTGGTTTTGAAGATATTGAATTTCCAGAACATGTTTTTAAACTTAAAAAGGCTTTATATGGTCTTAAGCAAGCTCCCAGAGCATGGTATGATAGACTAAGTTCCTTTTTAATGGAAAATGGATTTACAAGAGGTTTAGTTGACACTACTCTTTTCAGAAAATCCTCTAACAAGCATTTCATACTTGTTCAAATCTATGTTGATGATATCATTTTTGGAGCCACTAATGAAAGCCTTTGCAAAGAATTTTCTAAGCTTATGCAGGCTGAATTTGAGATGAGCATGATGGGAGAATTAAAGTTTTTCCTTGGAATACAAATCAAGCAATGCAGTGATGGTATCTATATACATCAAAGCAAATATATCAAAGAATTATTGAACAAATTCAAGATCTTTGGATTGCAAGCCTATGTGTACACCTATGCATCCTACACACTCTTAGTAAAGATGAAATTGGTAAGAAGGTAGATCAGAAAATATACAGAGGTATGATTGGATCTCTACTTTATCTTACGGCTTCAAAACTGACATTATGTTCATTGCCTTTGCTGTGTGCTAGATTTCAATCAGATCCTAGAGAATCACACACGAGTCTTTGTTAAAAGAATATTCAGATATTTGCAAGGAACTACTAATCTTGGTTTGCTTTATAAGAAATCAAAAGATTACAAATTAGTAGGTTTCTGTGATGCTGACTTTGCTGGAGACCGAATTGAAAGAAAAAGCATAAGTGGTAGCTGCCAATTCCTTGGAGCAAACCTTGTATCTTGGTTAAGCAAAAGGCAAAACACAATTGCACTCTCAATGACAGAAGCTGAGTACATCTCAGCAGCAAGTTGCAGTTCTCAACTTCTGTGGATGAAGTATCAACTTGAAGACTACTTGATAAAAGAGAGTAACATTCCTATCTTCTGTGATAATACATCTGCCATATGTTTTACTAAAAATCCTATATTGCATTCCAGAGCAAAACACATTGAGATTAAACATCATTTTATAAGAGACTATGTTCAGAAGGGGACACTTGAAATCAAATTTGTAGACACAGATCACCAGTGGGCTAACATATTTACAAAACCCCTTGCTGAAGATAGATTCAATTTTATAAGAAGAAATTTAAACTTTCATCTTATAGAAGAATGATTAATCTCAGCGTCTGAAAATAAACAAAATCTCAGCATCTGATATGACATAAACATGTATGTGTATAAGCATCTTATTTGTCATATGCATCATAACTCATCGTCTGGTGAATCGGTTGCGTGCGTCCGAGCACACCCACACGTGTCACACGTGTTAAGGACTTAAGTGTCTCATCATATCTACTGAGTCATAATTGTTTATGTCTTTCGATAAAATCTTTTTCTTGATTTTACTTTTCTTTTGGAGTCTGCATTTAATGAAAAGGCAAATCTTTATTTTCTTTTCTTTTTGATTTATTTTTATGTGGAAATACGAAGCGATATTTTGAAAAAGGGACTGTACCAATTCTCTATTAACTTTCCCACTACTCCACATTTTTCGCTCCATCACTTCACTCTGCATTTTCTACAAAACCTTGCTTTTTCTTTCTTTCTCTCTCTCTATCTCTCTCTGTGTGTGTGTTTTCGAACCCTAAAACCTCCATCACCTTCTCTTCAATTGCTACAATGGCCGACAGAAAGGTTGGACAATACACTGCTGCCTTTGATGTCTTCTCTGAGGCAAAACTTCTGAATGAGAACCGGGTTGATTTCGAGAACTTCAAGCTATATGGTTTTGATTTTGAGGAAGGTCTTGAGAAACTGGGCTAGAAAAACTACTTCATCTGGGAACCAGTTGACGTACTTAGCTACGCTATTAAGGAATTCTGGGGAAGTGCATACTTACTTCTGGGGGAAATCATAGAAGGTCACATCAGAGGATTCAAACTACGCTTCACTATCAACTCTATTGCCCAGACAATCAAGTGTCCGTGTGAAGGAATCAGTTACCATGCAAACTGGGCTGATGCTTACAGAGGACTTGAAAAAGCCAATGAAGCTCTGTTTGAGAACTCATCGCGAAGAAGAAGAACATCACTCCCACGGCTAAAGACTTGAAAAGCCACTACCGAGTACTGCACAAAATCATCGCCAAGAGCGTGATTCTGAAGGCTGGCTCAAGCGACATAGTGAACTACGAGCAAAAGTTCATTATGAGGAACTACATGGATGGGAAGAAAATCAATCTGCCAAGGTTGATTATCAACAATTTGATAAATGCCCTTGTCTTCTCAAGAAAGAATGTTGATAAGAAGAATATCGTCAAGATAATCCCGTATGGAGTTCTTCTCTCCATTATGATGATCAAAGACGGCATTGTAAGGAAGCTGACTGACTCCATCAACACAGAGGAAAAGGAAAAATACTTTGGTGTTGGTGTTGTTGTTCATCCAGAAGTTTTTGGAGTCAACAGTTTGGTCAGGATGCAGCTTATTACAGGCTCCATGATCAAGAAGGTGAAAATAGAGCAACAGGAAGGAGAAGCTGAAAGGAAAACCACCAGAAGCTCAATGACTGGTGTGAAAAGACCTGCTGAGTCCCCTTCAAGGGAGACCAGAAGAACAAAGCAGAAGGTGGCACCTGCACCTACTGTTGAAGAACCAGAAGACGAGGATAGAATTCCCATCGAAGGTCTTGGAGAAAGCTTGAGTTTAGACCAGCGGCTAAAAAGGATGCTTGGCGTCCGGTCGAGGAAGCAAATCCCTCCTCCTCCTCCTCCTGCTGTTGTTGTCACCAGAGGGTCGAAATGAAGGGTGGTCAAGTCATCAGAAGTTGACCCAACGGAACTTGATTTTACTGCTGATGAACTAGAATCTGTGTTTGATCCTCATGATGTTATTCTGCACCACCTTTGCCCTGCTTCACAACCACAAACACAAACCAGGAAAACCAGAATGAGCCTCCAACAAACCTCAACCCTCTCTAAACCTAGCCAACCACCACCCACTACACTCAACCTTGACCTACCACAAAATTCTTCAAATACTTCACTTACCACATATATTTCCAAACTTCACTCTCATCCCTTTAATCTATTATTCAAAATACCTCCCATTAATCCCTTCAAACCCTACACACCTAAAACCTACAAAATCACCAAAACCACTCCCACCTTACTCACCATTACCCATAAACCTACAGACGCTGGTGGAAGGAAGAATGTCTCATACAAACCACAGTTTGTTAAGTATGAGATATATCATAGCATCTACAATCGTCCCTCCACATGGCATTTGAAAACCTTCACCTCTGGAGCTGCCAGATTGGAGATTGCCTCTCCGATAAGTGCTACCTTCAAGGATGGAGAAGACCACTTTCAGATGTCATTTAAAGGAAGATTGAGACCAGCATCTGGTAGCAGAGCAATTCCCTTCTCTGTTGATCTTCCTAGATCCCTACCACAAACTGAACCACTCACGTTGGAAGAATGCGGAAGGTGGATCACAGATGAAGAAGCTGCCTTCATGGCACACTGTCTTGAGATGAAGAAGATTGAAGTAATGTCAGACGATCTGAGGATCCTTCTTACGTATCGATAAAGATTGTACCCAGACATACAAAGGTGGCTACCTTGGTCTATCCCTGGGAAAAGGAGAGAACTCACTCGAGGCAAGCGACCATTCAACAAGATCGGGCTCAAGGAGTATGAGAAGGCTCCCAAAAAGTACAACCTTAAGGAATTCTCTAAGCTTCTGATTGCCAAGATCTCTGAGGATCATGCCAGAAGGTTTTACCTGAATTCTCTGAAGGAAGATGAATGGAGAACTGACTCATCAAACTGCTGCAATGCCGAGAAGGCCACTATTCCAACAGTTGGCACAATCAGCAGAATTACTGACATCAATCTTCGAACAGTCTACTTCGATGATATGTTCAGATGCTCAGTAATCAGGCCTTTTGACTGCATGAAGATATATGTCCAATGGGCTGCTGTGACCAAGCACTTCGACATTGGATTTACTTGGAGTCAATGGTCTGAGTCTTGGAAAGACAAAGCCATGTTTGATGCTTTCGCTTGTGAAGCATTAAGTGTCTTTATCAGAAGTATATGGGGAGAAGAAGCTGGAAATAGGTTTGATGCTTTCACTGCTGATGTAGTTCTACACAGAGAAATCATCTTCATGAATTTGCTATATCCAGAAGATGTGAAGTATAAATGGGAAATTCAAACAGAATTTGAGCTCAGAAAACTTGGAAATCTCATCAAATGGTTTATACCAAATGATGCATTTTTTCTAAGAGCTCAACGGAAGAAGGAATTGAGACTGACGCTATCCAACTGGGTGCTAGCAGAGCATCAGAAGATGAAACTTGCACTCGTACCAGAAGTTGGACCTTCTACTTCTCCTGCCGGTTGAGATGGTCACTTTGTTCCCAAGCGAGTTTGAAGAAATGAAGGCCACAAACATGAAAGTCACTCAGCTGGAGACTGCTCTGAAATTACTATATGAACGTCTCAACATCCCTCCACAACCTCTTCCAAACCCTTGAATTTATTTATGTTTGTGTGATATAAACTATTTCTTTGTTTTGTTGATACACTTATATATACACTAATTTTGCCCTGATTATCTGTTAATATTTACCTACATCTGACTTATATTCAAATTTTTCTAAGTCTTATTTTGACTATGATGTGTTTTTACACTCTTTTTGTCTGATGACAAAAGGGGGAGTAAAAGAAAGGTATGATGAACACGTGAAAATCTGACTAACTCACCGTCCGATGTTCACACTCCGATGGATCTGTGGCCCGAAGTATCTTGTATAGCATTTCATACATAGCATTTGTGTGGTTATTTATTAATGCGCTAATATTCATTGATCTAGTGCTCTTATAATGATCAATAAATTTGGTACAATTTGATTAAATCAATCTTTTTGATCAGCATCCGATCTTACTCTGATACATCTACGTATTTTTTTGCGATCACTTAATTGAATTTGTTTATCAACTATCGCCTTAATACTATAATTATCTTATATATCAAAATTGTTAAATTCAGGGGGAGACCCTTGATGTCATTTTTGAAACTAAATTGTTCATCAACCTTAGATATTTGTCATCATCAAAAAGGTTGAGATTGTTGGAACCTAAACGATTGAGAAGTTTAGACCCTCATTAATTTTGATGATAACAAAATATTCACAAGAGAACAATTTATGTTCTAACAATTCTTAAAGTGTGCAGATACTAATATTACATATATTTCTAAGCCACTTAAACAAGAAGGAAGAAGCTCTCAAGAGAAGGATACACTCCATGTGTCAGCATCCGGCTCATCCTAGTATACTGTCCTCGTGAGCGTCTGGAATTATCTTCTTGTGACACTAGTCTTACATTTGCTATGAGCGTCTAATCTTCCGTTCTGAGCAAGCGTCTGAACTTCATTATAAATCACGTGTTGGTCACGTTGTTGCTCATGGGTCACGATGTCGGAAGACGCCACGCAGCGATGCCCTGGTCTCAATGCTTCGGGGAAAAAACCAAGCTCATCACGTTGGCACATGTCCAACACCTAGACCAATGAGCACCGGTGTTCTGGGGATAGATAAGGGACACGAGTTACCGTCAGGGACACCCGGTGCCGGGTCTCATGGGTCATGATGCCTTAAGATGCCCGCCGCGATCACGAAATTCGGTTTTCCTCGATTCATAGATCCCGAAACACCCACATTTGCCATGGAAAATGATGCCACACAAGCCTAGGAAGGCTTGGGCGAGCATGGGGGCAAGCCCCATGGCACCTGCACACGCCCGGGGGCTGGGCGAGCGGTGCTGCCCCTATAGTAGCCAAATATGCAAAAACCAATTTTCCACCAAAGAGTGCATTTTTGCCGAGGAGACATAAGGCCGAAAAATGGACCTAGAGAACGAATTTTGATGCAATTTTTTGCAGTCATGCTTAGAAAAATGAGATCTTCTCAGCCACCAAATATGAGAATTTTTTTCCAAGTCATGAATTTAATAATAATTTTTTAGTGGCCAAAACCGCAAAAAACCGAAAAAAATGAAAAATCACACTTAGAGTTGGATTTTCGACCCCAATCTTTTTTGGCAAGCTTAGAATAATATATATAAGCTTCCCACCAAGTGGTTTTCCATTCTAACATGGCATCAATTTTATAGAAAATTTTGAAAAACATGCCAAAAAGGAGAATTACCGAAAATTCTCAAAAAATTGGGAACGTCCAGCTACAAGTTGGATACCCCCTGAAACACCCACATTTGCCATGAAAAATGATGTGACTCCAGCCTTGGAAGGCTTGGGCATGCACGGGGGGCAAGCCCCATGGCACCCCTCCACACGCCACAGGGGGCTGCGAGGAACAACCCGAGCTCATCGGCGTTGGGACTCATCCAACACCTAGACCAATGAGCACCGATGTTGCGGGGATGAATAAGGGACACGAGTTACCTTGAGGACACCCGGTGCCGGGTCTCATGGAGTCACGATGAAGAAATCGCCACGCCGCGATGCCTCCCAAAATCGGGTCTCGATGCCTCGGGGAAAAACCAAGCACATCACGGTGAGACTCGTCCAGCAACTAGACCAATGAGCAGGTGTTACGGGGATAAATATGGGACCACGAGTTCTGTCGGGGACACCCAGTGTGCGAGTCTCATGAGTCCACGATGCCGAAAGAGGCCACGCCGCAATGCCCGTTCTCAATGCATCGTGCGAAAAACCAAGCTCATCACGTTGGGGCTCGTCGACACCTGAACCAACGAGCAGGAGTTACGGGGATAGATAAGGGACACGAGTTACGGTCGGGGACACCCGATGCCGGGTCTCATGGGTCATGATGCCTTAAGATGCCACACCGCAATGCGAGTCGGTTTTCCTCGATTCATAGATCCCGAAACACCCACATTTGCCATGGAAAATGATGCCACGAGAGCCTAAGAAGGCTTAGGCGAGCATGGGGCAAGCCCCCATCGCACTTTGCGCCCGTGGGTATGGTGAGGAATAACCCAAGCACATCGCGTTGTGGCTCATCCAACAACTAGACCAATGAGCACCGATGTTACGGGGATGAACAAGGGACCACGAGTTACCGTTAGGGACACCCGGTGCCGGTCCTCATGGAGTCACGATCTTAGAATGATGCCACTCGCGATGCCCCCAAAATCGGGTCTCGGTGCCTCGGGAAAAACCAAGCTCATCACGTTGGGACTCGTCCAACAACTAGACCAATGAGCACCGGTGTTACGGGGAAAAATAAGGGACCACGAGTTCTGTCGAGGACACCCGGTGCCGGGTCTCGTAGGTCACGATGTCGGAAGGCATGCCTTGGCGATGCCCTGGTCTCGATGCTTGGGGAAAAAACCAAGCTCATCACGTTGGCACATGTCCAACACCTAGACCAATGAGCACGGTGTTGCGGGGATAGATAAGGGACCACGAGTTACCGTCGGGGACACCCAGTGCCGGGTCTCATGGGTCATGATGCCTTAAGATGCCAGCCGCGATGCGAAAGTCGGTTTTCCTCGATTCATAGATCCCGAAACACCCACATTTGCCATGGAAAATGATGCCACACAAGCCTAGGAAGGCTTGGCGAGCATGGGGGCAAGCCCATGGCACCCTGCACACGCCCGAGTCTGGGCGAGGCAGTGCTTTGCCCTATAGTAGCCAAATATGCAAAAACCAATTTTCCACCAAAGAGTGCATTTTTTGCCGAGGAGACATAAGGCCGAAAAATGGACCTAGAGAACGAATTTTGATGCAATTTTTTGCAGTCATGCTTAGAAAAATGAGATCTTCTCAGCCACCAAATATGAGAATTTTTTTCCAAGTCATGAATTTAATAATAATTTTTTAGTGGCCAAACCCGCAAAAAAACCGAAAAAAATGAAAAATCACACTTAGAGTTGGATTTTCGACCCCAATCTTTTTTGGCAAGCTTAGAATAATATATATAAGCTTCCCACCAAGTGGTTTTCCATTCTAACATGGCATCAATTTTATAGAAAATTTTGAAAAACATGCCAAAAAGGAGAATTACGAAAATTCTCAAAAAATTGGGAGCGTCTTGACTACAAGTTGGATACCCCTGAAACACCCACATTTGCCATGAAAAATGATGTGACTCCAGCCTTGGAAGGCTTGGGCATGCAGGGGCAAGCCCATGGCACCCTCCACCATGCAGGGGGGCTGCGAGGAACAACCCAAGCTCATCGGCGTTGGGACTCATCAACACCTAGACCAATGAGCAGATGTTACGGGGATGAATAAGGGACCACGAGTTACCTTGAGGACACCCGGTGCCGGGTCTCATGGAGTCACGATGAAGAAATCGCCACGCCGCGATGCCTCCCAAAATCGGGTCTCGATGCCTCGGGGAAAAAACCAAGCACATCACGGTGAGACTCGTCCAGCAACTAGACCAATGAGCAGGTGTTGCGGGGATAAATATGGGACCACGAGTTACCGTCGGGGACACCCAGTGCGAGTCTCATGAGTCCACGATGCGAAAGAGGCCACGCCGCAATGCCCGTTCTCAATGCATCGGGGAAAAAACCAAGCTCATCACGTTGGGGCTCGTCCGACACCTGAACCAACGAGCAGGAGTTACGGGGATAGATAAGGGACACGAGTTACGGTCGGGGACACCCGATGCCGGGTCTCATGGGTCATGATGCCTTAAGATGCCACACCGCAATGCGAGTCGGTTTTCCTCGATTCATAGATCCCGAAACACCCACATTTGCCATGGAAAATGATGCCACGAGAGCCTAAGAAGGCTTAGGCGAGCATGGGGCAAGCCCCATCGCACCCACTTTGCGCCAGTAAGTATGGTGAGGAATAACCCAAGCACATCGGCGTTGTGGCTCATCCAACAACTAGACCAATGAGCACCGATGTTGCGGGGATGAACAAGGGACACGAGTTACCGTTAGGGACACCCGATGCCGGTCCTCATGGAGTCACGATCTTAGAATGATGCCACTCGCGATGCCCCCAAAATCGGGTCTCGGTGCCTCGGGGAAAAAACCAAGCTCATCACGTTGGGACTCGTCCAACAACTAGACCAATGAGCACCGGTGTTACAGGGAAAAATAAGGGACCACGAGTTACCGTCGGGGACACCCGGTGCGGTCTCGTAGGTCCACGATGTCGGAAGGCGCCACGCGGCGATGCCCTGGTCTCGATGCTTGGGGAAAAAACCAAGCTCATCACGTTGGCACATGTCCAACACCTAGACCAATGAGCACGGTGTTACGGGGATAGATAAGGGACCACGAGTTACCGTCGGGGACACCCGGTGCCGGGTCTCATGGGTCATGATGCCTTAAGATGCCCTTGCGCGCGATCACGAATTCGGTTTTCCTCGATTCATAGATCCCGAAACACCCACATTTGCCATGGAAAATGATGCCACACAAGCCTAGGAAGGCTTGGCGAGCATGGGGGCAAGCCCCATGGCACCCTGCACACGCGCCAGAGTCTGGGCGAGCGGTCTTTGCCCTATAGTAGCCAAATATGCAAAAACCAATTTTTCACCAAAGAGGGCATTTTTTGCCGAGGAGACATAAGGCCGAAAAATGGACCTAGAGAACAATTTTGATGCAATTTTTTGCAGTCATGCTTAGAAAAATGAGATCTTCTCAGCCACCAAATATGAGAATTTTTTCCAAGTCATGAATTTAATAATAATTTTTTAGTGGCCAAAACCGCAAAAAACCGAAAAAAATGAAAAATCACACTTAGAGTTGGATTTTCGACCCCAATCTTTTTTGGCAAGCTTAGAATAATATATATAAGCTTCCCACCAAGTGGTTTTCCATTCTAACATGGCATCAATTTTATAGAAAATTTTGAAAAACATGCCAAAAGGAGAATTACAGAAAATTCTCAAAAATTGGGAGCGTCTTGACTACAAGTTGGATACCCCTGAAACACCCACATTTGCCATGAAAAATGATGTGACTCCAGCCTTGGAAGGCTTGGGCATGCAGAGGCAAGCCCCATGGCACCCTCCACCGCCATGCAGGGCTGCGCGAGGAACAACCCAAGCTCATCGGCGTTGGGACTCATCCAACACCTAGACCAATGAGCAGATGTTGCGGGGATGAATAAGGGACACGAGTTATACCTTGAGGACACCCGGTGCCGGGTCTCATGGGTCACGATGAAGAAATCGCCACGCCGCGATGCCTCCCAAAATCGGGTCTCGATGCCTCGGGGAAAAAACCAAGCACATCACGGTGAGACTCGTCCAGCAACTAGACCAATGAGCAGGTGTTACGGGGATAAATATGGGACCACGAGTTACCGTCGGGGACACCCAGTGCGAGTCTCATGAGTCACGATGCGAAAGAGGCCACGCCCGCAATGCCCGTTCTCGATGCATCGGGGAAAAACCAAGCTCATCACGTTGGGGCTCGTCCGACACCTGAACCAGCGAGCAGGAGTTACGGGGATAGATAAGGGACACGAGTTACGGTCGGGGACACCCGATGCCGGGTCTCATGGGTCATGATGCCTTAAGATGCCACACCGCAATGCGAGTCGGTTTTCCTCGATTCATAGATCCCGAAACACCCACATTTGCCATGGAAAATGATGCCACGAGGAGCCTAAGAAGGCTTAGGCGAGCATGGGGCAAGCCCCATCGCACCCACTTTGCGCCCGGTAGAGTATGGTGAGGAATAACCCAAGCACATCGGCGTTGTGGCTCATCCAACAACTAGACCAATGAGCAGATGTTGCGGGGATGAACAAGGGACACGAGTTACCGTTAGGGACACCCGGTGCCGGTCCTCATGGAGTCCACGATCTTAGAATGATGCCACTCGCGATGCCCCCAAAATCGGGTCTCGGTGCCTCGGGAAAAACCAAGCTCATCACGTTGGGACTCGTCCAACAACTAGACCAATGAGCACCGGTGTTACGGGGAAAAATAAGGGACCACGAGTTCTTGTCGGGGACACCCGGTGCCGGGTCTCGTAGGTCCACGATGTCGGAAGGCATGCCAGCGATGCCCTGGTCTCGATGCTTGGGGAAAAAACCAAGCTCATCACGTTGGCACATGTCCAACACCTAGACCAATGAGCAGGTGTTACGGGGATAGATAAGGGACCACGAGTTACCGTCGGGGACACCCGGTGCCGGGTCTCATGGGTCATGATGCCTTAAGATGCCACGCCCGCGATCACGAAAGTCGGTTTTCCTCGATTCATAGATCCCGAAACACCCACATTTGCCATGGAAAATGATGCCACACAAGCCTAGGAAGGCTTGGCGAGCATGGGGGCAAGCCCATGGCACCCCTGCACACGCCAGGGGGCTGGGCGAGCAGTCTTTGCCTATAGTAGCCAAATATGCAAAAACCAATTTTCCACCAAAGAGTGCATTTTTTGCCGAGGAGACATAAGGCCGAAAAATGGACCTAGAGAACGAATTTTGATGCAATTTTTTGCAGTCATGCTTAGAAAAATGAGATCTTCTCAGCCACCAAATATGAGAATTTTTTTCCAAGTCATGAATTTAATAATAATTTTTTAGTGGCCAAAACCGCAAAAAAACCCAAAAAAATGAAAAATCACACTTAGAGTTGGATTTTCGACCCCAATCTTTTTTGGCAAGCTTAGAATAATATATATAAGCTTCCCACCAAGTGGTTTTCCATTCTAACATGGCATCAATTTTATAGAAAATTTTGAAAAACATGCCAAAAAGGAGAATTACCGAAAATTCTCAAAAATTGGGAGCGTCTTGACTACAAGTTGGATACCCCTGAAACACCCACATTTGCCATGAAAAATGATGTGACTCCAGCCTTGGAAGGCTTGGGCATGCAGGGGCAAGCCCCATGGCACCCTCCACCGCATACAGGGGGCTGCGAGGGAACAACCCGAGCTCATCGGCGTTGGGACTCATCCAACACCTAGACCAATGAGCAGATGTTACGGGGATGAATAAGGGACCACGAGTTATACCTTGAGGACACCCGGTGCCGGGTCTCATGGAGTCACGATGAAGAAATCGCCACGCCGCGATGCCTCCCAAAATCGGGTCTCGATGCCTCGGGAAAAAACCAAGCACATCACGGTGAGACTCGTCCAGCAACTAGACCAATGAGCAGGTGTTGCGGGGATAAATATGGGACCACGAGTTACCGTCGGGGACACCCAGTGCGAGTCTCATGAGTCCACGATGCGAAAGAGGCCGCGCCGCAATGCCCGTTCTCGATGCATCGGGGAAAAACCAAGCTCATCACGTTGGGGCTCGTCCGACACCTGAACCAACGAGCAGGAGTTACGGGGATAGATAAGGGACCACGAGTTACGGTCGGGGACACCCGATGCCGGGTCTCATGGGTCATGATGCCTTAAGATGCCACACCGCAATGCGGAGTCGGTTTTCCTCGATTCATAGATCCCGAAACACCCACATTTGCCATGGAAAATGATGCCACGAGGAGCCTAAGAAGGCTTAGGCGAGCATGGGGCAAGCCCATCGCACCCACTTTGCGCCCGGTAGGGTATGGTGAGAATAACCCAAGCACATCGGCGTTGTGGCTCATCCAACAACTAGACCAATGAGCAGATGTTACGGGGATGAACAAGGGACACGAGTTACCGTTAGGGACACCCGGTGCCGGTCCTCGTAGAGTCACGATCTTAGAATGATGCCACTCGCGATGCCCCCAAAATCGGGTCTCGATTGCCTCGGGGAAAAAACCAAGCTCATCACGTTGGGACTCGTCCAACAACTAGACCAATGAGCACCGGTGTTACGGGGAAAAATAAGGGACCACGAGTTACCGTCGGGGACACCCGGTGCGGGTCTCGTAGGTCCACGATGTCGGAAGGCGCCACGGCGATGCCCTGGTCTCGATGCTTGGGGAAAAAACCAAGCTCATCACGTTGGCACATGTCCAACACCTAGACCAATGAGCAGGTGTTACGGGGATAGATAAGGGACCACGAGTTACCGTCGGGGACACCCGGTGCCGGGTCTCATGGGTCATGATGCCTTAAGATGCCCTTGCGCGATCACGAAGTCGGTTTTCCTCGATTCATAGATCCCGAAACACCCACATTTGCCATGGAAAATGATGCCACACAAGCCTAGGAAGGCTTGGCGAGCATGGGGGCAAGCCCATGGCACCCCCACACGCCCAGGGGCTGGGCAGCGTGCTGCCCCCTATAGTAGCCAAATATGCAAAAACCAATTTTCCACCAAAGAGTGCATTTTTTGCCGAGGAGACATAAGGCCGAAAAATGGACCTAGAGAACGAATTTTGATGCAATTTTTTGCAGTCATGCTTAGAAAAATGAGATCTTCTCAGCCACCAAATATGAGAATTTTTTTCCAAGTCATGAATTTAATAATAATTTTTTAGTGGCCAAAACCGTAAAAAAACCGAAAAAAATGAAAAATCACACTTAGAGTTGGATTTTCGACCCCAATCTTTTTTGGCAAGCTTAGAATAATATATATAAGCTTCCCACCAAGTGGTTTTCCATTCTAACATGGCATCAATTTTATAGAAAATTTTGAAAAACATGCCAAAAAGGAGAATTACCGAAAATTCTCCAAAAATTGGGAACGTGTAGCTACAAGTTGGATATCCCCTGGAACACCCACATTTGCCAAGAAAAATGATGTGACTCCAGCCTTGGAAGGCTTGGGCATGCAGGGGCAAGCCCATGGCACCCTCCACGCCATGCAGGGGGCTGCGAGGAACAACCCAAGCTCATCGGCGTTGGGACTCATCCAACACCTAGACCAATGAGCAGATGTTACGGGGATGAATAAGGGACACGAGTTACCTTGAGGACACCCGGTGCCGGGTCTCATGGAGTCACGATGAAGAAATCGCCACGCCGCGATGCCTCCCAAAATCGGGTCTCGATGCCTCGGGGAACAAACCAAGCACATCACGGTGAGACTCGTCCAGCAACTAGACCAATGAGCAGGTGTTACGGGGATAAATATGGGACCACGAGTTACCGTCGGGGACACCCAGTGCCGAGTCTCATGAGTCCACGATGCGAAAGAGGCCACGCGCCGCAATGCCCGTTCTCGATGCATCGGGGAAAAAACCAAGCTCATCACGTTGGGGCTCGTCCGACACCTGAACCAGCGAGCAGGAGTTACGGGGATAGATAAGGGACCACGAGTTATGGTCGGGGACACCCGATACCGGGTCTCATGGGTCATGATGCCTTAAGATGCCACACCGCAATGCGAGTCGGTTTTCCTCGATTCATAGATCCCAAACACCCACATTTGCCATGGAAAATGATGCCACGAGAGCCTAAGAAGGCTTAGGCGAGCATGGGGCAAGCCCTATCGCACCCCACTTTGCGCCCGTGGTGTGGTGAGGAATAACCCCAAGCTTACATCGCGTTGTGGCTCATCTAACAACTAGACCAATGAGCAGATGTTGCGGGGATGAGCGAGGGACACGAGTTACCGTTAGGGACACCCAGTGCGGTCCTCGTAGAGTCACGATGCGAATGATGCCACTCGCGATGCCCCCAAAATCGGGTCTCGGTGCCTCGGGGAAAAAACCAAGCTCATCACGTTGGGACTCATCCAACAACTAGACCAATGAGCAGGTGTTACGGGGATGAATAAGGGACCACGAGTTCTGTCGAGGACACCCAGTGCGCGGGTCTCGTGGGTCACGATGCAAACACAAATGTGTCTAGTATGTGGCAAGCGCACCGCGCCGCTTTTGCCGGGAACATTTCCCCCTTTTGAATTCTCCTTTCTCCTTTCTCCTTCTCCTTCTTCTTCTTGTATATATATATATATATATATATAGAGAGAGAGAGAGTGAGTGAGCCAAATCCAAACGATGGAGCACGGCGCCCATTCTCGTGCCCACCCTTGCATACAGGGATAAATAAGGGACCCGAGCACGGTGTTACGGGGATAGATAAGGGACCACGAGTTACCGTCGGGGACACCCGGTGCTGCAGGTCTCATGGGTCATGATCTTAGAAAGATGCCAGCCGCGATGCGAGTCGGTTTTTTCCTCGATTCATTGATTCCCGAAACACCCACATTTGCCATGGAAAATGATGCCACACAAGCCTAGGAAGGCTTGGGGGAGCATGGGGGGCAACCCCCCTGGCACCCCCTGCATACAGGGGCACAGGCGACGGTGTTGCCCTATAGTAGCCAAATATGCAAAAACCAATTATCCACCAAAAAGTGCATTTTTTGCCGAGGAGACATAAGGCCAAAAAACGGACCTAGAGGACGAATTTTGATGCAATTTTTTGCAGTCATGCTTAGAAAAATGAGATCTTCTCAGCCACCAAAAATGAGAATTTTTTTCCAAGTCATGAATTTAATAATAATTTTTTAGTGGCCAAAACCGGAAAAACACCGAAAAAATGAAAAATCACACTTAGAGTTGGATTTTCGACCCCAATTTTTTTTGGCAAGCTTAGAATAATATATATAAGCTTTCCACCAAGCGGTTTTCCATTCTAATATGGCACCAATTTTATAGAAAATTTTGAAGAAAATGCCAAAAGGCGAATTAGAAAATTCTCCAAAAATTGGGAGCGATGTAGCTACAAGTTGGATATTCCACGGAACACCCGTTTGCCATGAAAATTGATGTGCCTCAAGCCTAGGAAGGCTTGGGCATGCATGGGGGGCAAGCCCCATGGCACCCTCCACGCATACAGGGGCTTGGGCGAGCGACCCAGCTCATCGGCGTTGGGACTCATGCAACACTCGTGGCTGGGACTCATCCAACAACTAGGCCGATGAGCAGGTGTTACGGGATGCATAAGGGACCACGAGTTACCGTCGGGGACACCCGGTGCCGGGTCTCATGGGTCCGCGATCACGAGAAAGGCGTCGTCTTGCGATGCCTCCCAAAATCGTGTCTCGGTGCCTCGGGGAAAAACCAAGCTCATCACGTTGGGACTCGTCCAACAACTAGACCCGATGAGCAGGTTTTACGGGGATGCATAAGGGACCACGAGTTACCGTCGAGGACACCCGGTGCCGGGTCTCATGGGTAACGATGCGAGAAAGGCGCCCGGCGCGATGCCTCCCAAAATCGTGTCTCGGGAAAAAACCATGCTCATCACGTTGGGACTCGTCCAGCAACTAGGCCGATGAGCAGGTGTTCTGAGGATGAATAAGGGACCACGAGTTACCGTCGGGGACACCCGGTGCCGGGTCTCATGGAGTCCACGATGCAAAAGCGCCATGCCGCGATGCCTCCCAAAATCGGGTCTCGGTGCCTCGGGGAAAGGGATTAAGTAACCCTATGTATAAATGTTAGAGACATGTTGGGGAGCACTTCACCCCGATGCTCATGTAGCCACGACAAGCGTGCCGTAGAGACCCCACCGCGAGGCCAGGGTGTGCGTGCACCGCCCGTACTCGGTCAGACACTGGCACAAAGCCAGTGCAAATGGGCATCACTGGCACCCCGTCTCTTCACTTTGCAACGTCCGAGTCTTTGCCGCCCGCGTTCCCCATGGTCGGCTCCCCTTTCTGCGGGTCCGACTTATTTTATACGACTATATATCCAAGGCACGCGCATCACCTTAAGTACAACATTGTTCCACGAGACACACGCATAGAAGTCGGGAAGCGCATCCCACTTGCGTGTTGGGAATGCTGTTGTGGCTATCAAGCCGCTCGCTTCCATGACTTGCTCACTGACCTCAGCGTACCCATCAGTATGGAGCCCTTACGGCGATGCATCGCCAATGCTCACTCTGCGTTGGGCATGGGGATGTAACCCCCACCCACAATGATAGGTCGTGGTGTGGGCGTATAAGTTCCCACCTTTTCGAAACAAATGTCAACCTTATGCCTTGCGGGAGCAGTTTTGGTGTGCTTTGTATTTCTTGTTTGGTTGGGGGGGGGACGAATCGAAGCGACAAGGGCTGAATCTCAGTGGATCGTGGCAGCAAGGCCACTCTGCCACTCTGATACCCGATCGGCGTATTTAAGTCGTGCGCAAAGGATTCTACCGCGCTCGATGGGAATAAGCGCTTCAAGGTGCCTCGCCAAGGCTCATCCGCCTTGCGAGGTTCTGCAACGACGCGTGCCTGCAGGGGGCGAGGCCCTGCTGCTGGTCGACAAGCGAGCAGCGGGCGCCGCGCGCATCGCGTCTGGCGGATTACGACTTAGGCGTTCGATCATAATCAGCGCCGCGGTAACCCGGCGCCCGCGGCTTTTCAACCAAAGCGCGATGACCAATTGTGCGAATCAACGGTTCCTCTCGTACTAGGTTGAATTACTATTGCGACCTTTGTCATCGATGAGGTAAAACTAACTTTGTCTCACGGCGGTCTAAACCCGACTCACGTTCCCTATTGGTGGGTGAACAATCCAACACTTGGTGAATTACGCTTCACAATGATAGGAAGGCGGACATCGAAGGATCAAAAAGCAGCGTCGCTATGAGCGGCTTGGCTGCCACAAGCGATTATCCACTGTGGTAACTTTTACGACACCTCTGGCTTCAAATTCCGAAGGACTAAAGGATCGATAGGCCCGCGCTTTCACGGTTCGTATTAAATGCTTTGGAAATCGAGAATCAAGCGAGCTTTTACCGCTTTTGTTCCACCACGAGATTTACGTTCTCGTTGAGCTCATCTTAGGACACTGCGTTATCTTTTAACGGATGTGCGCCCGGACCAAACTCCCCACGACAATGTCTTCGCGGATCGGCCGGCGAGGCGACCTTGGATCCAAAAAGAGGCGGCGCCCAGCCTCATTCACGGAATAAGTAAAATAACGTTAAAAGTAGTGGTATTTCACTTTCATTGTTTCCGGCTCCACTTATCCTACACCTCTCAAGTCATTTCACAAAGTCGGACTAGAGTCGAAGCTCAGCGGTCTTCTTTCCCAGATTCATGGCCGTTCCTTGGGCGTGGTTTATTTGGATAGTAAACGAGGGCGATGGGAATCTCGTTAATCCATTCATGCGGCGTCACTAATTAGATGGCGAGGCATTTGGCTACCTTAAGAGAGTCATAGTTACTCCGCCGTTTACCGCGCTTGGTTGAATTTCTTCACTTTGACATTGAGCAACGGCGAGAAATCACATTGCGTCGACATCGCGAGGACCATCGCAATGCTTTGTTTTAATTAAGCGATCGGATTCCCCTTGTCGTACCGATTACGAGTTGGTATTCGATGCGGGAAGAGGCCGAAGAACCGTTCCCAATCCGTCCCCGGCCAAACGCGGCGACCAGCTCTCGCCCGGGGAAGCGGCTCAGCGATCCACCAACGGCCAAGCGGGTTGGGGCTGGGACCCCGTGCCCGACCACCGAGCCGATCCTTTTCAGGTTCACGGATCCATTTTGCCGACTTCCCTTGCCTACATTGTTCCATCGACCGACGGTGTTCACCTTGGGAACTGATGCGGTTATGAAATGCGGCCAGGGCATGGAAGGCACTCGGTCCTCCGGATTTTCAAGAGCGCCCGGCGCTGCCGGACACCAGCGGCGTCGCGGTGCTCTTCCGGCCATTGGACCCTACCTCCGGTGGCCGTTTCGAGTGGGCGGTGTTAAGCGAAAAAGATAACTCTTTCAGGGGCCCCAGCGTCTCCGGACTCCCTAACGTTGCCGTCGGCCACCACGTCCGGTTCGGAATTTTAACGATTCCGCACCGATTATGCGGCGCTTATAAGCGCTATCAGACGAGCTTCCCGTCCGCCAGGATCGACTAACCCATGTGCAAGTGCCGTTCACATGGAACCTTTCCCCCTCTTGACCTTCAAAGTTGTCATTTGAATATTTGGTACTACGACCAAGATCTGCACCGGCGGCCAGCTCGCCCAGGCTCGCGCCGGGTTTTTGCGGCGACCGCCGCGCCCTCCTACTCATCAGGCCCTGGCTCTTGCCCGACGGCCGGGTATAGGTCGCGGCGCTTTAGCGCCATCCATTTCGGGGCTAGTTGATTCGGCGGTGAGTTGTTACACACTCCTTAGCGGTTCGACTTCCATGACCACCGTCCTGCTTGTCTTAATCGACCAACACCCTTTGTGGGGTCTAGGTTAGCGCCTGATTGAGCACCGTAACCCGGACTTCGGTTCATCCCGCATCGCCCGATTACGCTTACCAAAAATGGCCCACTTGGAGCTCGATTCCTTGGCATGGCTCAGCAGGCGACCACACCGTCCTACCTATTTAAAGTTTGAGAATAGGTCGAGGCGTTCGCCCCGATGCCTCTAATCATTGGCTTTACGATAGAACTTCGCCCTCGGGCTCGGCTATCTGAGGAAACCGGAGGGAACCGGCTACTAGGCGGTTCGATTAGTCTTTCGCCCCTATACCCAAGTCAGACGAGCGATTTGCGTCGATGTCATTGCGGGCCTCCACGAGTTTCCTCGGCCGCCCGCTTCGAGGCATAGTTCACCATCTTTCGGGTCCGACGGGTATGCTCTCACTCGAACCGCTTCACAAAGATCGAGTCGGTCGGCGGTGCAACCCACTGGGGATCCGCCAATTAGCTTCCTTGCGCCTTCACGGGTTTACTCGCCGGATTGACTCGCACATGTCGGACTCCTTGGTCAGTGTTTCAAGGCGGGCGAATAGAAACCGCAGGCGGCGCCGAGAACGCAAGTGACAAAGCACGCGGCGGCGCGTCTTTGCCATCCTGTCGTGGTGATGGCGTCTCCACGAGCATTTCAACGGCCGGGCTTGGGCCACCACCACAATCCGCATCGGTCAATGTCTCGAGTCGATTGGCGGGCCGGCACTAACCGTTCCACATCCGGCCAGAGACAAATCGCGGCCCCATTCGCTTCCCTCCCGAGCAATTTCAAGCACTCTTTGACTCTCTTTTCAAAGTCCTTTTCATCTTTCCCTCGCGGTACTTGTTACATTATCGGTCTCTCGCCGATGTTAGCCTTGGGCGGAATTTACCGCCCGATTGGGGCTGCATTCCCAAACAACCCGACTTCGTAAGCGGCGCCTGCGTGGTGCGGCGGTCAGGGCACTGCAGGGCTCTCACCTCTCAAGCGCCCCTTCCAGGGGACTTGGGCGATCCGCGGCGAGGCGCTTCTCGGACTTCTGATTGAGCGCTGGGGCGGCCGATTCTCATGGTGGGCTCTTCCGGTTAGCTCGCCGTTACTAAGGGAATCCTTGTTAGTTTCTTTTCCTCAGCTTATTGATATGCTTAAACTTCGGCGGGTAGCCACTTTGACACGAGGTCTCGTCATGGCGTTCAAAGGCGCCGCGTGGGTCCACGAGGCCAAGTTTGGTAGAGTCTCACATGATATGGTCTCGTGCATCACTCAACCACCATCTATCATGGCACACCTACCAGGACTCAATTTCCAACCAACCATGAGAACGCGGTGCTCACGGGAAGCCATCATTCACCTGCACAACATACCTCCTATCTAAGAGGAAATTGGCATCGAACGGCGATATGTGGCCTTGAGCGGGCGTGCCCTCAACCTAATGGCTTTGGGCGCAACTTGCGTTCAAAGACTTCGATGGTTCACGGGATTACGCAATTCACACCAAGTATCGCATTTAGCTCGTTCTTCATCGATGCAAGAGCCTAGATATCCGTTGCGAGAGTCATTATGTGTCATGCTTCAAAACACCACCAGCGGGAGAAGCGTCTCAGGGCAGCGAAGTGCTTTGAGCGATTTAGTTCCTTGGCGCATTGTAGCGGGGTTTGTGTTTAAGCGGCGGGGAGCATGGCGGTGGCCCCCTCCTACCTCAAGGTAGGTCGGCGTGGAACACCTCGAAGCCAACCCTCGTGTTCAAAGCAGATTCACGGTCGATGCGCATGTAAGGCATCGACAATGATCCTTCCGCGAGGTTCACCTCACGGAAACCTTATTCTGACTTCTCCTTCCTCTAAATGATAAGGTTCGATGGACTTCTCACAGCGTCGCGACGGCGAACCGCCCGCGTCGCCATAATCAGAACACTTCAGGACCATTCAATCGGTAGGGCGGCGGGCGGTGTGTACTGAAGCGAGGGCGTAGTCAGCGCGGTGATGACTCGCGCTTACTAGGAATTCCTCGTTGAAGACCAACAATTGCAATGATCTATCCCCATCACGATGAAATTTCAAAGATTACGGGCACATCGGCGAGGCTATAGACTTCGTTGAATACATCGATTGTAGCGGCGTGCGACCCGAACATCTAAGGGCATCACGGACTGTTATTGCCTCGAACTTCCGTGGCCTAGCGGCCGTAGTCCTCTAAGAAGGCTGGCGGTGGAGGGTTACCTCCACATAGCTATTTAGCGGTGAGGTCTCGTTAGATTAGCGGAATTAACCAGACAAATCGCTCCACCAACTAAACGGCCATGCACCACCACCCGTAGAATCAAGAAAGAGCTCTCGATGCAGCCGATCCTTACTATGCGGACCTGGTAAGTTTCCCGTGTTGAGTCAAATTAAGCGCGAGCTCCACTCTGATGGTGCCGCCCGTCAATTCCTTTAAGTTTGACCTTGCGACCATACTCCCGGAACCCAAAGACTTTGATTTCTCATAAGGTGCGGCAGTCCTAAAAGCAACATCCTGATCCTGGTCGGCATCGTTTATGGTTGAGACTAGGGCGGTATCGATCGTCTTGAGCCCCGACTTTCGTTCTTGATTAATGAAAACATTCTTGGCAAATGCTTTCGCGATTGTTCGTCTTTCATAAATCCAAGAATTTCACCTCGACTATGAAATCTGAATGCCCCATTGTCACTGTTAATCATTACTCCGATCCGAAGGCCAACACAATAGGATCGAGAATCTGTGGTGTTATCCCATGCTAATGTATCCAGGCGTAGGCTTGCTTTGAGCACTCTAATTTCTTCAAAGTAACTTGGCTAGGAGAGCCACGACCCGACGATTAAGGCCAGGAGCGCATCGCCGGCAAAGGGCGAGCCGGCCGGTGCACACGAGGCGGCGGGCCGTCGACCCGACAAGGTCAACTACGAGCTTTTTAAGCGCAACAACTTAAATATCGCTATTGGGTGGAATTACGCGAGCTTTGGCACGGACTTGCCCTCGATGGATCCTCGTTAAAGGGATTTAGATTGTACTCATTCCAATTACGGACTCAATGAGCGGTATTGTTATTTATTGTCACTACCTCCCGTGTTAGGATTGGGTAATTTCTTGGCGCTCTTTGCCTTCCTTGGATGTGGTAGCCGTTTCTCGAGCTCCTCTCAGGAATCGAACCCTAATTCTCAGTCACCGTCACCACCATGGTAGGCCCTTTATCCTACCATCGAAAGTTGATAGAGGCGGAAATTTGAATGATGCGTCGCCCGGCCTGAGGGCGTGCGATCCGGCGAGTTATCATGAATCATCAAAGCAACGAGCGAGCTGCGTCGACCTTTATCTAATAAATGCATCCGCTTCCGAAGTCGGGGTTTGTTGCGTATTAGCTCTAGAATTACTACGGTTATCAGAGTAGTAGATACCATCAAACAAACTATAAGCGATTTAATGAGCCATTCGCGGTTTCACGATGCGAATTAGTTCATACTTACACATGCATGGCTTAATCTTTGAGACAAGCATATGACTCTTTGGCGGGATCAACCAGGTAGCATCCATTAATGACTCTGCACATCATGCAAGCTTTAAGCCCACTAATGGAACACAAAACATGCAAAAAGCGGGGCATCATTTTAAGTCAGCAGAAAACTTAAGGGCACAATGGGAAAAACAACCCACGTTCACCTCATACGCATCCAAGAAAGCTTGATAAGTACATGCACACCAAAATAGTCAGCGTGGAGCATAACTAAATTGGCGCACACATAATACTTCAAAGCCCCACGACCCGACCAAAGAGGGCGGGATGGGAAAATTCCAACAAGCCACCACGGGTACCTTTTAATAGGTAGGCAACACGGGAACTAGAATTAGACACCAAAGGCACAGCGGAATTAGGTGAATTTTTGAGAGGGTTGCATGCGGACCGATTCGATGCACTGAAGCATGGAGCGGCCCGGCCTGAACATCCGAATACCACTCCCTGCGCCAGCGCGTTTGCTAGACTAAATCTTGCCCGGACAAGCAACAACATACGACCAAAGGCAAGAGAGGATATCACGATCATCAAGCGGCGCCTTATCTGCCTGACTAAGCATGACAAGTACCAATCACCGCGAGCAACATAACACTCGGGTGAAAACCCAAGTTCGGGCACCAGGCACAAAATTCGGTCTTTTTCTCGAATCATAAGAGTTCAAAACACCCGCGTTTGCCTAGGAAAATGGGACATCGATGAGGAATAACCCAAGCTCACGCGTTGGGGCTCGTCCAACACCTAGACCAATGAGCAGGTGTTACGGGGATGAATAAAGGACCACAGTAATCGTCGGGGACACCCGGTGCGGTCTCATGGAGTCCACGATGCAAAAAAACACCACATTTGCAATGCCTCGGTCTCGATGCATCGGGGAAAAAACCAAGCTCATCACGTTGGCACTCGTCCAACACCTGAACCAACGAACAACGAGTTACGGGGATAAATAAGGGACCACGAGTTCTGTCGGGGACACCCAGCGCCGGGTCTCATGGGTCATGATGCGAAAGTTGCCCAGCCGCGATCTGAAATTTGGTTTTCCTCGAATCATAGATCCGGAGCACCCACCTTTGCCATGAAAAATGATGCGACTCGAGCCTAGGAAGGCTTGGGCATGCATGGGGGCAAGCCCATGGCACCCCTCCACCGCATACAGGGGGCTGTGCGAGGAACAACCCAAGCTCATCGGCGTTGGGAATCATCGACACCTAGACCAATGAGCAGATGTTACGGGGATGAATAAGGGACACGAGTTACCTTGAGGACACCCGGTGCGGGTCTCATGGAGTCACGATGAAGAAATCGCCCACGCGCGATGCCTCCCAAAATCGGGTCTCGATGCCTCGGGGAAAAAACCAAGCACATCATGGTGAGACTCGTCCAGCAACTAGACCAATGAGCAGGTGTTACGGGGCTAAATATGGGACCACGAGTTCTGTCGGGGACACCCAGTGCGAGTCTCATGAGTCACGATCTTAGAAAGAGCGCCACGCGCAATGCCGGATTCTCGATGCATCGGGAAAAAACCAAGCTCATCACGTTGGGGCTCGTCCAACACCTGAACCAGCGAGCAGGTGTTACGGGGATAGATAAGGGACCACGAGTTCTGTCGGGGACACCCGGTGCCGGGTCTCATTGGTCATGATGCCTTAAGATGCCCGCGCGCGATCACGGAGTCGGTTTTCCTCGATTCATAGATCCCGAAACACCCACATTTGCCATGGAAAATGATGCAACACTAAGCCTAGCAAGGCTTGGGCGAGCATGAGGGCAAGCCATCGCACCCCGCCTGCGCCCAGTGGGGCTGGGGAGGAATAACTCAAGCTCATCGGCGTTGGGACTCATCCAACAAATAGACCAATGAGCAGAAGTTACGGGGATGAATAAGGGACCACGAGTTACCGTTAGGGACACCCCGGTGCCGGTCCTCATGGGTCCGCGATCTTAGAATGATGCCACTCGCGATGCCCCCAAAATCGGGTCTCGGTGCCTCGGGGAAAAAACCAAGCTCATCACGTTGGGACTCGTCCAACAACTAGACCAATGAGCACCGGTGTTACGGGGAAAAATAAGGGACCACGAGTTACCGTCGAGGACACCCGGTGCCGGGTCTCGTAGGTCCACGATGTCGGAAGGCATGCCTTGGCGATGCCCTGGTCTCGATGGCCGGGGAAAAAACCAAGCTCATCACGTTGGCACATGTCCAACACCTAGACCAATGAGCAGGTGTTACGGGGATAGATAAGGGACCACGAGTTACTGTCGGGGACACCCAGTGCCGGGTCTCATGGGTCATGATGCCTTAAGATGCCACTTGCGATCACGAAGTCGGTTTTCCTCGATTCATAGATCCCCGAAACACCCACATTTGCCATGGAAAATGATGCCACACAAGCCTAGGAAGGCTTGGGCGAGCATGGGGGGCAAGCCCCATGGCACCCCTGCACGCCCAGAGTCTGGGCGAGCGGTCTTGCCCCTATAGTAGCCAAATATGCAAAAACCAATTTTCCACCAAAGAGTGCATTTTTGCCGAGGAGACATAAGGCCGAAAAATGGACCTAGAGAACAATTTTGATGCAATTTTTGCAGTCATGCTTAGAAAAATGAGATCTTCTCAGCCACCAAATATGAGAATTTTTTCCAAGTCATGAATTTAATAATAATTTTTAGTGGCCAAAACATAAAACCGAAAAAATGAAAAATCACACTTAGAGTTGGATTTTCGACCCCAATCTTTTTTGGCAAGCTTAGAATAATATATATAAGCTTCCCACCAAGTGGTTTTCCATTCTAACATGGCATCAATTTTATAGAAAATTTTGAAAAACATGCCAAAAGGAGAATTAGAAAATTCTCAAAATTGGGAGCGTCTTGACTACAAGTTGGATACCCCTGAAACACCCACATTTGCCATGAAAAATGATGTGACTCCAGCCTTGGAAGGCTTGGGCATGCCGCAGGGGCAAGCCCATGGCACCCTCCACCGCATACAGGGGGCTGCGAGGAACAACCCGAGCTCATCGGCGTTGGGACTCATCCAACACCTAGACCAATGAGCAGATGTTACGGGGATGAATAAGGGACACGAGTTACCTTGAGGACACCCGGTGCCGGGTCTCATGGGTCCACGATGAAGAAATCGCCCGCGCGCGATGCCTCCCAAAATCGGGTCTCGATGCCTCGGGGAAAAAACCAAGCACATCACGGTGAGACTCGTCCAGCAACTAGACCAATGAGCAGGTGTTACGGGGATAAATATGGGACCACGAGTTACCGTCGGGGACACCCGGTGCGAGTCTCATGAGTCCACGATCTTGCGAAAGAGGCCGCGCCGCAATGCCCGTTCTCGATGCATCGGGGAAAAAACCAAGCTCATCACGTTGGGGCTCGTCCGACACCTGAACCAGCGAGCAGGAGTTACGGGGATAGATAAGGGACCACGAGTTACGGTCGGGGACACCCGATGCCGGGTCTCATGGGTCATGATGCCTTAAGATGCCACACCGCAATGCGAGTCGGTTTTCCTCGATTCATAGATCCCGAAACACCCACATTTGCCATGGAAAATGATGCCACGGGAGCCTAAGAAGGCTTAGGCGAGCATGGGGCAAGCCCCGCCGCACCCGCTTTGCGCCAGTAAGTATGGTGAGGAATAACCCAAGCACATCGCGTTGTGGCTCATCCAACAACTAGACCAATGAGCACCGATGTTACGGGGATGAACAAGGGACACGAGTTACCGTTAGGGACACCCGGTGCGGTCCTCGTAGAGTCCACGATCTTAGAATGATGCCACTCGCGATGCCCCCAAAATCGGGTCTCGGTGCCTCGGGGAAAAAACCAAGCTCATCACGTTGGGACTCGTCCAACAACTAGACCAATGAGCACCGGTGTTACGGGGAAAAATAAGGGACCACGAGTTACCGTCGGGGACACCCGGTGCCGGGTCTCGTAGGTCCACGATGTCGGAAGGCATGCCTTGCGGCGATGCCCTGGTCTCGATGCTTGGGGAAAAAACCAAGCTCATCACGTTGGCACATGTCCAACACCTAGACCAATGAGCAGGTGTTACGGGGATAGATAAGGGACCACGAGTTACCGTCGGGGACACCCGGTGCCGGGTCTCATGGGTCATGATGCCTTAAGATGCCCAGCCGCGATCACGAAGTCGGTTTTCCTCGATTCATAGATCCCAGAAACACCCACATTTGCCATGGAAAATGATGCCACACAAGCCTAGGAAGGCTTGGCGAGCATGGGGGCAAGCCCCATGGCACCCCTGCTGCGCCGAGAGTCTGGGCGAGCGGTCTTGCCCCTATAGTAGCCAAATATGCAAAAACCAATTTTCCACCAAAGAGTGCATTTTTTGCCGAGGAGACATAAGGCCGAAAAATGGACCTAGAGAACGAATTTTGATGCAATTTTTGGCAGTCATGCTTAGAAAAATGAGATCTTCTCAGCCACCAAATATGAGAATTTTTTTCCAAGTCATGAATTTAATAATAATTTTTTAGTGGCCAAAACCGGAAAAACACCGAAAAAATGAAAAATCACACTTAGAGTTGGATTTTCGACCCCAATCTTTTTTGGCAAGCTTAGAATAATATATATAAGCTTCCCTCCAAGTGGTTTTCCATTCTAACATGGCATCAATTTTATAGAAAATTTTGAAAAACATGCCAAAAAGGAGAATTACCGAAAATTCTCAAAAAATTGGGAACGTGCAGCTACAAGTTGGATACCCCCTGAAACACCCACATTTGCCATGAAAAATGATGTGACTCCAGCCTTGGAAGGCTTGGGCATGCACGGGGGGCAAGCCCATGGCACCCTCCACGCATACAGGGGGCTGCGCGAGGAACAACCCGAGCTCATCGGCGTTGGGACTCATCCAACACCTAGACCAATGAGCAGATGTTACGGGGATGAATAAGGGACCACGAGTTATACCTTGAGGACACCCGGTGCCGGGTCTCATGGAGTCACGATGAAGAAATCGCCATGCCCGCGATGCCCCCCAAAATCGGGTCTCGATGCCTCGGGGAAAAAACCAAGCACATCACGGTGAGACTCGTCCAGCAACTAGACCAATGAGCAGGTGTTACGGGGATAAATATGGGACCACGAGTTACCGTCGGGGACACCCGGTGCGAGTCTCATGAGTCCACGATGCGAAAGAGGCCCGCGCCGCAATGCCCGTTCTCGATGCATCGGGGAAAAAACCAAGCTCATCACGTTGGGGCTCGTCGACACCTGAACCAGCGAGCAGGAGTTACGGGGATAGATAAGGGACACGAGTTACGGTCGGGGACACCCGATTACCGGGTCTCATGGGTCATGATGCCTTAAGATGCCACACATAATGCGAGTCGGTTTTCCTCGATTCATAGATCCCGAAACACCCACATTTGCCATGGAAAATGATGCCACGCGAGAAGCCTAAGAAGGCTTAGGCGAGCATGGGGCAAGCCCATCGCACCCCGCCGCGCCCGTAGTATGGTGAGGGAATAACCCAAGCACATCGCGTTGTGGCTCATCCAACAACTAGACCAATGAGCAGATGTTGCGGGGATGAGCAAGGGACACGAGTTACCGTTAGGGACACCCGATGCGGTCCTCGTAGAGTCACGATGCCGAATGATGCCACTCCGCGATGCCCCCCAAAATCGGGTCTCAGTGCCTCGGGGAAAAAACCAAGCTCATCACGTTGGGACTCATCCAACAACTAGACCAATGAGCACCGGTGTTCTGGGGATGAATAAGGGACACGAGTTACTGTCAGGGACACCCCAGTGCCCGGGTCTCATGGGTCACGATGCAAACACAAATGTGTCTAGTATGTGGCAAGCGCACCGCGCCGCTTTTGCCGGGAACATTTCCCCCTTTTGAATTCTCCTTTCTCCTTTCTCCTTCTCCTTCTTCTTCTTGTATATATATATATATATATATAGAGAGAGAGAGAGAGTGAGTGAGCCAAATCCAAACGATGGGGCACGGCGCCCATTCTCGTGCTTGACCCTTGCCTTGCATACAGGGATAAATAAGGGACCCGGAGCACCGGTGTTCTGGGGATAGATAAGGGACCCGAGTTACCGTCAGGGACACCCGGTGCCAGGTCTCATGGGTCATGATCTTAGAAAGATGCCCTTGTAGCGATCTGAGTCGGTTTTCCTCGATTCATTGATTCCCGAAACACCCACATTTGCCATGGAAAATGATGCCACACAAGCCTAGGAAGGCTTGGGTGAGCATGAGAGCAACCCCATGGCACCTGCACTGCATACAGGGGGCACAGGCGACGGTGTTGCCCCCTATAGTAGCCAAATATGCAAAAACCAATTATCCACCAAAAAGTGCATTTTTTGCCGAGGAGACATAAGGCCAAAAAACGGACCTAGAGGACGAATTTTGATGCAATTTTTTGCAGTCATGCTTAGAAAAATGAGATCTTCTCAGCCACCAAAAATGAGAATTTTTTTCCAAGTCATGAATTTAATAATAATTTTTTAGTGGCCAAAACCGGAAAAACACCGAAAAAATGAAAAATCACACTTAGAGTTGGATTTTCGACCCCAATTTTTTTTGGCAAGCTTAGAATAATATATATAAGCTTTCCACCAAGCGGTTTTCCATTCTAATATGGCACCAATTTTATAGAAAATTTTGAAGAAAATGCCAAAAAGGCGAATTCACGAAAATTCTCCAAAAATTGGGAACGTGTAGCTACAAGTTGGATATTCCACGGAACACCCACGTTTGCCATGAAAAATGATGTGACTCAAGCCTAGGAAGGCTTGGGCATGCATGGGGGGCAAGCCCCATGGCACCCTCCCTGCATACAGGGGCTTGGGCGAGCGACCCAGCTCATCGGCGTTGGGACTCATGCAACACTCATTTGGGACTCATCCAACAACTAGGCCGATGAGCAGGTGTTACGGGGATGCATAAGGGACCACGAGTTACCGTCGGGGACACCCGGTGCCGGGTCTCATGGAGTCACGATGCAGAAAGCCGTCGTCCCGCGATGCCTCACAAAATCGTGTCTCGGTGCCTCGGGGAAAAAACCAAGCTCATCACGTTGGGACTCGTCCAACAACTAGACCCGATGAGCAGGTTTTACGGGGATGCATAAGGGACCACGAGTTACCGTCGAGGACACCCGGTGCCGGGTCTCATGGGTAACGATGCGAGAAAGGCGCCCGCGCGCGATGCCTCCCAAAATCGTGTCTCGGGGAAAAACCATGCTCATCACGTTGGGACTCGTCCAGCAACTAGGCCGATGAGCAGGTGTTCTGAGGATGAATAAGGGACCACGAGTTACCGTCGGGGACACCCGGTGCCGGGTCTCATGGAGTCCGCGATGCAAAAAGGCGCCACGCGCGATGCCTCCCAAAATCGGGTCTCGGTGCCTCGGGGAAAGGGATTCGTAACCACATGTATAAATGTTAGAGACATGTTGGGGAGCACTTCACCCCGATGCTCATGTAGCCACGACAAGCGTGCCGCGAGACCCCATGAGGCCAGGGGTGTGCGTGCACCGCCGTGCTCGGTCGGAACAACGGCACAAAGCCGGTGCAAATGGGCATCAACGGCACCGTCTCTTCACTTTGCAGCGTCCCAGTCTTTGCCGCGCCATAGCGTTCCCCGTGGTCGGCTCCCCTTTCTGCGGGTCCGATGTATTTTATCGACTATATATCAAAACAGCGCATCACCTTAAGTACAACATTGTTCCACGAGACACGCGCATAGAAGTCGGAAGCGCATCCCACTGCGTGTTGGGAATCTTTGTTGTGGCTATCAGCCGCTTCGCTTCCATGACTTGCTCACTGACCTCAGGCGTACCCCATCAGTATGGAGCCGCTACGGCGATGCATCGCCAATGCTCACTCTGCGTTGGGCATGGGGATGTAACCCCCACCCACAATAGGTCGTGGCTGTGGGCGTATAAGTTCCCACCTTTTGAAACAAATGTCAACCACATGCCTTGCGAGGAGCGGATTTGGTGTGCTTTGTATTTCTTGTTTGGTTGGGGGGCGAATCGAGCGACAAGGGCTGAATCTCGGTGGATCGTGGCGGCAAGGCCACTCTGCCACTACAATACCCGATCGGCGTATTTAAGTAAATGCGCAAAGGATTCTACCGCCGGCTCGATGGGAATAGCGCTTGAGTGCCTCGCGAGGCTCATCCGCCTTGCGAGGTTCTCAACGACGCGTGCCTGCAGGGGGCCAAGGCCCTGCTGGCTGGTCGACAAGCGAGCGGCGGGCGCGCGCCAGCGTCTGGCGGATTACGACTTAGGCGTTCGATCATAATCAGCGCCGCGGTAACCGGCGCCGCGGCTTTTCAACCAAGCGCGATGCCCAATTGTGCGAATCACCGGTTCCTCTCGTACTAGGTTGAATTACTATTGCGACCTTTGTCATCGGTGAGGTAAAACTAACTTTGTCTCACGGCGGTCTAAACCCGACTCACGTTCCCTATTGGTGGGTGAACAATCCAACACTTGGTGAATTACGCTTCACAATGATAGGAAGAAGCGAGCATCGAAGGATCAAAAAGCAGCGTCGCTATGAGCGGCTTGGCTGCCCTGAAGCGATTATCCTGTGGTAACTTTTACCGACACCTCTGGCTTCAAATTAGAAGGACTAAAGGATCGATAGGCCCGCGCTTTCACGGTTCGTATTAAATGCTGGAAATCGAGAATCAAGCGAGCTTTTACCGCTTTTGTTCCACGAGATTTACGTTCTCGTTGAGCTCATCTTAGGACACTGCGTTATCTTTTAACGGATGTGCCGCTGACCAAACTCCCACGACAATGTCTTGCCGGATCGACCGCCGAGGCCGACCTTGGATCCAAAAAGAGGCGGCGCCAGCCTCGATTCACGGAATAAGTAAAATAACGTTAAAAGTAGTGGTATTTCACTTTGTTGTTTCCGGCTCCACTTATCCTACACCTCTCAAGTCATTTCACAAAGTCGGACTAGAGTCAAGCTCAGCGGTCTTCTTTCCCGCTGATTCCGCGGCCCGTTCCTTGGCGTGGTTTATTTGGATAGTAGGCGAGGGCGATGGGAATCTCGTTAATCCATTCATGCGGCGTCACTAATTAGATGACGAGGCATTTGGCTACCTTAAGAGAGTCATAGTTACTCCGCCGTTTACCGCGCTTGGTTGAATTTCTTCACTTTGACATTGAGCAGGGCGAAATCACATTGCGTCGACATCGCGAGGACCATCGCAATGCTTTGTTTTAATTAAGCGGTCGGATTCCCCTTGTCGTACGATTACGAGTTGGTATTCGATGCGGGAAGAGGCCGAAGAGGCCGTTCCCAATCCGTCCCCGGCCGAGCGCGGCGACCGGCTCTCGCCGCGGGAAGCGGCTTCAGCGATCCACCAACGGCCAAGCGGGTTGGGCCGGGACCCCGTGCCCGACCACCGAGCCGATCCTTTTCGAGGTTCACGGATCCATTTTGCCGACTTCCCTTGCCTACATTGTTCCATCGACCAGGCTGTTCACCTTGGAGAACTGATGCGGTTATGAAATCTGGCCAGGGCATGGAAGGCACTCGGTCCTCCGGTTTTCAAGAGCGCCCGGCATGCCGGACACCAGCGGCGTCGCGGTGCTCTTCCGGTATTGGACCTACCTCCGGTGAGCCGTTTCGAGTGGGCGGTGTTAAGCGAAAAAGATAACTCTTTCAGGGCCCCAGCGTCTCCGGACTCCTAACGTTGCCGTCGGCCACCACGTCCGGTTCAATTTTAACGATTCCGCCTTTGATTATGCAGCGCTTATAAGCGCTATCAGACGAGCTTCCCGTCCGCCAGGATCGACTAACCCATGTGCAAGTGCCGTTCACATGGAACCTTTCCCTCTTGACCTTCAAAGTTCTCATTTGAATATTTGCTACTACCACCAAGATCTGCAAGCGGCCAGCTCGCCCAGGCTCGCGCCGGGTTTTGCGGCGACCGCGCCCTCACCTCATCGAGGGCACTGGCTCTTTGCCGACGGCCGGGTATAGGTCGCGCTTTAGCGCCATCCATTTCGGGGCTAGTTGATTCGGCGGTGAGTTGTTACACACTCCTTAGCGGTTCGACTTCCATGACCACCGTCTGCTTTGTCTTAATCGACCAACACCCTTTGTGGGGTCTAGGTTAGCGCCTGATTGAGCACGCAGTAACCCGACTTAGGTTCATCCCGCATCGCCCGATTACGCTTACCAAAAATGGCCCACTTGGAGCTCTCGATTCCTTGGCATGGCTCAGCGAGCGACCACCGTCCTACCTATTTAAAGTTTGAGAATAGGTCGAGGCGTTGCGCCCCGATGCCTCTAATCATTGGCTTTACCGATAGAACTTCGCCCTCGGGCTCCGGCTATCTGAGGAAACCGGAGGAACCGGCTACTAGGCGGTTCGATTAGTCTTTAGCCCCTATACCCAGTCAGACGAGCGATTTGCGTCGGTATCGGCTGCGGGCCTCCACGAGTTTCCTCTGGCCGCCCGCTTCGAGGCATAGTTCACCATCTTTCGGGTCCGAAGCGGTATGCTCTCACTCGAACCGCTTCACAAAGATCGAGGTCGGTCGGTCGGTGCAACCCACTGGGGATCCGCCAATTAGCTTCCTTGCGCCTTACGGGTTTACTCGCCGGATTGACTTCGCACACATGTCGGACTCCTTGGTCAGTGTTTCAAGGCGGGCGAATAGAAACCAGGCGGCGCCGAGAACACGCAAGTGACAAAGCAGCCCGGCGGCGCGTCTTTGCCATCCTGATCGTGGTGATGGCGTCTCCACGAGCATTTCAACGGCCGGGCTTGGGCCACCACCACAATCCGCATCGGTCAATGTCTCGAGTCGATTGGCGGCCGGCACTAACCGTTCCACATCCGGCCAGAGACAAATCGCCGGCCCCATTCGCTTCCCTCAGGCAATTTCAAGCACTCTTTGACTCTCTTTTCAAAGTCCTTTTCATCTTTCCCTCGCGGTACTTGTTATTGCTCGGTCTCGCCCGATGTTAGCCTTGGGCCGGAATTTACCGCCCGATTGGTGGGGCTGCATTCCCAAACAACCCGACTTCGTAAGCGGCGCCTCGTGGTGCGGCGGTCAACGCTGCAGGCTCTCACCTCTCCGGCGCCCCGCTTCCAGGGGACTTGGGCGATCCGCGCGAGGGCGCTTCTCCGGACTCTGATTGAGCGCCTAGAGGCGGCCGATTCTCATGGTGGGCTCTTCCCGGTTAAGCTCGCCGTTACTAAGGGAATCCTTGTTAGTTTCTTTTCCTCAGCTTATTGATATGCTTAAACTTCGGCGGGTAGCCACTTTGACACGAGGTCTCGTCATGGCGTTCAAAGCGCCGCGTGGGTCCTGAAGGCCAAGTTTGGTAGAGTCTCACATGATATGGTCTCGTGCATCACTCGACCACCATCTATCATGGCACACCCTACCAAGGACTCAATTTCCAACCAACCATGAGGCAGCGGTGCTCACGGGAAGCCATCATTCACCACTGCACAACATACCTCCTATCTAAGAGGAAATTGGCATCGAACAGCGATATGTGGCCTTGACCAGGCGTGCCCTCAACCTAATGGCTTTGGGCGCAACTTGCGTTCAAAGACTTCGATGGTTCACGGGATTACGCAATTCACACCAAGTATCGCATTTAGCTCGTTCTTCATCGATGCAAGAGCCTAGATATCCGTTCTTGAGAGTCATTATGTGTCATGCTTCAAAACACCACCCGCGAGAAGCGAGTCTCAGACCCAGCGAAGTCTTGTTGAGCGAAATTTAGTTCCTTGGCGCATTCGGTAGCGGGGTTTGTGTTTAAGCGGCGAGGAGCGCATGGTGGCCCCCTCCTACCTCAAGGTAGGTCGGCGTGGAACACCTCGAAGCCAACCCTCGTGTTCAAAGCAGATTCACGGGTCGATGCATGTAAGGCATCGACAATGATCCTTCGCGAGGTTCACCTCACGGAAACCTTATTCTGACTTCTCCTTCCTCTAAATGATAAGGTTCGATGGACTTCTCACAGCGTCGCGACGGCAGCGAACACGCCCCGCGTCGCCGCAATCCGAACACTTCACGGACCATTCAATCGGTAGGGCGGCGGGCGGTGTGTACAAAGAGCGGGGGCGTAGTCAGCGCGGTGATGACTCGCGCTTACTAGGAATTCCTCGTTGAAGACCAACAATTGCAATGATCTATCCCCATCACGATGAAATTTCAAAGATTACGGGCACATCGGCGAGGCTATAGACTTCGTTGAATACATCGATTGTAGCGGCGTGCGACCCAGAACATCTAAGGGCATCACGGACTGTTATTGCCTCGAACTTCCGTGGCCTAGCGGCCGTAGTCCTCTAAGAAGGCGGCGTGGAGGGTTACCTCCACATAGCTATTTAGCGGTGAGGTCTCGTTAGATTAGCGGAATTAACCAGGACAAATCGCTCCACCAACTAAACGGCCATGCACCACCACCCGTAGAATCAAGAAAGAGCTGCCGATGCAGCCGATCCTTACTATGCGGACCTGGTAAGTTTCCCGTGTTGAGTCAAATTAAGCGCGAGGCTCCACTCTGATGGTGCCGCTTAGTCAATTCCTTTAAGTTTGACCTTGCGACCATACTCCCGGAACCCAAAGACTTTGATTTCTCATAAGGTGCGGCGAGTCCTAAAAGCAACATCCGCTGATCCACTGGTCGGCATCGTTTATGGTTGAGACTAGGGCGGTATCGATCGTCTTGAGCCCCGACTTTCGTTCTTGATTAATGAAAACATCCTTGGCAAATGCTTTCGCGATTGTTCGTCTTTCATAAATCCAAGAATTTCACCTCGACTATGAAATCTGAATGCCCCATTGTCACTGTTAATCATTACTCCGATCCGAAGGCCAACACAATAGGATCGAGAATCTGTGGTGTTATCCCATGCTAATGTATCCAGGCGTAGGCTTGCTTTGAGCACTCTAATTTCTTCAAAGTAACTTGGCAGGAGCACGACCCGACGATTAAGGCCAGGAGCGCATCGCCGGCAAAGGGCGAGCCGGCCGGTGCACACGAGCGGACCGTCGACCCGACGAGGTCGACTACGAGCTTTTTAAGCGCAACAACTTAAATATCGCTATTGGGCTGGAATTACGCGGCTGCGGCACGGACTTGCCCTCAATGGATCCTCGTTAAGGGATTTAGATTGTACTCATTCCAATTACGGACTCAATGAGCGGTATTGTTATTTATTGTCACTACCTCCCAGTGTTAGGATTGGGTAATTTCTTGCGCTCTTGCCTTCCTTGGATGTGGTAGCCGTTTCTCGAGCTCCTCTCAGGAATCGAACCTAATTCTCAGTCACCGTCACCACCATGGTAGGCCCTTTATCCTACCATCGAAAGTTGATAGAGGCGAAATTTGAATGATGCGTCGCCCGGCCTGAGGGCGTGCGATCCGGCGAGTTATCATGAATCATCAAAGCAACGAGCGAGCTGCGTCGACCTTTATCTAATAAATGCATCCCTTCCGAAGTCGGGGTTTGTTGCGCGTATTAGCTCTAGAATTACTACGGTTATCAGAGTAGTAGATACCATCAAACAAACTATAAGCGATTTAATGAGCCATTCGCGGTTTCACGATGCGAATTAGTTCATACTTACACATGCATGGCTTAATCTTTGAGACAAGCATATGACTCTTGGCGGGATCAACCAGGTAGCATCCATTAATGACTCTGCACATCATGCAAGCTTTGCGCCCACTAATGGAACACAAAACATGCAAAAAGCGGGGCATCATTTTAAGTCAGCAGAAAACTTAAGGGGCACAATGGGAAAAACAACCCACGTTCACCTCGTACACGCATCCAAGAAAGCGATAAGTACATGCACACCAAAATAGTCAGCGTGGAGCATAACTAAATTGGCGCACACATAATACTTCCAAAGCCCCACGACCCAACCAAAGAGGGCGGGATGGGAAAATTCCAACAAGCCACCACGGGTACCTTTTAATAGGTAGGCAACACGGGAACTAGAATTAGACACCAAAGGCACAGCGGAATTAGGTGAATTTTTGAGAGGGTTGCATGCGAGGCCGATTCGATGCACAAGCATGGAGCCAGCCGGCCTGAAACATCCGAATACCACTCACGCGCCAGCGTTTGCTAG
Organism: Calophaca sinica; assembly: GCA_037113605.1. Taxonomy (NCBI): domain Eukaryota; kingdom Viridiplantae; phylum Streptophyta; class Magnoliopsida; order Fabales; family Fabaceae; genus Calophaca; species Calophaca sinica. The sequence continues at coordinate 9,426,890 of CM073736.1, forward strand.
ACTAAATGCCGCCCGGACAAGCAACAACCCCTGACCAAAGGCAAGAGAGGATATCACGATCATCAAGCGGCGCCTTATCTGCCTGACTAAGCATGACAAGTACCAATCACCACCGCGGGCAACATAACACTCGGGTGAAAACCCAAGTTCGGGCACCAGGCACAAAATTCGGTCTTTTTCTCAAATCATAAGAGTTCAAAACACCCACGTTTGCCTAGGAAAATGGGACATCGATGAGAATAACCCAAGCTCACGCGTTGGGGCTCGTCCAACACCTAGACCAATGAGCACCGATGTTACGGGGATGAATAAAGGACCACGAGTAATCGTCGGGGACACCCGGTGCGGGTCTCATGGAGTCCACGATGCAAAAAAACACCATTTGCAATGCCTCGGTCTCGATGCATCGGGGAAAAAACCAAGCTCATCACGTTGGCACTCGTCCAACACCTGAACCAACGAACAACGAGTTACGGGGATAAATAAGGGACCACGAGTTACCGTCGGGGACACCCAGCGCCGGGTCTCATGGGTCATGATCTTGAAAGTTGCCCAAGCGCGATCTGAAATTTGGTTTTCCTCGAATCATAGATCCGGAGCACCCACCTTTGCCATGAAAAATGATGCGACTCGAGCCTAGGAAGGCTTGGGCATGCATGGGGGCAAGCCCATGGCACCCCTCCACACGCCATGGGGGCTGTGCGAGGAACAACCCAAGCTCATCGGCGTTGGGAATCATCGACACCTAGACCAATGAGCAGATGTTGCGGGGATGAATAAGGGACACGAGTTACCTTGAGGACACCCGGTGCGGGTCTCATGGAGTCCACGATGAAGAAATCGCCACGCGCGATGCCTCCCAAAATCGGGTCTCGATGCCTCGGGGAAAAAACCAAGCACATCATGGTGAGACTCGTCCAGCAACTAGACCAATGAGCAGGTGTTACGGGGCTAAATATGGGACCACGAGTTCTGTCGGGGACACCCGGTGCGAGTCTCATGAGTCACGATCTTGAAAGGCGCCCGCGCCGCAATGCCCGTTCTCGATGCATCGGGGAAAAACCAAGCTCATCACGTTGGGGCTCGTCCAACACCTGAACCAGCGAGCAGGTGTTACGGGGATAGATAAGGGACCACGAGTTCTGTCGGGGACACCCGGTGCCGGGTCTCATTGGTCATGATGCCTTAAGATGCCCGCGCGCGATGCGGAGTCGGTTTTCCTCGATTCATAGATCCCGAAACACCCACATTTGCCATGGAAAATGATGCAACCTGAAGCCTAGCAAGGCTTGGGCGAGCATGAGGGCAAGCCCATCGCACCCCCGCAGCGCCCAGTGGGGCTGGGGAGGAATAACTCAAGCTCATCGGCGTTGGGACTCATCCAACAAATAGACCAATGAGCAGAAGTTACGGGGATGAATAAGGGACCACGAGTTACCGTTAGGGACACCCGGTGCCGGTCCTCATGGAGTCCACGATGCTTAGAATGATGCCACTCGCGATGCCCCCAAAATCGGGTCTCGGTGCCTCGGGGAAAAAACCAAGCTCATCACGTTGGGACTCGTCCAACAACTAGACCAATGAGCACCGGTGTTACGGAAAAATAAGGGACCACGAGTTCTGTCGAGGACACCCGGTGCCGGGTCTCGTAGGTCCACGATGTCGGAAGGCGCCATGCGCGGCGATGCCCTGGTCTCGATGCTTGGGGAAAAAACCAAGCTCATCACGTTGGCACATGTCCAACACCTAGACCAATGAGCAGGTGTTACGGGGATAGATAAGGGACCACGAGTTACCGTCGGGGACACCCGGATGCCGGGTCTCATGGGTCATGATGCCTTAAGATGCCACGCCGCGATCACGAAGTCGGTTTTCCTCGATTCATAGATCCCGAAACACCCACATTTGCCATGGAAAATGATGCCACACAAGCCTAGGAAGGCTTGGGCGAGCATGGGGGCAAGCCCCATGGCACCTGCACACGCCCAGGGGGCTGGGCGAGCAGTGCTGCCCCTATAGTAGCCAAATATGCAAAAACCAATTTTCCACCAAAGAGTGCATTTTTGCCGAGGAGACATAAGGCCGAAAAATGGACCTAGAGAACAATTTTGATGCAATTTTTGCAGTCATGCTTAGAAAAATGAGATCTTCTCAGCCACCAAATATGAGAATTGTTTTCCAAGTCATGAATTTAATAATAATTTTTTAGTGGCCAAAACCGTAAAAAACCGAAAAAAATGAAAAATCACACTTAGAGTTGGATTTTCGACCCCAATCTTTTTTGGCAAGCTTAGAATAATATATATAAGCTTCCCACCAAGTGGTTTTCCATTCTAACATGGCATCAATTTTATAGAAAATTTTGAAAAACATGTCAAAGGAGAATTAAGAAAATTCTCAAAATTGGGAGCGTCTTGACTACAAGTTGGATACCCCTGAAACACCCACATTTGCCATGAAAAATGATGTGACTCCAGCCTTGGAAGGCTTGGGCATGCAGGGGCAAGCCCCATGGCACCCCTCCACGCATACAGGGGCTGCGCGAGGAACAACCCGAGCTCATCGGCGTTGGGACTCATCCAACACCTAGACCAATGAGCAGATGTTACGGGGATGAATAAGGGACACGAGTTACCTTGAGGACACCCGGTGCCGGGTCTCATGGAGTCCACGATGAAGAAATCGCCACGCGCGATGCCTCCCAAAATCGGGTCTCGATGCCTCGGGGAAAAAACCAAGCACATCACGGTGAGACTCGTCCAGCAACTAGACCAATGAGCAGGTGTTACGGGGATAAATATGGGACCACGAGTTACCGTCGGGGACACCCGGTGCCGAGTCTCATGAGTCACGATGCGAAAGAGGCCCGCGCCGCAATGCCCGTTCTCAATGCATCGGGGAAAAAACCAAGCTCATCACGTTGGGGCTCGTCCGACACCTGAACCAGCGAGCAGGAGTTACGGGGATAGATAAGGGACACGAGTTACGGTCGGGGACACCCGATACCGGGTCTCATGGGTCATGATGCCTTAAGATGCCACACCGCAATGCGGAGTCGGTTTTCCTCGATTCATAGATCCCGAAACACCCACATTTGCCATGGAAAATGATGCCACGAGGAGCCTAAGAAGGCTTAGGCGAGCATGGGGCAAGCCCCATCGCACCCACTTTGCGCCCGTAGGGTATGGTGAGGAATAACCCAAGCACATCGGCGTTGTGGCTCATCCAACAACTAGACCAATGAGCACCGATGTTACGGGGATGAACAAGGGACCACGAGTTACCGTTAGGGACACCCGGTGCGGTCCTCGTAGGTCCACGATGCTTAGAATGATGCCACTCGCGATGCCCCCAAAATCGGGTCTCGGTGCCTCGGGGAAAAAACCAAGCTCATCACGTTGGGACTCGTCCAACAACTAGACCAATGAGCACCGGTGTTACGGGGAAAAATAAGGGACCACGAGTTACCGTCGGGGACACCCGGTGCCGGGTCTCGTAGGTCCACGATGTCGGAAGGCGCCGCGGCGATGCCCTGGTCTCGATGCTTGGGGAAAAAACCAAGCTCATCACGTTGGCACATGTCCAACACCTAGACCAATGAGCAGGTGTTACGGGGATAGATAAGGGACCACGAGTTACCGTCGGGGACACCCGGTGCCGGGTCTCATGGGTCATGATGCCTTAAGATGCCACTTGCCGCGATCACGAAAGTCGGTTTTCCTCGATTCATAGATCCCGAAACACCCACATTTGCCATGGAAAATGATGCCACACAAGCCTAGGAAGGCTTGGGCGAGCATGGGGGCAAGCCCATGGCACCCTGCACGCCCAGGGGGCTGGCGAGGCAGTCTTGCCCTATAGTAGCCAAATATGCAAAAACCAATTTTCCACCAAAGAGTGCATTTTTTTGCCGAGGAGACATAAGGCCGAAAAATGGACCTAGAGAACGATTTTGATGCAATTTTTTGCAGTCATGCTTAGAAAAATGAGATCTTCTCAGCCACCAAATATGAGAATTTTTTTCCAAGTCATGAATTTAATAATAATTTTTTAGTGGCCAAAACCGCAAAAAACCGAAAAAAATGAAAAATCACACTTAGAGTTGGATTTTCGACCCCAATCTTTTTTGGCAAGCTTAGAATAATATATATAAGCTTCCCACCAAGTGGTTTTCCATTCTAACATGGCATCAATTTTATAGAAAATTTTGAAAAACATGCCAAAGGAGAATTACGAAAATTCTCAAAAAATTGGGAGCGTCTTGACTACAAGTTGGATACCCCTGAAACACCCACATTTGCCATGAAAAATGATGTGACTCCAGCCTTGGAAGGCTTGGGCATGCCGCAGGGGCAAGCCCCATGGCACCCCTCCACATGCAGGGGCTGCGCGAGGAACAACCCGAGCTCATCGGCGTTGGGACTCATCCAACACCTAGACCAATGAGCAGATGTTACGGGGATGAATAAGGGACACGAGTTATACCTTGAGGACACCCGGTGCCGGGTCTCATGGAGTCACGATGAAGAAATCATGCCCTTGCGATGCCTCCCAAAATCGGGTCTCGATGCCTCGGGGAAAAAACCAAGCACATCACGGTGAGACTCGTCCAGCAACTAGACCAATGAGCAGGTGTTACGGGGATAAATATGGGACCACGAGTTACTGTCGGGGACACCCGGTGCCGAGTCTCATGAGTCACGATGCGAAAGAGGCCCGCGCCGCAATGCCCGTTCTCGATGCATCGGGGAAAAAACCAAGCTCATCACGTTGGGGCTCGTCCGACACCTGAACCAGCGAGCAGGAGTTACGGGGATAGATAAGGGACCACGAGTTACGGTCGGGGACACCCGATGCCGGGTCTCATGGGTCATGATGCCTTAAGATGCCACCGCCAATGCGAGTCGGTTTTCCTCGATTCATAGATCCCGAAACACCCACATTTGCCATGGAAAATGATGCCACGAGGAGCCTAAGAAGGCTTAGGCGAGCATGGGGCAAGCCCCATCGCACCCCGCTGCGCCCGTGGGTATGGTGAGGAATAACCCAAGCACATCGCGTTGTGGCTCATCCAACAACTAGACCAATGAGCACCGATGTTACGGGGATGAACAAGGGACCACGAGTTACCGTTAGGGACACCCGGTGCGGTCCTCGTAGAGTCACGATCTTAGAATGATGCCACTCGCGATGCCCCCAAAATCGGGTCTCGGTGCCTCGGGGAAAAAACCAAGCTCATCACGTTGGGACTCGTCCAACAACTAGACCAATGAGCACCGGTGTTACGGGGAAAAATAAGGGACCACGAGTTCTGTCGGGGACACCCGGTGCCGGGTCTCGTAGGTCCACGATGTCGGAAGGCGCCACGCGGCGATGCCCTGGTCTCGATGCTTGGGGAAAAAACCAAGCTCATCACGTTGGCACATGTCCAACACCTAGACCAATGAGCAGGTGTTACGGGGATAGATAAGGGACCACGAGTTACCGTCGGGGACACCCGGTGCCGGGTCTCATGGGTCATGATGCCTTAAGATGCCCGCCTTGCGATCACGAAGTCGGTTTTCCTCGATTCATAGATCCCGAAACACCCACATTTGCCATGGAAAATGATGCCACACAAGCCTAGGAAGGCTTGGCGAGCATGGGGGCAAGCCCCATGGCACCCCTGCGCCGCCCAGGGCTGGGCGAGGCAGTGCTTTGCCCCTATAGTAGCCAAATATGCAAAAACCAATTTTCCACCAAAGAGTGCATTTTTGCCGAGGAGACATAAGGCGAAAAATGGACCTAGAGAACAATTTTGATGCAATTTTTGCAGTCATGCTTAGAAAAATGAGATCTTCTCAGCCACCAAATATGAGAATTTTTTCCAAGTCATGAATTTAATAATAATTTTTAGTGGCCAAAACATAAAAAAACCGAAAAAATGAAAAATCACACTTAGAGTTGGATTTTCGACCCCAATCTTTTTTGGCAAGCTTAGAATAATATATATAAGCTTCCCACCAAGTGGTTTTCCATTCTAACATGGCATCAATTTTATAGAAAATTTTGAAAAACATGCCAAAGGAGAATTACGAAAATTCTCAAAATTGGGAGCGTCTTGACTACAAGTTGGATACCCCTGAAACACCCACATTTGCCATGAAAAATGATGTGACTCCAGCCTTGGAAGGCTTGGGCATGCAGGGGCAAGCCCCATGGCACCCTCCACCTGCATACAGGGGCTGCGAGGAACAACCCGAGCTCATCGGCGTTGGGACTCATCCAACACCTAGACCAATGAGCAGATGTTACGGGGATGAATAAGGGACCACGAGTTATACCTTGAGGACACCCGGTGCCGGGTCTCATGGAGTCACGATGAAGAAATCGCCACGCGCGATGCCTCCCAAAATCGGGTCTCGATGCCTCGGGGAAAAAACCAAGCACATCACGGTGAGACTCGTCCAGCAACTAGACCAATGAGCAGGTGTTACGGGGATAAATATGGGACCACGAGTTACCGTCGGGGACACCCGGTGCGAGTCTCATGAGTCCACGATGCGAAAGAGGCCCGCGCCGCAATGCCCGTTCTCGATGCATCGGGGAAAAAACCAAGCTCATCACGTTGGGGCTCGTCCGACACCTGAACCAGCGAGCAGGAGTTACGGGGATAGATAAGGGACACGAGTTACGGTCGGGGACACCCGATGCCGGGTCTCATGGGTCATGATGCCTTAAGATGCCACACCGCAATGCGAGTCGGTTTTCCTCGATTCATAGATCCCGAAACACCCACATTTGCCATGGAAAATGATGCCACGAGAGCCTAAGAAGGCTTAGGCGAGCATGGGGCAAGCCCATCGCACCCGCTGCGCCCAGTGGGTATGGTGAGGAATAACCCAAGCACATCGGCGTTGTGGCTCATCCAACAACTAGACCAATGAGCAGATGTTACGGGGATGAACAAGGGACACGAGTTACCGTTAGGGACACCCGGTGCCGGTCCTCGTAGAGTCCACGATCTTAGAATGATGCCACTCGCGATGCCCCCAAAATCGGGTCTCGGTGCCTCGGGGAAAAAACCAAGCTCATCACGTTGGGACTCGTCCAACAACTAGACCAATGAGCACGGTGTTACGGGGAAAAATAAGGGACCACGAGTTCTGTCGGGGACACCCGGTGCCGGGTCTCGTAGGTCCACGATGTCGGAAGGCGCCAGCGGCGATGCCCTGGTCTCGATGCTTGGGGAAAAAACCAAGCTCATCACGTTGGCACATGTCCAACACCTAGACCAATGAGCAGGTGTTACGGGGATAGATAAGGGACCACGAGTTACCGTCGGGGACACCCGGTGCCGGGTCTCATGGGTCATGATGCCTTAAGATGCCACTTGCGCGATCACGAAGTCGGTTTTCCTCGATTCATAGATCCCGAAACACCCACATTTCCCATGGAAAATGATGCCACACAAGGCTAGGAAGGCTTGGCGAGCATGGGGGCAAGCCCCATGGCACCCTGCACCTGCGCCAGAGTCTGGGCGAGCGGTCTTTGCCCTATAGTAGCCAAATATGCAAAAACCAATTTTCCACCAAAGAGTGCATTTTTTGCCGAGGAGACATAAGGGCGAAAAATGGACCTAGAGAACGAATTTTGATGCAATTTTTTGCAGTCATGCTTAGAAAAATGAGATCTTCTCAGCCACCAAATATGAGAATTTTTTTCCAAGTCATGAATTTAATAATAATTTTTTAGTGGCCAAAACCACAAAAAACCGAAAAAAATGAAAAATCACACTTAGAGTTGGATTTTCGACCCCAATCTTTTTTGGCAAGCTTAGAATAATATATATAAGCTTCCCACCAAGTGGTTTTCCATTCTAACATGGCATCAATTTTATAGAAAATTTTGAAAAACATGCCAAAGGAGAATTAGAAAATTCTCAAAATTGGGAGCGTCTTGACTACAAGTTGGATACCCCTGAAACACCCACATTTGCCATGAAAAATGATGTGACTCCAGCCTTGGAAGGCTTGGGCATGCAGGGGCAAGCCCCATGGCACCCTCCACCGCCATGCAGGGGCTGCGAGGAACAACCCAGCTCATCGGCGTTGGGACTCATCCAACACCTAGACCAATGAGCAGATGTTACGGGGATGAATAAGGGACACGAGTTACCTTGAGGACACCCGGTGCCGGGTCTCATGGAGTCACGATGAAGAAATCGCCATGCCCGCGATGCCTCCCAAAATCGGGTCTCGATGCCTCGGGGAAAAAACCAAGCACATCACGGTGAGACTCGTCCAGCAACTAGACCAATGAGCAGGTGTTACGGGGATAAATATGGGACCACGAGTTACCGTCGGGGACACCCAGTGCGAGTCTCATGAGTCACGATCGAAAGAGGCCCGCGCCCGCAATGCCCGTTCTCGATGCATCGGGGAAAAAACCAAGCTCATCACGTTGGGGCTCGTCCACCGAACCCAGCGAGCAGGAGTTACGGGGATAGATAAGGGACACGAGTTACGGTCGGGGACACCCGATGCCGGGTCTCATGGGTCATGATGCCTTAAGATGCCACACCGCAATGCGAGTCGGTTTTCCTCGATTCATAGATCCCAGAAACACCCACATTTGCCATGGAAAATGATGCCACGAAGCCTAAGAAGGCTTAGGCGAGCATGGGGCAAGCCACTATCGCACCCGCTTTGCGCCCAGTAGAGTATGGTGAGAATAACCCAAACACATCGCGTTGTGGCTCATCTAACAACTAGACCAATGAGCAGATGTTGCGGGGATGAGCGAGGGACCACGAGTTACCGGGTAGGACACCCGATGCCGGTCCTCGTAGAGTCACGATCTTAGAATGATGCCACTCGCGATGCCCCCAAAATCGGGTCTCAGTGCCTCGGGGAAAAAACCAAGCTCATCACGTTGGGACTCATCCAACAACTAGACCAATGAGCAGGTGTTACGGGGATGAATAAGGGACCACGAGTTCTGTCGGGGACACCCAGTGCCGGGTCTCGTAGGTCACGATGCAAACACAAATGTGTCTAGTATGTGGCAAGCGCACCGCGCCGCTTTTCGGGAACATTTCCCCCTTTTGAATTCTCCTTTCTCCTTTCTCCTTCTCCTTCTTCTTCTTGTATATATATATATATATATATATATAGAGAGAGAGAGAGAGTGAGTGAGCCAAATCAAGCTTGATGGGACACAGCGCCCATTCTCGTGCCCGACCCTTGCATACAGGGATAAATAAGGGACCGGAACACGGTGTTACGGGGATAGATAAGGGACACGAGTTACCGTCGGGGACACCCAGTGCAGGTCTCATGGGTCATGATCTTAGAAAGATGCCACTTGTAGCGATCACGGAGTCGGTTTTCCTCGATTCATTGATTCTGAAACACCCACATTTGCCATGGAAAATGATGCCACACAAGCCTAGGAAGGCTTGGGTGAGCATGAGGCGCAACCCCATGGCACCCTACTGCATACAGGGGGCACAGGCGACGGTGTTGCCCCCTATAGTAGCCAAATATGCAAAAACCAATTATCCACCAAAAAGTGCATTTTTTGCCGAGGAGACATAAGGCCAAAAAACGGACCTAGAGGACGAATTTTGATGCAATTTTTTGCAGTCATGCTTAGAAAAATGAGATCTTCTCAGCCACCAAAAATGAGAATTTTTTTCCAAGTCATGAATTTAATAATAATTTTTTAGTGGCCAAAACCGGAAAAACACCGAAAAAATGAAAAATCACACTTAGAGTTGGATTTTCGACCCCAATTTTTTTTGGCAAGCTTAGAATAATATATATAAGCTTTCCACCAAGCGGTTTTCCATTCTAATATGGCACCAATTTTATAGAAAATTTTGAAGAAAATGCCAAAAAGCGAATTAAAAATTCTCCAAAAATTGGGAGCGATGTAGCTACAAGTTGGATATTCCACGGAACACCCGTTTGCCATGAAAAATGATGTGACTCAAGCCTAGGAAGGCTTGGGCATGCATGGGGGCAAGCCCATGGCACCCTCCCTGCATACAGGGGCTTGGGCGAGCGACCCGAGCTCATCGGCGTTGGGACTCATGCAACACTCGTATTTGGGACTCATCCAACAACTAGGCCGATGAGCAGGTGTTGCAGGGATGCATAAGGGACCACGAGTTACCGTCGGGGACACCCGGTGCCGGGTCTCATGGAGTCCGCGATCTGAGAAGAGCGTCGTCTTGCGATGCCTCCCAAAATCGTGTCCCGGTGCCTCGGGGAAAAAACCAAGCTCATCACGTTGGGACTCGTCCAACAACTAGACCCGATGAGCAGGTTTTACGGGGATGCATAAGGGACCACGAGTTACCGTCGAGGACACCCGGTGCCGGGTCTCATGGGTAACGATGCAGAAAGACGCGGCGCGCGATGCCTCCCAAAATCGTGTCTCGGGGAAAAAACCATGCTCATCACGTTGGGACTCGTCCAGCAACTAGACCGATGAGCACCGGTGTTCTGGGGGTGAATAAGGGACCACGAGTTACCGTCGGGGACACCCGGTGCCGGGTCTCATGGGTCCGCGATGCAAAAAGCGCCATGCCGCGATGCCTCCCAAAATCGGGTCTCGGTGCCTCGG